>CM066199.1:40196958-42596958 GCA_033675215.1 Rhodiola kirilowii
CGCTCATCTATTTTCTCGGCTACTTTGACTAGAGATAGGACGGTCTGATTCCCGTCCTCGCCTTTTTTTCTTTTTGCATAAACACTGCATGGCGGAGATGACTTCAATCTTCACTGAAACCCGAAGTGCAGCCTCCACTGACTTTGAAAACCATATAGTTTGATTCGATCCTTCGAGTGCTTGCCAAGCCTCTCTAGGGCAATTTATGTCAACTCCACATCCCTAGTTTATCTTAGCACAAAGGAACAAATGAGAAGTTACATTCTAAGTTTTTAAACAGTTGAATTTTCACAAGGTTAATGCATGAATTATGATCTATCTTTTTCACATTCTTAAGTTCATATTTTCAAAAAGATAATATTAAAAGAAAAAGAAAAACATGTTATGTACACAGGTGGTTCTCACCCCACACTTTTGAACGAAGGCGTGCCTTTCAGCACAACTTAGTTCAAAAGTCATGCAAGCAGATATTATACGAGAAGGAAATGACATCAAGGGAAAGGGAAGAACAGAACTCCCTTTATTGTGTCGAATGAACGACATGGCATGAGGCTGGATGATCGAGGGAGTTCGGCTGGGGCCTTGAACTCTTGGCATAGGCCTGGCTGGCTTAATGTTGCACCCAAGTCCGATTCCTGAATAGTCATTTCTTCTATGCACCAAGTGGGTGAGAGCGACTTATTGGAAAAAATTAAATGATAGAAAATAAAAGACAGAAAGTAAGATAGGTGTCGGGTTACCTCCCGACCAGTGCACTTATTTAACGTCGTTGGCTCGACAGTACCTCATTCTTGGATCACTGGTTTGGATCCCACGGGTGGCTTAGGTCGTATTTCTCCACTGTTCCTGTGTTGAATCTGGCCTTGACTCTTCCTGATTTCTTGCTTGGGTTAGAACCCCATGGTTTTGATGTTTTTTCTTTCCATTTCTTTTGAGAAGGCGGGGGACCTTTGACCATAGATGCTGGTCTTGTTACTCTTTCGGTCTCCTTTGGCATGTCAGAAATCTGTGTATCGTGATCTGAGATAGGTATAATGTCTGGCGGTTTCTTTGTATCCGTGTGGCTATTATCAATGGAGAAATTTGCAATTTTGCCGTCGAACTTAAGCGATAATGAGCCCTTGCCCACATCAATCCTTGCTTTCGTAGCGTAGAGGAATGGTCGTCCCAATATTATTGTTGGAGGGTCGTCTTTGCTGGTCTCTCCCGTTTGTATTACATAAAAGTCTGCAGCAACGACGAGCTCTCCCACGTGGAGTATTACATCTTCCAGCACTCCAACCGGAAGGATGCATGATTTATCTCCTAGCTCGATATTTAACCTGGGCGGTTTCAATGGACCAAGTCCTAATAAGTAATATAAAGAGGAAGGCATGGCGTTGACAGCAGCTCCAAGATCGACTAAGCACTTATGAATCTGTGCTTCACCAATACCGCAGGTGACTGTGAAGGCCCCTGGGTCTTTATCTCTTTCCGGTTGTGGCTCACGATCTGAAGTGAGGGCTCTTTCTATTGTCGGGCCATTCTGCCCGTTCCTTGGCTTAGGATTTGTATAATCGGACCCCTTAATATTTTACTTTGGAGCATAAATATTAGTTGGAGAGTCCCACTTTAATTCGTTATTATCATCCCAACCAGGTGCTGGTATGTCGGAGTGTATGATCGGTGGTGGTGTTATGCAAATGGTGAATGCGTACCGTCCATTGTCAGCATGCGTAACCCATGTTTTGCCATCATTGGGTCGGTCTTCCTCTTGGTTCCAATCAGGACGATGCCTCCGGGTGAAGTGCTTGTTTGTAAGTTTGTAAGTTGGGGATCGTGCTACTTCTCCCAGTGTCGCCTTTTCGTTTGACCTCTTTATCATGCTAAGATTCGCCTTTGGGTTTTGGATGGTTTGTGAAGGAAGTCTGCCATGCTCATTAGTGAGTGTTGACATTGCAGTGGCGAGCTGGGACATTTGTTTGGTCAATTCTGAAATTGCCCCATCAGTTTTTGCCAAGTATTGGTGTAATGAAGTACCCAATTGATTTATGCTTCCTGCGAGCTCCTTCATCGTGTCATCAAGTGACTTGGTTGGTTCTTGCTGATTATGTGGGCCGGTTTGGTACTGATTGGGTCCTCTTTGCTGATATTAGCCTGCTGATGGAGCGTTCTGGTTATACTGACGGTGGGGAGGTTGGTAGAATGACTGAGCTAGTTAAGGAACAGCTGCTTGTGCTTCCTTCTGAGGATAGTTGTTGTTACGCCAGCTTGGGATGGTTGCTTGACCATACTGTCTGTTTTGTCCGGCTCTGTCATTGCTATTGTTGTTGTATCCTTGGTATCCTCCCACTGCATTCACTTCTGCTGGTTCCTCTTCTATTAATGTCGGGCATGCGTCGGTTTTGTGGTCCGTAGAACCACAAAATTCGCAAGGCTTAACTGGAACGGGTTGTCTTCGTAGGAACTGAATCATCATCTCCTTCAATTGTTTCATCTCTTCTGGCATGGAGTTCATCGGTGTTTCAGCTTTTGCCACATTCCTTGTTTGGGAAAATTCTTCCTGACGAGTTGTCTCTTCTCTAAATCGGGCATTTTCAGCAACGTTGGTGATGAGATCCCTTATGCCACTTAATGATAGATTCATCATGGATCCTCCAGCTGAGGCATCCAAGAGAATTTTGTCTAAGGGTCTTAATCCATCAATGAGATACTCGACGGTGAGTTTCTCGGGCAGTCCAAGGGTACAGCAGCTTCTCTCCAGGCCGTTGAACTTTTCCAAGTAATCGTACATGGTTTCATTGGATCCTTGCTTGATGTCTTGTAGTTGCCTCCGTACTTGCATCGCCCATCCTGCCGGGTAATATTTGTCCAGGAATTTCTTTTGCATCTGAGCCCATGATCTGATGCTATCGGAAGGCAATGAAAGGAACCAATCGTTTGCCGCGTCAATGAGGGAAAAGTAGAACGCTGTTAACTTGAAGTCGTCTACGTTCACGCCATTTGGTTTTAAGTTTTGGCAAATACCATGTAAGCGCTGGAGATGAGTCATTGCTGATTCTCCACTTGTTCCTGAGAATTTTGGTAAGTTGTGGGCCACTGAAGTGTTGATTATGACATTTTCCAGTTCAGGGCCTTCGTGAATGCACCATGGCTGGTTTCTGAAATACGGTGCTGAGAGTTCTCCCATAGTGGGTTCACGGAAATTGTTGTTATCCCCGTAGTAGTTATCGAAAGCGGGTTCTCGTCTCGGCACTTGTCGAGGTTGAGGGGGTGGTGGATATCTAGGGGGTTGACCAGCTGCATTTTGGTCCTCGGGTGGTCCTTGGTTTCTTCGGGCGGCCTCCCTATCACGAGCTCATCTGTCTCGGATGATCTGTTCCGGATCATCGACGAATGGAAGTGGTACCTCATCATTTCGATCGTACAGGTTTATTTCTTCGTCATCCTGGTAGTCATGGTAGCTTCCTTCGCGAGACATGGTTGTTTCGAAGCGCGTATTGATTTAAAGAACCTTATCCGATTAATTAACTAATTCCCCGGCAACGGCGCCAATTTGACAGCACTGCCTTGTCGCCAGGCAATGTGCACAAATAAATTTATATTCCGCTACTCGTGACCTTACTACTGGGTAGCAAGTGGTAAGTAGGGGTCGAACCCAAGGGAATTAGGGGGATAGTCGTTCTTTGAGGGATTGTACAGCGAGGGAGCGTGTTTTAGGTTGTTTGAGATTTTAGTGCGGAAAGTAAATTACAGAAAAATAAATACTGAAAAATAAAAAGAAAGACTTACAATGCGTGATGCGTGATTTCCGAGTCCTCCGGATGGTGAGTGCAGTTGATTAAGGCAGTTATACTAGGAAAGTAAATACAAGGGGGTTTTGTAAATTAAGGAAAGCATTCGGTTTCGGGGGCCTTGCATCATAGCCTGTTTTATCATTTTAGTAATCCTTCTAAGTATTCAAACGTGCATCAAGGCCATTTCAAGCGCTCGATTTGCCACACTGTCTAGTCTTTTGCAAAAGTGTTCGAAAGTGAATCAAGGCCATTTCAAGCACTCGACTTGCAACACTGTCTAATCTTTTGCAAAAAAACGTAGAGCCCTTGTTCTACTTAGACAAGCACCCCATTTCAAGGTATACTAGCCTATGTGCATCCATTTGGATTGTCTTTTCCGATTTATCAAAATGGTGTTTGAGAGATATCGAACTCCTCAGATAAGCTTTGCCATTTCAAGCATCCACTTACCCGAGTATGTTCACGAACTTCCACGGAAGAGTTTTGCCATTTCAAGCATCCACTCAACCTTGGAAGTTCTGACCTAATATATGGCACATAGAACAAGTTTTGAATACAGAGAAAAAACGCTAAAATAGTCTAAAACATTTTATAATACAAGTACACCCCTTCAACCGAATGAAGAGTTTAGCTACGAATATCCATAGAGGTGGATACCATAGCTAAGTACTTACAGTTTTGAAAGATAGTAAGTAAGGGAAAGGGGTGAGTACTTCAAGAACCGACAAGAGTACTCGAAAATAAAGAAAAGCTTGAGTACTCAAGAACCAACAGGAGTACTCAAGACCGAACTATAATACTCAAGAACCAACAGGAGTATTATATATTGAAAACCAAACTTACAAATGCCAAACATTCTAGAGAGAGAAGTGTATGATTTTTGGGATGGATGTGGATGATGAAATACAAAGGGAGGAGCTTCTATTTATAGAAGGGGAGGAGGATAAGATGTGGTGGAGGAGGGGACAAGTGTCACAAAGTTATGGAGAGGAGGGGAGGAGGTAAAGCCGCCGGGTAGCCGGTCATGGAGGAGGAGGGGAGGTGGCTTTGGCCACCTCTTGCACAAAGCCGCCGGTCACCATGGGATAAGGATGAGTTTTTGTGAGTTTTGTGATGTTTTCACAAAACTATCAGTCCAATTTCGCTCCGGACTGACTTTGGTTGCTCCTCGGTTGGATTTGTATTGAGTGATTCCATGTCAGGATCTTGAGATTTCTTCATTCAGCGTCTGATCGTGACCTTGGACTGACTCGTAATATCTTTTAAGCGTAAAATCCTCTCCTTAGCGTGTTTTCTCTCTAGAGTCCAAAATACCCTGTAAAATATATCAGAACTAACAAGCAAAAGTTAAATAGACAAACAGTCTAATTTAGTGGGTTTAACTGTGTTTATGATTCGTATAATTATGGTCCATCACCCGCCTTATCCTGCTTCCGACTAGTTACCATTCACACTCGAGGAGCGTTTTGCTCGGATAGAGACCTCTCAACAGCAGATTATCGCCACCCAGCTAGAGTTTCAGGAGGAACTGAGGGCGATGATGGCCTATCAGCGCCAGATTTTAGCTAACCAAGTGATGAATCGTATTTATACGACTCATCGAGTCAACAAAACCCACCAAATACGACACTTAATCATGAGAACACTTGCTTGTTAATGTCGTTTTGTATTTCAGGGCCTTTTGGAGTCTAAAGAAAAATCGGGCTTAAAAAGGGCATTTTATGCCAAAATCACTACAAGGCATTATTGGGCCACACTTGAGTTCCAAGCCAAAACTAGCTCACTTGCAAAATCTTGATGATTCTAGAAGCATCTCATCATTTGGCTCATGGCAATCCATTTTGACTACTTCCAGAGCAAGAGTGCCTTGATGATTTTAGAAGCATCTCATCATTGGCTCATGCCAATCCATTTTGGCTACTTCCACTCCAAACTTGGTGCCCAGGACAAGAGAAACCCTAGCTCATTTTCTATAAATAGAACCTCTTAGTCTAGGAAAAGGGTGCCACCATCTTAGATAGAGAAGTCTTATCGTGTGCCTCAAGGTGTGAGCCTCATTGGGGGCTTCTCTCTCTACCCCTTTCTCATTTTGGAAATACAAAGCAACTTTACTTTTCTTGTTCTTACATTCTCGTCTTACTTTCTTGCACTTACTTTACTGTTCTTACTTTCATGTACTTACATTCCATCCTTTGCTCTCATATCCTTCCCATGGATATGAGTGGCTAAAATCCCCTATTCGGTTTAGGGATCATTCTACATTGAGGCACGGTTTTGAGACCCTATTCTTAATGCTTCTTTGTGTTCTTGTGGTGTAAGTGCTTGGAATGGCCTTACTTTGGGTGATCTCTTGGAATGGAGTGAACCACACGCATGACACAAAGTGTGATCATTAGAGGTCAATGATAAACAAGCCACAATAGTATTGTCAACACATTTTGAGATCCTTTACTTAATGCTATTGAGTGTTCATCTAGTTCTTGTGCCATTATTCGGATTGAACAAAAGGCTAAGTGGATGCTTGGAATGGCAAAGCTTGGCTGAGTAGTTCAATCTAGATTAAACAATGAAACCAAGTGGATGCTTGGAATGGCAAAGCTTGGCCGAGTTGTTTAATCACTCTTTAGCTACTCGTTTGATAATGAATCATGAGAACGGGTGGCTGCACTTAGGCTAATACATCTTGAAATGGAGTATTAGTCTAGCTAGAACTAGAAATCTATATCTTGAAATGGAATAGATTGTGGTGTAAGTGCTTGAAATGGCCTTACTTCGGGATTATGTCTTGAAATGGAGTAATCCACACTCATGAACACAAAGTAAGATCATTAGATATACATGATGAATGTGTGACAATGGATCCCTAGACCGAATACTCACTTGCTTACAGTCGCTCATTTACTTTATGCACTAGTATTAACTTGTTCCAAAACCCCCCCAAGCCATTTACTTTCTTTATTGTTTTGTTTAAAAACAACAAGTAGCCATTACAACTCCCTTGGGTTCGACCCCTACTTGCCGCTTACTATCTTTTTAGTAAAGCCTAAGGTAGTGGAGATTATAAATTTAGATTTGATTTGTCCCTCACGACAAGGGCCTGTCAAATTTTGGCACCGCTTCCGGGGAGTTGTGCATTGGTGAAGTTGTTCTTTTTGTTTGTTTTCCCTTTTGTTCTTGTTTTGATTCTCTTGGTTCGCCATGGCCTCTTATTACAATAGAGAGCCTTGGGACGAGGAGGAGTTCTACCCACCATCCTTCCAACGTGAAATCCGAGAAAAGATCATGTACATTGAGCAATCCCGGGATGAAACATTGGACGAGTACTTATGGTACTTTGATTCCATTGTGACAAGCTGCCCGCACCATGGATTCACTAACTTGGATCTTATTCAAAGGTTTCTTGGTGGAATGATGCCACATGAGTGGGATAGGCTCAATGAGGCGGCAGGAGGCTCGGTCTATGAATTGACCATAAGTGATATTTGGGAATTGATAAATGTTTTGGCCGAGAGTTCAAGGCCACAACAAGAGCAGACCGAGCCACTAAAGGATGATGTGGAAGAGTTGGCAGCCAGCATCCAACAGTTGGCCGACATGATGGAGCAATATCAGGCCGAGACCGAGGAAGACTTGACAAAGATTCGGGAGAAATTGTCCGACCTGAACCAGGCCGTGTCCGAGTTGAGGAGAGATCGGAGAGAAGAGGATGGTACAAAGACAGTGGTGGACATGGAGGAGGCTCTAATAGAGCCTATATTAGAGCCCATGGAACCATCAAAAGATGAGGACCCGACTACACCCAAAGGAGAACCGGCCGAGACAAGCCATGACCTCAATACCAATCTGTCCGAGGAAGGTCGGGACCTCATTGCCAAAAATCCCTTATTGGACTCTTCTCTCTCAGTTTGTATGCCGGCCATAACCCCCGAAGTTGAACCAATCATCAATTATGAGGTACAAGGCCAGTTGGAAGAAAAGCAAGAGCAAGGAAGGCCAATATTGGGGAACTCATTAGCCATAAGTCAACAGGGCAGCCGGGAGAACTCTCTCATTCTAAAACGACCATTCCTCTTAGCTACAAAGACAAGGGTTAACATGGGCACATGCTTGATACCACTTGTGAGAGATGGCGAGATTGTGAACATACAAAATTGCAAGGACGCCATCCGCTCATACATGAAAAAGAGACCAAGGCATGGAATGTGTCAATGGAAACCCGGATGGAGAAGCACTAGAGCACGGCATGATGGACCAGCAGCTATGGTCAAGAGGTCCTCGCCTACTCGGAGGGATGGAAAGGCAAAACCACCCGACCAATGGAAAGGAGAACCGAGCCCGCTGCCACATAAGTTCTTTGGGTCGATTGTAAGAGCAGTTGGGGCAAAGTTTGACCTCACACGCCCATGGGATCCTAACTTGTGATCCCTAAATGAGGTACAGTCGAGCCAACGACGTTATACAAAGGCGCTCGCCGGGAGGCAGCCCGGCACATTTACTTTCTTCTTCATTTTTCAGTTTTTACTTATGTCATTTCCCTTCCTTTGTTTGCATACCTTATATGTCTTGAACTTAAGTTGTGCCGTGAGGACACGACTTTGTTCAAAAGTGTGGGGTGGGTTAGTCAGTTTGTTGTGTCAGCACGTTTAGTTCTTGCACATGCATAGAGTCAGCACGTTTCCTTTGAAAATTTTAAATTTTTTGAATAAAATGCGTAGGAGTTGAGCTTTCATGATGTGAAATAGATGGATCCTAGTACATGCATTACGCTTATGAAATTTTAAATTGTGCGACTAACATGTGATCTAACTACTTATGTGTCCTTATGAGTTGGGATAAAAAGGGATGTGGAGTTGATAGAAATGTCCTAGTGAGGCTTGACAAAAGCACTCTAGGATCCGGATTTCAAGTTACATGGTTATACGGACTTGTGGAGGCTGCATTTTGAGACTTGTGGTTGAAGTTGACTCCACCATTGCAGTGTTTATGCAAGTGGTGGGACGGAAATCAAACCGTCCTATCTCTAGTCCTAGTAGCCGGGAAAAGAGGTGAGTGACCCTCATCTTGACTCGCGCGAAACGACAAGGATGAGAAAGAGCGGGGATGTATTTCCATATGCTTGAGGGCGATGATTGGACCTCCCAAGAAGGAATGGACAAAGAAACTCACAAAAAGGAGCAAATCTCAAAGAAAAATCAACTCATGTGAAGGTTTACTCGAAACAAAGTGGAAGATCATCAAAGTCAAACAAAGGCCGAAGGCCAAGTTCACTACAAGTATGTCCAAGCAAAGTAACAAAGACTCATCCCTTGATGCTCGAACCTATCACGTGCTAGAAGAAGCAACAAGTATAACCATGTAGCAAGAACCGGACCCGAGAGTGTAGATCATGGGTCTAAAAAGGACTATCTCCCACTCATCCGAATTGGGTTGCATCTCGACTCAAAGGTACATGTATCTAGTTAATTCCATGTTGTAGCAAAATGCCTTGAGTAGTGATTGAGAATGCATGGAAAGGGGAAGTCTAAACTAGCATTTATCCAGGGGTGCCGAGAAGGGCTTGTGATGTTTGAATGTGTTTTTCCTCTTATGACTTAAGGCCTTGTTCGGGACGAACAATTTCAAGTGTGGGGTGGTTTGATGAGTCGTATTTATACGACTCATCGAGTCAACAAAACCGACCAAATACGACACTTAATCATGAGAACACTTGCTTGTTAATGTCGTTTTGTATTTCAGGGCCTTTTGGAGTCTAAAGAAGAATCGGGCTTAAAAAAGCATTTTATGCCAAAATCACCACAAGGCATTATTGGGTCACACTTGAGTTCCAAGCCAAAACTAGCCCACTTGCAAAATCTTGATGATTCTAGAAGCATCTCATCATTTGGCTCATGCCAGTCCATTTTGACTACTTCCAGAGCAAGAGTGCCTTGATGATTTTAGAAGCATCTCATCATTGGCTCATGCCAATCCATTTTGGCTACTTCCACTCCAAACTTGGTGCCCAGGACAAGAGAAACCCTAGCTCATTTTCTATAAATAGAACCTCTTAGTCTAGGAAAAGGGTGCCACCATCTTAGATAGAGAAGTCCTATCGTGTGCCCCAAGGTGTGAGCCTCATTGGGGGCTTCTCTCTCTACCCCTTTCTCATTTCGGAAATACAAAGCAACTTTACTTTTCTTGTTCTTACATTCTCGTCTTACTTTCTTGCACTTACTTTACTGTTCTTACTTTCATGTACTTACATTCCATCCATTGCTCTCATATCCTTCCCATGGATATGAGTGGCTAAAATCCCCTATTCGATTTAGGGATCATTCTACATTGAGGCACGGTCTTGAGACCCTATTCTTAATGCTTCTTTGTGTTTTTGTGGTGTAAGTTCTTGGAATGGCCTTACTTTGGGTGATCTCTTGGAATGGAGTGAACCACACGCATGACACAAAGTATGATCATTAGAGGTCAATGATAAACAAGCCACAATAGTATTGTCAACACATTTTGAGATCCTTTACTTAATGCTATTGAGTGTTCATCTAGTTCTTGTGCCATTATTCGGATTGAACAAAAGGCTAAGTGGATGCTTGGAATGGCAAAGCTTGACCGAGTAGTTCAATCTAGATAAAACAATGAAACCAAGTGGATGCTTGGAATCGCAAAGCTTGGCCGAGTTGTTTAATCACTCTTTAGCTACTCGTTTGATAATGAATCATGAGAATGGATGGCTGAAATTAGGCTAATACATCTTGAAATGGAGTATTAGTCTAGCTAGAACTAGAAATCTATATCTTAAAATGGAATAGATTGTGGTGTAAGTGCTTGAAATGGCCTTACTTCGGGATTATGTCTTGAAATGGAGTAATCCACACTCATGAACACAAAGTAAGATCATTAGATATCCATGATGAATGTGTGACAATGGATCCCTAGACCGAATACTCACTTGCTTACAGTCGCTCATTTACTTTATGCACTAGTATTAACTTGTTCCAACCCCCCCCCCCAAGCCATTTACTTTCTTTACTGTTTTGTTTAAAAAAAACAAGTAGCCACCTTACTTGCCGCTTACTATCTTTTTAGTAAATCCTAAGGTAGTGGAGATTATAAATTTAGATTTGATTTGTCCCTCACGACAAGGGCCTGTCACCACGCTCCCATGATTTCCGCACAGAACAGGCTCACCGGCTCCCATAATCAGCTTAGAGAAGAATTCGCAGAGTTCCGCATTCAGGCAGCGCAGCATTGGTCACAGAACCCCGAGGCTGGCCCTTCTCGACCCCCCGGTACTACCTCAGATAGCATTGATCGGATGTTTGCCTCTGATGATGCTGCTGATGTCGATGGGGCTAGCTAGTTCCCCTTACATTTTATTTCATGTTTCTCTTTTTTCCATCTTTTCAGTTCTTATGCGTTTCATGTTCATCTATTAAACTGACTTTTGGATGTTATTCACTTTTTTCATATTATTCAATGTTTGAGTTATTCTATTTCTGTTGTTCACCTCTACTCACATCGTTTACACTTTCATTCCTTTCGCGATTATCGATGCTGACATATAACTTGTGCATCTCTTTATGTTTATTCGTACATCTACCAGCTCACAGGTCGGATTTCACTCACCAGTCATCGTTTAATCTCTTTGGATTTCGTGCCATCACGTAAGAGTGAAGTTCCTATGCTTTTTCTTATTTTCTATTTTTGCTTAGGGACTAAGCTCGCTTTTAAGTGTGGAGTGGGTACGCATAGTCACATGCATTGCATATCACATTCACTCGTGCATATGCTCAACTGTCTATGTATTGCGATTGAAATCCTTGTTTTCGACGATACTCCTTGACTAATTGACACTCTTTTGGATTCGAAGTCTAGGACATGAAATAGTTTTATTCGTACGTGTATTCTCTTGAGACAGTATCATTGCTAGCCTTTGACTATCACATGTTCTACGTATTTCTTAAAGCATGTTTTAGACTTGAAATTAGTAAGCATCGGTTCAAAAATGTCAAAAACTTAAATTTGCATATCTTTTTCCTAGGTGACCTTAGTACTAGTATGTTTTTCTCTACATTCGTCGTGATTTGCATGCACCCGCCTTTATTCATACACTATGTCAAGCTTTAAGTGTGGAGTTAGACAATTGGCCTTCAAGTTTTCCCATAAAAACAAAGTTCTTAATTTTGGATGGTGGGTGAAACATTGGCCCAAGCATAGTTGTTTTTGAAAGAAAACCAGTTGGAACGAAAAAAATTGCTTTTGTTAATTCTGCGAAAGCAGAACAATACCAAGGACCTGGTGAGAAAAGTCACCCCTGGTATATGGAAAACACTCTTGAAACAATTTCTGCCCCCTTCTGCTTGATATAGTGTAATTCCATCCTCTCATTGCGTGCAAATCATAACTTATCTTGAGAATTCATGTACTAGAAACTAAGGGATGATCCTTGTGCTTGCACTGGGTATTTAATGCAAATTTCTGTACTATTTTCCAGAAATTCTTAAGCCAGGCTCCTCTTCTCTTACGGGTCATTGCCTAGTCCTTGGCACTTGAGAATGAGCTTTGGGCCAAGAGCTCGTGGACTATCCTAGATAGCATAAGTGAATGGCGAGCATGTTTTGTGTAACTATTTATGTTCTTTATACGTTGCAATAGAACTATTTAGAACATGTGATTAGTCGATTGCTAGCCGTGTGTACTGACCATTTGAATGCATAACTATTTTAATCTATGATTGTCTGAAAACTTTGATGAAGATGTTTGACTTGAAGTTGAGATAACACGGTGAATCCGAGGTATGACATGACTTTACTGTGACTCGTTGAGCATCCTTTCATGCATGCACGTTAGTTAGTTGTATAGGGGATTTGTAGGTAGTCCCATTTCTGAAAACCTTCACGAGACTATACTCGTCCTACTAGGGCAGCCTATAGGTTTAAAGGCTTGATGCATACGCTAAATGCATTCGTGTCCTCTACGACATTGAGTTATCTTTTTATTTATGCTTTAGTTAGAATTGATCACATGTCACTTGAGTGGGTAGCTTTATGGTCGTTGCACATTACATCCTCTCATGTATTTATTCTGCCTTATTGTTCGACATTTGTTCGGGATGAACAAATCCAAAGTGTGGAGTGTTTTGATCAGTCAATATTCTGACTGATTATTCACTACATTCGATGAAGGATAACATTCATTCTCCCGGAAAATTGTCTATATTTGATGTCTTTCTCTAGTGTTTCAGGTGAAATCGACATATCATCGCTCCTTGGAGCTAAAGTGTTGAAAGAACGGAAAGATCGATCGAAAAGGGACAAAAACCAAAGTTGCGCCAGGACAGCCCGTTACAGCCGTTACACCTTGGGTTGTAACGGGTGTAACGAACTCCTTTTTCCCAGAGATTTCAAGCATGCCCGTTACAGGCCTCAGCAACCGTTACACCTTGGACTGTAACGGGTGTAACAGCCTCAATTTTATCAGAGATTTCGGGGAGTCCCGTTACAGACGTTACAGGCTCGGTTGTAACGGGACCGTCGGCTGGGCTGTTTTACAAGTCATTTCTAAAATCCAATTTTGGGCTTTTCAGCCTTTTTAGACAGTCTATATAAGGAAACACGACCAGAATAGACTGTGTGTTGTTATTTTGGAGAAAAACCCTAACTTGGGAGAGAAGACAGAGCTTTCAGCGTGAGGATTATCGAACTACACCGCGTCTTTACGGTTTACTCGTTTCTTCTTTTCAATATACACTATTTTTGGTTAACTACCATGAATAGTGAGTAGTTTTCTTAATTCCGGGATCCTACGGATCTCGTGCTATGTAACCCTAACTCTCATGTGATCAATTGAAGTTTATTATTTATGCGATTCGATTATTCAATTTCAATGTGTGCTTAATACTATCGTTCTATGCATGTATTTTCATCAATGGGTATGTTTGCATTGATAGAACGTATTTAGGTTATATGCCGAAAGGTGGATGGGCCCTTGGGATTAAACGGATTGCATGAAATTGATGTTAGGTCATGTTTACATGAACTAATAGGAAAACCTTTAATTTAATAAATCGAAATCATTGATAATTCGTGGATGGGCGGCGTTCAACGATTGAGATTAATCTAGACAATGATCCGTGGATGGGCGGCTTGTCTAGTGTTATTTCGGTTATATTCCTTATTAGATAGCATGAATAATTAACGTAACATGATTGCATGATTAGTGTGGTTAGCACGAGTGAAGTATGGATTCTGGGATTCTTTCTCTGATTTAAACACAACCTTTTATTTTCTGCACGTTTAAATTCTGCTATTTAATTTCTGCAATTTACAAACAAACAAATCTTTTTAAATTGAATAGCTAAATAGGTCACACCGTTTGCTAGTATTCACACGCACTGCTCCTAGGATCGACCCTTGGCTGACCAAGGTTTATAAATATTGTTTGACTGCAATTTGACCCCTAAAACTCATACTTTGACAACTATAAAGGGTTAATATTAGCGTGTCATATCACCATGGAACCCTTGGTTATCTTCCAAGTACTACACCCGAATGTTACTGCATAGCCATCATCATCCAACTGGCCAACTGACAACAAGTTTCTCTTCAAGTCTGGAATATGTCTGACATCATGCAGCTGCAACACTGACCCATTTGGAACTTTTATCTGGACATCTCCTTTCCCCACGACTTCCAATGGTTCATCATCAGCGAGATAAACCTTCCAGAAATATTCAGATCTGTAATGCTGCATTATGTCAGCATTACTACAGGAATGGAACGATGCTTCAGAGTCTAACACCCAAAACTCCAATGGGCTGCTTACACTCAAAATTAGTGCCTCTGCAATTTCTTCAGTTGTTGCGTTTGCTGACTGTGCCTTACACTCACTCTTGTAGTGACCCACTCCATCACACTTCCAGCACTTCAACTTACTTTTATATCTGGCCTGTTTGTCCTTCCCTCTTGACTTTGACCTGCCACGCTGCACCTTCGACCTGAACTCGGATCTGCCTCTGTTTTTAGCATTCAAAGCTAGACCCGAACTAGAGTCTGACTCCCTCCGGTGAATCTCTTCACTAACGATCAGGTCTCTGACTTCATCCAGCTTAAGCTTTGCATTCCCAGCTGAGGCACTAACGGCTGTAACCGTCTCACTTCAACTTTCTGGTAATGAGGATAGTAAAATCAAGGCCTTTAGTTCATCATCGAACTCAATTTTAACGGAGCTCAACTGTGCGATTGTCATGTGGAACTCGCTCAGATGCTTCGCCACCGTCGTGCTTTCTGCCATTCTCAGGTTGAACAACCACCGCATCAGATGTACTTTGTTTGATGCTGATGGTTTCTCGTACAACGCCGACAGAGTCTCCATCATCTCCTTCATCGTCTTTGACTTCACTGTATGGTGTGCAACTTCTCTGGACAGCGACAGCCGGATCGCACTCTTTGCTTTTCTGTCCAACATCTTCCATTCTTCATCCTTCATGTCCTTCGGCTTTTCATCTAGAGGCTGATGCAAATCTTTACCGTATAGGTAGTCTTCGATTTGCATCTTCCAGAATCCGAAATCCGATCCGTCGAATTTCTCCACAGATTGTCTTACATCTCCCATTGCGACTACTAGAACCTCGGCTCTTGATACCAGTTGTTAGGATCTGAAGCAGTAATGAATGGAAACAACGACAAAGAACACAAGGATTTTGATACCCAGTTCGCCACCGAATGTGACTGCATCTGGGGGCACTACCAAGCCAGGAGATTTTCACTATGTTGATGAGAGGTACAATTACAATACTCAAAATAAGTTTATATAGGGAAAGATATGAAACCCTTGCAGAAACCCTAGCCGTGTTGCACAGCTGAAACCTTAGCCACAGCTGAGACATATGTGCTTTTGGTTATCGGGCTCCATAATCCACTAATTGGATCCCTCACTAATCGGTGAAATTCATGGATCCGTACTTTGCACATTTGGATCCAAAATCTTAAAATTGTGCAAAAGTAATTTTTTCGATTTTTTGAAAATGCATCTAAACTTGCAGAATTACTATCCCACGAACTTTACATGTAAACCCACAAACTATATTTTCTGATTCTTTGAAAGTGCATTTAAACTTGTAGAATTGTCATCCTAATTTGAACGTGACAAAAATTTGACCGAATTGTCATCCTAATCTGATTTTGTCACTTTGAATAAAAATAAATATGTAAAGATATTTAAATATGTGTCAATGACTAATATAAACCTAACTAATTATAAATAATTTTTTTGATGAAAACTAATTATAAATAATTTTATATTAGACTTAATTAAGAAATAAATGCAACCGCAAGATGAGTATATTAGTGTTGTAAGATTTTATAAACCTATCCCAAGGGCTTAGATTGGTTCTAAGTTTACATCAATTTGGGCGGTTTGCATATGATCATTAATTCTGTATTTCACACTTAAGTTACCTAAATTTACATGAATTTAACCTATTTATTATGGTTTATTAGTGTTGTAAGATTGATATATGACTGAATCGAGATTTTTTATTTAAAAGGAAATGATCAGACAACCCATGTACTCATAATCCTTACATTTATTGTGTCCTTCTAATGTGACCCCTTTTATAATTGAACCCTTGAATTAAAACTAATACAGTCGAGACATTATGCATAGGTTTTTTATCACATTACGCACGGATTTTGCTTCTAATGCATAAGGAAGCGATTGCCTAAAGTCATACTTTGTGCACCGATTATGACTTTGTGCATCTGTTTTTCAGATTAACTGATGCATATAAAGGTAGTCTGTGACGTTGTAGTTTTTCTACTCCTTAAATAGATGTGATCCAAGGCGTCTTAAACTAGTCAAAAACAATTTATATATCGGTAAGACCGAGTCGAACCCAACGGAGCAAGTTTAAGCACTTGCACTATGTAAGATTGTGATTCCGTTCGGCTATCCTAATTGAAATGATGAAGGTGTGTGAATCTAAATCCTAAGTGGCAAGTAATTACAGATAAAATATGAATAAAAGGAGTTTTGAGGGCTATATCCCTCCCTTGCAACTCAAATGATCAAATACAAGTAACGCATGAGATTAATTTATGAATTGCTTAATGGCATATGAAATCTTCCCGTGGTAGATGAGATGTTGTTCTGGTCGGGTGCAGAACAATATCTAGAACAACTTATGTAAATAATAAATGCAGTGCGGAAAATAAACGACACGCAAAGTTGTTACCCAGTTCGGCGTTAATGAGCCTACGTCTGGGGGGCTGACTCAGCCCGGTGGATAGCAATTCACTAATGTTGAGTATTGCGAGTACAGGAATTACCGTTTACAGAATCCCTCTTAAACTACCTGAGCCTTGGACACTCTAGCAATTGCACTCTAGGTCTCCCCCAAGATCTTTGCTCCCGCTCCGTATCCACCAATATGATTCTCCGTGAGAACCAGCGCCTTCTCCCGAATGCGCAGTAACAGCAACAGTGCGTGTATCGTCAAGTTGTTCTACGACCAGTCTGCCGAGCACCAGAACAGACTGAATCCGTGCGTGTTACAGTTCACCAGAATAATGAACTTAACACCGATGACCTCCTCCAACCCTTCTATGAATATCAGCGTGAATACTTTCTCCAACAGTGCTGAAT
The DNA here is from genome assembly GCA_033675215.1 of Rhodiola kirilowii. Taxonomy (NCBI): domain Eukaryota; kingdom Viridiplantae; phylum Streptophyta; class Magnoliopsida; order Saxifragales; family Crassulaceae; genus Rhodiola; species Rhodiola kirilowii. The sequence continues at coordinate 40,214,370 of CM066199.1, forward strand.
TCTGCAATTCGTTCAACCGCCAGTCAGCAACAGCAACCTGGAACAACTGGACAGCACCGCCGTGGGTTCACCGGAATGATGAACTCAAGGCCGATCGATCTCTCTCCTCTCTGAGTGTGTAACTGCGTTTAGCTTAATGATCGATGCAGAATTGACAAGCCTAGCACTGCTTATATAGGACGGTAGAAACCCTAAATCAAATAGGATTCCTAATCTTAACCGCATATATCATTAGGAAACGTTTCCTAATCTTTTAGGAAATCTTTCCTAAATCCTTGCGCATATCTTCTTGTAGATAAGCCTCCAAATATCTTCAACTCGGTTTAGGAAACCTTCGATTATCTTCTTTGTTAAGTTATCTTCTTCGGCAAGATAACTTCAAGCGCAAGTCATCCCTAATTCTTCTCAACCGACTTCTTGATATGCATGAACATATTTACGTCCACCGACTCTAAGATCTGCATCATATCTTTAATATGCCGACTTTCCTAAACTGTCTTAGGAAATCTCTGCTGCGTCTGAGTTGTTCTACGTCGGTTGAAATAAGTTGCCTAATCTGAATTAGGAAATTTCCAACTTCTGTCCTTCCATGTGTGACCGCCTTGATCTCCAACGGTCAACTGTGTTTCCTAATCTGAATTAGGAAACATTCCATCTGCTTCGACTTGTTCCAGGACCGTTGTCTCTTCTAGCCTTGAACAACAGCTTGAACAACTATACTAAGTTTTGCCAAACTACATGCCATAAAACTAACAATCTCCCCCTTGGCATTTTTGGCAAAACTAACTACTGTAATCTACCTGTACTACTATTACAGTTGAATCTTTGAAGGAGGTTTCAAACTCCCAAGCTGTGCTATGAACTAACCTACCAACTGAATCTTTGAGGAGATTTCAAACTCCGAACACAATAAAAGCACAACGAATCTTTTAAGGAGCTTTCAAACTCCAAAACTTCTCCCCCTTTTTGCCACAAATGAGCAAGGAGGGTTCAACAACATAAAAAAGTAGCGTTCAAGAAAAATACCTCAGAGCAGCAGGTGACGAACTCAACATCCTCATCTTTGTCAACCTCTTGTGCTATGACTCCTTACCTTCTTTCTCCGTGCAACCAATTGGAGTACCATGTTATTAGTACTGACTACCACTCCTCCAGATCATTTATCACTGTGTTCGATGTGACTGTTGCAAAGCTGATAGATGTGCTGGCACTTCACAGGGACGTCTCTAGAACAACTCGGTTAAGACCTCCTGGTTGATTTGCTATGACTTTTCTCAGAATATGTTCCACAAAAGCTTTTCCATAGAAACTGAGGGAAATAAATCCAACTCCTTGAAGCAAGCTCACAATCTCCTTGACTGAGAACTTGTCAGCTTCCAAGATCCTTTCAAGAATAAAAGATCTTCTTTAAACAACGTCCCACTTTTAGGCTTGTTCCTCTGACACGAACGAGACTCCTTCATCAACAACTCCTAGCACAACTACTTTCCTCTTTCTATCAGTCTTTTCTCCCCCTGTAACCTTGCTTGTCTTTGTGCAGCAAGTACTTCACCTCATGTGAACCATCCTCAGCTTGATCAACAACCATCTGTTTAGCTGGTACAACTGCTGGTTCAACAACTTATATTGGTTGGTATTTTTCTTCTTTTGAGGTAGCTTGTCATGAGCAGCATGTTCAACTACAACCGGATCTTCTTTTGTTAGATTCATTCTGTGAAGCCTCATCATTATCTGGAACAATAGCTTGTTCCTCAAACTTCATGAAGTCCGTCTTCTCAACAATAACAGGACCAACCTTTTAACCATCATATTGTGACTCTTCATCATCAGCACCAGAATAAACTCACCTTGCTCCATCCTTCTTATGTCAGCCCTTCAAAGAATATCTTGTTTAAGCTCTGGCTGACTACCTTGTTCTGGAACAACTTAGTTGCCAATGACACACAGACCCAGTAAAGATCTAAGTGTCTCGAACTGTAGGTTGTCCACGGCTTTGGTGAAGATGTATGCTCCCAACTTTAACACATCTTGTTCTACCCTGTATTGTTTCAGCATTGACTTCTTCCACAACATCTGGGTACAACAACATCGAACGGTGATATATTCTGCTTCAACAGTGGAAAGGGATATGCTGTTCTGCTTCTTGCTTATCATAAGTTCGCTCTTCATTCATTTCACAAGTTGATCCACCATGTTATCCATAAGAATTTGAGCAACAATAAAGTCTGACCTTGTGTGTTTAACGAACAGCGTCTATACTCCCCCTCGCACATAGCCATGGTCAATTAAGAACCTCGTCATCATCTCGTACCATGCTCTGGGTTCCTGCTTGAGTCCATATACAGCTGTCTTCAGCTGGTACACATGGTCAGAATGGTGGGGATCTTCAAGGCCTTTTGGTTGCGCTACATAGACTTCTTCACTCAGCAAACTGTTTCGAAAGGTACTTTTGACATCCATCTGGAACAACCTAAACTTCAGGTGACAAGTTGGTCGATCTCCGTTTGATGCAGCGTCCTCAACAGGTAGTTCAGGTGATTTATCTAACACAACTTCTTGCACAACGTGACTTGGTGAGGGTTGTTGTTCAGGGTCTCCTACAGCTCTATCTTCATCATTACATAGAACAAGAAGTGCATCCACATTTTCTCGTACAGTCACATATATAGACTCTGTCCAGGTTGTCTCAGGTGGTGTTTGACCAATCTCCAATAGATAACAGTTGTTCAACGATCTGCTACCTTGCATCATGCATTCTCCTTCCTTGTTCAGCACCTGGCAAGTATCTTGGGTGAACTTATATGATGGTCTTCATCACACAATTGACTAATACTGATTAGATTTGTGTCCAATCCATCAACAAGAAGCACACTCTCGAGTTGTGGTACACCTTGAACCTTCAAAGTCCCCTTTCCGATCACCTCGCCCTTTACTCCGTTTCCAAATGTTACAGAATGACCCTTGAACAACTTGATATTGGCTAGAAAGTGAGGATCTCCAGTCATGTGGGCTGAGCATCCACTGTCAAAGTACCATCGTCCCCTTTTCAAGTGACTGGTCGAACAATATGCAGCTAGACAGACTTCCTCCTTCTATTTTACTCTCCAAACTTGTCTGACCTGAGGAACAGGCTTCTGCTTCAACTTCCTAAGATAAGCAAGGAACTCGTAACATCTTGGTTTGATATGTCCCCTTTTGTTGCAATAGTAGCAGATTCTTCCATCTCTTCTCCGTACATCGTTCTGTTTTTGCTTTCTTGAGGGATACCAGGTTGTTTTTCTTCGCGGGAGATGCTCAGCTGGTACAATGTGCGATTGTGGCTTGGCTTTCACAAACGTTGTCTTTCCGGAGCTAGATGCACCAGTGAACCCTAACCCTTTGTAACCGCCACTCGTCCTTTGAGCTTCTAGAATATAGTCTAGATCTTTAGTTCCAGAGTTAAGCATCTTGACAGACTTCTTCAGGTTGTTCAGCTCTTCTAGTGTCTCGGCATGAACAAGTTTTTCTGTCTCAATCTCACATTTCAAAGCATCCATAATATTAAGAAGATTTACCTCTCTTTGTCGTAGAGCATCATTCTCCTTCTTTAGATCATCTATTATTTCTGGATGTTCGCCTTGGCTTGTTTCAATCTGAAACTTCAGAGACGACACAACCTCCAGTAGCTCGGTCTTCTGTGCAACAAGTTCAGCTCGTTCATCCTTTATTTCAATCAACTGGGAGTTAAGGTCAGTGATTGTCTGTTGATATTCCACCTTCTGAGCTACTAAGATAGCAGCTTCTTCTTTCAGATCTGCCAAGTTACTGCAGTGCTTTTTGTTCTGCTCAACTTTAATCAAAAACTGCTTGAACAACTCCTTGTAATTGTTAACAAAATCTTCTTCAGTGATTTCTTCATCATCACTGTAGCTTGAGTACTGTGTGTGATCCTCAGAAGATAACTTTAACTCTACACCTTTACTTCGTTCTCCTTTCAGATTGACACAGCTAGCAAGGGCTACATAGTTATTGGACTCACCGGCCTGATTAGATTCACTGTGATGTTCCCTTGTGTGGCATGTGTTTGGCAAAACGTTGTTAGACAGTTCGAGCAGGAGTTCAGGGGGAGTTCGAACATATCCTAGTACTTCTGTACAGCGTGATCAAGACGCAAAGGATATTTTCCGGAAGATATTGGCAACGAAGATTTCATCAAGTTAAAGATGGCGTGCGACTTATTCGAGCAGGATATTCGAATGAATATACACAATTGAAGACGGCGTGACTTGCTTGGGAAAGAAGACGACTTCGTATATTCTTCCAAAGATTTGTGAAAGATATACATCAAATATTCCAAAATATTTGATGGGATTATCTTGTGCGAATTAGGGTTTCGTCCGAGCCTATAAATACAAATGCAAAGGCAACCCTAATTCCCATCGCTTTCAAGATCAAAATACACACGAGCACATCCTGCTGATTGGAGAAGAAGGAAGCGACGGCCGGTTGTATTTTCTCATTGGAAATACATCGGTGAATGTGCAGTCTACTCAAGTGCAAACACAGACTGCCTGACACGATCTAACTGCTGCACACAACAAAGGTGAACAAGCTTTCAAGAGAAAGCGTCTGAGCTTCAAGGGAAGGTCGAGAACGTTCAGACTGTCTGTTCGGACGAAGGGGATCAAGGCTTACTGCTGTGAACCTCGGTTGCAAATCTGAGAGACGGAGTATTAGAGGTTGGCAATTACAAGGTGTAAGTGTAAGTCCCTGTGGAAGCCCTATACTCGTAATAAAGATTTGCTGTCCCTTTTTCGGGTGTGGGAAACCCCCCAGAGTAGGCGTAGCCGAACTGGGTTATCAGTCTGTGTGTTCTGCTGCTTTTGTTTATTTGCTGAACTATTGTGTCGAGAGTGCATGGTCTGTCTCAACTGAGCCTTGGACTGTTGTGAAAGGAGTTCAAGGTCTGTCTCAACAGTACCTCGAACACTAACTTGAACAGGGGATAGAACTTCAATTGGTATCAGAGCAAACACTCGACATACTGAGTGGGATCCTGAACTGTTCAAGATGACTCTGAAGGAAGGACAAAGCATCACCAGACCTCTGTTGCTTGAAGGATCGAACTATGCCACCTGGAAGCCCGTGATGAGATCTTTTCTGAAATCTCTAGACGAAAGGGCTTGGAAGGCAGTCATGAGAGGTTGGACTGAACCCATGATGAACAATCTCACTGGAGAATCGGTTCCGAAACCAGAAGCCCTGTGGACCGAGGAGGAGGATAAAGCGTCCGTGGGAAATTCAAAGGCTATGAATGCAATTTTTTCTGTAGTAGATGAGAATGTCATGAAGCTAATTATCAACTGTGAAATTTCTAAAGAAGCTTGGGATATCCTCCAAACTGCTTTTGAAGGAACAGACAAGGTTCGCAATTCTCGGATGCAGGCGGTCACTACCAAATTCGAAGAGATGAAGATGAAGGAGAGTGAAGCTATCGTTGAGTACAACGCCAGAGTTCTGGAACTGTCCAACGAGGCGTCTGCACTAGGGAAACCTATCGATGAAGAAAGACTGGCGAGCAAAGTACTGAGATCACTGCCTCCAAGATTTGCAATGAAGGTCACTGCCATTGAGGAAATGCACGACATCTCTAAACTGAAGCTGGACGAGCTGATGGGTTCTCTCAGAACTTACGAGATCAATCACGACTTTCAACCCGGAGATGTGAAAGGAATTGCCCTCAAAGCGGACACATCAGAAGACAAACTGGACGGTGACTGCACCACTGAGCAACTGGCTATGATGGCTCAGAACTTTGGCAGAATGGTGAGGAAAATTAACAGACGTGGTCCAGAACAAGGTCAGTCTACATCAAACAGTTTCCGAAACTAGAAATCCGGCAGGTCAAGGTCAAGTGATATAAGGCAAGACTCCTCTGATAAAGGTAAAGAAGAGATTCAGTGCCATGAATGCAAGGGCTTCGGTCATATTGCCTCACAATGTGCAAATACCCTCATGAAGAAAAAGGCAATGGTCGCTAGCTTCAGCGACAGTGAGTCAGATGAAGAGAAAGGTGAAACCACCAACTTTGTGCCTTTACCACAACTCTGGGTAAATGTAGCAGCACCGATGCAACAGTTCCATCTCAGTCGGAACTCCCAGCTGAAGACCCCTCAGACAGTGATGATGAAGAACTCACACAAGAGTCTCTCGCTCAGACATATAAAGATCTGTATGAGAAGTGGCTGCAACTGATCAAAATCAACAAGAAGCTGAATGACACAATTGCAAGCATCACTGTAGAAAAAGACAAGGTCTGGCAGGAGGTCGAGATATTACTTACACAGAAGGTTGAGCTCGAAGGCACGGTCGACTCACTGAATACTCGACTGGCTGAGATGAAACAGGAAAGGTTGTGTCTCCTTGCTCAGAAAACAGAGCTCCTGGGTACGGTCTCCTCACTGAAAGTCGAAATGGAGAAGGACCGTGACACTCATCCTGTAGGCATGGCGAGTCTAAGAAAAACTATCACAGATCTGAAGCGCAAAGAGGTGTTCCAACTGAGGAAGGTAGAACAGCTGGAACTTCAGCTAGATTCTGAAAGGATGGATCGCTCAGACACTGAGAAGGAACTCAACCACCTTAAACAGTCGGTAAGAATGCTGAATTCTGGCACTAAAGACTTGAATGATATTCTCAGGTCTCAAAGAACGGAGTCTGGACATCGTGGACTTGGGTTCACTAAAGAAGGATGCTCAAGTGGTACAGTGGTTGTTAAAACCAACCCAGTGGCTGAACAGTACCCAGAACAGCAGCTGAAACTGCACCAGAGACAGAAAGTGAATCAGCGTCTGGGAGAAAAAGAGCCACGATACCCAATATCTCACTTGAGACAGCACCCTAGACAGAAAGTGGATCTGTCCCAAGACAAGTCTAAAGGTAGTCAAAGACGGACCGGGAATGCTTACCTCAGTTCAACTCCCAATCAGAGGGAAGATTTGCGCGCATCCTGGTACTGCTATCAGATTGGACACATCAGATGGCAGTGTCGACTGTCTCTTGCTGAACGTCGAGGACATCAACGACAGACCAAACCTCGACAGAAACTTGTTAGGGTCCCGAAGGAACAACAGACAGTATGCATGATGGCCTGCTGCTCATCACGAGACACAGTGCAAGACAGTTGGTTCTTTGACAGCGGGTGCTCTACCACATGACAGGTAACTCTGAATTTCTCTCTCATATTAGACCTGTTGAGAAGATGCATTTTGTCACCTTCGCGGATGGTAGGAAGAGTCAGGTGATCGGCTGTGGGACATTGAAGGTTCCGGATCTACCTGCACTCGAGGACACTCTCCTGGTTGAAGGTCTGACAATGAATCTGATTAGCATCAGTCAACTGTGCGACAATGGCCACTATGTGTCATTCTCTCGTGACTCATGCCTTGTCCTCGACAAAAATGGATGTTCTGTGATGAAAGGCAAACGGAGGGCAAATAATTGTTACACCATCAGAATGGGAGACGAAGACTTTAATAAGCCGCGGTCTACTCTAGACTATGTTCAAACCAAACATAGAGTTGTGCGAGGGGGAGTGAATAGGACCCTGCACACAAGGTCAGATAGGAGAATCGCACAAATCCAGTTTGGTGAGTGTACCAGGAGACTGTTGGATCACAGGGTGTCACAGTTACAGAACGAGTTTGAACAGAAGATAACAAAGTTGCAAAAGGAGTTCAAACTGTATCATCAGATTCATGCCACCTCATCAGACGAGAGATTGAACCAGATTGCATAGTTTGGAACACCCAGATCCTCTTTGGGTCTGTGTGGTTTCAAGCACTAAGCGTTCCAGGCGGTGGTCAGTCAAAAGCGAATTTCCAGCTGCAACAGTTTGACTGACCACCTAAGGAAGGGAGCTGGAACAGAAGGTACAGCGCGTGAAGACAAATATTTTTGAATATTCTCGAAGATTTTTCCTGCCGTTATTTGAAACGAGAGTTGACCAATTTGGGAAGTTGAAAAGGCTGGAGAGTTATTTCTTTTGAAACACAAAGCAGTTCGTAGTCTACTCTCTCTTTCTCTCAAACCCTAGAACCGATTTCTCTCTCAACCGCACATCCTCCAAACGGCGATGGTGAACACCAGGAAATCTGCGAAGTCCGGCGTCAAATCCGCTGAGAAGACGAACATGCAATCCTCAAAGGCTCTGGCGGCAAAACCCAAAATTCCGAAGGCAAAAGCTCCGAAGGAGAAAAAGGCATCGCCTTTACGCTCTATCTCCGAATCTGTGGCCGTAACAAAGAAGACTGCCGGAGGAATTACAGTCAAAATCCCTCAGTCGACCACGGAGGATTCGTCCTTCTCATTAGATGCTGGTGTGTCTCAAGAAGACCGTCCCCAATCTGAGGTATTTCAAACTGTTCCTTCAGTTTCTGCAAATATTCCTGTTATTGACAAGATTGTGGTGGTCAAAGATATGAATATGGGTGTTGAGAAGAAGGATAAGGTTGTGGTTGATGGCGAAGCCAGTAGGGCTGTTGATTGGAAAACCAGTAGAGATATGGCTTGTAATGTCGCTAGTAAGATAATTATTGGGGATGAAACTATCAAGTTTGTGGAAGACATCAAGATTCCCAGCAAGGTGGCTGGAGGACCAGCAGCATGGAGGGAGAAAATTCATGCGTCTGGGTATGTTCACCCAGACGGTTTACGGATAAAGAAGGGGACTCGCCGAGCAGTTTCTCCAAGACAGTGCCTTACCAAGATCAGCTCTGTCAGAGGGAGGCTCATTGCAATGTCTGATGAGGAGACAGAAAACCTTCTTGATGCCTCAGGGAAAAAGCCTGTGATGAATGAGGAGTCTGATGTTGGCCCAGAGAAGAGCATTGGAGGTTCAGAAGGTGAACAATTCAGTAAACAAAAGGAGGATGTTTCCGAGATGATTCTTCCACCAGAAAATCCTGGTTTATTGAAGGAAGCCACAGTTAGAGGAGACTCTCCTATAGAAGAGGATGAAGAATTAGAGAAGCTGTTCAAAGACATTGACAATGTCATGGAGGTTTTGGAAAAGGAGAAGGATCTCGAAGTGATAAGATCAGAGGAACCACCTCATGCTTAGAGTGTTGGTGCAGAAAAGTTTGTTACTGAGATAGTTGCTAGTGCTCCAACTGTGGAACCTTGTGCCCAGTCTGAAGGTGAGACAGTGAGTGTTCTAGAAGAAGGCGCTAAGGAAGCAATGGCTGCTCCAGTAGTTGGCCAAGATGATCTGCATAGTGATCGTATGGAGGATATTGGTGCATCAGTTCGTGAGGATTCTGCAATGCCAGCCTCAAAGGAAGGTACCCTTTCAGAAGATGACCAGGACCTTGTTCCTCTTGTCAACCTCAAAAGGACAAAGAAGGACAAGGAGAAGAAGAAGGTTGTTTTTGCAAAGTCTTCAAAAGGATCAGTTCAGAAGGTTGCTGAGGTCAGCATTGGTGCAGGGGGGTCGGCTCTTCCAAGAAAAGGAAGCGCGTCGCTGCAGTTCCCATCTCTGAAGATGCTGGGCGATGCGAAGTCCCAGCCCCTGAGTCTGAGACTGTTCCAGTGGGTAAGGTCAAGAAAGGAGTATGGTTCGTAAATAAAGACGCTGCGGTGAAGTGGAGCTGTGTGCAGAAAAGAAAGATCATTCCTGAGAAGTTGCTGGAGGAGTCCCGGTACAAGGGAAGGGAAGTGATTAAGGTGCTTAAGGAGTCTGATCTGTTCTGGACGTTGGACAGATGCAAACCTTTCAATGAACAACTGGTGCGTGAGGCTATGGCAAACTTGCCCCCTGGATTTGGGGTTGTTGGAGAATCTGAGTATGGGGTCTTCTACGTTAGAGGGAGACGGATCAAGATTGATCCTGAGCTGATCAATGTATACTTCGCCATGGACGACCCAGCTGTTGATGAAGAAGAACCAAGTTTTGAGAAGGTTGTGAGCACCATCACTGCAGGCTCTGTTCAGTGGAGGCCTGAGTCAGTTGTGAATACAGCGGAGCTATCTACGTTCTATTCCATGCTATTTTTCATTGATGTCTTCAACTGGAGGCCGTCCACTCATCGCTCTACTGTCAATAAGGACATGGCTCAACTGCTTTATCAGATAGGGAATAAACTGAAGTTCAAACTGGGTAGAGTGATGTTCAAACAGATTGCTGAACATGCCACCTCGTCGAGATGTCTGCACCAGATTTGCTTCCCGTCCCTGATATACGAGCTGATCATCTATCAAGCTCCTGATTTGAAGGCCTCGCCTGACCATCTCACAAAGGCTCCCAGCAAGTTCATCGTCGACCATAAGTTGTTCAAAGGTCGTCATGTGAATGATCTCAAGGAGGAGCACCAGAAAGGAAAAGATGTGGCAGAGTCCAGTCGAGGGGGAGCCAGAATGGGGCGGGATGAGTGAAGCAAGTTGCTCAGGGACCTTAATGTCATCATCGAAGCAGACAAGGAGTAGCGCAGGCGCATCAACAAGCTCGCTCGTGCCCTCAGCTATCTGAGTGAAGATGAATCTGATGATGCAGATTCTGAAGATGCCACTAATGATGGGTCGTCTGCCTGAAGGTCTCCTGAAAACTCTATCTCTGAACTCGTTTTTCGTTGAAAACTTTCAGTAGTATGTGCTTGTTCTCGCACAGTTTTATTTGTTGTTCGAACTAGATCGGACCCCTTGCCAGTTTGTGGCAAAAAGGGGGAGTATTTTGAGTGGCGACAATTTTTGTTCCCTCAATTGTCTAGATAGATAGATAGATCTAGTGATTTGGTTTTGCCAAAATGCCAAGGGGCAGATTGATGTTCCCTTGTGTGGCATGTGTTTGGCAAAACGTTGTTAGACAGTTTGAGCAGGAGTTCGGGGGGAGTTCGAACATATCCTAGTACTTCTGTACAGCGTGATCAAGACGCAAAGGATATTTTCCGGAAGATATTGGCAACGAAGATTTCATCAAGTTAAAGATGGCGTGCGACTTATTCGAGCAGGATATTCGAATGAATATACACAATTGAAGACGGCGTGACTTGCTTGGGAAAGAAGACGACTTCGTATATTCTTCCAAAGATTTGTGAAAGATATACATCAAATATTCCAAAATATTTGATGGGATTATCTTGTGCGAATTAGGGTTTCGTCCGAGCCTATAAATACAAATGCATAGGCAACCCTAATTCCCATCGCTTTCAAGATCAAAATACACACGAGCACATCCTGCTGATTGGAGAAGAAGGAAGCGACGGCCGGTTGTATTTTCTCATTGGAAATACATCGGTGAATGTGCAGTCTACTCAAGTGCAAACACAGACTGCCTGACACGATCTAACTGCTGCACACAACAAAGGTGAACAAGCTTTCAAGAGAAAGCGTCCGAGCTTCAAGGGAAGGTCGAGAACGTTCAGACTGTCTGTTCGGACAAAGGGGATCGAGGCTTACTGCTGTGAACCTCGGTTGCAAATCTGAGAGACGGAGTATTAGAGGTTGGCAATTACAAGGTGTAAGTGTAAGTCCCTGTGGAAGCCCTATACTCGTAATAAAGATTTGCTGTCCCTTTTTCGGGTGTGGGAAACCCCCCAGAGTAGGCGTAGCCGAACTGGGTTATCAGTCTGTGTGTTCTGCTGCTTTTGTTTATTTGCTGAACTGTTGTGTCGAGAGTGCAAGGTCTGTCTCAACTGAGCCTTGGACTGTTGTGAAAGGAGTTCAAGGTCTGTCTCAACAGTACCTCGAACACTAACTTGAACAGGGGATAGAACTTCACACTGTCACTCCACTTAATGGCATATGCATTCTTCTTTTTGCGTGTGTTAACACACTCCGCCTGAAAGTGTCCATAGCCTTCACATTCTTTACGTTGGATCCCTTTGCCTTTGTTGTCCTGGCCATAATCTCCAGATTTATACTTTCACTGAAACTTCCCTTCCTTCTGGATTCTTGAGTTAGATGATTCTCTTGGATCTGAACATTCATTGTTCAGACTTCTCATGAAGTTCCTTGCCATCATGACATACAGTTGTTCAGACATCTCCCCTTCTTTGTCTAGAACATTAGTAACTTCAGATTGTAGACCAACACACTTGACTTTCTTGTGTTGTTCCTCTTCATCCATCTCCATCTCCATCTCCATCTGATGAGCCTACAGGGATCCCATCAGTTCATCTAGCCTCATGGTCCTCACATCGTGTGCTTCCTTGACAGCGAGTGCCTTCATTGCATACCGCTTTGGTAGAGACCGCAACACCTTCCTTACCAGCGTCTCTTCGCTCATGGGCTCTCCAAGTGCAAACAATTCATTAGAGATGTCAAGTACCCTTGTGTTGAAGTCAGCTATAGTCTCGTCCTTCTGCATTCTTAGATTTTCGAACTTTGACTTGACCATCTCCATTCTGGATATTTTGACCTTTGTCGTACCTTCGTGAGCCGTTTGCAATATGTCCCAAGCCTTCTTCGCAACCTCACAGGTTGATATCATCTTGAAATTCTTCCCATCAACTCCTGAGAATATGACATTCATTGCTTTGGAGTTTGCGGCTTCAGTATTCTTCTGTATCTCGGTCCACTTGTCTTTAGCAAGGAGATTGACTTTGCCAGCTTCAGTAGTCACTGGATGTGTCCACCCGTTTTCAACAGCTTCCCAAACTGATTCATCTTGTGACTTTAGGAAGGCTTTCTTTCGCACTCTCCAATATCCATATTTGTTCCCTTCAAGTAGTGGAGGTCGCGTGATGTTCTGCCCTTCTCTCAAATCCATCTCAAATACCTCTGGATCCTACTCTGTGTGTTGAGTATTTGCTCTGATACCAATTGAAATCTTCCCGTGGTAGATGAGATGTTGTTCTGGTCGGGTGCAGAATAATATCTAGAACAACTTATGCAATTAATAAATGCAGTGCGAAAAATAAATGAGACGCAAAGTTGTTACCCAGTTCGGCGTTAACGAGCCTACGTCTGGGGGGCTGACTCAGCCCGGTGGATAGCAATTCACTAATGTTGAGTATTGCGAGTACAGGAATTACCGTTTACAGAATCCCTCTTAAACTACCTGAGCCTCGGACACTCTAGCAATTGCACTCTAGGTCTCCCCCTAGATCTTTGCTCCCGCTCTGTATCCACCAATATGATTCTCCGTGAGAACCAGCGCCTTCTCCCGAATGCGCAGTAACAGCAACAGTGCGTGTATCGTAAAGTTGTTCTACGACCAGTCTGCCGAGCACCAGAACAGACTGAATCCGTGCGTGTTACAGTTCACCAGAATAATGAACTTAACACCGATGACCTCCTCCAACCCTTCTATGAATATCAGCGTGAATACTTTCTCCAACAGTGCTGAATTCTGCAATTCGTTCAACCGCCAGTCTGCAACAGCAACCTGGAACAACTGGACAGCACCGTCGTGGGTTCACCGGAATGATGAACTCAAGGCCGATCGATCTCTCTCCTCTCTGAGTGTGTATCTGCGTTTAGCTTAATGATCGATGCAGAATTGACAAGCCTAGCACTGCTTATATAGGACGGTAGAAACCCTAAATCAAATAGGATTCCTAATCTTAACCGCCTATATCATTAGGAAACGTTTCCTAATCTTTTAGGAAATCTTTCCTAAATCCTTGCGCATATCTTCTTGTAGATAAGCCTCCAAATATCGTCAACTCAGTTTAGGAAACCTTCGATTATCTTCTTTGTTAAGTTATCTTCTTCGGCAAGATAACTTCAAGCGCAAGTCATCCCTAATTCTTCTCAACCGACTTCTTGATATGCATGAACATATTTACGTCCACCGACTCTAAGATCTGCATCATATCTTTAATATGCCACAACACCGACTTTCCTAAACTGCCTTAGGAAATCTTTGCTGCGTCTGAGTTGTTCTACGTCCGTTGAAACAAGTTGACTAATCTGAATTAGGAAATTTCCAACTTCTGTCCTTCCATGTGTGACCGCTGACAGAACCGCTTGTCGTTAAAGCGATTTGTGCAAATAAATTTATAATAGTCCGCTACTCGCAACTATACTACTAGGTAGTACTTGGTAAGTAGGGGTCGAACCCAAGGGAATTAGGGGAATAGGTTATTCTTTTAAGGGATTTGTCTAGCGAGAGAGCGTGTTTTAAGTTGGTTGAGGTTTTAGTGCTAACAACTACGTGACTTTTTGATTGGTTGCGGATTTGATTACTGAAACGTAAATTACAGAAAAGTAAATACTGAAAATACAAAGGAGACTTACAGTGGGTGATGCGTGATTGGTAAGTCCTCCGGATTGTGAGCAGTTGATGGTTGTAGTTGATCGAACAGTAAAAGTACAGACAGGGGGGTTTTGTAATTGCGAGAGAAGTATTCGGTCTTGGGGGGCCTTGTATTATATCCTGTTCATTCTTTTAGTAACCCTTCTAAGTATTCAAACGTATATTGAGGCCCTTTCGTAGCGCTCAATAAACTCTTGTTCTAAGCGATACTAATTCCTTCTTTCGAAGTATCTTAGCAATAAGTGCATCCATTTGGTCCCTTTGGTCCAGTTTCCAAATGGTTTTTAAGATAGATCGAACTCCTCAGATAAGCTTTGCCCTTTCGTAGCTTCCACTTATCCGAGTATGTTCACGAATTCCCACAGTAGAGTTTTGCCCTTTCGTAGCTTCCACTCTACCTTGGAAATTCTGACCTTATAAATGGCACATAGAACAAGTTTTGAATACAGAGAAATGAAACTAAACGAAGTAAAACATTTTATAAAACAAGAACTCCCCTTCAACCGAATGAAGAGTTTAGTTACGAATATCCATGGAGTTGGACATCATAACTAGGATATTGAAGAGAATACTCAAGAACAAACAGGAGTAAAGAGAGAAGAGAAAGAGATTACTCAAGAACAAACAGGAGTAACTCTTGAACTGTAACTGAAAACTTGAGTACTCAAGAACCGACAGGAGTACTCAAGATCGAACTAAAGTATTTGAGAACAAACTAAACTTTTATTAATATCAAAACCAAACTTTACATAGTAACAAACTTAGAGAGATAAGTGGAATGGATTGTGGATGGTGGGATTTGTGTGGATGATTTGAAATGGGAAGGATTGCTTGGTATTTATAGCCATGGAGGAGAGAAATGGATGGCTTGGATTGAGGCATGTGTTTGTGCATCCAAGGGTGGAGATGAGGGGAGAAGGAGAGGAGGGCAAGTGTCACAAGGGGAGAGGAGGAGGGCAAAGCCGCCGGCGGCTTTGGGCATGGATGGAGGAGAGGGTGACATGTGGTGGAAGGGGAGAGGGGGAGGGGAGATGTGAGGAGGTAGCCGCCGGCCCATGTGGCAAGGGGAGAGTGGTTTGTGAGTTTTGTGCAGTTTGCACAAAATTATCGGTGTATTTCAGCTCCGGATTGCCTTCGGTTTCTCTTCGGTTTGATTTGTTTTGAATGATTCCAAGTCAGGATCTTTAGATTTCTTCATTCAGCGTCTGATCTTGACCTTGGATTGTCTCCTGATATCTTTTCTGTGCTAAAAGCTCTTCCTTAGCGTGTATTCTCTCTAAGCTCTGAAATACCCTGTAGAAATGTATCGGGACTAAAACATCGAAGTTAGATAGACAAACAGTCTAATTTGGTGGGTTTAACTGTGTTTATGATTCATACAATTGTGGTCCATCAGATAACCCCACACTTTTAGTTGTTCGTCCCGAACAATGCTTTATAAGGGCGTTACTAAGTAAGTTGGTTAAAATATGAAAGTAAGATAATGGTACTCGATTTCTCCTAATTCATGCATTACTACTTGTTACTAAATTAAACTGCGTAAATAAGTAGAAGAAACTTGATACTTGTACCTTTGTGCTGGGATGCAAATTAATACGGATGTTTTGGGAGATAGCCCTTTTCAGGCTCCTGGACTACACCTTCGGGATCGTCTCGTACTATATGGTTTTCTTGTAGCTTTCTCTAGCACGTGATTCGATTCAGGTTTCAGTGAGTTGAGTACTTTGATTACTTTTGGCGAGGGACTGCTTTTTGTATTGA
This sequence comes from Rhodiola kirilowii, assembly GCA_033675215.1. NCBI lineage: Eukaryota > Viridiplantae > Streptophyta > Magnoliopsida > Saxifragales > Crassulaceae > Rhodiola > Rhodiola kirilowii. Next base: position 40,230,364 of record CM066199.1, read on the forward strand.
ATTGGCCTTTGGCCTTTGATTTGACGCTTTGAGTTCTTCACTTTTGTTCGGTTAAAACCTTCACAATTTTGGGCCTGAGGCCTCTTGATTTGCTTCTTCGAGCTTTTTGCGTCTTTGTGACTTGCTAGTCCATTTTCTCAAGCCTTCTTGGGAGGTCCAATCATCGCCCGCGAGCATATGGAAATACCTCCCCGCTCCTCTCGTCTTCGTCGTTTTGCGCGGGTCAAGATGAGGGTCGCTCATCTATTTTCTCGGCTATTTTGACTAGAGAGAGGACGGTCTGATTCCCGTCCTCGCCTTTGCATAGATGCTTCCTGGCGGAGTTGACTTCAATTATTCACTGAAACCTGAAGTGCAGCCTCCACTGACTTCGAAAACCATATAGTTTGATCTGATCCTTCAAGTGCTTGCCAAGCCCCTCTAGGGCAATTTCTATCAACTCCACATCCCTAGTTTATCTCGGCACAAAAGACAAATGAGAAGTTACATTCTAAGTTTTTAAACAGTTTGCATTTTCACAAGGTTGATGCATGAATTATGATCTATCTTTTTCACATTCTTAAGTTCATATTTTCAAAAAGATACTATTTAAAAAGAAAAGAAAAACATGCAGATGGTTCTCACCCCACACTTTTGAACGAAGGCGTGCCTTAGTTCAAAAGTCATGCAAATATATACAAAAGAAGGAAATGACATTAAGGAAAAAGAAGAACAGAACTCCCTTTTAATGTGTCGTGGAAATGACATGGCATGAGGCTGGATAATCGAGGGAGTCTGGCTGGGGCCTCGAACTCTCAGCGCAGGCCCGGTAAATTCACGGAAGCTGCCTGGCTGATCCGGTCTTGCTCCAAACTTAATTCCTACATGAAAGATATTCCTTCTATACAAAAAGTGGGTGAGAGCGCTTATTGGAAATTTAAATGACAGAAATTAAAAGTGCAGAAAAGTAAGATAGTGTCGGGTTACCTCCCGACCAGTGCACTTGTTTAACGTCGTTGGCTCGACACAAAGGGGATCACTAGTTGGGATCCCATGGGCGGCTCAGGTCGAACTTTTTCCCAACTGCTCTCTTAATCGGTCCCAAGTTCTCGTATGGCAGCGGGCTTGGTTCTGATATCCATTGAACCGATAATTTCTTCTTTACATTCTTCTGGGAAGGTGAGGATCCTTTGACCATAGATGTTGGTCTTTTGAGTCGGACTTTCTTGTTTCTCCATCCGGGCTTCCATTCCACCGGCCCATGTCTTGGTCGTTTCTTCATGTTTGAATGGGTGGCACTTTTGCAATTCTGGAAATTCAGTATTGTGCCATCGAGCATTGGTGACCTTAAGCATGTCTCCATGTGAAGCCTCTTCTTTGTGGCAGCGACGAATGGTCGTCCTAGCACGAGCGAATTTTCAGGGCCGCTTTATTGAGTCGTGGTGAGTGAGAGCTCCATTGATCGCTTTTCTTGTCCTTGTTCTGCCTCAAACTCGCCTTGCACCTTAGCGTTAATCACTTCATTTTCAGGGGCTGTGATCCGCATACAAACCGAAGGGAAAAGTTGGGGAACTTCCACCATAAGGGCCAGGTCTTTCTTGGACAGTTTGATAATGAGGACCAGGCCTGCCTTAGGTGCTTCGATAGTGAGGATCGGGCATGTTTCGGGTATATTGGTGATGAGGACCGGTTCAAGTGGCTCGGCTGGTTTGGTAATGAGGACTGGGCCTGATTTGGCCGATTCTTCTTCGGTTATTTGCGAGTTTTCATCCTCAGTTGGCTCCGTGGGCTCCAATATTGGCTCCTTTAGAGCTGCCTCCATGTCCATTACTGCTCTCGTACTGATGTCTTCTCTCGGCTTTGTTGCGGGCAAGCTCGTAATGGGTGTGGTGTCGGGCTTGTTTTGTACTGAGTCCACTTCCATCGTCGGTACCTTATCTTCAGTTTGGTGTATTGGCCCTTGTTTTGTGTTCTCTGCCAAATTGTCTATGAGTCGCCAAGTTTGAGACATGGTTAACTTCATGATCGAGCCTCCCGCTGCATCGTTAAGTCTTTTCCGCTCAAGTGGCATCATTCCACCGAGAAACCTTTGGATAAGATTGATTCTGGAGAATCCATGGTGCGGGCAGCTTGCCACAATGGAGTCAAAGTACGCCAAGTACTCGTCTAATGTTTCGTCCCGGAATTGCTCAAGATTGAGAATCTTCTCGCGGGTTTCAAGTCGGAGAGATGGAGGGCAAAACTTCTCAAGGAATTTGGTTTGTAGACCCCCATAATCACTTTCATACTCAGCACATGAGTAATACCATTTTAATGCCGAGTCAGTTAAAGAAAATTTAAAACATGTGAGTTTAAATTCCTCTAGCGATTCATTTTTAGGCCTCATGTGGTTGCATATGGAGTGGAACGTTTGTGTATGCCTTACGGGATCTTCTCCAAGAGCACCTCCGAATTGGGGGAGACGTCTAATCATTTCAAACATAAGGTTGCTACCCCCATTTTTCCAAGGTTCTATGTCGTAGTATGAAGACATGGCGAATTATGTATAATAGAAAAAAGAACAACTATCCATTTGCTAATTCCCCGGCAACGGCGCCAATTTGACAGAACCGCTCGTCGTTAAAGCGATTTGTGCAAATAAATTTATAATAGTCCGCTACTCGCAACTATACTACTAGGTAGTACTTGGTAAGTAGGGGTCGAACCCAAGGGAATTAGGGGAATAGGTTATTCTTTTAAGGGATTTGTCTAGCGAGAGAGCGTGTTTTAAGTTGGTTGAGGTTTTAGTGCTAACAACTACGTGACTTTTTGATTGGTTGCGGATTTGATTGCTGAAACGTAAATTACAGAAAAGTAAATACTGAAAATACAAAGGAGACTTACAGTGGGTGATGCGTGATTGGTAAGTCCTCCGGATTGTGAGCAGTTGATGGTTGTAGTTGATCGAACAGTAAAAGTACAGACAGGGGGGTTTTGTAATTGCGAGAGAAGTATTCGGTCTTGGGGGGCCTTGTATTATATCCTGTTCATTCTTTTAGTAACCCTTCTAAGTATTCAAACGTATATTGAGGCCCTTTCGTAGCGCTCAATAAACTCTTGTTCTAAGCGATACTAATTCCTTCTTTCGAAGTATCTTAGCAGTAAGTGCATCCATTTGGTCCCTTTGGTCCAGTTTCCAAATGGTTTTTAAGATAGATCGAACTCCTCAGATAAGCTTTGCCCTTTCGTAGCTTCCACTTATCCGAGTATGTTCACGAATTCCCACAGTAGAGTTTTGCCCTTTCGTAGCTTCCACTCTACCTTGGAAATTCTGACCTTATAAATGGCACATAGAACAAGTTTTGAATATAGAGAAATGAAACTAAACGAAGTAAAACATTTTATAAAACAAGAACTCCCCTTCAACCGAATGAAGAGTTTAGTTACGAATATCCATGGAGTTGGACATCATAACTAGGATATTGAAGAGAATACTCAAGAACAAACAGGAGTAAAGAGAGAAGAGAAAGAGATTACTCAAGAACAAACAGGAGTAACTCTTGAACTGTAACTGAAAACTTGAGTACTCAAGAACCGACAGGAGTACTCAAGATCGAACTAAAGTATTTGAGAACAAACTGAACTTTTATTAATATCAAAACCAAACTTTACATAGTAACAAACTTAGAGAGATAAGTGGAATGGATTGTGGATGGTGGGATTTGTGTGGATGATTTGAAATGGGAAGGATGGCTTGGTATTTATAGCCATGGAGGAGAGAAATGGATGGCTTGGATTGAGGCATGTGTTTGTGCATCCAAGGGTGGAGATGAGGGGAGAAGGAGAGGAGGGCAAGTTTCACAAGGGGAGAGGAGGAGGGCAAAGCCGCCGGCGGCTTTGGGCATGGATGGAGGAGAGGGTGACATGTGGTGGAAGGGGAGAGGGGGAGGGGAGATGTGAGGAGGTAGCCGCCGGCCCATGTGGCAAGGGGAGAGTGGTTTGTGAGTTTTGTGCAGTTTGCACAAAATTATCAGTGTATTTCAGCTCCGGATTGCCTTCGGTTTCTCTTCGGTTTGATTTGTTTTGAATGATTCCAAGTCAGGATCTTTAGATTTCTTCATTCAGCGTCTGATCTTGACCTTGGATTGTCTCCTGATATCTTTTCTGTACTAAAAGCTCTTCCTTAGTGTGTATTCTCTCTAAGCTCTGAAATACCCTGTAGAAATGTATCGGGACTAAAACATCAAAGTTAGATAGACAAACAGTCTAATTTGGTGGGTTTAACTGTGTTTATGATTCATACAATTGTGGTCCATCAACCGCCTTGATCTCCAACGGTCAACTGTGTTTCCTAATCTGAATTAGGAAACATTCCATCTTCTTCGACTTGTTCCAAGACATTTGTCTCTTCTAGCCTTGAACAACAGCTTGAACAACTATACTAAGTTTTGCCAAACTACATGCCATAAAACTAACAGCATAGTCTAAGACTTATGGATATCAACTTCTTTTGACATTTCCTCAAGCCTTAGACAAACAAAAGGTGGATTCGCACTCTTTCAAGACTATTGACTCACTTTAATTCACCACTTAGTTCATAACTTTCATTACAAACCAAATCCGATGAATTAAACATTTAATCCTAGTCAAGCATCCATATCACAGGGTTCACTTTCATGATAAACAAAGATATGAATCATTTTCTCCATACTATAACTATTCCCCAGCTCTTTCAAGTCATAGATTAAAGTTTTAGTCTAATTTGTCACTTAGGCATTTTATCCAACACCTTTCAACATAACAATTTCATAGCATAGGAGATAATGAAATCTATAATCATCCACATGAATTTTAATGTATATACAATAATCTAGAGTACCAAGGAAGGTCCTAGACCCTCAAAACACAAGACCTACTCACAAATCACCATGATAATATGTTTTCAATACAAAACTACGAATAGGAGAGAAAACCCAAGTAGGAGATGATCTAAGCTTTAGATTCATTGTTCTTCACTCTTCTTCCTTAAGCAATCCTTGATGACGTTAAGTCTTCCCTAGACTTTTCTCCCACTTTTCTCTCTCAAAAACCCCACCTTTTCATAGCCCCGAGTGAAAAATCTGGCACAGCAGTAGTACTCAGGTGAGTACCATCCAGGCTCATGTCGTATTCACCCGAGTACGAGACTCAGAGCAACATGGCCTTCGTATACTTGTGGTACTAGGGCGGGTAAGTTCTCATACTCGGGCAAGTACCATGCCCAAAGGAAAATGGTGTCTTTATGGAGATCGGTACTCGGGCAGGTAGAGGAGCATACTCGGCCGAGTATGGGACTCAAAGCAATTATCCTGGTATATAATGGTGGTACTCGGGCGAGGACGTCAGGGGCCAATTCTTACTCGGTCGAGTACGGCTCATGACAGTTGTATATTTTGTACAGTCAAAAACAATTTATAGATGACCTGTAAGACCGGTGTCGAACCCAATGGAGCAAATTTGATTATGCGCTAGGGGAATCAAGTTTTCAACTTAGCTATTCCTACAAATTCAATAATGAGATGGTTTTCAATAAAGAACTAGCAATGAAATGGCTTCAAAGGGGTTTTAATTCAATTCAAAGAGAGTTTCGAGGGGTTACTCTCTCCTTGACATTTCCCAATGATCACGTACATAAGAGTTAAGTCATTTTTAGTTGTTAATTGGTTTAGAACCTAGCTTAGACTAAGATAGACCAATTCTCATGCGAATCTAATCCTAGTCAAGCCATCCTAATTAGAACCTCACTTTATCAAGATATTGGTTCACTCTATAGCACTATTATCCTTGGAACATCTTCCTAGGTAATAAATGCTATAGGCATTAAGCTCTAGTTAACCTCACATCAATGTATTTACTCACATAAACACTTGATGTGATCATTTCCACCATATCCAAATCATCACTAAGCATTTTCAATACTTAGATCAAATCCTAAGACTAACATGTCACTTAGGCATTTTATCAAACACTTGGTAACATGTCATAAATAGAGCAATTAGTGAAAATGAATTCAACTCTATAGATTGTCTATTCAATGTGTATACATGATCATAGAGTACCAAGGAGGGTTGTAAAACCCTCAAAACACAAGGGGACTACTCACACATCATGTAAGACAACATGGTGTGAGTAGGGTTTATGGCAACAACAAAAGAGAATAGAGAATGGATAGAAGTAGGATGGTTAATCCTAAAATCTCCCTTTGATCTTCACTTCTCCTTTGTTGGATGTTGATAGATGACCTTGATCCACCCTCTTTTTCTATAAATTTTCCCCCAAGATGCAAGCCCCCTGGGTCAAACATGCCACTTTCTATTTATAGCCTCGGGTAAAATTTGGTACTGTAGCAGATTCAAGCGGTCGACTGGTGTAGGCTTGCATCCCAGTCGGTCGACTGGTGAATGCTAAAATACAGTCTCTTCTGAGGTGATCATCCAGTCGACCGACTGGACGAGCCTGTCGACCGACTAGACGAGCCTGTCGACCGACTGGATGAGCCAGTCGACCGACTCTATGACTGGTAGAATGTCAGCCTTCTGAGTTCCTTTCCAGTCGACCGATTGAAGGTTTCAGTCGACTGACTCGGTGTTTTGAGAATTGATGAGCACTGAAGCTTCTTTTTAGTCGGTCGACTGGCGGTTCCAGTCGACCGACTCAATGGGCATGCTTAATTCATGTCCTGCTAAATCATCCAGTCGACCGACTAGTGCAGGGCAGATATCCAGTCGGTCGACTGGGGCCCTTTTTGCCCATACTTTGCTCTAATCTTCGGTTTTCCCCCCGAGGTTTCTTATTTAAGCTTTAACACTGAGATGATCTTGTTTTCTACCTGAAATGTAGGGAAAGGGGTGAAACAACATCAAAGTATCGTCGGAAACGACTCAAAGCTATAGTAAAATATGGCTATTAATGAGTCAAAAACTCGACTAATGAGCTCAAAAGTGCTCAGTTATGGCTGATTTCCTGACGTTTCGTTCAAACTTGATCTTTGAGGGCTTGACTTTGATGGAGAGTCGTTTTGTACCTTAAATGTAGGGATAAGGGTCAAATGACATCAAAATAATGCCTGAAACGAAACAAAGATTTGATGAAATGAAGTAAATAATAAGTCAAAAATTTGACTTATCGACACTCCGCACTTAAGCTTTGTTCATGCCGAACAAAGTATGCACATATGTCAAGATCATGCAAACGGAGAAATGCTAGTGGTGCTATATATGTTTTTTTGCCTATTTGCTCTAAGTGTTTATTTCATGGCCTTAATCATTATTCTTAACTAAACCAACAAGATAAATTGAAACTAAAGATGCAAAGTACCCTATCTCGTTTTCGTAGGTGTTACGAATACATTTAACGCTTGCGCTAAGCCTTTAAATCCCTAGGCTACCCTGTTTAACTCCCATCAAAATCACTAAGCCTTGGCAGGTACTAAAGATGTTGCTTCCTGTTTACTTTTCCTGTGTTGAACTCCCATCAAAATCACTAAGCCTTGGCAGGTACTCATTCTGTTTTGGAATAGGGCGACAAAAGTCATGTTCATGTATATATTATTTTTTTAACTAGCATGAATTATGATTGTCGATCATGATTTCATTTTTTCCTGCTATTTGCTTTGCAGGTTTCGTTATTCACCAAACCCATGTGGCTTATTAAAAAAAGACTGCAGCCATAGACACCACTTGAAGTTCAACCCCTCGAAACGCCTTTTTAATTGAAGTTCAACCCCTTGAAACTTGTGCATTGTTAGTTCTTAATGAAATTCATTCATACTCGAATCAATAGAAGTAGCCAAGTAATATATACAAATTCGCCCAGCGCATAATCACGTTTTGCTCCCTTGGTTCGACTTGGTCTTACCAATTACAAATTCTTTTGACAAGTCACTACAAATTTTTGGATTTTTTCCGTCCATAAATTCCGTCGCAAAAACGTCGACAGACACGGCGACGGAAAATAATCCGTTGCAATACTGTCGAATTTCCGTAAACAAAATTTGGAAAATTAAAATTTATCGTAATTCCGGCATATTTCCGTCACCACGTATTTTGTCATGAATAGTTAGTCGGATTGTTGACGGATTTTTTGTGACGAAGAATTAATGGAGAGGTTACGCAAATATTATTCGCTCACATTTCATCAAAATTCAGTCGGTGTATACTGTAGCCTAATTCCCTCCACATTCCATCACTATTCCGTCATCTGGGAATAGTTTTCATTTTTCCCATCACATTTCCCTCACTATTCCATCTTCCAAAAATCATTTTTAATTTTGTAAACATAAGTTTTGTTGTTATCGTTTGTATACAAATATTTAATATTTTTCATTTTTCCGTCACTGTACCGTCATTATTCCGTAAGTGAAATATAATACAAATTTATTTTAATGAGCTTTCGTCGAATTTCCGCCTCTATTCCGTCACCCGACTATAGACAGCGCATGTAACCAAACGTTGTCTAAAGTGGACTTAAGACAGCGCTTGTAACCAAACGCTGTCTAAAATCGACTTTAGACAGCGCCTGTAGCCAAACACTGTCTAAAGTCGACTTTAGACAGTGCCTGTAGCCAAAAACTATCTAAAGAGGACTTTAGACATCGCATGTTGCCAAACAGTCCTATTGCCAAACGTTGTTTAAAGTGGACTTTAGACAGCGCCTGTTGCAAACACTGTCTTAATTAAACCCAAATAATCTCTATCTCTATATAATTAACTAATGGTATATTGACGGATTAATGACGGTATTTTAAAGCTGATTATAGTGGAATAATGACGAAATTTTGATGGAAAACTGTTATATATTTTGAGAAGAAATACGTACATTTGGAAAAAAATTAATATTCTAAAAATTCACTAACGTTATATTGACGGATTAATGACGATATTTTAAGGCTGATTATGGTTGAATAATGACGGAATTTTGATGGAAAAACGTTATTTATTTTCAGCGGAATTACGGACGTTTGGAAAAGAATTAATATTCTAAAAATTAACTAACGGTATATTGACTGATTAATGACGGTATTTTAAAGCTGATTATGGTGGAATAATGATAGAATTCTGATGGAATAATTATAATAATTATATAATTTTGCAAAAACAGACCATTAGACATCGCTTTTTAATTAAGCGATGTCTATGGTTTACATTAGACAGCGCTGCACTTGTTTCCAAACGTTGTCTAAAATGATTATTAGACAGCACTAATTTCCAAATGCCGTCTAAAGTCCAATTTTACGCTGTGCTTATTTCTTAAGTGCTGTTTATTTTAATGAAATTCATTATTTTAGGGTTTTCACTTATGTTCAAGCGGCCGATCTCCACATCTCTCTTCGTTCAGTTTTCTCCTCACAGCTATTGCACCGATTGAGATTTGAGGACGTTCGAAGGAGGATTTTGGGATGTTCCCGGTGAAGGAATTGTGCACGGTCGAATCTACACCGCAACACCCATATCTGAAATGCATACAATTGATGTTTCTCGTATCTTCGAAACATAGATCTGAAATGCTTTCGATACAGTGATTGGATTTCGCGGAGGAGACACGGCCGGAGGAGATGCGGCTGTTAGTTGTTCCTCCAAGTCTCCGTTAGATTCGTATGAAAATTGCATCTATTTGTATTCAAGGACCGAGGCCATAGCTGATCGAGTTGCCGAGGAGGTTCGGGAGCGTGGCAAGGTGCTGAGAGTTGGAGTTGTTTGTGGAGGTCCGTCTGCTGAAAGAGGAATTTCGCTGAACTCCGATCGGTCGGTTATTGATCACATTCAGGTGCCGACCTTAGCCATTAGCTGACCTACTCATTTTTATAACTGATTAGCTTTCTTGAAACAGGGCAATGGAGGAACCGCTAGAAGAAAAGTTACTGTTTCTCTAATCCATCAGAAAATCTTATAACACATAGCTGGAGTTTTGTATTTGTGCCTCAGGTAAAACCTTCCTCTCCTTTCATACACTTCCAGAGGAGCCGGTATAGAAACTATTGTGCACATTTTTAATTCGTACATCTGATTATCGAATGATCTTAAGCAGGAAAGGCATGATTGCCACAATGATCTCTTAGTCAAACTAATAAAAGGTATAACTAACACTAGGGAGTTATGTGCTTGGTGGGTGTAGATAGAGGTACAAACTACAAAATCTTCATGAGAAGTAAACGGTGAGTAAGCGAGTCCAAAACGCTGCCTTGGATTTACTTCTTGTAAGTTTGTGGAAGGAAGTGATATGTTGAGTTTGGAGAAGATGTGCTCCTTTTTTGTGGGGTATTTGCCTCGTGTAAAAATAAGTAGTTATTTTCGCACTTGGTGTCGAGAAGAAGTAACAATGTGCATCCCCACTTTAAGGGTTGCTGATTCATCCTTTGTTTGTTTGATTAATCATTTGGAATTCTCCAAAAGCAACCCAACTGCAACATCTGTGTTTGTGTACCTCATATCTATTTGTTTACCTATTGTTCCATGATATTCCTGCTTCAACTACTACTCATTGGCTTTATTTCATTGGCTTGCATTTTTATTTCATTGGCTTTATTCACAGTGTCCCTTTATCTACATTCTTAATGTTGTATTTTGCTTTCATTGGCTTTATTCACTAATTACATTATTAATGTTGCATTTTGTTTTCTTTTTAGGATGTTTACGATTGGAAACCCTCCACCTCCTCCACCTCTTAGTCCAAGCTCGAATAGAAACAACCGCGGTCCGCCTAGTCATAGATCGAATGAAGACAACCGGGGACGTCACCAAGGCCAGAGCGAAAACGAAGAAAACCGCAGACATTAGACATTTTAAATTCATTTGACTATGGTTTTGTATTTTATTATTATACTCGACTTCTGTATTTTATTATCAGTACATTTATTATTAAAAAAAATATGTTTTAACTATTTTATAATTACTAATAAAATTAAAATTAAAATTTTATAAACATTAATATCGAAAATTCAAACATTAAAATTTGAAAAATAGAAAATAATATTGACGGAAACATTAATACGGAATTAAGACGTACTAATGACAGAATATATTATTGAAGGAACATGGACGGAATGTAGACGGAAACTAAGATGACGGAATGTACACGGAAGATAGACGGAAAATATTGAAAATGGAAATCTGTTTGAATATAGATAGAAAATATTATTGACGATATTTTGACTAAGAATCTCGCCGGAATTTTATTAACCAGAAATGCGACGGAATGTCGACGAAACAATGACGGAATGTTGACAGAAACTTTTTACCATCGGCAATAAATTGTCGTCAACGTCATCAGTGACGGAAATTCAGATTTTTCCGTCACTTTTCCGTCGTTTTCGTGACGTTGGAAATTTTCCATAAATTAGTAATAAGTGTTTAAATTATACCCATAAAAGTGTATACGAAAAACTATAACGTCAGTGTCAAGTATGTTGGAGATTGTTTAAAGGCGGATGTGAGTGTCTACAAAGTGTAGCCCGTACGAATTCGATGATGAAGTCAAGTTGAGCTTCAAGCGGTCAAGTTCATATTCAAGAGGATGTGAATGAATAGAGACGTAAGTTGTGACCTATGCTTCAGTTGAGGAAACTTGTACTAAATGATCTTTAATGTAAAATTTGTGCCGAAATTCAAAAGTCATCCGTCATAAGAAATTAGGGCATCGATAGCATGCATAAGTGGCATGGGCTCACCTATGTCATTGGTCATTGAATGATATTGAAATCTTCCCCTAGTAGTTGAGATGTTGTTCTGGTCGAGTGTAGAACAAATACTAGAACAACTTATGCGAAAAATAAATGCAGTGCAGAAAGTAAACGACATGCAAAGTTGTTACCCAGTTCGGCGTTAACAAGCCTACGTCTGGGGGAAGTCTCCTTAGCCCGGTGGATAGCAATTCACTAATAATGACTCTTGCGAGTACAAGTTTTACTGTTTACAGACTCCCTCTTAAACAACCTGAGCCTCGAGTACTCTAGCAATTGCAAACTAGGTCTCCCCTAGATCTGAGCTCCTTCTCCGTATCCACCAATATGATCCTCCAAGAGAATTAGCGCCTTCTCTCAAATGCGCAACAGAACACCAGTGCGTGTAGCTTGAATGTTGTTCTACGATTAGTCTGCCGAGCACTAGAATAGACTGAATCCGAGTGCCGTGAGTAATCAGTGACGATTAGTTCAACAGCCGATTTCCTCCACCTCCCTTCAATGAATGTGAGCGTGAGTAATATCTCCGTAAGTTCTAAGTAGAATGATTACATCAGCCCTCATTATATAGTGCGGTAGAAACCCTAAATTGAGTAGGATTCCTAATCTCAACCGCCTATATCTTTAAAAAATCTTTCCTAATCTTTTAGGAAATCTTCCTAATATCTTGCGCATATCTCTTGTATATAATCCTTCAATAAATCTTCAATCTCGTTTAAGAAACCTTCGACTATCTTCTTGGCTAAGTTATCTGATGTTCCCTTAAGTGGCATGTGTTTGGCAAAACGTAGCTTAGAGAGTTCGAGCAGGTGTTCAGGGGGAGTTTGAACATATCCTAACACTCGTACACAGCGTGGATAAGACGCAAGGATAGTTCCCGGAAGATATTGGACTACGAAGATCTCGTCAAGTTGAAGACGGCCAGCGACTTATTCGAGCAATAGATATTCGAATGAATATTGACATTAAGGCGGCAAAGCTTACTTGGGCAAGAAGTCTTCGGATTATCTTCCAACCGATTCAAAAAGATATTCATCAAATATCTAGGAATATTTCCTAAATATTTGATGGGATTATCTTGTGCGAATTAGGGTTTCGCTTGAGCATATAAATACAATGCAAGAGCAACCCTAATTCCTATCGCTTTCAAAGATCAGTAACACACGAGCACATCCTGCTGATAGGAGAAGAAGAAAGCGATGGCCGTCTGTGTTTTCTCATTGACAATACATCGGTGCAAGTGCAGTCTGTTCAAGTGCAACACAGACTGTCTGAAGCGTATCAACTGCCGCACACAACAAAGGTGAACAAGCTTTCGAAAGAAAGCATCCGAGCTTCTGGAGAAGGTCGAGAACGTTCTGACTGCAGGTTCTGAACGAAGGGGATCGAGGAGAATTGCAGTGAACCTCGGTTGCAAATCTGAGAGACGGAGTATTGAGGTTAGGCTATTACAAGGTGTAAGTGTAAGTCCCTGTGGAATCCCTATACTCGTAATAAAGATTTACTGTCCCTTTTTCGGGTGTGGGAAACCCCCCAGAGTAGGCGGAGCCGAACTGGGTTATCAGTCTGTGAGTTTCTATTGCTTTTATCTGTTTGCTGAACTGTTGTGATAAGAGTTCAACCTCGGTGTGTTGAACTGTTGTGCAAAGAGTCCCAGGCCTGTCGCAACACTACCCTGGACACAAGCTTGAACAGGGGACATAATTTCAATTGGTATCAGAGCCGAACATTCGACGCACTGAGTGGGATCCTGAACTGTTAAGATGACTCTGAAGGAAGGACAAAGCATAACCAGACCCCCGCTACTCGAAGGATTGAACTATGCCACATGGAAGCCTAAGATGAGATCTTTCCTGAAATCGTTAGACGAAAAGGCATGGAAGGCTGTTCTGAAAAGGTGGACGGAACCCATGATGAACAATCTCACTGGAGAACCGATCGCCAAACCAGAAGCTCTATGGACAGAAGAGGAGGACAAAGCTTCCATGGGAAACTCAAAGGCAATGAACGCAATTTTTGTCGGCAGTAGATGAAAACGTCGTGAAGCTAATCATCAACTATGAAGTGGCCAAGGAAGCATGGGATATTCTCCTAACAGCTTTTGAAGGAACAGACAAAGTTCGCAACTCCCGCATGCAAGCTGTCACAACCAGGTTCGAAGAAATAAAGATGAAGGAAAGTGAAACTATCACTGAGTACAACACCAGAGTCCTGGAACTGTCCAACGAGGCGTCTGCACTAGGGAAACCCATCGATGAAGAAAGATTGGCCAGTAAGGTCCTAAGGTCTCTTCCTCCGAGATTTGCCATGAAAGTCACGGCCATTGAGGAAATGCATGATATCACCACACTGAAGCTAGACGAGCTGATGGGTTCTCTCAGAACTTACGAGATCAATCATGACTTCCAAACCGGAGAAGAGAAGGGAATCGCTCTCAAAGCTGATATGACGGAAGACAAACTGGATTCTGGCTGCACCACTGAGCAACTGGCCATGATGGCACAGAACTTTGGAAGAATGGTGCGGAAAATTAACAGACGTGGTTTAGAACAAGGTCAGTCATCATCAACTGGTTACCGAAACTGGAAATCCGGCAAGGCAAGGTCTACTGATTAGAGGCAAGACTTGTCTGACAAAGGAAAAGAAGAGATCCAGTGTCATGAATGCAATGGTTTTGGTCACATTGCTTCACAGTGTGCAAACACTCTCATGAAGAAAAAGGCGATGGTGGCGAGCTTCAGAGACAGTGAGTCAGATGAAGAAAAAGGCGAAATCACAAACTTTGTGGCCTTCGTCACAACTCTGGATGAATGCAGCAGCACCAGTGAAACTGTTCCATCTCAGTTGGAACTCCCAGGTGAAGACCCCTCGGACAGTGACAATGAAGAACTCACGCATGATTCTCTGGCACAGACATATAAAGTTCTATATGACAAGTGGCTGCTTCTAATCAAGATAAACAAGAAGCTAAATGAAACAGTGGCAAGCGTCACTATGGAAAAGGACAAGGTATGGCAGGAGGTCGAGATACTGCTGACACTGAAAGCAGAACTGGAAGGTACAGTTAACTCACTGACTTCTCAACTGGCTGAGATAAAACAGGAAAGGCTGGATCTTCTTGCTCAGAAAACGGAACTCCTGGGTACTGTCTCCTCACTGAAAGTCGAAATAGAGAAGGATCGGAACACTCATCCTATAGGGATGGCGGGTCTAAGAAAGACCATCATAGATCTGCAGCGCAAAGAAGCGTTCCAACTGAGGAGGGTGGAACAGCTGGAACTTCAGCTAGAATCTGAGAAGATGGAACACTTTGACACTAGGGAGGAACTCAATCACCTCAAACAGTCGGTAAGAATGCTTAACTCTGGCACTAAAAACTTAAATGATATTCTTAGATCTCAGAGAATGGAGTCCGGACACAGAGGATTGGGGTTCACAGGAGAAGGCAGCTCAAAAGGTACGACGCTTGTTAAAACAAGACCGATGTCGGAACAGAAGGTAAGACAGCATCCCAGACGGAAAATAGATCTGCAATAAGAACAACCCAATAGTGGTCAAAAAAGGGCTGGTACGATGCACTTCGGCTCTCATTCAGCACAAAGGAAAGAGTGGCGCACTTGCTGGTATTGCAATCAGATGGGACATATTAAACTGAAGTGTCGCCTATTTTTAGCCAAACGACGTGCTTTCCAGCAACGAACCACGTCGCAACAGAAACAAGTCTGGCTTCAAAAGGCAGACCGAACCGTTTGCATGGTGGCCTGTTACAACTCAAGTTACACATCGCATGATAGTTGGCACTTCGACAGTGGATGCTCCGCTCACATGACAGGTAACTCTCAATATCTTGCCCATATTAGGCATGTTGAGCAGATGTGGTTTGTCACTTTCGGGGATGGTGAAAAGGGTCAGGTGATCGGCTGTGGGACATTGATGGTTCTGGATCTCCCTGCACTCAAGAACACCCTCCTTGTCAAGGGACTGACCAGGAATCTTATCAGCATCAGTCAACTATGCGACGACGGACACTATGTGTCATTATCCAGCTACTCATGTCTTGTACTAGACCAGAATGGTGATACACTGATGAAAGGAAAAAGGGATGCCAACAACTGATATACTATTAGGATGGGTCTGACGGAGTCAATGAACAACGAGAACCGTGACCAGCAACCAGTGGCTCTTACATGTGCAAACGATCAACAAAGTTTTCTGCGAGGGGGAGTGGATAAGACCTTGCACACAAGATCTGATTGGAGATGCGCACAAATCAATGTTTCCGGTGGTAAGCAGGTGGTACAGTTGCGGAAGCTGTTGAATCAGAAGGTGGTACAGTTGCGGAAGGAGTTCATACACTACCCACAGAAATGTGCCTGGAGCCGTACAAGAAAATATGAATGCTCACGGAAGATGGTAACTCTGAGGCAGCATACCCTTGTCAACCCCTATGGCAGATCACGGAGTGGAACAACCAGATCCCCAGGGGATCTATGTGGTGTCAACCACTGAAAGCATCCAACGGTGGTCAGTCATAATCGAATCTCCAGCTGAACAGTTGGACTGACCACCTAATAAAGAGAGCTGGAACAGGAGTCTCGACAACTTGGAAAATATTTTTTAAATATCCTTAAAGATTTTATTTCGGATTATGCGTGAAGAGACAGTTTTGGAAAGCTAAAGAGTCATATAGACAAATTTGATTTTTGAAAAATCAAATTCATTCCCTGAGTATCGTCTTCTCTCTCTCGAAAACCCTAGAACGGAACTCCCCTCTCAACTGCTCCTTCCTCAACCGACAATGGTGAACACCAGGAAGTCAGCAAAATCCAGTGCTAAATCAGCGGAGAAAAGCAAAGAAAGCATGCAGACCTCAAAGGCATTGGCGGCGAAATCAATGATTCCAAAATCAAAAGCTGCGAAGATGAAAAAGGCGTCGCCTTTACACTCCGTCACCGAATCCTTGACCAAAGAAAAGTCTGCTGAAGGAGTTACCGCCGAAATCTCCCAGCCAACCACAGTGGATTCAACTCCACAAGTTCGTCCGCAATCTAAGGTAAATCCCACTATTCCTCCTGACTCTGCGAATATCTCCGTTGTTGGAAAATCGGTGTTGAATGAAGAAATAAGTGTGGTGGTTGAGAAGGTTGTTGACGGTGATGAAGCCAGAAGGGCTTTAATTAGCGATCATAGGGTAAGGATGCTAAAACTGATGGTGTTGAAACCAGTAGGGTGATACTTTGTGGTGATAATGAGAGTG
This sequence comes from Rhodiola kirilowii, assembly GCA_033675215.1. Classification (NCBI taxonomy): domain Eukaryota; kingdom Viridiplantae; phylum Streptophyta; class Magnoliopsida; order Saxifragales; family Crassulaceae; genus Rhodiola; species Rhodiola kirilowii. The sequence goes on from CM066199.1 coordinate 40,247,295, forward strand.
GTAGGGCTGTGACGGTTGACAAAGCCGGTAGTGCGGTTTCTAAAAAGAAGTCTGTCAAGAGTGTGGAAGAAGAGGAACCCAGCAAGGGGGCTGGAGGCTCAGGAACGTGGAGAGAAAATATTTTTGCCACAGGATACATTCCTCCGAAGGCTGGTCGCAGGAAGAAGGTAAAGCGGGCCAGTGACTCTCCCAGAAAATATCTCTCCCAGATCTATGCCGCTCAAGGGAGGAAGATTGCAATGTCCGATGAAGAAACAGAGAAGTTCATCAAGTCCTCGGGGAAGAGGAATGTGGTGATAAGTGATGCTGATCCATCTGAGAACCAAGGAATAATTACTAAAGAAGGTTCCAGTTTGGATGCTGAGGCTATGACAGAAGAAATTAATTCATCAGGGAAGACGGATGTGTTGAAAGAATCAAACCCAGCAGAAAGTGATGAGGAGTTAGAGAATTTGTACAAGGACATTATTGATGTCATGGAAGACCTGGAAAAGGAAAAGAGTCAGGAAGAAGCTCAGTATGATCAGGCTGTAGGGGCAAAAGAATCTGATACAGATAAAGCTTCAAGTGTTCCACCCATAGAACCAAGTGTTCAGTCTGGTGTTGAGACTGGAAGAGCTGCAGAGAAAGCTATAAGCGGTTCAACAGTGGAACCCTCTGTTCAGACCAAAGCTCAAACAGCACCAGCTCCAGAGGAAGGTCTGCGTAGCCTGGTTGTTGAAGCAGAAGAGTCTGGTACTGGAAAGGTCTCAAGTGCTCAAACTGCGGAACAGAGTGTTCCGACTGAAGTCAAGACCGGAATAGTTCCAGAGAAAGTAATGAGTGAAGAAACAGTGACAGTTCAAGATGATCGTCGTCGGGATCATTTGGAGGAGGATGAACCATCCATTCGTAAGGATGCCCCCATATCAGCAGCAGAAGGTGTTACCCTTTCCGAAGATGACCAAGATAGTGTTCCCCTTGTCAACCTCAAGAGGACAACGAAGGGGAAGGAAAAGAAAAAGGTAGCCTTTGCCTCGGCTACAAAGGAACCAGTTAAGAAGGTTGCTGAAGTTAGCAGTGGGATAGGGGGAGATGGGTCTTCCAAGAAAAGGAAGCGCGTTGCTGTAGTTCCCATCTCTGAAGATGCCGGGAGATGTGAAGTCCCAGCCCCTGAATTTGAGACTGTCCCAGTTAGTAAGGTAAAGAAGGGAGTATGGTTCGTGACTAAAGAAGCTGCGTTGTAATGGGAATGTGTGCTGAAAAGGAAAATCATACCGGAGAGGCTGCTGGATGCATCGAGTTAGAAAGGGAAATAAGTGATTGAGGTGCTTAAAGAGTCGGATCTATTCTGGACGTTGGACAGATGCAAACCGTTCAACAAACAGCTGGTGCGTGAGGCCATGGCAAACTTGCCTCCCAAGTTTGGGGTCATTGGAGAGGCTGAGTATGGGGTCTTCTATGTGAGAGGAAGAAGGATCAAGATTGATCCAGAACTGATCAATGTATATTTCTCCGTGGAGGACCCAACTGTTGATGAAGAAGAATCCAGCTTTGAAAAGATAGTGAGCACCATCACTGCAGGCTCTGTTCAGTGGAGGCCTGAGTCAGTTGTGCATACAGCAGATCTGTCTACTTTCTATTCCATGCTGTTCTTCATAGCGGTGTTCAATTGGAGGCCATCTACTCATCGCTCTACTGTCAACAAGGACATGGCCTAGCTGATTTATCAGATAGGGAACAAGCGAAAGTTCAACCTGGGCAGAATAATGTTCAAACAGATTGCTGAACATGCCACATCAATGAGAACTCTGCACCAGATCTGCTTTCCATCCCTGATTTATGAGCTGATTATTCATCAAGCCCCTGATTTGAAAGCCCCGTCTGATCTCCTTACTAAAGCTCCCAGCAAATTCATAGTGGACCACAAGTTATACAAAGCGCGCCATGTGAATGATCTGAAAGGGGGGAGCAAGCCAGGTAAAGAAATTGGGGAATCCGGTCGAGGGGGAGCTAGAATGGGCATGTATGAAAGGAGCAAACTTCTGAAGGACCTAAAGGCTATCATTGCTGCGGACAAGGAACAGCGCCGCCGGATCAACAGGCTTGCTCGAGCACTCAGCTACCCCAGTGATGATGAATCAGAAGCTACTGCCTCTGAAGAAGACTCCATTGAAGAAGCTTCCGATTAAAAGGTCCATTGAAACACTAAACCCTCTGAACTTTTTCAAACATTCTGCTCATATGTGCTTGTTCTGGCACAATTTATTGCTTGACTATTCGAACTAGTTGGACCCCTTGCCAGTTTATGGCAAAAAGGGGGAGTAATTTTGAGAGGAAAAATTTTGTGTTCCCTCAAGATGTCTAAGTCTAGATAGGTTTAGTAGTTTTAGTTATCTAGTTGATTTGGTTTTGCCAAAATGTCAAGGGGGAGATTGATGTTCCCTTAAGTGGCATGTGTTTGGCAAAACGTAGCTTAGAGAGTTCGAGCAGGTGTTCAGGGGGAGTTTGAACATATCCTAACACTCGTACACAGCGTGGATAAGACGCAAGGATAGTTCCCGGAAGATATTGGACTACGAAGATCTCGTCAAGTTGAAGACGGCCAGCGACTTATTCGAGCAATAGATATTCGAATGAATATTGACATTAAGGTGGCAAAGCTTACTTGGGCAAGAAGTCTTCGGATTATCTTCCAACCGATTCAAAAAGATATTCATCAAATATCTAGGAATATTTCCTAAATATTTGATGGGATTATCTTGTGCGAATTAGGGTTTCGCTTGAGCATATAAATACAATGCAAGAGCAACCCTAATTCCTATCGCTTTCAAAGATCAGTAACACACGACCATATCCTGCTGATTGGAGAAGAAGAAAGCGACGACCGGCTGTGTTTTCTCATTGAGAATACATCGGTGCAAGTGCAGTCTGTTCAAGTGCAACACAGACTGTCTGAAGCGTATCAACTGCTGCACACAACAAAGGTGAACAAGCTTTCAAAAGAAAGCATCCGAGCTTCTGGAGAAGGTCGAGAACGTTCTGACTGCAGGTTCTGAACGAAGGGGATCGAGGAGATTGCGGTGAACCTCGGTTGCAAATCTGAGAGACGGAGTATTGAGGTTAGGCTATTACAAGGTGTAAGTGTAAGTCCTTGTGGAATCCCTATACTCGTAATAAAGATTTGCTGTCCCTTTTTCAGGTGTGGGAAACCCCCCAGAGTAGGCGGAGCCGAACTGGGTTATTAGTCTGTGAGTTTCTACTGCTTTTATCTGTTTGCTGAACTGTTGTGATAAGAGTTCAACCTCTGTGTGTTGAACTGTTGTGCAAAGAGTCCCAGGCCTGTCGCAACACTACCCTGGACACAAGCTTGAACAGGGGACATAATTTCATTATCTTCAAGCGCAAGCAACCAACTCTTTAGATATCTTCGATAATCATCAAGCTCCGACTTGCCAAATCCATTCCAGGATATATATGCTGCGTCTAAGTTGTGCTACGTTGGTTGAAACAAGTTTCCTAAACTGAACTAGGAAACTTCCAATTTCTGTCCTTCCATAAGCAACCGCCTTTATCACCAACGGTCGACTGTGTTTCCTAATCTGAATTAGGAAACATTCCATCTGCTTCAACTTGTTCCAGGACAGTTGTCTCTTCTAGTCTTGAACAACAGCTTGAACAACTACACTATGTTTTGCCAAACTACATGCCATAAATATAACAATCTCCCCCTTGACATTTTTGGCAAAACTACTACCTGTAATCTACCTGTATTACTATTACAGTTGAATCTTTAAAGGAGGTTTTGAACTCCCAAGATGTGCTACTAACTAAAGGCTACCAACTGAATCTTTGAGGAGATTTCAAACTCCGAAGAATATAAGCACTAGATGAATATTTTTAAGAGATTTCAAACTCTACAAGCACGTCTAAGAATAAGCACAAATGAATCTTTTAAGGAGCTTTAAACCTCCGAAACTACTCCCCCTTTTTGCCACAAATTGACAAGGGAGTCCAAAATAGAAGCCATAGATCAAATAACAAGGTTAGTAGCTGAGAGTAGAATTCATCACCAAGGTTAGTAGTCGGATTTCTCACTAGCTTCGTCATCAACTGAGTCATCCTTTTCTTCCCAGAAACATAGTCACTTCCATCCTCCCTTCCACGTCAGCCCTTAACATCATATCACGTTCTAGCTTTGGCTGACCCACTTGTACTGGAGAAACTTAATTGTCAATGACACACAGACCTAGTGAGAATCTAAGTGTCTCGAACTGCAGGTTGTCTAAGGCTTTGGTGAAGATGTCTGCTAGCTGCTTCTCGGTGGATACGTGCGTTAACGTAATGGTCTTCTTCTCCACTGGCTCTCGAATGAAATGATGTCTGATATCGATATGCTTTATTCTGGAGTGTTGAACAGGATTCTTGAATATGTTGATTGCGCTCATATTGTCACAGTAGAGTGTCATCACATCTTGTTTTACTCCGTATTCTTCAAGCATTTGCTTCATCCACAACATCTGGGTACAACAACTTCCAGCCGCTATATATTCTGCTTCAGCCAAGGATAGAGATATACTATTTACTTCTTGCTGAACCATGACACCAGATTATTGCCTAGGAAGAAACATCCTCCAGACGTGCTTTTGCGATCTTCTGCATTCCCAGCCCAATCTGCATCGCAATAGCCTACCAGACAGGAATTAGTATCCTTAGTATACCATCACAATCCATAGTCTGTTGTTCCATAGACATATCTGATAATTCTCTTCACATCATTAGGTGACTTTCCTTGGGATTGGCTTGATATCTGGTACAAACTCCAACTGCATGAGCAATGTCCGGTCCGCTTGCCGTCAGGTATAGTAAGCTTCCAATCATACTTCTGTACAAGGTTTGATCTACACTTGTACCTACTTCATCCTTGGTGATCTTCACATGAGTTGCATCGGGTGTTCTCTTATGTGATGCTTTCTCCATCTGCCTTCTGCTTTACTTGCAATCTGATCAGTCAAGATTTCAACTAATTTCTGGCCATTGTTCACTATAGTTTTGGGTAGTTTCCGACATTATTTTGATGTCATTTGACCTCTATCTCTACATTTCAGGTAGAAAACAAGTATCCCTCAAGGTCGAAGCCAAAATTCGAAAACTCAAGAAAAATTGAAGATTTAGAACAAAACTGAGCAAATTGACCTTTGCAGCTTGTTTTGGACGCCTAAGTCGCATACGGTGTTCGAATTGGCTGATTCAAAGCTTGTTGGAAAGAAAACTTAATGAGCTACAACTTTCTAGTTGACGCCAAAGCTAAATTCGGACGGGAAGACCACCAAAAAGGCCGGAGAAGAGCCAGCCGGTGAATAAAGATTCAAGGAGGCTTGCCCACGGCCATTCCCAGCCGACCGGCTGAGTATCCAACCGACCGGCTGAACTCTTGCTGCTTCAAACAATGCAATCAGCCAACTTCAGCCGACCGGCTGGATTTTACCTTCAGTTCAACCGGCCGGCTGAGATCTGCTACAGTACCGGAATTCCCATCGAGCCTATAAATAGAAAGTGTGGGTTTTGACCTAAGTGTGGAGGTTTTTGGGGAAAAGAAGATTGGAAAAGAGGTTCATCCAAGGTCATCAATCATCAAAAGATCAAACTAAGGAAAAGAAGAGAAGACAAAAGGGAGATTCTAGGGCTAACCATCCTCCTTCCTCTACATCTTTTCCATTCTACTTGTTGTATGCTAAAAACCCTACTCACACCATATTGTCTTACATGATGTGTGAATAGTGATCTTGTGTTTTGAGGGTCTTATAACTCTCCTAGGTACTCTTTGATCACAAATATACATTTATATTCATATGGATGATTGTTGATTTCATTTTCTCTTGTGTTATGAATGTTATGCACTCTAGGCGTTTGTTAAAATGCCTAAGTGACAACTTAGACTAAAACTTCAACCTATGCATTGGAAAAGCTAGTGGATAGTTCTAGGATGGAGAAAATGATCATATCTTAAGCATGAAAGTGAACCTTATGATATGATGTTTGACTAAGGATTGAATGTTTAATTCATTGGAGTTACTCAATCATCAATTAATCCCATTAAATGGTGTCAAATTCATGGTCACTATGCTCTTTATACATGCCATGCTACTAAGTGTTTGATGAAATGCCTAAGTAACATGTTGAATCTTAAAACTAGACTTAAGAATCAAACGAACTTAGGGATAGTTTGGATGTAGTGAATATGATCATTTCTAAGGATATGAAGTGAACTAGGTTCAATACTATTTGACTGCTATGAAATGTTTGAATATCATGTATGTGATCATTGGGAAATTGCCAAGGAGGGGAGTAACCCCTCGAAACACCCCCTATCTATCTTTTATCCCTAATTATTCGCCACATAGGATTTAGAATATACACACATTTATACATTTTTGGCTTAGAATAGCCGAACGGAAACACGATCTTACATAGTGCATGTGCTTGGCTTGTTCCTTTGGGTTCGACCCGGTACTTAACCGATCATTATAAATGTTTTGACCTACTACATTTGATCCTCTCTTCATTGATACTATTTAGAGATGAAAAAGAATAGTTCGTCAAATGGCACCGTTGCCGGGAGCAACTAGTTAGCACATCCCTTGATTAGATTGTGTGAAAGTTCCGACTACTCTTGTGAATATTTTTCTTTTTCTTATACTTGTACTTTCTTTTCACTCTCATATCCCTTGCTAATTTACTCTATCTTGTTTTGCGAGGATGGACCCCTACAACCAACAAGTCTTTTGTAATGCAGAATACTATCAAGAGGAGGAGCAACCATATTGGAATTACCAAGAGCATGGCTATCAAACTAGTTATTATAATTTGAATGGGGATGACCAAGAAGAGGAGCAACCAAACACTTGGCATCCATCACATACCTACACTCAAAATTAGAATGATAGTCAACAGTTTGAAATTGAAGACTCCTACCCTCCATACCCTCAACCTCCTCAACCTTCAAGTGAGCCCTCAAATATAGAAGCCATGTTTACCACACTCCTTGCATCCCAAGAGAGGATGCATAGAGACATGCAAGCCCAATTGATGGAGATATTGGAAAGCAAATTGGCGCAACAAGCAATGGAAAATGAAAACTTGGATGAGGAAGATGAGGTTTCCGAAGAAGAAGTCCTTGAATCTAATGCCTCAAGGGAAGAATGGGATCGAGAAAGGGAGGAATAATTTTGGAGAGCCGCCACCGAAGCTCATTACAACCAAAAGGATGGTGAATCTTGTAACGAGGACGAGATGGAATGCGAAAGTGAAGCACCCTTCACCACTAGCACATCTCAAGATCATTCGAATGAGAATACACAAGAGTTCACCATTCCATCAACGCCTCGGCTCTCCGATGAGGAATTCTTCAATGATGATGCCTCTTACATAGAGGAAATACCTTTTATTGATGAAGAAGACTTCCTCCCTCCTGGTGTAAAAGAGCCTAAATGTGGATCCCAACTTCTTGGTGAGGATACGATTAAGGAAGCGAATATTGAGCAAAAAGGACTCCAAGGGTATAAGGACTTTGTTGAGGTCTACATGGAAGAAATGAAAGAACAACCTCGCATACAAGAAGACAAAAGTTTAATGAGGGATATTGAGGGATGGGCACCCAAGGGAATAAATGAAAACCTCAATGAGGATGTGCCCATCAAGCTCGAGACAAGTTATGAAGAACAGTTCTTCACTACTTCGTCTCGAGACAAGTTTTGGAGCTTCTTGCTGTATTTCCAAACATTATTTGGAAAAAGCTCCCATGACCCCTTATTTCTTAAGGGATCTTCATATTTTAAGGGGTCATGCTCCCAAAGGAAAGTCCATTGTAGACTTTGTGGGAGGAAATTCAAATGGGATTTGAAGGTGGATTGACACGACCAATTCCAAGGCCCAGTGAAAAGGGATCCTAGCAAAGGACTTCTCAACGAGTGATTCTGTGGGGCGCTTTGCTAAGTCTTTGCTAAGATGGGAAAAACTAGGCACTCGCGGGAGGTAACCCGGTTTGTAAGTTATTCATTCTTGTTCTTTTTGTTTGAGTGTTTGGCATGATTTTGAGTGGCTTAGGCTCTAAATTTGGAATGTGAAATGTGTGACTAGTTGGTCAAATTTTAAGTGTGGAGTGAGGTCTACTCACTCCATTTCCACTTCACATTGCCAAGCCCCTCCACCTCACCCTTGAATTTATCTATGAATAATGATGCTGCCCTTAATGCTCATGTACATATTTTGAAGGGTGTGATTTACCTCCCTTGTTTGAATTCTATGTAACTAATGCCATGATGTTACCATGTGACTTGTGATACTCTCTTGCTTATAATTGCGTTGCATGACCTTGTATGTCACTTGTTACTTTTAACCTCTCATGTTTTTCTTGTCATCAAGGAAGTTAATTGCATCATGAACAATCAAGCTTAGCACAATGGCGTCTTTTCTATTGGTGGGGCACATCTACAAACGAGGGAGTTCCTATGCGCCTTATTCTTATTTTCTTTATTGTTTGCGCTTAGGGACTAAGCTATACTTTAAGTGTGGAGTGGGTAGTCGCATAGTTCACTCTTTTCATGCCATGCGTACCATGTTTGAATGAGCACTTGCATTCAAGTACCTTATCCCTACCATGAGAGTGTTTTTAACCACATAGGCTTGTGACTATCGATTTTAAATCCCTATACATCACATCTAGCCTACTTTTCATTTTTATTGGATCTTGAACTTAGAACCGACCTAGTCTTATGAATGTGCATTATTGGGAATCAATATCATTTCTGTCCCTTGTCTATATAATTTTCTAAGTATTTTTGTTGAAATACCTTGGATTAAGTTTTAGCAAGCACTTTTAAAATTTTCACGAAAACCCTAGACCTCTTGTATGCTCCTAGGTGACTTGAGTTCCTCTAATTTAGTGCCATGCTTATGATTGTTCCCCGCGCATTCCATACATTCCTTGAACATATTGTCAAGTTTTAAGTATGGAGTCAAAAGAGGGCAAAAAATAGGCCCCAACAAAAAAATTTGTGGTCAAAGAGGGCAAAGCCCCGACTAAAAACTTTCTCAAAGCGCTAGAGAAGTTTTGCTTCAAAAATGATACAAATGTCGGAGGGTTAGGAAGAAAAGTTCCCCCTCAAAAGCATTTGTAGGCCAAAGGCCATTTCAAAAAGAAAATAAGAAGCACTTAAAAATTGACTCTATGTTTTCCTCCACTCTTCATTTGTGCGGGATTCATCATTTGCATTGTGTGCTAGTTGGAATAACTCCTGGACGATCCTTGTGCTTGCACAGGAGCTATTCATTTGGTCTGTGCCCGTTTTCTAAGAACTCATAAGTGTCAAACTCCTCTTCCCTTATGGATTATGGCTTAAGCGCCTAAAACTTGGGAATGAGTTTCGTGTCACGAGCCCATGGACTAGCCCTAGCTAGCATAGGTGAGCGATTGACACTCTTTGTGCAAACTAAGAACTTTACTTCTATTGTATTGCCTTGAAAATGAGTAGACTTTTGGATGAGACGATTGATAGCTATAGTATTGATGATCTTGAATGCACAACCTCATGGGTACTCAAATGGTTCAAAAGTTCTTTTGATGATATTGTGATGGTAGTCCTAGCTTGGGGTGAGGAATTTGTTTTGAGAAATCCAAGCCTCGGTTGAACACTCGTGAATTCATTCTCATGGGATATGTGCATTTGGGATTTGTGAGTATGCTCTTTTCTGAAAACTCTCACGAGACTATAACTCGTCTACTAGGGTAGCCTAGGGGTTTAAAGGCTTATTTTATACGCTAAATGCATTCGTAACGCCTACAAACAGGAGCTAGTTAGATTGTACACACCTTTCATTTTTCTTTCAATAACAAGTTTAGGAATAATGATCGAGACCTTGTAAAATCTAGTGAGGCAAATAGACGAAAAACATAGAATCATTAGCATTTCGACATTTGCATGCCTTGACATATTTTCATACTTTGTTCGGGATGAACAAAGCTTAAGTGTGGAGTGTTGATCAGTCGAGATTTTGACTGATTTATGACCATTCTTCACTATAGTTTTGGGTCGTTATCGACATTATTTTGATGTCATTTGACCTCTATCTCTACATTTCAGGTAGAAAATAAGTATCCCTCAAGGTCGAAGCCAAAATACGAAAACTCGAGAAAAATTGAAGATTTAGAACAAATCCGAGTAGATTGACCTTTGCATCTTTTTTTGGACGCCTAAGGCGCATACGGTGTCCGAATTGGCTGATTCAAAGCTTGTTGGAAAAATAACCCAATGGGCTACACCTTTCTAGTTGACGCCAAAGCCAAATTCGGACGGGAAGACTACCAAAAAGGCCTTGGAATAGCCAGCCTGTCGGCTAAATAAATATTCAAGGAGGCTTGCCCATGGCCATTCCCAGCCGACCGGCTGAACTCCTGCTGCTTCAAATGATGCAATCGGCCAACTTTAGCTGACCGACTAGATTTTACCTTCAGTTCAGCCGGCCGGCTGAGATCTGCTACAGTACCAGAATTCCCACCGAGCCTATAAATAGAAAATGTGGGTTTAAACCTAAGTGTGGAGGTTTTTGGGGAAAAGAAGATTGGAAAAGAGGCTCATCCAAGGTCATCAATCATCAAAAGATCCAACTAAGGAGAATAAGGGAAGACAAAAGGGAGATTCTAGGGCTAACCATCCTCCTTCCTCTGCATCTTTTCCATTCTACTTGTTGTATGCTAAAAACCCTACTCACACCATGTTGTCTTACATGATGTGTAAGTAGTGATCTTGTGTTTTGAGGGTCTTATGACTCTCCTTGGTACTCTTTAATCACAAATATACATTTATATTCATATGGATGATTGTTGATTTCATTTTCTCTTGTGTTATGAATGTTATGCACTATAGGTGTTTTTTAAAATGCCTAAGTGAAAACTTAGACTAAAACTTGAACCTATGCAATGGAAAAGCTAGTGGATAGTTCTACGATGGAGAAAATGATCATATCTTAAGCATGAAAGTGAACCTTATGATATGATGCTTGACTACGGATTGAATGTTTAATTCATTGGAGTTGGTCAATTAGCAAATCATCAATTAATTAAATGGTGTCAAATTCATGTTCACTATGCTCTTTATACATGCCATGCTACTAAGTGTTTGATGAAATGCCTAAGTAACATGTTGAATCTTGAAACTAGACTTAAGAATCGAACGACCTTAGGGATAGTTTGGATGTAGTGAATATGATCATTTCTAAGGATATGAAGTGAACTAGGTTCAATACCATTTGACTACTATGAAATGTTTGAATATCATGTATGTGATCATTGGGAAATTTCCAAGGAGGGGAGTAACCCCTCGAAACACCTCCTATCTATCTTTTATCCCTAATTACTCACCACATAGGATTTAATATACACACATTTATACATTTTTGGTTTAGAATAGCCGAACAGAAACACGATCTTACATAGTGCATGTACTTGGGCTTGTTCCTTTGGGTTCGACCCGGTACTTAACCGATCATTATAAATGTTTTGACCTACTACATTCGATCCTCTTTTCATTGATACTATTTAGAGGTGAAAAAGAATAGTTCATCACAATCCAAGGAAATAACACATCTCTCCTACCATGATCATTTTGAATTCACTCTGCATTTGTTCTACAAACTTGTCCACCATCTTCTGATTACTAGAGCCGAACACGATGTCATCCACATAAATTTGAGCAATGATGAAGTATGACCTTGTATGTTTCACAAACAGTGCCTCATCTACTCCCTCTAGCACATAGCCATGGTTGATCAGGAATTCAGTAAGTTGCTCGTACCATGCTCTGGGTGTCTGCTTTAGACCATAGAGAGCTTTCTTTAGACGATATACATGGTCCGGATGGTGAGGATCTTCAAATCCCTTCGGTTGTGCAACATAAACCTCTTCAGTCATTAGTCCATTCAGAAAGGCACTCTTGACATCCATCTGGAACAACTTAAATTTCAGATGACAAGCAAGGGCCAAAAGTAATCGTATAGCTTCTAGGTGAGCAACTGGAGCAAAGGTCTCATCAAAGTCCACTCCTTCAATCTGATTATAGCCTTGAGCAACAAGTCGTGCCTTATTTCTAGTAATGTTTCCTTGTCATCAAACTTGTTCTTAAAAATCCACTTTGTTCCAATAACATTCACATCATCAAGACGTGGAACAAGATCCCAAACATCGTTTCGCTGGAATTCACCAAGCTCTTCTTGCATAGCCACCACCCAGTATTCATCATTGATAGCCTCTTTGATGTTCTTAGGCTCTAAAGTGAACAAAAAACAAGTAAAACCTGCCAATTCTCAAAAGTTAACTTGTTTACCTCTAGTCCTCATGCCTTCAGTTAGTTGACCGATCACCTCAGTAATGGGATGATTCTTCTCGATAGTTCTTGAAGGTTGAAGAACCCGAGACAGGGTAGGATAATTCTCAGCAACAACTTCCTCGTCTGTCTGGTCATCATATTTAGCAGGATGTTCTGAGTCCGTATCCGCGACTACTTCTGTGCTTGCTGTAGAGATACTAGGTTGTTCTGACTGAGTTGGGACATCTTCATCATCTTTAGTATTTGACACAGGGATGTCTGCAACAATATCTTTCACAATAATATTGATAGATTTCATGACAACTCCAGTGCACTTATTGTAGACTCGGTAAGCACGACTGTTAGTAGAGTACCCAAGAAAGACGCCTTCATCACTCTTAGGATCCAGTTTTTGCAGATACTCTCGGTCTCTAAGGATGTAGCATTGGCTTCCAAAGATATAGAAGTACTTCACTGTAGGCTTTTTACCCTTCCATAACTAGTAGCTTGTCTTTTCTGTGCCGGATCGGATCATCACTCTGTTGATGACATAGCAGGCTGTGTTCATGGCCTCTGCCCAGAACTTTAAAGACACCTTCTTTGCATGAAGCATTACTCTGGCCATCTCCTGAATGGTTTGATTCTTCCTTTCGACTACTCCATTCTGCTGAGGGGTGATTGGTGATGGGAACTGTTGAGTTATCCCCTTTTAAGAGCAGAAGTCAGCAAACGCAGTATTCTCAAATTCCTTTCCATGATCACTTCAAACTTTCACAATATGCTCACATTTATCTTCTCTTTCTCACACCAGCCGAGTGCATAGGAGAACAAAGGCCTGAACAGCATCTGACTTTTCACGCAAGAAACTGGACCAGGTGAATCGAGAGAAATCATCAACACAAACAAGTGCGTATCTTTTTCCAGAATAAAAGGTCCCATTAGGTCGATGTGAAGCAGCTCTAGGGGTCTCCACGTGTTGATCTGAGTGGTGCTTTTGTGTGGGACTTTGATCTGCTTTCCAATCTGGAAATCTCCGCATACAATACTCAGCTCACCATGAACTTTAGGTATTCCACGAACGACACCATCAGCGGTAATTTTCTATAAAGTCCTTTGATTCACATGACCCATTCGCTGATGCCACAAATTCATCTCTTTAGTTTTGCTCAGTAAGCAAGTTGTTTCAGCATTTGGTCAACCAAGGTTCAGTAGGTAACAGTGGTTTGACGACCTTCTCCCAGTGAGAACAGGTTCATCATTCTTGTTCAACACCACACATTCATCATGCATGAATTGAACGTGGTGCTCTCCATCACACAACTGACTTATGCTGATCAGATTTTCCTGCAATCCTTTCACAAGGAGAACTCCTTTTAATCTGGGTAGTCCCGGAACATCCAAAATTCCTCTTCCAAGTACTCCACCTTCTAATCCATCTCCAAACGTCACATTTGACTTCCCTTTGAACTCCTCTATGTTGGTCAGACACTCAGGATTATTGCCAGTCATGTGTCTAGAACAACCACTGTCAAAGTATCATCTTCCCTTCTTCAGAGACTGGTGGAACTGAAAGCAACATAGCATACCTCACTCCTTTGTTTAACCCTCCAGACTTGTTGCACCTGTGGTTTCAGCACTTGCTTCTTTTTCATGATAACTTGTGGAATTCCTGACATCTTGACTTGATGTGTCCGACTTGGTTGCAAAAGAAACACCTTCGTCTGTCTTGTTGTCTTAACGAATGCCAAATTGTTCTTCTTCGTGAATGATGTTCAGTTGGTGTATTGTAAGGGCATGGGTCAGCTTTTACAAACGTTGTCTTTCCGGACCCAGATGCACCAGTGAATCCTAGCCCTTTGTGACCACCACTCAGCCTTTGAGCTCTCAGAATGGAATCTAGATCTTTCGTACCCGAGTTGAGCATCTTGACAGACTTCCACAGGTTGTTCAGCTCTTCTAAAGTTTCGTTATGAACAAGTTTATCTATCTAAATTTCACATTTCAAGGCATCCACAATATTAAGAAGAGTTACCTCTCGTCGTTGAAGGGCATCATTCTTTTTCTTTAGATCATCTATTATTTTTGGATGTTCACCTTGGCCCGCTTCAATCTGAATCTTCAGCGATGACACAACTGCCAGTAACTCGACCATCTGCGCAAGGAGTTTAGTACGTTAATCTTTCATTTCAATCAGCTGGGCTTTAAGGTCAGCAATTGTCTGTTGTTGTTCCCTCTTCTGAGCTGCAAGGGCGGCTGCTTCTTCCCATATCTTTTCTTTTTCTTCTTTCATATCTGCTAGAATGTTGTGATGCGTCTTGTTTCGCTCAACTTCAATCACCCATTGTTGCAACAACTCCTTGTAATTGTTAGCAATTTCTTCTTCAGTGATTTCTTCATTATCGCTGCAACTGGAGTTCTGTGCTAGATCCTCGGGAGAAGACGTTAATTCCACTTTATTTCTTTGATCTTCTTTCTGTTTGACACAGCTAGCAAGGGCCACAAAGTTATTGGACTCACCTTCTTGGTCAGATTCACTGTCACTCCAGTTGATTGCATAGGCATTCTTCTTCTTCTGAGTGTTGATACATTCTTCCCGAATGTGTCCATAACCTTCACATTCTCTGCATTGGACCCCCTTGCCTTTGTTGTCATGGTTGGAGTCTCTAGATTGGTTCCCCTTTTGAAATTTTCCATCCTTCTGGAATCTCGAGCTAGAGGACAGACCAGGATCAGTTCCTTTATTGTATTGCCTTCTCATAAACTTCCCGAAGTTTTTAGCAAACATGGCATACTGTTGTTCTGACATCTCCCCAGTCTTGTCCTTAACAACAGAGACTTTAGCTTTCAGACCGACGATGTTAACCTTCATGAGTTGTTCTTCTTCATTCATATCCATCTCATGGGTCTGAAGAGATCCCATCAGTTCATCCAACCTCATGGTCTTCACATCATGTGCTTCCTTGACAGCGAGTGCCTTCATAGCGTACCGCTTTGTTAGAGACCTCGGCACCTTTCCTACTAGCGTCTCTTCGGTCATTGGTTCTCCAAGGGCAAACGATTCATTGGAGATGTCGAGAACTCTTGTGTTGAAATCAGCTATGGTCTCATCCTTCTGCATTCTCAGACTTTCGAATTTTGATGTAACCATCTCCATTCTAGATATTTTGACCTTGGTTGTACCTTCATGAGCGGTCCACAGTATGTCCCATGCCTTCTTCGTAATCTCACATGTTGAAATCATTTTGAAATTCTTTCCATCAACTCCTGAGAATATAGCATTCATTGCTTTGGAGTTTGCGGCTTCAGCATTCTTATGTATCTCGGTTTAGCAAGAAGGCTAACTTTGCCAGCTTCGGTAGTCACTGGATGTGTCCATCCGTTTTAACCAGCTTCCCAAACTGATTCATCCTGTGACTTTAGGAAGGCCTTCATTCGCACTCTCCAATATCCATATTTGTTTCCTTCTAG
The DNA here is from genome assembly GCA_033675215.1 of Rhodiola kirilowii. Taxonomy (NCBI): domain Eukaryota; kingdom Viridiplantae; phylum Streptophyta; class Magnoliopsida; order Saxifragales; family Crassulaceae; genus Rhodiola; species Rhodiola kirilowii. Next base: position 40,263,104 of record CM066199.1, read on the forward strand.
CAGCGGAGGTCGCGTGATAATCTGCCCTTCTCTCAAATCCATCTCAAACACCTTTTGGATCTCACTCTGTGTTTTGAGTGTTTGCTCTGATACCAATTAAATCTTCCCTTAGTAGTTGAGATGTTGTTCTGGTCGAGTGATGGACCATATTTATATGATTCATTAAGACAGTTAAACCCACCAAATTGAATGCTTTATCTGTACAACTTTTACTTGTTAGTTTCACTTTTGTTCTACAGGCTATTTCAAGGAGTAAAGATGAAAACGAGCTAAAATGGAGTTCTTAACACTGAAAGTGAATTACAAGTCAGAACTGGCCATACTCCGACAGTACTCCGATCAAGCCACAACTAAGTCCCAATGACTTATTCCATCAAAGATCAAGAACACAAGTGAAATGCCAAGTATAAGTGACTTATCTTTTGATAACAACAAAGGAGCAACCAAAGGGCAACCAAAGAGGCAACCGAAGGGAAACCGGAGTCACATGCCAACCGATGGCTTTTGGAGAAAAGATCTCATTCCACTCACACATCTCCTCCCCCTCCACCACATGGGCGGCTCACCATGAGAACATGACATGTGGCCGGCGGCTAAGCTCTCCACCACTCCTCTCATGCCACATGACCGGCAGCTTCTCCTCCCTTGCCACCTTGCCCGGCGGCTAAGCTCCCCTCCTCTCCCCTTGTGACATGTGTTGAGTTCTCCTCCACATCTCTTCCCTCCCCCATGCCTATAAATAGAGACCTTCACCTCCTTGTATCATCATCCTCATTCCATCCCAACATCCATAGTTCTTGGTTAGTGAGAGAAGCTCTCTAGATTCTACAACACAATCCATGTAAACACTTTACTTTGAATCAAAAGCTCCAAGTTTGTTCTTAAGTACTCTGGTCGGTTCTTGAAGTACTTAAGCATTTCCTTTACTTTACGTTGTTCTTGAGTTTACTCCTGTTGGTTCTTGAGTATTCTCCTTTTACTTTCCTTGTCTTTATTTCCAAAAACCTTTACTTTCCTGTCTTTCAAAACCTTTACTTTACTCAGTACTTAGCTATGATATCCACCCCTATGGATATTCGTAGCTAAACCCTTCATTCGGTTGAAGGGGTGTACTTGTATCATAAAATGGTTTAGACCCTTCTCTTAGTGACTCTTTGTGTTCAACTTGTTCTAGGTGCCTTATATTAGGTCAGAACTCCATTGGTTGAGTGGATGCTCGGAAGAGCAAAGCTTTGCCATGGGTTCGTGATCTTCCGTGGATAAGTGGAGGCTCGGAAGAGCACAGCTTATCTGTGGAAGGCAACCTCTTTTAAACACCGTTTGGTTTATCAGGAATGATGATCAAATGGATGCACATACTAGAACAAGAGTACTTTGTCTTGCAAAAGACTAGACGGTGTGGCAAGTCATGTGCTAAGAATAGCCTTGATACACTTTTGAACACTTAGTATGATCATTAGAGGTCAACGATAAACGGACTATGATACAAGGCCCCTGATACCGAATCTTTCCTTTGATTCAAACATCACCTGTCATTTACTTTCAGTCTTACTATCAACTGCTTACTTTCCAGTCATTTACTTTCAGTAACTTTACTTTCAGTCCATATCAACTGCTTACTTTCTGCAAGTCTTGTCCTTCAAGCAATTTCTTTCCGCAAGTCTTGTCCTTCAAGCACTTTATTTTACGTACTTATTTTTCAGCAAGTCTTGTCCTTCAAGCACTTTACTTTTCAGTATTTACTTTCAGTCTCGTATTTACTTTCTTTACTTTCAGTCATTTACTTTTCAGTACTAAAATCACAACCAACCCACGCTACTTTCAGTACTAAAATCACAACCAACCCCCAACTGTCTTAATTTCCATCTTCGAAAGAACAACTATCCACTAATTCCCTTGGGTTCGACCCCTACTTACCGCTTTACTACCCAATAGTAGAGTACGAGTAGCGAACTTATAAAGTTATTTGTACAGACTGCCTCGCGACAAGGCAACGCTCTGTCATCGAGTGCGAAACAAATACTAGAACAACTTATGCAAAAATAAATGCAGTGCATAAAGTAAACGACACGCAAAGTTGTTACCCAGTTCGGCGTTAACGAGCCTACGTCTAAGGGGCAGTCTCCTTAGCCCGGTGGATAGCAATTCACTAATAATGAGTATTGCGAGTACAGGTTTTACCGTTTACAGACTCCCTCTTAAACAACCTGAGCCTCGAGCACTCTAGCATCTGCAAACTAGGTCTCCCCCTATATCTGAGCTCCTCCTCCGTATCCACCAATATGATCCTCCAAGAGAATCAGCGCCTTCTCCCGAATGCGCAATAGAACACCAGTGCGAGTAGCTTGAATATTGTTCTACGATCAGTCTACCGAGCACTAGAACAGACTGAATCTGAGCGCCGTGAGTAATCAGTGACGATTAGTTCACCGGCCGATTTCCTCCACCTCCCTTCAATGAATGTGAGCGTGAGTAATATCTCCGTAAGTGCTAAGTAGAATAAGTACATCAGCCCTCATTATATAGTGCGGTAGAAACCCTAAATTGAGTAGGATTCCTAATCTCAACCGACAATATCTTTTGGAAATCTTCCTAATATCTTGCGCATATCTCTTGTAGATAATCCTTCAATAAATCTTCAATCTCTTTTAAGAAACCTTCGATTATCTTCTTGGCTAAGTTATCTTCAAGCGCAAGTAACCAACTCTTTAGATATCTATGATAATCATCAAGCACCGACTTGCCAAATCCATTCCAGGATATATCTTCTGCGTCTAAGTTGTGCTACGTCGGTTGAAACAAGTTCTCTAAACTGAAATAGGAAACTTCCAACTTTTGTCCTTCCATAAGCAACCGCCTTGATCACCAACGGTCGATTGTGTTTCCTAATCTGAATTAGGAAACATTCCATCTGCTTCAACTTGTTCCAGGACAGTTGTCTCTTCTAGTCTTGAACAACAGCTTGAACAACTACACTAAGTTTTGCCAAACTACATGCCATAAATCTAACAGATATAAATCAGAGGCATGCAATGGTCAACACTATGACTTGTGATATGCTTATTTGATTTGGTTGTATGGTAAAAGCCAGCGGGATATATCCAACCAGCGGTGAGGATGCATGCAGTGTTAAGCAAGCACGGTCGAAAAATTATGTATCGGTTTGAAAAATGCATTATCCATCGGTTTCCAGAGGAAGCAATGCATAAACTACACAATATGAATCGGTGTTTGGTGAACCAATGCATAAGGTCAACATTATGCATCGATTAGTCAACATTATGAATCAGTTGACATTATGTATTAGTTTGGTTTAATCGATGCATAAGGTCGAGTTTATGCATCGGTTCATTGGAAACCAATGCATAATGTTTACCTTTAAGCATCAATTTTTGATAAACCGATGCATAAAGTCAGTTAAAAACAAAGACGTAGGTTTATTTCGTAATTTTTTCAGTCCGCCATTGCGCTCCTCTGACACCCTCAGTCGTCGTCATCGCCCTCTGTTGCCCTCCGTCACTCTCAGTCGCATCTTGCCTCCGTCGCTGTCCTCAGTCTCACTCCCCATTGACATCCACTTCACTTCTCTGCGCTCACTGTCCCTCAGTGCTGCTCACTCCTCCACTAATTCCTCCACCCGCCTCCGATTCAGCAAGTTATGGTTCTCAATTTGCGGCATGTCTCTTCCAGTTTTAAAATTTTAGTATGTAATAGTTAGGGTTATTTTATCAGTTGCATATTCTTAGTTTGTAATAGTTAGGGTTATTCCAGTTGTAATAGTTAGGATTATTTTTCAGTTGTGTATTCTTAGTTTGTCTCCATCAAAATTAGTCATTGTATATTGCATTCAGTTTTCCAACTTGTTTGGCATTGTGATTGTTTGGATATATGAAGTTATATTTATAGTAACATGTTGTTGAATCCGTTTGTTCTAAATTTCTTACTTGTATTCGTTTACTACTTGTTTGTTATTGTTAGTCAATTTGCAAGAGGAGGCTTCTCTTCTCCAACTTGGATTTGTTAGGTGAATCTCTTTCGGCTACTTGGCTTGGTTAGAGGTTTGTATCCCTTCCCAACTTGTTTTGGCATTGTGATTGTTCGGATATATGAAGTTGTATTTATAGTTACATGTTATCAAATCGGTTTGTTTCACAATTTCTTACTGGTATGAGTTCACTACTCGTAGTCCTTGTTAGTCGATTAGCAAGAGGAGGCTTCTCTTCTCCAACTTAAAATCGTTAGGATAAGCTTTGTTGGCTACTCGGCTTTGTTAGAGGTTTGTAACCCATTATTTGATTATAAATCATGTTTCTTTGCTTATATGTTATGTAATATGCTAATGGTGCAACATTATTTTGAACAGTCGTATATTTTCGTCCAGGCATTTAGTTATTGTAGCACCAAATCTTTTTGTTTGACGCTTCTTCCTAATTTTCAGGTAATTGATGGTTATCATTCTTACTTATTTTCCTATTAACATGGAGATTTGAATTTATTTCGTTGTTTACTAATTTTTTGTTGTTGTTTATAGCTCTAGTATGTACATTAAAAATATATATAAAAAATATGTGTTTCACACCCACCATTTTATTCTTCTTCGCGAGCTTTTATTCTATGGTAAACTGCACGATTAAATTAATTTACTACATATGTTTCCATTCATATTGGATATTTGATTTTTTTTTCTTTGTTTACTAATTTATTTTTGTTGTTGTTTATAATTTTAGACGCGACTATGCATCCACCCTTTGATTGTTTTCCAAGAGATTGTACTCTAAGGTAAACTGCACTATGAAACTCATTTACTACTTTTTAATTGTTGGAGTGCTTGTAATTCACTCAAATGTAATTGTTGGTTGGTGTAAATTAGTATAATTAAGCTATATATATTTTATTTGAGTTCTTGTAATTTCTTGAGTTATGTAATATGATAATGCCAATTATATCAACCTTGATTTTTGTTGATAATGGGGTACAACACCTAGGAATAATACAATGCATATGACGCCTTATCATCTAGTACATATATATTGATATCTGAAGCTCTAGTAAGGCATCTTGACTGAATCCGAAATCATAGGGTACATTTCTCCACTTCTGAAGCTTAGGGCGGGTTCGGCACCTTTACCATTCATGGATCCGCACATCTACCCCAAATCACCATTGGTACATTATCGACACTTGGAGCTCAGGCCACTTTGGGCACCTTTACCGTTGTAAGACACGACACGTCCATCTTGACGGTCAGAGGAAGCATCACGTGCGAGACGTGAAGAGGAAAACAACCACACATCTACCCCAAATCACCATCGGTACATTCTCGACACTTGGAGCTCAGGCCACCTTGGGCACCTTTACTGTTGTAAGATATGACACGTCCATCTTGACGGTCAGAGGAAGCATCACGTGCATGACGTGAAAAGGAAAGCATCCACGAGGGATGTAGGAAGCATCCACGCACGAGGCAAGACGAGGAAAGGGAAAGAAAAAGGAAGAGGAAATTTTGTGAGAAAAATGGTGTCCCCAGAACACCATTATATCAACCTTGATAAGATCTAATTCTAACAATAATATTTACGTGCTCTATGTAATGGATTTATAGTAAATCTAGAGTGGATTTATAATGGTAGTTTCCTTCGTTTTCTCCCACTACCTGAAGATATGGTGAAGGTGAAGGTGAAGGTCGATAATTCAATGAGTCCAATTTTTGAACTGCCAATTGCCTGTGTAGAGACGTTTAAGACAACACAAGATGCATAGAAGAAACCAGACTTGGTAACATGGCCGAAGGTCGATAGTGCACTGGGTCCAATTCCGAATTAATACGATTCATTAAATCAATAAATCAGTAAAAGCAATAATTTACCGATATGTAAAATGATAAAATTCTACCGGTAATAAAAATGATTTTTTGATTCACTAGTTTAGCGATTTGCGGAATACGAATTTTGTTACCTGTTTTCATAATATTTTTTAAAAATATTTAACAAAATATTTGTTAAAACTTTAATTTTTATTCCGCAATTTTTATAAACTTTTGTGACAAAATTTTGTAGGATCTATTTCGAATTTGTTTTGATTTTTTTATTTCTATTACTAGATGATTAGTCAATTTTTTGAAAAGATTTGAAATTTGAAAGAAAAATTACCAAAAATATTCGGTAAATTACAAAATTTTATAATAATCATTGTTTTACTTAAATGTCAGCTATCAATTTTAATCTGGTAATCGAAATAATAAAATTGATTTGATGAATTCGATAGATTACTGAATACACACCCCTACGTATTTTTGTACCATGTTGTGGTTTTCGTTTGTGTGCTTTGTTCTACATTAGTGTCATCATAATCCCTATCAATTTTACTTCCATTAAAAATTGAAATCACACTCCCGAGTAGACAAATTGGCTTTGATTTTCACCGATGATATGTGGCCTAGGAGAACCATCTTCTTTGTGGAATTCTGGCGAGAGTGCGGTCGGTGCCACCCACTCATTTGCTAGCTGTTACCGACCCCACCACCAATTGATTTTTCCTTTTCCAGCAGGTGGGATGGATTGGAGGAGAATTAAGCAGCAGCACACTTTTTATTTTGGTCAACGAATGTTACATTTGTTTTTGATAAAGGGGTTCAACGATTCAATACATTTTAATACATATCATCTAGTACATATATATTACATTTCAGTCAGATCCTAAAATCATAGGTATATATATATCCGCCGCTTGAAGCACATGTTAGGTTTGTCACCTTTTACCATGTATCCGCTCATATCTATCCCGTTGGTACATTTCTCGATATCTGAAGCACAGGCCACATCGGCACCTTTACCATTGCAAACACGTTCATCATGATGGATGCATAGTACCTCCACAAGGGATGGTGGTTTATGAGGATTCTATGTCACTCGGGAAGTCGAATCGAGTGCCGAAGTTGAAACTGACAAGAAGAACAAGAGAAGCAGCTACGAGCAGATCGCGGACCAAGAAGAGTTTATAAGTGCCATCTGCGGTCGCTAATATGAACGTGATCTGCGGTGGTAATATGTACACGGTCCACGGGCGACGTCAGCAACGAGGATGATGGTGTCAGCACATTCAAGATTTGGAAATTGGGCTTAAAACAGATTCGGAATCCTATAAGCAAATATCTTTGGTTCCATTCTGATTTCCAATCTATCAATCATTCAACGACGACTCTGGAGAAGACGAAGAACGCGAAGCTTTCGACGAGAGACGAAGAGATTTTTCTACTTCCATTCATTCAGAAAAATACTTGTGCTTTACTTTCATGGATATGAGTAGCTAATTTCATGTTTCAGTTTAGGGTTTTGATCTTGTGACAATACATTTTGAGACTCTTTACTTAATGCTTATTTCTCGTTTAACTAGTTCTTGATCTTCATCTTACGAATTGAATTGTTAGGCTAAGTAAAAACTTTGTTGTAAATCTTCGCTTAACAACCAATTCCTATTGTTAACACTTGTTGGATACTTTGCCATGAAGACAAGTAGTAACACCTCAGTTCGTATTACCGTTGCCGGGATATTGAGCTTAGGAAAATAAAAGCCTATTATATACCTTTGCCGGAATAGGTTGTGGTGTACCACCTTTTCCGAGATACTTTGGGTTATTACCTTTGCCGGAATAACTACACTTATAAACTTGAAATATGATTATTAGCTGTCAATGATTAACATATCACAAGTGAAAACCCTAAACTGATTATTATCTCTGATAAGAAAATCGCTTTTCGTAGTCTTTTGTGCACTCACAATCTCTTACATAACCCCTTTTTTGTTTACAAAATACAGCTTAACAACCAGCTCACTTGCTTGTCACTAACTAGTTGTTCGCAGGAAAATTTAGTTTAAGTTTGACGCATCAGACGACGTGCGTCAAGCCTACACGTGTCTCATTCACTTCTTTTCATTTGTAATGCACCTTCAACCTTTGATTTTTGTCTAGATGTAGTTATGGAAGTGCATGTAGGTAAAAATTCTACTCGATACTACATCACGAAGAAAATAAAGTTAATGGAACACATGGTAGCTTGTGATTGACTGTGTCAAATAAGATGCCTTATAGGATTTGGGGTTTTAGGCTCTCAAATTATAGAAAACTCTTCATTGAGCATTCCATATAATGTGAAATTTTATTTTGCAATTTTTTGTGTGTTTGCGTAGGATTTAGAGTTTGAGTTTTGGGTTTGCCCCTGTTTTGAATAAAACAGACATTGACAGTGCCAATTCGTTATGATTTCCAACCAGATCGACACTGCCACTCTGTCAGTATCGATCGCAATCTCGAATACTAATGTGGCCTTAATCAGTAATGAATTCGATATGAAACCGGCACTGCAAGTGTCACTCTTATCTGTAATGGAGATAATGTTCTCTTCCTCTATTCTCTCTCTTCTCATTTTTCATTTCTTCATTCTGACCTTCTCTCCTCAACCCTGACCATTTTGAACTTAATCGGCGTACGATGAGTTTTAATCGTTACAAATTCGTTATGTTGTGTTTTTGTATAATATTTTGTTTGGTAAATTGTGATGAATATAAAGGTTTTTTAAGTAGAATTGTCCAATGTGGTTAAATGTATGAATGTTTTATTGTTCATTGTGTTCATTGTTCATTACAAATGGACTCAAATTCGGATGCCCCCTAAATTTGAAGCTATGATGATTTTGATATTGAAAACGTGTTGGACATGATAGTAGAGTATTGGGGTGAGATGGATCGTTAGACGAACATGACTAGGAGAATGAGTTTGTTGTAGCAGAGTCAAAATATATATGGGATATATGTCGAGGCGTTTAATGATGTTACTTCGTGAGGTAAAATTATGAATCTGAAGATGTATACATGAAAACAACTTATGGTTGGTATCAGCGGTACGGGCTTTACATCACCCATTGCTTCAATAGTAAAGAAGACATAGTGTCTGTTGTTCACGAATTCGTTGCTGAAAGGGTTGAATATCGGATCTCGGAACCGAGCCCAAATTTATGGTCTTGGAATGTCAAGAGAGATGTTCGATATGTCCAAGTGACACAATTGTAAATTTGTTATTACATTTTTTAATTTTGTGTGATTATTTGTTGTAAATGAACTTTTTTTAGACGGTCTTCAGTGAAGTAGTTTTGTTAGGAGCATTATCTTCATCATTAATAGCATATAACACATCAGTCTCAATGAATTTATTTCTAACTCAATTTTGACGATTTTATATAAATATTATCAACAAATTATTTTCCGTTACATTTAATTTGTAGCTTTTTACACATGAATCACAACGGATTTATTTCCAACCAAAGTTGAAGGTTATATATATATAATATCAACAACAAAAAATTTGTCAAATTTAATTTGTAGCTTATAACACGTATATCTCAACGGATTTATTTCAAACAAAATTTAGAAGGTTTTATGTATGTATTATCAACAACATGTTTTCCGTTGAATTTAATTTAATTTGTAGCTTATAACATATAAATCTCGACGGATTTATTTTCAACCATAGTTTGAAGGCTTTATATATATTATCAACAACATATTTTTGTTGGATTTAATTTGTCGCTTATAATTCATAAATTTCCAACGGATTTATTTCCAACAAATTTTTTTTGAAGGTTGTATACATTTTATCAACAAAATATATTCCGTTGGATTTAAATCGTAGCTTATAACAAATTTTCTTATAGTGATGGCACATTCATGTGGTGAAAAAGCAGGCTAGTGACCAGGGACGGACCTACGCCCAGGGTATAGTGGGCCAATCCGCCAATGCCCAAGTAATTTTTTTGAAAAAATTATCTCAAAATTTATGTTGGTATGGGGGTTCGAACCAAGTCTAGTTCTAGTATTGAAACATATAAGTTTAACCTAACCACCTACCCTATTGTCACAATGTGTTTAGCATTCTCTGTATAGCTAATAAATCTGTAACTTTTCATGTGCATAATAATTTCTAATAAGTACAACTTTTAATTATTTGATTTCAAACCGATAATGCCAAAATAGAAGCATATCAAGACGTACTTGTTGCAAACAAAAAGTCCAAAAAAAGTTAAAGCGTCATCTCGAGTGTATATTTTGATGGGTAAACAAAAGATTTTAGGAGGTCAAGGGTATAATAAAAATATATATCCCAAAATAAAAGACTTAAGCTCAATTTTTCAAATCTTATGCTATTTATAATTATAATATGCGAGAAAATTGATGATTTTCTAGGTATGAATTAAATATGAAACTCTTTGTGGCTACATTCGCTCCGACGCCTGATTGTACAAGAAATTAAGTTTATCAACTTCCACTCATATACCTACCACGTCTAGGAGGGATGAATTGCATCCGCGGGATGAAGAGTACGGAAGAGTTATCCAATCTTCATAGGAAAAAAATTCTAAAAGGTAAATTGTAAATTTATTTCAGCAGTTTTCAATTTTTTAGGGGATGGTTAGCTTCTCATTGGCTTTCAAACCTTAAAAAAATTAGTCATATTATTATTTATTGGTGCCCTAGTACTTTTCAAATCCTGGCTCCGTCCCTCCTAGTGACTATTGGGAGATTCTGAACTAAGCTAAGAGAGCAAGTATGCAACCGATATTCAATATTGAGGAAAATAAGCATATATGTTGTTGAATTTCGAAACCTTTATGTTTGCCTTGATGGAGAGGGAGAGCAACCAGATCTCGAGATGGTTTATGCACCACATACGACAGGGTGTTACCGACCGTCACTACACCATTTTCCGGCTTAGGCGACTGATTTTGCGTCAGTGGTATAAGTGTATGTCGCCCAAGAAGCTCTACGCGACACATTTACTACCTGTGTCGCCTAAGTATACTCAGGCGACATACACTTGTGCGACTGACCAAAGTGTGTCACTTAAGAGGTCTTAGGCGACTTACTCGCATGCCACTGACCACGTGTGTCGCTTAAGCGGTCGTAGGCGACTGAATCATATGCTACTATATTACTGCGTCACTTAAGTATGAAAAGTTTATTTCATAAATCTGTCAATTAATAAGGCCCACCACCCGCACACCAACATTTGTACGATGTTTCTAGAAGCAGTTATATAGGCGACTGATATTGGGAATGTTAGTCGCCTAAGATGCTTGTCATTTAATGAAGTAAAAGTCACCTTTTGTAACTCAGTGCGAGAGCTTTGTTAATTTCTTCATGTTCTCCATTTCTATTCTCCATTGTTGGGCGATTTTGAGCTCCTCCTCAAACTGCAAATACACATCGAAGCAGGTATGGTAGATTATGTTTGTAGTTGAATTTTTTTTGTTCCATTTAGTTTGAAAAATGGAAGTCCTACTTTAAAGTTGTTCCATTTAATTTGAAAAATGGAAAAAATTTGTAGTTGAATTTTTTGGGTTGAAAAATTGAACAATTGATAAATTTGTTGAATTCTAAATCACTGAAAAATATTCTAGAGGAGATAACAAGTTAAGTTTGTTGTTGTTGATAAATTTTTGTTTTATTTTTGTATATAAATTATGATTACTCATATGTATATATTTTTAGTCCCATGATATCAATGTATTGTTCAACTAATTTGCAGGTCAAATGACCTCAATTTGTTGTTATTGTAACTTCTTGTTACCTTAAGTTAATTATTGTTTTTTTCTTACAGATTTAAATGGATAAAAGTTGGATGAGTTTGGAAAGATGTGATGCTCGTTACAGCGAGGGAATTGCTATTTTCATTGATTTTGTTAGGCGGAATTCCGTTGATCCTAAGCACCTATGTCCATGTCAGCGATGTAATCTACATAGAAGGAAAATTTCATTGGACGAGATATACATGCATTTAATTCAATATGGTATGATGCGGGGATACACCACATGGACGTCGCACGGCGAAGTTGGTGATGGACGTGAAATGTATGCGTTGAGACAACAATACTTAATGCATAGAAGGGGAGAAAGTAGCTCACAAAGTCAGACGGATCATTTTAATCCCACTATGGAGATTCTACATGACACATTTCCTTACGTTCGCGACGAAGTGATGAATGATGCCATTGAATTTGATCACCTTGGAGAAGTTGCTTATGAGAAGTATCAAAATCTTGTTGCGGAAGCCCAAACTCCGATATACACTGGTAGTGAGTTGACGGTGCTTGAGATAATTTTAAAGACAATGCAAGCCAAAGTGGAGAATCGGTGGTCAAACAAGAGTTTGAATGACATTTTACGTCTCACAAAATTAGCACTTCCTAAAGAAAACAAGTACCCTGATTCTTATCAAGACGTGAAAAAAGTTTTGAAGAACTTGGGTTTAGGTTATGAGACAATACACGCATGTGAGAAAGGTTGTATCTTGTACTACAAAGAATTCATGGCTCTTCAAAGTTGTCCCGTATGCAATGAGCCAAGGTACACAAATACTGAGGGTAGCAAGATTCCAAACAGAGTTGTGAAATACTTTCCATTAACTCCTAGATTACAACGTCTTTACATGTCTCCACATACAGCAAAAGAAATGCGTTGGCATGGGGGAAGAGATCGTAGTGATAAAGATCTTTTAAGGCATCCCGCGGATGGAGAGGTCTGGCAAAATTTCGACAGAGAATTTCCAGAATTTGCAAAAGACATTAGAAATGTGCGACTTGGTTTAGCAACTGATGGATTTAATCCGTTTGGAGTTTCCGGTCTTTCTCATAGCACTTGGCCTATTATTGTGATGCCGTACAATTTCTCACCTTCTATGTGCATGAAGAAGGAGTTTAACATACTTAGTATGCTTATATCTGGTCCTAAGTCTCCTGGTAAATGTTTGAACGTCTTCATGAGGCCGTTGATTGATGAGCTCAAAATCTTGTGGGATACAGGGGTTCCTACTTATGATCGTCATGATGGATCATCATTTATGATGAAAGCTGCCGTATTATGGACGATTAGCGACTTTCCAGGCTTAGGGATGTTGGGAGGCATACAGACAAAAGGGTATAAAGCGTGTCCCTTATGCTTAGAATTTTGTGACTTTCCCTTGTGCGACTTTCCAGGCTTAGCGACTTTCCTGTTTTTTGTTTTCCTTATCTTTACCTGCTAAGAATTTACTAGTTGTTATTTTTCGTATAGAGATTGAAGATGATACTAATAAAAAGAAGCGTGGATTGGTGACCGGTATGAAAACAGCGGGCATCGTCAAAAGGGCAGGTGACAAACTAATTGAAATTTCGAGTGGCACTGAACATTTAGGCCCTGACAATGAAGATCAATATAATTTGTTAATCCATGAAATTGGAAGCTGTGTGCGTGAAAAGATACCTATGGTAGCACCAAGCTATGTAGAACTTAATAATGAGGATACTTGGAATATTGTTTATAACCATCTCTCTGTAAGTCCTTGATACATTAACTATAATTCTATTCATGTATTTACATTTAGTCTTTATATTATTAATTATTGACTTGTTGCATTTTTTTCCTAGCTTCTTTTTGTGGTTACGCCGGATGTTGATTGGCTGTGGAACTATATCGGAAGCGCTGCAGCAGACAGATACAAAGACTGGAAGTCCAAGTGTTGCGACCACTGGAAAAAATACGGTAAAGAAGTCCCTTTAGAGTTTACTGATCGTCGTAATCAGTGGAAGTGGCTCGTATCCCATTTCAACAGCCCAGAACATCAGGTAATTTGTGGTTTTCATTTGATTTTATTTTTTTAAATGAAGCACTGATTTTTTTACTTATTCCAACAGAAATTATCCCAAAGAATGAGTTATGCTCGATCAAAGAAGATTAATCATCACTCCGGGAAGATCCTACTTGCTCGTAGGGCTAAGAGACATTTGGCCAAAGGACACAAGGCACCTCAGGTGGCAAGTTATGGCGATGCGTACGCGGGTGAACCCGCTGCAGCCAAAATAATGGTATTTGGGTTGCTTTACTTAAATTTTCGTATTGTTGGTTTTGTTTGACAAATTTGTTGGTTGCTTGGTGCCACATTATTTGTTGTTAAGTGATAGTACATATAAATTTGGCATATGAATAAATCTTTGTGATGCAGTGGCATAATGATGGCATAATTGTTGTTAAGTGGAAACTATTGGCAGTGGTTGGCATAATTGTTGTTAAGTGGAATAAATCTTTGTGATGCAGTGGTAAATATGTTTTTCCAACTTAATATGATATAATGCAAAGCAAGTACCTTGTTTTCCATTCTGCAGTGGTTGTTATGTGGCATACATATTGATTTATCTTGTACTTGTATACCTATCTTAGTTTGTAGTTTAAAGGTTCTTTTAAATTTTGTGCAGGAGGAAATGGAAAATAAGGTTCGTACTATTCTTGATGAAGGCGGAAGCTCCTTAGATGAACCTCTCTCGGAGGAAATCCAACTCGCTATCATAAGTGAATCGGTTGGGGAGAAAAAAGGGACCCGAATTTCTGGTGCTGGGAAATGTTTTAGGAAGCCTCCACGCCCTAGAGGTGGAGCTAAAGTGGCTGCCCAAACTTCACAAATAAGAGAAGAGCTGATTAGGGCCAAGGAGGATTCAGTGAAAAAAGATGAGAGGATACTCATCTTAGAAGAAAAAATGCGGGAGCTTGAAGATCTTGTGCGAGGAGGGGCAGGAAGTAACAATATATCAGATGGAGCGAGCTGTGGTATGAGGCGACCTTGATATATTTTACTGAAGTTTAGTGATCATTTTGAAGCTCATGCTTGGAACTTTTCAGAATATGGCCAACTGCTATGAACTTTTCAGTTTGTATTTTGATGTTTGCTTGATGTATCTTTTTGAAAGCTATCAACTATGCTGGTTTATAATTTAACAGGTTCATGTTTTAGTTTATGAATCTTTGAAAAATGTTTATAAGCTATCAAAACTGGATTCGAAAAAATGTATCAGAAAAATGAATTTTCTAAAATGTTTATGTGACTTCCAAAGTAAGTTACTTAAAGTCCTATGTGACTGACCTTAATTCAGTCGCCCAACCCTTTGAACGACACATACATATGAATATGTCGCCCAAGGTCCAGGAGACAGAGAAAATTAGGTTCAGTCGCCTAAATACTTAAGCGACAGAGGCTATTAGGTTCAGTCGCCTATATACTTGGGCCACATTTCTTGGGCTACAGACCCTAGGCGACACACAGTTAGTCACATAAGTCTTTGGGCGACTAAAAATAAACTTAGGCGACACATTTAGGTCAGTCGCAAAAGAGGCAAAATGGTGTAGTGCGTGATCAACTATGCATAAGTTAAGACATACACAAAAGGAATATTGTACGCCATGCATACACCTGAATTGTCCCCTTCCCTCCCCGTACTTGTTATCATGTTATTGTTAGATATTTTCAGAGTAGCTTCATGATGAAAGCTATAGATTTATGGGTGAATAAGAAACTTATTCATGTGGCGCATAAAGACAGATCGTGGATTAAGTTTAAGAATAATGAATATGACGAGTTACTGGGTGTGATGAAAGATTCACGCATTAGAAAAAGTTGGTTGAGTGGTATTAATCCTCAATATGGTCTTTGGCTTGCCATGAGGATGGAAGAAGAAGATGGTTTCTTACCACGAACACCTCATATTACTGGTTCGGCTTACCTCAGATAGTCAAGCTCGTGCAAAGGTAAGGAATCAAGTTTTCTTCGCTGGAACTTATTTCCTTCTCGCATATGATTGGAACTACTGATTCGGCTTCGTCCTCTTCTTTTTCTTCTTCTGACTCATTATGATCATCTTGGATTAAGCCGTCCTGCGCAAAAAATGGAAGAGGAACCTCAAAATTATGTGAAAATTGAATTTGTTCAGAGATTACCGTAGACACGACGATTTCTTTCTTTGTCGATAGTGTGTGGAGTTATCCTCTGCATCTAACGCTTGAGTTTCTGATGCGGATAATCCTGTGACTGTGCTGCTGCATATAGTTTCAGGCACGTTCGGCACTGAATCAACTTCCGTTCTCTATAGCTTATCAGTTATTTTCTGTGTGTCACCCCCACTCGATCTCTGTGCCATATCATCTATGAGGACCCATATTTCGTCAATGTATAAATTCAGTGATGAACCTTTTGCTGCAGCATTAAGAATACGACGCTCTAGTGGAGCCATCCCATCAGAAAGCTCTCAATAAGAAAGAAATCGGTCAGTCCATGGTGCGGACAACTGTCCGCAAGGTCCTCAAAACGCATCAAATATTAATATAATGTTTCGTCTTGGAATTGCTGAATAGAAGCAATCACTACTACAGACAGGGGATTATGCATCGGTTCCGTGTTTGACATTTCGCATCGGTTTCGACATTACGCATTGGTTGGTCCAAAACCGATGCATAAGGTTGACTTTATGCATCGGTTTTGGACCAATCGATGCATAATGGTGAGGCTTATACAACGGTTTAGGGTGAACCGATGCATAAAAGTCGAATACAAATTTACCCTAGTTTTGTTTTTACTTCTACAATTTCATCCTCCGATGCAAACCCGATTTTACTCGCTATTCAAAAGCTTCCATGCGCGCCTTCGCCCGTCAAACTCGATTCCGGTTTCCTACCATTCCGTCTCGCTTCCTGTTGCCGACTTTGCCATCTCGCTCGTCGACCATCAACACTCTCGCTTCTGGTTCTATCTCGCCTGCCTTTTTCGTCTCGCTCGCCGGTTCTGTCTCCCAATCTTCATCCTCCAACTTCTCCAGCAGCGCCCCTAAAATTTCTTGACCAGCAACAGTCAAAGGTATGCATTGATGATGTATATGAAGGATTTATTAGGGTTTATTCTTCTATTCCGTGAGGATGAATCTAATCAATTATGGTTTATATTTCACATAATTTTTCCTATTGGTTATTGATGTTTGGTATCATTGGCATTGTTCAGTTTTACTGCCGCGTCTTTGTAGGAGTACAGTCGATTAAGTGCTTCTGATCGACCACTTATTTTTTTAAAGTAAGCCTATCTACTTTCACCATTATCAATTATCCTATATTAATCCTTTTACTTTCTATAGTTTTCCTTTATCAATTTAATTATTTTATTGGTTTAGGTCTTGTATTGCTTCTCATCCCCTTGCATCTTGTTGGTAGTTCTTTTGATTCTTCGAGCACCATCACATAAGGTATGTATATGTTTAGTCCTTTTGTTCACGTTTCATGACTTTATCTTGTCCTATTCTTGCTTAACTTGTGTTTTTCAAATCCAGCGTACTTCACCCTTTGCTCATTGCCTTCCTCAACTACCTGCTACGTTTCTCCTCTTTCAATTTCACACATGGTTCACACCCTCTCAAACTTAATTTTTCTTTCAATTGATACTTGTCCATATTCCTTATGGTACTTTTTTATTTTTACTATGTTTATTTTTTTTAACATGAACATTTTGGTTAGATTGATCTTTCATGTCCATTTGTTCTTTGTTTAACTTATTATTAGTCTAATAATAATATTTACATTCTTCATGTAGTAGATTTATGATGAGTAGAGAGTGGATGTTCGGTAATAGGTTAAGTGATGAGTATGAAAAGGGGATAATGGATTTCTATGAATTTGTATCGGCGTATGCATTAAAAATGCACTTGAACGTGTCTTCTGTCCGTGTAAGGCGTGTTTCAATAAGATAAAGGTCAAAGTGGATGATTTGCATAAACACCTTTTTTTAAAGGGAATTGATCCACTATATAATGTTTGGTACATGCATGGTGAGGCTGAACCGCAAGACGTTGAACCTCAACTCGTTGAAAGTTTGCCTGAAGATAATGATGATTGGGATGAGGACAATTTAATTGAGATGGAGAACAACGTTGTCGATGAGTTTGTTTCTAGACCAAAAATTCTGGAATCATTGAGGAATGACTCTGAATTAGCATTGTATGAAGGTTGCTCCAAATATACAAAGTTATCTGCAACTTTTTGAAGTTATTCAATTTGAAAGCTAAAAATGGATGGAGTGATAAGAGTTTCACTGAAATGTTAACGTTGGTGAAAGATATGCTTATCGAGGAAAACACTTTACCTAACCGTACTTACAAAGCTAAAAAGGTTATGTGTCCCATGGGAATCGAGTACAAGAAGATACATGCTTGTCCCAATGATTGTATATTGTATCGTAATGCTCATAGAGATTTGACTGAATGGCCGGTGTGCTAGTCTTCTCGCTACAAGTTAAACAAAGGATGGACGGATACCTCAAAGGGCACTCCGGCCAAAGTATTGTGGTATCTTCCACCGATTCCCAAGTTTCAAAGATTATTTGCTGAAGCGAAAGATTCAGATAATATGCGACGACATGCCGAGAAACGTGTCGTTGATACCAAAATCCGTCATCCGACTGATTCACTGCAATGGGCCAAAGTAGACAACACATTCCCAGAGTTTGGATCAGAGTCTAGGAATTTACGCCTTGGCTTGTGTACTGATGGGGTGAATCCGCATGGAAATCTCAGTAGTCAACATAGTACATGGCCAGTGATATTAGTGATATATGATGCTTTCTTTGTTGATATCGGGTCCTCGATAGCTTGGAAATGACATAGATGTATACTTGGCTCCCTTGATAGATGATCTGAAGCTTTTATGGAATGAAGGAGTATGGACATTTGATGCATCTAGGCAAGAATATTTCAATATGCATACCATCAATGACTTCCCTGCTTATGGTAACTTGCCAGGGTACAATATTAAAGGGTACAAAGCTTGTCCAATATGCGGGGAAGCAACACATTCACGTTATCTAAAGAATTGTGAGAAAATGGTTTACATGGGACATCGACGTTTCTTACAAGGCAACATCCATCCAGGCGAAAGAAAGTTGCATTCAACTGTGAGACCGAACACGCAGTAGAACCTCAACCATGTTTAGGTTATGAAATACTTGAGAAAATCCAGAATATTACAAATCGATTTGGAAACCCCAGTGCACGCACCGAAAGTGCTCCATGGAAGGAGCAACAAACGTCGCTGGAAAGGATTTGGCGGACACATAAGTTTTAGACTCACTTTTATCTTGTATATTAACAATCACTAATTATGTTACGTTATTCATTTTAGGGGCATGTACCGATACTATCAAGGATGTATACTGAGAAACACACAATGTGTACAATTGAAGTTAGTTGAGGTACGATGTCTCATGTGTGATAAGAGATTATTGATCGTGCCATGTCCAAAACAACCACCGGGTCACTTATGCGGTTATTATGTTTTGAATTATATTCGGCACATAATCTAGTTTACAAGAGCTAATAACGGAGCGGAGATTGATGATCTTAGCAAAGTAAGCTTTTAGACTATTGTATTATTCATTAAGTTGTAGTTGACTTTGGTTGGTTTTGAACTCATAGGAACTTTATTGTATTGATTAACTTTTCTCTTGCTTTTCATTGTTTGTAATGTTTTCCTAATGGAAGACAATCTCACAAAGACTCGAAGATCGATGAAGTAAGGGAAACAAGCGCCGCCTACTTGTATGGCTATATAAGCGATCGTTACCCAATTGGTATAGGACATCAACTTTAGTGTTGTTGTATTGTATTACGAATACTAACTTTGTTGGCATTATTGTATGAAAGAAGATGTACTTGTATAAAATGATTCTCTCTTTGATCTTTGAAATGAATGTATCTCGATGTTGAGCAGCAGTGCATTTGTAATTTAACAGCAGGTTATTAATGTTTTGTAAAAATTTCAGGTGGATTTGAGCTATTAGAAGTCAAATCTGCCAAAAAATTTTAAGACACTATGCATAGGTTTTCATATAACCGATGCATAATCCCTCACATTATGCATCGGTTCAGAAAAACCGATGCATAATTGATCGGTCGAATTCTTGACCTATTATTCACTTCATTCGATGATGGATTAGGTTTGTTTTCTAGACATTTTGTTATCAGTTAACCTCTTTTCTAGTGTTTCCGGTCATATATCACATACCTAATACTTTTGGATTGATCCGAAGCAAAGCAAAGCAATTGATGAAGATTTGGGCAAAACATGACAAAATAGGGCAGACGGTCCTTTACGAAGTATTTTCCAGGCCAGAGAGCATATTATGTCCAAATGGGTCAAAATTTAGCTTTTTGGAAAGCTAACTCGATGGTCTACAACTGTGTAGTTAACACCAAGAGCAGATTCGGAGGTTAAGACCATTAAAAATCCACCAGAAGTCTCTACCATTTTGCCCTGCCGTGACATCCGTGAAAAATCAATATATCACGGGTGTTACGGCCCCTAAATAGCCCAGAGAGTTTCAGGGGGTCGTGATGGCCGTTACAGCCGTGACAAAGTTGTATGTTACGACCCCCGCAGATATTTTGAGTTATAAATAGCAGTTTCTGACCAGATTTTGAGTACGCTGACTTTGGGGATCGATTTTGACCTAGATTGAAGAAAGAGGACGACTAAGAGCTCAAGAAAGACCAAGATTCGAGGCTACACTGAATCAAAACACGGTTTACTCATTTCTAATCTTTTCATATATATATATTTGTGGTTGATAGTCATGAATCCCGAGTAGTCATTTTATTCCGGGATCATACGGATCACGTGCTTGTACCCAACTCTTCATGTGATTTAAAGAAACGCTTTCATTATTGCTATTCAAGTATTCAATTTTACTACTCTTAATTTTTTTGTTCTTGCACGTTATACATTGGTTTGATGTTTTCGTGTATGAACGAAATTAGATTAATCACCAAAAGATGGATGGGTCTGAGGTAATTAACTGGATCAAGTAGAATTGATGTTAGGTCATAGTAGCTATGCTCATAGTATATGACCTAGTATGAGAGTTAATATTAATCGTTTTGCTAAACTACGATAGCTACGCTGGTAGTACGTATGTATCTATAAGTACAACGCGCGCGCATCCGTGGCGAAGGTAAAACAAGTACGTAGTGGAATAATTAATGTTTGGAAAACCCTAGGCTTAACAAAGCGAAGTTGTTGATAATCCGTGGATGGGCGACGTTCAACGGTCTAGGTTAATTTAGACAATGATCTGTGGATGAGCGGCTTGTCTAATGTTATTTTGGTTTATTTCCATATTTGATGGCATGCATGAATTGTATGGCAGGCACGGTGAAGTTTGATCTTAGAATTATTTCTCTGATTGAATCAAACGTTCCTAATTTCAGTGTCACTTAGGAATTAGTTATTACCCAAACCTTTTTCCTATAGGAGTAGCTGAACACGTCGCTTTTTAGCCAGTATTCACACACGTTGTTCCTTGGATCGACCCTTGGCTTATCAAGGTTTATAAATTGTTTTTGACTACAACTTGACCCCGAAAACTCATAACTTGACGACTATAAAGGGTTAAAAATATGCTTGTCAAAATGGCGTCGTTGCCGGGAAACAACGCTTAATGTGATATTAGATTTAACGAGTGTAGTTTAGACTATTCCATTTTTTTATTACTTCCTTATACATACTCTATATACTTCTGACCTTCACTAATCACTTATATTTTGAATGTTGCGAGGATGTTCTCGTTTGGTCATCAAGATGCGTACCCAAGGGAGGACCCTTATTGTCAGACATATTCATATGATACAAATTGGAAAGGAAATCAAAATCAGTTCTATGATTAACATTATTATCAAGATGATCCTTATTATGAGAGCTACCAGAATCACTCGCAGCAGCAATAGTCTCAAGACACTGGTGGATCATCGCGTTTAGAGTCTATGTTGGATAGCTTCTTAGCGGAGCATGAAAGATAGTCTAGGGAAACTGCTGCGACATTAAGTGACCTTCGGAAGACGGTGGAATTACCAGGACCCTGTTATCAAAATGACCACTACTATGAGAGTTACCATCAGTTTTATGATCAATCGTATTATCAAGATGGCTGCTATTATGAGAGCTACCAGAACCAGTCACAGCAGGAACAACCTCAGAACACTAGAGTATCATCACTTATAGAGTCTCTGCTGACTAGTTTCATGGCAGAGCAAGATAGGCGACTTCAGGAACGCCAAGAATGCGAGTTTAAGCACATTCTCTCCTAGAGCTTCCGAAACACCTGAAATGCAAAACCATACTAAAAAGTAAATGTTCGCACATAAAAGTGTCAAAGTAAATGGAATTAGTTAGTTCGACGAGTCGTATAAATACGACTCTTCATGACCTATCATGAGGTTGGTTTCATGTTTGTTCTAAAGATTGAAGACAGAATGAGCGAGAGTCAGGAGAAGGCAAGCAACCATTCTGTTCGGTGTTTCAAGTGGGACAAGCTGTGTGTGTAAGGTGACGAACGGAGCCCTACCATGACCTCGTCTCGTATTTTTATACCTTGGAAGTATACCATAATACATGACGCTGGCTAATTCCCGATAAACATTAGTGGTGGGCATATAATGGACAGTTCCATATGTCAAATCCGGACTTACAGCATTCTACGACGATATATAGGAATCTCACAAGTAGTAGGTATAATGAAATGGATATGAAAGACTGAGGGCATTGTGGCAAACCTAGCAGCCAAGTCGGGACTTTAGGTACTCGTTCCTGAAGCACTGCAAACAATGTAAAGGTGCTAGCCATAACAGACAAAGACAATCATGTATGAATCTGAGATAAAACCTGATATGTTATTGTTGTTTGGTTTTTATTTTCAAGGGTTAAAAAGTTGTTGTTGAATTGCATCCTTTCCATTTTTTGTGTTTTAATTTGTCCGGATTTTCAAGGACTAAAGTATTGTCGTTGTTTTTATTTAAAGATTGAATTTTGTTTTGTTATTATATAAAAATGAACCAATTATCACTTGGGTAATCTGCCCAAATTATATTCAAACTAAACTCGGCATATTTGTACAAAAATGAAGCAATTTTCATTATTGGAAGCTAATATATATAAATTGTACTCCATCAATAAATAAAGTAGATGCAAGCAATTTTCTTCATTTTGCATATACCGTTTTCTTTGATGTTATTGTAAATTGATTTTGTTTAGGCTTAGAAGATTATGTCTTGCTCTTTGTCTTACTAGGTAAGGTCAAAAATCCCAATATTTACTTTTAATGGAAAGCAAAGCATATGATGAAGCTTTTGCTACATAAAACATTAGAGAGAGAGCGAGTCGCAACCATTGCAACCAAACCAAACCAACATTCTTATTTCTCACTCTCCAGCTGCCAGACCAAACACTCTTCTTCAACTTATTAATTAGAACATCAGCAGCAAGCTCAGCATACATAATGGAACCTGACAAATGTTACACCTCCGACTCCACAGTCGACATCCACGGCCGTCCCGCCGTCGCCGAAACCACCGGCAAGTGGAAAGCATGCGCCTTTTTAGTAGGATACGAGGCATTTGAAAGAATGGCGTTTTATGGAGTAGCTTCCAATTTGGTCGTCTATCTAACTACCCAGCTTCATGAAGACACTCTTTCATCTGTCAGAAACGTCAATAACTGGTCTGGCTCCGTCTGGATGACGCCTCTTCTCGGAGCTTACGTTGCTGACTCTTACTTAGGTCGCTTCTGGACCTTCACTGTCTCATCCCTCATCTACTTGCTGGTAATCCATTTCCACTTCTTTTTTTTCTTAATGTTTTACATGCTATAGCTTATTTGCTGAATTGGGGATGCACACCAGCTGTTTGACGTTTGGTTGGTATTCTTGTCATTGCCTAATTGGCTAATACCCCCGAAATTCCATTTAATGAGAATGAGATTTCTATCATTGTTGTTTTTACTTATCTTCAATTTTAGTGGCCAACTTTTGGGGTGGAGCCCCCCACATTAAATACAAAGAAGGATGTTTCTTTTTCCAGTAATATGGATGAGACTGTGATTAGATAATGCATTATTCTGCTGTTGTTAAAGCTTCTTGAACAGGCCTCAACCTCATGATTATGATGACTTAACTCTCTGGTCTTTGTAATATTTTACTTTCTCAGTCCCATATTTTTCTTCTCATTTTTTTTTGGGCGTCCCAAAAGTTTCTTTCCATTTCCAAAACGTACCATAAATACTCATTCATATCACACTCACAATCACCTTATTTAATCATTTATCTTCACACAGATTGTACTTGCAATGATGAAATTGTACTTGCAAATACACTCACAATAACTTACTATATTATTTTTCTTAAAACCTGTGCAAAATCACAAAGGGGAAGAAAAATATGGGACGGAGGGAGTAGTACTCTACATGTAGAATGTAGAAACAGTGCTTGATGTGCTTGCTGTCTGTACTTTTTTGGCCTTTACTAAAATCGTATCCATTGAAGCATTCTCGTTTTTAGAATTAACGAATGTAATTTTATCGTTTGCTGTGAACAGAGTAACAACTATGTTTAATTGGTTTGAATTCTTGGTGCCAACAGGGAATGGTGCTTCTGACTGTGGCAGTTTCACTCAAAAGATATAAACCAACATGTATAAATGGAGTCTGCAGCAAGGCGTCTACTTCGCAAATTGCACTTTTCTACTCATCGCTATACATAATAGCTGTTGGAGCAGGTGGTACAAAACCCAATATCTCAACATTTGGTGCTGACCAGTTTGATGATTTTAACCCGAACGAGAAAAAATTCAAAGTCTCATTCTTCAACTGGTGGATGTTTAGCTCTTTCTTGGGTGCTTTATTTGCTACTCTAGGTCTCGTCTACATCCAGGAGAACTTGGGATGGGGACTAGGCTACGGTATACCAACAGCCGGTTTACTTTTGTCATTGATCATTTTTTATATCGGCACGCCTATTTACAGGCACAAAGCTAGACAGACTAAAAGCCCTGCCAAAGACTTGATTCGAGTTCCTATTGCTGCTGTAAAGAACAGAAAGCTGCAGCTTCCAAGCAACCCATTGGATCTTCATGAATTTGAGCTCCAACATTATATCATTAGTGGAAAAAGGCAGGTCCACCACACTCCCGTTTTCAGGTGACTCCTCTACTCTAAAATCTTGTTATTTATGTTGCTAAAGTTCTAAAATTTATTTTAACCATGGATATTCTCTGCTCTATAATTTCTTGTAATATATATGTATAAGCTTCTGCTTCATAATCAAATCTTTTTTATTTTTTGATTGATCAAATCTAAAATTGGATGATTAAATTATGAATATAGAGAATTTACAACTGATTTGTCACCAGGTAAAATCCTGGGAAGTAAGGAATCCAAGGTCAAAGAGATCTAAAAAGGATCTAGTTTCCTTTAGAAAAGGGTAGTTAGTAATGTGGGAAAGAGGAGGGGGGAGAGTGACTTGTCTGGTGCGGATGGTCCAGTGTTGCTAGGTGGATCATGTTAATTGGTGGGTCTTTGTTATTCTGAAGAATTTATCTGTGAATGTGGAAAGTAATGCCTTTAAGGATTCCTCAATTGAATGGTCACAGTCCAAGTAGTTTCTGGAGCAGTACAGGCCACCATTGACAGTCCAAGGATATATTGGAAACACTAGGTCGGCTTTCTCCTGGTTTCATTGTTTTCAGTATCTTTCTAGTTTACAGTATGAGACAATGGCATCTTAGTAGGGTTAACTATTTAACAAGTCCAAACTGACATCTGGTTTACCTTTATTCTTTTCTATACTTGCACATTCTAATTAATGGTTGATGCCGCATAGTTTAATTAAACTGAGCTATCAGGTAAGTTGATATGCTAATTCGTTATTTGCATCATTCTATCTGCATTCTTTTCTGCATTTGTTGCATTGGGCTGATGTTACATTTATGATTATTAACAGTAAATTCCAATTGAATTAGGTGAAAAGATTTGCCTAATACATGCGTTTTTTTAATATAAAATTCCACCAACCAGAGATTTGCTCGATATTGAATTCCAAAGTTAGAACTGTCGCCTACTAAAAGTGTTAGGACTTGGTGAAAGAAGATCTTAGTGTCTTCTTTTTAGTGGTGATTGTTCAACCATACATATAAAAAGATGCTTAATTGAGAAGGAAAGGGGGTATAGGTAATCATAATGCCTAAAGGAACTTCTAGAAATAAATGGAACAGGGGGGACCTCAAGCTCTCTGAAGTATAATATTAAATCGCATGCTGTATGTGTATACTCCCACCTTGCTTAATTGTGTCCGCATGCTAGTAGAGGCTAGAAGGAATTCCAAACTTCAGCTCATTTTTAATGTGATCATATTGATAAATGGCTTTTATGAAAGATGTTATAGAACCAACTGTTTGGAACTTTTTGAGACATGTGCCTTTGAAGTGGTCGAGTCTGAATCCAAAGTACTTTCTCAATGGTCACTGGTCTCACGTCGTTTTTATTAGTGTACAGATGTGTATGTAGTTAATAACCCTTAGGGAGTTCTCTCTGACATCAATGTATTTAAATTGGGATAAAGCTGATCAAGTTGTTATACTCGCAATTCTACAGGTTCTTGGACAAGGCTGCAGTAAAAGATAGCAGCAGGTTAGACTCAAAGCCTTCCTGCACAGTGACCCAAGTTGAAACAACCAAGTTGATTCTTGGGATGACCCTCATATGGTTAGTCACATTAATCCCAAGCACAATATGGGCTCAGATCAACACTCTCTTTGTCAAGCAAGGGACAACATTGAACCGGAACCTGAGCTCCAAATTTCAAATCCCAGCAGCCTCACTTGGCAGCTTTGTCACCCTATCAATGCTCCTTTCCATCCCGCTGTATGATCGCTACTTTGTACCTTTCATGCGCCGCAGAACAGGAAACCCAAGAGGGATCACAATGCTTCAAAGGTTGGGCATTGGGTTCATCATCCAAATCGTAGCCATAGGCGTTGCTTATGCAGTTGAGCTCCACCGGATGCATGTCATCAGGGTCCACCACATTACAATGCCCAAGGAAATTGTCCCGATGAGCATATTCTGGTTGCTGCCTCAGTATGTGCTGCTGGGCATAGCTGATGTTTTCAACGCAATCGGCATGCTTGAGTTCTTCTATGACCAGTCACCAGACAATATGCAGAGCCTCGGCACCACATTCTTCACGAGCGGGATTGGAGTTGGCAACTTCTTGAACAGCTTCCTGGTGACCATGGTGGACAAAGTGACTGGCAAAGACGGGAAGAAAAGGTGGATCGGTAACAACCTGAATGACTGTCACTTAGATTACTATTACGGGTTCCTGCTGATCATTTGCTCTCTGAATATGGGTGTGTTCTTCTGGGGTTCTAGTATGTATATGTATAAACGAGAACCGGTCGAAGTCAGTCAGGATAGCGTCCAACTAGAGGGCAAAGCCCTGGACTCAACCACCTTAGGTTTGCAAGTCTAAAAACCAAGTCTTGCAGATTAGTCCTCCTAGATTTGTATGGTCATTATATATATATATATATATTGGGGCGCGTTCAAATGTTATGGTTGCTTAGAGTGGTATGTGTTACGGTGTTCTATTTGGTTAATGAAAACAAGGAACCAATCAGAAGCGAGGAACACGGGCACTACCGTGCACCCTCAAAGTACGGGGTTGTGTGGGTGAGGGTGTACTGTAGTTACGGTGTTCCTCGCTTCTGATTGGTTCCTTGATTTTCAATAATCAATCACAGGCTCCGTAACACATAACACTGTAAGAAGGCCATAACATTTGAGCGCTCCTATATATATATATGTCATGCGAGGAGCGCTCAAATGAGAACTTCTTTAAATTTTGAAAATTTGAGACCCCAATCTCCACATTTCAAAATGCAAGATGCATTTTGTAAGATACATTTTGGTGGTGACATGTGTCCCATATGCATTTTCTAAGATGCATTTAATGCAAAGTCAAAGTCACCTTTTTTTACTTTACGTTTGGACATGTGTGACATACAAATGAATCATGATTCAATGGTGAAATTTAGGGTCTCAGATTTTTGAATTTTTAAGAATTTTGAATAGAGCGCTTTCCTATGTCATGCAATGTATTTGTAAGCAACTAATTAAATGATAAATTATAAAGAACTCTCAAACAGTCTATTGAGCTCATCAAGTGTGCATATTGTCAGGACTGTTTCTCGCATTTTGTGGGTCCCTGAACTAAAAATTTTTTGAGCGCTTTAAAACAATAAAAAATGTTTTTATATATTTTTTGATGATGATATTTGTATTTATTTTGATAAATGAGCATTTGAATATACAATGAAACACAGATATTTTATTTTGGGTTTTTCACATGTTTTAATCAGTGCTATTTGGACTTTTTTTATCAGTCCATAAATAAATTATCAAATTTTTTGGACTGTGGACCTCTTGTCCAAGGTAACTTTCGCATTAGGATCGGCCTTGCACATTGTACTAGTTAGGATTATTTATATGGGCATATATTTCTGTAGCTTCGAACATGCTTATTTCCTTCCTCATAAATCTACACTAGTGAGAGAATCGTTATCTGCGGCGGGTTGTATTAGGGTTGAGGTTTAGTAATTGATCGTTTGACGAAAAGTATGAGGGCTGAATTGCATTTTTATATTTAGTATATAAACATAGCCTATATTAGCAGAATTATGTAATAAATTCGAATATAAAATGAAATGCCATTTTAGCGCCAAATACGAACCTTACTTCTCCGCGCACAATTGTGTTGATGTGACCTTCAATGACTGCTCTGATCATCTCACTGTCGTTCCTCATGATACCAGAGCAGTGTTACGACATTGGATTATGAGTTGATTTCGATTTTGTGCAATTTTTCATTCATCGATTTGATTGAATTTTGACATAGGTTTTGGATATGGTAAATTTTCAAATCTGCATCTAGTGTGGTTTTTCCTTGTATGAGTGTAGTGTTGGGTTGTGTAGTCTAAAATTATTAGGCTGGTCCAGTTTAGAAGTCTATGATTTTGGCAGTGAGGCTTAGGATTTTTATTTCTTAATTAGATAATTAGGGTTTAGATGGTTACCCTATTTATACACAACTTGATTATTGTAATTGTATCCAACATCATAGTGAAGAAATCCCTGGCTAGGTAGTGCCCCCAGACGTAGCACGGTGTAGTGACCAACTGGGTATCAAAGTTTGGTATCCTCGCATCGTTCCTTTTGTTTTTCTCTCAGCATCGCTGCTTGCGCGACCCTAAAAACTGGTATCAAGAGCTTGAGTTGTAGCAGTCATGCAGAGAGACGGAAAACTCCGGTGGAGAAATTCGATTGTCGGATTTTGGGTTCTGGAAGATGCAGATTGAGGATTACCTGTATGGTAATGATTTACATCTACCAATTGATGGCAGGAGACCAGAGGGTATGGAGAACGACGTGTGGAAGCTGCTGGACAGGAAGGCGATGAGCGCAGTTCGTTTATCGTTGTCCAGAGACGTAGCATATCACACGGTCAAGGCCAAGACGACGAAGGAGATGTTGGATACGCTGTATGAGAAACCATCCGCGGCGAACAAGGTTCACCTAATGCGGCGGCTTTTCAATCTCATGATGGCAGAGGGTGCAGGGGTGGCTAAACACTTGAGCGAGTTTAATATGATAATCGCGCAGCTGAGCTTGATTAATATTAAATTCGATGAGGTGGTACATGCCCTAATTTTATTATCTTCCTTGCTAGAGAGTTGGAGCGGGACTGCTACAGCAGTAAGTGTGACAATTGTAAATTTTGTATAGTCAAAAGAATTTCTAATTGACTGGTAAGACCGGTGTCGAACCCAAGGGAGCAATTGGATTATACGCTTGGTGGATCAAATTTTCTACTCGGCTATTCCTTCAATTCAATTATGAGAATGGTTTCAAATTTAGAACAAATGATGAAATGGTTTCAAGGGTTTCATATTCTATTCAAAGAGAGTTTCAAGGGGTTACTCCCCTCTTTGGCAATTTCTCAACGATCATGTATACAAGAATTTAATTATTTTAGGGGTTGATAGGTTTAAAACCTAGCTTAGGCTAAAAATAGACAAACTATCATGCAGTCTAATCCTAGTCAAGCACTCTTAATTAGAATCTCACCTTTTAAAGATATTGATTCACTCTATAGCACTATTATCCTTGGAACATCTCCCAAGGTAATAAATGCTATAGGCATTAAGTTTTAGTTAACCTCACTTCCATGCATTTACTCTCATAAACACTTGATGAGTTCATTTCTACTATATCCAAACCATCACTAAGCATAGTGAAATGAAAACATGTCACTTAGGCATTTTATCAAACACTTAGTGACATGTCTTAAATGAAGAGCATAGTGAAATGAAATCAGCTCCATAAATTGCATAATGAATGTGTATACATGATCATTGAGTACCAAAGAGGGTAACAACACCCTCAAAACACAAGGGGACTACTCACACATCATGTAAGACAACATGGTGTAAGTAGGGTTTTTACACAATCAAATGAGAAGAGAAGAGGAATAGAAATAGGATGGTTATTCCTAGATGTCTCCCTTTGATCTTCAATCCTCCTTGGTTGGATAATGATGGATGCCCTTGATTTGATCTCTTTTTCTGGAAAAATCTCCCAAAGATGCCAAGTGTTTAGGTCAAAAACCTCTCTTTCTATTTATAGCCTCGGCAGAAATTTTGCACTGTAGCAGTCCCAGTCGGTCGACTAGCGTATGCTGGTAGCCCAGTCGGTCGACTGGTAGTGAAGAAGCTGCCTGTTGAAGTGATCGCCCAGTCGACCGACTCGATTGACATGCTTGGAGAGCCTCCTGAGGTGTTGGTCCAGTCGACCGACTAGCACAGGGGAGATATCTAGTCCACAGACTAGGGCTCTTTTCTGTCCAATTTTTGCTCTATTCTTTGATTTTTCCCCGAGTTTTCGTATTTGGGTTTTGACACTGAGATATCTTGTTTTTTTTGTACCTGAAACGTACGAAAAGAGATGAAATGACATCAAATTATCACCGGAAATGAACTAAAGCTATAGTGAAAACGGGTACTAATAAGTCAAAAACTCGACTTATCAACACTCCACACTTAAGCTTTGTTCGTCCCGAACAAAGTATGCAAATATGTCATGGGCGTGCAAATGGCAAAATGCTAGTGGATCTATGTTTTTCATCTATTTGCCTCACTAGCTTTCACAAGGTCTCGATCATTATTGCTAAACATTTTATTGAAAAGTAATTGCAAGTATATACAACCTAACTGGCTCCTTTTCGTAGGCGTTACGAATGCATTTAGCATATGCATTAAGCCTTTAAACCCCTAGGCTACCCTAGTGGATGAGTTATAGTCTCGTGAGAGTTTTCAGAAAAGGGAATACTCACAAATCCCAAATGCACCTATCCCATGAGAATGAATTCAAGAGTGTTCAACCAAGGCTAGGATTTCTCAAAACAAGTTCCTCACCCCACGCTAGGACTATCATCACAATATCATCAAAAGAACTTTTGAACCACTTTGAGTACCCTTGAGGTTGTGCATTCAAGGTCATCAATACTAGATCTATCAATCGTCTCATCCAAAAGTCTACTCATTTTCAAGGCAATACAATAGAGGTAAAGTTTTTAGTTTGCACAAAAATTGTCAATCGCTCACCTATGCTAGCTAGAGCTAGTCCATGGGTTTGCGACATGGAACTCATTCCCAAGTTTTAGGCACTTAAGCCGTAATCCATAAGGGAAGTGGAATCCGACACTAGAGTTCTTTAATAAACAAGCATAGACCAAATGATAACTCCCGTGCAAGCACATGGGTCGTCCAAGAGTTATTCTAACAAGCACACACTGCAAATGATGAATCCCGCACAAATGAAGAACGGGGGAAAACATAGAGTCAAGTTTTAAGTGTTTCTTATTTCTTTTTGGAACGGTCTTTGGCCTACAAATGCTTTCGAGGGGGAACTTAACTTCCTAACCCCCGACATTTGTACCATTTTGGAGCAAAACTTCTTGTGCACGAGAAAGTTTTCAATCGGGGCTTTGCCCTCTCTGACCGCAAAAAATATTTCTTTTTTTTGAAATGGGGCCTATTTTTTGCCCTCTTTTGACTCCACACTTAAAACTTGACAATATGTTCAAAAAGTGTATGGAATGTGCGGGAAACTAACATAAGCAAGACACCGTGTTAGAGAACTCAAGTCACCAAAGGGCATTCAAAGGGTCTAAGTTTTTCATGAAGATTTTAAAAGGTGCTTGCTATAACTTGATCCAAGGTATTTCAACTAAAATACTTAGAGGATTGGATAGACGAAAGATAGCAATGATATTGGCTCTCAGGAATACACATTCAACTGACTAGGTCGGTTCTAAGTCCAAGATCCAATAAATGTGGTAAATAGGCTAGATGTGATTTATAGGAATTAAGAATCGGTAGTCATATGCCTATGTTTTTAAAAACACTCTCATGTAGGGATAATGTGCAAAAAATGCAAGTGTCCATCTAAACATGATATGCATGGCATGAAAACATGTGAACTATGCGCATCAAACCACTCCACACTTAATTCAAGCTTAGTCCCTAAGCGCAAAAAATGAGAAAATAAAGGCAAGGGCGCATAGGAACTCCCCTTGTTTGTAGAACCCGTGACATAACTCTTGGGAGTGAGAAATAACCTTTTGGTTGCAAATGTAGACAAAGAAGGTGAATTTTTAAACATGAGAATAATATGTAGGTGTATGACCTGTAGAATAAACAGTAAAAATGGTAAACACCTTCAATATCATATGAAATGTAGCATAAAACCAAAGACAAGTCAAGAGTGTATCACTCAAAATGGCATACATAATCCAAAATTGCGCCAAAAGGCCACTTAACATCCAAAAATATCATCCAATGCAACAAGTCAATGAAAAGATAAATATGTGAACAACAAAATGAAGCAAGGACTCATGATGTAGCCTCGTCGCCTCCCAGAATGATCTCTCTAGTAGAATCTCCAACTTCCTCCACTGTGGCACCAGTGAGTAGTGGACTCTCCTCCCGAATAGAACTAACTCGCTCCGCCGTGCCACCAGTGAGTGGCGTGCCCGCCTCCTCGGCTCTAGAAGCTGGCGTGGTAGGCAATGGGGAAGTGTCACGAGGGGTAGAAAACCCTGGACCAACTGAGGGAGAAGCTACCGGACCACTGGGTCCTCTGACCATGGATAATACTGTGGACGGGAGCCACTCCCACTCCTGGTGAGCTCTTGCGTCTGACTCTCTAACAAAATCCTCTCATCGAGTCAAGCCACTCCTCAGGTTGGTAATATCAGAGGAGATCCTCTGTCTCCACTCAGATGAATCATCTGCAGCACGGGGAGCACTCTCAACAGCTTGCTCCTCAGTGGGTGGCTCCTCAGGGATGGGAGCTGCGGGCTTGGTAGCTGTGGGGGGAGAGGCTATGGGAGAGGAAGGAGGGGAAGGGGTAAGGTTGGCTATGCAATAGAGCGGGTTCTCCCTCTTGAACACCTTCCTCCTATACACGGCATTATCCACAAGATCCTTCTGATGAGTCTTCCTGTCAACATCCCAAGTCTTCCCGTCCTTCTTGACGATGTGCATATGCTTCATGGTAGGCAAGTCAAGTGTGCTCTTGGAAGGCTTGGGGCATCCCTAATGGCCGAAGGTGAAGTTACACCTTAAAGCTATCAAAGTGATCAAAGAGCCACCTCCCAAAGCACGGTTCCTCGTACCCTCCTTAACAATGTTCTGAAATCGGGTGGCAAGGACAGCAAGCCAATCAATGACCTCCCCATGATCAATAGCTAGCATGAGGTCCATAACGGGGAGGGTAAACGCCCTCGCCTTTGCCGTCCGGGTGTTTATCCCAATGGCTATAAGATGGTGGATCACCTTTAAAACCGGGTCGGTGATCGCCGAAGAGTTGTAGGATGATATGAACCACTCATTCTGCCCCAAAATCCTCTTCCAAAATCTGCTCCGCTCGTGCTCACTAAATTTCTGGGCTATAGCATCATGAGGAGGGAATCCTAGCCATTCTCGGATCACACTCTCCTTAATCTCAAAGTTCCTTCCTCCCAAAACAAATTTCCAATAGAACTCCCTTCCTTCCTTCTCTTCCTCTCTAATCCACTCAAAGGAGCAAATGAACTCCTCTACTACCCTCTGGTAGGATCCCGGATCATCATTAAACAAGAAATTCAAGCCACGATGTGTAAGTCGGGAATGTACCTCATCCGTGACTGCACTATCAATGCCTCGGAGGAGCTCCATGTCGGGGTAGAGAGTAGGAAGTGCCGTCTTCCCTTTCTTCCTGATAATGGCATGACGCTTTTGATGCTCCTCGTCATTAAACACTAAAGGCACGGAGAAGGGGTAAGGGGTCGGGAACGGTAAGGGTCCCTCCAATGGTCCCTCATCCGGTACTACTGGGACGATGGCATTGGAGGAAGGTGCTTCGACTATTGGTGAGGGTACTCTGGGCACAGGAGGTGATGGTGCTCTAGGCAAAGGAGGCACGGGAACCCTTCTCTTATTTGGCCTCTTCGGTGCGGAGGAGGCACCCTTTGAAGGCTTGCTCTTCTTTGATGGTGGGAAAGGTGAAGGCGGAGGGAATTCCATTCCCTCATCTGAGCTAGAATCTCTCAATGAAGTCCGAAATGGCCTCCTTTTGCGAGTGAGGAGAGGCATGTCATCCTCATCGCTCTCATGTTCCTCAACGATACGATCATCTCTTGAGGGCTCTTGGGCGACCTCCTTGCCTTTCGATTTGGAAGTGGACAAGGAACCGACACGAGGCATGATAGAACAGGGGAGAAAAACTGAGGTTCAACACTGAAACTCTATCCAGTCGGTCGACTGGCCTTCAAGGTGAATTCCAGTCGGTCGATTGGGAGGCGGTTTAGGTCAAAAATTCGGGATTGATTTCGGAAGGCTCGGTGAGTGAAATTGAGGGCTGGGGTTTATAGGCGGATGGATTTCGAGTAGATTGGTGGAAGAATCGAGTGTGCTTGTTGCCTGACGAAGGATATCGATCGAAGGCGAGTTTTCCGATCAGAAATGAGATGCGGTTAGCGAGGCTTACCTGGGGGTTCGGCTGGGCTGGAAGGATGGTGGCGAGGTGGTCGGAGGAAGGTGAGGTGATGGTGGAGTGGCTGGGCTGAGGTCGGGCGATGGTCGGGATCGGAGGTGGGTCGAGGGGGAGTTGAGTCGGTCGATTACTGAGTTTGAAGGAGAAAACTGGGTATTTGGATAAGTTTTTGCCAATCGGTCGACTGGGAGGCGAGTCGGTCGACTGGATGGGGAGGAAATTCGGGTCCTCCGGAATGTCCATCCTGTCGCTCGACTGAGGGTCCAGTTAGTCGACTGGCCCGGTTGAGATTTCCAATCCTCCTGAACCTCCATCGAGTCGACCGACTAGGAATTTGGCCTCCCTCCAGTCGATCGACTGGGCGGCAAATTGTAGCTTCAACAATCTTTTGCCCCTTGTTTGAACTCCCAACTCCACACTTAGAATTTCACTCCGCATCACGAATAAACGCCATACAATATTCATACAAATTCAATTCAAACCAAAGGCATACTTCACCAAGAAATCACTACCATAAACAAATTTCGCAACAAAACGCAAGCTAGGATCATACACTCCACACTTAAGACATCACCATCACCTAGATAATTCATGCAAGCACAATTCCACACCAAGCACACCTAATCATGCATTTTGACATCCTAGCACCATGTTCACATTCAAGGTTCAATGTACGCATGCAACACATATATGACATTAATTGTGCATAGATGGACAACTCACAAACCGGGTAACCTCCCATTAGGGCCTAGTTTAACGTCTTAGCAAAGACCGAGCCGAATCTTTTCTCAAGAAACACACTTGAGGAGTTCTTTGCTAGGATCCCTCCTCAAGCGGATTGTACCTCCTTCATGGGTCGGTCAAGGTATAAGTTGCATTGTGCTCATCCCAAGCTTGTTCACAATAGTGCTTGAGCCTTTGTCCATTGGCCTTAAAGATAGTTCCGTCATTGTTGAGTACCTCTACATGGCCATCTTTGTGAGGCTTGTGAACAATGAAAGGGCCACTCCATCGGCTCCTTAATTTTCGTGGAAAGAGCTTGAGCCTAGAGTTGAAAAGTAAGACTTTCTCTCCGCTTTTGAATTCACGACGAAAGATTCTCTTGTCATGCCATTTCTTCGTCTTCTCCTTGTAGATTCTAGCACTCTCATAAGCTTCATTCCTTATTTCTTCTAACTCGTGGAGTTGAAGGACCCTATTTTCTTCCGCCGTTTGTAAGTCCATATTCAAGAATTTAATTGCCAACATTGCCTTATATTCCAATTCAACTGGCAGATGACATGGTTTCCCATATATGAGGCGATATGGAGATATCCCAATGGGGGTCTTGAAGGCGGTACGATAAGCCCATAACGCATCATCTAGCTTTGATGACCAATCTTTCCTTGAGCTTCCCAACGTCTTTTCCAAGATTGCCTTGATTTCTCGATTTGATATCTCCACTTGCCCACTTGTTTGTGGGTGATACGGCGTTGCTACCTTGTGGCTCACCCCATACTTGCGAAGTAAGGCTTCAAAATGTTTTTCCTTAAAGTGTGAACCGCCATCACTAATGACGGTCCTTGGAACTCCAAACCTTGGGAAAATAATCTTCTTGAAGAGCCTTGTAACTACCTTGGCATCACAAGTAGGGGAGGCAATGGCCTCTACCCATTTGGAGACATAATCAACCGCGACCACTATGTATTGATTTCCATATGAAGACGGGAAAGGACCCATGTAGTCTATACCCCAAACATCAAATATTTCAACCGAAAAAAATGCTTTGTTGGGGCATTTCATGCCTGTTAGAAATGTTTCCCATCCTTTTGCATTGGTTGCAAGCTTTTAGGAATTCATAAGCATCACTAAAGAGGGTAGGCCAATAGAATCCACTTTGTAGGACCTTTGACTCCGTTTTTGCTCCACTGCCATGTCCTCCATACTGAGATGAATGACAATGGTATAGGATGTTCCTCATCTCTTCCTCGGCGACACAAGTTCTATATATCTCGTCCGCGCAAAGCTTGTACAAGAATGGCTCATCCCAATAATACCATTTTTCCTCGGATAAGAACTTATTCTTTTGATGATGGTTCATGTCATGGGGTATGATCCCACACACTACAAAGTTGACCATATCCGCGTACCATGGGAGGGCTTCCGCTTCCACTCTCATTAGTTGCTCTCCAATGAAGGCATCGTCTACAAGGCTAGTGTCTTCCTTGAGTTCCTCATTTCCTTCGAGCCTAGATAAATGATCGGCGACAAGATTTTCCACTCCCTTCTTATCCTTGATCTCAATATCAAATTCTTGGAGTAAGAGGATCCGTCTTATTAGTCTTGGCTTGGAGTCCTTCTTTGACAAAAGATATTTGATTGCCGCGTGATCGGTGAAGACAATGGTCTTTGATCCCACAAGGTATGGGCGAAACTTGTCGAAGGCATACACAATGGCAAGGAGTTCTTTTTCAATTGTAGAATAATGCATTTGAGCTCCATTTAAGACCTTGCTAGTGTAGTGAAGTGCATGAAGTTTCTTGTCCACCCTTTGATCGAGCACTGCTCCAGTAGCATAATCACTTGCATCACACATGAGCTCGAAGAGCATATCCCAATTAGAAGGTTGAATAATAGGAGCCGAGACCAATGCCTTCTTTAGCTTCTCAAAGGCCACCAAACATTCTTCATCAAACCGGAATTTGGTGTCATTGTATTATAAGTTTGTCAAGGGCCTTGCAATTTTTGAGAAGTCCTTAATAAATCTTCTATAAAAGCCGACATAGCCTCGAAAGCTCCTTATTCCTTTAACATCCTTTGGAGGTGGCAATTTTTCAATAACTTCCACTTTAGCCTTATCCACTTCAATTCCTCTTTTTGAGACCAAATGTCCAAGCACTATGCCCTCCTGCACCATAAAATGACATTTTTCCCAATTTAGAACAAGGTTTGTGACAGACACGTCATCGTGCACTGCAAATTACAATTTATAGTCCACTACTTTAGTGGCTCACTAATGATAGTAAGCGGTAAGTAGGGGTCGAACCCAAGGGAATTAGTGGATAGAGTAGTTCTTTCGAAAATGGAAAATAAAGTAAGACGATTGGGTTTGATTTTTTTGTTTTAAACGGAAAGTAAAGACTGGAAAGTAAAGGTACTGAAATTAAATGTACTGAAAATAATGGTGCTGAATGTAAAGTTAGGTACTGAAAGTAAAGTTAGGTACTGAATGTAAAGGTACTGAAAGTAAAGGTACTGAAAGTAAAGGTACTGAATGTAAAAGTTAGGTGCTTGAAAGTAAAAGTACTGAAAGTAAAGTTAGTTACTGAATGTAAAGGTACTGAAAGTAAAGGTGCGGAAAGTAAGTGCGGAAAATAAAGACTGAAAATAGAAGAAGTGAAAGTAAATGTGCTGAAAGTAGAAGTTAGGTACTGAAAGTAAAGTTAGTGACTGAATGTAAAGTTAGTTGCGGAATGTAAAGTACTGAATGTAAAGGGTACTGAAATTAAGCAGTTGAAAATAAGACAGAAAGTCAAATGAAGAGTTAGTGTTTTGATCAAAGAGAAAGATTCGGTTTAGGGGCCTTGTATCACAACTTCGTTCATCATTGACCGCTAATGATCATACTAAGTATTCAAAGATGTAACAAGGCCATTTCAAGCACTTGCCACACTGTCTAGTCCATTTCAAGACATAGATCACTTGTTCTAGCTAGACTAATACCCCATTTCAAGGTATATTAGCCTAAGTGCAGCCACTTGATCTTTCAATTCCGATCAACCAAGCGACTTAAAGAGAGGTTGAACTCCACGAAAAAGCTTTGCCATTTCAAGCATCCACTTAACCGTGTATGTTCACGAACCCCACGGAAGAGCTTTGCCATTTCAAGCATCCACTCAACCGTGTATGTTCTATCCAAATGTATGGCACATAGAACAAGCTTGAACACAAGTAGCACTAAGAAAAGGGTCTAAAACGTTTTCATGATACAAGCACACCCCTTCAACCGAATGAAGGGTTTAGCTACAAATATCCATAGAAGTGGATACCATAGCTAGTGCAAGAAAAGTAAATGGTTTCGAAATCAAAGACAAGGAAAGTAAGGTTTTGGAAAAGTAACTCAAGAACAACAAGAGTACTCAAGAACAAACAAGAGTAACTCAAGAACAAACAAGAGTACTCAAGAACAAACAAGAGTAACTCAAGAACAAGAGAGAAGTTGGAGCTTTTGATTCCCAATTGTGTGTGTGTTACAAGACTTGTTTACAAATGTAACAAGATCTAAACTAGTGAGATAAGTAACCAAGTAACCACAAGTACAAGTGATATGAGATGGATGATGGATGTGTTTTCAAGGGCCAAGCCCCTCTATTTATAGGCAAAAGTGGCGGTTTAT
Organism: Rhodiola kirilowii; assembly: GCA_033675215.1. NCBI lineage: Eukaryota > Viridiplantae > Streptophyta > Magnoliopsida > Saxifragales > Crassulaceae > Rhodiola > Rhodiola kirilowii. The sequence continues at coordinate 40,302,285 of CM066199.1, forward strand.
GGTTGGCATGGAGCCAACCGACTTGCCCTTGGTTGCTCCTCAAGTCCACCGGTTTGAGCTTAGTTAGTGCCCAAAGGGCAAGGCACATGGGTCGCTAGGGCATGGGTGAGCCAAGGGGAAATCCACTTGGACTTGGTTGAGCCAAGGGGCAACCACTTGGACACTTGAACTTGGTTGAGCCAAGGGGCAACCGGCCTTGACTAGAATGGCCAACCGAAAGAGAAATGACCAACCGGAAAAGTAATAGTTTGGTTTTGGTTGGACTTCGCCGGAATGTGGCCGGAGCAAGGCTATAACTGGCCGGAGCATGGATGCAAGGATATGAGCTTGGTCGGAGCATCACCGGAGGTTGGTCGGAGCTCGCCGAAACTTGGTCGGAATCTTGGCCGGAATTTTGGCCAGAGGTGCTTGAGTTGAGGACCATGGATTTTGAACGACAAGGCCAAAATAAAATGATTTCATCAAGGAAGTTAGGCCTGATTCTGGCTGGAGAATGGCCATGGCCTGGGTTGAACATTTTGTTGGGTGCTTGGCCGACCGGGCTCGGGCGCCTGTCTCGGGCGGGGACCTGGTTCTCTCGGACTCGGCCCTCGGCGCTCTCGGACGCGGGTCTCGGCGCTCTCGGACGCGGGTCTCGGCGCTGGTCTCGGACGGCCCTGGTTCTGGTTCTCGGGCGTGGCCCGGCTGTGGATCTCGGACGACCCCAGTTCTGGTTCTCAAGCGTGGCCCGACTGTGGATCTCGGCACTCGGCACAGGCGCTCGGTACAGGCGCTCGACTAGGGTCCTGGGACGCGACTTGGGATCCTCGGCACAGCCCAGTTGTGAAGTCCGGTTCCGGCTGGGGCTCTCTTGGTCCGTTTTGACTTGTAACCCATTTTTGGCTCAAAAACTCCTCTCTTAGGCTTGTTTCCACTTAAGACCTTCAAAATGCCTGAAAAGTAAACGACACCAACAAGTGAAAGTTCTTAAGACAAACGTCTAATTTGGTGGGTTTAAATGTTTCGATGAGTCGTATAAATACGGTCCATCAAATCACCCCACACTTACACTTGTTCGTCCCGAACAATGCTATTCAAAAGAGGAACACAAAATCCAAGTAAAAAGCTCTAAATAAGGATGTGAGAATGTGGGACTAGATTCATCCTATTCATGCAATACTTACTTGTTACCAAATTAAACCGTGTAAATACTTAGAAGAAACTTGAGACTTGTACCTTCGAGCCGAGATGCAAATTACTTCGGATGATTCGGGAGATAGCCCTTTTCAGGCTTTTGAACTGCATTCTTGGGGCCGACTCGCACTATATGGTTATCTTATAGCTTTCTCTAGCACATGATTTGGTTCGGGTTTCAATGAGTTGATCTCTTTGATTTCCTTTTAATGAGGGACAGCTTTTGAAGTGATTTGGTCTTTGGCCTTTGATTTTAAATTGGAGTTTCTTCACTTTTGTTTTGGTTAAAAACCTTCACTAATTGGCCTTTGGCCTTTGATTTTCTTCTTCGAGCCTTGCTCCTTTGTGATTTGCTTGTCCATTTTCTCAACCTTTTAGGAGGTCCAATCATCGCCCGAGAGCATATGGAAATAACTCCCGGCTCTTTCTCATCCTCGCCGTTTCGCGCGGGTCAAGATGAGGGTCGCTCATCTATTTTCTCGGGTACTTGGACTCGAGTTAGGACGGTTTGATTCCCATCCCGCCTCTTGCATAAACGCTGCACGGCGGAGATGACTCTGAATCCAATGAAACCCGAAGTGCTAACCTCCACTGACTTCGTAAACCATATAGCGAAATCCGGTCCTTCGAGTGCTTGCCAAGCCTCTCTAGGGCATTTTATGTCAACTCCACATCCCCTATATATCTCAGCATAAAGGGACAAAGAAGAAGTTACATCCTCAAGTTTCTACACAGTTGAGATTTCACAAGGTAAAAGCATGAATTTGGATCTATCTATTTCACATTCTCTAGTTCATATTTTCAAAAAGTTAATATTAAGGGAAAAGGAAAAGAACAAACATGTTAACTACTATGTGCAAAGGCCGTTCTCACCCCACACTTTTGAACAAAGCCGTTCCTCACGGAACGACTTTAGTTCAAAACATATATGCAAGCATTCAATCAAAAAGAAAGGTGAGAATGACTTAAAAACTAAATGACATAAGAAAAATGACTGAAAAAACTTAAATGACATGAAAATGAAAATGTGCCGGGTTACCTCCCGGCAAGTGCCTTTGTTTAACGTCGTTGGCTCGACGATAGGGGATCACAAGTTTGGATCCCACGGGCGGCTCAGGTCAAACTTCTCTGCCGCGCCTACCTTGATTCTCGCCTTGACCCTCCCCAATTTCTTGTGGAATGATGAGCTCGGGACAGGACTCCATTGATCGGGCGGATTCGCCTTCACATTCTTTCGAGAAGGTGAGGATCTTTTGACCATATTTGCTGGTCCCTTGAGTCGGGCTCTCTTGTTTTCAGGGCTGCCTTGTCTAGCTGTGGCGAATGAATGCTCCATCAAAGAGTCGTTCTGCTTAGGCCCTTCCTTCATCCTTCTTTCAGGCTCTCCATTGATCACATCGTTTTTTGTGATTCGCATATTGATCAAGGGGAAAAGTTGGGAAGCTTTCATTATAAGGACCGGTTCTGTCTCGGCCAGCCTGTCCGTGAGGACCTGGTCTTGGTTGATTTCTTCAGCTGCTTCGGCGGTGAGGGCAGGGTATGTTTCGGACGGATCGTCAGTTAGGACTCAGCCTGCCTCTAGTGCTTCGAGCGCCTCTTGGTCGAACGGTCCGAGAACTTCCGAATCTAGTGCCGATTGGTCTAGGTCTTCTGATGGCTCGGGAGTGATCTCCCATGTAGGCTCCTCCTCGGTGCTTCCTATTTCCGACTCGTCCATCATGGCCTCTGCAATGTCTTTCCCACTCCTCTCTAGATTAGCTTCTACCATCTGCGCTCTTTTATCAGCCTGAAGCCTTGGCCTTCGTTTTGTGGCTTCTGCCAAGTCATCTATGAGATCCCACATTTCAGTCATGGTTAAGTGCATGGTCGATCCTCCCACTGCGTCATTAATCCTTGACCGCTCAACTGGCCTCATCCCACAAAGAAATTTTTGAGGAAGAACCACGTTCGTGAATCCATGGTGCGGGCAGCGTGAAACAACGGTATCGAAGTACGTATAATACTCATCCAGTGTCTCGTCCCGGGATTGTTTAAGGCAGATGATCATCTCGCGGGTGTCATGTCGTAAGGATGGCGGGGAGAATTCTTTTAGGAATTGGGCACGAAGATCCTCATAATAGCCTGCACAACTAGCAGTTGATGAGTAATACCAAATTACAGCGAAGTCAGTTAAAGAAAGTTTAAAGCATTCCAGTTTAAACCCTTCTAACGTTTCATTTTCAGGTTTCATGTGTCTGCAGATGGCGTGAAAATGTTGGCAATGTAGCACAGGGTCTTCTCTGATGGCACCTCCAAACTGGGGGAGATACCAAATCCTCCATGCATGCATAGTGGATAGTGCAATGAAAAATAAACGAAAGGGAAAGAAAAAAAGAACAACTAATCCGATTGCTAATTCCCCGGAAACGGTGCCAAAATTTGACAGACACGTCGGCGTGTGCACTGCAAATTACAATTTATAAGTCCACTACTTTAGTGGCTCACTAATGATAGTAAGTAGTAAGTAGGGGTCGAACCCAAGGGAATTAGTGGATAGAGTAGTTCTTTCGAAAATGGAAAATAAAGTAAGACGATTGGGTTTGATTTTTTTGTTTTAAACAGAAAGTAAAGACTGGAAAATAAAGGTACTAAAATTAAATGTACTGAAAATAATGGTGCTGAATGTAAAGTTAGGTACTGAAAGTAAAGTTAGGTACTGAATGTAAAGGTACTGAAAGTAAAGGTACTGAATGTAAAAGTTAGGTGCTTGAAAGTAAAAGTACTGAAAGTAAAGTTAGTTACTGAATGTAAAGGTACTGAAAGTAAAGGTACGGCAAGTAAGTGCGGAAAATAAAGACTGAAAATAGAAGAACTGAAAGTAAATGTGCTGAAAGTAGAAGTTAGGTACTGAAAGTAAAGTTAGTGACTGAATGTAAAGTTAGTTGCGGAATGTAAAGTACTGAATGTAAAGGGTACTGAAATTAAGCAGTTGAAAATAAGACAGAAAGTAGAATGAAGAGTTAGTGTTTTGATCAAAGAGACAGATTCGGTTTAGGGGCCTTGTATCACAACTTCGTTCATCATTGACCGCTAATGATCATACTAAGTATTCAAAGATGTAACAAGGCCATTTCAAGCACTTGCCACACCGTCTAGTCCATTTCAAGACATAGATCACTTGTTCTAGCTAGACTAATACCCCATTTCAAGGTATATTAGCCTAAGTGCAGCCACTTGATCTTTCATTTCCGATCAACCAAGCGACTTAAAGAGAGGTTGAACTCCACGGAAAAGCTTTGCCATTTCAAGCATCCACTTAACCGTGTATGTTCACGAACCCCACTGAAGAGCTTTGTCATTTCAAGCATCCAGTCAACCGTGTATGTTCTACCCGAATGTATGGCACCTAGAACAAGCTTTAACACAATAGTAGCACTAAGAAAAGGGTCTAAAACTTTTTCATGATACAAGCACACAAGAAACTCAAAAACAAGAGTGTTAAGCACACAAGAAACTCAAAAACGAGAGTGTTAAGCACACAAGGTAAAGAAATCATCATCGTAAACATGTCAACATCATGCAAGTCAACTTATAACTCATCAAAAGAACACATCATCGAACGCCAAAGGTACATATCTATCAAAGGTGCACCGAAACAAGTTAGAATGGTGCCAGACTCAAGCATGCGCGCGCATACTCTGAAGTGTGCGAACGCATGAAGGCATAGCATTGAGTGGGATGACTGTGCGAACGCACGAATGATTTCGTGCAAACGTATGAATGCAGACAGTGGCACAGATTTCGCTTGCGAACGCATGGAGTCATGCGACCAAAGCACAAAGAGAATATAACTGGGCATTCGAATGCACAGATTGCATTGTGCGAACGCACAACACTAGGCAGTATAGAAATGAGACTCACAAATCTTTTTACTCCTATGAATCAACACGCACGTAGATGATCATACAACCTTCAACACATATCAAGAATGTAACACATATCATAAGAGTGATCAACAATGTTTAACTCCCAAAAGACTATCATCAAAAATCTCATCATCATCCACAATTCATCATAAACAAAACATAAGCATGACAACATTTAGAAATGCTAATCAAGTGCTACCATCTTCCAGATCAATGCTGCCCTCTTCATCTGGGGTGGAGGGAGTAGTGGAGGGATCATCGACTCTCATCGCACCAGCACGATCTATCTCATCAATGAAAACACCAAGTTCACCTTCCGGAGCAACGCCATGAACACCACAAGGTGCAATAATAAACTGCTCACTCTCACTATCTTCATCATCCTCAATGCTGCCCGCTTCTCCACTCTTCTTAGCTAACATTGAAGGCTCACCCATTTTCTCTTTACCCTTAGTAGTAGGAAACAAAGGCGGAGATGAAGGCGAAGGTGATCTAGGCAGAAATGGGGACCTAGGAGGCAAGTCAACACTAGAGGAGATATCCAAGTGAGTGGTAATGGCAAGTAAAGTCCTCTCCTCCCATTTATTGTGCTCCGAAACATAAGTGGCAAAAAAATGTTGATTGCGCACCAATTTATCTTGCACTCTAGCCATGGCATCCAAACGTGATAAAATCAGATCAAGTCCCGAGTCAATAGAGGAAGGGGGAGGCACGGCATGTGAGGAAGAGGGCATATCATGGTCAGCGGCCCTGTCAATCTCATCTTCAATTTCATCATCTGCCTCACCCTCACTATCTTCCTCACCCTTTTTCCAATTCATCTGCTTGCCCAATATATGTCGAGACCTCATTTGCTTCAAAGTGAGCCTTAGCTTTTCACTCTCCATATACCCAAATGTGAAATTCAGCTTCCTCGCAATCCATGTCACAAAGGAGCCACCTCCCAAACCCCGGTTCTTTGAAGAAACAATCTGATTGTCCTTAATACCCTTAGTAATACACCACAGCCAATCTACTTTTCCCCCTCTCAATCATTAGCATAAGCATCATTTCAAGCTTTGTGACAAGTCTACCATAGCTAGTACGAACAAACACTATACCCGCTAAGAATTTATGAATAATCTTCCATATAGGTATACGAATGCTAGTAGACTTGTGTTGCTCCTCTTTAGTATAATCATGCCCCGAATTTCTCTTCCAAAATTGAACAGGGTGTCGTCGTACCTGTGCAAAAACAATTTATATTTTTCCTCGCTCTTGGCTGTGGGTGAGTACAGTGGTGAGTAAGGGTCGAACCCTAGGGAGCTAGATGGTTACTACTTCGCTCTGTAATAGAGAAAAAGAACAAGAAACTAATGTGAAAGTAGAGGTTAGTGTAATAATTGAGAAGTGCAAGGGATTTATCAATCAAAGGAATATTCAGGTTAGGGTATTATTCAATTGTGACTTGGTTTTATCATTGATTTCTAAATATCATGTTTCTAATTCTTTTAAACCTAATAATTCAATACTCCATTCCAAGATATATCAAATTAGTGCTCTATTTGTTTGTAGCTCTCTAGTATCAAACAAACAGTAAACAATGGATTTATATCGTTCAACTAAATCTAACCTTTCCGGGTATCAACTCAGTTTCACAATATTAATCGAGATAATTAGCACAAGGTTTAATGGAATAATAAAACAAGCATTAAGATTCAAATCTCAAAAACATAAGTCACGATTATTTAACCCTAACCCGAATATGGGTTTTAGTTACACATATTCATAATTAAATAATGCAGGGAAATAAAAGGAACAAGAACTTCACTATGAGATCGAGATTTCAAAAGCAAGGCACGGTGGCTACGGGCGGCGCACGGAGGAGGGTACGGCTGAGCAAGGCTGAGATCCGGCGGAGGAATGGAGAGCAGCAGGTGGTGCACGGCCAAGTGAAGAGAATAGTATTCGAATATGAGATGGGATGATTATGGATGGCAGCACTGCTCTTCTATTTATAGGGTTTGAGAAACCCTAACTTGGTCATAAAGCTACGAAACCCTAGCGTCGCATACAAATTGGGCCGGCTGCTGGACTTTGGAACTTGGACTTTTTTCCGAAGTACTGTTCATGGGCCGGAATTACTGTTCACCGGACACTGTTCACGCCGGAATCACTATTCACGCCGGAGTTACTATTCACGCCGGAATCACTATTCACGCCGGAGTTACTGTTCACGAGCCGAAAAACACTGTTCACGGCCCTCCTTTGGTCTGATCTTCAATTGCGATGTTTCTGGCATGAAAATGCCGTCTTTTAAGCGTGATTCCTCCTAGAGCTTCCAAATCACCTGAAACACGAAACAACACTAAAAAGTAACTGTTCGCATAATAAAGTGAATGAAATGGTGGGATTTAATGACTCGACAAGTCGTATAAATACGGCTCATCAAACCACCCCACACTTAAACTTGTTCGTCCCGAACAAGGACTAGGTCATAAGAGGAAAAAATGAAGTACGAACATCACAAAGCTTCGGTCATCCTAGACGTGCTACATGGACATGAATCGATTACTCTAGATCTCGCCTGTTATGCATGCTCGCTACTAATGTCTTTGTGCTAAAACATGGGTTAAAGATACGTGTTACCTTTGGGTCGAGATGCAAATCAATTCGGATGTATCTGGAGATAGCCCTGTTTAGACCCATGAACCCTCATTCTCGGGCTCGAACTCGCTGCTATGTGGTTATGCTTTGCCGCTTTTTCTTGCACGTGATTGATTCGAGCTCCAAAGTGTTGAGAGATTTCGGTCAGCTATAGTGTCATCTGATTCGGAATTTCAATGATGCTGTCACATGAGACGTGTGGACTATCACGATGGTTGTGAATTTGTTGCTTTGTAGTGCGGATTGTGATTTGATCGAACCGTGGTTTCTCCTCCTTTTGACGCGAGTCAAGCCGAGGGTCGCTCGTCTATTTTCCCGGCTACTCGGATTAGAAACCTTCCTGCTCTTACTCATCATCGTCCTTTCGACACGGGTCAAGTCAAGGGTCGCTTGCCTGTTTTCTCGGCTACTTGGACTAGAGCTTGGACGGTGTGAAGTTTTCCCGTCCCGACCAACCGCAAAGGGTACCGCAGCGGCGGAGCAGACTCGTACTATGTTGCCTCGAAGTGCTAGCCTCCACGAACTCCACATAACCACATATCCTGAGTTCGGCCTTTGAACGATCTGTCAAGTCTCTCTAGGGCATTGCTATCAACTCCACATCCCTGTTTATCTCAACTAACAAAGGCACGCAAAATTTTAAGATCACATGCTAGTCGCACAAATCAATTTTCACCAAGACATGCATGTAAAATCGGCTATATCTATTTCACCCAATCATTATCCACTACTGCAAGTCTAGGAAATAGTGAAGTATCATGTACAAAAATTTTAAAAATGACTCGAAACGTGCTGACTCTGTGTGGTGGGCGTGAAACAAACATGCTGACTCGATAACTGACTCTCCCACCCCACACTTTTGAAATGAGCCGTGTCCTCACGGCACGACTCAAATCTAGACACACAAATGCATGCAATAAATAGATAAGGAAAGGAAAAGGGTAGAACGAGACTCCCCTGGGATGTAGACGGTGGTCGGCTGAACTCGGATCAAGTCCGGGGGCTAAAATGCGTAGCTCCAAGGGAATTTTCCGGCCGACTAAGTCCAATCCCTGCAAAATGAAACCGATTCCTTTCCAAGGCACAATGTGACAATAATGACTCAAAACAAACATAATAAGTAAATAAACTGAAAAGCAAAAGGTGCAGGGCTGCCTCCCTGCGAGCGCCTTTGTTTAACGTCGTTGGCTCGACAGTACCTCCTCTAAGTGTCAGGAGTTAGGATCCCATGGGCGTGTGAGGTCATACTTCTGCTCAGCAACTCCCTCTGTTCGTCCAGTGTGCACATCTAGCTGTGCGCTCGGCTCTGCTCTCCCAGATTCAGATGGTTTCTTCCCCTTATAGCCTCGAGAAGATGTGGACATCTTGGCCATAGCTGCTGGCCTGGTAGTCTGTAGAGCCTGCTCTGGTGGGTCTGGAACTAGGGTGTCGTACTCTGATGTGTGCACAATGTCTGGCGGTTTCCTTGTGCGTGGACGATCGTCATCCTCGTAGACATAGAAGTCTGCTTCCTTCCCACCGCATGATAATGACAGTAATCCTATGCCCATGTCAATCCGGGTCTTGGTGGTGTAGAGGAATGGCCGTCCCAAAATGAGCCCTGGTGGTTCGCTTTTTCTGGATTTTTCCATCTGCAAGACATAGAAATCTGCAGGCACAGCAAGATCTCCTACTCGGAGGGTTAGATCTTCAAGCAATCCAGTAGGGCGAACACAAGACTTATCCCCTAATTCTATAGACAACCTAGGTGGTTTCAATGGTCCAAGACCCAGCGAGCAATACAAAGAGTAAGGCATGACATTAATAGCAGCACCCAAATCAATTAAGCAGTGAGGTATTTGGGTCTTACCGATACCACAGGTAACCGTGAAGGCCCCTGGGTCCTTACTCTTTCTTGAGGGTGTCTCCTGGCTCGCAGTGGGTGCACGCCTCATCATCTGGTCGTTCTGCGTAGGCCTCACCACCAATCTCATCTCTGATTCAGCTTCCTCAGTCACATGGCTTTCGGGAGCAGCTACCTGCATGGCACATGAAGAACTCCTAATTTCGGACCTCTGAGCTGTGAGGGCCGAGTCTGGCTGAACTGCGCTGCGTGTGCCCGAGCTAAGTTCCTCTGTGTGCTCCTCGAATGCTGCATCCACAGCCACTATCTCTACTTGGCTGACGTTCCCTCTTGGATTCTGAACGGTTTGCGAGGGAAGTCGTCCTGTGTTGTCATCAAGCCTGGAGAGAGTCGTGGACATCTGCCCTATTTGCTTCTGAATGTCAGCTAGTGCTCCGTCGGTTTTGGCCATGTACTGGTTCAGGTTTGTATTTGTCTGTTGGGCGCTAACTGCCAGATCTCTGACCATGTCCTCTAGCGACTTACTGGGGCCTTGGTTGCTCGGACCTGCTTGATAAGTGTTCGGCCCTTTCTGCTGGTACTGCCCTGGTGCATTCGGCTGGTACTGACTGTTAGGATGTCTGTACGGCGGCTGAGTCTGCTGATTCTGCTGAGGCATATTTGGTCGTGCTTGCTGAGTCTGATTCTGCTGATAGTTGTTCCTCCAGGCGCCTTGATGAGGTGCTGCTGCGCCATACTGCTTGATTGGGCCTGGTTGGTTGCCATAATTCTGAAAATTGCCCACTGCATTCACATCGCCCTGAACGTCTGTCTGTAAGGTGGGGCACTCATCTGTCTTGTGATCTGTAGACGTACAGAACTCGCATGGCTTGGCCTGGACCGGAGTCCTTCGGACTACATGCTTCATCAGCTCCCTCATCTCCTTGAGTTCTGCGAACACGGCACTGATAGAGGGCTCAGCGGTGGACACGTTCTTGGGGCGGGCATACTCGTCCTCTTTTGTGGTCTCATCCTGGAATCGCTCACCCTCTGCCACTGATATGATCTTCTGCTTTACTCTGGCTGGGGTCATGTTCATGAGTTGGCCTCCAGCTGAGGCTTCCAGTAACTTCCTGTCCATCCTGCGAAGTCCATCCAGCATATATTCCACGATCAACTTCTCCGGGAGCTCCAGATTGCAGCAACTCTTCTCCAAGGCAAGGAATTTCTCCACGTACTCGTACATGGTCTCGTTTGGGCCTTGCCTGAGCTCTTGCAACTGTCTCCGGACTTGCGCTGCACGCCCTGCTGGATAGTACTTGCTGAAGAACTGCCTCTGCATCTGCTCCCACGTATAAATACTGCCTGAGGGTAAAGATAGGAACCAATCTGTAGCGGCATCCTGTAGTGAGAAATAGAAGGACTTCAGTTTGAAGTCATCCACTTCGACTCCGTGTGGCCTGAGGTTCAAGCATATCCCGTGAAAACGCGTCAAGTGAGACGTGGCAGACTCTCCCTTCCTTCCTGAGAACTTAGGCAAGTGGTGGACGACTGAGGTGCTGATTGCGATGGCTGCGATGTCTGGTCCTTCATGAATTGGCCATGACTGGTCTCTGAAACTAGGAACCGAGAGCTCGCCCATAGTAGGTCCTTCATATTCGTCCTCCTCATCGTCTCGAGCTACTTGCTGGTGTGGAGGTCTCTGAGGTGGTGGGTACGGATGTTGCGGATGATACGGTGGTGGTGGATATGGTGGTGGATATTGCGGGTAGGGCTGTTGCGGATACTGTGGGTACTGAGGTGGTGGATACTGCTGATATGGTGGGTACTGAGGGTATTGTGGGTACTGTGGTTGGGGTTGTTGTTGGTTTTGAGGTTGATGGTTTTGAGGTTGTTGTTGTTGCTGGAACTGTTGAAGCTGATCAGGGATAGCCCCCCTGATCTCGCCATGTTGGATCATCGGTCCTTGAGGTAGTACTCCTTCCTCATTTCGAACATTCTGGTCTACTTCTTCATTGTTTTCACCAACTCTACTTCCTGAGTGAGACATGTTACGGAAATAACAAGCACCGGGTAGCAAACACCGAAATAGCAAACACAGACTAGCAACAAAGGGTTCCCAGGAGATTGGAACACAATCCCCTTAGACTCGTAAGTCTTGGTGACAGAACCCTCTAGAAGCTAGAAATCAAATCGAAATAAACGAAAAACAGAAAACGAATAAACTAGCAGTAAAGGATCCCCAGGAGATTGGAGGAGTCACAATGGTCTCACTTAAAACCCAATCCCCTTAGACTCGTAAGTCTTGGTGACAGAACCCTCTAAAAGCTAGAAATAAAATCGAGGCAGTTGAAAAATACGAAAAAGTAAAATTCACCGAGATAAGCAAATTTCGAAATAATGCAAAGAGAAAAATAAACGAAAAAGTAAAGAAGAACAAATTTCACCGTGCTTAGCTCCCCGGCAACGGCGCCATTTTGAACAGGCTTGTCGTCGTACCTGTGCAAAAACAATTTATATTTTTCCTCGCTCTTGGCTGTGGGTGAGTACAGTGGTGAGTAAGGGTCGAACCCTAGGGAGCTAGATGGTTACTACTTCGCTCTGTAATAGAGAAAAAGAACAAGAAACTAATGTGAAAGTAGAGGTTAGTGTAATAATTGAGAAGTGCAAGGGATTTATCAATCAAAGGAATATTCAGGTTAGGGTATTATTCAATTGTGACTTGGTTTTATCATTGATTTCTAAATATCATGTTTCTAATTCTTTTAAACCTAATAATTCAATACTCCATTCCAAGATATATCAAATTAGTGCTCTATTTGTTTGTAGCTCTCTAGTATCAAACAAACAGTAAACAATGGATTTATATCGTTCAACTAAATCTAACCTTTCCGGGTATCAACTCAGTTTCACAATATTAATCGAGATAATTAGCACAAGGTTTAATGGAATAATAAAACAAGCATTAAGATTCAAATCTCAAAAACATAAGTCACGATTATTTAACCCTAACCCGAATATGGGTTTTAGTTACACATATTCATAATTAAATAATGCAGGGAAATAAAAGGAACAAGAACTTCACTATGAGATCGAGATTTCAAAAGCAAGGCACGGTGGCTACGGGCGGCGCACGGAGGAGGGTACGGCTGAGCAAGGCTGAGATCCGGCGGAGGAATGGAGAGCAGCAGGTGGTGCACGGCCAAGTGAAGAGAATAGTATTCGAATATGAGATGGGATGATTATGGATGGCAGCACTGCTCTTCTATTTATAGGGTTTGAGAAACCCTAACTTGGTCATAAAGCTACGAAACCCTAGCGTCGCATACAAATTGGGCCGGCTGCTGGACTTTGGAACTTGGACTTTTTTCCGAAGTACTGTTCATGGGCCGGAATTACTGTTCACCGGACACTGTTCACGCCGGAATCACTATTCACGCCGGAGTTACTATTCACGAGCCGAAAAACACTGTTCACGGCCCTCCTTTGGTCTGATCTTCAATTGCGATGTTTCTGGCATGAAAATGCCGTCTTTTAAGCGTGATTCCTCCTAGAGCTTCCAAATCACCTGAAACACGAAACAACACTAAAAAGTAACTGTTCGCATAATAAAGTGAATGAAATGGTGGGATTTAATGACTCGACAAGTCGTATAAATACGGCTCATCAAAAATTCATAAACATCATCATCAATCAACTTAGGAAATAAACATTCCCTAGGTAATCTAAACCAATCGCATAAAACCTCAGAATCCACCTCCCATTGATAATCACCCATAGCAAACTTCCAACATTTAACTTTCTCCTCTTCTTCATCCATACTAAGCTTATGCACTGGACTAAATGAGCTAAGAAATTCCATAGTAACTTCATGATACGACCCAGGATCATCTCGAAAAATAAAACTCAATCCACTATTTCCAAGCAATGATTTAATTTCAGGAAAAAGGAGAGGGATAGGCCATTTACCTTTGTTTGAAAGTGCATTATGCAAAACAGTGTCCTTCTCATAGTGGAATCTGATCGAGCCATCAAACTCGTACGACTTCAGCATAGTGAATTTGTTGGAATCATCGGTTTGAGGCGATGTTGGAGGCATATCCCTTTCTAAATCTCCGCTAGCTCTACTAACTAAGCTTGGTTCCATAATGTACCTCGTAGAATCCACCAAAGTACGGCCATAATGCCTACCCGCCGAATCGTATTTCACGTACAAAATTTCAATTTTTGGCTCTTCTTCTCCTTTCCTTTGGATTTCTTTGGGATTGGCGGCTTTGAAATTCCTAGGTTCTTCGAGGAACTCTTGGAAGGCTTCTTAGAAGAGGGGATCGCTTTAACCTTGCCCATTGTGGACTTGGAGAGGAAATGGCGATTTGGGGATTTGGGCGGAATTTAGGGTTCACGGCGATTTGGGAAGAGAAACGGACGGCGAGCGTCGGAAAGCAGTGGGGGAGGGAAGTCGACGGCTGGGGATGGTCGGAGAAGGCAGCGGATGGAGGAGGGAAGGCGAAAACGAAAGGTAATGGCAGGGCAAACCTGAAATCGACGGAAGGTCGGAAGGTCGGGAGGTTTAGGGTTGAATTTGAAATTGAATTATGTATATATACTACTCGACGCATGCGAACGCACGAAGGGTTTTGTGCGAATGTACAAGCTTGCTGAAGGCTGAGAATGACGAGCTTTCAAGGGGGATGCGAACGCACGAATGATATTGTGCGAACGCACAACGACTTCCAGATGTATGGATTTTCAATGCGAGCGCATGAAATCTATGCGAGCTTGGCAAAATGAGAATTAAGGCTTGGCATGCAAACGCACGAATGAAACTGTGCGAACGCATGATTCTGGACAGTGGCATTGTTTTTATGTGTGAGCGCATGGAATCTATGCAAGCTCAACAAAATGAAGAAAAGGCAAACTATGCAAACGCATGAATGAAACTATGCGAACGCAAGGAGTTACGGACAAGAATTTCTAAGCCAAACTCAAATCGTACATCAACAGTCATGCACAAAATTTCAAAACCCCACACTTGTATCCTATCAAGACATCAAATTTACCAAGCATATGCTAAGAAAACATCATTCTAAAAGCATTCCAATCGCACATCGATCATTAAACATAGGCATTCACACTTGCATAGTTCATATCTTCAAATTCTTGCACGAAGCAAATAGAAATCCAATCAAAATAGACATACTTAAAGATCAGGGGAGAAACACTCACAAGCCTAGTTTAACATCTCGGCTAAGACGGAGCCGTGGCTTTACGTATCGAGAAGCACACTAAGAGAAGTCCCGAGCGGGATCCCTTCTCTAGCGGTATTGCAGATAGCATTCACGAGGGTGCTTCCAATGTGTTTTGATCTCCATAAGCAGCATGATAGACTTTAACTCTCTGCCCATTTGCTTTGAACACATTCATGAGGGTGGTTCCAATGTGTTTTGATCTCCATCAGCAGCATGATAGACTTTAACTCTCTGCCCATTTGCTTTGAACACATTCCCTTCGTTGTCAACTAGCTCTAGGTGGCCATCATCGAAAACTTTATGAATTCTATATGGTCCAAACCACCTAGACTTGAACTTCCCAGGAAACAACTTGTACTTGGAGTTGAATAGCAAGACTTTATCTCCTACCAAGAACTCTTTCTTCAGAATAAGCTTGTCATGCCATCTCCGAGTTTTCTCCTTATAAACTTTTGAACTTTCGTAGGAGTCCAACCTGATTTCGTCTAACTCATTCTGTTGAAGGAGTCTCTTCTCTCCTGAAGCTTTCATATCGAAATTCAGCTCTTTGATGGCCCACATGGCTTTGTACTCAAGCTCTACCGGAAGATGGCAAGGTATGCCATATACTAACCGGTATGGAGACATTCCGATTGGCGTCTTGAAAGCGGTTCTATACGCCCATAAGGCATCATCAATCTTCAACGCCCAATCTTTCCCTGACTTCGCAACTATTTTTGTCAAAATATTCTTTATTTTGTGGTTTGATACTCCGACTTGTCCATTTGCTTGGAGATGATATGGAGTAGCACACCTATTGGAATATCCCGTAGTTCTTAAGCAGAGACTCGAATCTTCTCTCTTTGAAGTGAGAACCATTGTCACTTATCACCGCTCTTGGGACCCCGAATCTTGGGAAAATAATCGGCTTAAACATCTTGATTACCACTTTAGCATCACAAGATGGGGAAGCTATGGCCTCGACCCATTTAGAAACGTAGTCTACCGCTACTAGAATAAAGCTATTACCTTGCGAAGATGGTAGAGGTCCCATGAAATCTATGCCCCATACATCAAATACTTCAACCTCTAAGATGCTTTTCTGAGGCATTTCATCCCTTCTAGCAATATTGCCCATTCTTTGACATTCGTTACAAGACTTAACGAATTCATACGTGTCCTTGAACATACTGGGCCAATAACATCCCGATTGAAGAATCTTAGCTGTGGTCTTTGAAGCAGAACCATGACCACCATAAGAAGAAGAATGACAACAAGCTATAATTCCTTTTATATCTTCTTCGGGCACACATGTTCTATAAATTCCATCTGGGCATAGCTTGTACAAGAACGGGTCATCCCAAAAATACCTCGAAGCATCATGCAAGAACTTCCTCTTTTGATTATGATCAAGGTCATTCGGAAGAATTTTGCAAGTCAATTAGTTCACATAATCCGCGTACCATGGGGCATCATCTTTGACACTCAGCAAATATTCTCCGATAAAAGAGTCTTCTATAGGTGTGGAGAACTTTTTTGAATCATAAAGCTTAACTCTCGAGAGATGATCCACTACTACATTTTCGACCCCTTTTTTTATCTTTGATGTCAATATTGAACTCTTGCAAATGAAGAATCCAACGAATAAGTCTCGGCTTTGCATCTTTCTTCTCCATCAGATACTTAATAGGGACGTGATCAGTGTAGACAATCGTCTTAGACCCAACAAGATATGGTCAGAATTTTTCAAAAGCATACACCACGGCCAGCAACTCTTTCTCGTTTGTAGTGTAATTCAATTGAGCATTAACAAGCACATTGCTCACATAGTAGACTACATGGAGTCTCTTATCAACTCGTTGTCCCAAAACAGCTCCAATAGAAAAATCATTCGCATCGCACATAAGCTCAAACGGAAGATCACAATTTGGTGGTTGCACTATGGGTGTCGATACAAGAGCTTTCTTGAGCTTTTCAAATGCCTCTGAACACTCTTCATCAAAATTGAATTGCACATCATTGCATAGGAGGCGAGTTAATGGCTTGGCAATCTTTGAGAAGTCCCTAATAAATCTCTGGTAAAAGCCGGCATGGCCTAGAAAACTTCTAACTCCTTTTTGATCTTTTGGTGGTGGTAATTGCTCAATGACTTGAACCTTTGCTTTATCAACTTTGACCCCCCTTTTAGACACCAAATTTCAAAGCACGATTCCCTCTTGAACCATGAAATGACACTTCTCCCAATTTAGCACCAAATCTGTTTCAATGCACCTAGCAAGAACATGAGAAAGATTAGTTAAACAATCATCAAATGAAGTTCCATGAATAGAGAAGTCATCCATGAAAACTTCCATGCATTTCTCAATGTAATCACTAAAGATAGACATCATGCATCTTTGAAATGTTCCCGACGCATTGCATAGCCCAAAGGGCATGCGCCTAAATGCAAAAGTTCCATACGGACATCATGCATCTAGGAAACAAAAGTACTCGTGTCCGACAAGTCTCTCAAGCATTGGATCAATCAAGGGAATGGGGAAATAATCTTTCCTAGTTGCCTTATTCAGTTTTCTATAATTGATGCACATCATCCATCCATTAACGGTTCTTGTAGGGACTAACTCCCCCTTATCGTTTTGTACAACCGTAAGTCCTCCCTTTTTGGGGACGACATGGATGAGTGATGAACCGCATTTATACGACTCATCGAGTCACCAAATCCCACCAATTCCAGCACTTTATTATACAAACAGTTACTTCTTAGTGTTGTTTTGTATTTCAGGTGATTTGGAAGCTCTAAGGGGAATCGTGCTTAAAAGATGGCTTTCTGAGCTAAAAACATCACAAGGAGTTGAGGACCGACCTATCTACACTTGACCTAAGGAATGCCCGAGGAAATTGGAGGAGAGCCCAAGGAAACTCGACAATCGCCCGAGGAGTCCCGAGCAGATCCAGGCCCCAGTCGAGCAGATCCAGGCCCCAGCCGAGCCGTCTAGCACCAAACTCAAGTTGCTAGGGCAAACGAGCTGATCTGACAAATCCACCTCAAGCAAAGTGATCAAAATAGCAAATAAGGTGGACAATGTTGGAAAACCAAAGAGAATGCCTGAGCAGATTGGTAGTTGGCCCAATTCCAAAGGTCCCGCGCGCGCTGATAGGCACTGAAACCAAGTTGCTCGACCAGACGGGCGAATCTGGCAAATCCGGCTCGACCAAGTTGTTCGAAATACCTAAAAACTCGGACAATCTCACTTTCAACACAAAACACACGAGTAAAACCAGCCCATGCCTGAGAAATGCCTAGTTCCGTCCAAAACCGAGTCAAGGCCTGCCCAAGCCGAGTTCGAAGTCACAAATCTCGACTCGTCTTCTCCTCCTTCATTGGCGGTTTAGAGGGTTCTAGAAGGTCCTGGAAGAATCTGGAAGACTTGCAAAGCAAGTAAACTTACAAGCCAAGCAAAGTCGGTTTTAGGATTTGTTTCCTAAAACCGTTTATGGGCCAACCTCAATTTGGAAACTTCAAAGCCCTAGTATCCTATATAAATACAGCCTCATATCAAGGGTTTCAAGCATCCCACAACACAGAATTCGAGCTCTCCTCTCCTCTCGGTCCGAACTCCTCCTCGGTGCTTTCCAACATTCCAGCTTCGGCCCTCCTTCGTTCGGCAATAGAAAAGAACATCTTTCCTTTATTTTTATTGTCTTTTGTTTCCATGGCCATGTGTAGCTAAGCCTTCTATTCGAGCTAGGGTTTCATGTATCGTGACTATCGTTTGAGACTTCATTCTTAATGATGTTCCATGTTTCACTAGTTCTCGTGCCTATATTCTGAATTGTTGCAAGACTAGGTGGATGCTTTGTCGCAAAGCTTAGTTGATCAATATTCCTATCATTATTATCCGCCTATTACTTTTTCGTTTGGGTAGATAGCACATCTAGGTCAAATAACACCTTTGTCGGGTGATGGACCATATTTATATGATTCATTAAGATAGTTAAACCCACCAAATTAGACACTCTGTCTTAACAACTTTTACTTGTTAGTTGCATTTTTGTTCTACAGGCTATTTCGAGGATTAGAGATGGAACGAGCTAAAAAGGAGTTCTTAAAGCTAAAAATGGATTACAAGTCATTCCAGGCCACGACCAGATTCCGTCTTTACAACCTTCATGAACCCAACGTGGAATCACTCAAACATGTCCCAATGACTTGTTCCAAACCTCAACAAAGATCAAGAACTCAAGTGAATGCGAAGTCTAGCCACCCATGTGCAAGGCTTGTGCCTTGTCTTTTGATTGCAACCAAGAAGCAACCATGATGCAACCAAGGTCTAACTAGAGATTGTGGGGGAACCGATGGCTTTTGAGAAACAAATATCACAACCCACTCACTTCCTCCTCCACCTCATGGCCGGCGGCTTTGGGAGGAGCTCTCCCCCTTTGCCATGTGTTTGGCTCCCCTCCTCTCCCTTGCCTATAAATACAACATCCCCTCTCCTTGAATCAATGTCCTTAGTCCTTTGTTCGAAATCCACAAGTTCTTTAGAGAGAAGAGAGCTTAACTCTCTTTCTCTTCACTTTCAATACAAAACACACTTTGTTCTTACTTTGTTCTTGATTTTCAAAGCATTTGTTCACTTGTTCTTGAGCTTCAAGCTCTTACTTTCCAGCAGCACACTTTACTTTCCCTTGTCTTGATTTGGAGCTCCTCTCCCTTACTTACTTGTTGTTCTCTTTCACTTGTTCTTGTTTCGGTTTCTTGTTGTTTTCCTTGTTTTCTTTTCGGTTTGCTTTACTTTTCTTGCACTTAGCTATGATATCCACTTCCATGGATACTCGTAGATAAACCCTTCATTCGGTTGAAGGGTGTGCTTGTATCATTAAACCGTTTTAGACCCTTTTTCTTAGTGCTTCTTTGTGTTCAAACTTGTTCTATGTGCCATATACTAGGTTAGAACATTCATGGTTGAGTGGAGGCTCGAAAGAGCAAAACTCTTCCATGGGGTTCGTGAACATTCATGGTTAAGTGGAGGCTCGAAAGAGCAAAGCTTTTCCATGGAGTTCAACCTCTTTTAAACACCACTTGGTTGATCGAAAATGATTGATCAAGTGGATACACATGGGCTAAGATACTTCGAAAGGAGGAACTAGCCTAACTAGAACAAGTGGTCTTTGTCTTGAAAAGGACTAGACGGTGTGGCAAGTCGAGTGCTAGAAATGGCCTTGATACATCTTTGAACACTTAGTATGATTATTAGAGGTCAATGATGAACGAGTTGTGATACAAGGCCCCTAAAACCGAATCCTTCCCTTAATCAATTCACCACTTGTCATTTTACTTTCAGTCTCAAGATCAACTGTTTACTTTCAGTACTTTACTTTTCAGCACTTTAATTTCTGTCTTTACTTTTACGCACTCTACTTTTACGCACTCTACTTTTACGCACTTTACTTTCAGCAATTTACTTTCCAGCACTTTACATTTCAGCACTTTACTTTACGCAATTTACTTTCAGCACTTTACTTTCTGTACGCTTACTACAAACCTTTTCAATATCAATCCATCATAACTTTGGTACGCATCACGCTTGAAATATAGCGTGCGGCCAGTACCAAAAGTATGTTGACTGACTGATATTGAACTCGACTATTCTAGCACTTTACTTTTCAGTCATTTCCTTTCAGTACTAAAACCACAACCAACCCATCTTACTTTCAGTACTAAAACAACAACCAACCCCAATCACACTTAATCTCTGTACATTTCTCGCAAAGAACAACCATTCTACACTGACTCCCTTGGGTTCGACCCCTACTTACCGCTTTGCTACCCAATAGTGAAGTCTTGAGTAGCGGACTTATAAATTAACTTTTGCACATTTGCTCTAACGACGAGCATTTGTCAAAATTGGCGCCGTTGCCGGGGAATTTAGAATTAATCGGATAGTGTTCTTTAATTTTGTACTCTCTTCTGCATAACCATGTCTCGTGAAGGAAGCCACCATGACTATCAGGATGACGACGAGATGAACCTGTACGATCGAAATAATGAGGCGCCTGACAGGCGTATTTTTAACCCTTTATAGTTGTCAAATTATTAGTTTTAGGGGTCAAATTGCAGTCAAACAAAATTTATAATCCTTGGTAAGCCAAGGGTCGATCCTAGGAGCAGTGCGTGTGAGTACTAGGTAACAAGCGACCTATTTAGCTATTCCGAATGACAATTGTTTGGTTTGTTGTGAAAAGTGCAGAAATTAAATTGCAGAAAATTAAATGTTGTGTTTTTATCAGAGAAAGAATCCCAGAATCCTACTTCACCCGTGCTAACCCACTAATCATGCAATCATGGCAAGTTAAATATTTATGCTATCGAATATGGAATAAAACCGAAATAACACTAGACAAGCCGCCCATCCACGGATCATTGTCTAGATCAATCTCCATCGTTGAACGCCGCCCATCCACGGATTATCAACGACTTCGATTTATTAAAATAATGGTTTTCCTATCAAATCATGTAACATGACCTAATATCAATTTCATGCATTCCGGTTAATCCCTAGGGCCCATCCACCTTTCGGCATATAACCTAAATACGTTCTACCAATGCAAACATACCCTTTGATGTAAATACATGCATAGAACGATAATATGAAGCACACATTGAAATTGAATAATCGAATTGCATAAACATAAACTTTAATTGATCACATGAAGAGTTAGGGTTACATAGCACGGGATCCGTAGGATCCCGGAATAGAGAGGACTACTCACTATTCATGGTAGTAAACCAAAAACAGTGTATAGGGGAAGAAAGAAACGAGTAAACCGTAAAGACGCGGTGTAGCTCGACGATCCTCACGCTGAAAGCTCTGTCTTCTCTCCCAAGTTAGGGTTTTTCTCCAAAGAATCAACAACCCCCGTCTATTCTGATAGTGTTTCCTTATATAGACCGTCTAAAAGGGCTGAAAAGCCCAAAAACCGAACTTAGAAATAATTTGTAAATTTTGCCAGATTTGTGGTCCCGTTACAGCCGTGCGTACAGCGTCTGTAACGGTTGTAACGGCTGTAACGGGTGGAGCTACAAAGCTCTGATGGATTTGATGCCCGTTACAGCCGTTACACCACTGTGTGTAACGGTCTCCCAAGCTTGTAACGGGTAGCCTGAACTCTTCTGAGGGAAAACACAGCCGTTACACCCGTTACATCCTGGTGTGTAACGGCCGGTTGACCTGTAACGGGCAGTGCTGGCTTAATTCTGGTTTTTGGTCTTTTTCGATCGATCTTTCCGTTCTTTTGACATTTCTACTCCAAGGAGCGATGACATGTCGATTTTACCTGAAACACTAGAGAAAGACATCAAATATGGACAATTTGCCGGGAGAATGAGCGAAATCCTTCATCGAATGTAGCGAATGATTAGTCGAAACATCGACTGATCAAAACACTCCACACTTAGGATTTGTTCGTCCCGAACAAATGTCGAAAATATGACAGAATAAACACAAGGGAGGATGCAATGTTCCATGACCATGGACTACCTACTCAAGTGACATGTGATCAATTCTAACTAGACATAAAAATAAAGAGATAACTCACTGTCGTAGAGGACACGAATGCATTTAGCATATGCATCAAGCCTTTAAACCTATAGGCTTCCCTAGTAGGACGAGTATAGTCTCGTGAAGGTTTTCAGGAATGGGACTACCTACAAATCCCCTACACAACTAACTAACGTGCATGCATGAATGATGCTCAACGAGTCACAGTAAAGTCATGTCATACCTCGGATTCATCGTGTTACCTCAACTTCAAGACAGACATCTTCATCAAAGTTTCAGACAATCATAGATTAAACGAGTTTGCATTCAAACGGTCAGTACACACGACTAACAAACGCCTCATCACAAGTTCTAAATAGTTCTACGGCAACGAGGTAAGAACGAGAACAGTTGCACAAAACATGCTCGCCATTCACCTATGCTATCTAGGGATAGTCCACGGGTTCTTGGCGCAAAGCTCGTTCTCAAGTGCCAAGGACTGGGCAATGACCCGTAAGAGAAGAGGAGCTTGGCTTAAGAAATATTTTGTTCTGAAAAATAGTGCGAAAATTTGCATAAAATTTTTTTTTTGGTGCAAGCACGAGGATCGTCCCTTAGACTATAGTATATGAATTCTCAAGGTAAGCTATGATTTTGCATGCGGCGAGAAGGTGAATTTACACTATATCAAGCGGAAGGTAGCAGAAACTGTTTCAAGAGTGTTTTCCATATACCAGGGGTGACTTTTCTCACCGAGTCCTTGGTATTTTCTGCTTTCGCAGAATTCAACAAAAACATTTTTTTTTCAAACTAGTTTTCTTTCAAAAACAACTATGCTTGGGGCCACTGTTTCACCCACGTTCCAGTATTGAGAACTTTGTTTTTGAGGGGAAAACTTGAAGGTCAATTGTCTAACTCCACACTTAAAGCTTGACATAGTGTATGAGTAAAGGCGGGTGCATGCAAATCACGACAAGGGTAGAGAATCATATACTAGTACTAAAGTCACCTAGAAAAATTATGCAATTTTAAGCTTTTGGAATTCTTGAAAACAGTGCCTACTGATATCAAGTCTTAAGCATGCTTCAAGAAATACGTAGAACATGTGATAGGCGAGGGTTAGCAATGATACTGACTCAAGAGAATACGCACACGAGCAAAACTATTTCAAGTCCTAGATTTTGAATCCAAAAGAATGTCAATCAGTCAAGGAGTATCGTAGAAAACGAGGATTTCAATCGCAATACATAGACAGTTGAGCATGTACAATGAGTGAGTATGATATGCAATGCATGTGACTATGCGCTACCCACTCCACACTTAAAATCGAGCTTAGTCCCGAAGCGAAAGAGAAAAAAAAATATATAAAGGAAGGAAAAGTGCATAGGAACTTCACTCGTGTGTGATAGCGCAAAATCCTCAGAGATTAAACGATGGCTGGTGAGTAAAAGACGACCTGTGAGCTGGAAGATATATGAATAAACATGAAGAGCTACACAAGTTATAGGTTAGCATCGATAATCGCGAAATGACTGAAAGAATAAACGATGTGAGT
Organism: Rhodiola kirilowii; assembly: GCA_033675215.1. NCBI lineage: Eukaryota > Viridiplantae > Streptophyta > Magnoliopsida > Saxifragales > Crassulaceae > Rhodiola > Rhodiola kirilowii. The sequence continues at coordinate 40,326,155 of CM066199.1, forward strand.
AAGGATGAACAGCACTAATGGAATAACTCAAACATCGAATGATAAGAAAATAGTGAATAATATCCAAAGGTCAGTCTACAGTAGATGAACCGAAATGCATAAAGACTGACAAGAAGGCAAAAATAAAATCAGCAAAATAAAAGTGTAAGGGGAACTAGCTGGCCCCATCGTCGTCGGCGTCACCATCAGAACTAAACAACCGGTCAACACTGTCAGCTTGCGCAGGGGATGCGCGGGAACTAGAAGCTCGGGGTGGTGGGGGATAGTCCAGTGAGGCATGCGCGAGCAGTGCAGAAAGTGCACCCTGCTCCCAGTCTCGGTCCCTGAAAGTCTGTGCTCTGAACTCTGCAAAATCGTCCCAGAGCTGGTTGTGGGAGACAGAAAGTCGGCTCTAAGTGGATATGATGGGAGCAAGGCTGGCCAAAATCTGGCGCTGATAGGTCATCATCTCCCTCTGTTCGTCCCGAAACTCCAACTGGGTGGCAAAAATCTGCTGCTGGGAGGTCTCCAAGCGTGTGAGACGCTCGTCGTATGTGAGCGGGTAATGGGTAGCAGCAGGGGGAGGGGGAAAAGGGATGTGTCTGGGGGCTGGAGGCGAGTGCGCCTCGTCCATGTTGATGTCATCATGCTGAGGCTGGCCCTCCGGAACTGGCGATGGCTCGCGAGGAGGGGAGGCGACCTTGACCAGAGCCCTATCGATGCGTTGTTTCTTCGCCCCTCCCGGGAGTTCGGGGTTGTGTGTCCACTGCCCGTCTCTCCCAATAAACTTGTAGAGAGCAATCTGGTCCATATTCAGGGGCAGGTACATGTCAGTCCCCTCCAGCGAGCTGAGGTCCCATCCTCGAGACTCGGCGAGCACAGAAATAAATAGACCGCCGCCCATGGCCTTGTTCGAAGCTGATGTAGCCCATACCGTCATCATTCCACTGAGGATCTGAAAGAAATCCACTGGCCGTCCTCTGCTGAGGGAGATCATGATATCGAAGTCCGGGTTGTTGATCACAGTGGCGCCCTCAAAGCGAGTATTAATGCTCAAAGCCACAAACCGATGAATAATCTTCCAGACTGGCTCCTTGATCCCAGCAGAACCCCAACCGGATCGGAAGTAGTAATCAAACCCAGAAATAGCCTTCCAAAACTCATATCGCTCCTCGGTAGTGTATTTCCCACAAAAGCCCTCAACGGGGAATCCCAAGACCTCACAAACTTCGGCCTTGGACATAGTGTATTGTCGCCTCCCAAGCTGAAATTTCCAGTGCGTCACCCTCAAAGGACTGCCCTCAATTTCAAATGTCGCCATTAACTCTTCCACTAAAAATGGATATGTGGGCAATAGACGGCGCGTGAGCAATATGTCTAAACCAGATGCAATAAACATGCGACGGCACTGTGGCAAAATTTCCAATTCTAATTTCTCTAGAGTGGTTATGCAAGGGATGAGAGTGGGTCGTACCGTTTTCTTAGACAGAATATTTTCAAACCGGTCCCGGGGCGCAGGCGCAAAGCGTCCGGTAGTAGCCAGTGGGTAGACCTGGGCTCGGACGGGTGGTGGTACCGGGATAATAGCACGGTTGGAGGATTGTGATCGACCGCGAGCCATGGTGGGTGAATTGGGACGGTGGAATTCGGGCTGGTGGTCGGAGTATGCGGGCTGAGATGCTAGCGTTCGGCCGTGAGATTTCTGTGCGAGAGTGAGGGAGGTTCGGACTTGGTGGAGCGGTGGAGAGAGGATGCGGTTGGGTGGCGGATGGATGGTGAGTGACGGACGGAGGTCGGAGGACGGGAATGAGGTGCGGCGGAGAGAAGAAATCGGATTTGGGAAATTTGGACTGTGTGAAATTAGGGTTTCGAATTAGGGAAGAAGGCAAAAACTTTGGTCTGCCCGTTACAACCGACTGTAACGGGTGTAACGGGCCGGGCGAAAAATTCTGAGCAAATTCATGCCCGTTACAGCCGTTACAGTCTAGTGTGTAACGGGTGTAACGGGCTGGCCAATAACGTCTGAGCAAATTCATGCCCGTTACAGCCGTTACAGTCCAGTGTGTAACGGGCAGGCCAATTTCTGCCAAATTTCACTTTGTGCTCTGAATTCCGAATCCCTTTTAACTCCACACTTTGAGTCCTGCATGGTCCACAGAGAAAAATGTACAATGCAAAATGCAATGAAAGAAAACTTACAGCGCGGGTTACTCCCCGGAGAGACCTAGTTTAACGTCTTGGCGAGACATAGCAAGGGTGGTGTAACTAAGAGCATTCTTGGGAAGTCCCTTGCTGAGATCCCTTCCCGAGAAGTAGGTCGTCGTCAATCCCGTCAGGAGGTGCAAGATGCTTCAGAACGTGGTAGTGCTTGAGGCGTTGCCCGTTGACTACCATTATTTTTCCTCCTTCCACACTGATTTCTACATGCCCGTCTGGATGTGCTCGTTCTACTGTATAAGGGCCACTCCATTATGTGCGCAATTTCCCAGGAAATAATCTAAGACGGGAGTTGTAGAGAAGAACTCGCTCGCCTTCGTTGAATTCTCTGCGCACTATCCTCTTGTCGTGCCACTTCTTAGTTCTCTCCTTATAAATCCGAGCATTCTCATAAGAATCCAATCTAATTTCGTCGAGCTCGTGCAGTTGTAGTATTCTCTTCTCACCGGCTGCCTTCATATCCATATTCAACTCTCTAATAGCCCATAGCGCCTTGTATTCTAATTCGACTGGCAAGTGGCAGGTCTTTCCATAGACTAGTCTGAACGGACTCGTACCGATAGGAGTTTTGTATGCGGTCATGTATGCCCACAGTGCGTCATCTAGCTTGGATGCCCAATCTTTCCTGTGGCTCGAGACTGTCTTTCCCATTATGCTCTTGATCTCTCTGTTAGAGATCTCAACCTGGCCACTAGTCTGAGGGTGATAAGGAGTGCCAATCTTGTGGTAGACACCATACTTCTTCAATAGAGTTTCGAAATTTCTTTCTTTGAAGTGAGATCCACCATCGCTGATGACTGTTCTGGGTACTCCGAACCGAGGGAAAATCACCTTCTGAAACATTTTGATGACCACCTTGGCGTCGCAAGTGGGGGTAGCAACTGCTTCAACCCACTTAGAAACATAGTCGACTGCTACCAAGATATACTGATTACCGTACGAAGATGGGAATGGTCCCATAAAATCAATCCCCCATACATCGAAGAGATCGACTGCGAGAATGCTCTGCTGGGGCATCTCCTGCTGCTTCGAAATATTACCAGTCCACTGACACTGATCACACGCTTTGACAAATTCGTGCGCGTCCTTGAATAGTGAGGGCCAGAAGAAACCGGACTGTAGAACCTTTGTAGCTGTTTTCGAACCGGCCCCATGCCCACCGTATTGTGAAGAGTGGCACCGTTCCAGAATAAACGGGATCTGATCCTCATCGACACAAGTCCTATAGAGACCGTCAGCACATAATCGATACAAGAAAGGATCATCCCAGAAGTACCTTTTAACGTCGGAGAGAAATTTCCTCTTCTGGTTGTGCGAGAGGTCGGGAAGGAGGATTCCGCAGGCCAGGAAGTTAACGAAATCTGCGTACCACGGGACATTGTCCACATCAATGTGCATCAGCTGTTCGTCCACAAGAGAATCATTTATCGGGAGTTTGTCCTCTTCGCGGTTGAGCTCTCCTAGCTCGAGGCGTGACAAGTGATCTGCAACCAGATTTTCTGCACCCTTCTTGTCCCTAATTTCAATGTTGAATTCCTGGAGGAGGAGGACCCATCGGATAAGACGTGGCTTTGAATCCTTCTTTGACAGCAAGTATTTGATCGCAACATGATCGGTATAGACTGTGGTCTTCGAGCAAAGTAAATACTGCCTGAATTTTCGAAAGCATAGACTATGGCTAGCATCTCCTTCTCGGTCGTAGTGTAATTAATTGCTGCTCCGGCGAGGACCTTGCTGGCGTAGTAAACTACGTGTAGCTTCTTGTCAATGCGCTGCCCCAGGACTGCTCCTACTGCAAAATCACTCGCGTCACACATTAGTTCAAATGGCAGCTCCCAATTGGGAGGCTGCACTATCGGAGCGCAAGTAAGAGTAGTTTTCAGATTATTGAAAGCATTTAAACATGAATCAGAAAAATTAAATTCAGCTTCCTGGCAGAGTAGATCAGTGAGCGGCTTTGCTGTCTTTGAGAAGTCCTTGATAAAGCGTCTGTAAAAACCAGCGTGCCCGAGAAAACTCCTGATCCCTTTCACATCCTTCGGTGGTGGCAGCTTTTCAATCACCTCAATCTTTGCGCGATCCACCTCAATGCCTCTGTGAGAGACCATGTGTCCGAGCACTATACCTTGCTGCACCATAAAGTGACACTTCTCCCAGTTCAAAACCAGGTTAGTGTCAACACATCGATGAAGAACATCGGAGAGGTTAGAGAGACACGAATCAAAAGAAGAACCATACACCGAAAAATCATCCATAAAAACTTCCATGGTGCGTTCTAGAAAATCAGAAAAGATTGCCATCATGCAACGTTGAAAAGTGGCAGGCGCATTGCAAAGGCCGAATGGCATACGTCTATAAGCAAATGTGCCAAAGGGGCAAGTAAATGTAGTTTTCTCCTGATCCTCGGGGTGTATAGGGATCTGGAAAAATCCGCTATAACCGTCGAGGTAGCAGAAAAATTTATGCTTTGCTAGACGTTCTAACATTTGATCAATAAAAGGTAAAGGAAAATGATCCTTATGAGTAGCCTTATTCAGTTTTCTATAATATATGCACATGCGCCAACCAGTCACAGTACGAGTAGGAATCAATTCATTATGCTCATTTCGTACAACAGTTAAACCTCCCTTCTTAGGGACAACGTGCACAGGACTAACCCACTTACTATCTGCTACAGAATAAATGATGCCGGCATCTAATAATTTCAGAATTTCTGTCTTAACCACATCACTCAATTTGGGGTTCAAGCGTCTCAAGGCATCCCTACTAGGCCTAGCATCATCCTCAAGGTTAATTCTATGCATGCACAAATCTGGGCTAATCCCCTTGAGGTCGTCTATAGAATATCCTAGGGCTGGTCTATGTTCTCGCAAGACAACAAGCAATTTCTGGGTCTCTACATCAGTCAAGGATGCATTAACAATCACCGGGTAGGTTGAGTTAGGGCCCAGAAATTCATACCTGAGACTTGCAGGTAGAGGTTTCAGCTCTACCGCGCAAGATTCCTTACCTGTGTCTCCTGCGGCATCAGCTGTGTCCGCACCCTCTATGCTCATGGCGTAGACATCCATCGGTATAGGGCAGCCTGGCACAACCTTGTAAGACTCAATAGAGGTTAGTGAAATTGGCTGATCAACATCAGCAGAGTCTAACACATCACAATCAGCAAGAAGACTAGGAGTTCGGCACATGTCAGGTAAGTAAAAGACAACACGTTCGCTGCCAACTCGCAAAGCTATAGAACCCCTATCCATGTCAATAACAACCCTAGCAGTGTAAAGGAATGGTCTACCAAGTATAATCGGGATGTCGGTGTCCTCTGATATCTCTAGCACGACAAAATCAGCAGGGATATAAATATTCTTCACCTTAACGGGTACATCCTTCAGAATCCCTTTCGGGAGTCTACAAGAACGATCCGCAAGGCGAATGGAGATATTAGTAGGACAGAGATCACCCAAGTTCAGTTTAGAATACAGAGAATATGGCATGACAGACACACTAGCACCTAAATCACACAATGCACGACGAATAGTAAGACCACCAATATCACAAGGAATAGAAAAACTCCCTGAGTCCTTAAGCTTAGGCGGCATGGGAATGTGCATGGCAGCACTGCACTCCTCACTTAGAGCTACTGTCTCGGTGCCATCTATTTTCCTCTTTCCAGTCATGATCTCTTTCATGAATTTAGCGTATGTAGGAATCTGCGTGATAGCATCAGTGAAAGGCATAGTGATGTAGAGAGTACGAATCTTATCCACGAACTTCATGAATTCTTTGTCTCTCCTAGCCCCCTTGAGTCGCTGAGGGTATGGGACTGGAGGCTTGTAGGGAGCTGGCTCCACTGTCTGCGCAGAATTTTCTTCTCGGTTTTCAGCTTCTCTCGATGTTTCACCTTCATCAAGTGTAGAATTCAAGGCTGATTTTTCTACAGGATTTTGAGTAGTTTGATCTGGTATCATTTCGAGTTGCTTGCCACCTCGGAGTGTGATGGCATTCACCGATTCCCTGGGATGATGCTCTGGTTTCGAAGGGAGTTTCCCAGGTTCTCTATGTGCTGAATCTGCTTGTTGAGCAACCTGATTTCCTATCATCCGGATTGTCTGTTCGAGCTCTTTCACTCGTCTTTCCTTCTGTTGAGCCCTTCTATCTGCTTCTTGGGCTCTTCTTTCTTGATCTACCATGAACTTAGCCATCATGCCCTCCAGGCCAGACGATTCGCTAGTCTCCTGTTGCTTGGGCTGCTGCGGCTGGTATGAATAGCCTCCTGAGTTCTGATTTTGCTGCCCTTATGCTTCGTTATTGTACTGAGGCTTTGGCTGGTAGGAGTTGTTGCTTTGCTCTTGAGGTTGGATGTTGTATTGCCCTCGTGGCTGATACGGTGCATTGCCTTGCTGCTGTTTGTACGGGAAACCAGTGGGCGCCGGGTTCTGGGGCTTGTAAGACAAGTTAGGATTATTCCTGTTCGGGTTATCCCACCTGTTCGTGGGTGGTCCATAGCCGGGACCAGCCCCCTGATTATTCTGCCCGACATAGTTTGCGTCCTCCTGATTACCGTTTTTATCATCTATTCCGATCACCGGACAACTATCTGCATAGTGAGAAGGAGAGCCGCAAATCTGACAGTACACGCCAACGTGAGCGACGTCTGAGGGCTTCATGTTGTTTGCTAGCTTCATATTCTGCATCTCGGTGGCAAGTATCTTCATTGAATCAGCCAACCGAACAATGTCATTAGTGCTCTCGGCTTGGCAGAGGTCTTGCACACCTTTTCTGTCTCTAGGGTTACCTCGATCACTCGTCCAGAGGTGGTAGTCTTGAGCTGCCCTTTCTATAATTTCATAGGTGTCTTCTAGCGGGACTTGGTTCAGTCCTCCACCGGCTGCTTGATTGATTTAGGTACGCATCCCTTGATCGATCCCCTGATAGAAGGTGTCAATAATCTGCCACTGCTCTAGATTGTGGTGTGGGCACATCCTCGTCAGCTCTTTGTACCTTTCCCAAGCGTCGTACAGAGTCCTCACCATCAATAGACCAAAATGATATAATCTTATTTCTGAAATGAGCTGTCTTTGATGGTGGGAAGTACTGCTGAAGGAAAGCTTCGGCCAGCCTATTCCATGTAGTAAACGTGCCCTCTGTATGGCTATCTAGACATCTGCTGGCTTTGTCGGATAGTGAGAATGGGAATAGCCTGAGGTAGTAAGACTCTGATGGGACCCCATTGGTCTTCACTGTATTGCACATCTGAACGAAACGTTTAAGATGTTGGTGGGGGTCTTCATTAATCCTTCCCGAGAATTGACTGTTCTACACCATCTGAATGAGACCGGTTTTCAGCTCCCAAGTATTAGCTTCTATTCCGGGCGGTGCAATAGCGGACTGGAATCCAGTGACGCGTGGAGGAGTGTAATCTCCAAGAGTTCTGCGCACTGGTTGTTGCACTCGCGGTTGCTGTCCATCTTCGACCCTTCCGTCTAGCAAATTATTATTCATAGCCATTGCTGCAAAATTACGATTCAACGCTCGTAGCTGCCGTGCTTCGTTCTGGGCCTGACGATTGAACTTTCATCGGACCGGTGCTTCGTCGTCTGAAATCTGAATTTGCTTTTTCTGTTTGAGCGCTTTCCTTGGCATGAACTAGGTAGAACCTGCAAAAACCAAGAAAGACTGTGAGCGAAGAAATCACAACAGAAAAATCAGATATCAAGTAAGGTGGAATAGTCTAAACTACACGAGTTAGATCTAATATCACACTAAACGCTGCTCCCCGGCAACGACGCCATTTTGACAGGCGTATTTTTAACCCTTTATAGTTGTCAAATTATTAGTTTTAGGGGTCAAATTGCAGTCAAACAAAATTTATAATCCTTGGTAAGCCAAGGGTCGATCCTAGGAGCAGTGCGTGTGAGTACTAGGTAACAAGCGACCTATTTAGCTATTCCGAATGACAATTGTTTGGTTTGTTGTGAAAAGTGCAGAAATTAAATTGCAGAAAATTAAATGTTGTGTTTTTATCAGAGAAAGAATCCCAGAATCCTACTTCACCCGTGCTAACCCACTAATCATGCAATCATGGCAAGTTAAATATTTATGCTATTGAATATGGAATAAAACCGAAATAACACTAGACAAGCCGCCCATCCACGGATCATTGTCTAGATCAATCTCCATCGTTGAACGCCGCCCATCCACGGATTATCAACGACTTCGATTTATTAAAATAATGGTTTTCCTATCAAATCATGTAACATGACCTAATATCAATTTCATGCATTCCGGTTAATCCCTAGGGCCCATCCACCTTTCGGCATATAACCTAAATACGTTCTACCAATGCAAACATACCCTTTGATGTAAATACATGCATAGAACGATAATATGAAGCACACATTGAAATTGAATAATCGAATCAGCGCCGCCTCCATTTATTGACGATCTGGAACAATTCATCCAAAACCAAAGAGCTCGTAATAGGGAGGCCGTTCGAAGAAACCAAGGACCACCCGAGGACCGAAATGAAGCTGGTCCAGTGCAACCCTCTAGACATCCCCCACCTTCTCAACATCGACAAATGCCAAGACAAGAACCCGTCTTTGATGACTACTATGGGGATAACAACTACCGTGAACCTACTATGGGAGAACTTAATGCCCCAAATTTTGAAAATCAGCCGTGGTGCATTTACGAGGGCCCTGAACTGGAAAACATTACCATCAACGCATCGGTGGCCCACAGCTTGCCCAAGTTCTCAAGAGCTCATGGAGAATCTGCGACAACTCATCTCCAACGCTTACATGGCATTTGCCAAAATCTAAAGCCCAATCGAGTGAATATAGACGACTTCAAGTTGAAGGCGTTCTATTTTTCCCTCATTGACTCGGCAAACGACTGGTTCCTTTCATTGCCTTTGGGAAGCATCAGAACATGGGCTCAGATGCAAAAGAAATTCCTGGACAAATACTACCCAGCGGGAAGAGCAATGCAAGCAATGAGGCAACTGCAGGACATAAGGCAGGGACTTAATGAAACCATGTACGACTACCTGGAAAAATTCAACCACCTGGAGAGAAGCTGCTGCACTCTTGGACTGCCCGAGAAGCTCATCATCGAGTACCTGATTGATGGACTGACTCCCTTAGACAAAAAGCTCCTTGATGCTTCAGCTGGAGGGTCCATGATGAGACTATCATTGAGCGGCATAAGGCGACTCATCACCGACGTTGCTGAAAATGCTCGGTTTAGAGAGGAGACCACTCGACAAGATGAGTTCTCCCGAACAAAGAACGTAGCACGAGCCGAAATACCAATGAACTCCATGACAGAGAAGATGAAACAAATAAAGGAAATGATGATGCAAATCCTACGAAAACAGCCAGCTCAAATGAAACCTTGCGAGTTTTGTGGCTCTACGGATCACAAGACTGACGCATGACCTACTTTGATTGAAGAGGACCCAGTGGAGGCCAATGTAGTGGGAGGATACCAAGGGTACAATAACAACAACAACAAAGCCGAACCAAGCCGACAGTATGGTCAAGTAACCGGCCCTAATTGGCGGAACGAGAACCATCCTCTGAGGGAGACACAACCAGCCGCACCTCAACCAGCTCAGTTGTTCTACCAACCTCCCCACATGCAGTACAACCAGAACGCCCCATCGACGGGCCAGTATCAACAAAGGGGACCAAACCAGTACCCGACAGGCCAATATCAACAGAAGGGACCAAATCAATATCAGGCGGGCCCAAGTAATCAGCAAGAACCAAACAAGTGGCTTGAGGACATGATGAAGGAGCTCCAGGGCAATATTAATCAAATGTCGGGCACCGTGAATCAATTAAGTGCTACTGTCCATCAAAACCAGGCGAAAAATGATGGAGCAATAGCCGACCTGAAGAAACAAATGTCCCAGCTCGCTACCTCAATGTCCGCCCTTACTAATGAGCCTGGCAGACTTCCTTCACAAACCGTCCAGAACCCAAAGGCGAATGTTAGCATGGTAAAGATGTCAAACATGAAGGAGGCACTGGAAGAAGCAGCACGACCCTCAACTACAAAAGTAGATAAGGAAGAGTTCCTTGGTATGATGTGGGAAGATGAAACGTATGCCCAGACATACGGAGAACTAATAGCCATAGAAAGACTCAAAGAAGCACAAACGGTAGCTCTACTGGCAAAACAACAACGAGGACTCGTAACTTACAAACCTACGGTCAAGCACTTCAACCGTAGGCTCCATTCTGGTTGGAATCAAGAGGAAGACCGACCCATTGATGGCAGAACGTGGGTCACACATACTGACAATGGACGCTATGCGTTCACCGTTAACATGACACCTCCGCCAATCACACACTTTAACGTACCGGCATCTGGGTGGGATGACAATGAAAGCTTAGACTCTGACGGTCCCAGAAGAGACTCCTCACCTAATATCTATGCATCAGAGCAAAGCGTTTACCTAGAAGATCCTTCTACCCAGAAGAACAAAGAAGAAAAGGGATTGGAGCCAAGGAATAGGCAAAATGGCCTGATAGCGGAGAAGCGCTTTACTTGGAGTCATGAGGTACAAATGGAAATAAATAAGGACCCAGGAGCCTTCACAGTCACCTGTGTTATCGGCGAATCCGAAATTCATCATTACCTGATTGACCTTGGAGCTGCTGTCAACATTTTACCCTACCATCTATATTGCTCATTGGGGCTTGGTCCATTGAAGCCACCAAGGATATCCCTCGAGTTGGGGGACAAGTCGTGTATCAGTCCGGTTGGAGTGTTTGAAGATCTAATACTCCATGTGGGGAAGCTCGTCGTTGCTGCGGATTTTTATGTAATACAAACGGGAGATACCTGCGAGGACGACCCTCCATCAATCATATTGGGACGGCCATTCCTCTACGCCACCACGACAAGGATCGACATGGTCAAGGGCTTGTTATCACTTGCATTTGGAGGCAGAATTTCAGATTTCTACATCGATGATAATAATGGCCGCCTAAGTACAAGGAAACCGCCGAACATTGTGCACACCTTGGACCTCAATACACTGGTTTTTGACTTACCAAGAGAGACCGTAAGAGTAACTAAACCAGCTGCTATGGTAAAGACTTCCTCACCAACTTGGGAGGATAGGAAAGAGAAACCACTAAAACAATGGGAACAGGACCCGAGCACATCATCCCACAAGAACTCGGGGAGAGTCAAGGCATCAATGCAGGAGCCGCGGAAAAATATGACCTGACCTGCCCATGTGACCCAAACTTGTGATCCAGGAGTGAGGTATCGTCGAGCTAACGACGTTAAACAAAGGCACTTGTCGGGAGGTAACCTGACATCTATCTTATTTTCAGTCATTTAATTTATGTCATTTAGTTTTTACCTTGTCAGTCGCTCTCACTCATTTTGTGTATAGAAGGAATGACTACTTGTATAGGAATCAGCTTTGGGGAGCGCCGAGAGTTCAAGGCCCCAGCCGAAATCCCTCGATTATTCCGCTCGGAGCCATGTCATTTGCTCGCATGTCCTCGACATGCAACGACACCATAAAGGGAGTTCAGTTCTTCCCTTTTCCTTATGTCATTTCCTTCTCTTGTAAATATTTGCTTGCAATCGGCTTTTGAACTAAGTCGTGTTGTGAGGCACGCCTTCGTTCAAAAGTGTGGGGGTGAGAACCGCCTTTGTACATAGTTAATTAACATGCTTTCTTTTTTCCTTTTCCCTTAATATTATCTTTTCTAAAATATGAACTTGAGAATGTGAAAAAGATAGATCTAAATTCATGCATTTACCTTGTGAAATCTCAACTGTATAAAAACTTAGGATGTAACTTCTCATTTGTCCCTTTGTGTTGAGATATACAGGGGATGTGGAGTTGATATAAAATGCCCTAGAGAGGCTTGGCAAGCACTCGAAGGATCGGATTTCACTATATGGTTTACGAAGTCAGTGGAGGCTGCACTTCGGGTTTCAATGGAGATTAGAGTCATCTCCGCCATTCAGCGTTTATGCAAGAGGCGGGACGGGAATCAAACCGTCCTATCTCTAGTCCTAGTAGCCGGGAAAATAGATGAGCGACCCTCATCTTGACCCGCGTGAAATGGCGAGGATGAGAATGAGCGGGGAGGTATTTCCATATGCTCTCGGGCGATGATTGGACCTCCCAAAAGGTTGAGAAAGTGGACAAGCAAGTCACAAAGAAGAAAAGCTCGAAGAAGCAAATCAAAGGCCGAAGGACCAAAATTGTGAAGGTTTTAACTGAACAAAAGTGAAGAAACTCCAATTCAAAATTGAAGGCCGAAGGCCAAATCACTTCAAAAGCTGTCCCTCATCAAAAGGAAATCAAAGAGCTCAGATCATTGAAACCCGAACCAAATCATGTGCTAGAGGAATCTACAAGAAAACCATATAGTGCGAGTCGGTCCCGAGAATGCAATCCAGGAGCCTGAAAAGGGCTATCTCCCGAATCATCCGAATTAATTTGCATCTCAGCTCGAAGGTACAAGTATCAAGTTTCTTCTAAGTATTTATTTTTATTATTATTATTTTTAAATAAAACCGGTCGGAGCCAGCACGTTTATTAGATGGGATCCAAAAAGCCTGGATCGGGGAAATTACACAGGAGTCCTCAAGCGCTAGAGGCTAGTTATAACACCTAGCCCCTTAAAAACGCCGACCGGACTAACAGCTGAGGCCCTAGCAACAAGGACTAATGAGAGCAAGAGGTACAGGGCGGGGAACAATGGGCGGGGAGCTGAAGGCAGTCACCCCTTAAAGTGTTTTGAACCGTAGACGGGACGGCTGTGCTGGCATTTGCCGAGAGCAGGGGGATCTGGAAGCTCAGGAGCTGATTAGCAGCCAGGTTAGCCGCTTTGCAGATGTGATTGACGTGAATGTTCCTGATGAGTTTTTGAGTGCAGTAGAAGATTAGACGCTGGTTGATATCACTGTTAGTGCATGACTTCTTTAGGGCCTTGACCACGGGATGACAAGATTGCAGGGCAGACAGGTATCTAACCTCATGCATGAGCTTCGCAAGGACCTTCGAAAGGGCTTGGATGATGTTGTCAGTTTGAATTACATGTAGCCAGACAACCTTTCCCGTCGAGTCACGGAGGACAAAAGCCCCAGCAAGACCGGAGGTTGAGTGATCATGAGCCATGTTGAGGGTGAGACCATCAGGGCAAGGAGTCCAGTGATTCCATTTGGGGCAAGGGCTATACGGAGTGGGGATCTGGAGCACCTTGAGGGTGTGATCATCTTGGATATTGGGAGTGTATGTGAGCTTGATCCGGGTTGCATAAGTACGAGTCCAATGCTGTACCTTTTGGATAATGTTATAGAAGGGCCAATCATGGGAAATCTGATTTCTCAGCTTCCAGATCTCCCATAGGCCGCAGCTAGCCCAGAGGATCCGGATGCCATCCATGAAGGTGTTACATTTGTCTTTTGGGGACCAAGCTCGCTAGATGTGATTAAGCGTCCAGGCACGGCTGATGTTACAGAAGCTGGACCCATGAGACCACACTTGGGTAGCAAAGTTACTGTGGATGAAGAGATGCGGAATGCATTCACTCGCAGGATAGGCACAGCACCGGCACTTGGACGCAAAGGGAATGCCGCAATCTTGGATCTTATCATCTGTGGCTAAGGCCCCGTGGAATAGTCTCCAGAGGAAGACACTTATGCGAGGTGGGAGCCATGTGTGCCACACACTAGGGAGCTTAGCATTGATCTGCCAAGGGGAGGACACGCAGATGGTAAAAGCTCTCGTGCTGAAGACGCCATTCCCACTACGCTCCCTGATGAGCTGATCTGGATCATTAGATAGCTTGATGCACTGGAGCGCTTGTTTGTCTTGCTGCGGTAGACTATTCATCAAGTCTTGGCGACGAGAGACATCCTGCAGGGCCTTTCGGAGAGGAGTCCATTTAAGGTCATTTGGGGGGTGGATATCATACAGCCAGCAGAAGTCCAAACATGAGATTTTGCCCATTCCTATTTTCCAAGTCGCCTGGTCTCTAAAATCGGGAAGGACCTTTTTAAGGTACGTCCACATGTGTGATGTGGGTCCTGACATGGGAAGGGTATAGCGAGCTCGAACATACCTCCCTCATAATTCAGTGGAGTACATGCATCGCCAAGCTAGCTTATAATGGAGGGCTCTTCGGACGTCGATGAGATTGCGAATCCCCAATCCACCAGCTTCCTTGGGGCGACAAATATCTGTCCAGCTGATCCAGTGGCGACGCTTGTGGTCATTGTTGTCCCATAAAAAACTGGCAAACATGCTATTGATTCTATTGATCACTGTCACCGGGGTTGGGATGGAGGCTAGGATATGAGTGATGTGGGAATTGAGGATAGACCCGATGATAACCATCTTTCCTCCCATTGAGAGAAGGTTCCCGATCCAACCACCAATTCTGGCGCGAACCTTGTCCTCCAAGGCCTGAATAAACTTAATTTTAACACGACCGGGAAACAGGGGGCTCCCAGGGAGATGGTAGGGAAAGATCCAGCAGCAAAATTGGTGGTTTGAAGAATAGTTCGACGCCGGTCATCCGGGATGTGCTCATCAAAGAAGATTGATGATGGAGAGAAGCCTTTCCAGGGAGCGTTTCAAACCATTGGAGAAGATTAACAGATCATCCGTGTATAGAAGATGGCTAACTTGCACAAATCCAACTTTCACAAAGTAAGGCTCTATTCTGCCCGCTCGACACCCCCGCTGAAGCATACGGGAAAAAATTTCCATGCAAATAACAAAGAGTGATGGGGATAGAGGGTCCCCCTGACGGACGCCCTGATTTGACTTGAAGTGTCCAAAAGATGAGTGATGGACCAAAATTATACGAATCATAAACACAGTTAAACCCCCTTAATTAGACATTTTGTCTATTTAACTTTTGCTTGTTAGTTCAGATATATTTTTGTAGGGTAATTCAGAGCTTAGAGAGAATACACACTAAAGAGGAGCTTTTAAAGCAGAAAAGATGTTACGAGTCAATCCAAGGTCAAGATCATATGCCGACTGAAGAAATATCAAGGATCCTGACGTTGAATCACTCATAACAAATTAATCTGAAGAATCAGGAGAGGAATCAAGACTGCCCCGGGAAGAAACACATTGACAGTTTTGTGAAAAGACTGCACAAAACTGTACAAAATTCACATTGGACCAAAGTGACCGGCCACTTGTTGAAGAGGTGACCAAGGGAGGAGCTCCTCCCCTTCCACCACCGGCAACCGGCGGCTCCTCCTCCCTTAACCGGAGGCTTTTGGCTCCTCCACATGTCTCCTCCTCCTTGCTCCTCCTTCCTCCTCCTTCCTCCTCCCTTGGATCAAAAGACATGTGGTGGCTCCTCCACCCTCTATTCTCCTCCTCCATGGATGGCCTCCACATGCAACCATCTCCACCCTCCATCTCCACCCTCCATGGCTATAAAAGGAGGAGCTCCTCCCCTCATGTTCATAAGCACCTCACTTGTAAAATTCACTTCTCTCTCTAAGTTATGTATTTGTAAGTTTGGCTTTGGAAATAAAGGATAGCTCCCTCGGCGCTTCAACGGTTGTAAGTAATTCTTAGTATTTATTCAACTGTTTTATTTCCAGAGTTATAATGTTTAGCGCGATGAATAGTAGCTAAACACCTCATTCGGTAGAAGGGGTGGACTTGTATTATAAAATGTTTTAGACTATTAACTTAGCGTCTCTCCTTAGTATTCAAAACTTATTCTATGTGCCATATATTCGGTTAGAACGTCCAAGGTAGAGTGGATGCTTGGAATGGCAAAACTCTACAGCGGGGTTCGTAAACTTGTACAGATAAGTGGATGCTTGGAATGGCAAAGCTTATCTGAGAAGTTTGACTCATCTTAAACACCATTTGGTTGATCGGGAATGATTGATCAAATGGATGCACATAGGCTAATATAACCGAGAATGGAGTATTAGTCTAAATAGAATAAGTGCTCTACGTCCTTGGAATAGGCTAGACAGTGTACGCAAATCGAGTGCTTGGAATGGCCTTGATACACCGTTTGAATACTTAGTAGAGTCACTAAAAGTCAATGATAAACAGGATATAATACAAGGCCCCTGAAACCGAATGCTTTCCTTTAATTGTAAAATTGTAATTTATTTTCCAGTCCTAAAACCAACCAACCAACCAACCAATCAATTAGCTGGTAGCTTTAAAACCAACCAACCTAAAACACGCTCTCTCGCTGGATAAACCCCCTCAAAGAACGACTATCCCACTGATTCCCTTGGGTTCGACCCCTACTTACCAAGTACTACCCAGTAGTATAGTTGCGAGTAGCGGACTATTTGCCAAGCCCGAATATATTTGAAAGATGCCGGTGTGCGCACGGCTTCCCCAAACTTGATGAGCAGAGGAGCATGGTCGGACGCGATTCTCGGAAGGTGTTCCACGCTGAGATTGGGAAGCATGGCCAAGGCTACACCATTGATAAGAGCCCGGTCCAGACGCATCCAAATTTGGTTATCCTCCGTACGGTTATTACTCCATGTGAAGTTATTACCCACAAATCCTGCATCCGCCAGGCCAGCCTGCAATTGGAATTCATTAAACTCCGCCATAGCGCCGTTGTCTCTCCTCGCACCACCTTGCTTTTCAGCCTAGGAGGAGATGACGTTGAAGTCACCAGCAACTATCCAGGGACCCAGGATGTTCTGAGCCGCTGAAATTAGATCCTCCCAGAGCAAGGCCCTCCGAGCCTGACGAATAGCGGCATAAACGAACGTGAGAGTGAAAGCCACATTATTGGAGTTGTTAACATGAATGCTTATGAATTGGTCCCCAGTGTGAACATGAGTGACCTGGACTGCATCCTTCCATAAAATCCAGATTTTTGGGTTAATTTCGCCAGCATGCAAATAGTTGTTGAAACCTACCCTTCGAGCGAACTCAGGGAGGTTATCTGGGCCTGACATAGGTTCAAGAACACCACAAAGCATAAAATTATTAGTAGACGACATGGTCATAAAGTAGTCAATCGTACCAGTATTGTTCACCCCTCTGGCATTCCAACAGAGCATGTCTATCATTGGGAAACTTTTGGGGGTGTTGATGTGTGAGCAGCCTGGGTGCTGCTGGTAGGGTCCTTGCTGAGTTCTTCCGTATTATTTGCTTTCAAGGCTATTTTGTCCTGTTTGGTGGGGCAAGCTTTGTTTCTATTTGTCAGCTCCAAATCTCTAGGACGTCTTTGATAGGTCGTGGCTGGTACATTGCTAACATCCGAGGCCTTCACGGTAGACATCTCTGCAGGGGTTGGGGGCCTGTGGGAAGCATGTAAGCAATGTCTACAGACTATGTAAGTGTAGGGACCTCGGTAGGAGCTAGGTAACTGGATAGGGCAATGTTCCCAATGTTTACTTCTGTTAGGTCTGACCCTAGGCTCGTAGGTGCAACGTCAGGTACTTCTATTGTCACTAATTCCTCTTCTAGTATGTCTGAGCCATCTTTGGGGTTGGTTGCAGGTTTTTCTCGAAACAGGGTTGCCTGTTGTCGGAGTGTCTTACCTTTCTTACCTTTCCTTTTTCGAGCAACAAGCCACTCTGTTTCCTTATTGTCTCCAAGGGTTGTGTGTGCTTCTTTAGGCAAAGAAAGCGACTGGACATTGGGAGACTTGGCCATGGGAGCAGTGTCAGGGATAGTTTGACGTTGGTCTTCACTCTAAGGAGCGGCAACATGTGGCTTGATAATCGGAAGACCGTGCTCATCACGCCCCTCCCATATACGCGCCTCCGTCTCCTGCCGGCGTTTATGTTTTCTTCAAGTATCGAGGGAATGACCATGTAGCTTACATTTGAGGCAATAGTCCATTCTGTTTTCATATATAATCTTCTGCCAGAAACCAGACTCTGCTCCGGTCTGAAATTATGTCCCTTGTTCAACAGTTCTGTTGCACCAGACCTTGAACTCTGTGCACAACAGTTCGGCTGACAGTTCAAGGTACAGTTGAGACAGCCCTTGGACACCTCTAACAATGATCCAGCAGTTAGTGAAGATAACTGAGACACACACAGTTAATCGAAACCAAACTCTACTAGAGAGTGTTCCAACAGATGATTTAAACAGTTTATCAAGCAGTACCGGGAACCAAAGTAAAAATGAGAGCACGCACGGTATGTTACCCAGTTCGGCCTTGCCTACTCTGGGGGGTTTCCCAAACCCTATAATGGGACACAAATCGTATTACGAGATTTAGAGCTACAAGTGGTCTTACTCTTACACAACCCCGTGTTTGTAATCGCCTAGCCTCTAACTCTCCATCTCTCGGATTTGCGATCTCGGTTCGTTGCTACTCCCCTCGATCCCCTGTGGGTAGGACGAGACTTCTCTCTCGTCCTAGTCTTGAACTTCTCGGAAGTCCAGTCGCCTTCTCTCAAAGACGTAGCTTGATAGCTGTGAGTGTGTACTTCGTTGATCCTCCAGCACAGCCTGAACACCACACTGAACAGACAGTTGCTTTAGGGCTGATATTCCGATGTGGAATGGCCAGCCGTCGCTTCTCCCCTAATCTCACGAACTCTCGTGTTTACCTTTTTCTCTCGGGAGTCGCACCCATAAGGACGCCCTAGCATTGTATATATATGCTTGGACGGAACCCTAGACCGATCACCCATATATGCTCTGATACCAGTAGTTCTGGTCTTTGGTCTAAAGATAGATTCGGTTTTGCCAAAATGCCAAGGGGGAGATTTATGTTCCCATGATTGGCATGTCTTTGACAAAACATCTTTAGACAGTCCAAGCTGGAGTTCAATCACATATTGGAACAGAAGTACAGCGTACAGAAGACGCATGATCAAGATACGGTTTATAAACGATTTATTCTGAAGATACTAAAGACTGAGGATCTTTGCAGTTGGAGATACTAAAGACTGAGGATCTTTCCTGTTGGAGTCGGTCAGTGATGGCCCATAATTGTATGAATCATAAACACAGTTAAACCCACCAAATTAGACTGTTTGTCTATCTAACTTCTACTTGTTAGTCCCGATATATTTCCACAGGGCATTTTAGAGATGAAAGTGAAAACACGCTAAGGAGAGGATTTTATGCTGAAAAGATATCAGGAGTCAATCCAAGGTCGAGATCATATGCCGACTGAAGAAATCTAAAGGATCCTGACATGGAATCAATCAAAACAAATCAAACCAAAGAGGAATCAAGTCGGCCCGGGGCCAAAATACACTGACAGTTTTGTGAAAAGACTGCACAAAATTGAACAAAACTCACATATGGGCAAGATGACCGGCCACTTGAACAAGAGGTGGCCAAGGGAGGAAAGCCACCCCATCCCACCACCTCCTACCTGCGGCTCCTCCCCCTCCTCCTAAGATGACCGACTACTTGGCTTGGAGGTGGCAAAAGCCACCTTCCCTCCTCCTCCACCACCGCCTACCGGCGGCTTCCACCGCCCTCTCCTCCTCCTCCTCCATGTGGTGGCTTCTCCTCCCTTGATTTGCTCATCCAATCTCCATGCAACAAGTGTCCTCATCTCCTCCTCCTTCCATGGCTATATAAGGAGGAGCTCCTCCCCTCATTTTAATCATCCAAAAATTGTAAAAACACTTATCTCTCTAAGTTTGTTACTATGTAAGTTTGGTTCGGTTTTGAAATAATACTCCTGTTGGTTCTTGAGTATTATACTTTAGGGAATACTCCTGTTGGTTCTTGAGTATTCAGTGGGAAATTGGGAGTACTCCTGTTGGTTCTTGAGTACTCCACCCCTTTCCCTCTTACTGTTTTCAAAAACCCCCGAGTATTTAGCTATGGTATCCACCTCTATGGATATTCGTAGCTAAACTCTTTATTCGGTTAAGGGTTCACACCCTTGTGCCAACATCTTGAGATTTTTGCACTCAATATTGTTTTACGCTTCTCTAGTCTTGGAGATCGAGGTTGAGTAACACCTTTGTCGGGTTATTCAATCTTAGTCTTTGAAATCTAGTTAGAGTAACACCTTTGTCGGGTTATTCGAGCTAGAAAAAAGACTAGAAACCTAAGGCTTTGTCAAACTTGTTGTGGAGTACCACCTTTGTCGGGGTATTTGGGTTGTCACCTTTGTCAGGACAACCACATAACAACTTGACAGGTTAAGGGTGTGGAGTACCACCTTTGTCGGGGTATTTGGGTTGTCACCTTTGTCGGGACAACCACACGTAGAAGTGTAAAAGAAATCTATTGAAGTCAATGATAGATGTGTCACAAGAAGAGTCCCAAAACCGAATGCTTTCCCCTGATTCAAAACACCATCTGCATTTTACTTTCTTAGTATAAACTGCTCACCTACAGGAGGACTTGACAATCACGCATCACCCGCTGTAAGTCTTCTTTGTATTTTCAGTATTTACTTTTCTGTAATTTACTTTTCCGCACTAAAAACCAAAACCAACCAACCAATCACTTAGACGTTAGTATTAAAATCTCAATCAACCTAAAAAACGCTCCCTCGCTGTTCAATCCTCAACAGTATTCACTATCGTGGCAAACCCGTAAAGAACACATATCCCCCTAATTCCCTTGGGTTCGACCCCTACTTACCACTAGCTACCCAGTAGTGTAGTCGCGAGTAGCGGACTTTATAAATATTATTTGTACATTTGCTCTGACGACAAGCATCTGTCAAATTGGCGCCGTTGCCGGGGAATTAGCCATCGGATAAGTTGTTCTTTCCTTCCCATGACCTCATGACGCAACCACCTTCGTATGCATGGACAACACGGCACCTTCCACTGTTCGGAGGAACGGATGCAGAAGATCCAGTACTACATTGTCGGAGCTTTCACTACGTTTGCTGCCACATAAAACCTGAGAATGAAACGTTAGAGGAATTTATGCTTAAACGCTTTAAATTCTCTCTAACGGATTTCGCAACAATCTGGTATTACACATCACCCGCTAGTAGTGCAGTACGTTTCGTGGACCTCTGCGCACCATTCCTAAAAGAATTCTCCCCACCATCCTTACGCCAACAAACCCGTGAGAAGATCATGAGCCTTCAACAATCCCGGGACGAGACCTTGGACAAATACTACATGAACTTTGATGCCATCATCTCAAGCTGCCCGCACCATGGATTTTCGAAGAAAGTTCTTCTCCAAAAATTTCTTCGTGGGATGAGGTCTGAAGAGCTGGGAAGAGTTAACGAGGCAATGAGAAGGTCTGCCATAAACTTCACCATTGCAGACATGTGGTACCTTATAATCGGCCTGGCCGCTACCACAAGACGAGTACCCCAAACTGACGAGGAAATGCACACAGAAGAAGCTGACCCTGAGGCTGACGAAGAAGAAACCACCGAACCGTCAAAAGATACTCCAGAACCATCGGAAGTATCAGACATAGAAAGCTTCGGGAGTAACGAACCTTCATGGGAACAGAACGCCGTGTCAGCAATGGATGAAGTCCAGAATACCACCAGTATGCTGCCCGAGCAATACCCAGCTTTCTTCACCCAAGCTTCCGATACCATCTACAACCAGGTCCCCACAGACGGACATGACGAGGTAGGACCAAGCCTTAAGATGCGACCATCCCAACTCTTCCCATCAATCAACAAGCAAATCGCAGAGAACTATGCGATCCAAGAAGAGGCTGAAAAGTGGATGGTAAAAGGGCCTGAGCAGAATGACTCCTACATGGAGCACGCTTTCGCCATGACTGGACAAGGCAGCCCTAAACAGGAGAAAACCCAGTTCAAAAAGCTGATAGTGAAAGGTCCCTCGCCTTCTCAGAGACGTTGGAAGGAGATACCATCAGAACTGGACCCAAACCCGTCATCTGCTAAAAAATCAGGAAGACTCACCGCAAGAATCAAAGTCGGTGGAATCAAGAAGTATGACCTCAGCCACCCATGGGACCCAAACCAGTGATCCACAAACGAGGTATCTTCGAGCCAACGACGTTAAACAAGTGCACTGGTCGGGAGGTAACCCGACACTATCTTACTTTTCTGCACTTTAATTTCTGTCATTTAAATTCAGTAATTTAGTTTTAAGCTTGCATGACTTTTGAACAAAGGCACGCCTTCGTTCAAAAGTGGGGGGTGAGAACCACCTGTGTACATAAATAACATGCTTGCTGTTTTTTTTCTTAGTAATAGTATCTTTTTGAAAATATGAACTTAAGAATGTGAAAAAGATAAGCCATAATTCATGCATTAACCTTGTGAAAATTCAACTGTCTAAAAACTTAGGATGTAACTTTTCATTTGTCCCTTTGTGCTAAGATAACTAGGGATGTGGAGTTGATAGAAATGCCCTCGAAGGACTTGGCAAGCATTCGAAGGATCAAATCAAACTATATGGTTTTCGAAGTCAGTGGAGGCTGCACTTCGGGGTTCAGTGAATAATTGAAGTCATCTCCGCCAAGAAGCATCTATGCAAAGGCGAGGACGGGAATCAAACCGTCCTCTCTCCGTTCAAAGTAGCCGAGAAAATAGATGAGCGACCCTCATCTTGACACGCGCGAAACGACAGTCAAAGTAGCCCAGAAAATAGTTGAGCGACCCTCACCTTGACCCGCACGAAAATGGCAAAAAAGTGAGGAGCGGGGAGGTATTTCCATAGGCTTGCGGGCGATGATTGGACCTCCCAACAAGGTTGAGAAAATGGACTAGCAAGTCACAAAGAAGCAAAAAACTCAAATAAGAAAATCAAAAGAGGCCAAAGGCCCAAAATTGTGAAGGTTTTAACCGAGCAAAAGTGAAGCACTCAAAAAAGATCAAATTAAAAGCCAAAGGCAGAATCACTACAAAAAAGCAGTCCCTCGCCAAAGAAGAAAAATCAAAAAGGCTCAACTCACTGAAACCCGAATCGAATCACGTGCTAGAGAAAGCTACAAGAAAACCATATAGTGCGAGACAATCCCGAGGGTGTAGTCCAGGAGCCAAAAAAGGGCTATCTCCCGAAACATCCGAAATAATTTGCATCTCAGCACGAAGGTACACGTATCAAGTTATTTCTAATTATTTTCACGGTTTAATTTAGTAACAAGTAGTAATGCATGAATTAGGAAAAGTCTAGTACCACAGTCTTATTTTCATATTTCGACCAACTTACTTAGTAACGCCCTTATAAAGCATTGTTTGGGACGAACAACTAAAAGTGGGGGGTAATCTGATGGACCATAATTGTATGAATCATAAACACAGTTAAACCCACCAAATTAGACTGTTTGTCTATCTAACTTCTACTTGTTAGTCCCGATATATTTCCACAGGGCATTTTAGAGATTAAAGTGAAAACACGCTAAGGAGAGGATTTTATGCTGAAAAGATATCAGGAGTCAATCCAAGGTCAAGATCATATGCCGACTGAAGAAATCTAAAGGATCCTGACATGGAATCAATCAAAACAAATCAAACCAAAGAGGAATCAAGTCAGCCCGGGGCCAAAATACACTGACAGTTTTGTGAAAAGACTGCACAAAACTGTACAAAACTCACATATGGGCAAGATGACCGGCCACTTGAAGAAGAGGTGGCCAAGGGAGGAAAGCCACCCCATTCCACCACCTCCTACCGGCGGCTCCTCCCCCCTCCTCCCAAGATGACCGGCTACTTGGCTTGGAGGTGGCAAAAGCCACCTTCCCTCCTCCTCCACCACCGCCTACCGGCGGCTTCCACCGCCCTCTCCTCCTCCTCCATGTGGTGGCTTCTCCTCCCTTGATTTGCTCATCCAATCTCCATGCAACAAGTGTCCTCATCTCCTCCTCCTTCCATGGCTATATAAGGAGGAGCTCCTCCCCTCATTTTAATCATCCAAAAATTGTAAAAACACTTATCTCTCTAAGTTTGTTACTATGTAAGTTTGGTTCGGTTTTGAAATAATACTCCTGTTGGTTCTTGAGTATTATACTTTAGGGAATACTCATGTTGGTTCTTGAGTATTCAGTAGGAAATTGGGAGTACTCCTGTTGGTTCTTGAGTACTCCACCCCTTTCCCTCTTACTGTTTTCAAAAACCCCCGAGTATTTAGCTATGGTATCCACCTCTATGGATATTCGTAGCTAAACTCTTTATTCGGTTAAGGGTTCACACCCTTGTGCCAACATCTTGAGATTTTTGCACTCAATATTGTTTTACGCTTCTCTAGTCTTGGAGATCGAGGTTGAGTAACACCTTTGTCGGGTTATTCAATCTTAGTCTTTGAAATCTAGTTAGAGTAACACCTTTGTCGGGTTATTCGAGCTAGAAAAAAGACTAGAAACCTAAGGCTTTGTCAAACTTGTTGTGGAGTACCACCTTTGTCAGGGTATTTGGGTTGTCACCTTTGTCGGGACAACCACATAACAACTTGACAGGTTAAGGGTGTGGAGTACCACCTTTGTCGGGGTATTTGGGTTGTCACCTTTGTCGGGATAACCACACGTAGAAGTGTAAAAGAAATCTATTGAAGTCAATGATAGATGTGTCACAAGAAGAGTCCCAAAACCGAATGCTTTCCCCTGATTCAAAACACCATCTGCATTTTACTTTCTTAGTATAAACTGCTCACCTACCGGAGGACTTGACAATCACGCATCACCCGCTGTAAGTCTTCTTTGTATTTTCAGTATTTACTTTTCTGTAATTTACTTTTCCGCACTAAAAACCAAAACCAACCAACCAATCACGTAGACGTTAGTATTAAAATCTCAATCAACCTAAAAAACGCTCCCTCGCTGTTCAATCCCCAACAGTATTCACTATCGTGGCAAACCCGTAAAGAACACATATCCCCCTAATTCCCTTGGGTTCGACCCCTACTTACCACTAGCTACCCAGTAGTGAAGTCGCGAGTAGCGGACTTTATAAATATTATTTGTACATTTGCTCTGACGACAAGCATCTGTCACTCAACTATGGAGTAAGGTGTTGAGACAGGTTTACCTCAAGAGCCGTATAGCTCTTATCCAGAGAAATATTAAGGGACCGGAAGGGTGCATGATGGCTTTACGGAGGATGCCTGTGCGATGGTGGATCCTCCAGCTATTCCTGATTTGGTGTCAAAGAAAGACAGATAATGGAGTTTTTTAAGGAAAATCAAAACTCAGTGTCACTGGCTAAACTAAAAAGAGTACTGATAAGGAGAAACCAAAGAAGAAAGTGACCATCCAATCATACTCGACAGAAGTATCCACCCAAAGGAATAGCACGAGTACATATGCAGGGGGAGCAAGTACATCCAAGAAAAGGAAGAGGAGTGCTCCAGGATCTGCTCCACCCAGTGTATCAACTGAAGCATCTGAGCATGAAATGTGGTTAGTCGGTACAGATGCAGCAGCTAAGTGGAAGGGAGTGTAGAAGAAGGTCATCTCTAAAAGGCTACCTAATAAAACGTCAGTCCCAAGGGAGTCATCCCTAACAGCAGCTCTGACTATATTCTACTGAAGGAAGTAGAGATCATTCAGGGGTTCGAACAGTCGCTAAGACATCTTGGTCCGACAGTCTCACGGTATGTGTCCCTGTCCCAATCTATGTTCGAGGGGGAGTTGACCAGATTTCAGATACCAAAGAGTCGTAAGTGCTCCCTCAGCTTGCGCTGATTGATTGGCTGGTTGAACTCGGTTGGACCCCTTGCCAGTTTGTGGCAAAAGGGGGAGTAGTTCCACCCCAAATATTCAGCAAATATTTCGCAACATCTCCGAATTATTTGACGACATATTCGATCTATCTTTAAAGATGACTTCCACCCCAAGCCATCCGATATTCCCTCAGCCGATCTACCTGTGTATATTTGATCTCACAAATCTTTGATGATGATCTGTCGTTTGGCTCCCATCAAATAGCTTTGTTGACATCTTCGGAACTTCAATCCATTAAGATATCTTCTTCAATCTCGTCGTCGACATCTTCTTCATAAGATATCTTCTTCGACAATTTAGACATGTGGTTTCCAATTCTGGTAAGGAAATATTAGAGTGACCTCTCGAAGGATCTGTGTCGTTGCTGACTGACAGATGCTTGTCGTCAGAGCAAATGTACAAATAATATTTATAAAGTCCGCTACTCGCGACTTCACTACTGGGTAGCTAGTGGTAAGTAGGGGTCGAACCCAAGGTCGAACCCAAGCAGACCTTCTCATTGCCTCGTTAACTCTTCCCAGCTCTTCGGACCTCATCCCACGAAGAAATTTTTGGAGAAGAACTTTCTTCGAAAATCCATGGTGCGGGCAGATTGAGATGATGGCATCATAGTTCATGTAGTATTTGTCCAAGGTCTCGTCTCGGGATTGTTGAAGGCTCATGATCTTCTCACGGGTTTGTTGGCGTAAGGATGGTGGGGAGAATTCTTTTAGGAATGGTGCGCAGAGGTCCACGAAACGTACTGCACTACTAGCGGGTGATGTGTAATACCAGATTGTTGTGAAATCCGTTAGAGAGAATTTAAAGCATTTAAGCTTAAATTCCTCTAACGTTTCATTCTCAGGTTTTATGTGGCAGCAAACGTAGTGAAAGCTCCGACAGTGTAGTATTGGATCTTCTGCATCCGTTCCTCCGAACAGTGGAAGGTGCCGTGTTGTCAATGCATATGAAGGTGGTTGCGTCATGAGGTCATGGGAAGGAAAGAACAACTTATCCGATGGCTAATTGCCCGGCAACGGCGCCAATTTGACAGATGCTTGTCGTCAGCGCAAATGTACAAATAATATTTATAAAGTCCGCTACTCGCGACTTCACTACTGGGTAGCTAGTGGTAAGTAGGGGTCGAACCCAAGGGAATTAGGGGGATATGTGTTCTTTACGGGTTTGCTACGATAGTGAATACTGTTGGGGATTGAACAGCGAGGGAGCGTTTTTTAGGTTGATTGAGATTTTAATACTAACGTCTACGTGATTGGTTGGTTGGTTTTGGTTTTTAGTGCGGAAAAGTAAATTACAGAAAAGTAAATACTGAAAATACAAAGAAGACTTACAGCGGGTGATGCGTGATTGTCAAGTCCTCCGGTAGGTGAGCAGTTTATACTAAGAAAGTAAAATGCAGATGGTGTTTTGAATCAGGGGAAAGCATTCGGTTTTGGGACTCTTCTTGTGACACATCTATCATTGACTTCAATAGATTTCTTTTACACTTCTACGTGTGGTTATCCCGACAAAGGTGACAACCCAAATACCCCGACAAAGGTGGTACTCCACACCCTTAACCTGTCAAGTTGTTATGTGGTTGTCCCGACAAAGGTGACAACCCAAATACCCTGACAAAGGTGTTACTCCACAACAAGTTTGACAAAGCCTTAGGTTTCTAGTCTTTTTTCTAGCTCGAATAACCCGACAAAGGTGTTACTCTAACTAGATTTCAAAGACTAAGATTGAATAACCCGACAAAGGTGTTACTCAACCTCGATCTCCAAGACTAGAGAAGCGTAAAACAATATTGAGTGCAAAAATCTCAAGATGTTGGCACAAGGGTGTGAACCCTTAACCGAATAAAGAGTTTAGCTACGAATATCCATAGAGGTGGATACCATAGCTAAATACTCGGGGGTTTTTGAAAACAGTAAGAGGGAAAGGGGTGGAGTACTCAAGAACCAACAGGAGTACTCCCAATTTCCTTCTGAATACTCAAGAACCAACATGAGTATTCCCTAAAGTATAATACTCAAGAACACAGGAGTATTATTTCAAAACCGAACCAAACTTACATAGTAACAAACTTAGAGAGATAAGTGTTTTTACAATTTTTGGATGATTAAAATGAGGGGAGGAGCTCCTCCTTATATAGCCATGGAAGGAGGAGGAGATGAGGACACTTGTTGCATGGAGATTGGATGAGCAAATCAAGGGAGGAGAAGCCACCACATGGAGGAGGAGGAGAGGGCGGTGGAAGCCGCCGGTAGGCGGTGGTGGAGGAGGAGGGAAGGTGGCTTTTGCCACCTCCAAGCCAAGTAGCCGGTCATCTTGGGAGGAGGGGGGAGGAGCCGCCGGTAGGAGGTGGTGGAATGGGGTGGCTTTCCTCCCTTGGCCACCTCTTCTTCAAGTGGCCGGTCATCTTGCCCATATGTGAGTTTTGTACAGTTTTGTGCAGTCTTTTCACAAAACTGTCAGTGTATTTTGGCCCCGGGCTGACTTGATTCCTCTTTGGTTTGATTTGTTTTGATTGATTCCATGTCAGGATCCTTTAGATTTCTTCAGTCGGCATATGATCTTGACCTTGGATTGACTCCTGATATCTTTTCAGCATAAAATCCTCTCCTTAGCGTGTTTTCACTTTAATCTCTAAAATGCCCTGTGGAAATATATCGGGACTAACAAGTAGAAGTTAGATAGACAAACAGTCTAATTTGGTGGGTTTAACTGTGTTTATGATTCATACAATTATGGTCCATCAGATTAATCCCCACTTTTAGTTGTTCGTCCCAAACAATGCTTTATAAGGGCGTTACTAAGTAAGTTGGTCGAAATATGAAAATAAGACTGTGGTACTAGACTTTTCCTAATTCATGCATTACTACTTGTTACTAAATTAAACCGTGAAAATAATTAGAAATAACTTGATACGTGTACCTTCGTGCTGAGATGCAAATTATTTCGGATGTTTCGGGAGATAGCCCTTTTTTGGCTCCTGGACTACACCCTCGGGATTGTCTCGCACTATATGGTTTTCTTGTAGCTTTCTCTAGCACGTGATTCGATTCGGGTTTCAGTGAGTTGAGCCTTTTTGATTTTTCTTCTTTGGCGAGGGACTGCTTTTTTGTAGTGATTCTGCCTTTGGCTTTTAATTTGATCTTTTTTGAGTGCTTCACTTTTGCTCGGTTAAAACCTTCACAATTTTGGGCCTTTGGCCTCTTTTGATTTTCTTATTTGAGTTTTTTGCTTCTTTGTGACTTGCTAGTCCATTTTCTCAGCCTTGTTGGGAGGTCCAATCATCGCCCGCAAGCCTATGGAAATACCTCCCCGCTCCTCACTTTTTTGCCGTTTTCGTGCGGGTCAAGGTGAGGGTCGCTCAACTATTTTCTGGGCTACTTTGACTGTCGTTTCGCGCGTGTCAAGATGAGGGTCGCTCATCTATTTTCTCGGCTACTTTGAACGGAGAGAGGACGGTTTGATTCCCGTCCTCGCCTTTGCATAGATGCTTCTTGGCGGAGATGACTTCAATTATTCACTGAACCCCGAAGTGCAGCCTCCACTGACTTCGAAAACCATATAGTTTGATTCGATCCTTCGAATGCTTGCCAAGTCCTTCGAGGGCATTTCTATCAACTCCACATCCCTAGTTATCTTAGCACAAAGGGACAAATGAAAAGTTACATCCTAAGTTTTTAGACAGTTGAATTTTCACAAGGTTAATGCATGAATTATGACTTATCTTTTTCACATTCTTAAGTTCATATTTTCAAAAAGATACTATTACTAAGAAAAAACAGCAAGCATGTTATTTATGTACACAGGTGGTTCTCACCCCCCACTTTTGAACGAAGGCGTGCCTTAGTTCAAAAGTCATGCAAGCTTAAAACTAAATTACTGAATTTAAATGACAGAAATTAAAGTGCAGAAAAGTAAGATAGTGTCGGGTTACCTCCCGACCAGTGCACTTGTTTAACGTCGTTGGCTCGACGATACCTCGTTTGTGGATCACTGGTTTGGGTCCCATGGGTGGCTCAAGTCGAACTTTGCCACCGTTCCTGTGTTGTTTCTTCCTGACTTCTTGCTGGAGTAAGAGCTCCATGGTTTTGGTGTTTTCTCTTTCCATTGTTTCTGAGAAGGCGGGAGACCTTTGACCATAGCTGTTGGTCTTGTTATTTTTTTGGTCTCTAATGATAGGTCAGAAAACTGTTCACCGTGATCTGAGATAGGTGTTATGTCTGGCGGTTTCTTTGTGTCCGGGCGGCTCTGATCAATGTAGAAGTGTGCAATTTTGCCGCCGAACTTAAGCGATAATGAGCCCTTGCCAACATCGATTCTTGCTTTAGTGGCGAAGAGGAATGGTCGTCCCAATATTATTGTTGGTGGGTCGTCTTCGCAGGTCTCTTCTGTTGGTATTACATAGAAGTCTGCAGCAACGACGAGTTCTCCCACATGGAGTATTACATCTTCCAGTTCTCCAACCGGGCGGATGCATGATTTATCTCCTAGCTCGATGTTTGACCTGGGTGGTTTTAATGGACCAAGTCCTAGTAAGTAATACAAGGAGGAAGGCATGGCGGTGACAGCAGCCCCAAGATAAACTAAGCATTTATGGATCTGGGTTTCACCAATACCGCAAGTGATTGTAAAGGCCCCAGGGTCTTTATCTCTTTTCGGTAGTGGCTCATGATCTGTAGTGAGGGCTCTTTCTATTGTCGGGCTATTCTGCCCCTTCCCTGGCTTAGGATTTGCATACTCGGACCCTTTAACATTTTGCTTCGAAGCATAAGTATTAGTTGGGGAGTCCCAACCATATGCTGGTATGTCAAAGTGTGTGATCGGCGGCGGTGTTATGCAAACAGTGAATGCGTACCGTCCATTGTCAGCATGTGTAACCCATGTTTCGCCATCATTGGGTCGGTCTTCTTCTTGATTCCAATTAGGTCGATGCCTACGGTTGAAGTGATTGTTCGTAAGTCTGTAGGTTGGGGACCGTGTTACTTCTCCTAGTGTAACCTTCATGTTTGACCTCCTTATCATGCCTATGTTCGCCTTTGGATTTTGAACGGTCTGTGAAGGGAGTCTGCCAGGTTCAGTAGTGAGTGTTGACATTGCGGTGGCGAGCTGGGACATTTGTTTGGTTAATTCTGAAATTGCCCCGTCAGTTTTTGCCTGGTACTGGTGTAGTGAAGTACCCAATTGATTAACGTTTCCCGCGAGCTCCTTCATCGTGTCATTGAGCGACTTGCTTGGTTCCTGCTGATTGCTCGGGCCAGCTTGGTGCTGATTTGGCCCTTTTTGCTGATATTGGCCTACCGATGGAGCGTTCTGGTTATATTGTCGGTGGGGGATTTGGTAGAATGAATGCGCTAGTTGAGGGACAGCTGGTTGTGCCTCCTTCTGAAGATAGCTGTTGTTGTTACGCCAGACCGGGTTAGATGTTTGACCGTACTGTCTGTTTTGTCCAGCTCTGTCGTTGTATCCTTGATATCCTCCTACTATATTTACTTCCGCCGGTTCTTCTTCTATCAATGTTGGGCATGCGTCAGTTTTGTGGTCTGTAGAACCACAGAACTCGCAAGGTTTTACCGGAACTGGCTGTCTACGTATGATCTCGATCATCATCTCCTTTAACTGTTTTATCTCTTCAGTCATGGAGTTTGCTGATACCTCGGCTAGTGCTACCTTTTTTGATCGAGAGAATTCATCTTGACGAGTAGTCTCTTCTCTAAATCGGGCATTTTCAGCAACGTTGGCGATGAGATTCCTTATGCCACTCAATGATAGATTCATCATGGATCCTCCAGCTGAGGCATCCAAGAGCATTTTGTCTAAGGGTTTTAATCCATCAATGAGGTACTCGATGATGAGTTTCTCGGGCAGTCCAAGGGTACAACAGCTTCTTTCTAGGTGATTGAACTTTTCCAGGTAATCGTACATGGTTTCATTGGGACCTTGTTTGATTTCCTGTAGTTGCCTCCTTACTTGCATTGCTCTTCCAGCCGGATAGTATTTGTCTAAGAATTTCTTCTGCATCTGAGCCCATGTTCTGATGCTTCCGGAAGGCAATGAAAGGAACCAGTTGCTTGCCGAGTCTATGAGGGAAAAATAGAACGCCTTTAACTTGAAGTCGTCCATATTCACTTGATTGGGCTTTAGATTCTGGCAAATGCCATGTAGGCGTTGGAGGTGAGTGGTCACAGATTCTCCAAGAGCTCCTGAGAATTTGGGCAAGCTGTGTGCCACTGATGCGTTGATGGTTATGTTTTCTAATTCAGGGCTCTCATAGATGCACCACGGCTGTGTCTCGAAATTAGGGGCATTTAACTCGCCCATAGTTGGTTCACGGTAGTAATTATCCCCGTAGTAGTCGTCGAAAGCGGGTTCTCTTCTTGGCATGTATCGAGGTTGAGGTTGTGGTCGTGGAGGATGGATAGGAGGTTGTACTGGACCAGCTGCATTTCGGTCCTCGGGTAATTCTTGGTTTCTTCTGACTGCTTTCCTATCACGAGCTCTTCTGTTCCTGATGAGTTATTCCGGATCATCGACGAATGGAAACGGTACCTCATCATTTTGATCGTACAGGTTTATTTCTTCGTCATCCTGGTAGTCATGGTGACTTTCTTCGCGAGACATGGTTGTTTTGAAGCGCGTAACGATTCAAAGAACTTTATCCGATGGCTAATTCCCCGGCAACGGCGCCAATTTGACAGATGCTTGTCGTCAGAGCAAATGTACAAATAATATTTATAAAGTCCGCTACTCGCGACTTCACTACTGGGTAGCTAGTGGTAAGTAGGGGTCGAACCCAAGGGAATTAGGGGGATATGTGTTCTTTACGGGTTTGCCACGATAGTGAATACTGTTGGGGATTGAACAGCGAGGGAGCGTTTTTTAGGTTGATTGAGATTTTAATACTAACGTCTACGTGATTGGTTGGTTGGTTTTTGTTTTTAGTGCGGAAAAGTAAATTATAGAAAAGTAAATACTGAAAATACAAAGAAGACTTACTGCGGGTGATGCGTGATTGTCAAGTCCTCTGGTAGGTGAGCAGTTTATATTAAGAAAGTAAAATGCAGATGGTGTTTTGAATCAGGGGAAAGCATTCGGTTTTGGGACTCTTCTTGTGACACATCTATCATTGACTTCAATAGATTTCTTTTACACTTCTACGTGTGGTTATCCCGACAATGGTGACAACCCAAATACCCCGACAAAGGTGGTACTCCACACCCTTAACCTGTCAAGTTGTTATGTGGTTGTCCCGACAAAGGTGACAACCCAAATACCCCGACAAAGGTGGTACTCCACAACAAGTTTGACAAAGCCTTAGGTTTCTAGTCTTTTTTCTAGCTCGAATAACCCGACAAAGGTGTTACTCTAACTAGATTTCAAAGACTAAGATTGAATAACCCGACAAAGGTGTTACTCAACCTCGATCTCCAAGACTAGAGAAGCTTAAAACAATATTGAGTGCAAAAATCTCAAGTTGTTGGCACAAGGGTATGAACCCTTAACCGAATAAAGAGTTTAGCTACGAATATCCATAGAGGTGGATAACATAGCTAAATACTCGGGGGTTTTTGAAAACAGTAAGAGGGAAAGGGGTGGAGTACTCAAGAACCAACATGAGTACTCCCAATTTCCTACTGAATACTCAATAACCAACATGAGTATTCCCTAAAGTATAATACTCAAGAACCAACAGGAGTATTATTTCAAAACCGAACCAAACTTACATAGTAACAAACTTAGAGAGATAAGTGTTTTTACAATTTTTGGATGATTAAAATGAGGGGAGGAGCTCCTCCTTATATAGCCATGGAAGGAGGAGGAGATGAGGACACTTGTTGCATGGAGATTGGATGAGCAAATCAAGGGAGGAGAAGCCACCACATGGAGGAGGAGGAGAGGGCGGTGGAAGCCGCCGGTAGGCGGTGGTGGAGGAGGAGGGAAGGTGGCTTTTGCCACCTCCAAGCCAAGTAGCCGGTCATCTTGGGAGGAGGGGGGAGGAGCCGCCGGTAGGAGGTGGTGGAATGGGGTGGCTTTCCTCCCTTGGCCACCTCTTCTTCAAGTGCCCGGTCATCTTGCCCATATGTGAGTTTTGTACAGTTTTGTGCAATCTTTTCACAAAAATGCCAGTGTATTTTGGCCCCGGGCTGACTTGATTCCTCTTTGGTTTGATTTGTTTTGATTGATTCCATGTCGGGATCCTTTAGATTTCTTCAGTCGGCATATGATCTTGACCTTGGATTGATTCCTGATATCTTTTCAACATAAAATCCTCTCCTTAGCGTGTTTTCACTTTAATCTCTAAAATGCCCTGTGGAAATATATCGGGACTAACAAGTAGAAGTTAGATAGACAAACAGTCTAATTTGGTGGGTTTAACTGTGTTTATGATTCATACAATTATGGTCCATCATTGAGACTGCATCATCTGGCACACTTGCCTCCACATCTACAACCTGGGCTACCGGAGACTGGTCAGCTTTTGTCTCAACACGAATTGAAATCTTCTAGTTTAGCAACTCATAACTAACATCATCAATATCCTTGAGAGGCACATCCAGTTCTTCATTCTTGCCGGATGTATGGGACTCTTTCATCGTATTACCCAATTGCTTCGCTTGCAGTTCTCCACTTGCATTCTCATTCTCCTGCTTATCAGGATCACACTCGTAGCCCTTCGGGCTTAACCTTCTTCTGCAGTACCAGTCATAGGATCTGCAGCAGGTTTCAATTCCTTCGGCTTTTAATAACTGCTTTGTCACCTTTAGCTCACTCAAGCTTGACCAATCGTTCGTACTTCCTTTGCTGTATGAGAGCAAGCCTTGGGTGAGCAGAGGAGATTGCCTCATTTAGGGTTGAGAAATCGTCTGGTTTTCCATCGTAGTCTGCACACTCTCCTTATTTAGGGTAGGTTCGTTTCAGATCTGACACTCCCTCCTTTTCCTGGTCGTTTTATAATGGTATAGGACTGATATCTGAAGGTATAAGAATGTAAATCTCTAGGTATGTACCTTCTGTTCCAGCTTCCTGTTGATAGGTGGTCAGCCTAACTATTTAAGCTGGTGTTCTGCCTGTGACTGACCACTGTCTGGAACACTTAGTTCTTGATAACACACAGACCCAAGGAGGATCTGAGTGTTTCAAACTGAGCGGCATCAAGTGGTTTAGTGAATATGTCCGCCAATTTCTTGTCTGTTGTAACATGCGTAAGAGTGACCACCTTCTGTTCAACCAGCTCTCGGATGAAGTGATGTCTGATGTCTATGTGCTTCGTCCTGGAGTGTTGCACTGGGTTCTTGGAGATACTGATTGCGCTCATATTGTCACAATACAGAGTCATTTCTTCTTGTTTAACTCCGTATTCAGATAGCATCTGCTTCATCCATAGTAGTTGAGTGCAGCTGCTTCCTGCTGCTATGTATTCTGCTTCAGCCGTAGACAGTGAGATGTTGTTTTACTTTTTGTTGGACCACGAGACCAAGTTATTTCCTAAGAAGAAGCATCCTCCAGATGTGCTCTTTCGATCTTCAGCGTTTCCTGCCCAGTCTGCGTCGCAGTAGCCAACCAGATGTGGGTTGGTGTCCTTGGTATACCAGATTCCAAAATCAACCGTCCCGCATACATACTTTATGATTCTCTTAACTTGTAGGAGATGACTTTCCTTGGGATCCACCTGGTATCTTGCACAAACGCCAACGAAATATGCTATATCTGGTCTACTGGCTGTCAAGTACAAGAGGCTTCCAATCATACTCCTGTACAGCGTCTGATCGACCTTTGTTCCAGCCTCGTCTTTGGTTATCTTTATGTGAGTAGCGGCCAGAGTTCGTTTGTGACTTGCTTTCTCAAGATCAAATTTCTTTATCAGATTCTTGGCATACTTGCTTTGTGAAATGAAGATGCCGTCTTCCTTCTGAGTCACCTGGAGTCCTAGAAAGTAGTTCATTTCACCAACCATGCTCATCTTGAACTCCTTCTGCATCTGATCAACAAATTGATCCACCATTTTCTGGGTATTGGACCCAAACACAATATCGTCAACATAGATTTGTGCGATAATAAAGTCTGACCTCGTGTGTTTAACGAACAGGGTCTTGTCCACTCCCCCTTGCACATATCCATGGTCGACGAGGAACACAGTGAGACGCTCATACCAAGCTCTGGGTGCTTGTTTGAGACTGTACAAGGCTTTCTTCAGGTGGTACACAGATACTGGGTGATGCGGATCCTCAAACCCTTTCGGTTGAGCGACGAAGACCTCCTCATTCAGAAATCCATTTAGGAAGGCACTTTTGACATCCATCTAGAACAGTCGAAACTTTAAGTGACATGCCAGAGCAAGCAGTAGGCGGATGGCTTCAAGACGTGCGACCGGAGCAAAGGTTTCCTCAAAGTCTATCCCTTCTATTTGAGTGTATCCTTGAGCCACAAGACGAGCTTTGTTTCTTGTGATGTTCCCTGATGCGTCGGACTTGTTTTTGAAGATCCATTTTGTACCAATGACGTTGACCCCATCAGGTCTTGGAACCAAATCACATACATCGTTTCGAGCAAATTCTTCCAGTTCCTCCTGCATAGCGAGGACCCAATACTCATCAAGTAACGCTTCCTTTATGTTTTTCGGCTCGATTGAAGAGAGGAAACACGAGCAGGCAGCCGATTCTCTGGAGTTGCTCAGAATTCTGCGAGTTTGAACTCCGTCACTAGGTGAACCAATAACTTCAGAGATTGGGTGATCCCTGGCAATTCGTCGGGAGGGTTGTAGCGTAGTGACATTTTCTTGGGGGTTGACAGTAGCAGCGTCGTCAGAGGAATGATCTACAGGGGGGGTCATCAGAGGTGCCTTCAGACGGGTCATGCTCAGACGGGTCATGCTCAGTCTGCTGGGATGATGGTTGTCGTAGGTGCTGTGCTAGTACTGTCGTCAGCGTCGTCCGGGACCGCCTGTACGATCACTTCATCCTTTACTTTGACATTTATAGATTCCATGACTGATCATGTACGTTTGTTGAACACGCGGTAAGCTCGACTGTTTGAGGAATAACCAAGAAAGAACCCTTCATCACTCTTTGGATCCAGCTTCTGTCGGTACTCTCGGTCTTTCAGAATGTAGCACTCACTTCCAAAAATGTGGAAATATTTAACAGTGGGCTTCTTTCCTTTCCAGAGTTCATAGCATGTCTTCTCCGTTCCAGTGCGTATAGTAACTTGATTTATGATGTGACATGCTGTATTCATAGCTTCGGACCAGAACTTCAGAGGAATCTTTTTGGCATGGATCATCACCCGGGCCATCTCTTGAATGGTACGATTCTTCCGTTCCACCACTCCATTCTGCTGAGGGGTGATTGCCGATGCGAACTGATGAGCAATTCTGTGTTTCGTACAGTAGGTACTCATAGTAACATTCTTGAATTCTGTGCCATTATCACTCCTGATGGACACCAGTTTTTCTCCTTTGTCTTCCCTTTCTCGTTGGATAAGAGTAGCAAGCTCTATGAATTGTTGAGCAGCTTCGGTCTTGTCACGAAGGAACCTTGTCCAGGTGAATCTGGTAAAGTCGTCAACACAGACCAGAACATACTTCTTTCCTCCATAGCTCTCAGTTTGCACTGGTCCCATCAAGTCCATATGGATCAGTTCCAGAGGTCGGTTGATGCTGATTTGAGAGACCTTGGGGTGTGATACTTTCGTCTGTTTCCCAATCTGACATTCTCCGCACATCACATATTGACTTCCTTTGACATTCGGCATTCCTTTGATGAGTCCAGATGAGCAGAGTTTCTTCAATGTCTTGAGATTCAGATGTCCCAACCGTCTGTGCCAAAGGGACATCTCATCTGCTTGACTAGACAAGCAGGCCGTTCCAGTACCTGTTCCATCAGATCCGATGAGATAACAATTGTTGGCTGCTCTGCTTCCTTTCATCAATATTCCTCCATCCTTGTCGAGAACCTGGCGTGAGTTGTGAGTGAACTTGACGTGATATCCTCCGTCTCAAAGTTGACTTATGCTGATCAGGTTCACTTTCAGTCCTTCAACTAGGAGAGTGTCTTTGAGGACAGGTAGATCCGGAACCTTCAATGTCCCACAGTCGATTACCTGTCCCTTAACACTGTCTCCGAAGGTGACGAACTGCTTCTTAATCACAGGTCGAATCTAGGTGAGAAATCTGGGGTCTCCTGTCATATGGGCAGAGCATCCGCTGTCGAAATACCAGCGATCTTTCTCCATGTGACTTGAAGAGCTGAAAGCAACCATGCACACATCTTTACTTCTATAAGTTTTGGTGTCTATCTTCCAGTCATGAACCGTGCTTGGTGGTAGCTGTCCTTGCTGTGCAGTCATCTTGAACAGTTCCAGGATCCCACTCAGTGTGTCGAGTTTTTACTCTGATACCATTTGAAATTATGTCCCCTGTTCAAGCTTGTGTCCAGGATTCTGTTGCACCAGACCTTGAACTCTGTGCATAACAGTTCAGCTGACAGTTCAAGGTATAGTTGAGACAGCCCTTAGACACCTCTAGCAATGATCCAGCAGTTAGTGAAGATAACTGAGACACACACAGTTAATCGGAACCAAACTCTACCAGAGAGTGTTCCAACAGATGATTTAAACAGTTTATCAAGCAGTACCGGGAACCAAAGTAAAAATGGGAGCACGCACGGTATGTTACCCAGTTTGGCCTCGCCTACTCTGGGGGGTTTCCCACACCCTATAATGGGACACAAATCATATTACGAGATTTAGAGCTACAAGTGGTCTTAATCTTACACAACCCCGTGTTTGTAATCGCCTAGCCTCTAACTCTCCGTCTCTCAGATTGGCGATCTCGGTTCGTCGCTACTCCCCTCGATCCCCTGTGGGTAGGACGAGACTTCTCTCTCGGCCTAGTCTTGAACTTCTCGGAAGTCCAGTCGCCTTCTCTCAAAGACGTAGCTTGATAGCTGTGTGTGTGTACTTCGTTGATCCTCCAGCATAGCCTAAACACCACACTGAACAGAAAGTTGCTTCTGGGCAGATATTTTGATGTGGAATGTCCAGCCGTCGCTTCTCCCCCAATCTCACAAACTCTCGTGTTTACCTTTTTCTCTCGGGAGTCGCACCCATAAGGACGCCCTAGCATTGTATATATATGCTTGGACGGAACCCTAGACCGATCAGAATATGTCGTCAAATAATTCGAAGATGTTGCGAAATATTTGCTGAATATTCGATCTATCTTTAAAGATGACTTCCACCCCAAGCCATCCGATATTCCCTCAGCCGATCTGCATGCGTATATTTGATCGCACAAATCTTTGATGATGATCTGTCGTTTGGCTCCCATCAAATAGCTTTGTTGACATCTTCGGGACTTCAATCCATTAAGATATCTTCTTCAATCTCGTCGTCGGCATCTTCTTCATAAGATATCTTCTTCGACAATTTAGACAGGTGGTTTCCAATTCTGGTAAGGAAATATTAGAGTGACCTCTCAAAGGATCTGTGTCGTTGCTGACCGACTCCAACTGGAAAGATCCGCAGTCTTTAGAATCTCCAACTGGAAAGATCCTCAGTCTTTAGTATCTTCAGAATAAACCGTATATAAACCGTATCTTGATCATGCGTCTTCTGTACGCTATACTTCTGTTCCAATATGTGATTGAACCCCAGCTTGGACTGTCTAAAGATGTTTTGTCAAAGACATGCCAATCATGGGAACATCACGGTCGCCACCCAGACCTCGTCCGGCATGACTTTGGTGCTATCAAGCTCCATGCAAACGCGAGCGTAGTTTGGGTTGATGAACAACCGCGTGCGGTTGTCAACTGCGAGAAAGCCACCGAACGAGGCAACAATGGCCTTGATAGAGGCCCTTGTCGTGAGGGACAAATCAAATCTAAATTTATAATCTCCACTACCTTAGGTTTTACTAAAAAGATAGTAAGCGGCAAGTAGGGGTCGAACCCAAGGGAGTTGTAATGGCTACTTGTTGTTTTTAAACAAAACAGTAAAGAAAGTAAATGGCTTGGGGGGGGGGGGGTTGGAACAAGTTAATACTAGTGCATAAAGTAAATGAGCGAATGTAAGCAAGTGAGTATTCGGTCTAGGGATCCATTGTCACACATTCATCATGGATATCTAATGATCTTACTTTGTGTTCATGAGTGTGGATTACTCCATTTCAAGACATAATCCCTAAGTAAGGCCATTTCAAGCACTTACACCACAATCTATTCCATTTCAAGATATAGATTTCTAGTTCTAGCTAGACTAATACACCATTTCAAGATGTATTAGCCTAAGTGCAGCCACCTGTTGTCATGATTCATTATCAAACGAGTAGCTAAAGAGTGATTAAACAACTCGACCAAGCTTTGCCATTCCAAGCATCCACTTGGTTTCATTGTTTAATCTAGATTGAACTACTCGGCCAAGCTTTGCCATTCCAAGCATCCACTTAGCCTTTCGTTCAATCCAAATAATGGCACAAGAACTAGATGAACACTCCATAGCATTAAGTAAAGGATCTCAAAATGTGTTGACAATACTATTGTGGCTTGTTTATCATTGACCTCTAATGATCATACTTTGTGTCATGCGTGTGGTTCACTCCATTCCAAGAGATCACCCAAAGTAAGGCCATTCCAAGCACTTACACCACAAGAACACAAAGAAGCATATTAAGAATAGGGTCTCAAAACCGTGCCTCAATGTAGAATGATCCCTAAACCGAATAGGGGATTTTAGCCACTCATATCCAATGGAAGGATATGAGAGCAATGGATGGAATGTAAGTACATGAAAGTAAGAACAGTAAAGTAAGTGCAAGAAAGTAAGACGAGAATGTAAGAACAAGAAAAGTAAAGTTGCTTTGTATTTCCAAAATGAGAAAGGGGTAGAGAGAGAAGCCCCCAATGAGGCTCACACCTTGGGGCACACGATAGGACTTCTCTATCTAAGATGGTGGCACCCTTTTCCTAGACCAAGAGGTTCTATTTATAGAAAATGAGCTAGGGTTTCTCTTGTCTTGGGCACCAAGTTTGGAGTGGAAGTAGCCAAAATGGATTGGCATGAGCCAATGATGAGATGCTTCTAGAATCATCAAGGCACTCTTGCTCTGGAAGTAGTAAAAATGGATTGGCATGAGCCAAATGATGAGATGCTTCTAGAATCATCAAGATTTTGCAAGTGGGCTAGTTTTGGCTTGGAGCTCAAGTGTGGCCCAATAATGCCTTATGGTGATTTTGGCATAAAATGCCCTTTTTAAGCCCGATTCCTCTTTAGACTTCAAAAGGCCCTGAAATACAAAACGACATTAACAAGCAAGTGTTCTCATGATTAAGTGTCGTATTTGGTTGGTTTTGTTGACTCGATGAGTCGTATAAATACGACTCATCAAACAACCCCACACTTGAACTTGTTCGTCCCGAACAAGGCCTTAAGTCATAAGAGGAAAAACACATACAAACATCACAAGCCCTTCTCGGCACCCCTAGATAAATGCTAGTTTAGACTTCCTCTTTCCATGCATTCTCAATCACTACTCAAGGCATTTGCTACAACATGGAATTAACTAGATACATGTACCTTTGAGTCGAGATGCAACCCAATTCGGATGAGTGGGAGATAGTCCTCTTTAGACCCATGATCTACACTCTTGGGTTCGGTTCTTGCTACATGGTTATACTTGTTGCTTCTTCTAGCACGTGATAGGTTCGAGCATCAAGATATGAGTCTTTGTTACTTTGCTTGGACATACTTGTAGTGAACTTGGCCTTCGGCCTTTGTTTGACTTTGATGATCTTCCACTTTGTTTCGGGGTAAACCTTCACATGAGTTGATTTTTCTTTGAGCTTTGCTCCTTTTTGTGAGTTTCTTTGTCCATTCCTTCTTGGGAGGTCCAATCATCGCCCTCAAGCATATGGAAATACCTCCCCGCTCTTTCTCATCCTTGTCGTTTCACGCGACTCAAGATGAGGGTCACTCACCTCTTTTCCCGGCTACTAGGACTAGAGATAGGACGGTTTGATTCCCGTCCCACCACTTGCATAAACGCTGCAATGGTGGAGTCAACTTCAACCACAAGTCTCGAAATGCAGCCTCCACAAGTCCGTATAACCATGTAACTTGAAATCCAGATCCTTGAGTGCTTTTGTCAAGCCTCACTAGGACATTTCTATCAACTCCACATCCCTTTTTATCCCAACTCATAAGGACACATAAGTAGTTAGATCACATGTTAGTCGCACAATTTAAAATTTCATAAGAGTAATGCATGTACTAGGATCCATCTATTTCACATCATGAAAGCTCAACTCCTACGCATTTTATTCACCAAACTACGCATTTTATTCAAAAAATTTAAACTTTTCAAAGGAAACGTGCTGACTCTATGCATGTGCAAGAACTAAACGTGCGGACACAACAAACTGACTAACCCACCCCACACTTTTGAACAAAGTCGTGTCCTCACGGCACAACTTAAGTTTAAGACATATAAGGTATGCAAACAAAGGAAGGGAAATGACATAAGTAAAAACTAAAAAATGAAGAAGAAAGTAAATGTACCGGGCTGCCTCCCGGCGAGCGCCTTTTTTTAACGTCATTGGCTCGACTGTACCTCATTTAGGGAACACAAGTTAGGATCCCCGGCAACGGC
This sequence comes from Rhodiola kirilowii, assembly GCA_033675215.1. Lineage (NCBI taxonomy): Eukaryota > Viridiplantae > Streptophyta > Magnoliopsida > Saxifragales > Crassulaceae > Rhodiola > Rhodiola kirilowii. Next base: position 40,368,589 of record CM066199.1, read on the forward strand.
GCCAAAATTTGATAGAGGCCCTTGTCGTGAGGGACAAATCAAATCTAAATTTATAATCTCCACTACCTTAGGCTTTACTAAAAAAATAGTAAGCGGCAAGTAGGGGTCGAACCCAAGGGAGTTGTAATGGCTACTTGTTGTTTTTAAACAAAATAGTAAAGAAAGTAAATGGCTTGGGGGGGGGGGGGGTTCGGAACAAGTTAATACTAGTGTATAAAGTAAATGAGCGAATGTAAGCAAGTGAGTATTCGGTCTAGGGATCCATTGTCACACATTCATCATGGATATCTAATGATCTTACTTTGTGTTCATGAGTGTGGATTACTCCATTTCAAGACATAATCCCGAACTAAGGCCATTTCAAGCACTTACACCACAATATATTCCATTTCAAGATATAGATTTCTAGTTCTAGCTAGACTAATACTCCATTTCAAGATGTATTAGCCTAAGTGCAGCCACCCGTTCTCATGATTCATTATCAAACGAGTAGCTAAAGAGTGATTAAACAACTCGGCCAAGCTTTGCCATTCCAAGCATCCACTTGGTTTCATTGTTTAATCTAGATTGAACTACTCGCCCAAACTTTGCCATTCCAAGTATCCACTTAGCCTTTTGTTCAATCCAAATAATGGCACAAGAACTAGATGAACACTCAATAGCATTAAGTAAAGGATCTCAAAATGTGTTGACAATACTATTGTGGCTTGTTTATCATTAACCTCTAATGATCATACTTTGTGTCATGCGTGTGGTTCACTCCATTCCAAGAGATCACCCAAAGTAAGGCAATTCCAAGCACTTACACCACAAGAACACAAAGAAGCATTAAGAATAGGGTCTCAAAACCGTGCCTCAATGTAGAATGATCCCTGAACCGAATAGGGGATTTTAGCCACTCATATCCAAGGGAAGGATATGAGAGCAATGGATGGAATGTAAGTACATGAAAGTAAGAACAGTAAAGTAAGTGCAAGAAAGTAAGACGAGAATGTAAGAACAAGAAAAGTAGAGTTGCTTTGTATTTCTGAAATGAGAAAGGGGTAGAGATAGAAGCCCCCAATGAGGCTCACACCTTGAGGCACACGATAGGACTTCTCTATCTAAGATGGTGGCACCCTTTTCCTAGACCAAGAGGTTCTATTTATAGAAAATGAGATAGGGTTTCTCTTGTCTTGGGCACTGACAGGCCGTCGTTGTACCTGCAAATTTGAATTTATATTTCCTTACTCTAGACTGTGGGTTAGGACAGTGGCAAGCAAGGGTCGAACCCTAGGGAGCTAGATGGTTACTACTTGTTCTGTAAGAAAGGAAAGACGATTGGTTGTGAGCAAACAGTTTAGGAAATAAGTGCAATAGGAAACAAACGAGAGAGTAATATTCAGACTAGGGTTTGATTGTGACTTGTTTTATCATTGACTTCTAAATATCATATTTCTAAATCCCTAAGTGTGGTTACTCCCATTCCAAGTTATAACCTAAAATAGGGTCTTTCCAGACGCCTATACCACAATTTACTTCCTTTCCGGGTTTTAGAATTCTAGACCTAGCAATTCAATATTCCATTCCAAGATATATCAAACTAGCGCCCTATTTGTTTTCAACAATCTAGTATCAAACAAACAGTAAATTAGGGAATTGAATCACTCGACTAAATCTAACCATTCCAAGCATCAATTTAGTTTCGTAATCCAACCGAGATAATAGGCACAAGGTCTAGTAGAATAATGAAATAAGCATTAAGCAACAAGTCTCAAAAACATCGTCACAATGTATAAAACCCTAGCCCAAATAAAGAGTTTTAGTTACACATAGCCATGGAATTAAAAGCAATGAAAATAAAGGGGGAAATAAACTTCTCTATAGCCGAGAGAATGAACTGAGAACTGGGCCAGGAGGACTGATGCGCCAAAAGGGAGGACGAGAGTTCTTGATGTGAGAAGATAACTCTTCGAATTGGGATTGAGGGATGCCTTTGAAGACTGAGGAGCTCTTCTATTTATAGAGTTGTGATGGGCTCGAATTCCCTAAAAAGTCGGTCGAATCCTTAGGAAACTGAGGGAATTTCGGCCAAGTCCAAAAGATAATTTAGGCAATATTCCCAAATCTTCTTCTTGCTTTATCTTTAAGCTACTTCTTTGCTTGGAGATAACGCCATCTAGATCCTTCTAGAATCTTCGAAGAACATTCCAAACCGCCACGGAAAAGATGCCAATGATGATCCGAGATTTGGCTTAGGCTTGGACTCGGATTGGGCGGGTTTGGCCTTGGACTGGGCGCTGGACTCGGATGTGCGTGCTGGACTCGGATGCACGCTCGGCTGGCCCCTCGGATGCACGTTTGGCTGGCTGGGATGCCCGATCGGGTGCACGCTCGGCTGGCCAGTCGGGCATGCGATCGGATGGGTGCTCGGAAGGTCGGATGCCCGGGCGGATGTGCGAGCCTTGGATGCTCGGGTGCGCGGGCTGCGCAAAGGACACGGACGCATGGAGCAGCGCTAGAAGGTCGGACTCACGATCGGGCATGCGATCGAGCATGCAATCGCTTGGCTGGGACGGAGGTCGGGCACCCGGTCGGATGGCCTGGCACGCTGGGCTCCTCGGACGGGCTCTTGCGCCTGGGACGCATGGGGACCTCGGGCGCGGCCTGGGCACCTGCGCGGTCCATCCAGATTTCTATGGGCCTTCTTTGGATTTCCTCGAGCATTCTTCATATTTTCTCGGGCATTCTTCATCTCAAATGTATATAAGCCGGTCAAGAACTCATGTGATGTTTTTGGCTCCAAAAGCCGTCTTTTGAGTGCGATTCCTCTTAGAGCTTCCAAATCACATGAAACACGAAACAATACTAAGAAGTAACTGTTCGTACAATAAAGTGCTGGAATTGATGGGATTTGTTGACTCGATGAGTCGTATAAATACGGCTCATCAAACCACCCCACACTTAAACTTGTTCGTCCCGAACAAGGACTAGGTCATAAGAGGAAAAAAACAAATGTAAACATCACAAAGCTTCGGCATCCTAGATGTGCTACATGAATATGATTCGGCTAATCTAGATTTCACTTTTCCATGCATACTTGTTACTAAAAGCCTTGTGCGAAATCATGGAGTAATGATACGTGTTACCTTTGAGTCGAGATGCAAATCAATTCGGATGTCTCGGGAGATAGTCCTTTTTTAGACCCATGAACTGCACTCTTCGGGGCGACTCTTGATATATGGTTACACCTCATTGCTTTTTCTTGCAGGTGATTGATTCGAGCTTCAAGGTGCTTGAGCACTTTTCAGAAATCTTATAGTGTTTTCGGCTAGATGAATCATTGGACCCTTCACTTGGTTTCGGTGTAAAACTTCACAATGAGTGTGGATTTGCTACTTTGTGGTGCGGATTGTGACTTGCTCGAACCTACTTGCTCTCACTCATCCTCGTCCTTTGACACGAGTCAAGCCAAGAAACGCTTGTCTATTTTCCCGGCTACTTGGACTAGAGCTTGGATGGTGTGATGTATTCCCGTCCCAACCAACCGCAAAAATACCGCAGTGGCGGAGCAGACTCGTAACCATGTTGCCTCGAAGTGCTAGCCTCCACGAAATCCACATAACCATATAACTCGAATTTGGTCCCTTGAATGTTCTGTCAAGTCTCTCTAGGACGTTTCTGTCAACTCCACATCCCTGTTTATCTCAACTAACAAAGGCACGCAATGGATTAAGATCACATGTAATCGCACAATTCTAATTTCCCCAAAGACATGCATGTAATCGGCTCTATCTATTTCACATCATCAATATTCACTATCGCAAATCTAGGAAATAGAGAAGAAACCTGTACAAAAATTTTAAAAATTTGGGAAACGTGCTGACTCTATGCAGGCGCAGGAAAGTAAACGTGCTGACTCGATGACTGACTCTCCCACCCCACACTTTTGAAATAAGCCGTGTCCTCACGGCACGACTTAGACTCTAGACTCACATGCATGCAAACAATATGGAAAATAAAAGAAAAAAGATGGAACAATACTCCCTTGATGGTGTCGTGGCATGGATATGGGGCTGTCCTTGGCATGCGCTCGCATGGTATCTTTATGCGGTCGCATGGTCTCGACCAGTCGCATGAAATATTCATGCGATCACATGATCTGTTCTGCGAGCTCGCATGAACTGTTCCCTGCATGAAAATCATCTTTTCTCCCAAGTACAATGTGACAATAATGACTCAAAACATAGAAAAATAAACGACATAAAGTGAAAGAGCTGAAAAGTAAAAAGTGCCGGGCTGCCTCCCTGCGAGCGCCTTTGTTTTACGTCGTTGGCTCGACGGTACCTCATCTATGCATCTGTGGTGGGTTCGGCCAAGTCAAACTCCTGGGCGGGCGCTTCGATCTCTCTATGGTAGTGTTTCACCCGTTGCCCATTGACCTTAAAGCGTCGGCCGTCTGTTGAGCACTCTAGCTCGAGCGACCCGTAGTTGAAAACTCTCGTTACTGTGTATGGGCCTGTCCATCTCGATCGCAACTTGCCGGGCATCAATCGTAGGCGTGATGAAAAGACCAAAACCTGCTGGCCAACCTCAAAAGTGCGCCTAAGGATAAACTTGTCATGATAGAGCTTGGTCCGCGCCTTGTAGTCTGTTTGGCTCTCGTAAGCCTCGAGGCACAGCTCCTCAAGCTCACATACCTGCAATCTCCTATCTAGCCCGGCTGTCTGCAAGTCTGGGTTGCACTTCTTCAGTGCCCAATATGCCTTGTGCTCTAGTTTGACCGGTAAGTGGCATGCTTTCCCATAGACCAACCGAAAAGGCGAGGTGCCTATCGGTGTCTTGTAAGCTGTCCTGTATGCCCATAATGCCTCATCTAGCCGCTGGCTCCAATCCTTTCAGCTCGGGCTCACCATCTTTTCCAGAATTCCCTTGATTTCGCGGTTGGAGATCTCCGCTTGCCCATTCGTCTTGGGAAGATATGCTGTGGAAGTCCGGTGGTGAACGTGGTAGTGCTTCAGAGTCGATGCCATCATCCGGTTGCAAAAGTGTGTCCCCTGATCACTGATAATGGCCTTAGGTACTCCGTACCTGCAAAAGATGTTAGTGCGCAAAAAGTCTATGACAGTTTTAGCATCATCACATCTAGTGGCCTTGGCCTCTACCCATTTAGACACATAGTCAACCGCAACTAAAATATAGGCCTAACCACACGACACCGGAAAAGGACCCATGAAATCGATGCCCCATATGTCAAAAACATCATTCACAAGTATGGGTACCAGGGGCATCTCATTCCTAGCCGAAATATTACCTACACGCTGACATTTATCACATCTCTTACAATGATTGTAGGCATCTCTAAAAACTTGCGGCCAAAAGAATCCACTGTCTAAAATCTTCCTAGCCGTTCTCCTAGGGCCGAAATGGCCACCACATGCATACTCATGGCAAAAGCTAATCACAGAAGCAATCTCATCATCAGGAATGCACCGTCTAAGAATCTGATTTACACCAAGTTTCCACAAGTACGGATCATCCCACACATAATATTTCGCATCATGCTTCAATTTCAAACACTGTGCCCTAGAATATGAGGGCGGGAACTTACCTCCGACCAGGTAGTTCACTAAGGAAGCATACCATGGCGCCTTACCTGTAAGAGCATACAAGTGCTCGTCTGGAAACGTCTCGGCAATCTGCCCGGCATCTTCCTCTCGGACAAGTCGGCTCAAGTGGTCGGCCACCGTGTTCTCTATGCCCTTCTTGTCCCTAATCTCCAAGTCGAACTCCTGTAGGAGCAGGATCCATTTAATGAGCCTTGGCTTTGCCTCCTTCTTCGTCATCAAGTACCCAATACCTACATGGTCAGAATAGACAACAACTTTAGTACCGAGCAAGTATGATCTGAATTTTTCTAAGGCAAAGACCACGGCTAGCAGTTCTTTCACTGTGGTCGAATAGTTCTTCTGGGTCACGTACAGTGTCCTCGAAGCGTAGTAGATCACCACGGGCTTCTTGTCCACCTTTTGGCCGAGAACTGCTCCTAGTGCGTAGTCGCTCGCGTCGCACATGATCTCGAATGGCTGTGCCCAGTCCGGAGCTTTGATGATAGGCGTGCTGGTGAGGGCCTGTTTCAGCTCATCGAATGCTGCCCTGCACTGATCTGTAAACTCAAAAGGAATGTCTTTCTGTAAGAGGTTAGATAAAGGCAGCGCCTTTTTAGAGAAATCCTTTATGAACCTACGATAGAAACCAGCATGCCCCAAAAATGATTTAATATCACGGACTGTAGATGGATATGGCAGAGTAACAATCAAGTCTGTTTTAGCTTTATCCACCTCTATACCCTTACGCGAGACTATGTGACCCAGAACTACTCCATGGGTAACCATAAAGTGACACTTTTCATAGTTGAGTACCACACATCGTGCTAAAACTGTACTCAAATTATCTAGGCATGCATCAAAAGTGTCACCATGCACAGTAAAATCATCCATGAACACCTCTATAAACGAACCTATCATGTCAGAAAATATACTCATAACGACCCGCTGAAAAGTGTCGGGTGCGTTACACAAGCCAAAAGACATTCGGCGAAAAGCAAACGTACCGAACGGACATGTGATGGTTGTTTTCTCCTGATCCTGTGGTGCTATGGGAATCTGATTATAGCCTGAAAATCCATCTAGAAAACAAAAATAAGGCTTACCTGCCAAGCGGTCGAGCATCTGATCAATGAATGGAAGAGGAAAGTGATCCTTGCGCGTAACGGCGTTCAGCTTCCTGTAATCTATGCACATGCGCCATCCATTCTTGACTCGAGTCGTGACCATCTCTCCCTTGGCATTCTGCTCCACTGTGATCCCTGTCTTCTTCGGCTCAACATGTATCGGACTTACCCACTGACTGTTCGAGATCGGATAGATCACGTCTGCATCCAAAAGCTTCTGTATCTCCTTCGGACAACCTCCATCATGATCGGGTTCAATCTGCATGGAGGCTCCCTCGAAGGTCTAGCTCCATCCTCCAACAGGATCCGATGCATACAAACTGCCGGGCTGATTCCCTTGATGTCAGCTAATGTCCATCCAATGGCTAGTTTGTGCTCGGTCAGCACCCTGATCAACCGTCGCTCCTGATCTGCCTCGAGCCCACTCTTGATGATGACTGGCAATGAGTCATTCTCCCCTAGGAACGCATACTTCAAGTGTCCGGGAAGAGGCTTCAATTCAACTGTAGGTGCCTGCACAACAGAAGGCAAACACACCTTAGACTTAAATAAAAGAATTTCATTAACCTCGTACCTCGGTGTGAGCGGCTGGGCGATCTCTAGCTGGGCGAGGGCATCCATGATGGTCTCGGTGAGCTCGTAGGAATCCTCATGTGAGTACACGGCCTGTTCGAGTGCTAGCTCGAGTGGGTCGGTCCTTCTCTCTGGATGCACCTCCTGGACAAGGTCGTCCAGTGTGTCTAGGGCGTGGACCGCCTCATACTCCATCGGATGCTTCATAGCCCTGAAGATGTCAAAGCTGAATACCTCTCCTTCAACTTCCATGGAGAGTGTCCCACTGTCGCAATCTCTTCATTTTCGACGTCTTAAGGAACGGTCGGCCGAGAAGGATGGGCGCATGATCGGTCGGGCCGCAGTTCTCCATCTTGAGCACGTAGAAATCGGTTGCAAATACTAGCTCTCCCACCTGTACGAGCACATCTTCAATCTTGCCCTCGGGCTGTTTGCATGATCTGTCCGCCAACTGTATAGTGAGATGATGGACCATAATTGTATGAATCATAAACACAGTTAAACCCACAAAATTAGACTCTTTGTCTATTTAACTTTTGCTTGTTAGTTCCGATATTTATCTACAGGGTATTTAGAAGTCTAGAGAGAATACAAGCCAAGGAGGAGTTTTAAAGCTGAAAATGAATTACGAGTCATTCCAGGTCACGACCAAATTCCAACTTTCAAGAACCGACTTGGAATCACTCAAATATGCTAGAACAGTCGGCATTTGGACAAGAACGCAATGCAAAGGCACCGAGCCCGGTAAAGGCCAAACAAGGGCAATTTCAGCCGATTTGGGATTTCGACCATGTTCCAAGCAGAATTTGGCTTAGGTTCCTTCTTGAGATCATCTTAGAATGACATTTTCATTTAGAATACACTCTCAGAAATCCAAGAAGCTCTGGTCAAACCAATGGCTTTTTGGAAACAAATATCTCATTCCACTCAAACTCTCCTCCTCCACCTCACATGGGCGGCTTTCCTTGTGGTGTTGACACCTTGCCCGGCTGCTTTTGAGGAGATGAAGACACCTATGGCCGGCGGCTTTTGCTCTCCTCTTTCCATGTGTTGAGATCTCATCCATATGCCTCTTCCCTTGCGACAAGTGTATGGCTATCCTTCATCCCCTTAGCCTATAAATAGAACCCTCCTTCTCCATTGTAAATCATCCCATGATTTCACAAGTCTTTAGAGAGATAGAGGGCTTAACCCTCTTCTCTTCACTTTCAATAAACACTTTGTTCTTCATTTTGGAGCTACTTTCCATTGCTTGGATCTTGCTTAGGAGCTCCTCTCCTCCACTTATTGTAGGTACAAAATTACTTTCCGTATATTTTGTTCTTACTTTAAAGTTATTCTCCTTTTCGGTATCCTTGTTCAAAGCCATGGTTTGCTTGTACTCCTTGACATGAATACAAATAGCTAAAGCTTGTATTCGGTAGAGGGAGTATTTATATCATAAACTGTTCTAGACTCTATGCTTAATGCTACTTAGTGTTTCAAAACTTGTTCTATGTGCCACATATTAGGTCAGAACTTCAAAGGTTGAGTGGATGCTTGAAATGGCAAAACTCTTCCGTGGGGTTCGTGAACATACTCGGGTAAGTGGATGCTTGAAATGGCAAAGCTTATCTGAGGAGTTCGACCTCTCTAAAACACCATTTAGATTGATCGGAAATGATTGTTCCAATGGATGCACATAGGCTAGTATACCTTGAAATGGGGTGCTAGTCTAAATAGAACAAGTGCTCTATGACCTTGAAATGGGCTAGACAGTGTGGCAAATCGAGCGCTTGAAATGGCCTTGATACACTTTTGAACACTTAGTAGGATCATTAAGGGTCAATGATGAACGATGATATGATATGAAACCCCTAAACCGAATCCTTTCCTTACAATCTATTATCAACTATTGTAATTTACTTTCAGTTCTCGAAGCACACTCAAACCCAACCGCAATTGCATTTAATTTCTGCATAAGCTTCATTAAAGAACAACTAATCCACACTGACTCTCTTGGGTTCGACCCCTACTTACCACTTGCTACCCAGTAGTAAAGTCACGAGTAGCGGACTTATAAATTTATTCTTGACGTTTGCACACGACGACTGTGCATCCGTCAAAATTGGCGCCGTTGCCGGGGAGTTGTGAATCATGATAGTTGTTCTATTTTGTTTTTTCTTTTTTTTATCATGCAATTCACTAAGTCTTACTACTATGGAAAGGAGCCTTGGAACAATGAGGAGTTTTCCCCACCACCCTTCGAACTTGAAGTCCGCGAGAAGATCAACAACATAGAGCAATCCCAGGATGAAACTTTGGACGAGTACTTATGGTACTTCGATTCCCTTGTAACAAGCTGCCCGCACCATGGATTCACCAACCACGATCTTCTTCAAAGATTTCTCAATGGGATGATACCACAAGAGTGGAATTGGCTAAATTATGCAGCAGGAGGCTCGGTGAACAACTTAGACATAGATGATCTTTGGAACTTAATAGATGATTTGGCCGCGAGGTCAAGACAAAGAAAAGATCAGGCCATGCGGCGCGAAGAACTGGACAACACGATGCACCAAATCAGGGCCAAAACTGAGTTATGAGCAGCAGAAAACGAGCTGGCAGCTAGCACCCAGCAATTGGCCGCAGTCATACAGCAATTGAATGCCTTGATGCACCAATTCACGGCGGAAACCGAATCATGGGCAATAAAAAGGACGGCAGAACCCGAGGAGCCGAAAGAGAATGAGGACCAGCAGATGACCAAAGAAGAACCAGCCAAGACATACCCGGACCTCAATGACGAGTTGCCCATATCAGACCCATACCTCAGTATGATTGCCTCCGGAGACCATATGAATGACGAGGATGAGGACCCATGGTTGCCTGAAGAAGAGCTCCATTCAGATTATCCCTGGGAGTTAGAAGAAGAACTGCCCAAATCAGGCCCGGTCCTTATCAACAATCCATCCGAGGAAATCACAGTCCTAACTGCCGAGCCAACAGAAGTCCCGAACCTCACTGCCAAAGCGGCCGAAGAAATCAAGCCAGACCTGGTCCTCACTGTCGGAGCACCTGAAACAGAACCAGTCCTCATGGTCGAAGTGCCCCAACTTAACCCTTCGTGTTTTATGCCGATCATAGCCACCGAAGATCATATAATCAATGATGATGAGGTGCACGGGGAGTTAGAGGAGGAGCATGAGCCAAAAAAGCCGACAAAGGAACGCTCACTCGTCACAAGCCAAGGAAAACCGCCTGAAAACTCACTCGTTCCGAGACAACCATCCATCACTGCCACAATGAAGAGGATTGGCAGAGGCGCATGTTTAATGTCGCCTACATTTAATGGCACAAAACCAAACTTCCAAACTCGCAAAGATGCCAACTATTCAAACATGAAGAAGCGGCAAAGACATGGGCCGAAAGAATGGAAACCCGGAAGGAGTAACAAGCAAGCACGACTCATTGGACCAGCAGCTATGGTCAATAAAGCCTCACCCTCTCAAATCAAAAGAGCTACCGAGAAGAAGTTCAACCTCAAGCACCCATGGGATCCCTACTTATGATCCAGGAATGAGGTATCGTCGAGCCAACGACGTTAAACAAAGGCACTGGTCGGGAGGTAACCCGACACCTATCTTACTTTCAGTCATTTAATTTCAGTCATTTAGTTTTTTCATTCTCACCTTCTCTGTATATATTTGCATGACTTTTGAACTAAGTCGTGCTGCGAGGCACGCCTTCGTTCAAAAGTGTGGGGTGAGAACCGCCTGTGTACAGAACATGTTTTTCTTTTCCTTTTCCCTTAATATTATCTTTTTGAAAATATGAACTTGAGAATGTGAAAAAGATAGATCATAATTCATGCAATAACCTTGTGAAAGTTCAACTGTTTAAAAACTTAGAATGTAACTTCTCATTTGTCCCTTTGTGCTCAGATAAACAGGGGATGTGGAGTTGACTGAAAATGCCCTAGAGAGGCTTGGCAAGCAATCGAAGGACTGAATTTTGCTATATGGTTTACGAAGTCAGTGGAGGCTGCACTTCGGGTTTCAGTTGAGTCAGAAGTCATCTCCGCCATGCAGTGTTTATGCAAAAAGAAAAAAAGGCGAGACGGGAATCAAACCGTCCTATCTCTAGTCAAAGTAGCTGGGAAAATAAATGAGCGACCCTCATTTTGACCCGCGCAAAACGGCAAGGATGAGAGAGAGCGGGGAGGTATTTCTATATGCTCGCGGGCAATGATTGGACCTCCCAAAAAAGGCTTGAGAAAATTGACTAGCAAGCCACAAAAAGGCAAAAGCTCAAAGAGCAAATCAAGAGGCCAAAGGCCCAAAATTGTGAAGGTTTTAACCAAACAAAAGTGAAGTACTCAAAGAGTCAAATCAAAGGCCAAAGGCCGATTCACTACAAAAAAGCTGTCCCTCGCCAAAAAGAAAATCAAAAAGGCTCAACTCATCTGTGAAACCCGAACCGAATCACGTGTTAGAGAAAGCTACAAGGAAACCATATAGTGCGAGACGGTCCCGAGAATGCAGTCCAGGAGCCTGAAAAGGGCTATCTCCCGAAACATCCGAATTAAATTGCATTTCGGCGCGAAGGTACAAGTATCAAGTTTCTTCTATTTATTTACACGGTTTAATTTAGTAATAAGTAAGTAATGCATGAATTAGGATAAATCAAGTCCCACAGTCTCACTTTCATATTTTAAAAGTTTACTTAGATAGTGTGCCGCCCTTTAATACCATTGTTCGAGACGAACAACTAAAAGTGTGGGGTGATCTGATGGACCATAATTGTATGAATCATAAACACAGTTAAACCCACCAAATTAGACTCTTTGTCTATTTAACTTTTGCTTGTTAGTTCCGATATTTATCTACAGGGTATTTTGAAGTCTAGAGAGAATCAGGCTAAGGAGGAGTTTTAAAGCTGAAAATGAATTACGAGTCATTACAGGTCACGACCAAATTCCAACTTTCAAGAACCGACTTGGAATCACTCAAATATGCTAGAACAGTCGGCATTTGGACAAGAACGCAATGCAAAGGCACCGAGCCCGGTAAAGGCCAAACAAGGGCAATTTCAGTCGATTTGGGATTTCGACCATGTTCCAAGCAGAATTTGGCTTAAGTTCCTTCTTGAGATCATCTTAGAATGACATTTTCATTCAGAATACACTCTCCAAAATCCAAGAAGCTCTGGTCAAACCAAAGGGTTTTTGGAAACAAATATCTCATTCCACTCAAACTCTCCTCCCCCACCTCACATGGGCGACTTTCCTTGTGGTGTTGACACCTTGCCCGGCTGCTTTTGAGGAGATGAAGACACCTATGGCCGGCGGCTTTTGCTCTCCTCTTGCCATGTGTTGAGATCTCATCCATATGCCTCTTCCCTTGTGACAAGTGTATGGCTATCCTTCATCCCCTTAGCCTATAAATAGAACCCTCCTTCTCCATTGTAAATCATCCCATAATTTCACAAGTCTTTATGGAGATAGAGGGCTTAACCCTCTTCTCTTCACTTTCAATAAACACTTTGTTCTTCATTTTGGAGCTACTTTCCCTTGCTTGGATCTTGCTTAGGAGCTCCTCTCCTCCACTTATTGTAGGTACAAAATTACTTTCCGTATATTTTGTTCTTACTTTAAAGTTATTCTCCTTTTCGGTATCCTTGTTCAAAGCCATAGTTTGCTTGTATTCCTTGACATGAATACAAGTAGCTAAAGCTTGTATTCGGTAGAGGGAGTATTTATATCATAAACTGTTCTAGACTCTATGCTTAATGCTACTTGGTGTTTCAAAACTTGTTCTATGTGCCACATATTGGGTCAGAACTTCCAAGGTTGAGTGGATGCTTGAAATGGCAAAACTCTTCCGTGGGGTTCGTGAACATACTCGGGTAAGTGGATGCTTGAAATGGCAAAGCTTATCTGAGGAGTTCGACCTCTCTAAAACACCATTTGGATTGATCGGAAATGATTGTTCAAATGGATGCACATAGGCTAGTATACCTTGAAATGGGGTGCTAGTCTAAATAGAACAAGTGCTCTATGACCTTGAAATGGGCTAGACAGTGTGGCAAATCGAGCGCTTGAAATGGCCTTGATACACTTTTGAACACTTAGTAGGATCATTAAGGGTCAATGATGAACGATGATATGATATGAAACCCCTAAACCGAATCCTTTCCTTACAGTCTATTATCAACTATTGTAATTTACTTTCAGTTCTCGAAGCACACTCAAACCCAACCCCAATTGCATTTAATTTCTGCATAAGCTTCATTAAAGAACAACTAATCCACATTGACTCTCTTGGGTTCGACCCCTACTTACCACTTGCTACCCAGTAGTAAAGTCACGAGTAGCGGACTTATAAATTTATTCTTGACGTTTGCACACGACGACTGTGCATCCGTCAAAATTGGCGCCGTTGCCGGGGAGTTGTGAATCGGAATAGTTGTTCTATTTTGTTTTTTCTATTTTGTTTTATCATGCAATTCACTAAGTCTTACTACTACGGAACGGAGCCTTGGAACAATGAGGAGTTTTCCCCACCACCCTTCGAACTTGAAGTCCGCGAGAAGATCAACAACATAGAGCAATCCCGGGACGAAACTTTGGACGAGTACTTATGTTACTTCGATTCCCTTGTATTGAGCTGCCCGCACCATGGATTCACCAACCACGATCTTCTTTAAAGATTTCTCAATGGGATGATACCACAAGAGTGGAATTGGCTAAATGATGCAGCAGGAGGCTCGGTGAACAACTTAGACATAGATGATCTTTGGAACTTAATAGATGATTTGGCCGCGAGGTCAAGATAAGGAAAAGATCAGGCCATGCGGCGCGAAGAACTGGACAACACGATGCACCAAATCAGGGCCCGTCGGTCTTGGCCTGATTCTGGTGGACGGCTATTGCTCCATCGGTCTTGGCCTAGTTTTGGTGGACGGTTGTGGCCAATTGCTGGGTGCTAGCTGCCAGCTCCTTTACTATATCTTCTAAGGACTTGTTGGGGCCATGGTTGCTTGGGCCCGTCTGGTTGTTGCTCGGTCCTCGCTGCTGGAACTGATTGGGCCCGTTCTACTAATACAGCCGATGTGGTGGCTGATAAGGTCACTGGTTCTGTTGAGGTGCGGCCTGCCTGGATTGGCTCTCTACGGGCATGATGCTGATGATTGGGCCCGGTTTGATGGTTGTCGTTTCTCCAGGGCTGTCCGTGTGCTCCTTGATTGGTCGGGGCTGTGCCATATTGTCGGACTGGCCCGACCCGGTTGCCATGAGCCTGATAGTCACCTACCGCATTGACCTCTGCTTGGTCATCCTCCATGATAGACAAGCATTCATCTGTCTTGTGATCTGTGGCTGCACAAAACCCGCATGGCTTAGTCTGGACTGGTTGTCTTCGGATGACATGCTGCATCATCTCCTTGAGCTCTTTGATCTCTGCGGCCATGGTACTGGATGGAGGCTCAAACTTTGAAACGTTCCTGGTCCGGCTGAACTCTTATTCCTTGTTGGACTCATCTTGGAATCATTCACTCTCTGCCACTGCCATGATCTTTCGTCTCACACCTGCTGAGGATAGGTCCATAAGGTTGCCTCCAGTCGAGGCATCTAGGAGCTTTCTGTCGAGTCTGCAAAGGCCATCTAGCATGATTCTACAAGCAGCTTCTCTGGGAGTCCAAGGTTGCAGCAGCTTTTCTCCAAGGCGTTGAATTTTTCCACATACTCGTACATGGTCTCGTTGGGTCCTTTCCTGAGATCCTGCAACTGCCTTCGGACTTGCATTGCTCTGCCTACTGGGTAGTACTTGGCGAGGAATGGTCGTTGCAGCTGATCCCATGTGTAAATACTACCTGAAGGAAGAGACAAGAACCAATCGTTAGCCGAGTCTATTAGTGAGAAATAGAAAGCTTTTAACTTGAAATCCTCGACTTCGACGGTGTGTGGCTTGAGGTTCCGGCATATCCAGTGATAGCGCTGTAGATGAGTTGTGGCCGACTCTCCCTTGGCTCCTGAGAATTTGGGAAGGTAGTGGACGACTGATGTGTTGATGGTTATGACGGCGAGGTCTGGTCCTTCGTAGATGCACCAAGATTGGTCTCTGAAGTTGGGGACCGAGATCTCTCCCATGGTCGGCTCTGCATCGAAGTCTTCCTCGTGATCATCCTCCATGGCTGCTGGTTGTCGTAGAGGCCGTGGAGGTGGTGGGTATTGTTGAGGTGGTGGGTATTGAATTGGCGGGTATTGTGGGTATTGCGGGTATGGCTGATAAGGAGGTAGTGGGTACTGTTGGTACGGTTGTGGTTGATATTGAGGGTAGGGTTGGAATGGTGGTTGGAATTGGTGTTGAAGTTGTCCCGGGGTAGCCCCCCTGATCTCTCCATTCTGCCTTAGCGGGCCTTGCTCACCGTGTTGTGGAAGCGCCTCATCCATGTCTCGGTTGACCTGTTCGACTTCTTCGTTGTCGCCAACTCTGCGACCTGCATGAGACATGTCACACGAGTAGTGGTGCACAAACTAGGAAACTTAAAAGAAAAGGAGTTACTAATTAAAAAAAACTAAGAAAGAACAATTTCACCGAGCGTAGCTCCCCTGCAACGACGCCAAAATTTGACCAACCATCGTTGTACCTGCAAATTTGAATTTATATTTCCTTACTCTAGACTGTGGGTTAGGACAGTGGCAAGCAAGGGTCGAACCCTAGGGAGCTAGATGGTTACTACTTGTTCTGTAAGAAAGGAAAGACGATTGGTTGTGAGCAAACAGTTTTGGAAATAAGTGCAATAGGAAACAAACGAGAGAGTAATATTCAGACTAGGGTTTGATTGTGACTTGTTTTATCATTGACTTCTAAATATCATATTTCTAAATCCCTAAGTGTGGTTACTCCCATTCCAAGTTATAACCTAAAATAGGGTCTTTCCGGACGCCTATACCACAATCTACTTCCTTTCCGGGTTGTAGAATTCTAGACCTAGCAATTCAATATTCCATTCCAAGATATATCAAACTAGCGCCCTATTTGTTTTCAACAGTCTAGTATCAAACAAACAGTAAATTAGGGAATTGAATCACTCGACTAAATCTAACCATTCCAAGCATCAATTTAGTTTCGTAATCCAACCGAGATAATAGGCACAAGGTCTAGTAGAATAATGAAATAACCATTAAGCAACAAGTCTCAAAAACATCGTCACAATGTATAAAACCCTAGCCCGAATAAAGAGTTTTAGTTACACATAGCCATGGAATTAAAAGCAATGAAAAAAAAGGGGGAAATAAACTTCTCTATAGCCGAGAGAATGAACTGAGAACTGGGCCAGGAGGACTGATGCGCCAAAAGGGAGGACGAGAGCTCCTGATGTGAGAAGATAACTCTTCAAATTGGGATTGAGGGATGCCTTTGAAGACTGAGGAGCTCTTCTATTTATAAAATTGTGATGGGCTCGAATTCCCTAAAAAGTCGGTCGAATCCTTAGGAAACTGAGGGCATTTCGGCCAAGTCCAAAAGATAATTTAGGCAATATTCCCAGATCTTCTTCTTGCTTTATCTTTAAGCTACTTCTTTGCTTGGAGATCACGCCATGTGGATCCTTCTAGAATCTTCTAAGTACATTCCAAACCGCCACGGAAAAGATGCCAATGACGATCCAAGATTTGGCTTAGGCTTGGACTCAGATTGGGCGGGTTTGGCCTTGGACTGGGTGCTTGACTCGGATGCGCGTGCTGGACTCGGATGCATGCTCGGATGGCCCCTCGGATGCACGCTCGACTGGCTGGGATGCCCAGTCGGGTGCACGCTCGGCTGGCTGGGATGCCCAGTCGGGTGCACGCTCGGCTGGCCAGTCGGACATGCGATCGGATGGGCGCTCGGAAGGTCGGATGCCCGGGTGGATGTGCGAGCCTTGGATGCTCGGGTGGACGCTCGAGTGCGCGGGCTGCGCAAAGGACACGGACGCATGGAGCAGCGCTGGAAGGTCGGATGCACGGTCAAGCATGCGATCGGGCATGCGATCGCATGGCTGGGACGGAGGTCGGTGATGAGTCGTATTTATACGACTCGTCGAATCAACTAATCCCGTCTATTTCGATACTTTTTTGATGCGAACAGTTACTTTTCTGTGTTGTTTGCATCTCAGGTGTTTCGGAAGCTCTGGAAGGAAAATGCGCTCAAAGACGGCATTTCGGTGCTAAAATCATCACATGGAGTTCATGGAGTCGAATCGAGAGCCAAAGTCAAGACTGACGAGAAAAAGAAGAAATGCATCTCAGACCGGATCGCGGACGCAGGCCATTTTATCGGTGGCTTCCGCGGATGGTAATCTCTTAATGATCCGCCGCTCTAATCTCTTCAGCGTCCTCGGCTGACGTCAGCAAATCGAAATTGGAAATCTGGCCCAAAACGAAATTAGAAACCTTTTCTCATAAATTAGGTTTTTGACATCAGTTTCAGCAGCCATTATTCCCAGACCGAAAATTCGCAGAGGAGAAGACGGCTCGAGAGGAGATCAAGTTTTCAACCGAAGAAGAGAATTTCTACTGCTTTCACTCAAAAATACTTCTGTTATTTTGTCATGACTATGAGTAGCTAATTTCGTTATTCGGTTTAGGTTTCAATATATTGTGACGAAGTTTTGAGATTCTTTGCTTAATGCTATTTTATGTTCCACTAGTTTTTGTGCTATTTATCTCGGTTTGAATTGCGAAGCTAAGTGGAGACTTGAAACGGTAAAACTTAGCCGAGCAATTCAGCCCTTATTTTTGCTGCTTGTTTGATACTGAAACGTTAGGACAAGTAGTCGCACGTTAACCTGATATAACCTGAAACGGAGTATTAGGTTTGCTAAAACTAGAAGTCTATAACCTGAAACGGGGTAGATTGTGGTGTAAGTGCTTGAAACGGCCTTACCTTAGGTTATAACCTGAAACGGAGTGACCACACTTAGGAACACAAAATTAGATTATTAGAAATCAATGATAAACGAGTCACAATAGAAAACCCTAGACCGAATGCTTTCTCTGATTGAGTACTTTTCGTTTATTCTCTTGCGTTTTACCACAATTGCTCACACCAAACCCCCAATTTTATTGTTTACAGAACGACTCCACCAACACCAGCTCTCTAGGGTTCGACCCCGCTTACCGCTTTACTAGCTAATAGTAGGATAAATAAATAATTAAGTTTGACGCGTCAAACGACGCGCGTCAAATTTTGGCGCCGTTGCCGGGGATCGAACCCGAGTCACCCGCGTGACAGGCGGGAATACTTACCACTATACTACAACGACGCGCGTTAAAGCATGAAATCTCTCTTCCGTTCTTGAATATGCAGTATTGAATGTTGATGTGAAATAGATGAGCTGATTAAATGCATTTCGCTCGCGAAATTCAAATTATGCTCTTACTTGTGAATTTAACCCATTACATGTCTTCTGAGCTGAGATAAACAGGGATGTGGAGTTGATAAAAACGTCCTAGAGAGACCTGACAGAACATTCAAAGGACCGAACTCAAGTTATATGGTTATGTGGATTTCATGGAGGCTAGCACTTCGAGGCAACATGGTTACGAGTCTGCTCCGCCACTGCGGTACTTTTGCAGTTCGGCGGGACGGTGGCACACATCGTCCAATCTCTAGTCCAAGTAGCCGAGAAAATAGGCAAGCGACCCTTGACTTGACTCGTGTCAAAAGGACGAGGATGAGTGAGAGCAGGAAGGTTTCTAATCCGAGTAACCGGGAAAATAGACGAGCGACCCTCGGCTTGACTCGCGTCAAAAGGAGAAGGAACCACGGTTCGAGCAAGTCACAATCCGCACTTCAAGGCAACAAATCCACCACCATTGTGATAGTCCACACGTTTCTCATGTGAAAGCATCATTGAAATCCCAAATCAGATGACACTATAGCTAGCCGAAAAACACTCAACACCTTGAAGCTCGAATCAATCACGTGCAAGAAGAAGCAATGAAGCGTAACCGTATAGCGAGAGTTCGGAACCAAGAGTGCAGTTCATGGGTTTAAAAAGGACTATCTCCTAGACATCCGAATTGATTTGGATTACAGCTCTGAGGTAACATGTATCAAGTTAATTCCATGACTGAGCATGATGATTTGAGTAATGATTGAGCTATGCGTAGAAAAGCAAGTCTAGACTAGCAACTCATATTCATGTGCATTTATTCAAGACATCGAAGAACGAGTGTGATGTATTTTTTGTTCCTTCTATGACTTAGTTCTTGTTCGGGACGAACAAGTTTAAGTGTGGGGTGGTTTGATGAGTCGTATTTATACGACTCGTCGAATCAACTAATCCCGTCTATTTCGATACTTTTTTTATGCGAACAGTTACTTTTCAGTGTTGTTTGCATCTCAGGTGTTTCGGAAGCTCTGGAAGGAAAATGCGCTCAAAGACGGCATTTCGGTGCTAAAATCATCACATGGAGTTCATGGAGTCGAATCGAGAGCCAAAGTCAAGACTGACGAGAAAAAGAAGAAATGCATCTCAGACCGGATCGCGGACGCAGGCCATTTTATCAGTGGCTTCCGCGGATGGTAATCTCTTAATGATCCGCGGCGCTAATCTCTTCAGCGTCCGCGGCTGACGTCAGCAAATCGAAATTGGAAATCTGGCCCAAAACGAAATTAGAAACCTTTTCTCATAAATTAGGTTTTCGACATCAGTTTCAGCAGCCATTATTCCCAGACCGAAAATTCGCAGAGGAGAAGACGGCTCGAGAGGAGATCAAGTTTTCAACCGAAGAAGAGAATTTCTACTGCTTTCACTCAAAAATACTTCTGTTATTTTGTCATGACTATGAGTAGCTAATTTCGTTATTCTGTTTAGGGTTCAATATATTGTGACGAAGTTTTGAGATTCTTTGCTTAATGCTATTTTATGTTCCACAAGTTTTTGTGCTATTTATCTCGGTTTGAATTGCGAAGCTAAGTGGAGACTTGAAACGGTAAAACTTAGCCGAGCAATTCAGCCCTTATTTTTGCTGCTTGTTTGATACTGAAACGTTAGGACAAGTAGTCGCACGTTAACCTGATATAACCTGAAACGGAGTATTAGGTTTGCTAAAACTAGAAGTCTATAACCTGAAACGGGGTAGATTGTGGTGTAAGTGCTTGAAATGGCCTTACCTTAGGTTATAACCTGAAACGGAGTGACCACACTTAGGAACACAAAATTAGATTATTAGAAATCAATGATAAACGAGTCACAATAGAAAACCCTAGACCGAATGCTTTCTCTGATTGAGTACTTTTCGTTTATTCTCTTACGTTTTACCACAATTGCTCACACCAAACCCCCAATTTTATTATTTACAGAACGACTTCACCAACACCAGCTCTCTAGGGTTCGACCCCGCTTGCCGCTTTACTAGCTAATAGCAGGAGACATAAATAATTAAGTTTGACGCGTCAAACGACGCGCGTCAGTCGGGCACCCGATCGGATGGCTTGGCACGCTAGGCTCCTCGGACGAGCTCTTGCGCCTGGGACGCACGGGGACCTCGGGCGCGGCCTGGGCACCTGCGTGGTCCGTCCGGATTTCTATGGGCCTTCTTTGGATTTCCTCGGGCATTCTTCATATTTTCTCGGGCATTCTTCATCTCAAATGTATATAAGCCGGTCAAGAACTCCTTGTGATGTCTTTGGCTCCAAAAGCCGTCTTTTGAGTGCGATTCCTCTTCGAGCTTCCAAATCACCTGAAACACGAAACAATACTAAGAAGTAACTGTTCATACAATAAAGTGCTGGAATTGATGGGATTTGTTGACTCGATGAGTCGTATAAATACGGCTCATCAGGAACCAAGTTTGGAGTGGAAGTAGCCAAAATGGATTGGCATGAGCCAATAATGAGATGCTTCTAGAATCATCAAGGCACTCTTGCTCTGGAAGTAGTCAAAATGGATTGGCATGAGCCAAATGATGAGATGCTTCTAGAATCATCAAGATTTTGCAAGTGGGCTAGTTTTGGCTTGGAGCTCAAGTGTGGCCCAATAATGCCTTGGGGTGATTTTTGCATAAAATGCCCTTTTTAAGCCCGATTCTTCTTTAGACTCCAAAAGGCCCAAAAATACAAAACGACATTAACGAGCAAGTGTTCTCATGATTAAGTGTCGTATTTGGTGGGTTTTGTTGACTCGATGAGTCGTATAAATACGACTCATCAGGCCTCAATGTAGCCTGGATTATTGAGCTCCGGTGGGAGGCTGGGCAGGCGGACCCATGCTATGGTGGTGGTGGGTTCCCTTTTCGTGGAGAAATCTTTGTTCCATCGAAAAATACAGAAAAGGGAATGTCCGAGTTTTCTCATGGGATGCGAGAGGATTTTGCATGCGTCCGTCGCTGACTCAAGAACAATAAGGATATGCTTAGCGTCCCATGCACCAATGGAGCACTTGCCGCTGGGATTCCACGTCGAGATGAAGCTTTGCCGGACTTCTTGGATGGGAGGCCGGCCGCCGGTGAACTTGGCGACTAAGGCGTGTTTTAGGTGCTCAACACCCACATTCAGCTCCGTTGCTGTGTATGAGACCGATGGCTTACCATCCTTGGATCCATATTTCCTAGACGCGAGTTGGATCGAAGGGAACCGACATTCATTTTGAGCTTTTAGGACCGACAAAAATGATTTGCCGGTGGATGTTGTTGCCTGTGAGGTGGGGCCAGGTACCGGTGCTAAAGGCGTGGTTGCAGACTTATTGGAGCCTCCTGGATCCGGGGGCTGGCCTTGGCCGGAGACGGACATTAAGGTGGAGAGAGAAGCGCAGAGTTCTAGAGAGAAGTCAGAGCTTTTTCGAGAAGATGAGGTTAATTGATCTTCTAAGTATTTACACGGTTTAGTTTGGTAACAAGCAAGTATTGCATGAATAGGATAAATCTAGTCCCACATTCTCACTTTCTTATTTAAAGTTTTTACTTGTATTGTGTGTGCCTCTTTTAAATAGCATTGTTCGGGACGAACAAGTATAAGTGTGGGGTGATCTGATAGACCATATTTATATGATTCATTAAGATAGTTAAACCCACCAAATTAGACACTCTGTCTTAACAACTTTTACTTGTTAGTTCCATTTTTGTTCTACAGGCTATTTCCAGGATTAGAGATGAAACGAGCTAAAAAGGAGTTCTTAAAGCTAAAAATGGATTACAAGTCATTCCAGGCCACGACCAGATTCCGGCTTTACAACCTTCATGAACCCAACATGGAATCACTCAAACATGTCCCAATGACTTGTTCCAAACCTCAACAAAGATCAAGAACTCAAGTGAATGCCAAGTCTAGCCACCCATGTGCAAGGCTTGTGCCTTGTCTTTTGATTGCAACCAAGAAGCAACCATGATGCAACCAAGGTCTAACTGGAGATTGTGAGGGAACCGATGGTTTTTGAGAAACAAATATCACAACCCACTCACTTTCTCCTCCACCTCATGGCCGGCAGCTTTCCATAAGATGATGCCACATGGCCGGCGGCTTTGGGAGGAGCTCTCCCCCTTTGCCATGTGTTTGGCTCCCCTCCTCTCCCTTGCCAATAAATACAACATCCCCTCTCCTTGAATCAATGTCCTTAGTCCTTTGTTCGAAATCCACAAGTTCTTTAGAGAGAAGAGAGCTTAACTCTCTTTCTCTTCACTTTCAATACAAAACACACTTTGTTCTTACTTTGTTCTTGATTTTCAAAGCTTTTGTTCACTTGTTCTTGAGCTTCAAGCTCTTACTTTCCAGCAGCACACTTTACTTTCCCTTGTCTTGATTTGGAGCTCCTCTCCCTTACTTACTTGTTGTTCTCTTTCACTTGTTCTTATTTCAGTTTCTTGTTGTTTTCCTTGTTTTCTTTTCGGTTTGCTTTACTTTTCTTGCACTTAGCTATGATATCCACTTCCATGGATACTCGTAGCTAAACCCTTCATTCGGTTGAAGGGTGTGCTTGTATCATAAAACCGTTTTAGACCCTTTTTCTTAGTGCTTCTTTGTGTTCAAACTTGTTCTATGTGCCATATACTAGGTTAGAACATTCATGGTTGAGTGGACGCTCGAAAGAGCAAAACTCTTCCATGGGGTTCGTGAACATACATGGTTAAGTGGAGGCTCGAAAGAGCAAAGCTTTTCCATGGAGTTCAACCTCTTTTAAACACCACTTGGTTGATCGGAAATGATTGATCAAGTGGATGCACATGGGCTAAGATACTTCGAAAGGAGGAATTAGCCTAACTAGAACAAGTGCTCTATGTCTTGAAAAGGACTAGACGGTGTGGCAAGTCGAGTGCTAGAAATGGCCTTGATACATCTTTGAACACTTAGTATGATCATTAGAGGTCAATGATGAACGAGTTGTGATACAAGGCCCCTAAAACCGAATCCTTCCCTTAATCAATTCACCACTTGTCATTTTACTTTCAGTCTCAATATCAACTGTTTACTTTCAGTACTTTACTTTTCAGCACTTTAATTTCTGTCTTTACTTTTACGCACTTTACTTTTACGCACTTTACTTTCAGCAATTTACTTTCCCGCACTTTACATTTCAGCACTTTACTTTACGCAATTTACTTTCAGCACTTTACTTTCTGTACGCTTACTTCAGACCTTTTCAATATCAATCCATCATAACTTTGGTACGCATCGCGCTTGAAATATAGCGTGCGGCCAGTACCAAAAGTATGTTGACTGATTGATATTGAACTCGACTGTTCCAGCACTTTACTTTTCAGTCATTTCCTTTCAGTACTAAAACCACAACCAACCCATCTTACTTTCAGTACTAAAACCACAACCAACCCCAATCGCACTTAATCTCTGTACATTTCTCACAAAGAACAACCATTCCACATTGACTTCCTTGGGTTCGACCCCTACTTACCGCTTTGCTACCCAATAGTGAAGTCACGAGTAGCGGACTTATAAATTAACTTTTGCACATTTGCTCTAACGACGAGCATCTGTCATCGGGTTGCTTGATTTAGGGGAACTAGAAGCTTAGCACCTTTGTCGGGCTAGGTCGTGGCATAACACCTTTGTCGGGTTATTTAGGAAGTCACCTTTGTCGGGACGACCACACTTAAAAATATTGAATTAGATTGTTAGCAGTTGATGATAACAAGTCACAATACGAAACCCTGGTCTGAATATTCTCCCTGATTGATAACCCCCAGTTAATTTCCTATTTTTGCGCTGTTTTCTAATCTCTCATAACCCAACTGTCTTTCTTTTCACAGAACAACAAGTAACCGCTCTAGCTCCCTTGGGTTTGACCCCTTGCTTACCGCTATACTAGCCAAGAGTAAGTGGAACTATAAATTTAAATTTGTAGGTACCGACGACGACCTGTCAAATTTTGGCGCCGTTGCCGGGGAGCTACGCACGGTGACGTTGTTCTTTTTTGTTTTCAGTTTTTGTGTTTTTTTAGTTTTTTTCAGTTTTACAGTGAAACGACAGGATTCGAGCTACAGGTGTCTGATTACAGCCCATAATACCTTGTTCTGAGCGGAACGACGAGGAGATCACAAATCACTAGCTTGGCTCGTGACATAGGGTGTTTTTTGGCCATCCGTGATCGTTTACCATTTTATTTTGAATTTTTTGTGTTTTTAGAAATTTTTTGTTTTTGGAAATTTTCTATTCTTTCACCATGTCTCATGCAGGTAGTCACTTTGGTGACAACATAGACGATAATGAGGTCAACCAGAACATTCCACCACCAATTCAGCCACCTAGACAACAACAGCCTCCACCACCTCTACAACAGCTAAGGCCACCTCCGCCACCACAGCTCATCAGGGAAGAGTACCAAGGAGAGAACTACTACCGAGAGCCCACCATGGGGGAGCTGTGTGCACCGAACTTCCCGAATAAACCATGGTGCATCCATGAGGGGCCAGAATTAGAGGAAATTGTCATCAACTCGGCAGTCGTGCATCATCTGCCCAAGTTCTCGGGACGCCATTGCGAGTCGGCCACCACACATCTTCAGCGCCTACATGGCATCTGCCAAAACCTCAAACCATACGGAGTCGAAGTGGACGACTTTAAATTAAAGGCTTTTTATTTCTCCCTCATTGATGTAGCTAACGACTAGCTTTTATCTTTGCCTTCAGGTAGCATACATACATGGGACCAGATGCAGAAGAGGTTCCTAAACAAATACTGCCCAGCGGGAAGAGCGATGCAAGTTCGCAGGCAATTGCAGGACCTCATACAAGGGCCGAACGAGACGATGTATGAATACGTGGAGAAATTCAACGCTTTGGAGCAGAGCTGCTGCAATCTTGGGCTTCCTGAGAAGCTGATAGTGGAATATATGCTCGATGGATTAAGGTGACTTGACAGGAGGTTACTAGACGCCTCGGCTGGAGGAACCATCATGAGCCTATCCCCAGCCGGTGTGCGAAGAAAAATTATGGAAGTGGCCGAGAATGCGAGATTCCAGGACGAGTCCAACAAGGAGGAAGAATTCAGCCGGAACAGGAACGTCACAAAGGTCGAGCCCCCATCCAGTTCCATGGCCGAAGAAATCAAACAGCTCAAAGAGATGATGCTACAGGTAATAAGAAGGCAGCCGGTCCGAGTCAGGCCTTGCGAGTTCTGTGGAGCCACAGATCACAAAACAGACTCCTGTTCGACTTTAGTGGAGGATGACCAGGGCGAAGTTAATGCAGTAGGCGACTACCAGAACTATGGCAACCGGAATGGACCAGCTCGACAGTATGAACCAGCCGCAACCAGGCAAGGGTCCAACGGGCAGTACTAGAGGAACGACAACCAGCACAACCACGCCCAGAGAGAGCCGGTTCAGCATGACGCACCTCAACAGAACCAGCAGCCCTACCGGCGTCCACATCGTCAATATCAGTAGAATACGCCTGGCCAGTATCAACAACGAGGACCGAACCACAACCAGGCAAGCCCAAGAAACCACTGTCCCAACAAATCCTTAGAAGACATAGTGAAGGAGCTGGTAGCTAGCACCCAGCAATTGGCCACGAAAGTCCATTAGAATTAGGTCAAGACCGACGGGGCAATAGCCGACTTATCAAGACAGATGTCTCAGATTGCCACCACGGTCTCGGAGCTCAAGAACAACCCAGGACGACTGCCATCACAGACCATTCAGAACCCGAGAGGGAATGTCAGCATAATGGGAGCAGTAGACATGGACGTGGCACTAAAGGAGTCCGCATATTGGGAGGATGAGATGCTCAACACGAAGGCAAGGATCAGCGAGGAAAAGCCTAGATCAAATTACATCTGGGCATCAGAAGACTTCAGCCCGCCGGCGCCTGAAGGAGAACCTGCCGAGACAGACCCCGTCCTCACTATTGGGCTATCCGAGAAGACTCCGGTCCTTGTGGCCGAGAATCCTGAAACTCACAGTTCTTCATGTTCTATGCAGGTGATTGCTCCCGAAGGCCTTTCGATACACGAGGACGAGTTAAAAGGCAAATTGGAGCCAAGGCCTAAGCAGAACGACCCAATAATAGAACACCCCCTCGTTACAAGCCATGATCGCCAAGAAAGAGTAAGGACCCAGGTGCCTTCACGGTCACTTGTGGTATCGTTAAGGCTCAAATACATAACTGTTTAATTGATCTGGGTGCGGCCGTTAACGTTATGCCTTATTCCTTATATTGCTCGTTGAAACTTGGCCCATTAAAACTGCCTAAATTGTTAATCGAACTATGTACTCGGCCTGATGGTTTGCTTGAAAACTTAACACTCCGAGTAGGAGATCTTGTTATTCCTGTAGATTTCTATGTCTTGCAGATGGGAGATGCTCGAAACGATGATCCTCTAGCACTCATCCTAGGACGGCCATTCCTCTTCGCCACCAAGACCAAGATTGACATGGGCACGGGCTTTTTGTCACTTGCATTCGGTGGAAGGACATCAGATTTTTACATCTATGGGGATGATGACCGTCCATGCACGAGGAAACCGCCGGACATAGTAAACACATCAGATCTTGGTGCCCTAGTCCCTGCCCTACCGAAGGAGACCATGTATGCAATTGGGCCAGTAGCTATGAGCAAGATGTCCTCAACGACCCGGGAGTATGTAAAGGCGAACCCGCCTGACCGACGGAGAGTAGAAACGAGCACATTGTTACACAGTGGCTTGGGGCAGATTGAAGGAGTTGCAAGAGCAAAGTTTGACCTCACACGCCCATGGGATCCTAACTTGTGATCCCTAATGAGGTACCGTTGAGCCAACGACGTAAAACAAAGGCGCTCGCAGGGAGGCAGCCCGGTAATTACTTTTCGTCTTTTCTACTTTATTTTTATGTTTTACTCGAGTCTTGAGTCATAATCGTCACATTGTACTTGGGAAAGGGAGTGATTTTCATGCAGGGAACAGATGCGCTGCATGCGTTCGCATGCCTATACCATGCGTTCGCATGGTCTCCTGCAGGCTGGGAAATTTGAACCATGCGAGCGCGAAGGGCTATTCGTGTGAACACACGAGAATTTCATGCGACGGGTTGGGTTTGTGCGAGCGCATAGGGTGAACCATGCGAGCGCATGCCCTTGAGAAAATCGACCGAGTGCGAGCACGCAAGGCCATTGTGCGAACGCAGGACATTTCATGCGACGGGTTGGGTTTGTGCGAGCGTGACAGCACTGCCTTGTCGCGAGGCAATGTGTACAAAATAAATTTATAAGTCCGCTACTCGTGACTTTACTATTGGGTAGTAAAGCGGGTCGAACCCAAGGGAATTAGTGGATAGTTGTTCTTTCGAAAATGGAAAGTAAGACAGTTGGGGGTTGGTTGTGATTTTAGTACTGAAAGTAACGTGGGTTAGTTGTGATTTTAGTACTGAAAAGTAAATGACTGAAAGTAAAGAAAGTAAAGAACGTAAATACAAGACTGAAAGTAAATACTGAAAAGTAAAGTGCTGGAACAGTCCAATTCAAATCGACTAATCAACATACTTTTGGTATGGACTGATATTAAAAGGGTCTGTAGTAAGCAACAGAAAGTAAATTACTGAAAGTAATGTTGGAACAGTCGAATTCAATATCTACTTAATCAACATACTTTTGGTATGGACTGATATTGAAAGGGTCTGTAGTAAGCGACAGAAAGTAAATGTGCGGAAAGTAAAGTACTGAAAGTAAATGTGCGGAAAGTAAAGTACTGAAAGTAAATGACTGGAAAGTAAGCAGTTGATAGTGAGACTGAAAGTAAAGTAACAGGTGATGTTTTAAACAAAGGAAAGATTCGGGTTTAGGGGCATTGTATCATAGTCCGTTTATCATCGACCTCTAATGATCATACTACGTGTTCAAAGATGTATCAAGGCTATTCCTAGCACTTGACTTGCCACACCATCTAGTCTTTTTCAAGACATAGAACTCTTGTTCTAATATGTGCATCCATTTGATCAATCATTCCTGATCAACCAAATGGTGCTTAAAAGAGGTTGAACTCCACAGATAAGCTGTGCTCTTCCGAGCCTCCACTTATCCACGTATGTTCAGGAACCCCATGGAAGAGCTTTGCTCTTCCGAGCCTCCACTCAACCAATGGTGTTCTGACCTAATATATGGCACATAGAACAAGCTGAACACGAAGAGGCACTAAAAGAAGGGTCTAAAAAATTTTATGATACAAGCACACCCCTTCAACCGAATGAAGGGTTTAGCTACGAATATCCATAGAGGTGGATACCATAGCTAAGTGCTTGAAAAGTAAAGGTTTTTGAAAGACAGGAAAGTAAAGGTTTTCGAAAGTTAAACTCAAGAACACACTCAAACTCAAGAACAAACTTGGAGCTTTCAATATCAAAGTGAAGTGTTTACAAGGATTGTGAGTACAAAACTAGAGAGATAAGTATCAAGTGATCAAGGACCCAAACTAAGGATTTAGGACTAGAACTTGGGACCAAAGACTAGGATTTTTGGGACACTTCTTCAAGGAGGAGAAGGACTTGTATTTATAGGCAAGGGGAGAGGAGGAGAGCCACACACTTGTCAAGAGGGGATAGGAGGGCCAAAAGCTACCGGCCATAGGTGGCACAAGCCACAAAGCCGCCGGCCATGTGGCACTCTCCCATGGTAGCCGCCGGCCATGAGGTGGAGGGAGTGGGTGAGTTGAGTGGAATGAGATCTTTTGCCTCCAAAAGCCATCGGTTCCCATGAAACTCCAGTTAGACTTTGGTTGCCCCTTGGTTACTTCTTGGTTGACATCAAAGGACAAGGCACTTATACTTGGCATTTCACTTGTGTTCTTGATCTTTGTTGGAACAAGTCATTGAGACTTAGTTGTGGCTTGATCAGAGTACTGTCGAAGCATGGCCAGTTCTGACTTGTAATCCACTTTTAGTGTCAAGAACTCCTTTTTAGCTCGTTTCATCTCTACTCCTTGAAATAGCCTGTAGAACAAAAGTGAAACTAACAAGTAAAAGTTGTCAAGATAAAGCGTCTAATTTGGTGGGTTGAACTGTCTTAATGATTCATCTAAATATGGTCCATCAGATCACCCCACACTTTTAGTTGTTCATCCCGAACAATGCTATTTTGAAAGATGCACACACAATCCGAGTAAAAACTTTAAATAGGAAAGTGAGAATGTGGGACTAGATTTATCCTATTCATGCAATACTTACTTGTTACCAATCTAAACCGTGTAAATACTTAGAAGAAAAGGGAAAGAAAAGATGGTGTCCAAGGCGGATGATCCTTTCTCGGGTGTCATGTCGTAAAGATGGGGAGAATTCTTTCAGGAATTGAGCACGAAGGTCCTCATAATAACCTGCACAACTAGCATTTGATGAGTAATACCATACTGTCGCAAGGTCAGTTAGAGAGAGTTTAAAGCATTTCATTTTAAACTCTTCTAGCTCCTCATTTTTAGGTTTCATGTAGCGACATATATGGTGAAAATGTTTGCAGTGTATTACAGGGTCTTCTCCAACTGTACCTCCAAACTGAGGAAGATGTCGAGTCATCCATGCATACAAAGTGGACAGTGCAATGAAGAAATGAAAAGGGAAAGAAAAGAACAACTAATCTGATAGCTAACTCCCCGGCAACGGCGCCAATTTGACAGCACTGCCTTGTCGCGAGGCAATGTGTACAAAATAAATTTATAAGTCCGCTACTCGTGACTTTACTATTGGGTAGTAAAGCGGTAAGTAGGGGTCGAACCCAAGGGAATTAGTGGATAGTTGTTCTTTCGAAAATGGAAAGTAAGACAGTTGGGGGTTGGTTGTGATTTTAGTACTGAAAGTAACGTGGGTTGGTTGTGATTTTAGTACTGAAAAGTAAATGACTGAAAGTAAAGAAAGTAAATACAAGACTGAAAGTAAATACTGAAAAGTAAAGTGCTGGAACAGTCCAATTCAATATCGACTAATCAACATACTTTTGGTATGGACTGATATTGAAAGGGTCTGTAGTAAGCAACAGAAAGTAAATTACTGAAAGTAATGCTGGAACAGTCGAATTCAATATCTACTTAATCAACTTACTTTTGGTATGGACTGATATTGAAAGGGTCTGTAGTAAGCGACAGAAAGTAAATGTGCGGAAAGTAAAGTACTGAAAGTAAATGTGCGGAAAGTAAAGTACTGAATGTAAATGACTGGAAAGTAAGCAGTTGATAGTGAGACTGAAAGTAAAGTGACGGGTGATGTTTTAATCAAAGGAAAGATTCAGTTTTAGGGGCATTGTATCATAGTCCGTTTATCATCGACCTCTAATGATCATACTACGTGTTCAAAGATGTATCAAGGCTATTCCTAGCACTTGACTTGCCACACCGTCTAGTCTTTTTCAAGACATAGAACTCTTGTTCTAATATGTCCATCCATTTGATCAATCATTCCCGATCAACCAAATGGTGCTTAAAAGAGGTTGAACTCCACAGATAAGCTGTGCTCTTCCGAGCCTCCACTTATCCACGTATGTTCAGGAACCCCATGGAAGAGCTTTGCTCTTCCGAGCCTCCACTCAACCAATGGTGTTCTGACCTAATATATGGCACATAGAACAAGCTGAACACGAAGAGGCACTAAGAGAAGGGTCCAAAACATTTTATGATACAAGCACACCCCTTCAACCGAATGAAGGGTTTAGCTACGAATATCCATAGAGGTGGATACCATAGCTAAGTGCTTGAAAAGTAAAGGTTTTTGAAAGACATGAAAGTAAAGGTTTTGGAAAGTAAAGGTTTTCGAAAGTTAAACTCAAGAACACACTCAAACTCAAGAACAAACTTGGAGCTTTCAATATCAAAGTGAAGTGTTTACAAGGATTGTGAGTACAAAACTAGAGAGATAAGTATCAAGTGATCAAGGACCCAAACTAAGGATTTAGGACTAGAACTTGGGACCAAAGACTAGGATTTTTGGGACACTTCTTCCAGGAGGAGAAGGACTCGTATTTATAGGCAAGGGGAGAGGAGGAGAGCCACACACTTGTCAAGAGGGGAGAGGAGGGCCAAAAGCTGCCGGCCATAGGTGGCAAAAGCCACAAAGCCACCGGCCATGTGGCACTCTCCCATGGTAGCCGCCGGCCATGAGGTGGAGGGAGTGGGTGAGTTGAGTGGAATGAGATCTTTTGCCTCCAAAAGCCATCGGTTCCCATGCAACTCCGGTTAGACTTTGGTTGCCCCTTGGTTACTTCTTGGTTGACATCAAAGGACAAGGCACTTATACTTGGCATTTCACTTGTGTTCTTGATCTTTGTTGGAACAAGTCATTGGGACTTAGTTGTGGCTTGATCGGAGTACTGTCGGAGCATGGCCAGTTCTGACTTGTAATCCACTTTTAGTGTCAAGAAGTCCTTTTTAGCTCGTTTCATCTCTACTCCTTGAAATAGCCTGTAGAACAAAAGTGAAACTAACAAGTAAAAGTTGTCAAGATAAAGCGTCTAATTTGGTGGGTTTAATTGTCTTAATGATTCATCTAAATATGGTCCATCAGATCACCCCACACTTTTAGTTGTTCGTCCCGAACAATGCTATTTTGAAAGATGCACACACAATCCAAGTAAAAACTTTAAATAGGAAAGTGAGAATGTGGGACTAGATTTATCCTATTCATGCAATACTTATTTGTTACCAATCTAAACCGTGTAAATACTTAGAAGAAACGTCCTAGAGAGACTTGACAAAACATTCAAAGGACCGGATCTCAAGTTATATGGTTATGTGGATTTCGTGGAGGCTAGCACTTCGAGATGACATGGTTAAGAGTCTGCTCCGCCACTGCAGTACTTATGCGGTCAGGTGGGATGGGAAAACAACACACCGTCCAATATCTAGTCAAAGTAACCGGGAAAATAGACGAGCGACCCTCGGCTTGACTCGCGTTAAAAGGACGAGGATGAGTGAGAGCAGGAAGGTATTTCCATATGCTTGTGGGCGATGATTGGACCTTCGTCAAAGAAGAGGAATCACGGACGAGCAGTTCACAATCAGTAGCAAGAAGAGAGAAAAAAATCAGTCAATTGTGAAGTTTTACACGCAACAAAAGTGAAGTACACCACTGTTACATCAAAGGTCAAGTCACTACAAAAGTTGTCCCAAAAGAACTCAAACACCTTGAAGCTCGAATCAATCACGTGCAAGAGAAAGCAATGAAGTATAACCATATAGTGAGACTTCAGAACCGAGAGTGCAGTTCATGGGTCTAAAAACGACTATCTCCCAGACATCCGAATTGATTTGCATCTCGGCCCAAAGGTAACACGTATCAAGTTATTTCCATGTTTGAGTAGGATACTTTTAGTAACGAGATATGCGTGGAAAAGTGAAGTCTAGTTTAGCGAGTCATATTCATGTAGCAATATCTAGGATGCCGAAGGAATTGTGATGTTTCACTTTATTTTCCTCTTATGACCGAGTCCTTGTTCGGGATAAACAAGTTTAAGTGTGGGGTGGTTTGATGAGCCGCATTTATACGACTCATCGAGTCACCAAATCCCACCAATTCCAGCACTTTATTATACAAACAGTTACTTGTTAGTGTTGTTTTGTATTTCAAGTTATTTGGAAGCTCTAAGGGGAATCGTGCTTAAAAGATGGATTTCTGAGCTAAAAACATCACAAGGAGTTGAGGACCGACCTATCTACACTTGACCTAAGGAATGCCCGAGGAAATTGGAGGAGAGCTCGAGAAAACTCAACAAGCGCCCGAGGAGTCCCGAGCAGATCCAGGCCCCAGTCGAGCAGATCCATGCCCCATTCGAGCAGATCTAGGCCCCAGCCGAGCCGTCTAGCACCAAACTCAAGTTGCTTGGGCAAACGAGCTGAACTGACGAATCCACCTCGAGCAAAGTGATAAAAAAGCAAATAAGGTGGACATTGTCAGAAAACCAAGGAGAACACCCGAGTAGATTAGTAGTTAGCCCAATTCCAAAGGTCTCGCGGTCGATAGGCACTGAAACCACGTTGCTCGACCAGACGGGCAAATCTTGCAAATCCGGCTCGACCAAGTTGTTTGAAATACCCAAAGACTTGGAAGATCTCACTTTCCACACAAAACGCACGAGTAAAACCAGCCCATGCCCGAGAAATGCCTAGTTCCGTCCAAAACCGAGTCAAGGCCAGCCCAAACCGAGTTCGAAGTCATAAATCTTGGCTCGTCTTCTCCTCCTTCATTGGCGGTTTAGAGGCTTCTAGAAGGTCCTGGAAGAATCTGGAAGACTTGCAAAGCAAGTAAACTTACAAGCCAAGCAAAGTCGGTTTTAGGACATGTTTCCTAAAACCGTTTATGGGCCAACCTCAATTTGGAAACTTCGAAGCCCTAGTATCCTCGATAAATACAGCCTCATATCAAGGGTTTCAAGCATCTTATAGCACAGAATTCGAGCTCTCCTCTCCTCTCGGTCCGAAGTCCTCCTTAGCGCTTGACGGGCGTCGTTGTACCCGTCAAAATAATATTTCGTTTTCCGACTAGCAAGTGGTAAGTCGGGTCGTATCCACAGAGATCGGTGTGAGAACCTGTTTACTAAGTACAAGAGTAACAATGGGGGTAAATTTCTAACAAGTCAATTAAAAACGCAAGTAGCAAGTAACAACGATCAATTATCAAGAGGAATGATCACACAAATTCAAGTATCAAATATTAATGAACAGTGCAGGCTAGTACTTTCGATTGTGATGCAAGACTAAATCATTGACCGATTTGTTTTGATTTCTAATGTTCTACAACTTAGAGCTCCCCGCTAGGTTGCACTCTCCGTTCTTATTCTAGTACTTAATCTCGCGCTAGCGATAATCAAGATTGCATGAACTATAAACAAGTTGTCCTAGGGTGTCAATCCTAGTGGTATATTACTCGTATCCTAGTTTGCTAACCCCGCTAGGTTGCTAGTAAACTTTGACAATTGAAATCAACACACAAACATTAGCTCCCCCGCTAGGGTTCCACTCATGCTAGCATATCAAATCCATAAACAATGTATAGTAATATAACGCAAAACATAGAAAATAAATATAAGTCTCAAGTCAATACATCACAATTTCGAGTTCTAGCCTACACATATGACTTTAGCTACTCATGGTAAAGAAATACATCATGAAGTTTTGAATGGAATGGAATAGAAAGTACTGATGATGATTGGAACAATAGGAACGTGTGTCTGTCTCCCCTCTTGGGATGAATATGCTGCTCCCACGACTTTCTGTGACCAATGATGATGTCTGGGACCAATGCTTCTTTGGACGAATGACGTTCTCCTCTGTCTCTTCTAAACGCACGGCCAAAAGACGACTTTAAAAAACCACACTCCTCTCTTCTTAAATCAAGAGTTAGCCTTCTCAATTCCAACCCTTCGAAATCTGTTTTCCTCCTTTCCAGAATGGCTCCTCGATTCCAGTGTGTTTCATACCGAGAATATGTAATTTTGATTTCAGGAAATTCAACAGCTGGCATTCGCGCGGACGTCTCCTCCATTTATGCTCCGCGGAAGTCTTCTGAATTTGCTTAATTGTTCACACCTCCGCGCCTTTAATCCTTAAGCCGTCTGCGTCCTTCATTGACTCAGACTTCAAGCACTTTTGACTTTATTCCTTCGACGCAAAACACCTCCTAACAGGCTCTCTTTAGCCGATATTCCTTCCATGGTCTCCGAATGCACCTGAGAATGAAAACTACACACAGGTAGTGAAATAATATACAGGCAAACATTAAGAGACGGGGTTTTAACATATAAAATAGTCGTACAATTACGACTTATCAAACTACCCCACACTTGAACTTGTTCGTCCCGAACAAGAACAAAGCCATAGAATGAATTACAATGCACTAGTCATGCTAATCCTTACATCTCAATCTCA
This sequence comes from Rhodiola kirilowii, assembly GCA_033675215.1. Lineage (NCBI taxonomy): Eukaryota > Viridiplantae > Streptophyta > Magnoliopsida > Saxifragales > Crassulaceae > Rhodiola > Rhodiola kirilowii. The sequence continues at coordinate 40,404,166 of CM066199.1, forward strand.
AATCCAGCCACTAATCTTATCATGCTTAAGATTCTAACAATACGAGTAAAGATAGATTTTTTGATACTTGTTACCTCGCGAGTTGCAATTCAAACGACCTTGGATGTTTAGGAGATAGTCCCCTATAGGTACCACGGACACTGCATTCTTTTCTGAGTTTTGGTCTTTTGATTGAGTCAAGCGGCTTTCTCTGACACATGATTAATTCACTGCTTTCATACCGTTGAGTCTTGAATTCCTTAACTTGTATGGACTTTGATAAACGACACATCTTGCTTGAATCAATCATATTCTGATTTTCTTCTTACTTGATGGTTTGCCTTCGGCTTTTGAATTTGTTTCTTGTCCACATAATCATAGGCTCCCTTGAACCACTCCAATCATAGCCTCCGAATAACAGCATAGGAGTGCGTCCCGCTCTTTTCTCATCCTCGTCGTTTCCGCATGAGGCAAGGTAGGGGTTACCCACCCATTCCCAGCTACTCCGACTAGAGATGGACAGTTTGTTTTCTCTGTCCCGCCACCACTGCGAACGCATGAATAAATTTGTATACTTGGTGACGGAGCTACTCTCAGGACTAGGCTAGTGAAGCGTTAACCTCCACCCCTTTTCTCAATCATCAGAACCAAAACTCAGAACTTCCTGCAATTTGCCGTACCTTTCTAGGACATTTCTGTCAACTCCACATCCCTGCATATCACAACTCGAAAGAACAAAGCATCGAAATTTATTGAAATTTTGCATTTTTAGTCAAATGAGCACAATAGTCATAACAAGCTGGAAATGAGATTTCAACATATGAGAAAAGCATAGCAGTGCATCATCAGTTCATTACGAGTTCATCAAGACAAATAACATGCGACATAAAAATTTAAAAACAGACACGACGCACAACTGACTCAACAACATCCCACCCCACACTTAGATGGACCCGTGTCCTCACGGTACAATTCAAGAGATGAGATGTATAACAAAACAGACTCACACAAAATAGACTCAACAGACTCAAATAAAAATAAAAATAAATAAATAAAATGCGAAAGGAACTGGTACTCCCCTAATAGTCTGGTGGTGGTGGCTGCGTGTATTCGGGCGGAATAGCATCTCTTGGACGCCATCCTGGGGGAGCTGAAACCGGATGGAAGCCGTGACCCATCGCCATAATCATAGCCCTGTTCACATTAAATAAATGGTCAATTTGCGCCTGTGAATACTCTCCGGGCTGTCTCGGTACCTGCTTCTCTGGTGGTACCACATTCAGTGGGACCTCTACCCCTTCTCTCTGACGTCTCCTGCCCCATGCGGCTCTTCCTCGCCCTGGCGGTCTCCCTCTCTGTCGCGGTGGGCTAGGCGGTGGCCTAAGAGCTGCATCTGCAAAATAAGTCCAACGCACTTCACCCTCACTGCTGACTCTATATGCCCTCCCAAAACCAAGTCTATAGAGAATACACGCTAAGGAGAGGATCTTACGCTGAAAAGATATTACGAGTCATTCCAAGGTCACGACCAGATGCCGACTGAAGAAATATCAAGATCCTGACATGGAATCACTCAAAACAAATCCAACCGAAGGGCAACAAAAGTCAGTCCGGAGTTGAAATGGACCAATGGTTTTGTGAAAACTTCACAAAACCACACAAAACCTCCTCCACGCCCTCCATGACCGGCGGCTTTGGAAGCCAAAGACTCCTCCCATGACCTCCAACCGGCGGCTTTCAAGCCTCCATGAGATGATGCCAAGTGCTCTCATCCTCACCACACATCTCCTCCTCCCATGGCTATAAATAGAGCCTCTCCCCTTCACTTGTATCCATCCCATTCACAATACAAAACACTTATCTCTCTACATTTTGGTACTTTTGTAAGCTTAGGTTTTAAATTTATAATACTCTTGTTGGTTCTTGAGTATTGTAGTTAGTTCTTGAGTAATCTTGTCGGTTCTTGTAGTACTCAAGCTTTAATTTTCTATTCTCGAGTACTCTTGTCGGTTCTTGAAGTACTCACCCCTTTCCTTTACTTACTGTCTTTCAAAAACTGTAAGTACTTAGCTATGGTATCCACCTCCATGGATATTCGTAGCTAAACTCTTCATTCGGTCTAAGGGGTGTACTTGTATTATAAAATGTTTTAGGCTATACTTTAGTGCTTCTTCTTTGTATTCAAAACTTGTTCTATGTGCCATATATTAGGTTAGAACTTCCAAGGTTGAGTGGATGCTTGGAATGGCAAAGCTCTTCCGTGGGGTTCATAAACATACTCGGGTAAGTGGATGCTTAGAGTTGCAAAGCTTATCTGAGGAGTTTGACCTTTCTAAAACACCATTTGGTTGGTCGAGAATGACTGGTCAAATGGATGCACACAGGCTAATATACCTTGGAATGGGGTATTAGTCTAAGTAGAACAAGTGCTCTACGACCTTGGAATGGGCTAGACAGTGTGGCAAATCCAGTGCTTGGAATGGCCTTGATACACGTTTGAATACTTAGAAGGATCACTAAAGGTCAATGATAAACATGCTATGATACTAGGCCCCCGAAACCGAATGCTTTCCTTAAATTTAAAAAACCCCTTGCACTTACTTTCAATTTTAGTATAAACTGTATTATCAACTGCTGACGTACCGGAAGGCTTGCCAATCACGCATCACCCGCTGTAAGTCTTCTACTTTTATTTTCAGTACTTTACTTTTCTTTCATTTACTTTTCCGCACTAAAAACCAAAACCAACCAACCAATCACTTACTTTTCCGCACTAATACCTTAATCAACCTAAAACACGCTCCCCCGCTGTACAATTCCCTCAAAGAATAGCTTATCCCCCTAATTCCCTTGGGTTCGACCCCTACTTACCACTTGCTACCCAGTAGTGAAGTCGCGAGTAGCGGACTTATAAATTTATTTTGTACACATTGCCTCGCGACAAGGCAGTGCTGTCAGTACTCCTTCACTAGTAGTGCTGCATTCTCCTAGAGTTGTAACAAAAGCCACAAAATTAGTGGTTTCACCTCCTCCTTTTTCTTCGTCTGACTCACTATCGCTGAAGCTAGCAACCACTACCTTCTTCTTCATGAGAGTATTTGCACATTGTGAAGCAATATGACCGAAACCCCTGCATTCATGGCACTGAATCTCTTCTTTTCCTTTATTAGAAGGGTCTTGTCTCATATCTCTGGACCTTGACCTGCCGGTTTTCCAGTTTCAGAAGCTAGTTGATGAAGGCTGACCTTGCTCTTGACCACGTCTGTTGATTTTCCGCTCCATTCTGCCAAAGTTCTAAGCCATCATAGCCAGTTGCTCAGTGGTGCAGCCAGCGTCCAGTTTGTCTTCTGACATGTCTACCTTTAGGGCGATTCCCTTCACCTCTCCGGGTAGGAAATCATGATTGATCTCGTAGGTTCAGAGAGACCCCATTAGGTCGTCCATCTTTAGTCTTGCGATGTCGTGCATTTCCTCAATGGTCGTGACCTTCATGGCAAATCTCGGAGGGAGTGATCTTAAGACTTTACTGGCCAATCTTTCTTCATCGATGGGTTTCCCAAGAGCAAAAGCTTCATTGGCCAGTTCCAGAACTCTGGTGTTGTACTCAGTGATGGTTTAACTTTCCTTCATCTTCATCTCTTCGAACCTGGTTGTGACAGCCTGCATGCGAGAGTTGCAAACTCTATCTGTGCCTTCAAAAGCTGTTTGGAGAATATCCCACTCTTCCTTAGCCACTTTACAGTTGATGATTAGCTTCATGACGTTTTCATCTACTGCAGAGAAGATCGCATTCATAGCCTTTGAGTTTCCCATGGAAGCTTTGTCCTCCTTTTTTGTCCACAAAGCTTCAGGTTTCGGAACCGGTTCTCTAGTGAGATTGTTCATCATGGGTTCTGTCCAACCTTTCAAGATAGCCTTCCAAGCCCTTTTTTCTAGAGATTTTAGAAAAGATCTCATCACGAGCTTCCAGGTGGCATAATTTTAGCCTTCAAGTAGCGGAGGTCTGGTGATGCTTTGTCCCTCCTTCAGAGTCATCTTGAACAGTTCAGGATCCCACTCAGTGTGTCGATGTTTGCTCTGATACCAATTGAAATTCTATCCCCTGTTCAAGCTTGTGTTCAAGATACCATTGAGACAGTCCTTGAACTCCTTTCACAACAGTTCAGCAAACAGAACAAATATAGTAGCACGCACAGAATGATAACCCAGTTCGACTTTGCCTACTCTGGGGGGGTTTCCCACATCCTAGAAGGGACACAAATCTTTATTACAAGTTTAGAGCTTACACAGGGACTTACGCTTACACATTGTAAATGCCTAGCCTCTAAAACTCCGTCTCTCAGATTTGCAACCGAGGTTTACCGCAGCTCCCCTCGATCCCCTTCGTCCGAACCTTTTGTCCGAACGTGCTTGACAGGTCGTCGTTGTACCTGCAAATTTGAATTTATAATCTCCACTTACTCTTAGCTAGAATAGCGGCAAGCAAGGGGTCGAACCCTAGAGAGCTAGATGGCTACTACTTGTTCTGGGAAAAAGGGAAGTAAAGACAATTGGGGTGAGTGTAAACAGTTTAGAAAATAAGCAAAAATAGGAAACAATGAAGATGTAATAATGATGAGAGATATTCAGGTTAGGGTTTCTAATTGTGACTCGCGTTTTATCATTGACTTTCTAATGATCTAATTCGTGTTTCTAAGTGTGGTTGACCCGATAAAAGTATCTACCCGAGTAACCCGACAAAGGTGTTACGCCACCACTTAACCCGACAAAGGTGCTAAGCTTCTAATTCCCCTAGGTTTAATAACCCGACAAAGGTGTTATTTAACCTAGACGTACTACCTATCTAAACGACAAAGTATTAGATAGATGATAAATATAGAAATATGCGCAACTAGGTTTCACGACAAAGTATACGTCTAGTCTAGCAATATTTCATGGAATTCATGCACGAGAATTAGTAAAACATGAATAGCATAATAAACCAAGTCTCAAAAACGTTTTGTCACAATATCAAAACCCTAACCCGAATAAGCGGATTAGTTACACATAGTCATGAGATGAAAACAAAATAAATAAAAGAACAATTGTACTTCACTAAAAACCGAGGGAAATTGAAAACTGGCCGTGAGGGCTGAGAATGAAACCGGGCAGAGGACTGATGGTGCCGAGACAAGGCTGAATGCGGAATGATCGATGATTTATGCCTTGTATGCACCTCCTTATATAGGGACTTGAAAACCCTAAAGTTCCCAAAATAAGCACACGATAACTATGAAATATTTCCACAATTATCTTTGCTTGATCTTCAAGCCACCTTTGATCTTCTAGAACAATCCGCAACCCTAGCATCGCATGTAAATTGGGCCGGCTGCTGGACTTTGGACGTGTGAATGGATGAGATGAGGCTCGGCTGGCCGGACGGATGGAAGGTCGGATGCTCGAGCGCATGGCCGACTGGAGCTCGGATGGAGCTCGGATGGCCGAGTGGAGGCGCGGGCTGGGAGTGCTCGGATGCACGATCGGCTGGACGGGCTGGAGCTCGCATGCCCGCTCGGATGGCCGAGCTGGAGCTCGGAGGCACGCTCGCATGGCCGGGCTGGAGCTCGGATGGATCAGCGCTGAAGTGCTCGGATGCTCGGGCTGATCGGACTGGGTGCTTTGGGGCTGATTTGACTCGCCTTCGGAAACTCTTCTGGCCGGTCTCTTGAGCTGGAGCACTAGCTGGACATGTATACTTGATGTCCAAACCTCGAAATCACCCCATTGTGTGGACGGATTAGGCCGGAGCGGCTCTCAAAGTTGGCATCTCAGCCAGCCGGAAAAACAGGCCCTGAAATTTGGCTAAGTCCTGAAATCTGCGCTGATCGTGCTCATGGGTTCTTGCTCCCTTCGTTCCTTGGTCGTGGGTCGAAAGTGACAATGGCTTGAGCCAGGATGTAGCCTAACACATGTTCTACAACCTGATGGTCTCCGCTCTGGAATTGAGTCCTCCTGTGTCAAACGACGGACGTGCCATTCCCTGAGTACGGCCAGCCTGCGGGTCTCGGGTCCTTGTGGTGTTTTTGGCTCCAAAAGCCATATTTTGAATGTGATTCCTCCTAGAGCTTCCAAATCACCTGAAACACGAAACAACACTAAAAAGTAACTGTTCGCATAATAAAGTGAATGAAATGGTGGGAATTAATGACTCGATGAGTCGTATAAATACGGCTCATCAAACCACCCCACACTTAAACTTGTTCGTCCCGAACAAGAACTAGGTCATAAGAGGAACGAATAATGTAAACACCACAATGCTTCGGTTATCCTAGACGAGCTACATGGACATGAATTAAGCTACTATAGATCTCGCCAGTTATGCATGCTTGCTACCAATGTCATTGTGCGAAAAACATGGGGTTAATGATACGTGTTACCTTTGAAGCCGGGATGCAAACCAATTCGGATGTCTCGGGAGATAGCCCTTTTCAGACCCATGAACCCTCATTCTCGGACTCGAACTCGCTGCTATATGGTTATGCTTTGCCGCTTTTTCTTGCACGTGATTGATTCGAGCTTCAAAGTGTTGAGTGTTTTTCGGTCAGCTATAGTGTCTGATTTTGATGTATCAGTGGTACTCTTCACTTGTTTCGGTGTAAACCTTCACAATGATGATGGATTTGAACTTTTGTAGTGCGGATTGTGACTTGCTCGAACCGTGATTTCTTCTCCTTTTGACGCGAGTCAATCCGAGGGTCGCTCGTCTATTTTCCCGGTTACTCGGATTAGAAACCTTCCTGCTCTCACTCATCATCGTCCTTTTGACACGGGTCAAGTCAAGGGTCGCTTGCCTATTTTCTCGGCTACTTGGACTAGAGCTTGGACGGTGTGAAGTTTTCCCGTCCCGACCAACCGCAAGGGTGCCGCAGTGGCGGAGCAGACTCGTACTATGTCGTCTCGAAGTGCTAGCCTCCACGAGCTCTACATAACCATACATCCTGAGTTCGGTCTTTGAATGATCTGTCAAGTCTCTCTAGGGCGTTTCTATCAACTCCACATCCCTGTTTATCTCAACTAACAAAGGCACGTAAAGATTTTAAGATCACATGTTTGTCGCACAAATCAAGTTTCATCAAAGACATGCAAGTAAAATCGGCTATATCTATTTCACCTAATCATTATCCACTACTGTAAGTCTAGGAAATAGTGAAGTATCATGTACAAAAAATTTTAAAATTGACCCGAAACGTGCTGACTCTGTGCAGGGTACAGGAAATAAACGTGCTGACTCACCGACTGACTCTATGACTGACTCTCCCACCCCACACTTTTGAAATGAGCCGTGTCCTCACGGCACTACTTAAATCAAGACTCACAAATGCATGCAATAAAAAGATAAGGAAAGGAAAAGGGATAGAACAATACTCCCCTGGGATGAAGACTGTAGTCGGCTGAACTCGGACCTAGGGGCGCTCCTGGCGGACTAAAATGCGTAGCTCCGCAAGCAAAGTGCGTAGTACGCAAAGACTGGGTCCGGATCAATGGTACTCGGCCAAGCTAAAATGTATAGCCGAGTGGGTAACATGCGTAGCTCGCAAGGGGAATTTCCGGCCGACTAAGTCAAGTCCCTACAAAATGAAACCAAATCCTTTCCAAGGTACAATGTGACAATAAAGACTCATAAACAAAACAAGTAAGAAAAAGAAATGAAAATGCAGTGCAAACCGTGTAGGGCTGCCTCCCTGCGAGCGCCTTTGTTTAACGTCGTTGGCTCGACAGTACCTCATGTAGGGATCACAAGGTAGGATCCCATGGGCGTGTGAGGTCAAACTTCTGCTCAGCAATTCCTTCTGTTCGGCCAGTGTGCTTCCCTAGTCGTGCACTTGGCTCTGCTCTCCAACTTTTTGACGGTTTCTTCCCTTTATAGCCTCGAGAAGATGAGGACATCTTGGCCATAGTTGCTGGCCTGGTAGTCTGAAGAGCCTACTCTGGTGGGTCTGGAACTAGGGTCTCATAGTCTGTGGTGTGCACAATATCTGGTGGTTTCCTTGTGCATGGTCGGTTCACATCCTCGTAGACATAGAAATCGGCCTCCTTACCGCCATATGATAACGATAGTAGGCCTAAGTCCATGTTGATCTGAGTCTTCGTGTCGTAGAGGAATGGCCGTCCCAAAATCAGTCCCGGTGGCTCGCCCTTTCTGGAATTCTCCATCTGCAAGACATAGAAATCTGCAGGCACAGCAAGATCTCCTACCCGAAGGGTCAGATTTTCGAGAAGTCCAGTGGGGCGAACACACGACCTGTCTCCCAACTCTATAGATAGCTTAGGGGGCTTCAACGGACCGAGGTTCAGCGAGTAGTACAAAGAGTAAGGCATCACATTGATGGCAGCACCTAAGTCAATCAAGCAGTGGGGTATCTGGGTCTTGCCGATGCCACAGGTGACTGTGAAGGCTCCTGGGTCCTTATTCTTTCCTGGAGGTGTCTCATGGCTCGCTGTAGGTGACGGCCTCATCATCTGATCGGTTTGTGTTGGCCTGACCACCATCCTTGTTTCTGACTCAGCTTTCTCACACATCTGATCTCCACGAGTAACTATAGCGTAAGAGGAACCGTGAGTTGTAGTGTCTTTGATGACAAGGGCCGGTGCTTCATCAAGTATAAGCTGGCCGAATTCCTCTGTTGGTTTGACGGTCTCTTCAACTGCTGCATCCACCTTAATCACCTCAACTAGGCTGACGTTTCCTCTCGGGTTTTCAACTGTCTGTGAGGGAAGTCGTCCTACGTGCACACTGGCTGAGAGACCTGAGACTGTAGTAGTGAGCTGGGACATTTGCTTCTTCAAATCTTCTATGTCTCCTTTGGTCGTGGCCCGATCCTGAATCACAGCTGATGCCAGATCTTTTATCATGTCCTCGAGAGCCTTGTTGGATGAGCCTTGATTGCTCAGACCTGGCTGATTACTGTTCTGTCCTCTCTGCTGGTACTGATTTGGTGCATTCTGTTGGTACTATATAGGCGTATTTTGCCGAAACTGATGATGAGGATGCTGGTAAGGCTGCTGGGTCTGCTGAGGTGCATTCTGACGTGCTGTCTGCTGTTGCTGGTTGTTGTTCCTCCAGGTTCCCTGATTGGGTGCTGCTGCGCCATATTGCTTGACTGGGCCTGGTTGGTTGTCAAAATTCTGATAGTTGCCCACTGCATTCACGTCGGCCTGAACGTCAGTCTGTAAGGTAGGGCACTCGTCTGTCTTGTGTTCTGTGGATGTACAAAACTCACATGGCTTGACCTGGACTGGCGTCCTTCAGACCACATGCTTCATCAGCTCTCTCATCTCCTTGAGCTCGGCGAATACAGCACTGATAGAGGGCTCATTCGTTGACACGTTCCTTGTTCGGGCATATTCGTCCTCCCTTGTAGATTCATCCTGGAACCGCTCACTTTCTGCTACTTCCATGATTTTTTTTCGGACTCTGGCTGGGGTCAAGTTCATGAGGTTGCCTCCAGCTGAGGCCTCTAGTAATTTCCTATCCAGTCTGCGGAGTCCATCCATCATATACTCTACGACTAATTTCTCTGGGAGCTCAAGATTGCAGCAGCTCTTCTCCAAGGCTAGGAATTTCTCCACATACTCGTACATGTTCTCGTTTGGGCCTTGTTTGAGCTCTTGCAACTGTCTCCGAACTTGCATTGCGCGGGCTGCTGGATAGTATTTGCTAATGAATTTCCTTTGCATTTGCTCCCATGTGTAGATACTACTAGAGGGCAAGGATAAGAACCAGTCAGTAGCAGTGTCTGTAAGTGAGAAGTAAAATGCCGTCAGTTTGAAGTCATCCACCTCGGCTCCGTATGGCTTTAGGTTCAAACATATCCCGTGAAAACGTGTCAGGTGAGATGTGGCTGATTCTCCCTTGGTTCCAGAGAACTTGGGTAGATGATGGATGACTGAGGTGCTGACTGTTATGGCTGGGAGGTCTGGTCCTTCATAGATAGGCCACGTTTGGTCTCTGAAATTGGGAACCGAGAGCTCACCCATGGTAGGTCCTTCATCTTCGTCTTCCACATCGTCTCTGACTACTGGCTGGCGTGGGGGTCTCTGAGGTGGTGGGTATTGATGTTGTGGATGGTATGGCAGTGGTGGATATGGTTGTGGATATTGAGGGTATGGCGGTTGTGGGTACTGTGGATATGGTGGTTGTGGATATTGCTGATATGGTGGGTACTGAGGGTACTGTGGGTACTGTGGTTGGGGTTGGTTCTGTTGTTGGTTCTGAGGTTGTTGTTGTTGGAACTGTTGAAACGGTTGAAACTGTTCAGGGATAGCCCCCTGATTTCGCCATTCTGTACTCCTTGTACATTCTGGTTGACTTCTTCGTTAATGTGACTGTTGTGACTGTTGCCACCAACGCTGCTTCCTGCATGAGACATGTTACAAGAAATAGCAAGCACCGGTCTAGCAAACACCGTAATAGCAGAGACAGACTATCAACAAAGGGTTCCCAGGAGATTGGAGGGGTCACAGCGGTCCCACTTAAAATCCAAAATCCTTAGACTCGTAAGTCTTTGTGACAGAACTCTCTGAGAGCTAGAAATTGGAAATCGAAAAGAATGAAAATCAAAAATCGAACAGTTGAAATTGAAATATCACCGAGATAAGCAAATTTCGAAATAATGCAAAGAGAAAAATAAACGAAAAAGTAAAGAAGAACAAATTTCACCGTGCTTAGCTCCCCGGCAACGGCGCCAAAATTTGACAGGTCGTCGTTGTACCTGCAAATTTGAATTTATAATCTCCACTTACTCTTAGCTAGAATAGCGGCAAGCAAGGGGTCGAACCCTAGAGAGCTAGATGGCTACTACTTGTTCTGGGAAAAAGGGAAGTAAAGACAATTGGGGTGAGTGTAAACAGTTTAGAAAATAAGCGAAAATAGGAAACAATGAAGATGTAATAATGATGAGAGATATTCAGGTTAGGGTTTCTAATTGTGACTCGCGTTTTATCATTGACTTTCTAATGATCTAATTCGTGTTTCTAAGTGTGGTTGACCCGATAAAAGTATCTACCCGAGTAACCCGACAAAGGTGTTACGCCACCACTTAACCCGACAAAGGTGCTAAGCTTCTAATTCCCCTAGGTTTAATAACCCGACAAAGGTGTTATTTAACCTAGACGTACTACCTATCTAAACGACAAAGTATTAGATAGATGATAAATATAGAAATATGCGCAACTAGGTTTCACGACAAAGTATACATCTAGTCTAGCAATATTTCATGGAATTCATGCACGAGAATTAGTAAAACATGAATAGCATAATAAACCAAGTCTCAAAAACGTTTTGTCACAATATCAAAACCCTAACCCGAATAAGAGGATTAGTTACACATAGTCATGAGATGAAAACAAAATAAATAAAAGAACAATTGTACTTCACTAAAAACCGAGGGAAATTGAAAACTGGCCGTGAGGGCTGAGAATGAAACCGGGCTGAGGACTGATGGTGCCGAGACAAGGCTGAATGCGGAATGATCGATGATTTATGCCTTGTATGCACCTCCTTATATAGGGACTTGAAAACCCTAAAGTTCCCAAAATGAGCACACGATAACTATGAAATATTTCCACAATTATCTTTGCTTGATCTTCAAGCCACCTTTGATCTTCTAGAACAATCCGCAACCCTAGCATCGCATGTAAATTGGGCCGGCTGCTGGCCTTTGGACGTGTGAATGGATGAGATGAGGCTCGGCTGGCCGGACGGATGGAAGGTCGGATGCTCGAGCGCATGGCCGACTGGAGCTCGGATGGAGCTCGGATGGCCGAGTGGAGGCGCGGGCTGGGAGTGCTCGGATGCACGATCGGCTGGACGGGCTGGAGCTCGCATGCCCGCTCGGATGGCCGAGCTGGAGCTCGGAGGCACGCTCGCATGGCCGGGCTGGAGCTCGGATGGATCAGCGCTGAAGTGCTCGGATGCTCGGGCTGATCGGACTGGGTGCTTTGGGGCTGATTTGACTCGCCTTCGGAAACTCTTCTGGCCGGTCTCTTGAGCTGGAGCACTAGCTGGACATGTATACTTGATGTCCAAACCTCGAAATCACCCCATTGTGTGGACGGATTAGGCCGGAGCGGCTCTCAAAGTTGGCATCTCAGCCAGCCGGAAAAACAGGCCCTGAAATTTGGCTAAGTCCTGAAATCTGCGCTGATCGTGCTCATGGGTTCTTGCTCCCTTCGTTCCTTGGTCGTGGGTCGAAAGTGACAATGGCTTGAGCCAGGATGTAGCCTAACACATGGTCTACAACCTGATGGTCTCCGCTCTGGAATTGAGTCCTCCTGTGTCAAACGACGGACGTGCCATTCCCTGAGTACGGCCAGCCTGCGGGTCTCGGGTCCTTGTGGTGTTTTTGGCTCCAAAAGCCATATTTTGAATGTGATTCCTCCTAGAGCTTCCAAATCACCTGAAATACGAAACAACACTAAAAAGTAACTGTTCGCATAATAAAGTGAATGAAATGGTGGGAATTAATGACTCGATGAGTCGTATAAATACGGCTCATCAGTGCTCGACCTTCTCTTGAAGCTCGGATGCTTTCTCTCGAAAGCTTGTTCACCTTTGTTGTGTGCAGCAGTTTGATCGCTTCCAGGCAGTCTGAGTTGCACTTGATAAGACTACTCTTGCACCGATGAGTTTCCAGTGGGGAAAACACAATCGGCCGTTGCTTCCTTCTTCTCCGATCGATAGGATATGCTCGTGTATGTTTGATATTGAAAGCGATGCTGATTATGGACGCCCTACCATTGTATTTATATGCTCGGACGATATCCAAACCAGCTCAAGATAATCCCATCAAATATTTAGGAAATATTCTTAAATATTCGATGTATATCTGTCTCAAATCGGTGGAAGAATATTCGAAGACTTCTTGCCCAAGTTAGCCACGCCTCCTTTAATGTAGCTATTCATTCGAATATCTGATGTTCGAATAAGTCGCTGGCCGACTTCAAATCGACTAGATCTTCGTCGTCGAAATCCTTCAGGGAAATATCCTTGCGTCTGTTCAACGATGTACATGAGTGCTAGGATATGTTCGAACACCCCCTGTACTCCTGCTCGAACTGTCTAACTCCGTTTTGCCAAATACATGCCACTCAAGGGAACATCAGAGTTGATTACACGTACATGGGAACATAGCCATTCTGGAAAATCCGTTAATATAGTATTGTATATTTGCTGATCATTAAATCGCATGCGTCTTTGTCTGAAGCCGGTCTCAAATAACGCCAAATATTGTTCAAGTTCAGGTGTTTTGCTAAAGATATAATGAGTTGCTTTTTTAAATTCTCAACTGTCTAATACTTTCCTTTTAGTTTTGCTGCCAACAACTCCTAGGTAATTGTAAATAGAAATCTGAGGATCTTTGAAATCTGATGTCGCTACTTCATTTCGTTGTAAGCGCATACCGGTCGTTGTTAACTCTGGATCTAGGTAGTCGGATCCCAAATACGAAGTCTCCAGCTGTATGTATGCGTTAACAATATTGGCTTCCACCTCAGCTCTGTTTCTCTTTTGGCCCAACTGTTTAAGTCGGTAGATGAAATGCTCAAATGGATACATCCAACGATAGTGTACTGGTCCGCCAAGTAGGACCTCATCAGCCAAATGAATTGGTAGGTGTTCCATTGAGTCGAAAAATGAAGGGGGAAATATGGTCTCCAGCTTACACAGTGTGACCGGTATGTTATTCTGCCAATGTTCTATTCGCTCAATGTGAATGGAAGATGCACAGATATCTCGAAAAAATGTACACAGCTCAGATATAGCTTCCCAGATCTGTTTTGGTAAAAAACCATTGAAAACAATCGGCATGAGTCGCTCGATGAATACGTGTGCGTCGTGTGACTTGTAACCTACCAGTTGTAGTGCACTCAAATCTAATTTATTCCCCAAATTAGATGAAAATCCATTAGGAAACTTCAGAGGCTTCACCCAAATAAGCACAAGATCTTGTTGTTCTCTTGTAGGCTGATACTTACCCTTATTCGCTAACAAACGACCGCGGTAAGTTTTCAGTTCCAATTCTGGTCTTCGATAGTACAACCCGATATCTTTTCTGCACTTCACACCGTCATCCTTCGTTTTCCCCTTTACATCCATGATGGTGTTGAATAAATTTTCGAAAACATTCTTTTCAATGTGCATGACGTCTAGGTTATGTCTAAGCTTCACGTCCACCCATAAGGTAGTTCCCAAAAAATGGATTTCTTTGTCCAGTTCTGTTCCACCCCGAAGCTGTCCAAAACCTCATTGATACGTTGTTCCCATATATATTTTCAGTTTCTAACCCTGTCATAAATTTCTTGACCTAATCGAAATTGTACTGGACCGTCAAAGTCGGTTTGATTTTTGTAGAAATTCCTGCCATTACCCCGATATGGATGATTTTCTGATAAAAATCATCGGTGACAGCCAAAATACGACACTTTTCTTCCGTTCTTCAATATGAATGTCTTTGTGTAGTCCATACAATAGTGGCAGCCGAGTTTTCCTTGTGTTGACTACCCTGATAACATTGCATATGCATGGAAATCAGATACAGTCCACATGAGAGCTGCCCTCAATGTAAAACTCTGTTTGCGATTAGCATCGTAAGTGTCGACCCCAACATTCCAAGGTTGTACCAAGGCATCAATATAAGGCTTTAGATATATGTCCAAACGCTTTTTTGGATTAGACAACCCAGGTCTTAGTATAGTTAACCAAATGAATCTCATTTTCATGCACAACCACGGTGGTAAGTTGTAGGGTGTTACCATGACAGGCCAAACAGAGTACTGTTTAATGGACATACCCCATGGATTAAATCCATCTGTGCATAATCCCAATCTTACATTACGTGACTCCGATGCAAAGTTTGGATGGCACCAATCAAAATGCTTCCAAGATTCTCCGTCTGAAGGATGAACCCTGCGATGCACGTCTGCTATGGGTGAAGCGTGCCAGTAGATTTCTGATGCCAGACTTTGTGATAACCTTGATTTCTTGGTTAAGTCACCCTATTGGTCCACATATGTCACCTTGATTTCTTTCAAGAAACATAGGAGATTCCGCGTTCACTTTTGTTATAGACGACCTTGTTATAAATTTGTCAAGTGATCCAGCCGTGCATGTCAAGTCACCCTTTGGGAGGATCTTTAGGTCCTTAAGTGGGTGTCCGTGAGAACTTTCAATGATTCTCATGATCATTGTTTCACCAGGGTGACCGAGTCTATCATGTCACAAAGAAAATAATTCCTTGTTAACTAACTTCAGGTTAGTGACTTTATACACTTCAATGGGGTAGATTTGCGTGCCATATAAACCAGACGCATGTGTTCTCATTTTCTCTAAGACTTGCTTCTGGCCAGTCTTATAAAATACAAGAAGTAGGTACTCAATACCCTCTTCACACATGGTTTCAACATGAAAATCATTTCTTAGAATATCTTTGAAATTGAGTAAGTTTCTTTGTGATTAATTTGAGTACAATGCATCTCTAATGTCGATTCTTGTTCCTTCGGGTAACAAGATAGAGGCTCTTCCAAAGCCTTCTATAATAGTACTCGTTCCAGAGATAGTATTAACACTGGGTTTTGTCATGTTTAAGTTCAAGAAAAACTTTGGATTTTTCAATATAGTATGAGTGGTGGCACTATCAACAAGACATAGCTCCCCATCATTGGTATTTCCATTTGTTTGATTCATTCTATACAGAAAAGAAAAATACATAAATAAGATAATTGCAAATTAATAATGAATAAAGGAAATAACTTGAATTGCAAAAATTTAAAGCATTACAACTTAATTCGAAAAATAGCAATGAAATGAAATAGTGATCTTGTGATTTGATCAAAGCTTAAAGGAAATCTTCATCTAACTGGAAGTCACCAAACTCTAAACCATAGGTAGGCAAATCCTTGTCTGGTTCAACTTGCTGGAGAAAATCATTTGCATCAATATGGTTGACTTCAGAATTGCTAGCTTCAGCGACGTTAACTTCCACACCTTTTCCCTTTTCCTTCAAGGAATCTTGATACAACTTTACAAGATGTGGTGCCGCACGACAAGTGCGTGACCAATGCCCAACATCTCCACATCTATGACATGAATTCGCAATTTGTGATTTGGACTTTTCTCGCTGAGCCAGGTTCTTGTGCTTATTTCCAACATTCTTCTAGATGTTGGGGTTTACCCATGTATGATTACGTCTTTGTCCAACCCCATCACGACCACCACCACCACGACGATCACGACCACGACCTCGGGTATGACCTCTACCACATCCTCTGCGTGAGGAGGTAGCATTTGCTTCTGGCATGCTATTAGTTGGGTCTGGGAGTGGTGTCGAACCGGTGGGTCTAGTGTGGTGATTGTTCAGAAGAAGTTGGTTGTTCTCTTCTGCTAAGATCAAGCAAGAAAGTAATTCTGAATAGGTCTTAAAACCACATATATTGTACTGCTGCTGGAGTACGAGGTTATTCGCATGGAATGTGGATAGTGTTTTCTCCAGCATATCTTCGTCACTGATGGTTGCTCCACATAAGTTCATAGTTGAAACAATACGAAATAACTCAGAATTGTAATATGAGACCTTTTTGAAATCTTGGAGACTCAAGTGCATCCATTCGTACCTCGCACGAGGTAGGGTTACTGTCCTTTGATGATCAAAACGATCTTTTAAACTCTTCCAGAGTTCATAAGGCTCTTTGACAGTTAGGTACTGTGCTTTGAGGCTTTTTGACAGTTACGGCTCAAGATCTTGATTCTCACTTGTCTTCATTCCTCGAGATTTGTGACACTTTCAAGATAAATGGAGCCTCAAGGGATGCGATACACTTAAGGTTGTTCCCTTTCTCACTCACGGGGAGAGCCATGGATTGGTTTAGGAGACAAACACCGGCTAGCTTCACTACTTGGGAAAAACTTGCGGTGGGATTTCTTAACAAGTATTTCCCCCATCCAAGACGGCTCCCTATAGGAGTCAAATCATGAATTTCGAACAAATAGATGGAGAGACGCTCTATGAAGCTTGGGAGAGATACAAGGGGTATCAAAGGCTTTGCCCACATCATAATGTAGATGAATGGCTCATATTCCATACCTTCTACAATGGAGTAGATGGTCCTTTGCGGCTTCCCTTTACACCGTCGCGGGAGGAGCCATAATGGAGCTTGAACCTCCGGAAAGGTATGAGGTGATCGAGAAAATCACCAAGAATTACTTCATGTTGGAAAGTGAGAGAGGAAACCCAAGGGGACGAAGAGGAGGCCATGAGGTGAAGGCCATAAGGTCAAATGAGTATGATTCATTGATTAAGGTATTGGGACACCTCTCGGAAAGATTGGATAAATTACAACATCCGGCAAAGGATCACTCAAAGAGCCAAGGTTGTGATATTTGCGAGGTATATGAACATGATACCAACTCTTGCCCCTTGGTCCGAAAGGATGAGAATGGATATGGGTATCAAGAAGCAAATTATGTTTGTTGAAGCCAAGGTAGAGAGTATGATGCTAGTGCCCCTCAAGGCCAAAATTCCCAATCCAACTACACTACCACAAGGTTTTCATCCTCTTGGAAGAATAACCCGAACTTCTCATACAAGACCACCAATCCTACACCTCCCGACTTCGGTCCTAGGCCTACTTCAAATAATCAAGCTTTTCAACTGAGGATCCAATTCCAACAAAGGAACCAACCCAAAGGGCAACAATACCAAGCTCAACCAAAGAAACCTTACCACCAAGTCACTCATCCTCCTCAACCAACAAATGAACCCTCCAATGTGGATCCTATGATGGCCGTGCTCCTTGAAATGAAGCAAGAGATACTTGCACAACAAGAACAAACTCGTATTTCTCAAGAAAGAGCAACTAGGGACCTCCAAGCGCAATTGATGGAAGTGCAAAGATCAAACCAAAGTTTGCAAACCGAATTTGAAAGGTTGGAAACCCATAACAAGATGCTCGAAAATCAAATAGCCCAACAAGTCAAGTCCTCTACCAGCGCACAATGGAAGTTACCGGCTCGACCTGAGCAAGGCCAAAGGAAGTTTTGCAATGCGGTGACACTAAGGAGTGGTAGAGAGTTAGAGGATGAACAACCGAAGAAGAAGAAGAAAGTCTATTTTGATCTTGGAGTCCAAGCTAGTGCCGAAATTGAAGAGTTAGATGTAGAGATCCCTAATCCTCCAACCCAAAAGGATAAAGAAGTGGGGAAGGGAAAAGACAAATTGAAACCTTATATACCTCCTATCGCCTTCCCACAAAGATTAAAGAAAAAGAACAATGACAAGCAATTCTCCAAGTTCGCCGAGATGATGAGGAACCTTTATGTTATAATGCCTTTCACCAAGGTAATTACTCAAGCCCCATCTTATGCAAGGTTCCTAAAAGATGTTATTACTTGTAGGAGGACAATTGAAGATGTTGACACGGTGTCCCTCAATGGAGAACGTAGTGCTATATTCGAAACCAAACATGCCACCTAAACTTGAGGATCCCGGTAGTTTTTCCATTTCATGCTATATTAATTATATGAAAATTGAACGTGTTGTGTGATTTGGATGCTAGTATATATTTGATGCCTTATTCCTTGTGCAAGAAATTGAATATGGGTGAGCCTAAGCCAACACAAATGATTTTGAGACTCGCGGACCGCTCCTCAAGATTTCCCAAGGGAGTTCTTAAGGATGTCCCGGTTAGAGTAGGGAATTTCTACATTACGGGTGATTTTGTTGTGTTGGAAATGGAAGAGGATAGTGAAATTCCCATCCTTTTGGGAAGACCTTTCATCTACACCGCGGGAGCTATAGTTGATACAACTAAAGGTTCAATTACCATGAGAGTAAGTGATGAAGAGGTTGAGTTTAATTTAGAAAAGGCACAAAACGGTCCTAGTTCTACCATGAGTTGCAATTATCCTGACCTTATTGATGCCAATGAATTGCATGATGTGCCTAACTTGCCTATATGTGAAATTGATCTTGATAATGAGCTCCCTAAGTGTGATGATTGTTGGCTATCTCGGATGAAAAGGGTAAAGGGGAACCTCAAAGCGACAAAGGTAAGGAGTCTTGTTCGGTAGAGCTAAAAACTCTACCAACAAGCCTAAGGGAAGAGTTCTTAGGGCCCAATTCTACTTTGCCCGTTATTGTGAATGCGTCATTGAATGAAATTGAAACTTCGAGATTGCTTGATGTGATTAGAGAGCACAAAGGTGCCATTGGTTATTCCATTGATGAGTTGAAAGGGATAAGTCCCAATTTATGCATGCATAGAATTAATTTGGAAGATGATAGTGTACCTACAAGAGAGCATGCTAGGAGACTTAATCCTGTTGTTGGTGAAGTTGTCAAAAAGGAGATTTTAAAAATGCTTGATGCGGGAATTATCTTCCCTATTGCAGACTCGGAGTGGGTAGCCCCATTCATGTTGTGCCGAAAAAGGGAGGAATGACGGTTGTTAAAAATGAAAAAGAGTTAATCCCCACGCGAACCGTTACCGGTTGGCGAATGTGCATAGACTTTAGAAAACTCAACAAGGCAACTAAGAAAGATCACTTTCCACTTCCTTTTATTTATCAAATGTTAGAAAGGTTAGCCAAGCATGACTATTTTTGCTATCTTGATGGATATAGTGGGTTTTTCCAAACCCCTATTTACCTACAAGATCAAGAAAAGACTAATTTTACTTGTCCCTATGGAACATTTGCCTATCGGCGAATGCCCTTTGGGCTTTGTAATGCACTGGGCACATTTCAAAGGTGCATAATGGCTATATTTTCAGAATTTATTGAGGAAATAATGAAATTGTTTATGGATGATTTTTCTCTCTTTGGTTCTTCATTTGATGATTGCTTGGCCAATTTGGCCAAAGTCGTGAATAGATGTATTAAGACAAACCTTGTACTAAATTGGGAAAATGTCATTTTTTGGTGCAGGAAGGCATTGTTCTTGGTCATTTGGTCTCCAAAAGAGGAATCGAGGTGGATAAGACTACAGTGGAAGTAATTGAAAAATTGCCTCCCCCAAGAGATGTCAAAGGAATAAGGAGTTTCTTAGGCCACGCCGGGTTCTATCGAAGATTCATTAAGGATTTCTCAAAAATAGCGAGCCCTTTGACAAACATGTTATGCAATGACATCAAGTTTCTCTTTGATGGAGAAAGTTTGTTAGCCTATGAAACTATGAAGAAAGCATTGGTCTCGGCTCCCATGATTCAACCTCCTAATTGGGACATGCCGCTTGAGCTTATGTGTGATGCTAGTGACCATGCCATTGGGGCGGTCCTAGGGCAAAGCATGGACAAGAAACTTCATGCAATATATTATGCTAGCAAGGTCCTAAATGGGGCTCAAGCCAATTACACCACACTTGAGAAGGAGCTTCTAGCTATAGTATATGCCTTTGACAAGTTTCGCCAATACCTAGTGGGCTCAAAAATACGGTGTTCACCGACCTTGCGACTATCAAGTATCTTCTATCTAAAAAGGATTCCAAACCAAGACTCATAAGGTGGATTCTCCTACTCTAAAAATTTGACATCGAGATCAAGGACAAAAAGGGTGTAGAAAACCTAGTAGCCGACCATCTATCAAGACTTGAAGAGAATGAAGAACTTTATAAGGACACAACCCTTGTTGACGATTCTTTTATTGGGGAACACCTCATGAGTGTGGAAGCGGAGTCTCTTCCATGGTACACAGACATGGTGAATTATGTTGTGAGTTGAATCATCCCTCAAGACATGAACCGTCATCAGAGAAGGAAGTTCTTATCCGAGGCTAAGAGATACTATTGGGATGAACCCATCTTATACAATTATGCACAGATGGAGCTTATAGAACTTGTGTCGCGGAGGATGATATGAGAGGATGACAGCACGTCGTTGTGTGCTGCAAAATTTACATTTATAGTTCCACTACTCGTGGCTCACTATTGGATTAGCAAGCGGTAAGTAGGGGTCGAACCCAAGAGAGTCAGTGTGGAATAGTTGTTCTTTAAAAAGAAAGAAAATGAAAGTACATAAAGGTTGGGTTTGAGCGGTTTAGACTGAAAGTAAATGACTGAAAAGTAAATGACTGAATTTAAAGTGCTGAAAGTAAATGACAGAAAAGTAAATGACTGAATTTAAAGTGCTGAAAGTAAAGACTGAAAGTAAAGTGCAAAAAGTAAAGTGCTGAAATGTAAATGACAGAAAAGTAAAGACTGAAACGTAAAGTGCTGAAAAGTAAAGTGCAGAAAGTAAATGACAGATAAGTAAGGACGAAAGATATTCAATCTAGGGTCTCTACTTGTGAGACAACCATCATAGACGTCAAATGATCTTACTTTGTGTTCATAAGTGTGGGTTTATTCCTTTTCAATACTTAAACCCTAAAGTAAGGCCATTTCTAGCACTTACACCACAATCTACTCCAAAATCAAGACATAGACTTCTAGTTCTAAGTGCAGCCACTTGATCTCTCATTTCTAGTCAACCAAGCGACTTAAGGAAGATCAAACTACTCGGCTAAGTTTTTCCCTTTCGATGCATCCACTTAGCCTTGTTGTCTAATCAAGATTGAACCACTAAGCTAAGCTTTGCCCTTTCGATGCATCCACTTAGCCTTGTTGTTCAACCAAATAATGGCACTGAACTAGTTGACACAAAAAATAGCATTAAGTTCTAGTCTCAAGATGCATACACAAGTATGAAGGATGTTTGTCCAGATTCTGCCCGGAGCATGGTCGGAATCTCAAAACCGCCAGAATTGCCCTAGTTTGGCCTTGACCGGGCTTGAGTTCTTGGCAATGCGTTCTCAGCTTTTGGGAAATGGTTCTAGCATTAGAAAGCCATTTGAAGTTGAATCCTCGAGCTAGATTTGCCGGAACGCAGCCAGAGCTATGATTGGCCCTAGAATGGCCTAGAACTCGGTTCTTTGGCCTTGGACGCACCCGAAATTTGGACCTTGCGTTCTTGCTTTTTGGACTATGGTTATGGCATGTTGAATTGAATACAAACCGGGCCAAAGAAGGTCTCTTGGCCGGAAAAGGGTTGTGGCCTTGTTTGAAGTTCTGCTTAGGCGCTAGCCTTGGCTCGGACGCGGGCTTCGGACGGGGACCTGGTTTCTCGGACTTGGGCCTCGGCACTTCCGGACGCGGGCCTCCGCGATGCCTGGGCACGGCCTGGTTTTCTCAGTGCTGGCTCTCAGACGCGTCCATCTTTTCTCGGACGCGGCTGACTTTTTCTCGGTCCTTGGTTGGGCCAGATTTGACTTGGCATGTTTTTGGGCACAAATCTGCCCTTTTAAGCGTGATTCCTCTTTAGACTCCAAAATTGCCTGTATACACAAAACGACATTAACAAGCATGTGTTCGTATAACCAAATGTCATTTTTGGTGGGTTTAGTGTACTCGATGAGTCGTATAAATACGTCCCATCAAATACCCCCACACTTATTCTTGTTCGTCCCGAACAAGTCTAGTCAAAAGAGGAACGACAACGCCCTAAGTCTTAGATGTGAATGTGAGATGCAAAACTAGACTTCACCTTTTCATGCGTGACTTACTTGCTACCAAACGAAATCATGCTCACATATGAAAGTAACTAGATACTTGTACCTTTGAGCCAAGATGCAATTTAATTTGGATGATTGGGAGATAGTCCTTTTTAGGCCTTTGAACTGCACTCTCGGATCCGATCTTACTATATGGTTATGTTACTTGCTTCTTCTAGCACGTGATTGATTCGGGCTAATTGGGTTGAGCTCTTTTGATTTTCTTTGGAAGGACAGCTTTTGAAGTTACTTTGGCCTTCGGCCTTTGATATGACTCCTTGAGTACTTCACTTTTTTTTTCTTCGGTTTGGTTTCACCATTTTGGCTGATTTTTCTTTCTTTGAGCTTTGCTCCTTTGAAGAGAATTGCATGTCCATTTTTTTCCTTCACTTTTGGGAGGTCCAATCATCGCCCAAGAGCATATGGAAATACCTCCCCGCTCTTTCTGATCCTTGCCCTTTTTGCGCGGGTCAAGATGAGGGTCGCTCACCTCTTTTCCCGGCTACTTTGGACTAGAGAATGGATGGTTTGATTCCCATCCCGCCTCTTGCATAGACGCTGCATGGCGGAGTCCACTCTAAACCATCAAGCCCGAAGTGCTAGCCTCCACAATCTTCACATAACCATAAAGTATGAGATCCGGTCCCTTGAGTGCTTGTCAAGCCTCTCTAGGGCATTTCTTTCAACTCCACATCCTACATTATCTCAGCACACAAGGAAAAGTAGAAAGTTAAATACACATGTGCTTACACAATTAAGATTTCACAAGGAAATGCATGAATCGGATCTATCTAATTTCACATCATGAAAGTTTGTATTTTCAAAAAGTGTTGTCTACTATGTGAAATGACTACTATGTGCAATGACTACTCAATCACCCCCACACTTTTGAACAAAGCCGTTCCTCACGGAGCGACTTAGTTCAAACCACAAAATGCAAGTAAACATTGAAAAGGAAATGACATGAAAAATAAAAGGGTCAAACGGAACTCCCCTATAGCGTCGTTGCATTGTCGTGACTTTCTAAGCAAACGATGGGGCCTAGCCCGGCCAGATTTGGTGGATGTTCGAGGGAGTTCGGTAGGGACTTGGGTCTCTCAGGCGCATCCCTGTACTTCTCGGCGCAGTGATGGCGCGTATTTATACGATTCATTGAATCAGTTAAACCCACCAAATTAGACATTTGGTCATAAGAACAAGTGCTTGTTAATGCCATTTTGTGTATATATGCTATTTTGGAGTCTAAAAAGGAAACATGCCTAAAAAGGGAGATTTGAGCCCAAAAAGCAAACCAAACATTTCTGGCCAAGAAATCACAACCAGGGCCCGAGGAAAATCGACAATGGCCCGAGGAAATTCACCCATGACCGAGGGACCCTAGCCAGGGACCCGGGTACCGCAGGCCAGGGACTGAGAACCAGAACCGAGAAGACCAGGTCCCTACCCAGGTCCCTGACCGAGAGCCAGCGCTGAGAAAACCAGGTCCCCGCCCAGGCCACGCCCCGCCACCAGCTGAGCCGCCCAGGTTCAAAATCAAGTTGCCCAGGCAAACGAGCTGCTCTGATGAATCCACCTCAAGCAAAGTGTTCAAAATGGAAAATAAGTTGGAAAATGTTGGAAGACCAAGGAGAATGCTCGGGCAGATCGGCAGTTGGCCCAATTCCAAAGCAAAGGCCCCGCGCGCATAGGCACCAAAACCAAGTTGCTCGACCAAACCATGGAATCTGGCAATTCTGGCTCGACCAAAGTATTTTAAATGCCCAATAACTTGGACAATCTCACTTCCCAGACAAAACGCCCAAGTAGAACCCGCCCGAGCCCGATCAAGGCTAAACTAGGGCAATTTTGGCCGTTTTGGGATTTCGACCATGTTCCGGACAGAATTTCGGCCAGATTCTGGCCATATTCTAGCAAACTCCGGCCAACCTCCGGTGATGCTCTGATCAAGCTCATATCCTCACCACCATGCTTCGGTCATTTCTTGCTCCGGCCACATTCCGGTGAAGTCCAACTAAATCCAAACTACTTATTTCCCGGTTGGCCTGACTATTCACTTCGGTTGACCTTTGGGAACAAACTAAGCCACAACAAAGTCCAAGTGACTTGCCCAAGCCTCAAACAAGTCAAGTGGTTGCCCTTTGGCTTCAACCAAGACCAATTCGTGGCTCATGGAGGAGATAAGAGCAAGTGGTGGCTTTGGCTTAAAATATCCCAAGTGGTGTCATATGGAGAGCCAATCAAATGGACTTGCTTTTGGGATATTTTCATTGCCAAACTTAGTCTCCAAGTTTCCCTAGTTCATAAATAGAGGCTTATGCCTTAGAAGTCCTTGTCCTTCGAATTCACAAGTCTTTAGAGAGAAGGGAGCTTAACTCTCTTCTCTTCATTTTCAATACAAACACACTTTTGCTCTTGTTCATGTTCTTCATTTTGTTCTTGATTTCCAAAGCTTTATTCACTTGTTCTTGAGCTTCAAGCTCTTACTTTCCAGCCAAGCACTTTACTTTCCTTGTTCTTGATTTGGAGCTCCTCTCCCTTACTTTCTTGTCTTGATAAAGCCACGGATACTTGTATTCCTTGACATGAATACAAGTAGCTAAAGCTTTCCTTTACTTTCTTGCACAAAAGCCACGGCTTTCCCTTTACTTTCTTGTTGCTCTCGGTCACTTGTTTTACTTTTTCTTGTTTTCTTTACTTTCGTAATTATGGTGCTTATATTCCTTACCATGAATACAAGTAGCTAAGCATATTCGGTCAAGGGGTGTTCATACTTGTGTATGCATCTTGAGACTAGAAATTAATGCTATTTTGTGTGAACTAGTTCGGTGCCAGTATTCCGTTGAACGACAAGGCTAAGTGGATGCTCGAAATAGGAAAGCTTAGCCGAGTAGTTCAATCTTGATTAGACAACTAGGCTAAGTGGATGCTCGAAAGAGGAAAGCTTAGCCGAGTAGTTTAATCTTCCTTAAATCGCTTGGTTGATCGTAACTGAAGATCAAGTGGCTGCACTTTAAACTAGAAGTCTATGTCTTGATTTTGGAGTAGATTGTGGTGTAAGCGCTTGAAAAAGCCTTACTTTAGGGGTTAAGTCTTGAAAAGGAATAACTCCACACTTATGAACACAAAGATCATTTGACATCCATGATGGTTGATGGACCAAAGTTATACGAATCAGAAACACAGTATAACCCCCTTATTTAGACTGTTTGTCTATCTAACTTCTACGTGTTAGTCCAGATATATTTCCACAGGGCATTTTAGAGACTGAAGTGAAAACACGCTAAGGAGAGGATTTTATGCTGAAAAGATAACAAGAGTCAATCCAAGGTCAAGATCATATGCCGACTGAAGAAATATCAAGGATCCTGACGTTGAATTGACCATAACAAATTAATCAGAAGAATCAGGAGTGGAGTCAAGACAGCCCGGGGAAGAAACACATTTACAGTTTTGTGAAAAGACTGCACAAAACTGTACAAACTCACACATTGGACAAGGATGACCGGCCACTTGATGAAGTGGTGGCAAAGGGAGGAGCTCCTCCCCACATGGTGACCGGCCACCGGTGGCTATCACCTCCTCCTCCTCCACCACTCCCCTTCCTCCACTTGGCGCCACCACACTCCACCAAAAGCCGCCGGCCTCCTCTTCCTCCTCCACATGTGGCCATCTCCTCCCTTGATTTCTTCCTCCAATCAAAATGCAACACTTGTAGCCATCTCCTCCTCCCCTTGTGGCTATATAAGGAGGAGCTCCTCCTCCTTCAAAACACACCAAAATCTCAAATTCACTTCTCTCTCTAGAAGTTGTAATACTTGTAATGTTGTAATTTTGCTTTGGAAATAAAGGAAAGCTCCCTTGGCGCTTCAACGGTTGTAAGTATTTCTTCGTATTTATTTACTGCTTTTATTTCCTTAGTAATAATGTTTAGCGCGATGAATAGTAGCTAAACTAGTAGTTCGGTAGAAGGGGCGCACTTGTATTATAAAATGTTTTAAGACTATTAACTTAGTGTCTAGTCTTAGAATTCAAAACTTGTACTATGTGCCATATATAGTCAGAGTTTCCAAGGTTGAGTGGATGCTGTAACAAGCAAAGCTCTTCTGTAGGAATTCGTGATCATACTCAGGTAGTGGAAGCTGTAACAAGCAAAGCTATCTGAGGAGTTCGACTCATCCTAAACCCCATCTGGTCGAGCGTAACTGTGAGATCAGGTGGATGCACCCAGGCTAGCATACCTTAGGGTATTGGCGCTAGACTGAAATAGAACAGGAGTTGCTTTAAACCGGTGTTGCAAGTCTTGAGCTGTAACTAGCCTCGATTCACCGTTTGAATACTTAGATGATTCACTAATGGTCAATGATAAACAGGATATAATACAAGTCCCCTGAAACCGAACATTTCTCTTTAATTATAAACTGTAATTTACTTTCCAGTATTAAAATCAACCAACCAACCAATCAATCAATCAAAATAGCTGGTAGCTTTAAAACCAACCAACCGACCTTAAACACGCTCCCACACTGCGTAATCCCCCCAAATAAAAATTATTCCCCTAGTTCCCTTGGGTTCGACCCCTACTTACCAAGTACTACCCAGTAGTATAGTTGCGAGTAGGGGACTATTATAAATTTATTTGCACAATCGCTTTGACGACGAGAGGTTCTGTCAAATTGGCGCCATTGCCGGGGAACTAGTCATCGGATAACTGTTCTTCCCTCCCCTTTTTCTTTTCTGTTCATCTCTCTATGACACTACCCATTACGCATGCTTGGACAACGCGATTTCTGCCCTGGTTCGGAGGAACGGAGGGAGAAGACCCTGTACAGCACTGCCGAAACTTCCACCAAGTCTGCCACAACATCAAACCTGAAAACGAAGTGTTAGAAGAGTTTAAGCTGAAATGCTTCAAATTCTCTCTAACCGACTTCGCCACGATATGGTACTACACATCCACCGCTTGCAGTGCAGAACGTTTCGTAGACCTCTGCGTTCCGTTCCTGAAAGAATTCTCCCCACCATCTTTACGCCAAGAAACCCGTGAGAAGATCATGAGCCTTCATCAATCCCGGGATGAGACTTTGGACGAATACTACATGAACTACGATGCCATCGTCTCAAGCTGCCCGCACCATGGATTTACGAAGAAAATTCTTCTCCAAAAATTTCTTCGTGGGATGAGGTCCGAAGAGCTGGGAAGATTCAACGAAGCTATGAGAAGGTCTGCCGCAAACCTAGCCATTGCAGACATGTGGTACCTGATAACTGGCCTAGCCGCTGCCACAAGACGAGTTCCCTACACTGACGAGGAAATACAGACAGAAGAAGCTGACCCTGAGGCTGACAAAGAAGAAACCACCGAGCCGTCAGAAGAGACTCCCGAACCATCCGAGGAATCAGACGTGGAAAGCACCGGAAGCAACGAAGTAGAAGTCCATAACACCACTAACGAACTGCCCAAGCCATACCCGACTATCATTACCCAGGCAGCTGAAACTATCTACGACCAGTTCTTCACGAACCAACATTACGAGGCAGAACCAAGCCTCATGAGGCCTTCCCGACTTTTCCCCTTAATTAATGAGCAAGTCGCCGCGAACTATGCGATCCAAGAAGAAGCTCAAAGGAGAATGGGAAAAGGGCCTGAGCAGAATGACTCCTACATGGAGCACGCTTTCGCCATGACTGGACAAGGCAGCCCTAAACAGGAGAACACCCAGTTCAAAAAGCTGATAGTGAAAGGTCCCTCGCCTTCTCAGAGACGTTGGAAGGAGATACCATCAGAACTGGACCCAAACCCGTCATCTGCTAAAAAATCAGGAAGACTCACCGCAAGAATCAAAGTCGGTGGAATCAAGAAGTTTGACCTCAGCCACCCATGGGACCCAAACCAGTAATCCACAACGAGGTATCGTCGAGCCAACGACGTTAAACAAGTGCACTAGTCGGGAGGTAACCCGACACTATCTTACTTTTCCGCACTTTAATTTCTGTCATTTAAATTCAGTATTTAGTTTTAAGCTTGCATGACTTTTGAACTAAGGCACGCCTTCGTTCAAAAGTGGGGGGGTGAGATCCACCTCTGTACATAAATAACATGCGGCTGTTTTTCTTTTTTAATAAGTACCTTTTTGAAAATATGAACTTAAGAATGTGAAAAAGATAAATCATAATTCATGCATTAACCTTGTGAAAATTCAAACTGTTTAAAAACTTAGAATGTAACTTTCCATTTGTCCTTTGTGCTGAGATAACTAGGTATGTGGAGTTGATATAAACTGCCCTAGAGAGGCTTGGCAATCAATCGAAGGATCGAATCAAACTATATGGTTTTCGAAGTCAGTGGAGGCTGCACTTCGGGTTTCAGTGAAGATTGAAGTCATCTCCGCCATGCAATGCAAAAGGCGAGGACCGGAATCAGACCGTCCTATCTCCGGTCAAAGTAGCCGAGAAAATAGATGAGCGACCCTCATCTTGACCCGCGCGAAAACGACAGTCAAAGTAGCCGAGAAAATAGATGAGCGACCCTCACCTTGACCCGCGCGAAAAGGGCAAAAAAGAGAGGAGCGGGGAGGTATTTCCATAGGCTTGCGGGCGATGATTGGACCTCCCAAAAAGGCTCGAGAAAATGAACTAGCAGTCACAAAAAGGCGAAAAGCTCAATGAAGCAAATCAAGAGGCCAAAGGCCCAAAATTGTGAAGGTTTTAACCGAACAAAAGTGAAGAACTCAAGGCGTCAAATCAAAGGCCAAATGCCGACTCACTACAAAAGCAGTCCCTCGCCAAAAGAAAATCAAAGTACTCAAACCACTGAAACCTGAACCGAATCACGTGCTAGAAAAAGCTACCAGAAAACCATATAGTACGAGACGATCCCAAGATTGCAGTCCAGGAGCCTAAAAAGGGCTATCTCCCGAGACATCCAATATAATTTGCATCTCAGCACGGAGGTACAAGTATTAAGTTTCTTCTATTTATTTACGCAGTTTAATTTGGTAATAAGTAAGCAATGCATGAATTAGGATAGATCGAGTACCACAGTCTAATTTTCATATTCCAAAGCCAAACTTAGAACTTACGCCCTTCAATAGCATTGTTCGGGACGAACAACTAAAAGTGGGGGGTAATCTGATGGACAAAAGTTATACGAATCAGAAACACAGTATAACCCCCTTATTTAGACTGTTTGTCTATCTAACTTCTACGTGTTAGTCCCGATATATTTCCACAGGTCATTTTAGAGACTGAAGTGAAAACACGCTAAGGAGAGGATTTTATGCTGAAAAGATAACAAGAGTCAATCCAAGGTCAAGATCATATGCCGACTGAAGAAATATCAAGGATCCTGACGTTGAATTGACCATAACAAATTAATCAGAAGAATCAGGAGTGGAGTCAAGACAGCCCGGGGAAGAAACACATTTACAGTTTTGTGAAAAGACTGCACAAAACTGTACAAACTCACACATTGGACAAGGATGACCGGCCACTTGATGAAGTGGTGGCAAAGGGAGGAGCTCCTCCCCACATGGTGACCGGCCACCGGTGGCTATCACCTCCTCCTCCTCCACCACTCCCCTTCCTCCACTTGGTGCCACCACACTCCTCCACCAAAAGCCGCCGGCCTCCTCTCCCTCCTCCACATGTGGCCATCTCCTCCCTTGATTTCTTCCTCCAATCAAAATGCAACACTTGTAGCCATCTCCTCCTCCCCTTGTGGCTATATAAGGAGGAGCTCCTCCTCCTTCAAAACATACCAAAATCTCAAATTCACTTCTCTCTCTAGAAGTTGTAATACTTGTAATGTTGTAATTTTGCTTTGGAAATAAAGGAAAGCTCCCTTGGCGCTTCAACGGTTGTAAGTATTTCTTCGTATTTATTTACTGCTTTTATTTCCTTAGTAATAATGTTTAGCGCAATGAATAGTAGCTAAACTAGTAGTTCGGTAGAAGGGGCGCACTTGTATTATAAAATGTTTTAAGACTATTAACTTAGTGTCTAGTCTTAGAATTCAAAACTTGTTCTATGTGCCATATATAGTCAGAGTTTCCAAGGTTGAGTGGATGCTGTAACAAGCAAAGCTCTTCTGTGGGAATTCGTGATCATACTCAGGTAGTGGAAGCTGTAACAAGCAAAGCTATCTGAGGAGTTTGACTCATCCTAAACCCCATCTGGTCGAGCGTAACTGTGAGATCAGGTGGATGCACCCAGGCTAGCATACCTTAGGGTATTGGCGCTAGACTGAAATAGAACAGGAGTTGCTTTAAACCGGTGTTGCAAGTCTTGAGCTGTAACTAGCCTCTATTCACCGTTTGAATACTTAGATGATTCACTAATGGTCAATGATAAACAGGATATAATACAAGTCCCCTGAAACCGAACATTTCTCTTTAATTATAAACTGTAATTTACTTTCCAGTATTAAAATCAACCAACCAACCAATCAATCAATCAAAATAGCTGGTAGCTTTAAAACCAACCAACCGACCTTAAACACGCTCCCACACTGCGTAATCCCCCCGAAGAACAATTATTCCCCTAGTTCCCTTGAGTTCGACCCCTACTTACCAAGTACTACCCAGTAGTATAGTTGCGAGTAGCGGACTATTATAAATTTATTAGCACAATCGCTTTGACGACGAGCGGTTCTGTCAATGGTTGTCTCACAAGTAGAGACCCTAGACTGAATATTTTTCGTCCTTACTTACCTGTCATTTACTTTCAGTACTTTACTTTTCTGTCATTTACATTTCAGCACTTTACTTTTCTGCACTTTACTTTACGCACTTTACATTTCAGTCTTTATTTTACGCACTTTACTTTCAGTATTTACTTTACGCAATTTACTTTCCGCACTTTACTTTCATTACAGACGTTTTCAACATCAATCCAACATAACATTTGGCACGTATTGCACTTGAAATACAGCGTGCGACAAACCAAAAGTGTGTTGCGGTTGACATTGAACTCGACTGTTCCAGCACTTTACTTTCAGTATTTACTTTACGCAATTTACTTTCCGCACTTTACTTTCACTACAGACATTTTTAACATCAATCCAACATAACTTTGGCACGTATTGCGCTTGAAATACAGCGTGCGACAAACCAAAAGTATGTTGTTTGGTTGATATTGAACTCGACAGTTCCCGCAATTTACTTTTCAGTACTTACTTTCAGCACTTTACATTTCAGTCATTTACTTTTCAGTTATTTACTTTCTGTCATTTACTTTCTGTATAAAAAAAACCAAAAAACCCAATCCGTCTTTCCTTTATTTTTATTTTCTTTTCAAGAACAACTACTCCACACTGACTCTCTTGGGTTCGACCCCTACTTACCACTCTACTATCCAATAGTGAGTCACTAAAGTAGTGGAACTATAAATGTAATATTTGCAGCGTACAACGACGCGCTGTCAAATTTTGGCGCCGTTGCCGGGGAGTCGTGAAATCGAATAGTTGTTTTATTTGCTTTACTTTTATTTTGCTGTTTGCCATGTCGTCGTACTACGAAAGCGAGCCCTGGAATGATGAGGAGTTTTCCCCACCATCCTTCCAACTTGAAATCCGCGAGAAGATAATCAACCTTGAGCAATCCCGGGACGAAACATTGGACGAGTACTTATGGTATTTCGATTCCCTTGTGACGAGCTGCCCGCACCATGGATTCATGAACTTTGATCTTCTTCACAGGTTTCTCGGTGGAATGATGCCACATGAGTGGAATAGGCTCAATGATGCTGCAGCAGGAGAGTCGATAATGAACTTGACCATGAATGATCTTTGGAACTTGATAGATGATTTGGCCGAGAGGTCAAGACCAAGACAAGATCAGACCGAGCCGCTAGAGGACGATGTGGAAGAGTTGGCAGCTAGCATCCAACAGTTGGCCAACATGATGGACCAAAACCGGGCCGAAACTAATGAAGCCTTAGCCGAACTATCAAGGCAACTGTCCGACATGGTCCTGGCCGTATCCGAGCTTCACGCTAAGAGGAGAAAGCCGAGAGAAGACAGTGCAAGGGTTGGTGAGGAAGAGCCCGAAACAGAACCCACAGAGCCGGCAGAGGATGAGGACCCATGGATGACCGAAGAAGAATAAGCCAAGACATGCCCGGTCCTCATTTCCAATCTTTCCGAGGAAGTCCCGGTCCTAACTGACAAGTTGCCCGAGACATACCCAGACCTCATCGTCGAGCTGCCTAATTCAAACCCGGTCCTCAGTGTGATTGCCCCCGGAGACCATATAAATGACAAGGATGAGGACCCATGGTTGCCTGAAGAAGAGCTTCACTCAGATTACCCCTGGGAGATAGAAGAAAAACTATCCAATTCAGGCTCGGTCCACATTACCAATCTACCCGAGGAAATCACGCCGGTCCCGGACCTCATTGCCGAACCAGCCGAGTCTAACACAGTCCTCACTACCGAGCCAACAGAAGTCCCTGTCCTCATTACCAATCTACCCGAGGAAGAGCTTACAATGGACCTCAATGCCGAACTGCCCAAATCAGTCCTGGTCCAAATTGCCGAGCCAGCCGAGGAAGTCCCGGACCTCATTACCGAGCTGCCCAAGAAAGACACGGTCCTTGTGGTGGAAATGCCTCAACTTAACCCTTTATGTTTTATGCAGATCATAGCCACCGAAGATCATGGAATCAATGATGATGAGGTGCAAGGGGAGTTGGAGGAGGAGCATGAACCAAAACAGCCAGCAAAGGAGCTCGCTCTCATCACAAGCCAACAAAGCAGCTCGGAAAACTCACTCGTTCCAAGACGACCATTCATCCCTTCCTCAAGGAAGAAGCTCAACATGGGAACAAGCTTGATGTCGCCTATGTTTGAAGGCAAAAGACTGAACTTCCAAAACTACAAAAGTGCCAACCATTCAAACATGAAGAAAAGACAAAGACATGGCCCAAAAGAATGGAAGCCGGGATAGAGTAGCAAGAAACCAAGGCTCAATGGACCAGCAGCTATGGCCAAGGAGCCCTCACCTTCTCGGATGCACGTAAAAGAAAACCTGCTGGACCTATGGAGAACCGAACCGAACACATCACTCCATGCGTTCTTTGGGCGGAGCAAAAGAGCAACAGAGAAGAAGTTTGACCTCAAACGCCCATGGGATCCCACCTTATGATCCATGAGTAAGGTTCCGTCGAGCCAACGACGTTAAACAAAGGCACTTGCCGGGAGGTAACCCGACATGTTCAGTTTTTTCAGTTTTTATTTTCTTATGTCGTTTTTTTTCATACTCACTTCCATTGTTAAAATTGTTTTTTGTGTTTTGAACAAAGTCGTTCTGAGAGGAACGACTTCGTTCAAGAGTGTGGGGGTATTTGAGTAGTATTTGCACATAGTAGTTATTGCACATAGTAGTCAACACTTTTTTAAAATATACACTTCCATGATGTGAAAATAGATAGACCCGATTCATGCGTTTCCTTGTGAAATCTAAATTGTGTAAGAACATGCGAATTTAACTTCCTACTTCCTACATGCGAATCTAGGATGTGGAGTTGAAAGAAACGCCCTAGAGAGGCTTGACAAGCACTCAAATGACCGGATCCTTACTTTATGGTTATGTGAAGATTGTGGAGGCTGCACTTTGGGCTTCTTGGTGAAGAGTGGACTCCGCCATGCAGCGTTTATGCAAGAGGCGGGACGGGAATCAAACCGTCCATTCTCTAGTCCAAAGTAGCCGGGAAAAGAGATGAGCGACCCTCATCTTGACCCGCGTGAAAAGGGCAAGGATGAGAAAGAGCGGGGAGGTATTTCCAATTGCTCTCGAGTGATGATTGAACCTCCCAAAAGTGAAGAAAAATGGACATGCAATTCTCATCAAAGGAGCAAAGCTCAAAGTAAAGAAAGAAAGCCAAAGTGGTGAAACCAAACCGAAGCAAAAGTGAAGTACTCAAAGAGTCAAATCAAAGGCCGAAGGCCAAATCACTACAAAAGCTGTCCAACCACGCAAACAAAGAAAAAGAGCTCGACCCATTAGCCCGAATCAATCACGTGCTAGAAGAAGCAAGTAACATAACCATATAGTAAGATCGGAACCAAGAGTGCAGTTCAAAGACCTAAAAAGTGGCTATCTCCCAATCATCAAAATTGATTTGCATCTCGTCTCAAAGGTAACAAGTATCTAGTTACTTTCATATTTCGTTTGGAAACAAGTAAGTTATGCATGCTAAGGTGAAATCTAGTCTAGCATCTAACATCCATATCTAGGACTTAGGGTGTTTTTGTTCCTCTTATTGACTACACTTGTTCGGGATGAACAAGATTAAGTGTGGGGGTATTTGATGGCGCGTATTTATATGATTCATCGAAACCGTTAAACCCACCAAATTAGACATTTGGTCATACGAACAAGTGCTTGTTAATGCCATTTTGTGTATATAGGCTATTTTGGAGTCTAAAGAGGAAACACGCCTAAAAAGGGAGATTTGAGCCCAAAAAGCACACCAAACATTTCTGGCCAAGAAATCACAACCAGGGCCCGAGGAAAATCGACAATGGCCCGAGGAAATTCACCCAGGACCGAGGGACCCTAGCCAAGTACCCGGGTACCGCAGACCAGGGACCGAGAACCAGAACCGAGAAGACCAGGTCCCCGCCCAGGCCCATGACCGAGAGCCAGCGCCGAGAAAACCAGGTACCCGCCTAGGCATCGCCCAGGCCACGCCCCGCGCACCAGCCGAGCCGCCCAGGTCCAAAATAAAGTTGCCCGGGCAAACGAGCTGCTCTGATGAGTCCACCTCGAGCAAAGTGAAAAAAAAATGGAAAATAAGGTGGACAATGTTAGAAGACCAAGGAGAATGCTCGGGCAGATTGGCAGTTGGCCCAATTCCAAAGCAAAGGCCCCGCGCTCATAGGCACCAAAACTAAGTTGCTCGACCAAACCATGGAATCTGGCAATTCTGGCTCGACCAATAACTCGGACAATCTCACTTCCCAGACAAAACGCCCGAGTAGAACCAGCCCGAGCCCGATCAAGGCCAAACTAGGGCAATTTCGGCCGTTTTGGGATTTCGACCATGTTCTGGGCAGAATTTGGCTTAGGATCCTTCTTGAGATCATCTTAGAATGACTTTGTCGTTCAGAATACACTCTCCAAAATCCAAGAAGCTCCGACCAAAGCTCCAGCCAGATTCCGGCCATATTCCGGCGAACTCCGGCCAACCTGCGGTGATGCTCCGATCAAGCTCATATCCTCACCACCATGCTCCGGTCATTTCTTGCTCCGGCCACATTCCGGTGAAGTCCAACTAAATCCAAACTATTTATTTCTCGTTTGGCCTTACTATTCACTTCGGTTGACCTTTGGGAACAAACTAAGCCACAACCAAGTCCAAGTGACTTGCCCAAGCCTCAACCAAGTCAAGTGGTTGCCCTTTGGCTTCAACCAAGGCCAATTCGTGGCTCATGGAGGAGATAAGAGCAAGTGGTGGCTTTGGCTTAAAATATCACAAGTGGTGTCATATGGAGAGCCAATCAAATGGACTTGCTTTTGGGATATTTTCATTAACAAAGTTAGTCTCCAAGTTTCCCTAGTCTATAAATAGAGGCTTATGCCTTAGAAGTCCTTGTCCTTCGAATTCACAAGTCTTTGAGAGAAGGGAGCTTAACTCTCTTCTCTTCATTTTCAATACAAACACACTTTTGCTCTTGTTCATGTTCTTCATTTTGTTCTTGATTTCCAACGCTTTCTTCACTTGTTCTTGAGCTTCAAGCTCTTACTTTCCAGCCAAGCACTTTACTTTCCTTTTTCTTGATTTGGAGCTCCTCTCCCTTACTTTCTTGTCTTGATAAAGCCACGGTTACTTGTATTCCTTGACATGAATACAAGTAGCTAAAGCTTTCCTTTACTTTCTTGCACAAAAGCCACGGCTTTCCCTTTACTTTCTTGTTGCCCTCGGTCACTTGTTTTACTTTTTCTTGTTTTCTTTACTTTCGTAAGTATGGTGCTTGTATTCCTTACCATGAATACAAGTAGCTAAGCATATTCGGTCAAGGGGTGTTCATACTTGTGTATGAATCTTGAGACTAGAACTTAATGCTATTTTGTGTCAACTAGTTCGGTGCCATTATTCGGTTGAACGACAAGGCTAAGTGGATGCTCGAAAGAGGAAAGCTTAGCCGAGTAGTTCAATCTTGATTAGACAACTTGGCTAAGTGGATGCTCGAAAGAGGAAAGATTAGCCGAGTAGTTTAATCTTCCTTAAGTCGCTTGGTTGATCGTAACTGAAGATCAAGTGGCTGCACTTAGAACTAGAAGTCTATGTCTTGATTTCTGAGTAGATTGTGGTGTAAGCGCTTGAAAAAACCTTACTTTAGGGGTTAAGTCTTGAAAAGGAATAACTCCACACTTATGAACACAAAGTAAGATCATTTGACGTCCATGATGGTTGTCTCACAAGTAGAGACCCTAGACTGAATATCTTTCGTCCTTACTTACCTGTCATTTACTTTCAGTACTTTACTTTTCTGTCATTTACATTTCAGCACTTTACTTTTCAGCACTTTACTTTACGCACTTTACATTTTAGTCTTTATTTTACGCACTTTACTTTTAGTATTTACTTTACGCAATTTACTTTCCGCACTTTACTTTCATTACAGACGTTTTCAACATCAATCCAACATAACATTTGGCACGTATTGCGCTTGAAATACATGACAGAACCGCTCGTCGTCAAAGCGATTGTGCAAATAAATTTATAATAGTCCGCTACTCGCAACTATACTACTGGGTAGTACTTGGTAAGTAGGGGTCGAACCCAAGGGAACTAGGGGAATAATTGTTCTTCGGGGGGATTACGCAGTGTGGGAGCGTGTTTAAGGTCGGTTGGTTGGTTTTAAAGCTACCAGCTATTTTGATTGATTGATTGGTTGGTTGGTTGATTTTAATATTGGAAAGTAAATTACAGTTTATAATTAAAGAGAAATGTTCGGTTTCAGGGGACTTGTATTATATCCTGTTTATCATTGACCATTAGTGAATCATCTAAGTATTCAAACGGTGAATCGAGGCTAGTTACAGCTCAAGACTTGCAACACCGGTTTAAAGCAACTCCTGTTCTATTTCAGTCTAGCGCCAATACCCTAAGGTATGCTAGCCTGGGTGCATCCACCTGATCTCAAAGTTACGCTCGACCAGATGGGGTTTAGGATGAGTCGAACTCCTCAGATAGCTTTGCTTGTTACAGCTTCCACTACCTGAGTATGATCACGAAATCCCACAGAAGAGCTTTGCTTGTTACAGCATCCACTCAACCTTGGAAACTCTGACTATATATGGCACATAGAACAAGTTTTGAATTCTAAGACTAGACACTAAGTTAATAGTCTTAAAACATTTTATAATACAAGTGCGCCCCTTCTACCGAACGACTAGTTTAGCTACTATTCATCGCGCTAAATATTATACTAAGGAAATAAAGACAACAGTTAAATAAATACTAAAAATAATACTTACAACCGTTGAAGCGCCAAGGGAGCTTTCCTTTATTTCCAAAGCAAAATTACAACATTACAAATATTACAACTTCTAGAGAGAGAAGTGAAATGAGATTTTGGTGTGTTGAAATGAGGAGGAGGAGGCTTGTATTTATAGCCAAAATGGGAGGAGACGGGTGGTGGAGATGGTTTTCATCCAAGTGTGGAGGAGGAAGAGTGCAAGGCAAGCTTGGGAGGAGGAGTGGAGGAGAAGCCTCCACTTGTCATCTTCTCCATGGAGGAGGAGGAGCAGCCGGCGGCTTTCGGAGGAGGAGGTGGCGCCGCCGGTTGCCGGTCACCCAAAGGGGAGGAGCTCCTCCCTTGCCCACCTCCTTGAATGGTGGCCGGTCACCTTGCCCTATGTGTGAGATTTGTACAGTTTTGTGCAGTCTTTTCACAATACTGTCAATGTGTTTCTTCCCCGGGCTGTCTTGATTCCTCTCCTGATTCTTCTGATTAATTTGTTATGGTCAATTCAACGTCAGGATCCTTGATATTTCTTCAGTCGGCATATGATCTTGACCTTGGATTGACTCTTGTTATCTTTTCAGCATAAAATCCTCTCCTTAGCGTGTTTTCACTTCAGTCTCTAAAATGCCCTGTGGAAATATATCGGGACTAACACATAGAAGTTAGATAGACAAACAGTCTAATTTGGTGGGTTTTACTGTGTTTCTAACTCGTATAATTATGGTCCATCAGATTACCCCCCACTTTTAGTTGTTCGTCCCCAACAATGCTATTAAAGGGCGTAAGTTCTAAGTTTGGCTTTGGAATATGAAAATTAGACTGTGGTACTCAATCTATCCTAATTCATGCATTGCTTACTTATTACCAAATTAAACTGCGTAAATAAATAGAAGAAACTTAATACTTGTACCTCCGTGCTGAGATGCAAATTATATTGGATGTCTCGGGAGATAGCCCTTTTTAGGCTCCTGGACTACAATCTTGGGATCGTCTCTTACTATATGGTTTTCTTGTAGCTTTCTCATGCACGTGATTCGATTCGGGTTTCAGTGAGTTGAGCCTTTTTGATTTTCTTCTTTGGCGAGGGAGTGCTTTTTTTTTGTTGTAGTGAATCGGCCTTTGGCCTTTGATTTGACTTTTTGAGTGCTTCACTTTTGCTCGGTTAAAACCTTCACAATTTTGGGCCTTTGGCCTCTTTTGATTTTCTTCTGTGAGTTTTTTGCTTCTTTGTGACTTGCTAGTCCATTTTCTCAGCCTTTTTGGGAGGTCCAATCATCGCCCGCAAGCCTATGGAAATACCTCCCCGCTCCTCTCGTCTTTGTCATTTTGCGCGGGTCAAGATGAGGGTCGCTCATCTATTTTCTCGGCTATTTTGACTAGAGAGAGGACGGTCTGATTCCCGTCCTCGCCTTTGCATAGATGCTTCTTGGCGGAGTTGACTTCAATTATTCACTGAAAACCCGAAGTGCAGCCTCCACTGACTTCGAAAACCATATAGTTTGATCTGATCCTTTGATTGCTTGCCAAGCCTTTCTAGGGCAGTTTATGTCAACTCCACATCCCTAGTTATCTCAGCACAAAGGACAAATGGAAAGTTACATTCTAAGTTTTTAAACAGTTGAATTTTCACAAGGTTAATGCATGAATTATGATTTATCTTTTTCACATTCTTAAGTTCATATTTTCAAAAAGATACTATTACTAAAAAAGAAAAAACAGCTGCATGTTATTTATGTACATAGGTGGTTCTCACCCCCCACTTTTGAACGAAGGCGTGCCTTAGTTCAAAAGTCATGCAAGCTTAAAACTAAATACTGAATTTAAATGACAGAAATTAAAGTGCGGAAAAGTAAGATAGTGTCGGGTTACCTCCCGACTAGTGCACTTGTTTAACGTCGTTGGCTCGACGATACCTCGTTGTGGATTACTGGTTTGGGTCCCATGGGTGGCTGAGGTCAAACTTCTTGATTCCACCGACTTTGATTCTTGCGGTGAGTCTTCCTGATTTTTTAGCAGATGACGGGTTCGGGTCCAGTTCTGATGGTATCTCCTTCCAACGTCTCTGAGAAGGCGAGGGACCTTTCACTATCAGCTTTTTGAACTGGGTGTTCTCCTGTTTAGGGCTGCCTTGTCCAGTCATGGCGAAAGCGTGCTCCATGTAGGAGTCATTCTGCTCAGGCCCTTTTCCCATTCTCCTTTAAGCTTCTTCTTGGATCGCATAGTTCGCGGCAACTTGCTCATTAATTAAGGGGAAAAGTCGGGAAGGCCTCATGAGGCTTGGTTCTGCCTCGTAATGTTGGTTCGTGAAGAACTGGTCGTAGATAGTTTCACCTGCCTGGGTAATGATAGTCGGGTATGGCTTGGGCAGTTCGTCAGTGGTGTTCTGGACTTCTACTTCGTTGCTTCCGGTGCTTTCCATGTCTGATTCCTCGGATGGTTCGGGAGTCTCTTTTGACGGCTCGGTGGTTTCTTCTTTGTCAGCCTCAGGGTCAGCTTCTTCTATCTGCATTTCCTCGTCAGTGTGGGGAACTCGTCTTGTGGCAGCGGCTAGGCCAGTTATCAGGTACCACATGTCTGCAATGGTGAGGTTTGCGGCAGACCTTCTCATAGCTTCGTTGATTCTTCCCAGCTCTTCGGACCTCATCCCACGATGAAATTTTTGGAGAAGAATTTTCTTCGTAAATCCATGGTGCGGGCAGCTTGAGACGATGGCATCGTAGTTCATGTAGTATTCGTCCAAAGTCTCATCCCGGGATTGATGAAGGCTCATGATCTTCTCATGGGTTTCTTGGCGTAAAGATGGTGGGGAGAATTCTTTCAGGAACGGAACGCAGAGGTCTACGAAACGTTCTGCACTGCAAGCGGTGGATGTGTAGTACCATATCGTGGCGAAGTCGGTTAGAGAGAATTTGAAGCATTTCAGCTTAAAATCTTCTAACACTTCGTTTTCAGGTTTGATGTTGTGGCAGACTTGGTGGAAGTTTCGGCAGCGCTGTACAGGGTCTTCTCCCTCCGTTCCTCCGAACAGGGGCAGAAATCGCGTTGTCCATGCATGCGTAACGGGTAGTGTCATAGAGAGATGAACAGAAAAGAAAAAGGGGAGGGAAGAACAGTTATCCGATCACTAGTTCCCCGGCAACGGCGCCAATTTGACAGAATCGCTCGTCGTCAAAGCGATTGTGCAAATAAATTTATAATAGTCCGCTACTCGCAACTATACTACTGGGTAGTACTTGGTAAGTAGGGGTCGAACTCAAGGGAACTAGGGGAATAATTGTTCTTCGGGGTGATTACGCAGTGTGGGAGCGTGTTTAAGGTCGGTTGGTTGGTTTTAAAGCTACCAGCTATTTTGATTGATTGATTGGTTGGTTGGTTGATTTTAATACTGGAAAGTAAATTACAGTTTATAATTAAAGAGAAATGTTCGGTTTCAGGGGACTTGTATTATATCCTGTTTATCATTGACCATTAGTGAATCATCTAAGTATTCAAACGGTGAATCGAGGCTAGTTACAGCTCAAGACTTGCAACACCGGTTTAAAGCAACTCCTGTTCTATTTCAGTCTAGCGCCAATACCCTAAGGTATGCTAGCCTGGGTGCATCCACCTGATCTCACAGTTACGCTCGACCAGATGGGGTTTAGGATGAGTCAAACTCCTCAGATAGCTTTGCTTGTTACAGCTTCCACTACCTGAGTATGATCACGAATTCCCACAGAAGAGCTTTGCTTGTTACAGCATCCACTCAACCTTGGAAACTCTGACTATATATGGCACATAGAACAATTTTTGAATTCTAAGACTAGACACTAAGTTAATAGTCTTAAAACATTTTATAATACAAGTGCGCCCCTTCTACCGAACGACTAGTTTAGCTACTATTCATCGCGCTAAACATTATACTAATGAATTAAAGACAACAGTTAAATAAATACTAAAAATAATACTTACAACCGTTGAAGCGCCAAGGGAGCTTTCCTTTATTTCCAAAGCAAAATTACAACATTACAAATATTACAACTTCTAGAGAGAGAAGTGAAATGAGATTTTGGTGTGTTGAAATGAGGAGGAGGAGGCTTGTATTTATAGCCAAAATGGGAGGAGATGGGTGGTGGAGATGGTTTTCATCCAAGGGTGGAGGAGGAAGAGTGCAAGGCAAGCTTGGGAGGACGAGTGGAGGAGAAGCCTCCACTTGTCATCTTCTCCATGGAGGAGGAGGAGCAGCCAGCGGCTTTGGGAGGAGGAGGTGGCGCCGCCGGTTGCCGGTCACCCAAAGGGGAGGAGCTCCTCCCTTGCCCACCTCCTTGAATGGTGGCCGGTCACCTTGCCCTATGTGTGAGATTTGTACAGTTTTGTGCAGTCTTTTCACAAAACTATCAATGTGTTTCTTCCCCGGGCTGTATTGATTCCTCTCCTGATTCTTCTGATTAATTTGTTATGGTCAATTCAACGTCAGGATCCTTGATATTTCTTCAGTCGGCATATGATCTTGACCTTGGATTGACTCTTGTTATCTTTTCAGCATAAAATCCTCTCCTTAGCGTGTTTTCACTTCAGTCTCTAAAATGCCCTGTGGAAATATATCGGGACTAACACATAGAAGTTAGATAGACAAACAGTCTAATTTGGTGGGTTTTACTGTGTTTCTGACTCGTATAATTGTGGTCCATCAATACAGCGTGCGACAAACCAAAAGTGTGTTGCGGTTGATATTGAACTCGATTGTTCCAGCACTTTACTTTCAGTATTTACTTTACGCAATTTACTTTCCGCACTTTACTTACCCTACAGACATTTTCAACATCAATCC
Source organism: Rhodiola kirilowii (assembly GCA_033675215.1). Classification (NCBI taxonomy): domain Eukaryota; kingdom Viridiplantae; phylum Streptophyta; class Magnoliopsida; order Saxifragales; family Crassulaceae; genus Rhodiola; species Rhodiola kirilowii. The sequence goes on from CM066199.1 coordinate 40,446,982, forward strand.
AACATAACTTTGGCACGTATTGCGCTTGAAATATAGCATGCGACAAACCAAAAGTATGTTGTTTGGTTGATATTGAACTCGACTGTTCCCGCAATTTACTTTTCAGTACTTACTTTCAGCACTTTATATTTCAGTCATTTACTTTTCAGTTATTTACTTTTTGTCATTTACTTTCTGTATAAAAACAACCAAAACACCCAATCCGTCTTTCCTTTATTTTTATTTTCTTTTCAAGAACAACTACTCCACACTGACTCTCTTGGGTTCGACCCCTACTTACCGCTCTACTATCCAATAGTGAGCCACTAAAGTAGTGGAACTATAAATGTAAATTTTGCAGCGTACAACGACGCGCTGTCACGCAGCCCCGATACTTCTCGGGCGCAGCCCTAGTCCTGCATAGAAAAGTCATTTCCCTCCAAATATAACGGGGGTGAGTATGAACAAACGACATAAGAACATAGAAATTGTGACAAATGAAGAAAATATGCCGGGTTACCTCCCGGTAAGTGCCTTTGTTCAACGTCGTTGGCTCGACGGTACCTTACTCATGGATCATAAATTGGGATCCCATGGGTGTGTGAGGTCAAACTTCCTCACGGCTACTCTTTTACTCCGCCCAAAATCTTGTGGAGTGATGTACTCGGTTTGTTTCTCCATTGATCCGACGGGCTCTCTTTCACATAGCTTCGAGAAGGTGACGACTCCTTGACCATAGCTACTGGTCCATTGAGCCGTGGTCTTGTGTTTCTCCTTCCCGACTTCCATTCCTTCGGGCCATGTCTTGGTCGTTTCTTCATGTTTGAATGGTTGGCACCCTTGCACTTTTGGAAGTTTGGCATTGTGCCATCAAACATAGGCGACCTTAAGCTAGTTCCCATGCTAAGCCTCTTCTTTGTGGCAGAGATGATTGGTCATTTTGGAACGAGTGGATTTTCAGGTGGCTTTTCTTGGCTCATGACGAGTGTGAGCTCCATTGTTGGCCTTCCTTGACCTTGTACCGCCTCCAACTTGCCTTGCACCGCATCATCAATGACTGCATGATCTTTGGTGGCCATGATCTGCATAAAAACCAAAGGGTTAAGTTGGGACACTTCAACCACAAGGTCCGGGCCTTTCTCGACTAGCCCGTCCGTGAGGACCGGGACTTCCTCGGGTAGTTCGGCAACGAGGATCGGTTCGAGTGGCTCGGCTGGCTCTTCTTCAGTCGCCAGTGGGCCGTCTTCTTCTAAATGCCTGGGGTAATCTGAGTTGAGCTCTTCTTCAGTCAACCATGGCTCCTCATCCTCTGCCGGATCAGTGGGCTCTATTGTAGGCTCTTCCTCGATCTGCACTGGATCGGCTTCCACCGTCGGCGCTTTATCATCAGTTTGGTGCCACTGACTTCGTTTTGTGCTCTCTGCCAAATCATCTTTGAGGCCCCAGATTTCAGTCATGGTTAACTTCATGACCGAACATCCCGCTGCATCATTAAGCCTTTTCCACTCAAGTGGCATCATCCCACCAAGAAACCTTTGAAGAAGGAATAGGTTCGTGAATCCATGGTGCGGGCAGTTCGTCACAATAGAATCGAAGTACGAATAGTACTCATCTAATGTTTCATCCCGGGATTGCTCAAGGTTGATTATCTCCTTGCGGGTTTCAAGTTAGAGAGATGGCGGGGAAAACTCTTCTAGGAATTTGGATCGCAGATCAAGATAATCCGCCTTCATAAGCTGCACATGAGTAATACCAAGCCATTGCGGAGTTAGTTAAAGAAAATTTAAAGCATTTCAGTTTAAACCCCTCTAGCGATTCATCTTTAGGCTTCATGTGGCTGCATATGGAGTGGAACGTTCGTATATGCCTCACGGGATCTTCTCCAATGGCACCTCCGAATTTGGGGAGACGGCTAAGCATCTCAAACATAAGGTTGCTGCCCTCATCATTCCAAGGTTCTCTGCCGTAATAGGAAGACATAGCGAATCTGCAAAACAAAACAAAAACAAAATATAACAACTATTCCGATGCACAACTCCACGGCAACGGTGCCAAAATTTGACAGCACGTCGTTTTGCGCTGCAAAATTTACATTTATAGTTCCACTACTCGTGGCTCACTATTGGATTAGCAAGCGGTAAGTAGGGGTCGAACCCAAGAGAGTCAGTGTGGAAAAGTTGTTCTTTGAAAAGAAAGAAAAGGAAAGTAAATCCAGGTTGGGTTTGAGTGGTTTAGACTGAAAGTAAATGACTGAATTTAAAGTGCTGAAAGTAAAGAATGAAAGTAAAGTGCGAAAAGTAAAGTGCTGAAATGTAAATGACAGAAAAGTAAAGACTGAAATATAAAGTGCTGAAAAGTAAAGTGCAGAAAGTAAATGACAGATAAGTAAGGACGAAAGATATTCAGTCTAGGGTCTCTACTTGTGAGACAACCATCATAGACGTGAAATAATCTTACTTTGTGTTCATAAGTGTGGGTTTATTCCTTTTCAAGACTTAAACCCTAAAGTAATGCCATTTCTAGCACTTACACCACAATCTACTCCAAAATCAAGACATAGACTTCTAGTTCTAAGTGCAGCCACTTGATCTCTCATTTCTGATCAACCAAGCGACTTAAGGAAGATCAAACTACTCGGCTAAGTTTTGCCCTTTCGATGCATCCACTTAGCCTTGTTGTCTAATCAAGATTGAACCACACAGCTAAGCTTTACCCTTTCGATGCATCCACTTAGCCTTGTTGTTCAACCGAATAATGGCACCGAACTAGTTGGCACACAAAATAGCATTAAGTTCTAGTCTCAAGATGCATACACAAGTATGAACACCCTTTGACCGAATATGCTTAGCTACTTGTATTCATGTCAAGGAATACAAGCACCATACTTACGAAAGTAAAGGAAAACAAGAAAGTAAATGAGAGGAGCTCCAAATCAAGTGCAAGTAAAGGAAATCGAGAGCTTTGACAAGAAAGTAAAAGAAAGCTTTAGCTACTTGTATTCATGTCAAGGAATACAAGTAACCGTGGCCTTTGTGCAAGGAAAGTAAAGGGAAAGGAGCTCCAAATCAAGACAAGTAAAGGAAAGTAACGAGAGCTTCAAAGAACAAGAACAAAACTTGAGAGTGTTTGTATTGAAACATATGTGTAGCATAGGTTGTTTTGGAGAAGAGAGATAAGCTCTCAACTCCCTAATGTGAGCATAGCATAAGGATTCTAAGGGCATGCCCTTCTATTTATAGGCAAGCAAACCGACTTAGGGGCTAAGGATATGCATTGGCTTGAAGAAATATCCCAACAGCACTTCACTTGGATTGGTTGAGCCAAAAGCCACCCACATGCCTTGCACTTGCACTCCTAACCGACTTGAGCTTGGCTTCATCCAAAGGGCAACTAGCTTGGACTAGATGAGGCCAACCGACTTGGCTTGGTCGAGGCAAACTGGACTCCAAAACCAAACCGAAATGAATAGTAGAAACCAACCGGAATATTGGGAATTCGGTTTCTTGGTTGGTTCTTTGGCCGGAACTTGGTCGGACATGGTTGGTCTTGGCCTGAGCTTGATCGGAGCTCGATCGGAGCTTGATCGGAGTTTGGCCAGAGTTGGCCGGAATCTTGCCAGAATTATGGCCGGCGGTCCTTGGCTTTTGGACTGCAGATTTGGAATGCTGAGGAGATTCTAAGACTAGCCCATGAAGGATGTTTGGCCAGATTCTGCCCGGAGCATGGTCAGAATCTCAAAACGGCCGGAATTGCCCTAGTTTGGCCTTGACCGGGCTTGAGTCCTTGGCAATGCGTTCTCATCTTTTGGGCAATGGTTCTAGCATTAGAAAGTCATTTGAAGTTGAATGCTCGAGCTAGATTTGCCGGAACGCAGCCGAAGCTATGATTCACCCTCGAATGGCCTAGAACTCGGTTCTTTGGCCTTGGACGGACCCGAAATTTGGACATTGCGTTCTTGATCTTTGGACCATGGTTATGGCATGTTGAAGTAAATACAAACTGGGCCCAAGAAGGTCTCTTGGCCAGAAAAGGGTCGTGGCCTTGTTTGAAGTTCTGCTTAGGCGCTGGTCTTGGCTCGGACGCGGGCCTCAGACGGGGACCTGGTTTCTCGGACGCGGGCCTCGGCACTCCCGGACGCGAGTCTCGGCACTCCCGGACGCGGGCCTCAGCAATGCATGGGCGGGGCCTGGGCGATGCCTGGGCACGGCCTGGTTTTCTCGATGTTGGCTCTCGGACGCGTCCGGCTTTTCTTGGACGCGGCTGACTTTTTCTTGGTCCTTGGTTGGGCCAGAATTGACTTGGCATGTTTTTGGGCACAAATCTCCCCTTTTAACCGTGATTCCTCTTTAGACTCCAAAATTGCCTGTATACACAAAACGACATTAACAAGCATGTGTTCGTATAACTGATGGACCATAATTGTATGAATCATAAACACAGTTAAACCCACCAAATTAGACTCTTTATCTATTTAACTTTTGCTTGTTAGTTCCGATATTTATCTACAGGGTATTTTGAAGTCTAGAGAAAATACAGGCTAAGGAGAAGTTTTAAAGCTGAAAATGAATTACGAGTCATTCCAGGTCACGACCAAATTCTGACTTTCAAGAACCTACCGTGGAATCACTCAAAACAAGTCCAACCGAAGAGCAACCAGAGTCAGTCCGGAGCTGAAAGGAGCCGATGGAGTTTGGAAAAAAGATCACAAAACACACTCACCCACTCCCTTGCCACTTATGGCCGGCGGCTAAGCTCACAATCCTCTCCTCCATGGACATGTGGCCGGCGGCTTTTGGGAAGGATGAGTCACTCCGATGGCTTTCTTCTCCTCCTCTCCCATCTTGCCAAGTGTTGGCTCCTCATGGCTCCTCTAAGCCTATAAATAGAACCCTTCAATGCCTTTGTAAAATCATCCCCATCCTCATTCCAACATCACAAGTCCTCAAGTGACTTATCTCTCTAGCTTATGTGGGCACAATCATGTAATCACTTTACTTTGGAATCAAAGCTTGATCTTTAGCACTCTTAACGGTTTTTGTAAGTACTCTCTTCTTTTCTTTAATGTCTTTTCAATTCAACAAGTTTACTTTCCTGTCTTTACTTTCGAAAACTTTACTTTACCATCTTTCAAAAACCTTTACTTTTCAACGCACTTAGCTATGATGTCCTGTTCCATGGATATTCGTAGCTAAACCCTTCATTCGGTTGAAGGGGAGTGCTTGTATCATAAAATGTTTTAGACCCTTCTCTTAGTGCCTCTTTGTGTTCAACTTGTTCTAGGTGCCTCATATTAGGTCAGAATTCCATTGGTTGAGTGGATGCTCGGAAGAGAAAAGCTTTGCCATGGGTTCGTGATCTTCCGTGGATAAGTGGAGGCTCGGAAGAGCACAGCTTATCCGTGGAAGTCAACCTCTTTTAAACACCATTTGGTTTATCAGGAATGATGATCAAATGGATGCACATACTAGAACAAGAGTTATTTGTCTTGCAAAAGACTAGACGGTGTGGCAAGTCATGTGCTAGGAATAGCCTTGATTCACTTTTGAACACTTAGTATGATCATTAGAGGTCAATGATAAACGGACTATGATACAAGGCCCCTAAAACCGAATACTTTCCTTTAATTGTAATATCAACTGTTACTTTACCTTTCAGTACTAAAAATCAAACACAACCCCCCAACTGCTTTATTTAATCCCCCCTTTCGAAAGAACAATTAATCCACTAATTCCCTTGGGTTCGACCCGTACTTACCACTGACTACCCAAAATAGTTAAGTCGCGAGTATCGGAGATATAAATTTATTTTTGCACAGAGAACATCGCACCTTAACGACAGTGCGGCGGGCTCCGTCAATAACCAAATGTCGTTTTTGGTGGGTTTAGTGTACTCGATGAGTCGTATAAATACGTCCCATCAGAGGAACTCTACATAGTTGCCATGCCTTACAATATGGAGGACATGGGAGTGGAGCAAAGATGGCGTCTAAAATCTTACAAAGTGGCTTTTATTGGCCCAAACTTTTTCGAGATGCATATAAGTTTGTTAAAGCATGTGACCAATGCCAAAGGATGGGGAGCATTTCAAAAAGGAATGAAATGCCCCGACAAGGCATTCTACCGGTAGAGATCTTTGACGTATGGGGCATAGACTACATGGGACCGTTACCCTCATCCTACGGAAATCAATACATATTGGTTGCGGTTGACTAAGTCTCGAAATGGGTAAAAGTCGTGGCTTCTCCAACTTGCGATGCTATGGTTGTCATGAAACTCTTCAAAAGGACTATCTTCCCTAGATTTGGAGTCCCATGGACCGTCATTAGTGATGGGGGCTCTCATTTCAAGGAGAAGCACTTCAAGGCCTTGCTACGTAGGTATGGATTTAACCATAAGATGGCTTTGCCGTACCACCCCCAAACTAGTGGGCAAGTTGAGATTTCCAATCGTAAAACCAAAACTATATTGATGAAGACGGTGGGGAGCTCAAAAATGATTGGTAGACAAAATTAGATGATGCATTATGGGCCTATCGAACCGCCTACAAGACTCCCATTGGTATGTCCCCATTTAGGCTCATCTATGGAAAGCCATGTTACTTACCGGTTGAGTTGGAGTATAAAGCCATGTGGGCCATTCAATTCTTGGATATGGACCTTCAAAAAGTGGGAGAGAATAGAATCCTCCAACTCGAGGAACTAGAAGAGGTAAGGAACAAGTCCTATGAAAATGCGAGGATTTACAAAGAGAAAACAAAAAGTTGGCATGACAAAAAGATCATTCGCCGTGAGTTCAAGGAAGGAGATAAGGTCTTGCTCTTCAATTCAATACTCAAACTCTTCCCGGGCAAAAACTAAAGAGCCAATGGAGTGGTCCATTCGTTGTCCACAAACCCTATGAAGATGGGCACGTAGAACATTTCAACAAAGAAGGAACAATCTTCAAGGTGAATGGACAAAGACTTAAACACTATTTTGGGGAAACTCAGGACAAGAGTCGCGCATATTACACCTTTACCGACCATGAAAAAGCCACAAGTCCACTTGAGGAGGGATCCTAGCAAAGGACTAGAGTACCCACCACCACTAGAGCGCCTTCACCCTCACCTTTGCCTAGTTATCTTCCGACTGGGGCACGAGTGCCTATTGTGGCGAGTGATGGTCCATTGGAAGGCCCATTGCCACTTCCTACCCCTTTCTCTTTTTCCGAGCCTCACACATTTGGAGATGTAAAGCACAGAGAGCACCATGAGGACATCACTTGAAAGAGAAAGGAATTCATGTCGACTCTCTACCCTGACATGGGACTTCTTAGAGACCTTGGAGTTGCAGATGAGGTACACGCAAAACTCCATCATAGTGGACTTGATTTCTTATTTTTGGATGATTCGGGGTCCTACCAAAGGGTAGTAGAGGAGTTTGTGTGCTCTTTTGAGTGGATAGAGAATAATGATGGGGAGTACTTTTGAAAATCTGTATTGGGGGAAGGGAATTCAAAATAAGGGTAAGTCTGATTCGGGAGTGGTTAAGTCTCCCTCTCCATTTGTAGAGGTGCATCGATTTACCGAGCATGACCAGAGTGTATTTTGGAAGAGGATCTCGGGGAGGCAAGAGTGGTTTGTCTCTTCTTATAACTCTTCCGCCATCACCAACCCAATTTGGAAGATTATCCACCATATTATACCCATCGGGGTCAATATACTCGAAAGGAGGAGGCTAGAGCGGTAACAATCCCCCACATTGAGTTGATCATGGAGATGTCCTCGATTAGCTTGCCATCCTTGCCTCCCGATTTGAGAGCTATGTCAAGAAGACCTCGCAGAATTCCGCTTTGGGAGGAGGTTCCTTGATCACATTGATTGCCATAACGTGTAACTTCACCTTTGGCCATGGGGATGCCCCAAGCCATCCAAGAAAGTCCTTGATGTGCCCACCATGAAACATATGCAACTTCTCAAGGCGGATGGAAAGACTTGGGAGGAAGACAAGAAGCCTGACAAGAAGGAACTTTGAGATTCGGCAAAGAGTAAGAGGGAGACCTTCAAGGCTAGGAACCACCTTTATTGCATAGCCAACTTTACACCATCTCCTCCTTCCTCCCTTATTGCTTCACCTCCCACGGCTTCCGAGCATGAGGCTCCCATTGCTGAAGAGTTACCCACTGATGAGCCAGCTGTTGAGAGTGTCTCTCGTGCTAGTGGGGATTGGGTCGAGTGGCGAGAGAGGGTCTATCCTGACATTGCTAACTTGAGGAGTGGTTTGGCTAGACTCAAAGAGTTTGCTACAGAGGAGGCATTGAGAGCTCTCTAGGAGTCTGAGTGGCTCCGTTCTACAGTACTGTCTATGATCAGAGGCACAGTGCTACGGTCAATGCCCCTCTAATTGATCCAGGGCCTTCTGTCCCTCGTGCCGCCTCCCCTCTGCCTTCCACACCATCTACCAGACCCAATGAGGCGGGCACGCCATTTAATGATGCCATGAAGGAGGTTGATAGAGACGCCACTAGAGAGACCACTCCGGGAGGCGATGATGCTACATCATGAGTCCATGCTTCATTTTGATTACACATGTGTTATTACTTTGTTGCCTTGTTGCATTTGATGATGTATTTTGATGTTAAGTCGCCTTATGGCGCAATTTTGGATGATATATGCTATTTGGATGATGTACTCTTGACTTATCTTTGGTTGTATGCTACATTCTTATTTTATTGAAGGTGTTTGACCATTTATGATGTTCCCTTGAGTGGCATGTATTTGGCAAAATGTAGGTTAGACAGTTCGAGCAGGAGTTCAGGGGGAGTTCGAACATATCCTAGTACACATGTAAAGTGTGGAGCAGACGCAAGGATATTCTCTGGAAGGATAATTGACAGCAAAGATATCGCCAAGTTAAGTCGGCCAGCGACTTATTCGAGCATGAGATATTTGAATGAATATCTACATTGAAGGCGGCGCTGCTTACTTGGGCAAGAAGACTTCGTATATTCTTTCAACCGTTTTGAGAAAGATATACATCAAATATCTAGGAATATTTCCTAAATATTTGATTGGATTATCTTGTGCAAATTAGGGTTTCGTCCAAAGCATTTAAATACAATGCTAGGGCGCCCTTATTCTGCATCGCTTTCAAGATCAAACATACACGAGTATACACTATCGATTGGGAAGGAAGAAATCGACGGTCGGCTGTGTTTCCCCTTTGGAAACTCATCGGTGCAAGAGCAGTCTTATCAAGTGCAACTGTGACTGCCTGGAAGCGATCTAACTGCCGCACACAATAAAGGTGAACAAGCTTTTGAGAGAAAGCATTCGTGCTTCAGGAGAAAGTCGAGAACATTCGGACTGCAGGTTCGGACGAAGGGGATCGAGGTTAACTACTATAAACCTCGGTTGCAAATCTGAGAGACTTGGTGTTAGAGGCTAGGCGATTACAAGGTGTAAGCGTAAGTCCACTTGTAGCTCTAACTCGTAATAAAGATTTGCTGTCCCTTCTAGGGTGTGGGAAACCCCCCAGAGTAGGCGTGGTCGAACTGGGTTATCATTCTGTGCGTCCTTCTACTTTCGTTCTGTTATCTGAACTGTTGTGATACGAGTTCAAGGTCTGTCGCAACTGTACCTTGAACTGCCTGCTGAACTGTTGTGAAAAGTGTTCAAGGTCTGTCGCAACTGTATCTTGGACACAAGCTTGAACAGGGGATATAATTTCAATTTATGTTTGTGAACTCTACAGGATATATATACTTATGCTCTTTTCATGCCAAATTCACCTTCCTTACCTACATGTGCAACCAAAAGACTATTTCTCATTCCCCAAGAGTTATGTCATTGGATTTCAACCCATTCTACAAACATCCTATGCGCATTTGCCTTTATTTATCATTCTTTGCGCTTAGGGACTAAATTTGAATTAAGTGTGGAGTGGGTTAATGCGCATAGTTCACATATGCTTTCATGCCATACATATCATTCTTACATGGACACTTGCATCTTGCACCTTATCCCTAACATAAGAGTGCTTTTAACTACATAGGCTTGTGATCATCAATTCTAAATCCCTGTAAATCACATCTAGCCTACTTGTCACAATTATTGGATCTTGAACTTGGAACCAACCTAGTCCCTTGAATGTGCATTCCTGTGAGTCAATGACATTGCTATCTCTTGTCTATCTAATTTTCTAAGTATTTTCATAGAAATACTTTGGATTAATATTTAGCAAGCACTTTTCAAAAAATTTCACGAAATAAACTTAGACCTTTTCTATGCTCCTTGGTGACTTGAGTTTTTCAAATTTAGTGCATTACTTTTGATTGTTTCCTACGTATTCCATACATCCTTTCAACATATTGTCAAGTTTTAAGTGTGGAGTCAAAAGAGGGCAACAAATTGGCCCCAACAAAAAAATGCTATATTTTTATGGTCAAAAGAGCGAAAAGCCCCTAAAAACTTTCTCAATGTACACGAGAAGTTTTGCTCCAAAATATACAAATGTCGAGGGTTAGGAAGAAAAGTTCCCCCTCGAAAGAATCGTCCATTGGAGTGCTTGCCCAAGCACACACTCAAACGATCAGTTAGACTTAATTACCAACCAATCAGCTGGAAAAGAACCCTAGAAGACTCACAATTGCTCACCTATGAGTCTGTCAGCTGGGCGTTCGCAATAGAAGCCTCTGGATTTTAGCCACCAGCCGACCGGCTGAACCTGCCACATCAAAAATTTTACCCGAGGCTATAAATAGAAAGAGGGATGTTTGACCTAGGGAGCTGGCTTTTTAGGGGGAAATTGCCAGAAAAAGAGATCAAATCACGGTCATCAAGGAGGATCCAATCAAAGAAGAAGAAGAAATATCAAAAGGGAGAATGAAGGATTAACCATCATACTTCCTCTACACCTTTTCTATTCACTTTGTTGTTTTCTTCAAACCCTACTCACACCATATTGTCTTACATGGTGTGTGAGTCTCCTTTTATTTTGAGGGTCTTATGACCGTCCTTGGTACTTGAAATCTACTTCTCTTAGTCAAGACGAGTTCCAGATGGTGTTCAAACTGCGTCTCGAACACTTGTTGGACAGTTTCAGGTTGTGTTCAAACAAAGACTAGAACACCTTAGCAGACAGTACCGTAAATAGAACAAAATAGAGGCACACACAGATTGATAACCCAGTTCGGCTTCGCCTACTCTGGGGGGTTTCCCATACCCGAAAAGGGACACAAATCTTATTACGAGTTTAGAGCTATTCGTGGACTTACACTTACACAACGCCTTGTTTGTAATAGCCTAGCCTCTAACACTCCGTCTCTCGGATTTGCAATCTCGGTTCACCGTAGCTCCCCTCGATCCCCTATGGGTAGGACGAGACTTCCCTCTCGACCTAGTCTTGGACCTTCCAGAAGCCCAGTCGCCTTCTCTCAAAGACGTATCTTGATCACTGTGTGTGTGTGCGCTTTGTTGTCCTTCAAGAACAGTCTGAACAGCACACTGAACAGACTATTACTTCCCTGTTGATATTCCGGTGTGGAATAGTCAGCCGGCCGTTGCTCCTCCTCCAATCTCACGAATCCTCTCGTGTTTTTCTTTTCTCTCAGGAAGCGACACAGATCTGGTCGCCCTAGCCTTGTATTTATATGCATGGGCGAGATCCAAATCTGTTCCAAATATCCTTATCAAATATTTAGGAAATATTCCTAAATATTGGATGAATATTTCCAATCCAATCTTTGGGAAGATCTTGATGTATCTTCCGCAACAAGTCAGCCAATCTTCTTCAATCTGATGCGGAGATATTAATTTGAATATCTAATTCTTCATTGGCTGACTTCCATCTCGATCTTCGATCGTCCAGATCCAATCTGAATATCTTGTCAAATATTTCGGAGATACTCCTAAATATTTGATAGATACTCAATCTCCTCCATATCCAATCTTTGGAGATTACTTCCGTGCCAAGCCATCTAATGTTCTCGAATCCAAGCTGAAGATATTCATTTGAATATCTGATCTTTAATGGCGATTCGTCAATTGATCCCAATCAGATAATCTCGTCGATATCTTCTGGATATCCATATCTTCATTCCAATCTTCATGAGATATCTTCTACGGTAAGTTAGTCAGGCGGTCTTCAATTCTGGTGAGGAGATATTTGAATGACATCTCGAATATCTGTTTCTTCACTGACCGACTTCAACCGAAAAGATCCTCTATCTTCAGAACCTTCCGGATTCAAATCATGTGTCTGATGTACGCTGTACTTCTATTCCAGTCCGTGGTTGAACTCTTCTTGAACTCTAGCTCGAACTGTCTAAAGCCGTTTTGCCAAAGCCATGCCATTTAGGGGAACATCAGTACTCTTGATCATGTATACACATATTGAATTCATAATCTATGGTATTAAATTCATATTCTCTATGCTCTTCATGTATGACATGTAACTAAGTATTTTATGAAATGCCTAAGTGACATGTTGATCCTAGAACATGACCTAAGCATCGAATGACCTAAGGAATTGTTTGGATATAGTGAATAAGATCATTTCTAGTTTTTACGATGGTAGATACATGGAGTTGAAGTGAACTAACTCTATGTCTATTGCATTTATTACCTTAGGAGATGTTCCAAGGATGATAAAAGTAATAGAATGAACCAACAATCTCGATGGAGTGAGGTTCTAGCTAAGACGGTTTGGCTAAGAATAGATTCATTCGGAAGTTAGTCTACCTTAGTCTAAGCTAGGTTCTAAACTATTTGACACCTTGACGTGCATAATTCTTGTATATGTGACCAATGGGAAATGCCAAAGAGGGGAGTAACCCCTCGTAACTCTCTTTTAATTGATATTACAACCCTGGAAACCATTGCATTCCTAGTTTTTAATTGGAAATTGACAGGGCACGTCGTCGTATGCCAAATCAAATCTAAATTTATAATCTCCACTACTTTGGGCTAGTAAAGCGGCAAGTAGGGGTCGAACCCAAGGGAGTTGGAATGGTTACTTGTTGTTCTTGCAAAAACAATGAAGGAAGAAAAGACAATTGGGGGGGTTGCAAGTATGTGCAAGAAGTAAATGCAAAAGTAAGTGCGAAAAGTAAATGAGCGAAAGGTAACAAAGAGAAGTATTCGGTCTAGGGATTTTGTTGTCACACATTCATCATGGATATCCAATGATCTAACTTTGTATTCATAGGCGTGGTTGTTTCCATTTCAAGTCCCAACCCAAGTAAGGCCATTTCAAACACTTACACCACCCTCTATGTCCATTTCAAGATCATAGAGTTCTCGTTCTAGCAAGCCCAATACTCCATTTCAAGATGTATTGAACTTAGTTCGGTTACTCGTTCTCATGATTTATTATCAAACGAGCAACAAAAGGGGGATTAAACAACTTAGAAGAGCTTTGCCATTTCAAGCCTCCACTCAACTTCGTTGTAATAATCCGGATTAATGGGCACAAGAAATAGTAGAACACAAAGTAGCATTAAGTAGAGAATCTCAAAATGTGTTGACAACACTATTGTGGCTTGTTCATCATCGACCTCTAATGATCTAACCTTGTGTTCATTAGTGTGGTTGCTTCCATTTCAAGTCACAACCCAAGTAAGGCCATTTCAAGCACTTACACCACAAGGAAACACAAGATAGCATTAAGTGAAGGGTCTCAAAACTTGCCCACAATGTATAAATCCCTAGATCGAATGAGGGATTTAGCTACTCATATCCATGGGAAGGATACAATAGCAATACATGGAAAGTAAATACATGGAAAGTAAATACATGAAAGTAAATACAAGAAAGTAAATACAAGAAAGTAATACAAGAATGTAAGAACAAGAAAAGTAAAGTTGCTTTGTATTTCCGAAATGAGAAAGGGGTAGAGAGAGAAGCCCCCAATGAGGCTCACACCTTGGGGCACACGATAGGACTTCTCTATCTAAGATGGTGGCTTTGATTTCCTAGACATAAGGTTCTATTTATAGAGGTGAGCTAGGGTTTCTCTTTGTCTTGGACTCCAAGTTTGGAGTGGAAGTAGCCAAAATGGATTGGCATGAGCCAATGATGAGATGATTCTAGAATCATCAAGGCACTCTTGCTCTGGAAGTAGTCAAAATGGATTGGCATGAGCAAGTAATGAGATGCTTCTAGAATCATCAAGATTTTTCAAGTGGGCTAGGTTTGGCTTGGGCTCACGTGTGGTCCAATAATGCCTTGTGGTGATTTTTGTCTTAAATGCCATCTTTTAAGCCCGATTCTTTTTTAGACTCCAAAAGGCCCTGAAATGCAAAACGACATTAACAAGCATATGTTCTTATGATCAAATGTCGTATTTGGTGGGTTTTGTTGACTCGATGAATCGTATAAATACGACTCATCAAACCACCCCACACTTGAACTTGTTCGTCCCGAACAAGGCCTTAAGTCACAAGAGGAAAATAAATACAAACACCACAAGTCCTTCTCGGCACCCCTAGATAAATGCTAGTCTAGACTTCCCCTTGCCATGCATTCTCAATCACTACTCAAGGCATTTTGCTAAAACATGGAATTAACTAGATACATGTACCTTTGAGTCGAGATGCAACCCAATTTAGATTAGTGGGAGATAGTCCTTTTTAGACCCATGATCTACACTCTTGGGTCCGGTTCTTGCTACATGGTTATACTTGTTGCTTCTTCTAGCACGTGATATGTTCGAGCATCAAGGGATGAGTCTTTGTTACTTTGCTTGGACATACTTGTAGTGAACTTGGCCTTCGGCCTTTGTTTGACTTTAATGACCTTCCACTTTGTTTCGGGTAAATGACAGATGCTTGTCGTCAGAGCAAATGTACAAATAAATTTATAAGTCTGCTACTCGCGACTTCACTACTGGGTAGCAAGTGGTAAGTAGGGGTCGAACCCAAGAGAGTCAGTGTCGATTAGTTGTTCTTTAATGAAGCTTACACATAAATTAAAGTGTGATTGGGTTTGAGTGGTTTATACAGTAAGTAAACAGTTGATAAGGTACTGAAAGTAAAGGAACAGTTGATATAACAATTAAAGGAAAGATTCGGTTTCAGGGGCCTTGTATCATATTCTGTTTATCATTGACCTCTAATGCTCATACTAAGTGTTCAAAGATGAATCGAGGCTATTTCTAGCACAAGACTTGCAACATCGTTTAGAACACTTGTTCTATTTAGACTAATTCCTCCTTTCGAAGTATCTTAGCCTTGAGTGCATCCATTTGATCTTCAGTTATGATCAACCAAATGGTTTTTAAGAGAGGTCGAACTCCTCAGATAAGCTTTGCTCGTTAAAGCATCCACTTACCCGAGTATGTTCACGAACCCCACGGAAGAGCTTTGCCCGTTAAAGCATCCACTCAACCTTGGAAGTTCTAACCTAATATGTGGCACATAGAACAATTTTGAACACAGAGAGGCACTAGGTGCAGGGTCTAAAACATTTTATGATACAAGTACACCCCTTCAACCGAATGAAGAGTTTAGCTACGACTATTCATGGAACAGGACATCATAGCTAAGTGCATTGAAAAGTAAAGTACTTTGAAAGACAGTAAAGTAAAAAAGAGAGTACTTACAAAAACCGTTGAAAGTGCTAAGGCTTTGATTCCAAAGTAAAGTGATTACATGATTAGTGCCCAAACTCTAGAGAGAAGTGAGAGCTTCTCTCACTAACTTGTGGATTGTGGCATGTTTTTACAAGTGAAGAGGAGAGCTCTATTTATAGCTAAAGGAAGGAGGAGGATGTGGTTTTGATGAGAAACACATGGCATGAATCCATGGAGGGGAGGAAAAGCCATCGGATGACTCACCCCTTCCTTTAGCCACCCCCCATGAGTCACCATGGAGAAGAAGCTTGTGGAAGCTTGTGGAGATGGGAGGGGAAGGAACCAAAAGCCGCCGGTCACATGGCAAGGGAGAAGTGGTTTTGTGAGTTTTGTGATCTCATCCACAAAAGCCATCGGTCCATTTCAGCTCTGGACTGACTCTGGTTGCTCTTCGGTTGGACTTGTTTTGAGTGATTCCATGTCAGGTTCATGATATTTCTTCAGTCGGCATCTGGTCGTGACCTTGGAATGACTCGTAATATATTTTCAGCTTAAAAACTCCTCCTTAGCCTGTATTCTCTCCAGACTCCAAAATACCCTGTAGATAAATATCGGAACTAAAAAGCAAAAGTTAAATAGACGAAGCGTCTAATTTGGTGGGTTTAACTGTGTTTATGATTCGTACAATTATGGTCCATCAGATTACCCCACACTTTTAGTTGTTCGTCCCGAACAATGCTTTTGAAAGGGCGGCACACAATCAAGTAAAAACTTTTAAATATGAAAGTGAGACTGTGGGACTAGATTTATACTAATTCATGCATTGCTTACTTATTACCAAACTAAACCGTGTAAATACTTAGAAGAAACTTGATACTTGTACCTTCGTGCCGAGATGCAAATTAATTCGGATGTTTCGGGAGATAGCCCTTTTCAGGCTCCTGGACTGCATTCTCGGGACCGTCTCGCACTATATGGTTTCCTTGTAGCTTTTTCTAGCACGTGATTCGGTTCGGGTTTCACTGAGTTGAGCCTTTTTGATTTCTTTTTGGCGAGGGACAGCTTTTTTGTAGTGAATCGGCCTTTGGCCTTTGATTTGACTCTTTGAGTACTTCACTTTTGTTCGGTTAAAACCTTCACAACTTTGGCCTTTGGCCTTTGATTAGCTTATTTGAGCTTTTGCCTTTTTGTGGCTTGCTAGTCCATTTTCTCAAGCCTTTTTGGGAGGTCCAATCATCGCCCGCGAGCATATGGAAATACCTCCCCGCTCTTTCTCATTCTTGCCGTTTCGCGCGGGTCAAGATGAGGGTCGCTCATCTATTTTCCCGGCTACTAGGACTAGAGATAGGACGGTTTGATTCCCGTCCCGCCTTTTTTCTGCATAAACGCTGCATGGCGGAGATGACTTCAATCTTCACTGAAACCCGAAGTGCAGCCTCCACTGACTTCGAAAACCATATAGTTAGATTCGATCCTTCGATTGCTTGCCAAGCATCTCTAGGGCATTTTCTATCAACTCCACATCCCTTGTTTATCTCAGCACAAAGGGACAAATGAGAAGTTACATTCTAAGTTTTTAAACAGTTGAATTTTCACAAGGTAAATGCATGAATTTAGATCTATCTTTTTCACATTCTCAAGTTCATATTTTCAAAAAGATAAGGGAAAAGGAAAAAGAAAAACATGTTAACTATGTACACAGGCGGTTCTCACCCCACACTTTTGAACGAAGGCGTGCCTCGCAGCACGACTTAGTTCAAAAGTCATGCAAGCAAATATATACAGGAAAGGTGAGAATGAAAAAACTAAATGACTGAAATTAAATGACTGAAAGTAAGATAGGTGTCGGGTTACCTCCCGACCAGTGCCTTTGTTTAACGTCGTTGGCTCGACGATACCTCACTCCTGGATCATAAGTAGGGATCCCATGGGTGCTTGAGGTCGAACTTCTTCTCGGTAGCTCTTTTGATTTGAGAGGGTGAGGCTTTATTGACCATAGCTGCTGGTCCAATGAGTCGTGCTTGCTTGTTACTCCTTCCGGGTTTCCATTCTTTCGGCCCATGTCTTTGCCGCTTCTTCATGTTTGAATAGTTGGCACCTTTGCGAGTTTGGAAGATTGGTTTTGTGCCATTAAATGTAGGCGACATTAAGCATGCGCCTCTGCCAATCCTCTTTATTGTGGCAGTGATGGATGGTTGTCTTGGAACGAGTGAGTTTTCAGGCAGTTTTCCTTGGCTTGTGACGAGTGAGAGTTCCTTTGTCGGCTTTTTTGGCTCATGCTCCTCCTCTAACTCGCCTTGCACCTCATTATTATTGATTACATGATCTTCGGTGGCTATGATCGGCATAAAACACGAAGGGTTAAGTTGAGGCACTTTGACCATGAGGACTGGGTCTGTTTCAGGTGCTCCGACAGTGAGGACCAGGTCTTTCTCGGACAGTTCGGCAATGAGGTCCGGGACTTCCTCGGGTTCTCTGAGCGCAAGGACCGGGCCTGGCTTGATTTCTTCGGCCGCTTCGGCAGTGAGGTTTGGGACTTCTGTTTGCTCGGCAGTTAGGACTGTGATTTCCTCAGATGGATTGGTGATAAGGACCGGGCCTGATTTAGGTAGTTTGGCACTGAGGTCTGGGTATGTCTCGAGCAACTCTTCAGTTAGGACCGAATTTGATTTGGGCAGTTTGGCAATGCGGTCCCAGATGAGTTGTGTAGCCACCCAGAATTCCTCATTTTCAACCTTGTCTTGGTGTATCGGGGCACTCATTTGCTGGATGCTAGCTGCCAGCTCGTTTTCTGCTGCCCATAATTCGGTTTTGGCCGTGAATTGGTGCATCGAGGCATTCAATTGCTGTATGTCTGCGGCCAATTGCTGGGTGCTAGCTGCCAGCTCGTTTTCTGCTGCCCATAATTCAGTTTTGGCCCTGATTTGGTGCATCGTGTTGTCCAATTCTTCGCGCCACATGGCCTGATCTTGTCTTGGTGTTGACCTCGCCGCCAAATCATCTATTAATTCCCAAAGATCATCCATGTTTAAATTATTTACCGAGCCTCCTGCCGCGTCATTAAGCCAATTCCACTCATATGGTATCATCCCATTGAGAAACCTTTGAAGAAGATCGTGGATGGTGAATCCATGGTGCGGGCAGCTCGTTACAAGGGAATCGAAGTACCATAAGTACTCGTCCAAAGTTTCGTCCCGGGATTGCTTTATGTTGTTGATCTTCTCGCGGATTTCAAGTTCGAAGGGTGGTGAGGAAAACTCCTCATTGTTCCAAGGCTCCATTCCGTAGTAGTAAGACTTAGTGAATTGCATGATAAAACAAAAAAGAAAAAACAAAATAGAACAACTATTCCGATTTCACAACTCCCCGGCAACGGCGCCAATTTGACAGATGCTTATCGTTAGAGCAAATGTACAAATAAATTTATAAGTCCGCTACTCGCGACTTCACTACTGGGTAGCAAGTGGTAAGTAGGGGTCGAACCCAAGAGAGTCAGTGTGGATTAGTTGTTCTTTAATGAAGTTTACACATAAATTAAAGTGCGATTGGGTTTGAGTGGTTTATACAGAAAGTAAACAGTTGATAAGGTACTGAAAGTAAAGGAACAGTTGATATAACAATTAAAGGAAAGATTCGGTTTCAGGGGCCTTGTATCATATTCTGTTATCATTGACCTCTAATGATCATACTAAGTGTTCAAAGATGAATCGAGGCTATTTCTAGCACAAGACTTGCAACATCGTTTAGAACACTTGTTCTATTTAGACTAATTCCTCCTTTCGAAGTATCTTAGCCTTGAGTGCATCCATTTGATCTTCAGTTACGATCAACCAAATGGTTTTTAAGAGAGGTCGAACTCCTCAGATAAGCTTTGCCCGTTAAAGCATCCACTTACCCGAGTATGTTCACGAACCCCACAGAAGAGCTTTGCCCGTTAAAGCATCCACTCAACCTTGGAAGTTCTAACCTAATATGTGGCACATAAAACAAGTTTTGAACACAGAGAGGCACTAGGTGCAGGGTCTAAAACATTTTATGATACAAGTACACCCCTTCAACCGAATGAAGAGTTTAGCTACGACTATTCATGGAACAGGACATCATAGCTAAGTGCATTGAAAAGTAAAGTACTTTGAAAGACAGTAAAGTAAAAAAAAAGAGTACTTACAAAAATCGTTGAAAGTGCTAAAGCTTTGATTCCAAAGTAAAGTGATTACATGATTAGTGCCCAAACTCTAGAGAGAAGTGAGAGCTTCTCTCACTAACTTGTGGATTGTGGCATGTTTTTACAAGTGAAGAGGAGAGCTCTATTTATAGCTAAAGGGAGGAGGAGGATGTGGTTTTGATGAGAAACACATGGCATGAATCCATGGAGGGGGGGAAAAGCCATCGGATGACTCACCCCTTCCTTTAGCCGCCCCCCATGAGTCACCATGGAGAAGAAGCTTGTGGAAGCTTGTGGAGAAGGGAGGGGAAGGAACCAAAAGCCGCCGGTCACATGGCAAGGGAGAAGTGGTTTTGTGAGTTTTGTGATCTCATCCACAAAAGCCATCGGTCCATTTCAGCTCCGGACTGGACTCTGGTTGCTCTTCAGTTGGACTTGTTTTGAGTGATTCCATGTCAGGTTCATGATATTTCTTCAGTCGGCATCTGGTCGTGACCTTGGAATGACTCGTAATATATTTTCAGCTTAAAAACTCCTCCTTAGCCTGTATTCTCTCTTGACTCCAAAATACCCTGTAGATAAGTATCAGAACTAACAAGCAAAAGTTAAATAGACAAAGCGTCTAATTTGGTGGGTTTAACTGTGTTTATGATTCGTACAATTATGGTCCATCAGTAAACCTTCACATGAGTTGATTTTTCTTTGAGCTTTGCTCCTTTTTGTGAGTTTCTTTGTCCATTCCTTCTTGGGAGGTCCAATCATCGCCCTCAAGCATATGGAAATACCTCCCCGCTCTTTCTCATCCTTGTCGTTTCGCGCGAGTCAAGATGAGGGTCACTCACCTTTTTTCCCGGCTACTAGGACTACAGATATGACGGTTTGATTCCCGTCCCACCACTTGCATAAACGCTGCAATGGTGGAGTCAACTTCAACCACAAGTTTCGAAATGCAGCCTCCACAAGTCCGTATAACCATGTAACTTGAAATCCGGATCCTTGAGTGCTTTTGTCAAGCCTCACTAGGACATTTCTATCAACTCCACATCCCTTTTTATCCCAACTCATAAGGACACATAAGTAGTTAGATCACATGTTAGTCGCTGACGGAGCCCACCGCACTGTCGTTAAGGTGCAGTGTTCTCTGTGCAAAATAAATTTATATCTCCGCTACTCATTACTTTACTACTGGGTAGCAAGTGGTAAGTAGGGGTCGAACCCAAGGGAGTTAGGGGGATAAGTTATTCTTTGAGGGATCGTACAGGGAGGGAGCGTGTTTTAGGTTGATTGAGGTTTTAGTGCGGAAAAGTAAGTGTTTTTTTGGTTGGTTTTGGTTTTTAGTGCGGAAAAGTAAATGACAGAAAAGTAAATACTAAAAATAAAAGAGAAGACTTACAGCCGTTGTTGCGTGATCGGCAAGTCTTGTGGAATGTCAGCAGTTGATATTGCGGTTTATACTAAATTGAAAGTAAATGCAGGTGGTGTTTTAATCTAAGGAAAGCATTTGGTTTCCGGGGCCTTGTATCATAGCCTGTTTATCATTGACCTTTAGTGATCCTACTATGTATTCAAACGTGTATCAAGGCAATTTCAAGCGCTCGATTTTCCACACTGTCTAGCCCATTTCAAGGTCGTAGATCACTTGTTCTATTTAGACTAGCACCCCATTTCAAGGTATACTAGCCTATGTGCATCCATTTGAACAAGCATTTCCGATCAATCCAAATGGTGTTTTAGAGAGGTCGAACTCCTCAGATAAGCTTTGCCATTTCAAGCATCCACTTACCCGAGTATGTTCACAAACCCCACGGAAGAGTTTTGCCATTTCAAGCATCCACTCAACCTTGGAAGTTCTGACCTAATATGTGGCACATAGAACAAGTTTTGAATACAAAGAAGAGGCACTAAGAGTATGGCCTAAAACATTTTATGATACAAGTACACCCCTTCAACCGAATGAAGAGTTTAGCTACGAATATCCATAAAGGTGGATACCATAGCTAAGTACTCGAGGGTTTTTGAAAGACAGTAAGTAAAGGAGAATACTCAAGAACCAACAGGAGTAAACTCAAAAACTACTAGAATACTCAAGAACCAACAGGAGTATTATAGATTTCAAACAAAAGCTTACAAAAGTGCCAAAATCTAGAGAGATAACTGATTGTGTTGTAGTGGAATGATTTTTGGATGAAGATTACAAAGGGAATGGCTTGTATTTATAGGTTTAAGGGAAGGGAAGATGTGGATGAGGATGAGAACACATGGCAAGAAGCCATGGAGCCTCTCAAAGCCGCTGGTGATGAGTCATGAGGGGGAGGAGCCGCCCCCCATGACTCACCAAATGCCCAAAAGCCGCCGGTCATAAGGTAAGGTGGAGGTGGTTTTGTGATTTTTGTGAGTTTTCACAAAGCCATCGGTCCATTTCAGCTCCGGACTGACTCTGGTTGCTCTTTGGTTGGATTTGTTTTGAGTGATTCCATGTTAGGATCATGAGATTTCTTCAGTCGGCATCTGGTCGTGACCTTGACTCGTAATATATTTTCAGCTTAAAAACTCCTCCTTAGCCTGTATTCTCTCTAGACTCCAAAATACCCTGTAGATAAATATCGGAACTAACAAGCAAAAGTTAAATAGACAAAGAGTCTGATTTGGTGGGTTTAACTGTGTTTATGATTCATACAATTATGGTCCATCAGTCGCACAATTAAATTTCATAAGAGTAATGCATGTACTAGGATCCATCTATTTCACATCATGAAAGCTCAACTCCTACGCATTTTATTCACAAAACTACGCATTTTATTCAAAAATTTAAAATTTTCAAAGGGAAACGTGCTGACTCATGCATGTGCAAGAAAATAGACGTGATGACACAACAAACTACTAACCACCCCACCCCACACTTTTGAAATGAGCCGTGTCCTCACAGCACTACTCAATTCCAAGGCAATATGCACAATATCAAGGAAAAGGAAAAAGGCTTTAAAGTGAGAACGGTACTCCCCTTATGATGTCCTTGCATGTCATGGAAGTGACAAGGCTTGGACTTGAATCAATCGGCTGAAGCTCATGGGGAACTAGGTCGGGCTCGGCACTTCCTTGGACGCGTCCCGGATGAGTCTCGAATGGTTCTCGGCTGAGTCCTTCAGTCACGCCTGGTTCTGCCTAAAATGCGTAGTAGAACCGGCAAAGTGCGAAACAGCTCGGGAACCAGACCTACAAAAACATCACTTTTTCCTTTCCAACTACAATGGGGGTGAGGGAATGCAAGAAAGTAAAAATGTAGAAAATACTTAAAAATGCCGGGCTGCCTCCTGGCATGCGCCTTTGTTTAACCTCGTTGGCTCGACTGTACCTCATTAGGGATCACAAGTTAGGATCCCATGGTCGTGTGAGGTCAAACTTCTTCCCAACTGCTCTCTTAACCTTCCCAAGGTTCTCATATGGCAGCGGGCTCGGTTCTTCCTTCAACCGGTCGGGTGGCCTTGTTTTCACATCCTTCCGAGGAGGAGGATGTCTCTTGAGCATAGTCACTGATCCATCAAGCCGTGTCCTCTTGTTTTTCCATCCGGGTTTCCATTCCACCGGGCCATGTCTTTGTCTCTTCTTAATGTATACCCGGTTGGCATCCTTGTGACTTTGGAAGTTCGGAAACTTGCCATCAAACACAAGCGGTATCAAGCTTGTTCCATTGGTAAGCCTTGCGTTTGTGGCAATGAGGAATGGTCTTTTCAGAATGAGAGAGTTCTGCCGGCTGCCTTGTTGACTTATGGAGAGTGAGTGCTCCAATATTGGCCTTCCTTGCTCTTGCTTTTCTTCCAACCGGCCTTGTACTTCATCAATGATGATTACTTCATCTTCGGGGGCCATGGTCGGCATACAAACTGAGAGAGAACGGTTCAATAAGGAGCTTTTGGCAGTGAGGTCTTGTCCTTCCTCGGACAGATTGGGAATGAAGATCGGGCCTGATTTGGGCGGTTCTTCTTCGGCCATCCATGGGTAATCCGAGTGGAGATCTTCTTCTGGTAACCATGGGTCCTCTTCCTCTTCATTCACAAGGTCCACGGGGGCAATTGCACTGAGGTCCGGGTATGGTTTGAGCGGCTCGGTAATGAGGCCATGGCTTGTCTCGCCCGGTTCTCCTTTGATCAATATCGGGTCCTCATTCCTTGACGGTTCCATGGGCTCCAAGATAGGCTCTTTTAGAGCCTCCTCCATGTCCACCACTGCCTTTGTACTGACCTCTTCTCTCGGGTCCCTCCTCAACTCGGACAATATCTTCCATATCTCGGCCAAGGTTCCCTCGGTTTTGGTGTGATCTTGGTGCATTGTTTCGACCGGCTCCATCATAACGTCCTCAAGCGACTCGGTCCGTAATGAATCCATTTCCACCATTTGTGCCTCATCTTCTGTTTGGTGCACCAGGCCTCGTCTCGGTCTTGACTTTTGCGCCTCATCATCTATCAAGTCCCAAGCTTCATCCTCGCTTAAGTCCCATATTGACCCTCCCGCTGCAGCATCAAGAATGCAATGCTCTTGTAGTATTATCCCACTAAGAAACTTCTTAAGGAGATATAACGTTGTGAACCCATGGTGTGGACAACTCCCTTGAAGGGCATCGAAACGCACATAATACTCATAGAGTGTTTCACCGGGGGATTGCTCAAAAGTCATAAGTTTCTCGCGAACTTTAAGCTGAAGGTAGGGTGGAGAAAATTCTAATAGGAACCGGGCTCGTAGATCAAAATATTCGCTTTCATGGGCTGCACACGAGTAGTACCAAGACACGGCGTAGTCAGTTAGAGAAAACTTAAAGCATTTCAGCTTAAAATCCTTTAATGACTCGCCCATAGGCTTCATGCGGCCGCAAATGGAGTGGAAAGCTTGAACATGCCCCACGGGATCCTCTCCAAAGTTACCTCCAAACTGGGGAAGATGCCGATACATCCAAGAAGGCATAGTGAACAAGGAGAACGAGATCAAAAGGGAAAATAAACAAAAAGAACAACTTCACCAATGCACAACTCCCCGGCAACGGCGCCAAAATTTGACAAGCACGTCGTTGGGTGCTCGCAAATTTACATTTATAATCTCCACTACTTTTGGCTAGTAAAGCGGAAAGTAGGGGTCGAACCCAAGGGAGTTGGAATGGTTACTTGTTGTTCTTGCAAAAACAATGAAGGAAGAAAAGACAATTGGGGGGATTGCAAGTATGTGCAAGAAGTAAATGCAAAAGTAAGTGCGAAAAGTAAATGAGCAAAAGGTAAACAAAGAGAAGTATTCGGTCTAGGGATTTTGTTGTCACACATTCATCATGGATATCCAATGATCTAACTTTGTATTCATAGGCGTGGTTGTTTCCATTTCAAGTCCCAACCCAAGTAAGGCCATTTCAAGCACTTGCACCACCCTCTATGTCCATTTCAAGATCATAGAGTTCTAGTTCTAGCAAGCCCAATACTCCATTTCAAGATGTATTGGACTTAGTGCGGTTACTCGTTCTCATGATTTATTATCAAATGAGCAACAAAAGGGGGATTAAACAACTTAGAAGAGCTTTGTCATTTCAAGCCTCCACTCAACTTCGTTGTAATAATCTGGATTAATGGGCACAAGAACTAGTAGAACACAAAGTAGCATTAAGTAGAGAATCTCAAAATGTGTTGACAATACTATTGTGGCTTGTTCATCATCGACCTCTAATGATCTAACCTTGTGTTCATTAGTGTGGTTGCTTCCATTTCAAGTCACAACCCAAGTAAGGCCATTTCAAGCACTTACACCACAAGGAAACACAAGATAGCATTAAGTGAAGGGTCTCAAAACTTGCCCACAATGTATGAATCCCTAGATCGAATGAGGGATTTAGCTACTCATATCCATGGGAAGGACACAATAGCAATACATGGAAAGTAAATACATGGAAAGTAAATACATGAAAGTAAATACAAGAAAGTAAATACAAGAAAGTAATACAAGAATGTAAGAACAAGAAAAGTAAAGTTGCTTTGTATTTCCGAAATGAGAAAGGGGTAGAGAGAGAAGCCCCCAATGAGGCTCACACCTTAGGGCACACGATAGGACTTCTCTATCTAAGATGGTGGCTTTGATTTCCTAGACATAAGGTTCTATTTATAGAGGTGAGCTAGGGTTTCTCTTTGTCTTGGACTCCAAGTTTGGAGTGGAAGTAGCCAAAATGGATTGGCATGAGCCAATGATGAGATGCTTCTAGAATCATCAAGGAACTCTTGCTCTGGAAGTAGTCAAAATGGATTGGCATGAGCAAGTAATGAGATGCTTCTAGAATCATCAAGATTTTGCAAGTGGGCTAGATTTGGCTTGGGCTCACGTGTGGCCCAATAATGCCTTGTGGTGATTTTGGCCTTAAATGCCATCTTTTAAGCCTGATTCTTCTTTAGACTCCAAAATGCCCTGAAATGCAAAACGACATTAACAAGCATATGTTCTTATGATCAAATGTCGTATTTGGTGGGTTTTGTTGACTCGATGAATCGTATAAATACGACTCATCAGAAACCATCACATATTTGATTCGTAGAAGTAGCCAAGTTATATATGCAACTTTGTCCTAGCGCATAATCGCGTATTGCTCCTTTGGGTTCGACACCGGTCATAACGGTTAATCTATAAATTCGGTGGACTAAAAAAGAGTTGCAAAATTGCACTCCCCACATCCTCTTTTTGGTATCTCCGCATTTTCATGATGAGCTTAATTATATGCTGATTTCATGGTAAAAGATCCATTACTTGTGAACTTCTATCGGACATCCCCCTCGATATCCCACCAAGTGCCCAATTTAAAGAACTCCATTACTTTAATAACCCCCTCCAGACATGAGAGGGAGAAGACCCCAGTCGCACGCTATCTAGTGTTCCATTTAGGCAGTACTTGGCCACTAATAATCTGGACATTAGCAGGTTAGGGAACTTTGCGATTCTCCACCATAACTTCATGAGTAAAGCCTCATCGAAATACTTCAAATTCCTAAAGCCAAGACCTCCATCAAGCTTCCCTTTCGGCAAAATTCCCTGATTGACCCAACTGACCCCTTACACCTTCCTTCTTATCCCACCAAAACCTTAAAATCAAATTGATGATTTGCTAAATACAACTCTCTGGGATTTTATATACCGACATCATATAAAGTGGAAAGGCTTGAATGACCGATTTAACGAGCACTTCTCTACCCGCAGTCGAAAGTAGCTTGAACTTCCAATCATTAATTCTTCTCCAAACATTCTCCACAATACATTTGCACGTCTCTGCCTTCTTCAGCCCCATTACAAAGGGTAGACCAACTTAAAGTGCCAAGGAACTTGGTGCACTCCCAGAATACCGGCAACCTCCATCCTTATGTAAGCTGGGGCATTGTAACAAAAAGATACTTCAGATTTCTCTAAATTGATTATCTGACCAGACACAGCCTCATACTCCATCAGAATCCTCCTCCCGATGGTAGCTTCTTTAGAATCCGCCTTGATGAAGAAAATGGAGCCATCAGCAAAGAAAAGGTGGATCACTGATTGGGCTGACCTGTTGATCTTAACACCACTAATGTGTCCAGCAAAAACTCCAGCATTGATATTTGCACTAGTAATTCTGTACACAGTAAGAACAGGTAAGGCGATAGGGGATCGCCCTGTCTCAGGCCCCTCTCCGGCTCGATCTCCTTCGAGATATAGTCTCTGACCTTCACTACATAAGATACAGAAGTCACACAACTCATCACCCTTCTAACCCATTTATCTGCAAAACCCATTTTGCACATGACTGACTCCAAGAAACACCACTCCACGCAATCGTATGCTATGCTCAGCTCAGGTTCAGCTTAATAGATGCATAGAAGTTGATGCTTCCTTTACATTTCCTTAGAAAGTGAGAGACTTCATGTGCCACAATAAAATTGTCTGAGACTCCCCTTAACGAACGCGCTTTGATAGACAGATATTACCTGTTTCAGGATGGATTGAAGTCTGGAGGCAAGAATCTTCATGATGATCTTCATAGTGACATTGTAGAGACAAAATGAAGTGTTTTGGTCACACGTTAATGGAGGGTGTATTTATGATTATTTGGTTTATCAGTTTTTTGTTATCATCTTCTTTGCCCATCCTGTTCAACGAAAATGGTACCCAAGCCTATTCAAAATTTTCGTCATTATTTCTTGAGCATTCATTTATACATTACGAACATTAATAATGTGTCACAAAACCTCTAAATCTCTTTGTTTCCTCTTCTAGTTTCTATCACATGGCCATCAAAGCCTTAACTTTGGTCCTTTTAAAAAAAATTTGATCAACATAATAGATATTTTGATTGTTGATTTGTACCTCACATCAAGATTATAAAAAAAAATTAGGCGCTAATCGGGTAAAAAGAGTATTTGATGATTATTGGTTTTATATTTTTAGATGATGAATAATAATACAAATACGCCAAAGGGGTCTTGGTCGAGTGGCTTGAGCTATTGACAAACTGTCAAGAGGTGATAAAGGGTTCGACTCTCTCGAGTAGCACCATTTTCTCACAATTTGTGAGAATTATTTTCTCTTCTTTTCCTTCTTCCTCGTCCCGCCTCGCGCGTTGATGCTTCTTACATCCCTTGCGGATGCATTCTCTTCAAGCATCGCGCGTGATGTGTTCGTCCTTTCTCGTGGAGGTGCTACTCGGCCGTCCTGATGAACTTGTCGTGTCTTGCACGATAAAGGTGCAACGATAAAGGTGCCCAAGGTGGGTCGAGCTTCAAGGGTCGAAGGATGTAATGATGATTTCTGGTGGATGTGAGCAGATTCATGGTAAAGGTGTCTAACCTGGCTTGCGCTCCAGAAGGGGAGGCATGTACCTGATCATTTCTGATCCTAAGATTTTTTTAATCTAGTTCAAAAAGTCGGTCGTCTAAGTAGCGACTGGACGGGTCCAAACGGCGAATAGACACGTATAAAACCAAAACAAAGATTCCAAAATTTTTCCTCTTATACGAGACTCAGACGAATTAGACCGAAAACTTTAATTTAAAACACCGCTGCACCTCACATTTAACTTGTCACCAAATCAAACCATGATGTATACCTAAACGCTTCAAAGTCAGCTGGGCCATATGACACTTAACTAAATGCGTCACCTTTGTGATCTTGAACTACAATAATGACAGTGTATTGCCCCAATTTTCCGTAGAAGCCAATCAATCGGCCTCCTACCACAGCTTGACATCATCTTCCAAATACCTTTATCTACTTCATTTGACATCCCCCATTTTGCTTATTATTTAACCTATAATTAAAGACACTTTAACATATGACCAAATTGGTTCTCTCTCTTGCTCTCTCCCTCTCTCTCTCTCTCTTCCTCATCAAGTCATCATTATCATCGAACCAGATCAACACCTGTAATCTTTCTCTATCTATGATAACCTCCATGCCTGAATGTCATCCGCAAGAGAGATGCCACTCGAGCAGTTTGAGTGATGGTGGGAAGAAGAGATCAAATGCAGGATTTACCAATCAGATCAGGAAAAAGCCTAAATGCAACAACGCCTTGTGCTGCTTGCAAGCTCCTCAGAAGAAGATGCGTGGAAGACTGCCCTTTCTCTCCGTACTTCTGCCCTCATGAACCTCACAAGTTTGCTTCTGTTCACAAAGTTTTTGGTGCTAGCAATGTATCCAAAATGTTAATGGTGAGATTTTATAACGAACTGGCTATAGCTAGGTATATCTTTCTCGGTTTTTGGCTAAGATCATGTGTAGTAATTGATATTATCAGTTTATTATCAGATATGTGAATTAAGTGTTGCACTATACTTGAGCCTGACGTACCCAAATGAAAAAAAAGAGTAACTTAGTTCATGAAAACTGGATTAGAAAAAAAGTCTCATATAGCTATTAGAGTTTGAACATTATCCACAATTTCTTAGTAGAACCACTGCACAATGTCCATATTTAATCTACAGAGGAGGCATTTGTTGTTTGTTAAAACGATTTTGTAAAAATGTTGAATGCCTTCCATCATGTGTTTTTTGGTTTAGGAAGTGCCAGAGTCGTGGCGAGCAGATACAGCCAACAGTTTAATCTACGAGGCTAACGTGAGATTGAGAGATCCAGTATACGGGTGCATGGGTGCGATCTCAACGTTGCAACAACAAGTCCAGTCACTGGAAGCTGAACTTATTGCCGTGCGGGAAGAGATACTCAAGTACAAGCTTAGAGAACAGATTAATAATAGGCTGCTAGAGTAACTATCAAGTCATACCATTTGATGTCCAACAACTTTATTTCTCCCTCATCTCCTGCATCAGCAGTTGTAGTGGCTTCTTTGGCACAAGGAGCACAACCACCACTACAGCCATCATCACCTCCAGTATTTGTTGCTGCAGCTACTTCCGCAGCACATCTAATGCATACAGCTTCTTCCTCAGTCTATAACACTCAATTATTTACTGAAAATAGTGCTTTCGGTTATAGCAATAATAGTGTAAATGAGAATGTTAGGTACTTTGATTAAGGCTATATAATATCAACCATTTATTGACTGAGTGATTTGATATATATATATGCAGGTCAATTTGACTATTCTAAGAAATACACTATTTCATACAAGATATAGATTTGTCCAAGATGCTCTACATGCATTGCGCTAGTCGATAACTTCCCCATTTATTTTCCGTTTCATTTTCTTTCTCTCAAATTCTAAGATCCAAAATGAGAGTTTTCTAACAATTGGTGTCACCAACTATTACCATTTTCTAAATTACGGATCAAATTATCAAAATTTCCAACAATTGAAAATAAAAAATAAATAATGACGAACTTTCAAACGTTGAGCACCGTATCTACATATCAATTAAATTGTTGGCTCAATTATGTGAACCCGTTGACAACGACTCGATTAAAAGGTCTATGGGTGTTAAAAAAGAAAAATCGATTTAAGACATCAAGAGTTTATGATGGGACCGTCTAGTCATTTTCAGCGGGTTTCACATGATTGAGTAAACAATAATTTGATCGTTCAAAAACTCGTCAATATATTTTTTTTTTGCTCGAAGTTGAAGTTTTTAATAGTTTGAATTTTAATTGGAAAAACTGACGCTTTCGGAATCTCGAAATGAAAGCAAGCGCTGAACCTAGGATAGAAGATCAAATTCACAAGCGATGAAGTCGAACGATAACTCCGGAATCCATTAGAAAAAATAGCAAAGCTAAGGTTTTGTATTCAAATAAAAAATGTAAAAGTTCTACAACCCAAGCAGGCTATAAATAGAGAAAATGAAATAAAATAAGGAAATTGCCAAATATTAAAATAAGAAATTGCTAAAACTAAAATAAGAAAGTTGCTAAAATAATAGGAAAAATTTCTAAACGATTTAGTTCATAAATCTTTATCAGCCTCCTACATCAGTTTCCTCCACCTCAAAAGAAATCGATCCCGAGTTCTCTTCGAGATATAGGACATCATCCGCCTTGAATGGACCATGCTTGCGAGGCTGCGGTTTGCGGTAAGTACCAATTGAAAATCTCTCCTTACGCAGAAACACCATCACATCATCACATTGCAAACTTTGACCCTCTGGCGCTTCTCAACAACAGCCTTGTTCTTCTTCTTCTTCGTAGCCTCCAATCTAGCCTTGAAAGCTATAAGCTCATCAGCCCTATTCTCAGCCGTTGTACTGATTCTCAGCCGTTGTACTGATTCTGGTCTCGAACTTGCGAATGTACCTTCTTGATGTGTTCGGCATGCTCCTCTGCATCGCCAGTGAACTGCTTCTCAACCGGTAATGGAGAAAGCTCGATCGGAGTGATTGGGTTGAATCCATATACGACCTCAAATGGGCTCTTCCCCGTGGTGCGGCTCAGTGACCTGTTGTAGGCAAACTCAGCTTGTGGCAGAGTGAGGTCCCATTGCCGAGGATCGCCACCTACCAAGCTCCTCAATAGATTTCCCAAACTTCTATTAACCACCTCCGTTTGCCCATCAGTTTGGGGGTGATGAGAAGAGCTAAACTGCAACTGAGTTCCCAACTTCCTCCAAAGGGTTCGCCAAAAATGGCTCACAAATTTGACATCTCTATCGGAGGTGACAGTTTTGGGCACACCATGAAGTCGAACAATTTCCTGCAAAAATAAACGGGCTACCTGCGACGCATCAAAAGTTTTATTGCACGCAATAAAATGAGCCATCTTCGAGAACCGGTCTACTACCACCATTATAGAATCCTTGTTCCTCTGAGTTCGAGGCAGTCTAAAAACAAAGTCGAGACTGACGTCCACCCAAGGAGCGGCTGGAACAGGTAAGGGCTGATATAGCCCCGCATTGGTTCCCCGAGTCTTAGCTAGGTGACATGTCCTGCATCTTCCCACAAAACGAGCCACATCACGCGCCATTCTGGGTCAATAAAACTGATCTTGCAACCATGCCACTGTCTTGTCAACTCCAAACTGTCCTGCTAGCCCACCAGCATGTCCCTCGATAATAATAGCTTCCCTCAAGGAACATTTGGGAATGCACAACCGATTACCCCTAAATAGAAAACCATCCTGCCTGATGAACTGTTGAAAAGGATGTGACTCACACTTCTGCCAAATCTCCGAAAAATCAACATCATCTCCGTACATCTCCTTAAATGCATCAAACCCAGTCACCTGAACTCGCATAGTGGATATCAAAGAATACCTACGACTCAGCGCATCGGCTACAGTATTCATCGCTCCAGCCTTGTGTTTAATGGAAAAGCTAAAGGCCTGTAAAAATTCGACCCACTTGGCATGCCTAGGCTTCAGCTTGTGCTGTCCGTTGATGTATTTTAAGGCCTCATGATCATAGTACAAGATGAACTCCTTAGAGATGAGGTAGTGACGCCAATACTCCAGACAACGCACTATAGCATAAAACTCCTTGTCATAGGTGGAATACACTCCACACTTAAGTTTTGTTCGTCCCGAACAAAGTATGAAAATATGTCAAGGTCATGCAAATGTCGAAATGCTAGTGGTGCTATGTTTTTCGTATATTTGCCTCACTAGATTTCACAAGGTCTCGATCATTATTTCTAAACATGTTATTGAAAGAAAAATGACAAGTATGTACAATCTAACGGGCTCCTTTTCGTAGGCGTTACGAATGCATTTAGCGCATGCATTAAGCCTTTAAACCCCTAGGCTACCCTAGTGGACGAGTTATAGTCTCGTGAGAGTTTTCAGAAAAGGAAATACTCACAAATCCCAAATGCACCTATCCCATGAGAATTGAATTCAAGAGTGTTTAACCAAGGCTATGATTTCTCAAGACAAATTCCTCACCCCACGCTAGGACTACCATCACAATATCATCAAAATAACTTTCGAACCACTTTGAGTACCTTTGAGGTTGTGCATTCAAGGTCATCAATACTAGGGCTATCAATAGTCTCATCCAAAAGTCTACCCATTTTCAAGGCAATACAATAGAAGTTAAGTTCTTAGCTTTGCACAAAAATTGTCAATCGCTCACCTATGCTAGCTAGGGCTAGTCCATGGGTTTGCGACATGGAACTCATTCCCAAGTTTTAGGCGCTTAAGCCGTAATCCATAAGGGAAGAGGAGTTCGACACTAGAGTTTCTTAAAAACAAGCATAGACCAAGTGGTAACTCCCGTGCGAACACATGGGTCGTCCAAGAGTCATTCAAACAAGCACACAATGCAAATGTTGAATTCCGCACAAATGAAATTGATGGAAGAACACAAAGTCAAGTTTTAAGTGTTTCTTATTTTCTTTTCTTTTTTTTTCTTTTTTTTTTTCCTTTTTTTTGAAATGGCCTTTGGCCTACGAATGCTTTCGAGGGGGGACTTACCTCCCTAACCCCCGGCATTTGTATCATTTTTTTTTCTTTTTTTTCTTTTGAATGGGGCTTCGCCCTCTTTTATTTTTTTGACTCCACATTTAAAACTTGACAATATGTTCAAAAAGTGTATGGAATGTGCGGGACACAAACATAAGCAAGGCACAATGTAAGAGAACTCAAGTCACCAAAGAGCATACACAAGGTCTAAGTTTTTCGTTAAATGTTCAAAAGTGCTTGCTATAACTTAATCCAAGGTATTTTAACGAAAATACTTAGAAAATTAGATAGACAAGGGATAGCAATGATATTGATTCACAAGAATGCACATTCAAGGGACTAGGTCGGTTCTAAGTTCAAGATCCAATAAATGTGACATATAGGCTAGATGTGATTTATAGAGATTTAGAATCGATAGTCACAAGCCTTTGTGGTTTAAAAACACTCTCATGTTAGGGATAGAATACATGAATGCAAGTGCTCATCCAAACATGGTATGTATGACATGAAAAGAGTGAACTATGCAACTAAACCACTCCACACTTAAAGCATCGCTTAGTCCCTAAGCGCAAACAATGAATAAAATAAGATAAAGGCGCATAGGAACTCCCCTCGTTTGTAGATGTGCCCCACCAAGAGAAAAGACGCCATTGTGCAAAATGTGATTGTTCATGATGCAAATAACTTCCTTGATGACAAGAAGACATGAGAGGTTAAAAGTAACAAGTGACATACAAGGTTATGCAAAACTCAAGTATGAGCAAGATAGCATCACAAGTCACATAACAACATCATGGCATAACTTTCATAGAATTCAAATAAGGAAGTTGATCCACACCCTCTAAAATATGCACAAGGTTTCCTAAGTGCCAACAAAACGTCAAACTAGAGTCATGGCATGGTAAAACAATTTAGTTCCACTCTAGTAAACACCAATAAAGTACATGAGCACTATGGGCAACATCATCAAGCATATAAAGATGAAGGGAAAGTTGGAAGGGTGTGGAGTTGTGAAGTGGGATTGGAGTGAGTAGAACTCACTCCACACTTAAAATTTTACCCACTAATAACACATATCACACTCCACACTTTAGAGCATTAGCTACTCAAAATCATGCCAAACATTTAAACATATAAAAGAACAAGAATGAAACACTTACAAACCGGGTTACCTCCCGCGAGGGCCTAGTTTTTCCCGTCTTGGCAAAGACGTAGCAAAGCGCCCCATAGAATCACTCGTTGAGAAGTCCTTTGCTAGGATCCCTTCTCACGGGGCCTTGGACTTGATCGTGTCAATCCACCTTCAAATCCCATTTGAATTTCTTCCCATCAAGCCTACAATGAACTTTCCTTTGGGATTTTGACCCCTTCAAATATGAAGATCCCTTAAGAACTAAGGGGTCATGGGAGCTTTTTCCAATCGATCTCTTAAAATAGGGCAAGAAGCTCCAAAACTTGTCTCGAGACAAAGTAGTGAAGA
Source organism: Rhodiola kirilowii (assembly GCA_033675215.1). Classification (NCBI taxonomy): domain Eukaryota; kingdom Viridiplantae; phylum Streptophyta; class Magnoliopsida; order Saxifragales; family Crassulaceae; genus Rhodiola; species Rhodiola kirilowii. The sequence goes on from CM066199.1 coordinate 40,481,980, forward strand.
AAGGGTCTTCATAACTTGTCTCGAGAATGATGGGCATTCCCTCTTTGAGTTTTTCAATAATGTCCATGGATGCCCAATCCTCAATATCCCTCATTAAGCTTGTGTTTTCTTGTATGCAAGGTTGTCCTTTACTTTCTTCCATGTAGACCTCAACAAAGTCTTTATACCCTTCAAATCCTTTTGTCTCTATATGCTCTTCCTCTATCTTATCCTCACCATCCCATAGCCAAGCTTCGGTGGCGGCTCTCCAAAATTCATCCTCCATTTCTTGTTCCCATTCTTCCTTTGAGGCATTAGGATCAAGGACTTCTTTTGCGGGAAATTCTTGCTTCATTTTCTCTTGACGCTCAAGGAGTGTAGCAATTTTGGATTCAAACTTAGAGGGTTCTTTTGAAGGTTGAGGAGGTTGAGGGTATGAGTGTTCAACTTCAAAGCGTTGGCCATCATTCCAATTTGGAGTGGAATAATTTGTTTGATAGCCAAGCTCTTGAAAATAAGAATATGGACGTTCCTCCTCTTCATAGCATCCCTCATTAGAGTATACTTGTTGGTGGTAGGGGTCCATCCTTGCAAAACAAGGTAAACAAAAGCTAGTAAGTGATATGAGTGAAAAAGAAGAATATACAAGTATAGAAAAAGGAAAAATATTCACAAGAATAGACGGAACTTTCACACAATCTAATCTAGGGATGTGCTAACTAGTTGCTCCCCGGCAACGGCGCCATTTGACGAACTATTCTTTTTCACCTCTAAATAGTATCAATGAAGAGAGGATCGAATATAGTGTCAAAACATTTATATTGACCGGTAAGGTACCGGCTCGAACCCAAGGGAGCAAGCCAAGCGCATGCACTATTTAAGATTGTGTTTCTATTCGGCTATTCTAAACAAAAATGTATAAAGAGTGAATATATCTAAATCCTATGTGGTTAGTAATTGGGGAAAAACGTTAAGTAAGAGGTGTTTCGAGGACTTACTCCTCTCCTTGGCAAATTCTCAATGATCATGCATACAAGAGTTCAATTAAGTATGAGTTGATAGGTTTTAAACCTAGCTTAGACTAAGAATTAGGCAATCACGCATATCTAATCCTAGTCAAGCCATCTTAGTTAGGATCTCACTAATTAAAGGGTGTTGATCCACTATATAGCATTTACTCTCATAAATGCTATATGCATAAAGTTCTAGTTCACCTCTCACCATGCATTTACTCTCATAAATGTAGGTTAAGTTCAATTTTACTATATCCAAACCATCACTAAGATCTCTCAATACTTAGATCATAGTTCTAACATAAACATGTCACTTAGGCATTTTATCAAACACTTAGAGACATGTCAATCATGAAGATCATAGTAAAATGAAATCAACTTCCTAAGGTTCATATACATGATTCAAGATATAGATCATTTTCTCCATCCTAGAACTATCCCCAAGGGTTTCCAAGTCCTAGGTTCGAGTTTTAGGTCCAAATTGTCACTTAGGCATTTTGTCGAACACCTAGAGTGCATAACATTCATAACACAAGAGAAAATGAAATCAACAATCATCTATATGAATATAAATGTATATACATGATCAAGAGTACCAAGGAGAGTCATAAGACCCTCTAAACACAAGATCCACTACTCACACATCATGTAAGACAACATGGTGTGAGTAGGGTTTTTACACAACAAGTAGAGTAGAAGAGGGATAGAAATAGGATGATTAATCCTTGAACTCCCTTGATCTTCACTTCTCCTTGGTTGGATGATGTTGAATGACCTTGTATGAGCCTCTTTTTCAATGTTCTTTTCCCCAAAAACCTCCACACTTGGTCCAAAACCCTTCCTTTCCCTTTATAGATTCGGTTGAAATTTGGGCATAGAAACTGAGTTTTCCCTCCAGTCGATCGACTGGGGATAGGCTTGACTGGCCTTGACTCCCAGTCGATCGACTTAATGAAGTTTCAGAGCCCCCCACATTCTTCGTTTTTCCAGTCGACCGACTGGAGTTTCAGTCGATCGACTGGGGCTTTTTTGGTTGCCTTCCCGGCTGAATTTGGTCTTGAAGTCTCTTAGGGAGTTGTAGCCCTTTGAGTTAGCTTTCCAACAAGCTTTGAATCAACCAATTCAGAGGTCGGACGAGCCCTCTAGGTCCAAAACAAGATGCAATGGTCAATATGCTCGGTATTGCCCCGAAACTCCATATTTTGCGCCGAAACTTCTGTTTTTCAACCAATCTTCATATATAGGCCTTGACCATGGGGGAAACTTGTTTTCTACCTAAAATGTAGACATAGAGGTCAAATGACATCAAAATAAAGTCGGAAACGACCCAAAACTATAGTGAAGAATGACCATAAATGAGTCGAAAACTCGACTCATCAAATACTTAGCGCGAACATCATTCAACTTCTCACTGAAAAATGCCACTGGCTTATTTTTCTGACTCAAAACTCCTCCCACTCCCACATTAGACGCATCACAGTGAACCTCAAAGAGTTCGTAAAAATCTGGCAGGATTAAAACAGGTGCTTCAGTTACCTTTTGTTTCAATAACTGGAATGCATCTTCAGCCTCCGTAGTCCATGTAAAACGGCCACCTTTTAAACAATCAGTGATCGGTGCAATGATTGTGCTGAAATTACGGATGAATCTTCGATAGAATGAAGCGAGCCCGTGAAAACTCCAAATTTCATAGATGTGTGTCGGCGTTGGCCAGCTTACTATTGCCTCCACCTTGCCCGGATCCATCTGAATGCCCTCTTTGGACACAATGTACCCAAGGAACGCCACTTCGTTAGTAAAAAGTGGCACTTCTTGGTGTTGGTGTATAACTGCTGCTCGCGCAACACCTCAAAAACTTTTCGCAAGTGGTGCAAATGTTGGGCCTCCGACGCACTGTACACCAAAATGTCATCAAAATAAACAACCACAAATTGACCAATGAAAGCACGGAAAACCTGATTCATTAGACGCATGAAGGTGCTCGGCGCATTAGACAGTCCGAATGGCATCACTCTCCACTCATACAAGCCATCTCGGGTTTTGAAAGCGGTCTTCCATTCATCCCCAGGTCGAATTCGGATCTGGTGGTATCCACTCCGCAGATCAATCTTGGAAAACACCGTTGATCCATGCAACTGATCAATCAGATCATCAAATCGGGGTATCGAAAACCGATACTTGACAGTAATTTTATTAACAGCTTGACTGTCGATGCACATCCTCCATGTGCCATCCTTTTTGGGCACCAATAAGGCTGGCACTGCACACGGACTCATGCTCTCTCGCACATAACCTCTCATCAACAGCTCACGCACTTGCTTTTGCAATTCCTCATGCTCTCTCGGACTCATACGATACGCTGACCTGTGAGGAATAGCAGCTCCAGGCACAAAATCAATGCAGTGTTATATATCCCGCATAGGTGGTAATCCAGGTGGTAACTCTGCTGGCGCTACATCAGCAAATTCCTCCACTAACGATCTGATTTGGGGCGGCAGTTCTGGTTCATCGCTATTAACTTTCGTTACCACCAAGGCAAACATCTCGGATTCCTTTGCCACTTCCTTCTGGAACCCTGACCAAGAAAGCAGGTGATTGCTGACCTCTTTCCGCACATCTGAAGGGCTAAGAGTAATTGCAATCCCATCTTTCAGAAAAGTGTAGGTGTTCTTGAATCCATCATGCTTGGTTCTCCTATCAAACTGCCACGGCCTCCCCAACAGAATGTAACATGCATCCATAGGAACCACGTCGCACCAGACCTCATCAGAGTACTTCTTCCCAATCGAGAACGTCACAAGACACCATTTGGACACCTTAACCTCATTTCCCCTCTTGAACCAAGTTAGTTTGTAGGGTTGCGGGTGCTGTTCCGTGGTCAACCCCAACTTTTCCACCATTGTACCAGCCACCACATTCTCACAACTGCCGCCATCAATAATCACATTGCACACTTTACCTCCACTAGTACACTTGGTATGAAAAATATTATGTCTCAGCCATGACTCATCGCCACTGGCTGCAACACTCAATGCTCTGCTCACTACCAGCAATTCTCCAGAATCAGCATAGGTGATCTCCTCACTCTCTGATAGAGGGTTTTCTTCGCCATCCCCATAATCATCATACACTGGCTCGGCACCTTCTTCCGCCAACGTGACAAGCTGCCTGTTAGGACAGTCAGCCATACGGTGCCCTAGACCTTGGCATTTGAAACACCTCATCGTCGCCACTGACCCCCCTACTGGACTGTCCTTTTTCCATGGACGTCTTGGAAACCCGGGACTCGTTTGTTTTGGTCGCAGGGTCAGGATTCGAGGGTGCTGCTCTCCTATCCACCTCAACCCCCGAAGAGCGATTCTGAAACCTGTAGCTGCTGGCCCTTTTCTTCTGTTGCGATTCGATCCTGAAGGCCAGCCGACACACATCGTCATACAAGCAGTATTGTTGGAGGTACACAACATCAGATATTTCCGGTTTCAAACCGGCTAAATACCTGGCAATAATCTGTTCATCCTCCTCAGCGACATCACATCGCATCCGCAACATATCAAATTCATTAGTGTACCGCTCCACTGTCAGGGATTTTTGTTTCAAATTATGATACTCGATATAGGCATCTTGCTTGTACTGGGCAGGTAAGAACTTGGCGATGAGTTTCTTCTTCATCTTATCCCAAGTCTGAATTTTTGATTTTCCGTCTCGACTACGTCGACTCTTCACATGTTCCCACCAGATTGAGGCGTCTTTCCGCAACTTAATGGCTATCAGCTTCACCTTTTGTTCGTCGGACAGGTTCTTCACATCAAAAACCCTCTCGACTGTATGCAACCAATCAATAAACTCATCAGGATGAGATTTCCCTTTGAACTCCGGAATGTCAATCTTCACTCCAAGGTTTTGATAGGATTGCTCAGGGCCTGGACGATTTGGATTCCCCCACGGGTTATAATGCTCATCTTCAGGACCTGCAACAGAGTAGTCAACGGAGCTTGTCTCCTCTCCGATATTAGAAGCCTCCCGTGCCTCTGCGAGTTGGCGCTCCAACTCCCGGATCCTCCTTCCCATCGCAGCCAGTTCTAAATCACGCTGATCTCGGTGGCGCGGTCCCTCTTCTCCCCGACCCCCGCGGGCTCGACCCCTACCACGATCACGACGATTCGTATCTGCCATCCCGGCAATCTGATACCAACTGATGCAAAAATGATAAGAATAGACGATTGAAATCGTCCGGATTCTCAAGAAAACGTTTCTTATTCAAAAATTAACCAACTTCCTAGAGTGTCTAGGGTTTGCTTATATAAGCTACCCAAAAATGAGAAATAGACAATTACATAAAGGTCCCGAAAATATAACAAATATAAAGAAAGGTCCAAAAGTCCATGAAGACGGACTCGGATCGCGAATCCGAGAGATGCCATATTGTTAGAGCGCTCCTATCCAAATTTCAGCCCGATCCAACGGTCGGATCAAAAGTTATGCTCCTTTTATTGAAACATGCCCGCTCCCACAATACGATCCCATATTGTATCAGATTCCAAAAGTCTTAAGCAGTTTAACCAGATTTACCACACAGCTTCATTACTTTTTGCATAACCTAGCATCTATGATGGAACATGAGAAGCTAGGGTACCAAATTCATGGATTTAATTGTATCTGAAGTTATATTGTCTGTTCAAGTCAATATTCAGCAAGTATTCTTACTGCGCCAAAACACCTCTTAGTAAGCTTATCTGAAAGTTAAGTAACTGGCACACGCGATATAAAACTCATTTCGGAAACCAGCCTACTCTGCGGGCCCTCACAAGCCCTAAAGGGTAGCAAATCTTTATTAAGAGTTTAGAGCTACAAGTGGACTTACTCTTACACAACTTCCGTTTGTAATAGCCTAGCCTCTAACACCTCTTCTCCTTGATTTGCGATCAAGGGTCCCCCAGGATCCCCTGCCGATGATCTTCTCCCGAATTATCAATGAGCCTTCTCCTGAAGACTGCTCCAATCTCCCAAATGCAGTGTAGCAACAAAGGCATGTGCAGCGGTGTGCGTTATACGGACAGTACTGATCAGCACATAGAATAGTCTAACCTAGCGCTGTTAGTTTTCTGGAGTGAAAAACTAGTCGGCGGATCGTACTCCTCCTCCTTGGCTTGAATTTATGGAGTGTATAACTTCTCCTTTAAACGAATAATGAATAAGAAACCCTAGCCTTGTATTTATAATACTCGGCTGGTTTCCTATTCGGTTAGGATACTTTATCAAATAGTTAGGAAATATTCTCTAGATATCATATCTTTAATATAGGTAATCTCCCAAGTGTCCTTGATTGATAATCACGGCATCTCGAGAATCTTGCAGAGTATTTGATAATATTGTTCTGCATATATCTCTGATCTTATCGTAAGCTGACTCCAAATCTTGTAATCTTGATATTTTGGAAACTCCGAAAATAGGAAACTTCCTACATTCAGTTCTTTGCAGCTTCTGTGTTCCAAAACTTCTCGAACAACATCTTGACTTCTTTTCTTGAACACTCTGAAGTCGTTTTGTCAAACTTCATGCCACCGAGGGAACAACAATCTCCCCCTTGGCATTTTTAGTGAAACCTTCTCATCGCAGTTATGTAGACTTCAGAGACTGTACTCAGTAAGGTTCAGAGGAACTCATCGACACTCTAAATAACTCCCCCTTTTTGCCACAAAATAGCAAGGAGGATTTATAATGGAAGTTCAACATAACAGAAAGTATGAAACAAAACCAAAAAAACAGTACGAATGTATCAATAAAATGTCAAAACAAAGAAACCAGAACTTTGGACCTTCATGCGGAGGAGTCGTTGTCGACATCATCTTCAGGTTCATCCACCTCATCATCGCTAGGATATCTCAAAGTACGAACCAAACCGTTAATTCTCTTCTTCTGCTCGTAAATGCCCTCCAACATCTCCTCCAGTTCGCTCAAGATCTTCTTCCTCACATCAGCATACATTCTCGAGGTTCTTTGAGGTCTTTGAACAGATGACTCTGGAACATCCTTCTTCTTCATTCCCGGAGCCTTGAGGTCATTCCCTTGTCTACCTTTAAACAACTTGTGGTCTACACCCAGACGTAGTGGAGAACCCATGAGTCTATCTTGATTGGTCTTCATGTCTGGATGCTGATGATAATCAGCTCGTAGATGAGCGATGAAAATACTAATTGATGGAGAGACTTGGTGGATGTGGCGTGAGCTGCAATCTGTTAAAACAATATCCGTCCCATGTTGATGGTCATCCTATTCCCAATTGAATAGATTAGTTGCCCCATCTCCTTGCTGACATTGGTTCAATGAGAGTTAGGCTTCCAGTTCCTCCGAGCTATGAAATACAACATAGAGTATGTCGTGGTCAAGTCAGCGAAAGGAATGGTAGTATCCTCACAACACGGGTATGCCCCAGCAGTCAAACATTTAGCTATCTTGTAAAGGTCGTCTTCCTCGTGCACTTCCATCGGGTCGTCCATTGCAAAGTAAACATTGATGATTTGTGGATCAATACTGACCTTCCTCTGTCTCACATACAGCTCCCAATACTATTTCTCACCAACTATACCGATCTGACTCGGTAGATTAACAATTACTTCTCTCACCAACTGCTCATTAAACGACTTGCACCTATGTACCGTCCAGGATAAATTAGTCTCCTTTAATAGCTGAACCACTTCCTTTCTCTTGTACTTCTTCTCATCTAAAATTTGCTCGGGAATAATCTTCCGTCTCTGAACTGCCTTCCACCTTTTCGCAACCTCCTCACTGGCGCACCATACTCCCTTCTTGACAATACCCAAAGGTACACCTGCCGGTACAGTACCTGGGTTTCCCTTTTTCTCTTTATAAATCCACTTACTCCCCTGTTTCTGTGTTGTTCAAACCTTGATTAGTCTGCACCTCTGCTTCAAAACACCTTGGCTCAGTCACTCGTAAGGTCACTTTCTTTTTCTGTTTACTCTTAGCAGACTTCTTCAGTTCAGCCAAGGATTCTGTCTCTTGTTCAATCACTGGGGTTTCATCTTCACTCTGATATGTCATCTTTGCATCCTCATCTGCCAGCTCTTTGGAAATCTTCTGATCACTGTCTTCGCCAATATTTTTCTCAGACGTATTACCTGCCTCATGGCTGTTCTTTTCCTCGCCAGGTGCTTCTTTCTGTAAAGCCTGAGCAAATTCATCGATGTGCTCACACATCTCTTGAGTTCTTCACCTTCTTCACTGGGGTCTGATTCATCAGAATCACCTTCCTTGCTCAGAGCTTGATCTTGAGTTACAACTTTCTTAAGAGTAGGATCTGAGCCTCCTCTATTAGTTTTACTTCCAGTAGCAGGGGACAACACTTGTTCCAATTCATCATCAAACTTCTCAGATCCTTCATCCAGTTGTACTTTTCTCTTACCAGTACTAGGAATAAAACAAGCACGCTTCTCTTACTTTCAGTAGCAGGAGTCTCACATAGGCACCATTCTTCCTCTAATCGAACATAACTTAGCGGCATATTATCTTGATGAGCCTCCCTTACCGGCTACCACTTTTTTGTGCAAACCTCTTTTCTTGAGCACAAATCGAGTATCTTAGAGCTTCTCCTTCAATATCGGGCCACCCTTCATTACTTCCTCACTAGACCTTCTATCTTTCTCAGCTTTCTCAACCACAACATCTTTCACACCATCAGTAACTACTATTTTAACTTTATCACTAGAAGTTGGAACAATCACATTTTCTACTTCCCTATGTATCCCGACACCAGTTTCCTTGCCCTTGATGGGTTTGGAACAACCAACAGAGGAAATTAAAACTGCAGGTTGTGTGGTAGGGTGTACCTCGCCGAGCGAATGTTAAGCCGACGACTTATTTTCCTTCCGAATTTCTTGCTTCCCTTTGAAGTTGTTGCTTTAGGGTTTTGATGAGAGATCTTGATAGGTCCCTCTTTTAATTTCTTACCCCTTTTTGCTCCTCCTCTCCGATCTTAGGGTTTGCTTGTCTCCTCCCGTCACTACTTTCTTTGTTTGATTTGGTTTTTGCCTTCGGAAGATCAATGGAACTGCATCCTTTTGGGATGTCTGTTTCTCTTTCATTGTCATAAGTATGGATGCTTCTCAATGTGAGATGTTTGCAACAGAAGCCTCAATCAAAGTTTTGTTCTTTGATACTCCGCCACCATATGGTTTCTTCTCTACTTTTGGTTTGGGCGACACATTGACAAAGTTAGTTTCGACGTTCTTACGTGTGTTCACCATTGTTCTGGAAGGACCGGTTGGAGAGGAATGCAATGTAGGTGTTCATTTGGATTTTGGTTCTTTGGAGTAGGACGACGTCGATTGAATATTTGATTTTTAAATATTCTGACTCTAGAATTCCGAAACTGCCTCGCAATCTCCCCGGGACACGTCACTCAGGATATTTGTTCTAATCAGCCTTCCTTTTTTTATTTCTCCAATGGCTCATAAAATAACTCCCTTGTGCACAAATAAGTTGAATTTAAACTTAATCATAACAACGTACCAATTGTTCCAGCTCCTTCCTTAGGTCAGCCCAACTGATTTACTGGAGTGCTGCTTCTGGCTGACCTCTGTGTGGAACACTTTAGTTGTCAATAACACATAGACCCAGAAAGGATCTAAATGTTTCAAACTGCACGATGTCCAATGGTTTGGTGAAGATATCTGCTAGCTGCTTGTCTGTTGTCACAGGCTTCAGTGTGATGACCTTTTTCCCCACTAGCTCTCTGATGAAGTGATGTCTGATGTCGATATGATTGGTCTGGGAGTGTTGTACTAGATTCTTTGATTTGTTGATGGTGCGCATATTATCGTAGTACAATGTCATCTTTTCCTGTGCTAATCTGTATACTGACAACATCTGCTTCATCCATAGCATCTGAGTGCAGCTACTCTCAGCATCAATATATTCCACTTTTGATGTGGATAATGATATAACATTCTACTTCTTATTGAACCAGGAAACCAAGTTGTTGCCTAAGAAGAAGCAGCCTCCTGAAGTACTCTTCCGATCTTTTGTGTTTCCTGCCCAGTCAGCGTGACAGTATCCTACTAGGAATGAGCTTGTGTCTTTGGTGTACCAGATACCATAGTCAGGTGTTCCACAGACATATTTGATGATTCTCTTCACTTTCAACATATGACTCTCCTTAGGATTTGGCTGATATCATTCGCATACCCCAACTGACAGGTAATATCTGGTCTGCTGGTCGTCATATATAGTAGACTACCGATCATGCTCCTGTACAGAGCTTGATCTACACTCGTCCCAGCTTCATCCTTGGTGATCTTTATATGTGTTGCAGCAGGAGTCCCTTTGTGATTGGCCTTCTATAGATCAAATTTCTTGATCAGATTCCTTGTATATTTATTCTATGAAATGAAGATGCCATCGACCTTCTGCTTTACTTAAAGTCCAAGGAAGAAGTTTATCTCTCCCACCATGCACATCTAGAACTTCTTTTGCATCTATTCTACAAAATGGTCAACCATCTTCTGTGTACTGGATCCGAAGACAATGTCGTCAATATAAATTTGAGCAATGATGAAATCTGACCTCGTATGTTTGACGAATAAGGTCTTGTCTACACCCCCTCAAACATAGCCATGGTCAACGAGGAACATAGTGAGTCGCTCGTACCATGCGCTGGGCGCATGCTTGAATCCATACAAGGCCTTCTTTAACCAGTACACATGGTTCGGATGATGTGGGTCTTCAAATCCCTTTGGTTGAGCAACGTAGACCTCCTCATTCAGGAAACCGTTCAAAAATGCACTCTTCATATCCATCTGGTACAGTTTGAAATTCAGGAGACACGTTAAGGTAAGCAATCGTCGGATGGCCTCCAGTCGCGCATTACATGCAAAGGTCTCATGAAAGTCGAAGTCTTCTCTCTGTGTGTACCGTTGTACAACCAATCACGCTTTGTTTCTGATGATGTTTGCCTTTTTCATCAGAATTGTTCTTAAAGATCCACCCAGTTCCGATAATATTGACTCCTTCGGGTCGTGGAACTAGATCCCATACAACATTCCTTGTGAATTCGGACAGTTCTTCGTGCATAGCCATCACCCAGTACTCATCAGTGATAGATTCCTTGATATTCTTTGGCTCTGTTTTGGACAAGAAGCATGAACAGGCAGCCAATTCTTGATAGTTTATCTCTTTTCCTCGTGTATTTGTCCCTTCAGTAAGTTCTCCAATTACTTCAGTGATGTGATGATTCTTTGCAATTCTCTGAGAGGGTTATAGAACCGGTGTAGGATCATGTGACACTTCTGGAGTGGTCGTATCTCTGTCTGAAGACGAGTCTGAAGTGTTCTCATTATCAGCTTGTGCTCCTTCTAGACCTTCATCTTCCTTAGTCTGAGGGGGCATAGGAATAGTTTCAGATGATGTTCTATTGCTCCCTTCATCATCCTTCACCTTTACATTGATTGATTCCATCACAGTTACAGTGCGCTTGTTAAACACCCGATACGCCCAATTATTAGTGGAATAGCCGAGGAATATCCCTTCATCGCTCTTTGGATCGAGTTTCTGTCTATATTCCCGATCGGCGAGAATGTAGCACTCGCTCCCAAAGATGTGAAAGTATTTCATAGTTGGTTTCTTCCCTTTCCATAACTCACAGGGCTTGTCTGTACCAGTTCACACAGTGACTCTGTTAATGATGTGATAAGCAGTGTTCATTGCTTCCGACCAGAAGGTTAGGGGAACCTTTTTGCATGCAACATTACTCGAGTCATCTCCTGTATTGTATGATTCTTGCGCTCTACTACTCTGTTCTGCTATGGAGTGATTGGTGAGGAAAGCTGAAGAGCTATTCCATTCTCATCACAGTAGTCAACGAAAGTAGCATTCTCAAACTCTCTACCGTGATCGCTTCTTATGGCCACCAGACGCTCTCCTCTGTCTTCTATTTCCCTTTAAAGTAGAGTAGCCATTTTAATGAAAGCTTGACCAGTTTTGGACTTCTGTCTTAGGTATCTGGACTAGGTGAATCTAGTGAAGTCGTCCACACATACAAGGACATACTTCTTCCCTCCATAGCTTTATACCAGCATTGGTCCCATCAAGTCCATGTGAACCAGTTCCAATGGCCTACTGGTATTGATCTGATTAGTCTTCTGATGAGTGGCCTTTGTTTGTTTTCTGATGGACCTTATTTATATGATTCATTAAGATAGTTAAACCCACCAAATTAGACGCTTTGTCTTAACAACTTTTACTTGTTAGTTTCACTTTTGTTCTACAGGCTATTTCGAGGATTAGAGATGAAACGAGCCAAAAAGGAGTTCTTAAAGCTAAAAATGGATTACAAGTCATTCCAGGCCACGACCAGATTCTGGCTTTACAACCTTCGTGAACCCAACGTGGAATCACTCAAACATGTCCCAATGACTTGTTCCAAACCTCAACAAAGATCAAGAACTCAAGTGAATGCCAAGTCTCGCCACCCATGTGCAAGGCTTGTGCCTTGTCTTTTGATTGCAACCAAGAAGCAACCATGATGCAACCAAGGTCTAACCGGAGTTGAGGGGGAACCGATGGCTTTTTGGAGACAAATATCACAACCCACTCACTTCCTCCTCCACCTCATGGCCGGCGGCTTTGCTTAGGGGAGTGACACATGGGCGGCGGCTTTGGGGAAAGCCACCTAAGGCCGGCGGCTTTCCATGAGATGATGCCACATATGGCCGGCGGCTTTGGCCCTCCTCTTCTCCCTTTGCCATGTGTTTGGCCCTCCTCTTCTCCCCTTGCCTATAAATACAACATCCCCTCTCCTTTGTTCAATGTCCCAAGTTGTAGTCCCAAGTTGTAGTCTCAAGTCTCATAGTCCTTGTAGAAAATCTCTTTAGATTTTAGGCACAATCCTTGTAAACACTTTACTTTGATATTGGAAGCTCCAAGTTTGTTCTTGAGTACTCTTGTTGATTCTTGAAGTGCTCAAGCTTTTCCTTGTCGTTTACTTTCAAAAAACTTTACTTTTTGTCTTTCGAAAACCTTTACTTTTCAAGCACTTAGCTATGATGTCCTCTTCCATGGATAATCATAGCTAAACCCTTCATTCGGTTGAAGGGGTGTGCTTGTATCAAAACATGTTTTAGACCCTTCTCTTAGTGCCTCTATTGTGTTTAAACTTGTTTATGTGCCATATATGAGGTTAGAACACTATTGGTTGAGTGGAGGCTCGAAAGAGCAAAGCTCTTCCATGGGGTTCGTGAACATACGTGGTTAAGTGGAGGCTCGAAAGAGCAAAGCTTTTCTGTAGAGTTCAACCTCTTTAAAACACCACTTGGTTGATCGGAAATGATTGATCAGGTGGATGCACATAAGGCTAAGATACTTCGAAAGGGGGAATTAGCCTAAATAGAACAAGTGTTCTATGTCTTGAAAAGGACTAGACGGTGTGGCAAGTCGAGTGCTAGAAATAGCCTTGATACATTTTAAACACGTAGTATGATCATTAGAGGTCGATGATGAACAGATTTATGATACAAGGCCCCCAAAACCGAATCCTTTCCTTTAATTAAAACATCACCTGTCACTTTACTTTCAGTCTCATTATCAACTGCTTATTTTCAGTCATTTACTTTCAGTACTTTAAATTCTGCACATTTACTTTCCAGCAATTTACTTTTCAGTAATTTACTTTCTGTCGCTTATTACAGACCCTTTCAATATCAGTCCATACCAAAAGTATGTTGATTAGTCGATATTGAATTCCACTGTTCCAGCAATTTACTTTTCAGTATTTACTTTCCGCATTTTACTTTCACTACAGACTTGTTCAACATCAATCCAACACAACTTTGGCGCGCATCACGCTTGAGACACAGCGTGTGACAAACCAAAAGTGTGTTTGCGGTTGACATTGAACTCGACTGTTCCAGCACTTTACTTTTCAGTATTTACTTTCAGTCCTGTATTTAATTCTTTACTTTTAGTCATTTACTTTTCAGTACTAAAATCACAACCAACCCACATTACTTTCAGTACTAAAATCATAACCAACCCCCAACTGTCTTATTTAATTTTCCATTTTCGAAAGAACAACTATCCACTAATTCCCTTGGGTTCGACCCCTACTTACCGCTTTACTACCCATTAGTAAAGTCATGAGTAGCGGACTTATAAATTAACTTTTGCACATTTGCTTTAACGACGAGCATCTGTCAAAATTGGCGACATTGCTGGGGAATTTAGAATTAATCGGATAGTGTTCTTTGATTTTGTACTCACTTCTGCATAACCATGTCTCGTGAAGGAAGCCACCATGACTATCAGGATGACGACTAGATGAACCTGTACGATCGAAATAATGAGGCGCCGCCTCCATTTATTGACGATCCGGAACAACTCATCCGATACCAAATAGCTCGTAATAGGGAGGCCGTTCGAAGAAACCAAGGACCACCCGAGGACCGAAATGAAGCTGGTCCAGTGCAACCCCCTAGACATCCCCCACCCCCTCAACATCGACAAATGCCAAGACAAGAACCCGTCTTTGATGACTACTATGGGGATAACAACTACCGCGAACCTACTATGGGAGAACTTAATGGCCCAGATTTCGAAAATCAGCCGTGGTGCATTTACGAGGGCCCTGAACTGGAAAACATTACCATCAACGCATCGGTGGCCCACAGCTTGCGCAAGTTCTCAGGAGCTCATGGAGAATCTGCGACAACTCATCTCCAATGCTTACATGGCATTTGCCAAAATCTAAAGCCCAATCGAGTGAATATAGACGACTTCAAGTTGAAGGCGTTCTATTTTTCCCTCATTGACTCGGCAAACGACTGGTTCCTTTCATTGCCTTCGGGAAGCATCAGAACATGGGCTCGGATGCAAAAGAAATTCCTGGACAAATACTACCCAGCGGGAAGAGCAATGTAAGTAAGGAGGCAACTGCAGGACATAAGGCAGGGACCTTATGAAACCATGTACGACTACCTGGAAAAATTCAACCACCTGGAGAGAAGCTGCTGCACTCTTGGACTGCCCGAGAAGCTCATCATCGAGTACCTGATTGATGGACTGACTCCCTTAGACAAAAAGCTCCTTGATGCTTCAGCTGGAGGGTCCATGATGAGACTATTATTGAGCGGCATAAGGCGACTCATCACCGACGTTGCTGAAAATGCTCGGTTTAGAGAGGAGACCACTCGGCAAGATGAGTTCTCCCGAACAAAGAACGTAGCAAGAGCCGAAATACCAATGAACTCCATGACAGAGGAGATGAAACAAATAAAGGAAATGATGATGCAAATCCTACGAAAGCAGCCAGCTCAAATGAAACCTTGCGAGTTTTGTGGCTCTACAGATCACAAGACTGATGCATGCCCAACTTTGATTGAAGAGGACCCTGTGGAGGCCAATGCAGTGGAAGGATACCAAGGGTACAATAACAACAACAACAAAGCCAAACCAAGCCGACAGTATGGTCAAGTAACCGGCCCTAATTGGCGGAACGAGAACCATCCTCCGAGGGAGACACAACAAGCCGCACCTCAACCAGCTCAGTCGTTCTACCAACCTCCCCACATGCAGTACAACCAGAACGCCCCACCGACGGGCCAGTATCAACAAAGGGGACTGATGGACCATAATTGTATGAATCATAAACACAGTTAAACCCACCAAATTGGACTCTTTGTCTATTTAACTTTTGCTTGTTAGTTCTGATATTTATCTACAAGGTATTTTGAAGTCTAGAGAGAATACAGGCTAAGGAGGAGTTTTTAAGCTGAAAATGAATTACGTGTCATTCCAAGTCACGACCAGACTCCGACTATACAAATCTCATGAACCAGACATGGAATCACTCAAAACAAGTCCAACCGAAGAGCAACCAGAGTCAGTCCGGAGCTGAAAGGACCCGATGGCTTTTGGAAAAAGTCACAAAATCACACAAACTCTCTTCTCTCCTCCACCTAGCCAGCGGCTCTTCCTCCTTGGTGACTCACCACCGGCGGCTTTGGGGAGAAAAACCACATGGGCCGGCGGCTTTGAGAGCTTCTCCTCCCATTTTGTGCCATGTGTTGTGATCTAGATCCTTCCCTTGGCTATAAATAGAGCTCATCCCTTCCCTTTGTAAATCATCCCAAAATCCTCATTTCAAAACATCATCCATCACAAAGCTCTAGCTTCTCTCTAGATTTTGGGCACTACTCTTGTAAACACTTGTTTTAAATCTATAATACTCCTGTTGGTTCTTGAGTATTCTAGTTGTTCTTGAGTTTACTCCTGTTGGTTCTTGAGTATTCTCCCTTTACTGTCTTTCGAAAACCTTCAAGTACTTAGCCATGATATCCATCTCTATGGATATTCGTAGCTAAACCCTTCATTCGGTTGAAGGGGTGTACTTGTGTCATAAAATGTTTTAGGCCCTACTCTTAATGCCTCTATGTGTTCAAAACTTGTTCTATGTGCCACATATTAGGTTAGAACTTCCAAGGTTGAGTGGATGCTTGGAATGGCAAAACTCTTCCGTGGGGTTCGTAAACATACTCGGATAAGTGGATGCTTGAGGCAAAGCTTATCTGAGAAGTTTGACCTCTTTAAAACACCATTTGGTTGATCGGGAATGATTGATCAAATGGATGCACACAAGGCTAATATACCTTGGAATGGGGTGTTAGTCTAAATAGAACAAGTGCTCTATGTCTTGGAATGGACTAGACAGTGTGGCAAATCAAGTGCTTGGAATGGCCTTGATACACTTTTGAATACTTAGTATGATCATTAGAGGTCAATGATAAACAGACTATGATACAAGACCCCTAAAACCGAATACTTTCCTTAACTTAAAACATCACCTGCACTTTACATTCAGTCTAAATATCAACTGCTTACTTTTCGCAAGACTTGCCCTTCAAGCAACCCACTCTCTGTAAGTCTTCTTTTTCAAGCAATTACTTTCACTACTTTACTTTCAGTACTTTACTTTCTGCACTAAAATCACGACCAACCCACTTACTTTTCTGTACTAAAACTAAAACCAACAACCAACCACTCACTTTTCATCGCTAAAACCTCAATCCACCTAAAATCACGCTCCCTTTCAGTACATTCCTCAAATAACAACTATCCCCCTAATTCCCTTGGGTTCGACCCCTACTTACCACTTGCTACCCAGTAGTGAAGTCGCGAGTAGCGGACTTATAAATATATTCTTGACTTTTGCACACGACGACTGTGCATCCGTCAAAATTGGCGCTGTTGCCGGGGAATTAGCAAATGGATAGTTATTCTTTTTTCTGTTATACATAATTCACCATGTCATCGTACTATGAAAGCGAGCCTTGGTACTTGATGAGTTTGTTGCTTTGTGGTGCGGATTGTGACTTGCTCGAACCTACTTGCTCTCACTCATCATCGTCCTTTTGACTCGGGTCAAGCCAAGGGTCGTTTGTCTATTTTCCCGGCTACTTGGACTAGAGTTTGGACGGTGTGAAGTATTCCCATCCCGACCAACCACAAGGGTACCGCAGTGGCGGAGCAGACTCGTACTATGTTGCCTCGAAGTGCTAGCCTCCACAAGCTCCACATAACCATATATCCTGAGTTCGGTCCTTGAATGATCTGTCAAGTCTCTTTAGGGCGTTTCTACCAACTCCACATCCCTGTTTATCTCAACTAACAAAGGCACGCAAAAATTTTAAAATCACATGTTAGTCGCCCAAGTTAATTTTCACCAAAGACATGCATGTAATCGGCTCTATCTATTTCACCTAATCATTATCCAATACTGCAAGTCTAGGAAGTAGTGAAGTATCATGTACAAAAATTTTAAAAATGATGGGAAACGTGTTGACTCTGTGCACGGTGCAGTAAATAAACGTGCTGACTCACTGACTGACTCTCCCACCCCACACTTTTGAAATAAGCCGTGTCCTCACGGCACGACTCAAATCTAGACTCACGATGCATGCAATAAATGGAAAAGGAAAGGAAAGGGGTAGAATGAAACTCCCCTGGGATGTGGTCGGATGTCGGCTAAACTCGGGCCAAGTTCGGTCTCAATACGGCAGACCCGGACTAGTCTTGGATGAAGGGGCGCGCCTGGGGGGCTAAAATGCGTAGCACAGCACATAAAGTGCGTAGCTCGCAAACACTCGGACGAGGTCCGGATCAATGGGGCGCGGCCCGGAACTCCATTTGGACAGGCCCGGCTAAAATGCGTAACTCTGAGAGCAAAATGCGTAACTCGGCTGGCACTCGGATCAAGCCCGACACTCATGGGACGCGTCCGGACTTCAAAAGGGCAAGCCCGGTGCTAAAATACGTAGCCCTGCATGTAAAGTGCGTAGCTCGCGAGTGAAATTCCGGCCGACTAAGTCCAATCCCTGCATAATGAAACCAATTCCTTTCCAAGGTACAATGTGACAATAAAGACTCAAAACATAGTAAAATAAATGATGAAAACTGAAATGCAGATAGTGTAGGGCTGCCTCCCTGCGAGCGCCTTTGTTTAACGTTGTTGGCTCGACAGTACCTCCTCTAAGTGTCGGGAGGCTCGGCAAGGGGCTCGGCAATCTCATCAGCGGTGGTGGCAAGGGGCTCGGCTAGGTCAAACTGATGAACGGTCAGATCAGCCTCTCCATGATAGTGCTTCACTCGCTGTCCATTGACCCTGAATCGGTCTCCTCCTGTCGGGCTCTCAAGTTCAACTGCTCCATGATTGAAGACCCGTGTGACTTTGTAAGGGCCGGTCCATCTGGACCTCAACTTCCCGGGCATGAGTCGTAACCGTGATGAGAACAAGAGCACCTGCTGTCCGACTTCAAACGTGCGCCTGAGTAAAATTTGTCGTGGTAGAGCTTGGTCCGCGCCTTGTAGTCTGTTTGGCTCTCATAAGCCTCAAGGAGCAGCTCCTCAAGCTCGCACAACTGCAATTTCCTGTCTAGCCCGGTTGCCTGTAAGTCTGGATTGCACTTCTTCAGTGCCCAATAAGCCTTGTGCTCTAGCTCGACTGGTAAGTGACACGCCTTCCCATAGACCAACCGAAAAGGTGAGGTGCCTATCGGTGTCTTGTAGGCTGTCCTGTATTCCCAGAGTGCCTCATCTAACCACTGGCTCCAATCCTTCCTGGTCGGGCCCACCATCTTCTCCAGAATTCCCTTAATTTTGCGGTTGGAGATCTCCGCTTGCCCATTCGTCTGGGGGTGATATGCAGTGGAAGTCCGGTGGTGAACATGGTAGTGCTTCAGTGTGGATGCCATCATTCGGTTGCAGAAGTGTGTCCCCTGATCACTGATAATGGCCTTAGGTACTCCATACCTGCAAAAGATGTTAGTGCGCAAAAAGTCTATGACAGTTTTAGCATCATCACACCTAGTGGCCTTGGCCTCTACCCACTTGGACACATAGTCAACTGCAACTAAGATATATGAATAGCCACACGAAACAGGAAAAGGACCCATAAAGTCTATCCCCCAAATGTCAAACACATCATTCACTAGTATGGGGACCTGTGGCATCTCCTGTCTGGCCGAAATATTACCTACACGCTGGCATTTATCACATCTCTTACAATGGTTGTAGGCATCTCTAAAAACATGCGGCCAAAAGAATCCACTATCTAAAATCTTCCTAGCTGTCCTCCTAGGGCCGAAATGGCCACCACATGCAAACTCATGGCAAAAGCTAATAACTGAAGCAATCTCATCATCAGGGATGCACCGTCTAAGAATCTGATCTACACCTATTTTCCACAAGTACGGATCATCCCACACATAGTATTTAGCATCATGCTTCAATTTCAGACATTGTGCCCTAGAATAGGAGGGCGGAAACTTACCTCCGACCAGGTAGTTCACTAGGGGAGCGAACCATGGCATCTTACCCGAAATAGCAAACAAGTGCTTGTCTGGAAACGTCTCGGTAATCTGCCCGGCATCCTCCTCTCTGACAAGACGGCTCAAGTGGTTGGCCACTGTGTTCTCTATGCCCTTCTTATCCCTGATCTCTACGTCAAACTATTGTAGGAGCAGGATCCACCTAATGAGCCTCGGCTTTGCCTCCTTCTTTGTCATCAAGTACCTAATAGCTGCATGGTCAGAATAGACAACAACTTTAGTACATAGAAAATAAGACCTAAATTTCTCCAAGGCAAAGACCACGGCTAGTAGCTCCTTCTTTGTGGTCGAATAGTTCTCTTGGGCCACGTCCAGTGTCCTCGAAGCGTAGTAGATAACCACGTGCTTCTAGTCCACCTTCTGACCGAGAACTGCTCCTACAGCATAATCACTCGCGTCACACATAATCTCAAAGGGCTGTGTCCAGTCCGGAGCTCTAATGATGGGCGTGTTGGTGAGGGCCTCCTTCAGCTCGTCAAACGCTGCCCTGCACTGATCTGTAAACTCAAAAGGAACATCTTTCTGCAAGAGGTTAGATAAAGGCAGCGCCTTTTTAGAGAAATCCTTTATGAACCTACGATAGAAACCAGCATGCCCTAGAAATGACTTAATATCACGGACTGTAGAGGGATATGGCAGAGTAACAATCAAATCTATCTTAGCTTTGTCTACCTCTATACCCTCATGTGAGACAATGTGACCGAGTACTACTCCATGCGTAACCATAAAGTGACACTTTTCATAATTGAGTACCAAATTCATAGAAACACAATGTGCTAATACCGTACTCAAATTATCTAAGCATGCATCAAAAGTGTCACCATGCACAGTAAAATCATCCATGAACACCTCAATAAACGAACCTATCATGTCAGAAAAAATACTAGTAATCACCCGCTAAAAAGTGTCGGGTGCGTTACACAAGCCAAAGTACATCCGGCGAAAGGCAAACGTACCGAATGGACATGTGAAGGTCGTCTTCTCCTGATCCTCGGGTGCTATGGGAATCTGATTATAGCCTGAAAATCCATCTAGAAAGCAAAAGTAAGGCTTACCTGCCAAGCGGTCGAGCATCTGATCAATGAATGGAAGAGGAAAGTGATCCTTGCGCGTAACAACATTCAGCTTCCTGTAGTCTATGCACATGCGCCATCCATTCTTGACTCGTGTCGTGACCATCTCCCCCTCGGCGTTCTTCTCCACTGTGATCCCTGTCTTCTTCGGTACAACATGTACCGGACTTACCCACTGACTGTCTGAGATCGGGTAAATCACATCCGCATCTAACAGCTTCTGAATCTCCTTTTGGACTACCTCCATCATAATAGGATTCAATCTGCATTGAGGTTCCCTTGAGGGCTTCGCTCCATCATCCAGCAAAATCTGATGCATACAAACCGCCGGGCTAATTCCCTTGATGTCGGCTAGTGTCCATCCAATGGCCAGTTTGTGCTCGGTCAGTACTCCAATCAACCGCTGCTCCTGATCTGCCTCTAGGCCGTTCTTGATGATGACTGGTAGCGTGCTGTTCTCCCCTAACAACACATACTTTAAGTGACCAGGTAGAGGCTTCAATTCAACTATAGGTGCCTGCACAACAGAAGGCAAACACACTTGTGATTTAAATAACCGAATTGCATTCACCTCATACCTCGGTGTGAGTGGCTGGGCGATCTCTAGCTGATCTAGGGCATCCATGATCGCCTCTGTATGCTCATATGAGTCCTCGGGCAAGTAAACTGCCTCCTCGATGACTTGCTCTAGCGGGTCGGTCCTTCTCTCCGGATGTACCTCCTGGACAAGGTCATCCAAGGTGTCTAAGGCATGGACCGCCTCGTACTCTGTGGGATGCTTCATGGCCCTAAAGATGTCAAAGCTGATCATTTCATCCTCAACTTCCATGGTCAGTGTCCCAGTGTCGCAATCTATCTTCATCTTCGAGGTCTTCAGGAATGGCCGGCCGAGTAGGATCGGTGCATGGTCTGTCGGGGTGCTGTTCTCCATCTTGAGCACATAGAAGTCTGCTGGGAATACTAACTCTCCCACCTGTACTAGCACATCTTCAATCTTGCCCTCGGGCTGCTTGCAAGACCTGTCCGCCAGCTGTATGGTGAGACCTGCAGGTTCTAGAGGACCAATACGTAGACAGGAGTATATAGAATACGGTAAAACATTAATAGAGGCACCAAGATCAAGCATGCAGTTTTCTAGCCTAATGTTACCGATCGTGCAGGGAATGGTGTATGTGCCTGGATCACCGCATTTTGGTGGCACCTTGCGCTGAATCACCGCTGAAACATTCCTGCTCATAAGCTCCTCGTCTGGCTGGGTTCCTCTTCGTCTGTTTGTGCACAACTCCTTCAGAAACTTGGAGTACCTCGGGATCTGCTTGATGGCCTCAAGGAGTGGGATATTGATTTCTACCTTGCTGAATAGCTCCCACACTTCCTTGTCCATCACATACTTCTTTAGAGCTCGAACCTGCACAGGAAAAGGCAAAGGCACCTGGACATTAGAGTTTTCGGTGATAGGGTCCGCCCCTGGCCGAGAGGTCTCGGCTGATGGGATCAGGTCTGGTCTGATGTCGTCCTGGCCGAAGGTACTAGGCTTGGTTGCTTCGTCCTCGGGCTCTTGCTGATTCTCGTCCTCTGATGGTCCTGCTGCCCTTTGCCCACTCCTTAATGTCACCGCACTGACGTTCCCCTTTGGATTCTGAATGGTCTGTGAGGGAAGTCGTCCAGCGTTGTCCTCGAGCCTCGAGACTGTCGTAGCAATCTGGGACATCTGCTTCTTCAGGTCGGCTATTGCTTCGTTGGTTGTGGCCATATGCTTGGTCATGGTTGTATTCAACTGCTGGTTGCTAGCTGCCAGCTCTTTCATCATGTCCTCCAGTGACTTATTTGAGTTGTGATTGCTCGGGCCCGGCTGATAGTTGTTCGGACCTCTCTGCTGGTACTGTCCAGGTGCATTCTGCTAAAACTGCCTATATGGGGGCTGATAAGGCTACTGGTTCTGCTGAGGTGCACCCTGACGTGCTGGCTGGGCCTGATTCTGCTGATTGTTGCTCTTCCAGGGCTGTCCGTTGACTCCTTGATTATTTGTGGCTGCGCCATATGGTCGGACTGGCCCTGGCCGGTTGCCATAACTCTGATAATCTCCTACTACATTGACCTCAGCCTGGTCGTATTCCATCAAGGTCGGGCACTCATCTGTCTTGTGATCTGTAGCTGCACAAAAACCGCATGGCTTTGTCTGAACTGGTTGTCTCCTGATCACATGCTGCATCATGTCCTTCAGCTCCTTGATCTGCTCGGCCATAGCACTAACTGTGGGCTCAACCCTTGACACGTTTCAGGATCTGGCATATTCGTCCTCCTTAGTAGATTCATTCTGGAACCGCTCACTTTCTGCCACTTCTTGTATCTTCTGTCGAACTCTGGCTGGGGTCAGGTTCATGAGGTTGCCTCCAGCTGAGGCCTCTAGTAGTTTCCTATCCAGTATGCGAAGTCCATCTAGCATATACTCGACGATCAATTTCTCTGGGAGCTCAAGATTGCAGCAGCTCTTCTCCAAGGCGTTGAATTTTTCTACGTACTCGTACATGTTTTCGTTGGGTCCTTGTTTGAGCTCTTGCAACTGTCTCTGAACTTGCATTGCTTGCCCTGCTGGATAGTACTTGCTGACGAACTGCCTCTGCATTTGTTCCCATGTGTAGATACTACCAGAGGGCAAGGATAGGCACCAATCTGTTGCAGCGTCTGTAAGTGAGAAGTAGAATGCCTTCAGTTTGAAGTCATCTACTTCGACTCCGTATGGCTTCAGGTTCAGACATATCCCGTGTTATCGTGTCAAGTGAGATGTGGCCGACTCTCCCTTTGTCCTTGAGAACTTAGGTAGATGATGGACGACTGAGGTGCTGACTGTTATAGCTGCGAGGTCTGGTCCTTCGTAGATACACCATGACTGGTCCTTGAAATTGGGAACCGAGAGCTCGCCCATGGTTGGTCCTTCATTGGCGTCATCCTCATCATCATCTCTGACTGCTGGCTGGCGTGGAGGTCTCTGAGGTGGTGGGTATTGCTGGTGTGGATGGTATGGTAATGGTGGGTATTGTGGTGGGTACTGGGGGTATGGCGGTGGTGGATACTGTGGATATGGTGGTGGTGGGTACTGCTGATACGGTGGGGGATACTGTGGGTACTGTTGATACGGTTGGGGTTGGATTGGTGGTTGTTGAAATTGTCCCGGGATAGCCCCCTGGATCTCTCCATTCTGGACGATCGGTCCTTGTGCGTTGTGTTGTGGAAGCTGTCCTTCTCTGTCTCGGACAACCTGTTCGACTTCATCATTGTGACTATTGTCACCAACTCTACTACCTGCGTGAGACATAGCACACGAAATAGCAAGCACCGAATAGCAATACACCGGAATAGCAAGAACAGACTAGCAACAAAGGGTCCCTAGGAGATTGGAGGAGTCACATCGGTCTCACTTAAAACTAAATCTCCTTAGACTCGTAAGTCTTGGTGACAGAACCCTCTAAAATCTAGAAATTGGAAATCGAAATAAATGGAAATCGGAAAACGAGGAAATCGAAATAATTAAACTGGGAAAATTCACCGAATAGCAAGAAGTATGAAATAAACAGAAACAAAAAAGAAATAAACGAAAAAGGAAAGAGAACAAAATTCACCGTGCGTAGCTCCCCGGCAACGGTGCCAAAATTTGACAGGTCGTCGTTGTACCTGCAAATCTAAATTTATAATGTCCGCTTACTCTTGGCTTAGTATAGCTGTAAGTAAGGGGTCGAACCCTAGAGAGCTAGATGGTTACTACTTTGTTCTGTAAGAGATAGAAAGAAACAGTTGGGTGAGAGTAATTGATTAGGAAACAGTGCAATAAACGAAATAAGCTGATGTGTATCGATCAGAGAAGATATTCAGGCTAGGGTTCTTCAATTGTGACTTAGTTTATCCTTGATTTCTAGGTGTTTTATTCTTGCTTTCTTAAGTGTGGTTACTCCTGGTTTGGTTATAACCTAAGGTAGGACCGTTAAGTCACTACGCCACGATCTACTCCTGGTCAGGTTATAGACTTTTAATTCTAGCAAACCTAATACTCCTGGTCAGGTTATATTAGGTTTAGTGCATCTACTTATTCTAACGGGTCAGTATCAATTAAGCAGGATAAAGATAGTAAGTATTACTAGGTTAAGTTGTACCCTTTCGGATCTCCCCTTAACCTAATAATTCCAACTGATATAATTGCACAAGAACTAATAGAATACAAGAACAATAATTAAGAACTGAATCTCAAAACATTCGTCACAATTATTCAAACCCTAGCCCGAATAACGGGTTTAGTTACACATAGCCATGTAAGTAATGCAAGGGTAATAAAAACGAAGTAACTTCACTATTCCGAGGAGAGAAGAAGAATCGACCGTGGGACACGGCTGAGCTGGGCGGCGCACGGTGGAGCTAGGCGGAGGAGAGGAGGCGGAGCAAGGCTTGGCCGAGAGCTTTGAGAGAGGGAACTCGTGTGAGTTGAGGGATGATTATTTGGTCTTGTGAGCTCCTCTATTTATAAGGTTGAGAAAGACCTAGAATTGCCTAAATAATCCAAAAGATAATTTAGGCAATATTTCCATATCTTTCTTGCTTTATCTCCAAGCTACTCCTTTGCTTGATAATTAAGCCATCTTGAACCTTCCAGAATGTTCCAAAACCCTAGCTTGTATGTTGCCCTAATTTCACATTGCTTTTGGGCCGGACGAACTGGGCTGTACTCGGCCAAAATAACTTTTCATGCGCGGAGTTACTATTTCACGCCGGAGTACTGTTCACGCTGGAGTTACTGTTCACGAGCCGAAAAACACTGTTCATGGCCCTCCTTTAAGTCTGTTCTTCAACTGCGATGTTTCTGGCATGAAAATGCCGTCTTTTAAGCAAGATTCCTCCTAGAGCTTCCAAATCACCTGAAACAAGAAACAACACTAAGAAGTAACTGTTCGTATAAAAAAGTGCTGGAATTGGTGGGATTTAATGATTCGATGAGTCGTATAAATACGGCTCATCAGTACTACGAGGAGTTTTCCCCGCCACCTTTCAAACTTAAAATCCGCGAGAAGATCAACAACCTAGAGCAATCCCGGGACGAAACTTTGGACGAGTACTTATGGTACTTCGATTCCCTTGTAACGAGCTGCCCGCACCATGGATTCACCAACGACGATCTTCTTCAAAGGTTTCTCAATGGGATGAGGCCACAAGAGTGGAATTGGCTAAACGATGCACCGGAGGCTCGGTGAACAACTTAGACATGGATGATCTTTGGAGCTTAATAAATGATTTGGTCGCGAGGTCAAGACCGATACAAGATCAGGCCGAGCCACTCGAGGACGATACAATGGAGCCGGCAGCTAGCATCCAGCAATTGAGTGCCACGATACACCAAAACCAGGTCGAAAACGAGAAATTCTGGGCGGCTCAAAAAGAAGCTTCAGACCGGAATAATGAGATGCTCTGGCCAAGAGTCGGCAAAGAAGAGCCCACATGGGATATCACTCCCGAGCCATCAAAAGACTTAGAACCGGAAACCGATATAGTGTGGGACGAGGAAGAACCTTCATGGAAACTCACTACCGAAGCGGCCGAACAAATCAATCCAGACCCGGCCCTGAGTGTAATTGACTCCAGAGACCAAATGAATGTCGAGAGTGAGGACCCATGGTTGCCTGAAGAAGAGCTCCACTCAGACTACCCCTGGGAGTTAGAAGAAAAACTGCCCAATAAAGGCCCGGTCCTCATTTCTAATCTACCCGAGGAAATCACGCCAGTCCCGTTCCTCATTGCTGAACCGGTCAAGCCAATCAAACCATTCTTCATTATCGAGCCGGCCAACCAGTGCCCGAGCCCGTTCCTCATGGCCGAGACAGACCAGGACACGCCCGATCTACCCGAGACAGACCCGGTCCTCACGGACGGGCTGGTTGATAAAGACCTGGCCCTTGTGGTGGAAGTCCCCCAACTTGTCCCCTCGGTTTGTATGCAAATCATAGCCCCTGAAGATGAAGTAATCAATGATGAGGTGCAAGGCGAGTTGGAACATGAGCCAGAAGAGCCGAAGATGGAGCAATCACTCATCATGAACCAAGAAAAGCCGGCTGAAAACTCACTCGTTCTAGGATGGCCAATCAGCTCTGCCACAAAGAAGAGGCTTGGCATGGGAACAAGCTCAAGGTCGCTCGTGTTCAATGGCACAATACTAAACTTCCAGAATTGCAAAGGTGCCACCCATTCATACATGAAGAAGCGGCAAAGACATGGGCCCAAAGAATGGAAACCCGGAAGGAGAAGCAAGAGAGCACGGCTCAATGGACCGGAAGCTATGGTCAAGGAGTCCTCGCCTTCTCGGGGATATGTAAAAAAGAAACCTCCGAATCAAGGGAGAGCAGAACTGAGCCCGCTGCCATATATGTTCTTTGGGCAAATCAAAAGAGCTGCCGAAAAGAAGTTCGACATCAAGCACCCATGGGATCCCACCTTATGATCCAGGAATGAGGTATCGTCGAGCTAACGATGTTAAAAAAATGCACTGGTCGGGAGGTAACCCGACACCTATCTTACTTTCAGTAATTTTCTTTTCTGTCATTTATTTTTTACCGCAAGTCGCTCTCACCCATTTTTTGTATAGAAGAAATGACTCCTTGTAGGAATTGGTTTTTGGAGCAAGATCAGATCAGCCAGGCAGCTTCCGAGAATTACCGGGCCTGCGCTGAGAGTTCAAGGCCCCAGCCGAACTCCCTCGATTATCCAGCTCCGAGGCATGTCGTTCCACGACACGACACAGTAAAAGGGAGTGCAGTTCTTCTCTTTTCCTTAATGTCATTTCCTTCTCTTGTATATATTTGCATGACTTTTGAACTAAGTCTTGCTGAAAGGCACGCCTTCGTTCAAAAGAGTGGGGTGAGAACCGTGATGAACCAAAATTATACGAATCAAAAACACAGTAAAACCCACCAAATTAGACTGTTTGTCTATCTAACTTCTACTTGTTAGTCCAGATTTATTTCTACAGGGTATTTTGGCACTTAGAGAGAAAACACGCTAAGGAGAGGATTTTACACTGAAAAGATATTACGAGTCAATCCAAGGTCAAGATCAGACGCTGAACGAAGAAATCTCAAGATCCTGACATTGAATTACTCAATTCAAATTCAACCGAGGAACAACCAAAGTCAGACCGGAGCAAAATTGGATTGATAGTTTTGTGAAAAGACTGCACAAAATCACAAAACTCTCTCATTGCCTCAAGTGACCGGCGGCTAAGGGTGCAAGGGTGAGTCATGGGTGGCCTCCTCCCTTCCTCCTCCTTGGATGACCGGTGGCTTTGGCTTGGAGGTGGCCAAATCCACAAAACCTCCCCTCCATGTGACTTGCAACCGGCGGCTAGATGAGCCACCACAAGAAGTTGCCATGTGGTGGCTCCTCCACCACATCTTCCTCTCCTCCTCCTCCTCCCTTGGATGCAACACCACATGCCACCATCTCCACCCTCCATTCCTCCTCCTTATGGCTATAAATACAAGCCATCTCCTCCTCATTTCAACATCCAAAAATTTGTAAATCACTTCTCTCTCTAAGTTACTTTGTAAGTTTGGTTTGGTTTTGGAAATAATACTCCTGTTTGTTCTTGAGTATTATACAGATTGGAAATTATAATACTCCTGTCGGTTCTTGAGTATTATAATACTGTAGAGAATACTCCTGTTGGTTCTTGAGTATTCAGTAGGAAATTGGGAATACTCCTGTTGGTTCTTGAGTATTCCACCCCTTTCCCTCTTACTGTTTTCAAAAACCCCCGAGTATTTAGCTATGATATCCTCTTCCATGGATAATCGTAGCTAAACTCTTTATTCGGTTAAAGGGGCGTACTTGTATTATAAAATGTTTTAGACTATTTTAGTTTTTTTTCTCTGTATTCAAAACTTGTTCTATGTGCCATATATTAGATCAGAATTTCCAAGGTTGAGTGGATGCTTGAAATGGCAAAGCTCTTCCGTGGAAGTTCGTGAACATACTCGGGTAAGTGGATGCTTGAAATGGCAAAGCTTATCTGAGGAGTTCGATCTCTCTCAAACACCATTTGGACAAATAGGAAAAGACAATCCAAATGGATGCACATAGGCTAGTATACCTTGAAATGGGGTGCTAGTCTGAGTAGAACGAGGGCTTTACGTTTTTTGCAAAAGATTAGACAGTGTTGCAAGTCGAGTGCTTGAAATGGCCTTGATTCACTTTCGAACACTTTTGCAAAAGACTAGACAGTGTGGCAAATCGAGCGCTTGAAATGGCCTTGATGCACGTTTGAATACTTAGAAGGATTACTAAAATGATAAAACAGGCTATGATGCAATGCCCCTGAAACCGAATGTTTTCCTTGAAATACAAAAACCCCCCTGTATTTACTTTTATAAACTGCTCGATCAACTACAACCATCAACCGCTCATCTACCGGAGGAACTGCAATCACGCATCACCCACTGTAAGTCTTCTTCCCTTAACTCTTTTATTTTCAGTATTTTAAATTCTGTATTTATTTTCTGTATTTAATTTTCCGCACAAAAAACCAAAAAACCAAAAAACAGTAGTTTAGTTAATCGCGCTAAAATCTCAATCAACCTAAAACACGCTCCCTCACTATACAATTCCCTCAAAGAACGACTATCCACCTAATTCCCTTGGGTTCGACCCCTACTTACCACTTACTACCCAGTAGTGTAGTCGCGAGTAGCGGAAAATATAAATTTATTTGTACAGAGAACATTGCACCTTAACGACAGTGCAGTGCGCTCCGTCAAATTGGCACCGTTGCCGGGGAATTAGCCATCGGATTAGTTGTTCTTTCCCTCCCATGTCCTCATGACGCAACCCCCTTCATATGCATGGACAACACGACATATTCCACTGTTCGGAGGTACAGATGGAGAAGACCCAGTACAACACTGCCGAAACTTTCACCACGTTTGCCACCTCATAAAACCTGCAAATGAAATGTTAGAAGAATTTAAGCTTAAATGCTTCAAATTCTCTCTAACGGATTTCGCGACGATCTGGTACTACACGTCAACCGCTTGTAATGCAGAACGTTTTTTGGACATTAGCGTTCCATTCCTGAGAGAATTCTCCCCTCCAACCTTATGATAACAAACCCGAGAGAAGATCATAAGCCTTCAACAATCCCGGGATGAGACCTTGGACGAATACTACACGAGATACGACACCATCGTCTCAAGCTGCCCGCACCATGGATTCACAAAGAAGGTTCTTCTCCAAAAATTTCTTCGTGGGATGAAGGCCGATGATCTAGTAAGGATTAACGAAGCAATGAGGAGATCTGCCAGGAACTTCTCCCTGGCAGACATGTGGAACCTCATAGATAACCTACCCGCAGCCACAAAACGAATACCCCAAGCTGACGGAGAAATGCAAGAGGCTGGTCCAGAGACAGAAGAAGAAACTCCCAAGCCATCATAAGAGACTCCCGAGCCATCAGAAGACTGGGATATAGAAAGCACTGGAAGCAACGAACCTTCATGGGAACTCGAGGCGGAGCCAACTGAAAAAGAAGTCCAGAATACCACCAGTATGCTGCCCGTGCCATACCCAGCTTTCATCACCCAAGCTTCCGAGACAATCTATGACCAGTTCCTTACAAACAGACACGACGAGGCAGAACCAAGCCTTAAGATGCAAGCTTCCCAACTTTTCCCCTCGATCAATAGGCAAATCGCTGAAAACTATGTGATCTATGAAGAGGCTGAAAGGAGGATGGGAAAAGGATCTGAGCAGAACGACTCCTCAATGGGGCATGTTTTCGCCATGACTGGAAAAGGCAGCCCTGAACACCAGAAAACCCAGTTCAAGAGTCTAGTGGTCAAAGGTCCCTCACCTTCTCAAAGACGTTGGAAGGAGACATCACCAGAACAACGGGAACGGGGTCCAAGCACATCTGCTCACAAGAAATCGGGTAAAGGCAAGGCAAAAAGCAACACAGGAATGGTGGCAAAATTCAACCTAAGCCACCCATGGGACCCCAACCAGTGATCGAGGAATGAGGTACTGTCGAGCCAACGACGTTAAACAAGTGCACTGGTCGGGAGATAACCCGACACTATCTTACTTTCTGCACTTTATTTTCTGTTTTTTATTTTCTGTCTTTTAGTATTTTCCAATAAGTCGTTCTCACCCACTTGGTGCATAGAAGAAATGGTTATTCAGGAATCGGACTTGGGTGCAACATTAAGCCAGTCAGGGCTACGCTCAGAGTTCAAGGCCCCAGCCAAACTCCCTCGATTATCCAGCCTCGAGCCATGTCGTTCACTCGGCACCTTAAAGGGAGTTCTGTCCTTCCCTTTTCCTTAATGTCATTTTCTTCTCATATAATATCTGCTTCCATGGCTTTTGAACTAAGTAGTGCTGAAAGGCACGACTTCGTTCAAAAGTGTGAGGTGAGAACCACCTATGTACATAAACATGTTTTTTCTTTTTTAATGTTATCTTTTTGAAAATATGAACTTAAGAATTTTAAAAAGATAGATCTAAAATTCATGCATTTACCTTGTGAAAATTCAACTGTCTAAAAACTTAGAACATAACTTCTCATTTGTCCCTTTGTGCTGAGATAAACTAGGGATGTGGAGTTGATAGAAATGCCCTAGAGAGGCTTGGCAAGCAATCGAAGGATCGAATCAATCTATATGGTTTTCGAAGTCAGTGGAGGTTGCACTTCGGGTTTCAGTGAAGATTGAAGTCATCTCCGCCATGTAGTGTTTATGCAAAAAGAAAAAGGCGAGGACGGGAATCAGACCGTCCTCTCTCTAGTCAAAGTAGCCGAGAAAATAGATGAGCGACCCTCATCTTGACCCGCACGAAACGACAAAGATGAGAGGAGCGGGGAGGTATTTCCATAGGCTTGTGGGCGATGATTGGACCTCCCAAAAAGGCTTGAGAAAATGGACTAGCAAGTCACAAAGACGGAAAAAGCTCAAAGAAGCAAATCAAGAGGCCAAAGGCCCAAAATTGTGAAGGTTTTAACCGAACAAAAAGTGAAGTACTCAAAAAGTCAAATCAAAGGCCAAAAGCCGATTCACTACAAAAAGCAGTCCCTCGCCAAAAGAAAATCAAAGTACTCAAACCATTGAAACCCAAACCCAATCACGTGCTAGAGAAAGCTACAAGGAAACCATATAGTGAGAGACGATCCCGAGGTTGCAGTCCAGGAGCCTAAAAAGGGCTATCTCCCGAAACATCCAGAATAATTTGCATCTCAGCACGGAGGTACAAGTATCAAGTTACTTCTATTTATTTACACAGTTCAATTTCGTAATAAGTAAGTAATGCATGAATTAGGATAAATCGAGTCCCACAGTCTAATTTTCATATTTTAAAACCAAACTTAGAGTGCTGCCCTTTAATATCATTGTTCGGAACGAACAACTAAAAGTGTGGGGTGATCTGATGGACCAAAATTATACCAATCAAAAACACAATAAAACTCACCAAATTAGACTGTTTGTCTATCTAACTTCTACTTGTTAGTCCCGATTTATTTCTACAGGGTATTTTGGCACTTAGAGAGAAAACACGCTAAGGAGAGGATTTTACGCTGAAAAGATATTACGAGTCAATCCAAGGTCAAGATCAGACGCTGAACGAAGAAATCTCAAGATCCTGACATTGAATTACTCAATTCAAATTTAACCAAGGAACAACTAAAGTCAGACCGGAGCAAAATTGGATTGATAGTTTTGTGAAAAGACTGCACAAAATCACAAAACTCTCTCATTTCCTCAAGTGACCAGCGGCTAAGGGTGCAAGGGTGAGTCATGGGTCGCCTCCTCCCTTCCTCCTCCTTGGATGACCGGTGGCTTTGGCTTGGAAGTGGCCAAAGCCACAAAACCTCCCCTCCATGTGACTTGCAACCGGCGGCTAGATGAGCCACCACAAGAAGTTGCCATGTGGTGGCTCCTCCACCACATCTTCCTCTCCTCCTCCTCCTCCCTTGGATGCAACACCACATGCCACCATCTCCACCCTCCATTCCTCCTCCTTATGGCTATAAATACAAGCCATCTCCTCCTCATTTCAACATCCAAAAACTTGTAAATCACTTCTCTCTCTAAGTTACTTTGTAAGTTTGGTTTGGTTTTGGAAATAATACTCCTGTTTGTTCTTGAGTATTATACTGATTGGAAATTATAATACTCCTGTCGGTTCTTGAGTATTATAATACTGTAGAGAATACTCCTGTTGGTTCTTGAGTATTCAGTAGGAAATTGGGAATACTCCTGTTGGTTCTTGAGTATTCCACCCCTTTCCCTCTTACTGTTTTCAAAAACCCCCGAGTATTTAGCTATGATATCCTCTTCCATGGATAATCGTAGCTAAACTCTTTATTCGGTTAAAGGGGCGTACTTGTATTATAAAATGTTTTAGACTATTTTAGTATTTTTTCTCTGTATTCAAAACTTGTTCTATGTGCCATATATTAGATCAGAATTTCCAAGGTTGAGTGGATGCTTGAAATGGCAAAGCTCTTCCGTGGAAGTTCGTGAACATACTCGGGTAAGTGGATGCTTGAAATGGCAAAGCTTATCTGAGGAGTTCGATCTCTCTCAAACACCATTTGGATAAATCGGAAAAGACAATCCAAATGGATGCACATAGGCTAGTATACCTTGAAATGGGGTGCTAGTCTGAGTAGAACAAGGGCTTTACGTTTTTTGCAAAAGATTAGACAGTGTTGCAAGTCGAGTGCTTGAAATGGCCTTGATTCACTTTCGAACACTTTTGCAAAAGACTAGACAGTGTGGCAAATCGAGCGCTTGAAATGGCCTTGATGCACGTTTGAATACTTAGAAGGATTACTAAAATGATAAAACAGGCTATGATGCAATGCCCCTGAAACCGAATGTTTTCCTTGAAATACAAAAACCCCCCTGTATTTACTTTTATAAACTGCTCGATCAACTACAACCATCAACCGCTCATCTACCGAAGGAATCGCAATCACGCATCACCCACTGTAAGTCTTCTTCCCTTAACTCTTTTATTTTCAGTATTTTAAATTCTGTATTTATTTTCTGTATTTACTTTTCCGCACAAAAAACCAAAAAACCAAAAAATAGTAGCTTAGTTAATCGCGCTAAAATCTCAATCAACCTAAAACACGCTCCCTCACTGTACAATTCCCTCAAAGAACGACTATCCACCTAATTCCCTTGGGTTCGACCCCTACTTACCACTTACTACCCGGTAGTGTAGTCGCGATTAGCGGAAAATATAAATTTATTTGGACAGAGAACATTGCACCTTAACGACAGTGCAGTGCGCTCCGTCAAACTGCCTGTGTACATAACATGTTTTTTTTCCTTTTCCCCATAATATTATCTTTTTGAAAATATGAACTTAAAAATGTGAAAAAGATAGATCATAAGTCATGCATTTACCTTGTGAAAATTCAACTGTTTAAAAACTTAGGATGTAACTTCTCATTTGTCCCTTTGTGCTGAGATATACAGGGGATGTGGAGTTGATAGAAAATGCCCTAGAGAGGCTTGGCAAGCACTCGAAGAATCGAATCTAACTAT
This sequence comes from Rhodiola kirilowii, assembly GCA_033675215.1. NCBI lineage: Eukaryota > Viridiplantae > Streptophyta > Magnoliopsida > Saxifragales > Crassulaceae > Rhodiola > Rhodiola kirilowii. Next base: position 40,516,518 of record CM066199.1, read on the forward strand.
ATGGTTTTCGAAGTCAGTGGAGGCTGCACTTCGGGTTTCAGTGAAGATTGAAGTCATCTCCGCCGTGCAGCATTTATGCAAGAGGCGGGACGGGAATCAAACCGTCCTATCTCTAGTCCTAGTAGCCGGGAAAACAGATGAGCGACCCTCATATTGACCCGCGCGAAACGGCGAGGATGAGAATGAGCGGGGAGGTATTTCCATATGCTTGCGAGCGACGATTGGACCTCCCAAAAAGGCTGAGAAAATGGACTAGAAAGTCACAAAAAAGCAAAAGCTCAGAGAAGCTAATCAAAGGCCAAAGGCCAAAATTGTGAAGGTTTTAACCGAAACAAAAGTGAAGAAACTCCAACTCAATATCAAAGGCCAAAGGCCGATTCACTACAGAAGCTGTCCCTCGCCAAAAAGAAATCAAAATGCTCAACTCAGTGAAACCCGAACCGAATCACGTGCTAGAGAAAGTTACAAGGAAACCATATAGTGCGAGTCGATCCCGAGAATGCAGTCCAGGAGCCTGAAAAGGGCTATCTCCCGAAACATCCAAATTAATTTGCATCTCGGCGCGAAGGTACAAGTATCAAGTTTCTTCTAAGTATTTACACGGTTTAGTTTGGTAATAAGTAAGTAATGCATGAATTAAGATAAATCTAGTCCCACAGTCTCACTTTCATGTTTAAAAGTTTTTACTTAGATTGTGTTCCGCCCTTAAAAGTATTGTTCGGGACGAACAACTAAAAGTGTGGGGTGATCTGATGGACCATAATTGTATGAATCATAAACACAGTTAAACCCACCAAATTAGACTCTTTGTCTATTTAACTTTTGCTTGTTAGTTCCGATATTTATCTACAGGGTATTTTGAAGTCTAGAGAGAATACAGGCTAAGGAGGAGTTTTTAAGCTGAAAATGAATTACGAGTCATTCCAAGTCACGACCAGACTCCGACTATTCAAATCTCATGAACCTGACATGGAATCACTCAAAACAAGTCCAACCGAAGAGCAACCAGAGTCAGTCCGGAGCTGAAAGGACCCGATGGCTTTTGGAAAAAGTCACAAAATCACACAAACTCTCTTCTCTCCTCCACCTAGCCGGCGGCTCTTCCTCCTTGGTGACTCACCACCGGCGGCTTTGGGGAGAAAAGCCACATGGGCCGGCGGCTTTGAGAGCTTCTCCTCCCATTTTGTGCCATGTGTTGTGATCTAGATCCTTCCCTTGGCTATAAATAGAGCTCATCCCTTCCCTTTGTAAATCATCCCAAAATCCTCATTTCAAAACATCATCCATCACAAAGCTCTAGCTTCTCTCTAGATTTTGGGCACTACTCTTGTAAACACTTGTTTTAAATCTATAATACTCCTGTTGGTTCTTGAGTATTCTAGTTGTTCTTGAGTTTACTCCTGTTGGTTCTTGAGTATTCTCCCTTTACTTTACTGTCTTTCGAAAACCTTTAAGTACTTAGCTATGATATCCACCTCTATAGATATTCGTAGCTAAACCCTTCATTCGGTTGAAGGGGTGTACTTGTGTCATAAAATGTTTTAGGCCCTACTCTTAATGCCTCTATGTGTTCAAAACTTGTTCTATGTGCCACATATTAGGTTAGAACTTCCAAGGTTGAGTGGATGCTTGGAATGGCAAAACTCTTCCGTGGGGTTCGTAAACATACTCGGATAAGTGGATGCTTGGAATGGCAAAGCTTATCTGAGAAGTTTGACCTCTTTAAAACACCATTTGGTTGATCGGGAATGATTGATCAAATGGATGCACACAAGGCTAATATACCTTGGAATGGGGTGTTAGTCTCAATAAAACAAGTGCTCTATGTCTTGGAATGGACTAGACAGTGTGGCAAATCAAGTGCTTGGAATGGCCTTGATACACTTTTGAATACTTAGTATGATCATTAGAGGTCAATGATAAACAGAATATGATACAAGGCCCCTAAAACCGAATACTTTCCTTAACTTAAAACATCACCTGCACTTTACATTCAGTATAAATATCAACTGCTTACTTTTCGCAAGACTTGCCCTTCAAGCAACCCACTCTCTGTAAGTCTTCTTTTTCAAGCAATTACTTTCAGTACTTTACTTTCAGTACTTTACTTTCTGCACTAAAATCACGACCAACCCACTTACTTTTCTGTACTAAAACTAAAACCAACAACCAACCACTCACTTTTCATCGCTAAAACCTCAATCCACCTAAAATCACACTCCCTTTTAGTACATTCCTCAAAGAACAACTATCCCCCTAATTCCCTTGGGTTCGACCCCTACTTACCACTTGCTACCCAGTAGTGAAGTCGCGAGTAGCGGACTTATAAATATATTCTTGACTTTTGCACACGACGACTGTGCATCCGTCAGGGACCAAACCAGTACCCAACAGGCCAATATCAACAGAAGGGACTAAATCAATATCAGGCAGGCCCGAGTATTCAGCAAGGACCAAACAAGTGGCTTGAGGACATGATGAAGGAGCTCTAGGGAAATATTAATCAAATGTCGGGCACCGTGAATCAATTAATTGCTACTGTCCATCAAAACCAGGCGAAAAATGATGGAGCAATAGCCGACCTGAAGAAACAAATGTCTCAGCTCGCTACCTCAATGTCCGCGCTCACTAATGAACCTGGCAGACTACCTTCACAAACCATCCAAAACCCAAAATGAAATGTTAGCATGGTAACGATGTCAGACATGAAGGAGGCGCTGGAAGAAGCAGCACGACCCTCACTATCAACTACAGAAGTAGATAAGGAAGAGTTCCTTGGTATGATGTGGGAAGATGACACGTATGCCCAGACATACGGAGAACTAATAGCCATAGAAAGACTCAAAGAAGCACAAACGGCAGCTCTACTGGCAAAACAACAATGAGGACCCGCAACTTACAAACCTACGGTCAAGCACTTTAACCGTAGGCTCCGTCCTGGTTGGAATCAAGAGGAAGACCGACCCATTGATGGCAGAACGTGGGTCACGCATTCTGACAATGGACGCTATGCATTAGCGTTAACATGACACCACCGCCAGTCACACACTTTAACGTACCAGCATCTGGCTGGGATGTCAATGAAGGCTTAGACTCTGATGATCCCAGAAGAGACTCCTCACCTAGAAGATCCTTCTACCCAAAAGAACAAAGAAGAAAAGGGAGTGGAGCCCAGGAATGGGCAAAATGACTTGATGACGGAAAAGCTCCTCACTTGGAGTCAAGAGGCACAACTAGAAATGAGTAAAGACCCAGGAGCCTTCACGGTCACCTGTGGTATCGGCAAAGCCCAAATTCACCATTGCCTAATTGATATCGGGGCCGCTGTCAATGTCCTACCTTACCCTCTATACTGCTCATTGGTCCATTGAAGCCACCAAGGATATCCCTCGAGTTGGGAAATAAGTCGTGTGTCCAGCCGATTGGAGTGTTTGAAGATCTAATACTCCGTGTGGGAGAGCTCGTCGTTGCTGCGGACTTTTATGTAATACAAACTGGAGATACCAGAAAAGACGACCCTCCAACGCTGATATTGGGACGGCCATTTCTCCACGCTACCAAGGCAAGGATTGACATGGGCAAAGGCTTGTTATCACTTGCATTTGGCGGCAGAATTCCAGATTTCTACATCAATGATAATGATGGCCGCCCAGGTACAAGGAAACCGCCAGACATTGTACCCATCTCGGATCTCAGTACACAGAATTCTAACCCGCCAAGAGAGACCGTAAGAGTAGCTAAACCAGCAGCTATGGTCAAAGGTCCCTCGCCTTCTCAGAGGAATTGGAAAGAAAATCCGCCCAGTCATTGGAGTCCTGACCCGAACACATCATCTCATAAAAGCCACCAAAGGGTCAAGGCAAGTGTCAATGCAGAAGCCGCGGCAAAGTTCGACCTGAACCGCCCATGGGATCCAAACTTGTGATCCCCAATCGTCGAGCCAACGACGTTAAACAAAGGCACTGGTCGGGAGGTAACCCGACATTTATCTTACTTTCAGTCATTTTATTTTATGTCATTTAGTTTTTGCCTTAAGTCATTCTCACCTTTCCTGTATATATTTGCTTGCAATTAACTTTTGAACTAAGTCGTGCTGTGAGGCACGCCTTCGTTCAAAAGTGTGGGGTGAGAACCGCCTTTGTACATAGTTAATTAACATGCTTTCTTTTTCCTTTTCCCTTGATATTATCTTTTTGAAAATATGAACTTGAGAATGTGAAAAAGATAGATCTAAATTCAAGCATTTACCTTGTGAAATCTCAACTGTATAAAAACTTAGGATGTAACTTCTCATTTGTCCCTTTGTGTTGAGATATACAGGGGGTGTGGAGTTGATATAAAATGCCCTAGAGAGGCTTGGCAAGCACTCGAAGGATCGGATTTCACTATATGGTTTACGAAGTCAGTGGAGGCTGCACTTCGGGTTTCAATGGAGATTAGAGTCATCTCCGCCATGCAGCGTTTATGCAAGAGGCGGGACGGGAATCAAACCGTCCTATCTCTAGTCCTAGTAGCCGTGAAAATAGATGAGCGACCCTCATCTTGACCCGCGCAAAACGGCGAGGATGAGAAAGAGTGGGGAGGTATTTCCATATGCTCTCAGGCGATATTAGGACCTCCCAAAAGGTTGAGAAAGTGGACAAGCAAGTCACAAAGAAGCAAAGCTCGAAGAAGCAAATCAAAGGCCGAAGGCCCAAAATTGTGAAGGTTTTAACCGAACAAAAGTGAAGAAACTCCAATTCAAAATCGAAGGCCGAAGGCCAAATCACTTCAAAAGCTGTCCCTCATCAAAAGAAAATCAAAGAGCTCAGATCATTGAAACCCGAACCAAATCATGTGCTAGAGAAAGCTACAAGAAAGCCATATAGTGCGAGTCGGTCCCGAGAATGCAGTCCAGGAGCCTGAAAAGGGCTATCTCCCGAATCATCCGAATTAATTTGCATCTCAGCTCGAAGGTACAAGTATCAAGTTTCTTCTAAGTATTTACACGGTTTAGATTGGTGACAAGTAAGTATTGCATGAATAGCATAAATCTAGTCCCATATTCTCACTTTCTTATTTAAAGTTTTTACTTGGATTGTGTGTGCCTCTTTCAAATAGCATTGTTCGGGACGAACAAGTATAAGTGTGGGGTGATCTGATGGACCATATTTATATGATTCATTAAGATAGTTAAACCCACCAAATTAGACGCTTTGTCTTAACAACTTTTACTTGTTAGTTTCACTTTTGTTCTACAGGCTATTTCGAAGATTAGAGATGAAACAAGCCAAAAAGGAGTTCTTAAAGCTAAAAATGGATTACAAGTCATTCCAGGCCACGACCAGATTCCGGCTTTACAACCTTCATGAACCCAACGTGGAATCACTCAAACATGTCCCAATGACTTGTTCCAAACCTTAACAAAGATCAAGAACTCAAGTGAATGCCAAGTCTAGCCACCCATGTGCAAGGCTTGTGCCTTGTCTTTTGATTGCAACCAAGAAGCAACCATGATGCAACCAAGGTCTAACCGGAGTTGAGGGGGAACCGATGGCTTTTTGGAGACAAATATCACAACCCACTCACTTCCTCCTCTACCTCATGGCCGGCGGCTTTGCTTAGGGGAGTGACACATGGGCGGCGGCTTTGGGGAAAGCCACCCAAGGCCGGCGGCTTTCCATGAGATGATGCCACCTATGGCCGGCGGCTTTGGCCCTCCTCTTCTCCCTTTGCCATGTGTTTGGCCCTCCTCTTCTCCCCTTGCCTATAAATACAACAACCCCTCTCCTTTGTTCAATGTCCCAAGTTGTAGTCCCAAGTTGTAGTCTCAAGTCTCATAGTCCTTGTAGAAAATCTCTCTAGATTTTAGGCACAATCCTTGTAAACACTTTACTTTGATATTGGAAGCTCCAAGTTTGTTCTTGAGTACTCTTGTTGATTCTTGAAGTTCTCAAGCTTTTCCTTGTCTTTTACTTTCAAAAAACTTTACTTTTGTCTTTCGAAAACCTTTACTTTTCAAGCACTTAGCTATGATGTCCTCTTCCATGGATAATCGTATCTAAACCCTTCATTCGGTTGAAGGGGTGTACTTGTATCAAAACATGTTTTAGACCCTTCTCTTAGTGCCTCTATTGTGTTTAAACTTGTTCTATGTGCCATATATTAGGTTAGAACACTATTGGTTGAGTGGAGGCTCGAAAGAGCAAAGCTCTTCCATGGGGTTCGTGAACATACGTGGTTACGCGGAGGATCGAAAGAGTGAAGCTTTTCTGTAGAGTTCAACCTCTTTAAAACACCACTTGGTTGATCGGAAATGATTGATCAGGTGGATGCACATAAGGCTAAGATACTTCGAAAGGAGGAATTAGCCTAAATAGAACAAGTGTTCTATGTCTTGAAAAGGACTAGACGGTGTGGCAGGTGAGTGCTAGAAATTGCCTTGATACATTTTAAACACGTAGTATGATCATTAGAGGTCGATGATGAACAGATTTATGATACAAGGCCCCAAAACCGAATCCTTTCCTTTAATTAAAAAATCACCTGTCACTTTACTTTCAGTCTCATTATCAACTGCTTATTTTCAGTCATTTACTTTCAGTACTTTAATTTCTGCACATTTACTTTCCAGCAATTTACTTTTCAGTAATTTACTTTCTGTCGCTTATTACAGACCCTTTCAATATCAGTCCATACCAAAAGTATGTTGATTAGTCGATATTGAATTCGACTGTTCCAGCAATTTACTTTTCAGTATTTACTTTCTGCATTTTACTTTCACTACAGACTTGTTCAACATCAATCCAACACAACTTTGGCGCGCATCACGCTTGAGACACAGCGTGCGACAAACCAAAAGTGTGTTTGTGGTTGACATTGAACTCGACTGTTCCAGCACTTTACTTTTCAGTATTTACTTTCAGTCCTGTAATTACTTTCTTTACTTTCAGTCATTTATTTTTCAGTACTAAAATCACAACCAACCCACATTACCTTCAGTACTAAAATCACAACCAACCCCCAACTGTCTTATTTAATTTTCCATTTTCGAAAGAACAACTATCCACTAATTCCCTTGGGTTCGACCCCTACTTATTGCTTTACTACCCAATAGTAAAGTCACGAGTAGCGGACTTATAAATTAACTTTTGCACATTTGCTTTAACGACGAGCATCTGTCATTTTTTAATATGGAACTCTCCACAAACTACGTCCTGATCTCCTGTCACCTTGGGTAAACCTCCTAAAAGACCTTCTGTAAAGACTTTCTTTAGTGTCTATAGGTTTAAGTGTCCAAAGCGTCAGTGACATAGCTCTATCTCATCTATCTGACTGATTAAGCATACTATCTCATCCGCTGTTACAATAGTTCCCAAAAGATAACAATTGTTTGATGATATTGTTCCCTCCATCAGAGATAATAGCATTCTTGTCTAGAACTCGACAGGAATTCTTTGTGAACCTCACATGGTGCCCACAATCATATAGCTTACCGATGCTTATCAAATTCACTTTCAAACCTTCCATAGGGAGAACATCCTCGAGCTCAGATAGACTCGGAACCTTCAATGTCCCACAGCTGGTTACCTGGCCCTTTCTTCCATCTCCAATGTGACAAATTGACATTAAAGGTTTAATATGAACATGTTGATTCGGAGTACCTATCATGTGCGTGGCGCATCCACTATCGAAGTACCATCGTCCTTTTCTCATGTGGCTAGACGAGCTGAAAGCCACGAGACACACTTTCCTCCTTGGCTTTTCGCTTCAAACATGTGGCATCCGTGGAGTGATTCTATGTTCCTTCGACTTGCGCTCAGCTTGGAATAGTCTGCAGCTTGATTTAATGTGTCCCTTTTGATAGCAACAAGCACGTTCTAGTGTCTCCCCTCCACTCTCCATTTGATCTTCCCTAGTTTGTCATAGGATGCTTCATCGGGACTCTATTCATTCGTTGGTAGCTCTGTTGTTCAGCCTTCACAAGTTTATCTTGCCTAAACTGCTTCCCCCAATAAATCCGAAACCCCTATGTCCTTCTTCAACTCTTTGGGACTTCCGTATAGCATCCGGATTTTTTGACGCCGAGTTCAACATTTTCACCGATCTCTTGAACTGGTTTAACTCGTCCACTACTACAACGTGATTGTCTTTCTCCGCCTGAACTTATAACTCCAGGGATTCAATCTTTTTCAACAGATGTGTCTCTCTTTGTTCATAGTGACAAGGTTCCTTGTCAGCTCCTCCATGCCTTTGGGATGCATGTCTCTGTCTTTTTCCATTTGCACCGTCAATGATGACACAGTTCCAAGGAGTTCTACCTTCTGTGCGAGCAGTGTTGTATGCTCCTCCTTCATTTCTTTAATTTGAAACTTTAAGGCATTGATTTCTCCTAGGTGTTCTACTTTCAGAGTTACTAGGCTATTGACTTCCTCTCATAGTTTCTCCTTCTCTTCCTATAACTCGATCAGTGTTTCATTCAGCTTTTTGTTCACCTTAATCAACATTAGCCACTTCTCATAGAGTTGCTTTTACGTCTCAGCTAGGCAATCATCTGTGATTTCTTCATCATCATTACTAGAGGTGTCGTCAGCTGGTTCTTCAGTCTTTGCATTAGAATACTGGCTATCGCTTTTCTCACTTTCTTCTTCAATAATGCTGAGCAGTGCAACAAAGTTGTTTGTTTCATCCTCCTTCTAATCATCACCTGACTCATTGTCAATAAGATTACAGGGTAAGCCTTCTTCTTAAAAGTAATAAGACACTCAACTTGGATAAGACCAAATCCATGGCATTCTTTGTACTGGATTTCCTTGCCTTTATCAAATGCAAATTCCCCAGTCCTGCTCTTTCTTTGAAAACTTCCTGTCATCCAACTCTAGGAATTAGACGAGGACTGCTGTCCTTGGTCAGGTCCACGCCTGTTCAGCTTTCTCACCAGTCTGCCAAAGTTCAGAGCCATCATAACTAGCTGTTTAGTGGTGTCATCACCATCATCCTTCTCTTCTGTCAGATCGGCCTTCAGTGCGACTCCTCTAGCTCGCCTAGGTAGGTCATCATCCTTAAAATTCATCTCAATGTTCTTAGTGACCTCATCAGTTCCTCGAGCTTCATCTTGGTTCTATCTTACATTTCTTCAATGACAATCACCTTCATGGGAAACCATGGGGGTAGTGAGCTTAGAACTTTCTCGGTAAGTTTCTCTTCTTTTATGGGTTCTCCCAAGGCAGCTGACTCATTTGAAAGGTCCAGTACTCTAGTTTTGAACTCAATAATAGTGTCTTCCTCGTGTGTCTTTAGATCTTCGAGTTCAGTAGTCAGCATCTGCATCCGAGAGTTCCTTTGTCTAATCTTTCATGAGCTGTTCTAAGAGTCTCCCAGGCTTCTTTGGCAATTCCACAATAGGCAATCAATTTGAACACATTCTCTGTAACTCCTAAGATGACTACGTTCATGGCCTTTGAGTTTTGTGCAGTGGCCTTCTCATCTGCTTCAGTCCACAGAGAGTCAGGTTTATGTATCTCCTTGCCTTCAGCATCTATCATCGTTGGTGGTGTCCACCCAACCATCACTACTTTCTAAGCCTTTTCATCAAGCGACTTCAAAAAGAGCCTTCATCTAAGACTTCTAGTAAATGTAGTTCCGTCCTTCAAGCAATGGTGGTCAGCTGATGTTCTGCCCTTCCTGCGGATCTCACTTAGTGTCTCGAGTGTCTGCTCTAATGCCAATTTAAATTATATTGTCTATTTAAGTCAAAAATCAGTAGGTGTTTTTACTTCGCTAGAATACCTCTCAGCAAGCTTATCTGAAAAGTAAGTAATTGGAACACGCGATATAAACCCAGTTCGGCAACCAGCTTACTCTGAGGGGCATCCCAAGCCCTAAAAGGTAACAAATATTTATTAAGAGTTTAGAGCTACAAGTGGACTTACTCTTACACAACTCCCGTTTGTAATAGTCTGGCCTCTAACACCTTTTCTCCTTGATTTGCGATCTAGGCTCCCCATAGATCCCCTGCCGATGATCTTCTCCCGAATGATCAATGAGCCTTCTTCCGAAGACTGTTGTAATCTCCCTAATCCAGTGTAGCAACAAAGGTGTGTCCAGCGGTGTGCATTCCACGGACAGTACTGATCAACACACAGAATAGTCTGTCCTAGCACCATTAGTTTTCTAGTGTGAAAAACTAGCCGGCCGATTGTCCTCATCCTCCTCCTTTGCTTGAATGTATGGCGTGTACTAAACTAATAATGAATAAGAAACCCTAGCCTTGTATTTATAGTACTCGGCTGGTTTCCTATTCGGTTAGGCTACTTTATCAAATATTTAGGAAATATTCTAAATTCTCCTTGATTGATAATGACGGCATCTCGAGAATCTTACAGAGTATTTGATAATATTGTTCTGCATATATCTCCGATCTTCTTGTGAGCCGACTTTAAATCGTGTAATCTTGATATGTTGGAAACTCCAAAAATAGGAAACTTCCTGCAGTCAGTTTTGTGCAGCTTCTGAGTTCCAACACTTCTCGAACTGCTTCTTGACTTCTTGTCTTGAACATTCTGAAGTAGAACAATGGAATATCAGAAACTTGGTAATCATATTTTTTCTGTCGATCGCCATGCTCAACTTCCTCTTTCATAATCAAATTCAGTTCGTATCTCTTATCTCTACGAAGACTCTTCTGGTTGCCCACTCTCGTCGTCAAAGTTGTAATCTGATTGGTCAAAGGAGTAAAAGGGTCGTGGTAAAAGCCGTTGAAAACCATTCGAAGTCTGCTCTGGTCACTGGTTGATCTTCCATGGCTATTCCAGGTTCGAAAAGAGACAGGAAAATCTTGCTCAGATACCACATGACGCAGTTGGAATCTCGAAAGGAATAGCAAGCGCTAAACCTAAGCATAGAAGATCGAATTCAAATACAATGAAGTTGAACGAAAATTATGTAATCCACCAGAAAACGATAATACTGGAATCCACCAGAAAAAATAGCAACGCTAAGATATTTTATTCAAATAAAAGATGCTAAAATTCTACAACTCAAGCGGGCTATAAATAGAGAAAACGAAATGAAATAAAGAAATTGTCAAAAACTAAAATAAAAAATTGCTAAAACTAAAATAAGAAAATTGCTAAAATAATAGAGAACATTTCTAAAAGATTTAGTTCCTAAATCTTTATCATCTACATCAAAAACTGGAATAATGCTGATAACCAAAATGTACTTTCCCCTATGAATTATGTATGGAGAATGAATTGATTGGGTACAGCTAGCTAATCCAATTCGTTTTGGGTAATGTAGGTTTGATTTTTAAGAGACTTCCATGTGCTTACACATCCTACATTTATTCAAAGCATCCCAACTATTACAATATACGGCATGTTCAACAAATATACATCTATTTTGACTTTCCATAAGTCAACTACTTCATAACTTTAGCCAGTCGTGTGATTGACATTTGATTCACATTCGGGGGGAGAGGAAAGTGCATGTGCAACAAGTACCTATTCGCTATTCGTAGCTGCTTATGATAAATGTATACATACATAACTTTTATGATGTTTTCTATATTCATCAAAATCAAAGATATGTTTTTATTATTAAAAAAAACAAAAATTCAAAGATATGTTTTTATTTTAGTGTGGATTTTGCTGAAAACAATAATGATTCTGATAGTGAAACTGTTTGTTTTTCAAGAATATCAATTTTTACTAAATTGGTGTCGCGCAACAAAATGATGTGAGTGTCCAAACGCCGTTATTTCGAACAAAATGATCTCGTTTGATTATCTTTCAGAAAACAATATCGATCTAAACAACATTAATATTGTTATTGAAACAATACCATTTTTGCACTCGTAACATTTGATTATAGCATGGTTTTTCCTTAAAAATACTTTTCATTCACTGTAATACTTTCAGGCTTGTGTATTGGATAGTTGGTGCTATAAGCTATTAGTTAAACAAGCGAAGCAAGTTCCGATGGCGTGTGGGAAAGAGAGAAATGAGCTGTAAAAACAGCAAAGAGTGATATCAAGTATCAACACACACTACGCCGATTTACACCTTAGACGACAGAGTTTGTGTCAGTCATATAAGTACCAGTCATATAAGGGTCTTTAAATGACAGAGATTAGACGGTCAGTCGTATAAGGACACTTATGTGACTGGTACTTATATGACTGACCAAAGTTAGTCACCCAAGTTTCCTTATGTGACACGGACTTACATCACTGACATAACTCAGTGATATATGACTACTTACTTTACTGGTACTTATATGACTGTCTTAAGTTTGTGACTTAAGTGTTCTTATGTGACTGGTCATATTTGCACAGTCAAGGTGAGTCACATAGGTAAATAGTAAAAATGCCACGTCAGACCTGACATTCGAAAATGTTGACTTTTTTGTTGTTCACCAACTTTTATTTAATTTGAATTTGGTAGGTGTACTTATGCGACTGAGATACGTAAAGTTAGTCGCGATAGAACGCAGCATTAAATGAAAAAAATTAAACACTCCACCACACTTACAAATTTCGTTCTTCAGTTTCTTCCTCCGTGTGCATTTCAAAAATTCGATCTCCGGCGCCCTGGTAATTCTCTCCTCCGTCGAACACACTCCAAGGTATATATCTAGTTCAATTCGTACGTGTATATATATGTTGCTTTTAGCTAGCTAGTGATGTTAATTTGTTGCTTGTCATTTTGTTAATTTGTGTCCGTTTGTTACATGATGATGATGAAGTCGTCGAAGATTATTCAGAAAGTGGAAGATTGACAATGGATAAAACTTGGATGGAGTTGGAAAGGAGTGACACACGGTACATTCAAGGCATTGTTCAGTTTGTTGATTTCGCAAAGCAAAATGGAGGAACTTCACATATATGTCCTCGTAGAAAGTGTTTGATGATTAGAGGAAAAATTACAACAAAGGAAATGTTTATCCATTTGATCCACAATGGTATGATGAATGGGTACCACACATGGACATCCCACGGTGAAGAAAGTGCTGAACCTTCCCCATACACGTTGAGACAACAATGGCTTGCGGAGAGTTATGGAGAAACAAGTAGTGGTGTGAAGAATAATCATCAATCAAACCCGACTGAAGATATTATTCGAGATGCATTTCCCTTTCAATATATGCAGAATGAGGATCTTCAGATGAACATGGATACAGAGAGTGGTGATTTAGATAGTAGGGTGGTTTTTGAAAGGTATACAAGTCTCGTGGGTGAAGCTCAGACACCTCTATATACTGGTTGTAACAGAACCATTCTTGAAACTATTCTGAGGGCAATGCAAGTGAAAGTAGAGAGCGGATTGTCGGATAAGGGCTTCAATAAAATTCTACATATAACAAAAGAAATTCTGCCTCTTGATAACAACTACCCTAGTTGTTATCAAGATGTGAAAAAGGTTTTAAAGAATTTGGGGATGGGTTATGAGACCATACATGCTTGTGAGCATGGTTGTATACTGTACTACAAGGAGCACAAAGATCGTGTTACTTGCCCCGTGTGCGGTGAGGGAAGGTACAGAGAAAATGACAGGAAAAGCAAGGTTCCAAAAAAGACACTTCAGTCTTCCCTTTGATCCCAAGATTGCAGCGTCTCTTTATGTCACCTGATATTGCAGGCCAAATGAGGTGGCACGCTTTAAGAATTGTTGATGATCCGAAATACATTCGACATCCGGCTGATTGTGAATCATGGCAATTATTTGACAAGGAATATCCAGAGTTCTCAAGTGAGATAAGGAATGTACGACTTGGCTTAGCAACCGACGGTTTTAATCCATTTGGGTCTTCGGGACTCTCACACAGCACATGGCCTGTCGTTGTTATACCTTACAATCTGCCACCCCATATGTGTATGAGAAAAGAGTTGAATATACTCTATATGTTGATATCTGGACCCAAATCTCCTGGAAAGTGCCTAAGTGTTTTTATGAGGCCTCTTATTGACGAGTTGAAAGTACTATGGAATGAGGGAGTTCGTACTTTTGATAGACATGATCGGTCATCTTTCATTATGAAAGCAGCGGTGATTTCGACAATTAGTGACTTTCCTGGTCTTGGTATGTTAGGAGGCATTAAGACAAAAGGGTACAAAGCTTGCCTCTTATGTCTAGATGACATTGACGCTACCCATTTGACTGGAAGGATGTCGTATCAAGGGCATCGAAGATGGCTCCCAAGAGACCATCACTGGAGGTTTGCACCCCATAGATTTAATGGGAAGATTGAGCGACGAGACCCTTCACCACCACTTGTCGGTCATGACGTATTCAATGTCATTATGTCACACGAGTATCCTACTCTTAGTCTACATCCTCGATTTAAGGCGAGAGGCAGCAGTGAGAGGCTTTGTTGGACACACGTGTCTATATTTTATGAGTTACCATATTGGAAGTCATTCTCCCATCCATATTCACTCGATGTTATGCATATTGAGAAGAATGTTTTTGATAACATCATTGGGACCATACTTGTTCTTGAAGGTATGTGACAGATGCTTGTCGTCAGAGCAAATGTACAAATAATATTTATAAAGTCCGCTACTCGCGACTTCACTACTGGGTAGCTAGTGGTAAGTAGGGGTCGAACCCAAGGGAATTAGGGGGATATGTGTTCTTTACGGGTTTGTCACGATAGTGAATACTGTTGGGGATTGAACAGCGAGGGAGCGTTTTTTAGGTTGATTGAGATTTTAATACTAACGTCTAAGTGATTGGTTGGTTGGTTTTTGTTTTTAGTGCGGAAAAGTAAATTACAGAAAGTAAATACTGAAAATACAAAGAAGACTTACAGCGGGTGATGCGTGATTGTCAAGTCCTCCGGTAGGTGAGCAGTTTATACTAAGAAAGTAAAATGCAGATGGTGTTTTGAATCAGGGGAAAGCATTCGGTTTTGGGACTCTTCTTGTGACACATCTATCATTGACTTCAATAGATTTCTTTTACACTTCTACGTGTGGTTATCCCGACAAAGGTGACAACCCAAATACCCCGACAAAGGTGGTACTCCACACCCTTAACCTGTCAAGTTGTTATGTGGTTGTCCCGACAAAGGTGACAACCCAAATACCCCGACAAAGGTGGTACTCCACAACAAGTTTGACAAAGCCTTAGGTTTCTAGTCTTTTTTCTAGCTCGAATAACCCGACAAAGGTGTTACTCTAACTAGATTTCAAAGACTAAGATTGAATAACCCGACAAAGGTGTTACTCAACCTCGATCTCCAAGACTAGAGAAGCGTAAAACAATATTGAGTGCAAAAATCTCAAGATGTTGGCACAAGGGTGTGAACCCTTAACCGAATAAAGAGTTTAGCTACGAATATCCATAGAGATGGATACCATAGCTAAATACTCGGGGGATTTTGAAAACAGTAAGAGGGAAAGGGGTGGAGTACTCAAGAACCAACAGGAGTACTCCCAATTTCCTACTGAATACTCAAGAACCAACAGGAGTATTCCCTAAAGTATAATACTCAAGAACCAACAGGAGTATTATTTCAAAACCGAACCAAACTTACATAGTAACAAACTTAGAGAGATAAGTGTTTTTACAATTTTTGGATGATTAAAATGAGGGGAGGAGCTCCTCCTTATATAGCCATGGAAGGAGGAGGAGATGAGGACACTTGTTGCATGGAGATTGGATGAGCAAATCAAGGGAGGAGAAGCCACCACATGGAGGAGGAGGAGAGGGCGGTGGAAGCCGCCGGTAGGCGGTGGTGGAGGAGGAGGGAAGGTGGCTTTTGCCACCTCCAAGCCAAGTAGCCGGTCATCTTGGGAGGAGGGGGGAGGAGCCGCCGGTAGGAGGTGGTGGAATGGGGTGGCTTTCCTCCCTTGGCCACCTCTTCTTCAAGTGGCCGGTCATCTTGCCCATATGTGAGTTTTGTACAGTTTTGTGCAGTCTTTTCACAAAAATGTCAGTGCATTTTGGCCCCGGGCTGACTTGATTCCTCTTTGGTTTGATTTGTTTTGATTGATTCCATGTCAGGATCCTTTAGATTTCTTCAGTCGGCATATGATCTTGACCTTGGATTGACTCCTGATATCTTTTCAGCATAAAATCCTCTCCTTAGCGTGTTTTCACTTTAATCTCTAAAATGCCCTGTGGAAATATATCGGGACTAACAAGTAGAAGTTAGATAGACAAACAGTCTAATTTGGTGGGTTTAACTGTGTTTATGATTCATACAATTATGGTCCATCAGATTACCCCCCACTTTTAGTTGTTCGTCCCGAACAATGCTTTATAAGGGCGTTACTAAGTAAGTTGGTCGAAATATGAAAATAAGACTGTGGTACTAGACTTTTCCTAATTCATGCATTACTACTTGTTACTAAATTAAACCGTGAAAATAATTAGAAATAACTTGATACGTGTACCTTCGTGCCGAGATGCAAAAAATATTGGATGTCTCGGGAGATAGCTCTTTTCAGGTCCAGGCTGGCATCCTCGGGATTGTCTCGCACTATATGGTTTTCTTGTAGCTTTCTCTAGCACGTGATTTGATTCGGGTTTCAGTGAGTTGAGCCTTTTTGATTTTTCTTCTTTGGCGAGGGACTGCTTTTTTGTAGTAATTCTGCCTTTGGCTTTTGATTTGATCTTTTTTGAGTGCTTCACTTTTGCTCGGTTAAAACCTTCACAATTTTGGGCCTTTGGCCTCTTTTGATTTTCTTCTTTGAGTTTTTTGCTTCTTTGTGACTTGCTAGTCCATTTTCTCAGCCTTGTTGGGAGGTCCAATCATCGCCCGCAAGCCTATGGAAATACCTCCCCGCTCCTCTCTTTTTTGCCATTTTCGCGCGGGTCAAGGTGAGGGTCGCTCAACTATTTTCTCGGCTACTTTGACTGTCGTTTCGCGCGGGTCAAGATGAGGGTCGCTCATCTATTTTCTCGGCTACTTTGAACGGAGAGAGGACGGTTTGATTCCCGTCCTCGCCTTTGCATAGATGCTTCTTGGCGGAGATGACTTCAATTATTCACTGAACCCCGAAGTGCAGCCTCCACTGACTTCGAAAACCATATAGTTTGATTCGATCCTTCGAATGCTTGCCAAGTCCTTCGAGGGCATTTCTATCAACTCCACATCCCTGGTTATCTTAGCACAAAGGGACAAATGAAAAGTTACATCCTAAGTTTTTAGACAGTTGAATTTTCACAAGGTTAATGCATGAATTATGACTTATCTTTTTCACATTCTTAAGTTCATATTTTCAAAAAGATACTATTACTAAGAAAAAAAACAGCAAGCATGTTATTTATGTACACAGGTGGTTCTCACCCCCCACTTTTGAATGAAGGCGTGCCTTAGTTCAAAAGTCATGCAAGCTTAAAACTAAATTACTGAATTTAAATGACAGAAATTAAAGTGTAGAAAAGTAAGATAGTGTCGGGTTACCTCCCGACCAGTGCACTTGTTTAACGTCGTTGGCTCGACGATACCTCGTTTGTGGATCACTGGTTTGGGTCCCATGGGTGGCTGAGGTCATACTTCTTGATTCCACCGACTTTGATTCTTGCGGTGAGTCTTCCTGATTTTTTAGCAGATGACGGGTTTGGGTCCAGTTCTGATGGTATCTCCTTCCAACGTCTCTGAGAAGGCGAGGGACCTTTCACTATCAGCTTTTTGAACTGGGTTTTCTCCTGTTTAGGGCTGCCTTGTCCAGTCATGGCGAAAGCGTGCTCCATGTAGGAGTCATTCTGCTCAGGCCCTTTTCCCATCTGCTTTTCAGCCTCTTCTTGGATCGCATAGTTCTTTGCGATTTGCTTGTTGATTGATGAGAAGAGTTGGGATGGTCGCATCTTAAGGCTTGGTCCTGCCTCGTCATGTCCGTCTGTGGGGACCTGGTTGTAGATGGTCTCGGAAGCTTGGGTGAAGAAAGTTGGGTATTGCTCGGGCAGCATACTGGTGGTATTCTGGACTTCATCCATTGCTGACACGGTGTTCTGTTCCCATGAAGGTTCGTTACTCCCGAAGCTTTCTATGTCTGATACTTCCGATGGTTCTGGAGTATCTTCTGACAGTTCGGTGGTTTCTTCTTCGTCAGCCTCAGGGTCAGCTTCTTCTGTCTGCATTTCCTCGTCAGTTTGGGGTACTCGTCTTGTGGTAGCGGCCAGGCCGATTATAAGGTACCACATGTCTGCAATGGTGAAGTTTATGGCAGACCTTCTCATTGCCTCGTTAACTCTTCCCAGCTCTTCAGACCTCATCCCACGAAGAAATTTTTGGAGAAGAACTTTCTTCGAAAATCCATGGTGCGGGCAACTTGAGATGATGGCATCATAGTTCATGTAGTATTTGTCCAAGGTCTCGTCCCGAGATTGTTGAAGGCTCATGATCTTCTCACGGGTTTGTTGGCGTAAGGATGGTGGGGAGAATTCTTTTAGGAATGGTGCGCAGAGGTCCACGAAACGTACTGCACTACTAGCGGGTGATGTGTAATACCAGATTGTTGCGAAATCCGTTAGAGAGAATTTAAAGCTTTTAAGCTTAAATTCCTCTAACGTTTCATTCTCAGGTTTTATGTGGCAGCAAACGTAGTGAAAGCTCCGACAGTGTAGTACTGGATCTTCTGCATCCGTTCCTCCGAACAGTGGAAGGTGCCGTGTTGTCCATTCATATGAAGGTGGTTGCGTCATGAGGTCATGGGAAGGAAAGAACAACTTATCCGATGGCTAATTCCCCGGCAACGGTGCCAATTTGACAGATGCTTGTCGTCAGAGCAAATGTACAAATAATATTTATAAAGTCCGCTACTCGCGACTTCACTACTGGGTAGCTAGTGGTAAGTAGGGGTCGAACCCAAGGGAATTAGGGGGATATGTGTTCTTTACGGGTTTGTCACGATAGTGAATACTGTTGGGGATTGAACAGCGAGGGAGCGTTTTTTAGGTTGATTGAGATTTTAATACTAACGTCTAAGTGATTGGTTGGTTGGTTTTGGTTTTTAGTGCGGAAAAGTAAATTACAGAAAAGTAAATACTGAAAATACAAAGAAGACTTACAGCGGGTGATGCGTGATTGTCAAGTCCTCCGGTAGGTGAGCAGTTTATACTAAGAAAGTAAAATGCAGATGGTGTTTTGAATCAGGGGAAAGCATTCGGTTTTGGGACTCTTCTTGTGACACATCTATCATTGACTTCAATAGATTTCTTTTACACTTCTACGTGTGGTTATCCCGACAAAGGTGACAACCCAAATACCCCGACAAAGGTGGTACTCCACACCCTTAACCTGTCAAGTTGTTATGTGGTTGTCCCGACAAAGGTGACAACCCAAATACCCCGACAAAGGTGGTACTCCACAACAAGTTTGACAAAGCCTTAGGTTTCTAGTCTTTTTTCTAGCTCGAATAACCCGACAAAGGTGTTACTCTAACTAGATTTCAAAGACTAAGATTGAATAACCCGACAAAGGTGTTACTCAACCTCGATCTCCAAGACTAGAGAAGCGTAAAACAATATTGAGTGCAAAAATCTCAAGATGTTGGCACAAGGGTGTGAACCCTTAACCGAATAAAGAGTTTAGCTACGAATATCCATAGAGGTGGATACCATAGCTAAATACTCGGGGGTTTTTGAAAACAGTAAGAGGGAAAGGGGTGGAGTACTCAAGAACCAACAGGAGTACTCCCAATTTCCTACTGAATACTCAAGAACCAACAGGAGTATTCCCTAAAGTATAATACTCAAGAACCAACAGGAGTATTATTTCAAAACCGAACCAAACTTACATAGTAACAAACTTAGAGAGATAAGTGTTTTTACAATTTTTGGATGATTAAAATGAGGGGAGGAGCTCCTCCTTATATAGCCATGGAAGGAGGAGGAGATGAGGACACTTGTTGCATGGAGATTGGATGAGAAAATCAAGGGAGGAGAAGCCACCACATGGAGGAGGAGGAGAGGGCGGTGGAAGCCGCCGGTAGGTGGTGGTGGAGGAGGAGGGAAGGTGGCTTTTGCCACCTCCAAGCCAAGTAGCCGGTCATCTTGGGAGGAGGGGGGAGGAGCCGCCGGTAGGAGGTGGTGGAATGGGGTGGCTTTCCTCCCTTGGCCACCTCTTCTTCAAGTGGCCGGTCATCTTGCCCATATGTGAGTTTTGTACAGTTTTGTGCAGTCTTTTCACAAAACTGTCAGTGTATTTTGGCCCCGAGCTGACTTGATTCCTCTTTGGTTTGATTTGTTTTGATTGATTCCATGTCAGGATCCTTTAGATTTCTTCAGTCGGCATATGATCTTGACCTTGGATTGACTCCTGATATCTTTTCAGCATAAAATCCTCTCCTTAGCGTGTTTTCACTTTAATCTCTAAAATGCCCTGTGTAAATATATCGGGACTAACAAGTAGAAGGTAGATAGACAAACAGTCTAATTTGGTGGGTTTAACTGTGTTTATGATTCATACAATTATGGTCCATCAGTATGAAAACTATTTGTACATATATATATATATATATTATACATTAACATATATTTGAAGTACTTATTCACGTTTGTTTTAAATAATTTGCAGGTAAGACTAAAGATGATATCAAGGCTAGAAAGGGTTTAGAAGAGCTGGGGGTACGTAGTAATTTATGGCTCAAACCATCCGGGTCAAACTCAAGGAATAAGGAAAAAGCGACTAAAGCACCTTATACAGTGACTTCAAATGAGAAGCTAGAGATACTTGAGTACATGAAGGATGCTAAGTATCCATCTGGGTATGCTGGAAGCTTGAAGAATAAGATTCATCTTGAAGACAAAAAGTTTATTGGATTGAAGACACATGATTGTCATGTTATGTTCCAGAGACTGTTGCCGGTTTACATTAGACCATACTTGCCTAGAAATGTGGTTCACGCTCTCATATCACTATCTCATTGGTTTCGTAGAATCTGTTGCACAGACATGAAGAAGGATGAGGTACGTCACATGAAGATAGAGATAGTTCAGATTCTGTGTCAGTTAGAGAGGATTTTTCCACCGGCATTCTTCACTATAATGGTACATCTCATGGTTCACCTTCCAGATCAAATTTTGTTTAAGGGGCCGGTACACTACAGTTGGATGTATCCTATGGAAAGGTACGTATATATGGAAAAACTCGATCGGTGTATTATATTGTAAATATATTTATTGTTCGCGGCGCAAATTATAATGTTAAATATATGTTATATGTACGTAGGCAACTTGGAAAGTACAAGAAGTTTGTGAGAAACACAAGGTACCCTGAAGGTTGCATTGCCGAGGATTTTATTGCACACGAGTGTGTGATGCACTGTAAGTTGTACATGGGTGAGATTGAAGGTAAATCTCAGATTGATGATGAAGATGAGGAAGATCACTTTGACATATCAGTGGTATCTAATGTCATAAAGCCGACGGGCTGCTGGGATAGGAGGTTTCGGCTCA
Organism: Rhodiola kirilowii; assembly: GCA_033675215.1. Lineage (NCBI taxonomy): Eukaryota > Viridiplantae > Streptophyta > Magnoliopsida > Saxifragales > Crassulaceae > Rhodiola > Rhodiola kirilowii. Next base: position 40,537,907 of record CM066199.1, read on the forward strand.
ACAATAATGACATAGACGTGATACATTGGTCTTTCATGGAAAATTGCGAAGAGGCAAGGGAGTATATTCAGGAACATGCAGAGGACTTTTACACTGACAATCCCTACGGTGACAATGATTCTCGTATTGAACATTTTCATCCTTATTTACTTAATAAGGTAACACTTTATTTAACACGCATATATTCATTTGTAGTATTTATAAACTTTGTGTCATTGATTTAATTTAGTGTACATTGTGATGTGTTAGATGATACAGTTACACGACGAAGGATCTGATGCGTACTCTATCGCGCTTCACATTTTGGCATGTAAACCACAGTTTCACTCTTGTTACACTCACTGTGTTCTAAATGGGTTGAAATTTGTTGTATGGGATAAGGACCAACATTTGACGACACAAAATAGTGGAGTCATGGTACACGCTTGATGTTCCCTTAAGTGGCATGTATTTGGCAAAACATAGCTTAGACAGTTCGAGCAGGTGTTCAGGGGGAGTTCGAGCAATATCCTGGTACTCCTGTACAGCGTGATCAAGACGCGAGGATATACGCGAGGATATTTTCCGGAAGATATTGGCAACGAAGATTTTGACAAGTGGAAGTCGGCCTGCGACTTATTCGAGCATTAGATATTCGAATGAATATCTACATTGAAGATGGCGCGACTTACTTGGAAAGAAGACTTCGTATATTCTTCCGATCGATTTATGAAAGATATACATCAAATATTTAGGAATCAATTCCGAAATATGTGATGGGATTATCTTGTGCGAATTAGGGTTTCGCTCGAGCATATAAATACAATGCAAGGGCAACCCTAATTCTCATCGCTTTCAAAGATCAAATATACACAAGCATATCCTGCTGATTGGAGAAGAAGAAAGCGACGGCCGGTTGTGTTTTCTCATTGAGAATACACCGGTGCAAGTGCAGTCTGTTCAAGTGCAACACAGACTGTCTGAAGCGTATCAACTGCCGCACACAACAAAGGTGAACAAGCTTTCGAGAGAAAGCATCCGAGCTTCTGGAGAAGGTCGAGAACGTTCAGAGTGCAGGTTCTGAACGAAGGGGATCGAGGGGAATTGCGGTGAACCTCGGTTGCAAATCTGAGAGACGGAGTATTGAGGTTAGGCTATTACAAGGTGTAAGTGTAAGTCCCTGTGGAAACCCTATACTCGTAATAAAGATTTGCTGTCCCTTTTTCGGGTGTGGGAAATCCCCCAGAGTAGGCGGAGCCGAACTGGGTTATCAGTGTGTGTGTCTCTACTGCCTTTATCTGTTTGCTGAACTGTTGTGATAAGAGTTCAACCTCTGTGTGTTGAACTGTTGTGCAAAGAGTCCCAGGTCTGTCGCAACACTACCTTGGACACAAGCTTGAACAGGGGACATAATTTCAATTGGTATCAAAGCAGATCACTCGACACACTGAGTGGGATCCTGAACTGTTCAAGATGACTCTGAAGGAAGGACAAAGCATAACCAGACTTCCGCTGCTCGAAGGATCAAACTATGCCACATGGAAGCCTGTGATGAGATCTTTTCTGAAATCACTAGACGAAAAGGCATGGAAGGCTGTTCTGAAAGGGTGGACGGAACCCATAATGAACAATCTCACTGGAGAACCGATCGCCAAACCAGAAGCTTTGTGGACAGAAGAGGAGGACAAAGCTTCCATGGGCAACTCAAAGGCAATGAACGCAATTTTCTCGGCAGTAGATGAAAAGGTCATGAAGCTAATCATCAACTGTGAAGTGGCCAAGGAAGCATAGGATATCCTTCAAATAACGTTTGAAGGAACAGACAAAGTTTGCAACTCCCGCATGCAAGCTGTCACAACTAGACCTGGGCGAAAAAACCCGAAAACCCGAAGCTCGAACCGAACCAAATCGAAAAAGCCCGAAAAAGCCCGAACCGATGGGACCGAAAAAAGCCCGAAAATAGACCGAACCGATTGGACCAGTTCGGTTTGGTCTCGGTCTGTATTTTACCAAGGAACGAAAGCCCGAAAATAGACCGAAGCCCGAAATTTTACTGGCCACGTGTAATCCTAATTCCTAAATAAAAAAACCCCTAATCCCACATTATTGTTTTCCTCGTGTGTTACCCGAAGTCCCAAACGAGCCCAAACCCTTCTACTGTTCTACCCACCTCCTGTGTCGTCGACGCGAGCCTCCTTCGACGCCAGCCGCATCCGACGCGCCTCCGACATCTAACCTCCGACGCTAGGTAACCTCCGACGCCAGCCTTTCATTCACTCATTCTTCTGATTCTTCTGATTTCATTGTAAATTTGTAATCATTCACTCATTCTTCTAATTTCAGAATTTCTCACCGTTTGCCATTTCATAATTTCATGAATCATTCTTTTGATTTCAGTTGTGCGGTCAGCCGGTCACCATCTCTTGCTCACTCCAATTCAAATTCAAATTCAGAAATGGATTCACAGTATTCAGACTCCATTTCAGATTCTATTTTGGGTGCCGGTGAAGGTGCGAGTGCTGGTGCGGGTGTGGATTCTTCAATAAATGTAACACACGATAGCACTGGAGGCTCTGGAACTAAAAGAAAGCGTCCTTCAACAACACTGAAAAACAACAGTGAAATTGAACAAATTGAAGAACTTGATGAAGCTTGTGAAAAGCGTGATGGAAGATCGTGGGTTTGGGAGCACTTCAAGAAATTTAAAAAGCCAGTATATGAGATGAGGAATGGTAAGAGGGTGCAAACGGATGAAGTTGTTAGAGCGAAGTGTAACTACTGTGATACGGATTTTGCTTGCGATACATATGGGAATGGGACTAGTACTCTAAAGCGACATATTGAGAATGCTTGCAAGAAGTATCCAGGGAGAGTGAAGATAAATAATGCGCAGCAAAAACTCATTTCTACTGGACGTACTGGGGCTAAACAGTTGGGGATTGTTAAGTGGAGTGAGCAAGGGTGTAGAGAAGCTGCTGTCAAGATGATAGTCATGGATGAGCTTCCTTTTAGCTTCATTGAGAAAGAAGGGTTTAGATACTTTTGCAGGTATATTGTCATTGATTTGTGAATTGTATGTTATTATTTGTTGGATTTAATTTGACTTAATTGTTTTACAGGTATGATATGCCTGATTGGCATGTACCTTCGAGGAGGGTGATTTGCAAGCATTTTTTGAAGATGTATTATGCTGAAAAGGCGAAGCTAAAGAAAGAGCTCAAGGGTCATTGCTTGTGCTTAACTACTGATACTTGGACATCGGTGCAAAACATCAACTACATGGTTGTGACTGCCCATTTTGTTGATTCAGCATGGAAAATGCAAAAGAGGATTCTTAGTTTTAAGGTAATTCATTTTTTAGCAAAAGGTTATTGATTATGATATTCATTTTGGTAATTCATAACAAATTTCTTCCATTTTATAGGTAATTCCTAACCATCGTGGAGAGAGCATAGGATGTTTGTTGGAGGATTGTTTGCTAGAATGGGGAGTGGATAGAGTCTTGACTATATCAATTGATAATGCCGGCGCCAACAAGGTGGCGATTGATTACATTAGGGAGAGGATGTTAGGATGGGAGGTATCACCTTTGCTTGGTGGGATTTAATTGCATGTCAAGTGTTTTGCACACACTCTGAATCTCATTGTCCGAGCTGGCCTTTTGATAATGGGAAATTCAGTTGGTTCCATTAGAAATGCTGTGAGATATGTGAGGAGCAGTGGGGCAAGACTTCAACAATTCAAAAAGTGTATGGAGAAAGAGAAGGTGGAGTGTAAGAAGGTGTGCATTCTCGATGTGCCAACAAGGTGGAACTCCACCTATCTAATGCTATCGACTGCATTAGAACTCAGAAAAGCTTTTGATAGATTGGCAAGGGAAGAAGGCACAAAATACAAGGGTTACTTTGAGGAGGATGAAGACCTTGAGGATGAAGACTTGGTGCTTGGATTAGGAGATGATGCTTGTAATGCATCAGAGGGAACTCAGGCAAGGAAAAAAGGTAAGGGGAAAAGAGTTGGACCACCGGTTACACATGATTAGGAGAAGGCTGAGACTTTTGTGAGGTTCCTGAAGATATTCTATGATGTGACAATGAGGATCAGCGCCTCCACCAAACCTACATCGTGGAAAGCTTTTCATGATATTGTGTGTATTAGAGCTGAGATTGATGGACTATTTCCTGGAGAGGGAAAGAACACCGGGTCGGAGACTGAACTGATTTTGATGGATATGGCAGTAAGTATGAAGAAGAAGTATGAGAAATACTTTGCCACCTTAGATGATTGCAATCAGCTTTTGTTGATTGCCTTGGTGTTAAACCCAAGGTACTGTCAGTTAGTTTATATTGTAAAGTATATATACTTGCTTACAGGTACAAGCCGACATAACTTTCACTTATTCTCTCCTTAACAGGTACAAGCTGAGAAACTTTGAATCTACCTGCAAGAAATGGTTGAAGATGGCGATTGATGATATTAGAACAAAGTCAGCTGAGCTTAAAGATCTTTTGATTAAGCTTTGTGATGATTACAACTCCAAGATTGTTGAGGTATCCTCCAATCTTACCAAATCTCAGAGTGGAGATAGTCAAGGGATTAAATTCTCTTCTAAGAAGAGGACTATAGAGCCTACTGGAATTATGAAGGACATGGAAGAAGATTGGGAGAGAGAATTGGAAGACTCTAATGAGGGATTTGTAGGACATGAAGTGGAGAGGTATCTTCTAGACAAATTGTGTTTGTACTGATTCGAGATGATATACAAATTGTGTTTGTACTGATTCGAGATGTTATACAAATTGTGTTTGGACAGGTATCTTCTAGACCCGATTGTGAAGGATGCAAACCCTTTAGATTATGACATATTAGAATGGTGGAAGCAAAATGGTGACAAATATCCCGGACTTGCTGCTCTTGCCAAAGATGTTATGGCAATTCAAGTGAGTACTGTAGAAAGTGAGTCTTCATTTAGCACAAGCAGAAGAGTCATTGATCCATTTCGGAGCTCTCTCTCTCCCAAAACCGTGGAAGCATTAATATGCTACCAAAACTGGATGAGGTCTGAAAGTATCCATAACCTTCAATACATTCCAACGGTTGAGGATATTGAGTTTTATGAAGCTTTGGAGGAAGGTAATTAAGTTTTTATTTGAATTATGTTTATATTTGAGTTTGATTTTGGTTCTTAACTTGTTATCTTGTGGTTAATGATAGAACAAGCAAAGGAAGAAGAACTTGTTACAGTTGATCAACAAGAGAATGAAGATGGTGAAGAGATGCCTTCTAAAGCTGAAAGGGGGAAAGCTAAAGCTACCAATACCACGACCTTAAAGAAGGGGAATCAAGGGAGCAAAAATTTAATCATAAGGGGTTAACTTAAGGTACTTATTTTTGAATTTGGATAACTTGATAATGAATCAGTTTTGTTGTTGATATTGATCCCGTTTTATTAATGAATAGTTATCTCGTTTTATTATTTTGTGCATCTAGATGGTCATATTGATATTTACTTCAATTGATTTTGAATAGTCACCAACATGTGTAATACTCCAATTTTATCATGCAGGAGATGGCGTTTTTGAGGTCAAACACCATTAATAGTAATGGTCCTCAGTGAGCATGTTTTGATCATCACTCCTCACTGGACAGATCATCCTTCAAATTCAAGCCCTGCTAGTTAGCATGTTTTGATTGTGGTTGCTTGTTAGCATGTTTTGATTGTTTTTCAAGTTTGAATTGAATTGTGTAATGTTTTGTAACTTTTTCTGTGTTTGTATTTGTCTTTTTGGTACCAAAACAGGGACAAAACTAACAGAAAGCTAATTACAAAACCCATATTTTTCGTTGGCCCGAATTTTGGCCTGAATTTGGCCCGAAAAGCCCAAACCCGGCCTGAAGCCCGAAAATCGGGTTTTACTCGGGTTGGTGTTTTAAAAAGCCCGAACCCGAACCGAACCGAAAGTTCGGGTTCCGGGTCGGTTTTTGGAAATTTTCGGCCCGAACCGACCCGAGCCCAGGCCTAGTCACAACCAGGTTTGAAGAGATGAAGATGAAGGAGAGTGAAACCATCACTGAGTACAACACCAGAGTCCTGGAACTGTCCAACGAGGCATCTGCACTAGGGAAACCCATCGATGAAGAAAGATTGGCCAGCAAGGTCCTAAGGTCTCTTCCTCCGAGATTTGCCATGAAAGTCACGGCCATTGAGGAAATGCATGATATCACCACACTGAAGCTAGACGAGCTAATGGGTTCTCTCAGAACTTACGAGATCAACCATGACTTCCAAACCGGAGAAGAGAATGGAATCGCTCTTAAAGCAGATATAACGGAAGACAAACTGGATTCTGGGTGCACCACTGAGCAACTAGCCATGATGGCACAAAACTTTGGAAGAATGGTGCGGAAAATCAACAGACATGGTCCAGAACAAGGTCAGTCTTCATCAACTGGTTACCGAAACTGGAAATCCAGCAGGCCAAGGTCTACTGATTCGAGGCAAGACTTGTCTGACAAAGGAAAAGAAGAGATTCAGTGTCATGAATGCAAGGGTTTCGGTCACATTGCGTCACAGTGTGCAAACACTGTCATGAAGAAAAAGGCGATGGTGGCCTTCGTCACAACTCTGGATGAATGCAGCAGCACAAGTGAAACTGTTCCACCTCAGTTGGAACTCCCAGGTGAAGACCCCTCGGACAGTGACAATGAAGAACTCACACAGGACTCTCTGGCTCAGACTTATAAAGATCTGTATGAGAAGTGGCTGCTTCTGATCAAGATGAACAAAAAGCTAAATGACACAGTGGCAAGCGTCACTATGGAAAAGGACAAGGTATGGCAGTAGGTTGAGATACTACTGACACTGAAGGCAGAACTGGAAGGTACAATTGACTCACTGACTTCTCAACTAGCTGAGGTAAAACAGGAAAGGCTGGATCTTCTTGTTCAGAAAACGGAACTCCTGGGTACTGTCTCCTCCCTAAAAGTCGAAATAGAGAAGGATCGGGACACTCATCCTGTAGGCATGGCGGGGCTGAGAAAAACCATCATTCATCTACAGCGGAAAGAAATGTTCCAACTAAGGAGGGTGGAACAGCTGGAACTTCAGCTAGAATCCGAGAAGATGGAACACTCTGACACTAGAGAGGAACTCAATCACCTCAAACAGTCGGTAAGAATGCTTAACTCTGGCACTAAAAACTTAAATGATATTCTTAGATCCCAGAGAATGGAGTCCGGACACAGGGGATAGGGTTTCACAGGAGAAGGAAGCTCAAAAGGTACGACGCTTGTTAAAACCAGACCGGTGTCGGAACAGAAGACAGAACAGAAGGTAAGACAGCATCCCAGACCGAAAATAGACCTGCAACAAGAACAACCCAACAGTGGTCAAAGAAGGGATGGTACGATGCACTTCGGCTCTCATTCAGTGCAAAGGAAAGACTGGCGCACTTGCTGGTATTGCAATCAGATGGGACACATTAAACTAAAGTGTCGCCTGTTTTTAGCCGAACGACGTGCTTTCCAGCAACGAACCACATCGCAACAGAAACAGGTCTTGGTTCAAAAGGCAGACCAAACCGTTTGCATGGTAGCCTGTTACACCTCAAACTACTCATCGCATGATAGTTGGCTCTTCGACAGCGGATGCTCCGCACACATGACAGGTAACTCTCAATATCTTACCCATATTAGACCTGTTGAGCATATGTGGTTTGTCACCTTCGGGGATGGTGAAAAGGGTCAGGTGATCGGCTGTGGGACATTGATGGTTCCGGATCTCCCTGCACTCAAGAACACCCTCCTTGTTAAGGGACTGACCAGGAATCTTATCAGCATCAGTCAACTATGCGACGATGGACACTATGTGTCATTCTCCAGCTACTCATGTCTTGTACTAGACCAGAATGGCGATACACTGATGAAAGGAAAAAGATATGCCAACAACTGCTATACTATTAGGATGGGTCTGACGGAGTCAATGAACAATGAGAATCATGGCCAGCAACCGGTTGCTCTCCCATGTGCAAACACACAACCTAGTTTTCTGCGAGGGGGAGTGGATAAGACCTTGTACACAAGATCTGATTGTCGATGCGCACAAATCAAGGTTGCCGAGTGTCCCAGGAAGCTGTCGAATCAGACGGTGTTACAGTTGCAACTGGAGTCCGTACACTGCCTAGAGAAATGTGCCTGGAGCCGTACAAGAAAATATGAATGCTCACGAAAGATGGTAACTCTGAGGAGCCATACTTGTGTCAAACCATATGGCAGGTCACGGAATGGAACACCCAGATCCCCAGGGGGTCTATGTGGTGTCAACCCTTGAGAGCATCCGACGGTGGTCAGTCATAGTCGAATCTCTAGCTGATACAGTTGGACTGACCATCTAATAAAGAGAGCTGGAACAGAAGTCTCAACAAAATATTTTTTAAATATCCTTGAAGATTTTTTTTCGGTTGACGGTTTTGGAAAGCTGAAGAGTCATATAGACAAATTTGATTTTTGAAAAAATCAAATTCATTCCCTGAGTATCGTCTTCTCTCTCTCGAAAACCCTAGAACGGAACTTCCCTCTCAACTGCTCTTTCCTCAACCGACAATGGTGAACACCAGGAAGTCAGCAAAATCCAGTCCTAAATCTGCGGAGAAAATCAAAGAAAGCATGCAGACCTCAAAGGCATTGGCGGCGAAATCAAAGATTCCGAAATCAAAAGCTGCGAAGATGAAAAAGGCGTCGCCTTTACACTCAGTCACCGAATCTTTGGCAAGAGAGAAGTCTGTTGATGGAGTTACCGCTGGAATCCCTCAGTCGGGCACAGTGGACTCAACTCCACAGATTCAGGTAAATCCCAATATTCCTTCTGTCTCTGCGAATATCCCCTCTGTTGAAAAATCTGTGCTGAATGAAGAAACAAGTGTGGAGGGTGAGATGGTTGTTGAGTTGATTGACGGTGTTGAAGCCAGAAGGGCTGTAATTGGCGATAATGGTGGTAAGGCTGTTAGTGGTTGATGAGCCGTATTTATACGACTCATCGAGTCATTAAATCCCACCAATTTCTGCACTTAATTATGCGAACAGTTACTTTTTAGTGTTGTTTTGCATTTCAGGTGATTTGGAAGCTCTAGGAGGAAACGTGCATAAAAGACGGCATTTTATGCCAAAAACATCACAATGGCAGATTGACCTTTGGAGCTTTGCCGGAGGACTGGGAATGCATTAATGATCAGAAAAATACGAGACACATGCCGTTGCGTAGGTGACTCAATTCCCTACAACTCTCTAGTTCACACCGAGAGCATCCGAGGTCGTTTGGAAGGTCAAATCGAGAGCCGAAGTCAAAACAGATGCACAGAATGGATGAACAGTGTTTTGGGCCGTGAACAGTACTTCCGGCCATAAACAGTAACTCCGGTCGTGAACAGTAATTTCGGCCCAAATCAATGTGAAAATAGGGCAACTTTCATCTAGGGTTTTGGAACGTTCAGGAAGGATCTAGATGGCTTAATTCCCAAGCAAAGGAGTAGCTTGAAGATAAAGCAAGATTATTATGGAAATATTTCCATATTTATCTCTTGGCTTATTTTGGGAACTTTTAGCCTTCTCAAAACTCTATAAATAGAAGTGCAATTCAGCCTTCTAACTGGACACACAAGTTCCATTCGAACTCCCCTCTCTACACCACGTCCGCCGCCCATCTCCTCCTTGCCACGGCCGTAGCTCAGCCACACGTCCACCGTCCTCCGCCCACAACTCAGCCGTACCTTGCCCCTTGTATTCTCGGTTACTTAGTGAAGTATCTTGTTCCTTTCATTCATGCATTATTTCATTATCACCATGTGTAACTAAACCGATTATTCGGGTTAGGGTTGAATAATTGTGACAATGTTTTGAGATTCCGTTCTTCATTATTATTATTGCATTCTATTTAGTTCTTGTGCAAATTATCAGTTTGAATTATTGGGTTAAGGGGAGATTCGAAAGGGTACAACTTAACCTAGTAATACCTACTATCTATTCACTGCTTATTTGATACTGACCCGTTAGAATAAGTAGTTGCACTAAACCTAATATAACCTGACCCGGAGTATTAGGTTTGCTAGAATTAAAACGGTTATAACCAGACCAGGAGTAACCCTAAGAAAGCAAGAATAAATATTTAGAAATCAAGGATAAACGTAGTCACAATTGAATAAAACCCTAACCTGAATATTTCTCTCTGATAATTACAACCCAGCTTATTTTCGTGATTTACAGTTTACTGCACTAACCTTTACTCTCACAATTGTTTCTTATTTCTTTCCAATTCCAGAACAAAGTAGTAACCAATCTAGCTCTCTAGGGTTCGACCCTTGCTTGCCGCTACACTAGTCTCTCGCAAGGAAATATAAATTTAAATTTGCAGGTCAAACGACGCCTGTCAGTGGTGTTAAAGCCGATGGTGTTGAAACCAGTAGGGAGATTCTTGGTGGAGATAATGAGAGTGGTAGGGCTGTGACGGTTGACAAAGCCGGTAGTTGGATTTCTAAGAAGAAGTCTGTCAAGAGTGTGGAAGAAGAGGAACCCAGCAAGGGGGCTGGAGGCTCAGGAACGTGGAGAGAAAAGATTTTCGCCACAGGATACAATCCTCCGAAGGCTGGTCACAGGAAGAAGGTGAAGCGGGCCAGTGACTCTCCTTGAAAATATCTCGCCCAGATCTATGCAGCTCGAGGAAGGAAGATTGCAATGTCCGATGAAGAAACAGAAAAGTTCATCGAGTCCTCGGGGAAGAGGAATGTGGTGATGAGTGATGATGATCCGTCTGAAAATCAAGGAGGAATCACTGAAGAAGGTTTCGGTGTCCATGATGAGGCTGTGGCAGAGGAGATTAACCCAGCAGAAAAGGATGATGAATTGGAGAAGTTATACAAAGACATTGATGATGTCATGGAAGACCTGGAAAAGGAGAAGGATCAGGGAGTGGCAAGTCTGGAAGAAGCTCAGACTGTTAGGGCAAAAGAAGTTGATGTAGAAAAAGCTACAAGTGATCCACCTATGGAACCAAGTGTTCAGTCTGGTGTTGAGACTGGAAGAGCTTCAGAGAAAGCTGCAAGCGGTTCAACAGTGGAACCCTCTGTTCAGACTGAAGCTCAAACAGCACCAGTTCCAGAGGAAGGTCTGCGTAACCTGGGTGTTGAAGCAGAAGAGTCTGGTACTGGAAAGGTCTCAAGTGCTCCAACAGTGGAACAGAGTGTTCAAACCGAAGATAACACTGGAGTAGTACCAGAGAAAGCAGTGAGTGAAGAAACAATGACAGTTCAAGATGATCGTCGTCGGGATTATTTGAAGGAGGATGAACCATCCATTCGTAAGGATGCCCCTACATCAGCAGCAGAAGGTGTTACCCTTTCAGAAGATGACCAAGACAGTGTTCCCCTTGTCAACCTCAAGAGGACAACGAAGGGGAAGGAAAAGAAAAAGGTTGCCTTTGCTACGTCTACAAAGGAACCAGCTCAGAAGGTTGCTGAGGTCAGCAGTGGTGCAGGGGGAGCTGGCTCTTCAAAGAAAAGAAAGCGCGTTACTGCAGTTCCCATCTCTGAAGATGCTGGGAGATGTGAAGTCCCAGCCCCTGAATCTGAGGTTGTCCCAGTCGGTAAGGTCAAGAAAGGTGTGTGGTTCGTGAACAAAGAAGCTGTGTTGAAATGGGGATGTGTGCAGAAGAGGAAAATCATACCGGAGAGACTACTGGATGCATCGAGTTACAAAGGGAAAGAAGTGATTGAGGTGCTCAAAGAGTCGGATCTATTCTGGACGCTAGACAGATGCAAGCCATTCAACGAACAGCTGGTGCGTGAGGCCATGGCAAACTTGCCTCCAAAGTTTAGGGTCATTGGAGAGGCTGAGTATGGGGTCTTCTATGTAAGAGGAAGAAGGATCAAGATTGATCCAGAACTGATCAATGTATACTTCTCCATGGACGACCCAGCTGTTGAGGAAGAAGAATCCAGCCTCGAGAAGATAGTAAGCACCATCACTGCAGGCTCTATTCAGTGGAGGCCTGAGTCAGTTGTGCATACGGCGGATCTGTCCACGTTCTATTCAATGCTGTTTTTCACAGCAGTGTTTAACTGGAGGCCGTCTACTCATCGCTCTACTATCAACAAGGCCATGGCCCAACTGATTTATCTGATAGGGAACAAGCTGAAGTTTAACCTGGGCAGAATAATGTTCAAACAGATTGCTGACCATGCTACATCGATGAGAACCCTGCACCCGATCTACTTTCCATCTCTGATTTATGAGCTGATTATTCATCAAGCCCCTGATTTGACAGCCTCGTCTGATCTTCTTACTAAAGCTCCCAACAAATTCACAGTGGACCACAAGTTATACAAAGGGCGGCATGTGAATGGCCTGAAAGGGGGGAGCAAGCCAGGTAAAGAAATTGGGGAATCCAGTCGAGGGGGAGCCAGAATGGTCGTGGATGAGAGGAGCAAACTACTGAAGGACCTCTATGTTATCATTGCTGCGGACAAGGAACAGCGTCGCCGAATCAACAGGCTTGCTCGAGCTCTCAGCTTCCCCAGTGATGATGAATCAGAAGCTACTGCCTCTGAAGATGATTCCATTGAAGAAGCTTCTGATTGAAGGTCCTCTTCAAACTTTCTCCCTGAACTATTTGTTTAAAACTGTCGTTCTTAGTGCTTGTTCAGGCACATTTTGATTGTCTGTTCGAACTCGGATCGCACCCCTTGCCAGTTTGTGGCAAAAAGGCGGAGTATTTTGGAGGAGACAATTCTTGTTTCCCTCAATGTTGTCTACTGTCTAGATAGTTAGATAGACTTAGTTATCTAGTAGATCTGGTTTTGCCAAAATGCCAAGGGGGAGATTGATGTTCCCTTAAGTGGCATGTATTTGGCAAAACATAGCTTAGACAGTTCGAGCAGGTGTTCAGGGGGAGTTCGAACAATATCCTGGTACGCCTTACAGCGTGATCAAGATGCGAGGATATACGCGAGGATATTTTCCGGAAGATATTGGCAACGAAGATTTCGACAAGTGGAAGTCGGCCTGCGACTTATTCGAGCATTAGATATTCAAATGAATATCTATATTGAAGATGGCGCGACTTACTTGGAAAGAAGACTTCGTATATTCTTCCGATCAATTTATGAAAGATATACATCAAATATTTAGGAATCAATTCCGAAATATTTGATGGGATTATCTTGTGCGAATTAGGGTTTCGCTCGAGCATATAAATACAATGCAAGGGCAACCCTAATTCTCATCGCTTTCAAAGATCAAATATACACAAGCATATCCTGCTGATTGGAGAAGAAGAAAGCGACGGCCGGTTGTGTTTTCTCATTGAGAATACACCGGTGCAAGTGCAGTCTGTTCAAGTGCAACACAGACTGTCTGAAGCGTATCAACTGCCGCACACAACAAAGGTGAACAAGCTTTCGAGAGAAAGCATCCGAGCTTCTGGAGAAGGTCGAGAACGTTCAGACTGCAGGTTCTGAACGAAGGGGATCGAGGGGAATTGCGGTGAACCTCGGTTGCAAATCTGAGAGACGGAGTCTTTAGGTTAGGCTATTACAAGGTGTAAGTGTAAGTCCCTGTGGAAACCCTATACTCGTAATAAAGATTTGCTGTCCCTTTTTCGGGTGTGGGAAACCCCCCAGAGTAGGCGGAGCCAAACTGGGTTATTAGTCTGTGTGTCTCTACTGCCTTTATCTGTTTGCTGAACTGTTGTGATATGAGTTCAACCTCTGTGTGTTGAACTGTTGTGAAAAGAGTCCCAGGTCTGTCGCAACACTACCTTGGACACAAGCTTGAACATGGGACATAATTTCAACGCTGGTTAGTAATAATTTTTCATTTTCATCATTTTGACATCCAACTTTGTGCATCATTTTCATTTGAAGTGTAGTGAGCAAATCTGCATCATTTTCATTAGTATATTCCACATCATTTGGTTCATCTCAGTAGACTTGTTATAATTATGTTTGTTCATCTTCTTATTTCACTGTTATATGATTTCCAGGAGAAATAAATTATTATGGTGTTCTACAAAATGTTATTGAACTCAAGTATGCCGAGGGAATGCCGGTAGTCATATTCCAATGCAAGTGGTTCAATACTGATGAATCTGAGGGTGGAAACATAAAAACTGAGCATGGAATTCTTTTGATTGACACATCTAACACGTGGTATGAAGATGGTCCTTATTGTCTTGCAAAACATGCACAACAAGTGTTTTACTTGGAAGATCCGAAGTTTGGAGATAATTGGAAAGTTGTTAATGTCGTCGCTCAAAGAGGCACTTATAGTCACTCATGTGTTGGTACATCAGAGGAAGATGTTGATCAAGAAGACATCACACTAAATATTCCCCCTCATTTTAAGTGCAATGGAATTGATGAAGATGTTCCCCTCTCATATAATGATTTTTTCGAAGTAGATGAAGAAAGTGAAAATGACGAAGGGGAAGCTGATTTTGATGAAACAGATGATGAAGAGGAAGATGTTGATGAACTCCATTATTATTACAGTGATCATGAAGTAAGTGAGGAAGATCAAGAAGATGAGGAAGGGTATGATGATATTGATGACGAGGAGGAGTGAAGATTATCATGTGTTTAAACATCATGTGTGTTTTGTTCATCATATTGGAATGTTGTAAAATGTTTAGTCCATTTTGGATGTTGTGAAATATTTTGTCCATTTTGGAATATGCAGATTATGTGAACTTAGTAAAATGTTAGTTTCATTTTCAGGTTGACGTTCACTTATGTGACTGCACATATGTTTACTAGTTACGTAAGTGCTGTTTATTGAAGGTGGGAAATTCCAAAACCATTGGCGGGAAGCCAAATTCTGAATGGGAAATCCTAAGTTTTTGAGCGGGATTCTGTAATACACTTATGCGACTGAGGTTAATATGTATGTCATTTAAGAGATAACGCGATCGGTAGCCAACATGTGTCCAAAAACGCGATCGGTGCCGAACACGTGTCCGAAAAACCAACACTTGTATGTTTTGAACCAAAACATACATCCACTTCATCACTTCACTTCTTCTTCTCTTTTTCTTCACTTCCGCTCAAAGGTTAGGGTTTTCCGATTCGTTCCATACGGCACTACGTTTGCTACCTTCCATCATGCCGCCAAAGAAGAAAACTTTGAGCGACGTTGTAGCCGTAACCAGCGACGGGCGTAACATGAAGCTGCGCTCTCCAAGTACTCGGCGTTCGGCCAAAATACATACGCCGGAGCCTGCGGTGAAGAAGAAGGACCAACCAGCCAAACCTCCAAAGAAGGATCAACCGGCCAAACCTCCAAGGAGGAAAGCAGCCATTGTTGAAGGTAATGTTACTGACTTCACTATCCCTAATATAGACGAGGTTGTTATTCCAGCTCCGGTTAGTTCTCCTAAGAAAAGGACTATTTCAGTGCAAACACTATTGCGTAGAAGCTCTAGATGTTGTACAAAATTGACAGTAGTGAAACCCTCCAAAAAGGATCCCAAAAAGCCCTATTATACGCTGTTACTGAGTCTGAGACCGCATTTGATGTACCCATGCTAGTTGACCCCTCTGCTGCTTCTAAATACCCAACAAGATCTGTCTCATCCTCCCACCAAACCATCAATTATCGCTACCCCTCACTTACACCATCACCTGCAGTTTCTGAAAACCCTCCAGTTCAAACTCATACTAATCCCTCAAATGAAGAACCTCCTGCGAATCCCCCTAACGAAGTACTGAATGAATCACCAAATGAAGAACAGCCTGCTAATCCCTCAAATGAAGATCTTCCAGCTAATCCCTCGCAAGTGCCAAATGATGCTGAGTATACTGATGACAACACCCAAGAGATGGAGGAACTGCCTCCGAGTATCCACGTGACTAAGAAGGATGATTCTTCCGGTATGATATTAATATTGTTTATTTACTAATTTTCTGTTATCAATACATCTTCTCATACTAATATAAATTGTTTGATACTTGATGGTAGATGACGAGGATGCCCATGCAAGTGAAGCGGAAACCTCTAAGAAACGAAAGCGCCGCGGAGTTGTGTGTGGCAGCAAAATTGCGACTTTGGTGAACTCATTTGGGACTAAGATCAAGGTTGAATGTTCTGAAGAGGCAAATGGCCCAGTAATAAGGCAAATAAGGAGTATGATGTGCCACCAAATCGGGGCGTGTGTGAGACAGAAGGTGCCAATGTTAGCACCGACATACAGTGAGCTAGAACGTAAGCATTGGGATGTCGCGGTGAACTACCTCAGTGTAAGTTGTATATGTATTTAATTACAATGTTTATTTTAGTTTATCTCACTGCAACTTTTACACACACTGATTTTAATATAATTGAAGCCTCATTTCTTTTTGCCAAAGAATGATGCTCTACTCTGGGAGTACATTACACGAATAGCAAATAACCGCTACAAGAATTGGAAGTCGTCTTGCCACAAACATTATCTGGAGAATGGGAAGAAATTACCTTTGGAGTTTGTCCATCGCAAGGAGGAATGGGCATGGCTGGTTAATCACTTTCAAGAACCTGCATATGAGGTGAAGTGTGGTGACCAAACTCAATTGTCAGTTACATTTTTTTATAAGTATTCATCTGTTTCATGGGCATTTATTTTTTTGAAGGCTAAATCAAAAAGGATGAAGGAGGCCCGAGAAAAGAAGAAGAATCACTGTGGAGGAAAGACTCTGATGGCCATCAGAGCAATAGACCACCTTGAAAAAGGGCACAAAGCAAACCGTGTTGCAACATATGCTGAGGTCTATTCCCGAGAACCTGAATGTGCTGAGATAGTGGTATTTCTTTACTCTGTTTCTTTTTTATAATGTCTTGCTAAATATATGGTCCAATAGTGTCAATCTATTGTTGAATATATGTCACTCATGTGTTTGAATGTGTAGATTAATTGTTGGAATGTGTATGGACAAATATTGAAGTATGCGTATCGATTAAATGTTGTATTGTGTAATCAATTTGATCTGATGAATTTATTGTGGACTTGTGCATGCTGGAATGTGTAAGAACAATTATTGAAGTATGAATGTAGATTAAATGTTGGATTGTGAACAAGTATGACTGTTTATGAATGTGTGGATTAAATTTTGGATTTTCTGAATATGTGTAATCAATTTGATCTAATGAATTTCCTTTGTACTTGGGCAAAGGAACACATGAATGCCGAGGTGCAGAGACTTCTTGATGAGCAACAGTCCGATGACCCCAGTATCATTGCTGACCCTATCCCGACGAGCACTCAGTTGGAGATAATTGCTAAAGCTGTTGGGCAGAAGAAAGGAACTCAGATATTTGGAGTTGGGGGAAATATAAGGAGGCCTCCTCGCCCTAGAGGCGGGGCTTCAAACCATGCCCTGAAGGAAGAGATCATTAGGGCAAAGGAGGAGGCTGCTATAAAGGAAGCTGAGTTCGAAGACAGGCTGAGGGCGATCGAAGAAATGCTGAGTTCGAAGACGAGTGGAGGTGGTGGCACGGGAAATGGTTGTAACGTCTCTGATGGGGCCATTTTCGGTCTCGGTACTCTTTGAATTTTCTATCACTTCAAACTTTAGTTGGTGAACATGTTTTGCTACGTTGTGCTGGTGGAAACGTTTGTTGGAATTATTGTAATGCTGGAAACTTTTTGTATAAATCCTGAAATGTTTCAGGTACTTTTTTGTGGGTGATGAATTTCAAATTAAACAGGGTTGTTTGGTTGTACTCTTATGTGACACAAAACCAGATATTTAAATTATATATCCAACTTACGTGACTGGAGTTTTAACTTATGTGACTGGATTTTCAACTTACGTGACTGGATTTCAGACTCACGTGACTGGATTTCCAACTTACGTGACTGAATTTCCTTATCACCTGATCTTTTACACACTCTTACATGACTGATACTGGTACCACACATCGTCGTCTAATCTAACGTATGCGACTGTGTTTATGGCCGCTCATGCTTCTTACGTGACAGAGAACTGTACCGTTGACTTTTATCCTGATATCTCATTTTACACCTATACGACTGACCTGTATTCTTATGTGACTAGTTTGTCCACTGTCGCATAAGGGTTTATGTGACTGGTGTGTTTTAGATCAGTCACCCCAGACTTTATGCCACACAACTTATGTGACTGGTCCTTATGTGACTGAGTGTAGTCACATAAAGGTTTGTGTGACAGAAAACGAACTTATGTGACTCATTTGGGTCAGTTACCTAAGATGTAAAATGGCGTAGTGACACATTTCAAAGCCATAAACCCTAATTTTCTTTCACCTAACCGGCCAAACTCATCTAACTGCTATAAACATTTTGCTGATGCTATCTCCTGCCATATACAATTTGCATAATAATGTGATGATCCAACTCAAAATAGGTATCTGGCTACCAATAATGAAAGCACTCTGCCAAAAAATTACTATGACAAACGTCATCAGGGCTTTATATTCTAAGCTATAATTGTACCTTATTGTTTGACTGATGACATTATCATCTATCCAATTTCTTAATCAAAAATTGTGTCATCCAATTTGGTCTTCAGTCATGGTTGCTTAGATTGTTAGCATACTGGGATTCTTAACTTTATATGCACAGAACTTTGACCTGTCCTTTGACATTGTCTTGGTATGGGCTCAGTGAAATTGTGATGTAGGAGCGTTTAGGGCTCCGAAATATTAATTTAACAGTTATTTCTTTGTTTTTAGATTTTAGCAACTTATTTCTTAGTTTAGTTTTTATTAGTTTCTTATTTTAGTTTTTATTTAAATTTTATTTTCAAATTTAGCTTTTGTATTTTTCTATTTAAACCATCTTTATGGTTTTAGAAACACAACTTTCATTTTGAATAAAACTTTAGCTTTGCTATATTTTCTGGTGGATTTCAGAGTTTTCATTCGAGTTCACGCTTGTGAATTCGATCTATCCTAGGTTTAGCGCTTGCTATTCCTTTTGAGATTCCGACTGCGTCAGATGGTATCAGAGCAGACTTTTCCTGTCTCTTTTCACAGTTTGAATGACCATGGGAGATCAATAGGCGACCAGAGCAGACTTTAAAGGGATTTCGGCGGCTTTTACCACGACCCATACTGCTTTGACCAAACAGATTGAAGCTTTAATGACAAGAGTGGACAACAAGAGTCGTCGTAGAGACAGAAGAGCAGAACTGAATAAGGTTCCGCAAGGTGAGAACAACCGTGCGACTATCTTTGATAATTCGAGTTCTATAAAGGAAGTTGATCATGTTGATCAACAAAATAATTATGATTATCGAGTGAAGAGTGATATTCCATTGTTCTATGGAACCATGGGAGGAGAGGAGTTTCTGGATAGGCAGGTCAAGGTTGATAGGTTTTTCGATGTCATGAATGTTCCCGAGAACAAACAGGTTAAGATGATATCAATCAGGTTGAAGAGTGTGGCTGCCGTGTGGTGGGACAAGCTCGTTATTCAGAGGCAACGACAAAGGAAGGGGACAGTTACAACGTGGAGGTGAATGAAACAATTGATGATGGAGCAGTTTTTGCCTGAAGAGTTTGAACCGATCCCGTAAAAGAAGTATGTTGAATGCGTTCAAGGAAAGAAGATTGTGACAAAGTACAAGAATGAGTGTGTGCCGTAAGGGCTTCCGAAAGCAAATCCAAAGAAGGAAGATGCTATTGTGGCGGAGGCGGCGTTGGAGAAGATTGATGAGCTGGCGATGCTGAAGATCATGTCTGCAGATTTTGAGCAGGAAGGTGAAGAGGTTGAGACGAAGAAGGAGGAGGTTATCGTGGCAGAGGAGGCGCGTTGGAGGAGATTGATGAGGTAGAAAAATTGAGAATTCTATGTGCTGATTTTTAGGAAGAATGTGAGGAGGTTGAGATAACTGCAATTCAGCATGATACGCAGTTGGTGAATTCAGGCGACTTGATGAATGTCGTGAAAAAGAAAACAATTCCAGATGAGATGCGCGAGAACATACATGATTTTGAAGAGTTGATTGTAGATGAGCTGCCAAATAATTTTCCCCATCTACAAGGTATTCAACATCATATTGACTTGATCCCAGGGTCGAGTACCAAAAATCTGATTTCTCAGAAATTGGTATGTCAATTGAAGTTGCCCACGGAGCCTCATGAGAAGCCATATGCACTCGTTTGGGTGAGTAACACTTTGTAGCTTCGAGTGCCCCCGACCCGTAAGGTTCCTATTTCCATTGGAAAGCACTACAAGAAAGAGAGTGGGGGAGTAAAAGGTTCAGCTTATTGGTGATGACTCAGAGTGATAATGAGTTTGATGAGGTCGTTAAAGAGACCGATCGTTTCTATTTAGTGGTGATTAAGGGCGCTATGAGTGTTGTGAAGGAGGAGGAGAGTATAGCAGTCACGAAAGTTGTTAAGGCTAGTTGAAAACTACGGGGAAGAAGAACAAGGTTGATGCAGACAAGCGCGGGAGAGTAAAGGCTTTAAAGGAAGGTGATTGACGCGCGTCGTTTGACGCGTCAAACTTAATTATTTATGTCTCCTGCTATTAGCTGGTAAAGCGGCAAGCGGGGTCGAACCCTAGAGAGCAAGTGTTGGTGAAGTCGTTCTGTAAACAATAAAATTGGGGATTTGGTGTGAGCAATTGTGGTAAAACGCAAGAGAATAAATGAAAAGTACTCAATCAGAGAAAGCATTCGGTCTAGGGTTTTCTATTGTGACTCGTTTATCATTGATTTCTAATAATCTAATTTTGTGTTCCTAAGTGTGGTCACTCCGTTTCAGGTTATAACCTAAGGTAAGGCCGTTTCAAGCACTTACACCACAATCTACTCCGTTTCAGGTTATAGACTTCTAGTTTTAGAAAACCTAATACTCCGTTTCAGGTTATATCAGGTTAACGTGCGACTACTTGTCCTAACGTTTCAGTATCAAACAAGCAGCAAAAATAAGGACTGAATTGATCGGCTAAGTTTTACCGTTTCAAGTCTCCACTTAGCTTCGCAATTCAAACCGAGATAAATAGCACAAAAACTAGTGGAACATAAAATAGCATTAAGCAAAGAATCTCAAAACTTCGTCACAATATATTGAACCCTAAACCGAATAACGAAATTAGCTACTCATAGTCATGACAAAATAACAGAAGTATTTTTGAGTGAAAGCAGTAGAAATTCTCTTCTTCGGTTGAAAACTTGATCTCCTCTCGAGCCGTCTTCTCCTCTGCGAATTTTCGGTCTGGGAATAATGGCTGCTGAAACTGATGTCGAAAACCTAATTTATGAGAAAAGGTTTCTAATTTCGTTTTGGGCCAGATTTCCAATTTCGATTTGCTGACGTCAGCCGCGGACGCTGAAGAGATTATCGGCGCGGATCATTAAGAGATTACCATCCGCGGAAGCCACAGATAAAATGGCCTGCGTCCGCGATCCGGTCTGAGATGCATTTCTTCTTTTTCTCGTCAATCTTGACTTTGGCTCTCGATTCGACTCCATGAACTCCATGTGATGATTTTAGCACCGAAATGCCGTCTTTGAGCGCATTTTCCTTCCAGAGCTTCCAAAACACCTGAGATGCAAACAACACTAAAAAGTAACTGTTCGCATCAAAAAGTATCGAAATAGACGGGATTAGTTGATTCGACGAGTCGTATAAATACGACTCATCAAACCACCCCACACTTAAACTTGTTCGTCCCGAACAAGAACTAAGTCATAGAAGGAACAAAAAACATCACACTCGTTCTTCGATGTCTTGAATAAATGCACATGAATATGAGTTGCTAGTCTAGACTTGCTTTTCTACGCATAGCTCAATCATTACTCAAATCATCATGCTCAGTCATGGAATTAACTTGATACATGTTACCTCAGAGCTGAAATCCAAATCAATTCGGATGTCTGGGAGATAGTCCTTTTTAAACCCATGAACTGCACTCTTGGTTCCGAACTCTCGCTATACGGTTACACTTCATTGCTTCTTCTTGCACGTGATTGATTCGAGCTTCAAGGTGTTGAGTGTTTTTCGGCCAGCTATATTGTCATCTGATTTGGGATTTCAATGATGCTTTCACATGAGAAACGTGTGGACTATCACAATGGTGGTGGCTTTGTTGCCTTGAAGTGCGGATTGTGACTTGCTCGAACCGTGGTTCCTTCTCCTTTTGACGCGAGTCAAGCCGAGGGTCGCTCGTCTATTTTCCCGGTTACTCGGATTAGAAACCTTCCTGCTCTCACTCATCCTCGTCCTTTTGACACGAGTCAAGTCAAGGGTCGCTTGCCTATTTTCTCGGCTACTTGGACTAGAGATTGGACGATGTGTGCCACCGTCCCGCTGAACCGCAAAAGTACCGCAGTGGCGGAGCAGACTCGTAACCATGTTGCCTCGAAGTGCTAGCCTCCACGAAATCCACATAACCATATAACTTGAGTTCGGTCCTTTGAATGTTCTGTCAGGTCTCTCTAGGACGTTTCTATCAACTCCACATCCCTGTTTATCTCAGCTCAGAAGACACGTAATGGGTTAAATTCACAAGTAAGAGCATAATTCGAATTTCGCGAGAGAAATGCATTTAATCAGCTCATCTATTTCACATCAACATTCAATACTGCATATTCAAGAACGGAAGAGAGATTTCATGCTTTAAAATTTTTTTTATTAATGAAAACGTGCTGACACAGTGCATATGCAAGGAAAATAAACGTGCTGACACAGTGCATATGCAAGGAAAATAAACGTGCTGACACGACTGACTGACTCTCCCACCCCACACTTTTGAACCAAGCCGTGTCCTCACGGTACGACTTCAGTTCAAAGACAAACAAACAAATGCAAACACAACAAAAAGGGAAAGAAAATAGAAATAAAGAACAGCAGGACTCCCCTAGTCTGCGTCTGAAGATGGCGACTGTGGTGGAATCATGTACGCCGGGGGAATCGGCTGATCCGGCGTCCATCCTGGTGGGGCTGGGACTGGCTGAGCTCCCGGCATCACGTGGTACAGCACTCTATAAGTGTTGAACGCTATGTCCAACTGTTCCTGCGGAAGTTGTGCTGGCTGGAGAGCGGGCTGAGGCTGCTCTTGAGTACGGTGACGACGAGGCGCAGAAGGACCTGCCTCGTGTGCATGGCTGCGACGCCTCTCAACAGGTAATGGCTGACGATACTCAGCCACTGCATGGTATGTCCAGGCAAACTGATCCGGGATGGTGGGTCTCTTCTTGATCGCCTTCATGGCGGAGAAGGCCCTCATAGTCAGAAACTCTGCAGGAATGATCTAATGGTCCAAAGCAGGCTGCTCGTGCAGACGGCGCAGCAAATACGTGATCATCCCGCCACAAACGATAGGTCCTGAGGGTGAACGACCATCCCAGAAGAGGCATAGCAAATGGCAGAAGTTTATTTGCCTCCCCTGGTCCATAGCGTTGAGGCAGATCATGTCGGTGAAGGTGAGCTTGTCTATCCCATTCACCCTAGCAAAGACAGCATTCCCCAGCAGCTTCTGAATGTAGAACAGTACTGGGTCTTGTATGAAATTCACTCTCGTCTTGCTCGGAATGAATGTACCTGTATCTGGGATTCGGAGCCTTCCCCAGGCATGCATCAACGCAACCTCGTCGCGAATCCAATCTCCTCCTGCCTCCCATCCGAACACCTCTCTGATCCGTGGAGGAGTAGTGGTGTGCCACACTCCTCGATGTCTGTAAGCGATCCCCTCATGATCTTGCTGCCCGATGTAGCGAAAGGAGGCTAGGAAGTCACAAGTGTCCTCTACATCGGTCTCGCTGTGGAGGGTCAAAAGTCCTGGCCAACCACTGACTGTCAGCAACTCGCGGACTCGGTCCTCGAATCCGGTCATCCCAAGAAATGCAGCGTCTACAAATCTGCTCTCCGCATGATCGCGGGCCACGAACCCCGCGTATAACTCTTCGAATGTGGGTTCTCGGGGTGCCATGACACTACAAACAAGAAACAGGGACACAATTAGACCAGGTTAGGAAATTAAACCAAAAGATTGGACCGGTCAACACTGGTCAACGCAAGCCGTGGATCATGCACACTTTAAGTGTGTCATCCGCGGTCGTAAAATTGTCTTCATCCGTGGAGATAAAATAGGCGTGGTCCGCGGCGATCCTGCAGATTCAATCCCAGATCGTCGATCGAGTCCTTCGACCGGAATTCTCAAATCCAAATCACAATTGAGCACGTAGCAACATAATATACTCCAAGATGATTCAAACACAGCACATCCAACACCAATTGTCCATGATACGAAGTAAATCCACCTAAGCTTGAAAAACCCTAAAAAAAATCCCACTGGAAAACCCAAAAAAATACCTCAATTCCGCGCAGGTTTGGTGGTGAATCGGGCACAAACGAGGCCAGGTGAAGCTCTGATGGCGGGGATTGTAGCTTGGCGATGGTGGCGATCGGTTGCAAGAGGTGGCCGGTTGCAATGTGATGAGGAGTTGGGTTTGGAAGAGTTAAAGAGAGAAGAGTGTGAAATTGGGTGTTAGGGTTTCGCGTCAAACTACACCGCGGACTGTGACCATTTTATCTCCGCGGTCAATCCATAATCTGTTCTTCATCCGCGGACTTTATATTCAAATGATCTGCGATCCTCTCTGACAAAAACTGTTTTTCCGGTCAAACCTATTCCGCGGACGATGTGCATTTTATCGGCGCGGTCAATACTTAATCTCTTCACCGTCCGCGGGATTAACGTCTTCGTAACCCGCGATCCCGCCTGAGGAAAATGCCTCTTCCTGCATAAAATAAATTTCTTTCCCATAAGACAATGTGTAAACACGACGAAAGACTCAAATAAACAGAACGTGAAATAAAAAATGAAAGAAAATAAAATAAAATAAGAAAAACGAAAAAAATTTGCCGCGCTGCCTCCCTGCGAGCGCCTTTGTTTTACGTCGTTGGCTCGACGTTACCTCTCTTATGGTTCAGTGGGAGGTTCAGCCAGGTCGAACTGCTGAGTGGGTAGTTCGGCGTCGCCGTGATAGTGCTTCACTCGTTGTCCATTGACGTTAAAGCGGTCGCCATTCTTCGGGTTTTCCAGCTCAAGTGCTCCATGGTTGAAAAACTTCGTAATTATGTGGGGACCTGTCCATCTAGAATGCAATTTCCCAGGCATTAATCGTAAACGTGATGAAAATACTAGTACCTGCTGGCCGACCTCGAAAGTGCGTCGTAGAATGAACTTGTCATGGTACAGCTTAGTTCGCGCCTTGTAGTCTGATTGGCTCTCGTAAGCCTCCAGGCGCAGCTCCTCAAGCTCACTGAGCTGTAATTTCCTGTCCAATCCTGCAGCCTTCAAGTCCACGTTGCACGTCTTAAGCGCCCAGAAGGCCTTGTGCTCTAGTTCGACTGGAAGGTGGCATGCCTTTCCATACACCAACCGAAAAGGCGAGGTGCCTATCGGTGTCTTGTAGGCTGTCCTGTACGCCCACAGTGCATCATCTAGTCTCTGACTCCAGTCCTTCCTAGTTGGCTTCACCATCTTCTCGAGAATCCCCTTAATCTCTCGGTTAGAGATCTCTGCTTGTCCATTCGTCTGGGGGTG
The DNA here is from genome assembly GCA_033675215.1 of Rhodiola kirilowii. Lineage (NCBI taxonomy): Eukaryota > Viridiplantae > Streptophyta > Magnoliopsida > Saxifragales > Crassulaceae > Rhodiola > Rhodiola kirilowii. The sequence continues at coordinate 40,563,444 of CM066199.1, forward strand.
ATAAGCTGTAGAGGTGCGGTGGTGAACGTGGTAGTGCTTCAAAGTTGCTGCCATCATTCTGTTGCAGAAATGTGTCCCCTGATCACTGATTATGGCTTTAGGCACTCCGTATCTGCAAAATATGTTAGTGCGAAGAAAATCTACAACAGTTTTAGCATCATCGCATCTAGTAGCCTTAGCCTCTACCCATTTAGACACATAATCTACTGCAACAAGTATATATAAATAGCCAAACGATGCAGGAAAAGGACCCATAAAATCAATCCCCCATATGTCAAAAACATCATTAACCAAAATAGGCACTTGGGGCATCTCGTTCCTAGCAGAAATATTGCCTACCCTTTGACATTTATCGCATTTCTTACAATGATCGTAGGCATCTTTAAACACATGTGGCCAGAAAAAACCACAATCTAAAATTTTTCTGCTAGTCCTCCTGGGGCCAAAATGACCACCACATGCATGCTCATGACAAAAACTAAGCACAGAAGCAATTTCATCATCAGGAATACACCGCCTAAGTATCTGGTCTACGCCAATTTTCCATAAATACGGGTCATCCCACATATAGTATTTAGAATCGTGCTTAAGTTTCAAACATTGAGCTTTCGAGTAAGAGGGTGGAAATGTACCTCCGACCAGGTAGTTCACGATGGGAGCATACCATGGTACTTTACCTGTAAGAGCATACAAGTGCTCGTCTGGGAAGGTATCTGTGATGTGCCCCGCATCCTCTTCTCGCACTAATCGACTCAAGTGGTCGGCTACAGTGTTCTCTATCCCCTTCTTGTCCTTGATTTCTAGGTCGAATTCCTGTAGCAGCAAAATCCATCTAATCAGCCGCGGCTTTGCCTCCTTCTTCGTCATCAGATACCTGATAGCTGCATGATCAGAGAAAACAACTACTTTAGTATCAAGCAGATAAGACCGAAATTTCTCCAAGGCGAATACTACTGCTAGTAATTCTTTCTCAGTGGTCGAGTAGTTTCGCTGAGCTGCATCCAGCGTTCTTGAAGCGTAGTAAATCACTACAGGCTTCTTATCCATCCTTTGGCCTAGTACAGCTCCCACAGCATAGTCGCTGGCATCGCACATAATCTCAAATGGCTGGTCCCAGACTGGTGCTCGAATGATAGGCGTGCTGGTAAGTGCCTGTTTCAGTTCGTCGAAGGCCTCCCTGCATGAATCTGTAAACTCAAAAGGTACATCTTTCTGCAAAAGGTTAGATAAAGGCAGAGCCTTCTTCGAAAAATCCTTAATAAATCGACGGTAAAAACCAGCATGCCCAAGAAAAGATTTTATGTCACGCACCGTAGAAGGATAAGGCAGAGTAAGTATTAAGTCAATTTTCGCTTTATCTACCTTAATACCTTCGTGTGAAACAATATGACCAAGGACCACACCATGAGTAACCATAAAATGACACTTCTCATAATTGAGCACTAAATTCATAGAAACGCAACGCTCTAGTACTCTACTCAAGTTATCCAAACATGCATGGAAAGTGTCACCATACACAGTGAAATCGTCCATAAACACCTCAATAAAAACACCTATCATGTCGGAAAAAATGCTAGTAACCACCCGCTGAAAAGTACCGGGAGCGTTACACAAGCCGAAAGACATACGTCGAAAAGCAAACGTACCGAATGGACATGTGAAGGTGGTCTTTTACTGGTCCTCAGGTGCAATGGGAATTTGATTATAACCAGAAAATCCATCGAGAAAACAAAAATAAGGCTTACCTGCCAGCCTGTCAAGCATCTGGTCAATAAACGGGAGAGGAAAGTGATCCTTACGCGTCACGGCATTCAGCTTCCTGTAATCGATGCACATGCGCCATCCGTTCTTGACTCTCGTAGTCACCATCTCACCCGCAGCATTCTTCTCAACTGTAATTCCTGTCTTTTTCGGGACTACGTGCACTGGACTCACCCACTGACTGTCTGAAATCGGGTAAATCACGTCGGCATTCAGCAATTTCTGAATTTCTTTCTGCACTACCTCCATCATGATCGGGTTCAGCCTCCACTGAGGCTCTCTGGAAGTCTTAGCTCCATCCTCCAGCAAGATACGGTGCATGCACACAGTTGGGCTGATTCCTCTGATATCTGCAAGCGTCCATCCAATAGCGAGCTTGTGGCTGCTTAGCACCTCGATCAATCGCCTCTCCTGGCCTGTTTCTAGCCCGTTTTTTTATGATGATCGGCAGCGTGTTATTCTCCCCCAAAAATGCATATTTCAGGTGCTCAGGTAGAGGTTTCAGTTCCAGTTTCGGTGCCTGCACAGTAGAAGGCAAAAACACGTTAGATTTGAATAAACGAACCTCATTAACTTCATACCTGGGTGTGTGAGGTTCCGCGATCTCCAGTTGAGATAGCACATCAAGAATCGTCTCAGCGAACTCGTAGGAGTCCTCATGTGAGTAAACCGCATTTTCTAGGGTGAGCTCGAGTGGGTCTGCTCTCCTCTCCGGTCTCACCTCCTGGACTAGATCATCCAGTGTATCTAGTGCGTGTACCGATGCAAAATCTGGTGGGTGCTTCATCGCTTGAAAAATGTCGAAGCGAATCACTTCACCCTCCACCTCCATAGACAGTGTGCCACTGTTGCAGTCGATCTTCATCTTTGATGTCTTTAAGAATGGGCGACCTAATAAAATAGGAGCGTGATCCGTCGGGTCGCTGCTGTCCATCTTAAGCACGTAGAAATCAGCGGGGAACACCAGTTCACCCACCTATACCTGCACATCCTCAATTTTACCTTCTGGTTGCTTGCATGATCTGTCTGCCAGCTGTATCGTAAGACCTGCAGGTTCTAATGGACCAATACGAAGACAGGAATAGAGAGAATATGGCAATACATTAATTGAAGCACCAAGATCGAGCATGCAATTCTCAATGCGAATATTACCAATAGTGCAAGGGATGGTGTAAGTACCGGGGTCCCCGGCAACGGCGCCAAAATTTGACGCGCGTCGTTTGACGCGTCAAACTTAATTATTTATGTCTCCTGCTATTAGCTAGTAAAGCGGCAAGCGGGGTCACCGCATTTAGGAGGTACCTTCCGCTGAATAACAGCTGAGACGTTCTTACTCAGTAGTTCCTGGTCGATGCAAATGGAACGTCTTCGGTTGAAGCACAGCTCCTTTAAGAACTTCGCGTAGCGCGGAATTTGTTTGATCGCCTCGAGGAGTGGGATGTTGATTTCCACCTTGCTAAATAGTTCCCAAACTTCTCGATCGATCACATGTTTCTTTGAAGCTCTGACCTGCACAGGAAACGGAAGAGAACAATCAGATTTCAAATTTTCGACAGATGGGATCGCGGACGGTGCACATTTTAGTACCGTCCGCGGACCATTAACCTCTTCGTGGTCCGCGCCTGTAACTTGGTCTTCATCCGCGGCATCCTGTTCCTCCGCGGGCGCTTTGCAGTTTATTTCCGCGGGCGCTGGGCATTTTATATTACCGCGGATGGCATTAAAATGCTCTTCGTCCGCGATCCGGTCTGAGGCGGACTCCTTTGTTGCGTCGTTCAATTCTCTCCCACTTCGCAGTGTGACTGCATTCACGTTTCCTCGCGGGTTAGGTATGGTCTGTGACGGTAGCCTTCCCGATTCATTCTTGAGCTCAGAAACTGTAGTGGCTAGCTGAGACATCTGCTTGGATAGCTCGGAGATTGCGCCATCGGTTTTGGCCTGATTCTGCTGTACCATGGCGGACAGTAGCTGGTTGCTAGCTGTCAGCTCCTTCACGACTTCCTCCAGAGATTTGCTGATGCTCTGACTACTAGGACCTGGCTGGTTGTAATTCTGCCCACGCTGCTGATACTGGCTCTGATTATTGTAGTTGGTGTAGCCTCCCTGTTGCTGGCGGTTTGGTGGATGGTAGTAACTGGACTGCTGGGCTTGTTGAGGGGCTGTCTGCTGTACTGGTTCCCTCGGCGCATTGTTATCATTCCTCCAGCCTTGACCGTTGGCTCCTTGCCCGTACTGTCTGCTCGGTCCAGTCCGATTGCCATAATTCTGGTAATCGCCCACTGCATTGACTTCGCCCTGGTCATCCTCCACTAAAGTCGGGCACGCGTCCGTTTTGTGGTCTAGTGCTCCACATAACTCACATGGTTTGGCTTGAACCGGTTGCCTCCTGATGACCTGCTGCATCATCTCTTTGAGTTGTTTAATTTCCTCAACCATAGTACCAGATGGGGACTCGACTTGTGAGACGTTCTTGGTCCGACTGAACTCTTCTTCGTTGTTGGACTCGTCTTGGAACCTTGCATTTTCAGCCACTTCCACTATCTTTCTTCGCACACCGGCTGGAGTAAGTCTCATGAGGGTTCCTCCTGCCGAGGCGTCCAGCAGCTTTCTGTCCAGCTTCCTCAGTCCATTGAGCATGTATTCTACGATTAGTTTTTCTGGGAGTCCGAGGTTGCAACAGCTTTGCTCCAGGGCGTGGAACTTTTCCACGTACTCATACATCGTCTCATTCGGCCCTTGTCTGAGATCTTGCAATTGCTTGCGCACCTGCATTGCTCTGCCCGCTGGGTAATACTTATCCAGAAACTTCTTCTGCATCTGTTCCCATGTCTGAATGCTACCTGAAGGCAGAGACAAAAACCAATCGTTAGCAGCATCTATAAGTGAGAAATAGAAGGCTTTTAATTTAAAGTCCTCCACTTCGACTCCATGTGGCTTGAGGTTCTGGCAGATTCCATGATAGCGCTGCAGGTGTGTAGTTGCGGACTCTCCTTGGCGTCCCGAGAACTTGGGCAGGTTATGAATAACTGCCGTGTTGATGGCTATTTCCTCAAGTTCTGGTCCCTCTGAAATGCACCAAGGCTGATTTCGGAAGTGTGGAGCAGACAGCTCTCCCATGGTGGCCCCTTGAAGGTAGTTCTCTTCCTCTCTGAAGACTGGCTGTTGTGGAGGCCGCAGAGGCCGTTGATACTGCTGCTGAGGTGGGTATTGTGGGTAAGGCTGAGGTGGGTATTGTGGATATGGCTGTGGGGGGTATGGTTGCGGTGGGTACTGTGGATATTGTGGGTGTGGTTGCTGTGGATATGGTTGTGGTTGATATGGTGCGACCGGGGGTCTTTGGTTTACTGGGGCAGCCCCCCTGTTTTCTCCGTTCTGAACCATCTGATTATGATTTTCATGCTGTGGAAGTAGCCCTCCCATGTCCTGCATGCCCTGCTCAAATTCCTCGTTGTTTTCACCGACCCGGCTACCTGCAAGAGACATGGTGAAACAAGTAGCAAGCACGAAAAATAACTAAATAAAAACAAACAGAAAATTAAAACAAAAAGAACAGCTTCACCGAAGCGCAGCTCCCCGGCAATGGCGCCAAAATTTGACGCGCGTCGTTTGACGCGTCAAACTTAATTATTTATGTCTCCTGCTATTAGCTAGTAAAGCGGCAAGCGGGGTCGAACCCTAGAGAGCTGGTGTTGGTGAAGTCTTCTGTAAACAATAAAATTGGGGGTTTGGTGTGAGCAATTGTGGTAAAACGCAAGAGAATAAACGAAAAGTACTCAATCAGAGAAAGCATTCGGTCTAGGGTTTTCTATTGTGACTCGTTTATCATTGATTTCTAATAATATAATTTTGTGTTCCTAAGTGTGGTCACTCCGTTTCAGGTTATAACCTAAGGTAAGGCCGTTTCAAGCACTTACACCACAATCTACTCCGTTTCAGGTTATAGACTTCTAGTTTTAGCAAACCTAATACTCCGTTTCAGGTTATATCAGGTTAACGTGCAACTACTTGTCCTAACGTTTCAGTATCAAACAAGCAGCAAAAATAAGGACTGAATTGCTCGGCTAAGTTTTACCGTTTCAAGTCTCCACTTAGCTTCGCAATTCAAACCGAGATAAATAGCACAAAAACTAGTGGAACATAAAATAGCATTAAGCAAAGAATCTCTAAACTTCGTCACAATATATTGAACCCTAAACCGAATAACGAAATTAGCTACTCATAGTCATGACAAAATAACAGAAGTATTTTTGAGTGAAAGCAGCAGAAATTCTCTTCTTCGGTTGAAAACTTGATCTCCTCTCGAGCCGTCTTCTCCTCTGCGAATTTTCGGTCTGGGAATAATGGCTGCTGAAACTGATGTCGAAAACCTAATTTATGAGAAAAGGTTTCTAATTTCGTTTTGGGCCAGATTTCCAATTTCGATTTGCTGACGTCAGCCGCGGACGCTGAAGAGATTATCGCCGCGGATCATTAAGAGATTACCATCCGCGGAAGCCACAGATAAAATGGCCTGCGTCCGCGATCCGGTCTGAGATGCATTTCTTCTTTTTCTCGTCACTCTTGACTTTGGCTCTCGATTCGACTCCATGAACTCCATGTGATGATTTTAGCACCGAAATGCCGTCTTTGAGCGCATTTTCCTTCCAGAGCTTCCGAAACACCTGAGATGCAAACAACACTGAAAAGTAACTGTTCGCATCAAAAAGCATCGAAATAGACGGGATTAGTTGATTCGACGAGTCGTATAAATACGGCTGTACCAGCACATTTTGAACAGGCTGTCGTCGTACCTGTGCAAAAACAAATTATAATTTCCTCACTTCAAACTGTGGGTTAGTACAGCGGCAAGCAAGGGTCGAACCCAAGGGAGCTAGATGGTTACTACTTCGTTCGGAAAAGGAAATAAAAGACAATTGGGTGAAAGCAACAGTTTAAGAAACAGTAATAAGGCACTAAAATTGGTAAGGTGTATCAATTCAGAGAAGATATTCAGGTTAGGGTTTTCTTCAATTGTGACTTGTTTTATCATCGATTTCTAAATATCATGTTTCTAATTCCTAAGTGTGGTTACTTCCATTCCAAGTTATAACCTAAAGTAGTGTCTTTCCGGACGCCTACACCACAATTAAACCTAATAATTCAATACTCCATTCCAAGATATATCGAATTAATGCACTATTTGTTTTCAACGGTCTAGTAGCAACAAACAGTAAATAGGGGAGTTGAATTGTTCAGTTAAGCTTTGCCATTCCAAGCCTCCACTTAACTTCACAATTCAATCCAAATAATGAGCACAAGGTTTAATCGAATAACGAAACAAGCATTAAGATTCAAATCTCAAAAACATAAGTCACAATTCTTTAACCCTAACCCGAATAAGGGTTTTAGTTACACATGATCATGGAGAAACAATGCATGAATGAAAGGAAAATAAGAACTTCACTAATGACCGAGATTAGGGCTTGGACGTGGCTGAGTTGCTGGCCGAGATGGGAGGAGGGACTGCCGTGTAAGGAGGAGCAACCGGTGGAGGAAGGGTGGAACGTGTGAGAGAAGAGCTCTCCACGTTGAGGGGTGAGTATTATGCCTTGTATGCTCCTCCTTATATAGAGTTTAGAAAACCCTAGAGTTCCCAAAATAAGCACAAAATAATCATGGAAATATTTCCATAATAATCTTTGCTTAATCTTCAAGCCACCTTTGATCTTCTAGAATAATCCGAAACCCTAGCTTTTGAATGTTGCCCTAATATGACAATGTGTTTTTGGGCCGAACGAGCTGGACTTGGAACTTGGACTTTCTTTTCCCGATGTTACTGTTCACGGCCCCGAAATCACTGTTCACGCCGGAATTACTATTCACGCCGGAAAACACTGTTCATCCGCGGACACTGTTTATCCATTCTGCGCATCTGTTTTGACTTCGGCTCTCGATTTGACCTTCCAAACGACCTCGGATGCTCTCGGTGTGAACTAGAGACTTGTAGGGAATTGAGTCACCTACGCAACGGCATGTGTCTCGTATTTTTCTGATCATCGTTGCATTCCCAGTCCTCCGGCGAAGCTCCAAAGGTCAATCTGCCATTGTGATGTTTTTGGCATAAAATGCCGTCTTTTATGCACGTCTCCTCCTAGAGCTTCCAAATCACCTGAAATGCAAAACAACACTAAAAAGTAACTGTTCGCATAATTAAGTGCAGAAATTGGTGGGATTTAATGACTCGATGAGTCGTATAAATACGGCTCATCAAACCACCCCACACTTAAACTTGTTCGTCCCGAACAAGAACTATGTCATAAGAGGAATGAATAATGTAAACACCACAATGCTTCGGTCATCCTAGACGTGCTACATGGACATGAATCGATTACTCTAGATCTCGCCTGTTATGCATGCTTGCTACTAATATCTTTGTGCGAAAACATGGGTTAAAGATACGTGTTACCTTTGGGTCGAGATGCAAATCAATTCGGATGTATCTGGAGATAGCCCTGTTTAGACCCATGAACCCTCATTCTCGGACTCGAACTCGCTGCTATATGGTTATGCTTTGCCGCTTTTTCTTACACGTGATTGATTCGAGCTTCAAAGTGTTGAGTGTTTTTCGGCCAGCTATAGTGTCATCTGATTTGGGATTTCAATGATGCTTTCACATGAGAAACGTGTGGACTATCACAATGGTGGTGGATTTGTTGCCTTGAAGTGCGGATTGTGACTTGCTCGAACCGTGGTTCCTTCTCCTTTTGACGCGAGTCAAGCCGAGGGTCGCTCTTCTATTTCCCGGTTACTCGGATTAGAAACCTTCCTGCTCTCACTCATCATCGTCCTTTTGACACGGGTCAAGTCAAGGGTCGCTTGCCTATTTTCTCGGCTACTTGGACTAGAGATTGGACGATGTGTGCCACCGTCCCGCCTAACCGCAAAAGTACCGCAGTGGCGGAGCAGACTCGTACTATGTCGTCTCGAAGTGCTAGCCTCCACGAGCTCCACATAACCATATATCCTGAGTCCGGTCTTTGAATGATCTGTCAAGTCTCTCTAGGGCGTTTCTATCAACTCCACATCCCTGTTTATCTCAACTAACAAAGGCACGCAAAGTTTTAAAATCACATGTTAGTCGCACAAAATCATTTTTCACCAAAGACATGCATGTAATCGGCTCTATCTATTTCACCATATCATTATCCAATACTGCAAGTCTAGGAAGTAGTGAAGTATCATGTACAAAAAATTTTAAAAATCATGGGAAACGTGCTGACTCTGTGCAGGGTGCAGTAAATAAACGTGCTGACTCAATGACTGACTCTCCCACCCCACACTTTTGAAATGAGCCGTGTCCTCACGGCACGACTCAAATCTAGACTCACAAATGCATGCAATTAATAAGTAAGGAAATAGAGTAAGGATAGGCACTTCCCTCGTGCGTGCGTGACAATCAGAGACTACTGATAATTCTCCTGTGAGTCCTCGAAGAGCACCATTGGAGCTTGCATCGTAGCGTGAGTTTGTTGCACACCGAAAGGTCTGCGTCAATGGCATTAAGACGAATAACAGATTCCCAGGAGGTTGGAGGAGTCACATCGGTCTCACTTAAAACCCAACCTCCGTAGACTCGTAAGTCTTTGTGACAAAATCTGTAAACGCTCATGTTTCTCGACGCAACTTATTCGAGGTGTGAACTACTCATGTCGGATACAGTCTGTTGCTAACATCTCTGATACGTTCGCCTCTGTCCCTGCATAAAGATCATCTCCTTTCCCAAGTACAATGTGACAATAATGACTCATAAATAAACATAGTAAGTAAATAAACTGAAATGTAAAAAAAACGTGCAAACCGTGCAGGGCTGCCTCCCTGCGAGCGCCTTTGTTTAACGTCGTTGGCTCGACAGTACCTCTTTAGGGATCACAAGTTAGGATCCCATGGACGTGTGAGGTCAAATCTTGCTACTCCTCTATGATGCTCATAGCCCTTATCCAGTGGTGCTCTCGTGTTTCTCCATCCTGGTTTCCATCCAAACGTGTTATGTCGCGGTCTCTTCCTCATATACGGATGGTCAGAATCCTTACGAACATGGTAGTTTCATCTTTTTCCAGCAAATTTAGGTGACAACCTTTTTGTTCCCATGTCATTCTTGGTCCTAATGTCTGAGATGGCCGATTGTCCCAGGGTGAGTGCGATATGGCTGTGAGCGCTGGCATCTCCCGTCTGCAAAATGTAGGAGTCAATATCACGGGTGAGTGCGAGAATACCTGGGTCCTTACCTGAATTGATCCTTCCCGGGGACGTCTCCTGTTTAACTGCCGCGGACGTCTCTTGATTTATCGGTAATTCTTCATACGTCCGCGCATAAATTGTAGAGAGGTCCGCGCCCTTTACTGAGGTAGGATTTTTGATGGATGTGACCTTGATTTCCTCGGTTGCTTTGATAGGCATGACTGGTTCTTCCTCGGGTAGATCCGCAATGAGGTCTGAGCATGTCTCGGGCAGCTTGATGATGAGGTCTGATTCAAGTGGCTCGGTCGGATCTTCTTCAGGTGCCAGCGGGCTGTCTTCTTCCAAATATTCGGGGTAGTCCGACTTGAGCTCTTCTTCCTATTTTTTCTACAATCGTGACACGGCCTGGTCCAACTCAGACATTGTTCTTGATAACTCGGTCAAGGATTCCTCGGTTTTGGCTTGATATTGGTGAAACGTGTCGGCCAGCTCTTTCATCATGTCTTTAAGTGCCTCGGTCCGCTCTTGTATTTGTCTTGATCTCTCGGCCAAAAAACGTATCAAGTCCCAAATAGCTTTTATGGTCAAGTCATAGACAGAGCCTCCGGCCTCCTCATTGAGCCAACTCCACTCATGTGGCAACATTCCAGCGAGAAACCTTTGAATAAGCTCCAATTTAGTGAATCCATGGTGCGGGCAGCTTGTCACAAGGGAATCAAAGTACCGTAAGTACTCATCCAATGTTTCATCCCGGGATTGCTCAATGTACATGATTCTTTCTCGGACTACTTGTTGGGGGGATGGTGGGTATTACTCCTCATAGTTCCATGACTCACTTCCATAGAAGGAAGACATGTCGATTCTGCAAGTAAATTAGAAAAAGCGCAAACTAGCAAAGCACCGAATAGCAAGCACAGACTAGCAATAAAGGATCCCCAGGAGATTGGAGGAGTCACAATGGTCTCACTTAAAACCCAATCTCCTTAGACTCGTAAGTCTTGGTGACAGAACCCTCTAAAAGCTAGAAATTGAAATCGAAATAATCGGAAATCGGAAAACAAGGCAGTTGAAAATAACGAATTAGGAGAATTCACCGAATAGCAAGAAATAACAAAAATAAACGAAAAACAAAAATAAAGAAAAATAAATGAAAAGAAAAGAGAGAACAAAATTCACCGTGCGTAGCTCCCCGGCAACGGCGCCATTTTGAACAGGCTGTCGTCGTACCTGTGCAAAAACAATTTATAATTTCCTCACTTCAAACTGTGGGTTAGTACAGCGGCAAGCAAGGGTCGAACCCAAGGGAGCTAGATGGTTACTACTTCGTTTTGAAAAGGAAATAAAAGACAATTGGGTGAAAGCAACAGTTTAAGAAACAGTAATAAGGCACGAAAATTGTTAAGGTGTATCAATTCAGAGAAGATATTCAGGTTAGGGTTTTCTTCAATTGTGACTTGTTTTATCATCGATTTCTAAATATCATGTTTCTAATTCCTAAGTGTGGTTACTTCCATTCCAAGTTATAACCTAAAGTAGTGTCTTTTCGGACGCCTACACCACAATTAAACCTAATAATTCAATACTCCATTCCAAGATATATCGAATTAATGCACTATTTGTTTTCAACGGTCTAGTATCAACAAACAGTAAATAGGGGAGTTGAATTGTTCAGTTAAGCTTTGCCATTCCAAGCCTCCACTTAACTTCACAATTCAATCCAAATAATGAGCACAAGGTTTAATCGAATAACGAAACAAGCATTAAGATTCAAATCTCAAAAACATAAGTCACAATTCTTTAACCCTAACCCGAATAAGGGTTTTAGTTACACATGATCATGGAGAAACAATGCATGAATGAAAGGAAAATAAGAACTTCACTAATGACCGAGATTAGGGCTTGGACGTGGCTGAGTTGCTGGCCGAGATGGGAGGAGGGACTGCCGTGTAAGGAGGAGCAACCGGTGGAGGAAGGGTGGAACGTGTGAGAGAAGAGCTCTCCACGTTGAGGGGTGAGTATTATGCCTTGTATGCTCCTCCTTATATAGAGTTTAGAAAACCCTAGAGTTCCCAAAATAAGCACAAGATAATCATGGAAATATTTCCATAATAATCTTTGCTTAATCTTCAAGCCACCTTTGATCTTCTAGAATAATCCGAAACCCTAGCTTTTGAATGTTGCCCTAATATGACAATGTGTTTTTGGGACGAACGAGCTGGACTTGGAACTTGGACTTTCTTTTCCCGATGTTACTGTTCACGGCCCCGAAATCACTGTTCACGCCGGAATTACTATTCACGCCAGAAAACACTGTTCATCCACGGACACTGTTTATCCATTCTGCGCATCTGTTTTGACTTCGGCTCTCGATTTGACCTTCCAAACGACCTCGGATGCTCTCGGTGTGAACTAGAGAGTTGTAGGGAATTGAGTCACCTACGCAACGGCATGTGTCTCGTATTTTTCTGATCATCGTTGCATTCCCAGTCCTCCGGCGAAGCTCCAAAGGTCAATCTGCCATTGTGATGTTTTTGGCATAAAATGCCGTCTTTTATGCACGTCTCCTCCTAGAGCTTCCAAATCACCTGAAATGCAAAACAACACTAAAAAGTAACTGTTCGCATAATTAAGTGCAGAAATTGGTGGGATTTAATGACTCGATGAGTCGTATAAATACGGCTCATCAAACCACCCCACACTTAAACTTGTTCGTCCCGAACAAGAACTATGTCATAAGAGGAATGAATAATGTAAACACCACAATGCTTCGGTCATCCTAGACGTGCTACATGGACATGAATCGATTACTCTAGATCTCGCCTGTTATGCATGCTTGCTACTAATATCTTTGTGCGAAAACATGGGTTAAAGATACGTGTTACCTTTGGGTCGAGATGCAAATCAATTCGGATGTATCTGGAGATAGCCCTGTTTAGACCCATGAACCCTCATTCTCGGACTCGAACTCGCTGCTATATGGTTATGCTTTGCCGCTTTTTCTTACACGTGATTGATTCGAGCTTCAAAGTGTTGAGTGTTTTTCGGCCAGCTATAGTGTCATCTGATTTGGGATTTCAATGATGCTTTCACATGAGAAACGTGTGGACTATCACAATGGTGGTGGATTTGTTGCCTTGAAGTGCGGATTGTGACTTGCTCGAACCGTGGTTCCTTCTCCTTTTGACGCGAGTCAAGCCGAGGGTCGCTCTTCTATTTCCCGGTTACTCGGATTAGAAACCTTCCTGCTCTCACTCATCATCGTCCTTTTGACACGGGTCAAGTCAAGGGTCGCTTGCCTATTTTCTCGGCTACTTGGACTAGAGATTGGACGATGTGTGCCACCGTCCCGCCTAACCGCAAAAGTACCGCAGTGGCGGAGCAGACTCGTACTATGTCGTCTCGAAGTGCTAGCCTCCACGAGCTCCACATAACCATATATCCTGAGTCCGGTCTTTGAATGATCTGTCAAGTCTCTCTAGGGCGTTTCTATCAACTCCACATCCCTGTTTATCTCAACTAACAAAGGCACGCAAAGTTTTAAAATCACATGTTAGTCGCACAAAATCATTTTTCACCAAAGACATGCATGTAATCGGCTCTATCTATTTCACCATATCATTATCCAATACTGCAAGTCTAGGAAGTAGTGAAGTATCATGTACAAAAAATTTTAAAAATCATGGGAAACGTGCTGACTCTGTGCAGGGTGCAGTAAATAAACGTGCTGACTCAATGACTGACTCTCCCACCCCACACTTTTGAAATGAGCCGTGTCCTCACGGCACGACTCAAATCTAGACTCACAAATGCATGCAATTAATAAGTAAGGAAATAGAGTAAGGATAGGCACTTCCCTCGTGCGTGCGTGACAATCAGAGACTACTGATAATTCTCCTGTGAGTCCTCGAAGAGCACCATTGGAGCTTGCATCGTAGCGTGAGTTTGTTGCACACCGAAAGGTCTGCGTCAATGGCATTAAGACGAATAACAGATTCCCAGGAGGTTGGAGGAGTCACATCGGTCTCACTTAAAACCCAACCTCCGTAGACTCGTAAGTCTTTGTGACAAAATCTGTAAACGCTCATGTTTCTCGACGCAACTTATTCGAGGTGTGAACTACTCATGTCGGATACAGTCTGTTGCTAACATCTCTGATACGTTCGCCTCTGTCCCTGCATAAAGATCATCTCCTTTCCCAAGTACAATGTGACAATAATGACTCATAAATAAACATAGTAAGTAAATAAACTGAAATGTAAAAAAAACGTGCAAACCGTGCAGGGCTGCCTCCCTGCGAGCGCCTTTGTTTAACGTCGTTGGCTCGACAGTACCTCTTTAGGGATCACAAGTTAGGATCCCATGGACGTGTGAGGTCAAATCTTGCTACTCCTCTATGATGCTCATAGCCCTTATCCAGTGGTGCTCTCGTGTTTCTCCATCCTGGTTTCCATCCAAACGTGTTATGTCGCGGTCTCTTCCTCATATACGGATGGTCAGAATCCTTACGAACATGGTAGTTTGATCTTTTTCCAGCAAATTCAGGTGACAACCTTTTTGTTCCCATGTCATTCTTGGTCCTAATGTCTGAGATGGCCGATTGTCCCAGGGTGAGTGCGATATGGCTGTGAGCGCTGGCATCTCCCGTCTGCAAAATGTAGGAGTCAATATCACGGGTGAGTGCGAGAATACCTGGGTCCTTACCTGAATTGATCCTTCCCGGGGACGTCTCCTGTTTAACTGCCGCGGACGTCTCTTGATTTATCGGTAATTCTTCATACGTCCGCGCATAAATTGTAGAGAGGTCCGCGCCCTTTACTGAGGTAGGATTTTTGATGGATGTGACCTTGATTTCCTCGGTTGCTTTGATAGGCATGACTGGTTCTTCCTCGGGTAGATCCGCAATGAGGTCTGAGCATGTCTCGGGCAGCTTGATGATGAGGTCTGATTCAAGTGGCTCGGTCGGATCTTCTTCAGGTGCCAGCGGGCTGTCTTCTTCCAAATATTCGGGGTAGTCCGACTTGAGCTCTTCTTCCTATTTTTTCTACAATCGTGACACGGCCTGGTCCAACTCAGACATTGTTCTTGATAACTCGGTCAAGGATTCCTCGGTTTTGGCTTGATATTGGTGAAACGTGTCGGCCAGCTCTTTCATCATGTCTTTAAGTGCCTCGGTCCGCTCTTGTATTTGTCTTGATCTCTCGGCCAAAAAACGTATCAAGTCCCAAATAGCTTTTATGGTCAAGTCATAGACAGAGCCTCCGGCCTCCTCATTGAGCCAACTCCACTCATGTGGCAACATTCCAGCGAGAAACCTTTGAATAAGCTCCAATTTAGTGAATCCATGGTGCGGGCAGCTTGTCGCAAGGGAATCAAAGTACCGTAAGTACTCATCCAATGTTTCATCCCGGGATTGCTCAATGTACATGATTCTTTCTCGGACTACTTGTTGGGGGGATGGTGGGTAGTACTCCTCATAGTTCCATGACTCACTTCCATTGGAGGAAGACATGTCGATTCTGCAAGTAAATTAGAAAAAGCGCAAACTAGCAAAGCACCGAATAGCAAGCACAGACTAGCAATAAAGGATCCCCAGGAGATTGGAGGAGTCACAATGGTCTCACTTAAAACCCAATCTCCTTAGACTCGTAAGTCTTGGTGACAGAACCCTCTAAAAGCTAGAAATTGAAATCGAAATAATCGAAAATCGGAAAACAAGGCAGTTGAAAATAACGAATTAGGAGAATTCACCGAATAGCAAGAAATAACAAAAATAAACGAAAAACAAAAATAAAGAAAAATAAATGAAAAGAAAAGAGAGAACAAAATTCACCGTGCGTAGCTCCCCGGCAACGGCGCCATTTTGAACAGGCTGTCGTCGTACCTGTGCAAAAACAATTTATAATTTCCTCACTTCAAACTGTGGGTTAGTACAGCGGCAAGCAAGGGTCGAACCCAAGGGAGCTAGATGGTTACTACTTCGTTTTGAAAAGGAAATAAAAGACAATTGGGTGAAAGCAACAGTTTAAGAAACAGTAATAAGGCACGAAAATTGCTAAGGTGTATCAATTCAGAGAAGATATTCAGGTTAGGGTTTTCTTCAATTGTGACTTGTTTTATCATCGATTTCTAAATATCATGTTTCTAATTCCTAAGTGTGGTTACTTCCATTCCAAGTTATAACCTAAAGTAGTGTCTTTCCGGACGCCTACACCACAATTAAACCTAATAATTCAATACTCCATTCCAAGATATATCGAATTAATGCACTATTTGTTTTCAACGGTCTAGTATCAACAAACAGTAAATAGGGGAGTTGAATTGTTCAGTTAAGCTTTGCCATTCCAAGCCTCCACTTAACTTCACAATTCAATCCAAATAATGAGCACAAGGTTTAATCGAATAACGAAACAAGCATTAAGATTCAAATCTCAAAAACATAAGTCACAATTCTTTAACCCTAACCCGAATAAGGGTTTTAGTTACACATGATCATGGAGAAACAATGCATGAATGAAAGGAAAATAAGAACTTCACTAATGACCGAGATTAGGGCTTGGACGTGGCTGAGTTGCTGGCCGAGATGGGAGGAGGGACTGCCGTGTAAGGAGGAGCAACCGGTGGAGGAAGGGTGGAACGTGTGAGAGAAGAGCTCTCCACGTTGAGGGGTGAGTATTATGCCTTGTATGCTCCTCCTTATATAGAGTTTAGAAAACCCTAGAGTTCCCAAAATAAGCACAAGATAATCATGGAAATATTTCCATAATAATCTTTGTTTAATCTTCAAGCCACCTTTGATCTTCTAGAATAATCCGAAACCCTAGCTTTTGAATGTTGCCCTAATATGACAATGTGTTTTTGGGCCGAACGAGCTGGACTTGGAACTTGGACTTTCTTTTCCCGATGTTACTGTTCACGGCCCCGAAATCACTGTTCACGCCGGAATTACTATTCACACCGGAAAACACTGTTCATCCGCGGACACTGTTTATCCATTCTGCGCATCTATTTTGACTTCGGCTCTCGATTTGACCTTCCAAACGACCTCGGATGCTCTCGGTGTGAACTAGAGAGTTGTAGGGAATTGAGTCACCTACGCAACGGCATGTGTCTCGTATTTTTCTGATCATCGTTGCATTCCCAGTCCTCCGGCGAAGCTCCAAAGGTCAATCTGCCATTGTGATGTTTTTGGCATAAAATACCGTCTTTTATGCACGTTTCCTCCTAGAGCTTCCAAATCACCTGAAATGCAAAACAACACTAAAAAGTAACTGTTCGCATAATTAAGTGCAGAAATTGGTAGGATTTAATGACTCGATGAGTCGTATAAATACGGCTACTTCCATTCCCAAAAAATATATTTTAATTGCCCAAGGTCCTTTTTCTGACATTTTTTCGTGTGAATTGTATAAGATGAGTGGACGTACTAGCTTGTGAGATCTACAACATCTACTACATCAGGGGCGGACTCAGCACAATGCTTAGTGGTGCTATAGCCCGTAGATATTAGAGAACATTATAGAGGTTTACAAATGAACTAAACTTAGATCTCAGGCAACTATGAGCTAGACTGTAACCTAAGCCCTAAAGACAGAAGACAGATGATGAAAACGCAAAGGAGGAAATCGGCCCCTGAAAAGCCCTGAATCGGTGCCGGCGGGATGAGTCGAGGAACAAGACTTGTCGCCACAAAAGGACCACAGTATCGACCAGATCAGACTTGGATCTTGCTAGAAAACGTCGCAGAAAGCAGCAGCGCTGCGCGATGTCAAAGTCTCCTTCGTCTTCTACTTGGATCTCGATTTCACTTTCTCTGTCTTCGAATAAGATGGTGTGAATCCCTAAAGGAAGAATTTGCTCAAATATGTTTGACCATTTGCTGACTCTAAAGCACTGCGTTTCAATAGAAACACAGCTTCCTGCTTGGTCTTCAAGTGCTGGGCCTAGATGCACACGGCCCAATCCAGCAAGGTCCAAAAATGCAAGCTTGATGTCAGTTTGAGCATGCTGGATCTGTCTACTTAAAATGTAACCTAACTATTTGTTACATGGCTTTGGTTCCTAAATACATTAGGACCTAAAAACTTGCCTGAGATTATTACCACTCTCAGCTCTACTTGGTATACTAATGCAACAAAAATAAATCTGCATAATATGAGTTTGCAGCTCGCTGCTGCATAATATGATGTGGACAAATTGGACCCAGCCCAAGGATGCGGGGAAATGCTAGGTGTACTTCAATTGAAACTCATTAGCAGCTTTTGATGTGGACAAATTATTGCGAATGGCTGAGCTGTATCCAAATGATTTTGCGGGTGTGCCGGAAGTGGTGGTACGCCATCAACTTCGGAGTTATGTTAGAAATGTTCGGGGAAACCCAAATTTTGTAGAGTTGAAAGGACTTTCAGATCTTTGTGTCAAACTTGTGGAAATAAATAAGTGCACCACATTTGATTTGGTGTACAAGCTTCTGAAGTTAGCTCTGATTTTGCCAGTTGCAACTGCAAGTGTTGAACGTGTTTTTTCAGGGATGAATTATGTGAAGAGTCAACTATGTAACAAGATGGGTGACCAATGGCTAAATGATCGTCTTGTAACTTTTTTTAGAGAGAGACGTTCTTAGAACAATTAGTGATGATGTTATTCTATCTCATTTTCAGCAAATGAGTAGTAGACTATATTTGTTGTAAATTTAATTTGTACGACTAATGACAACGTTATTTGCTATTTTCTTACAACCTTTTGAGTTGAATGTTGTTATCGGGTGAAAAAAAATTCAACCCCACTAAAAATTATTTCCTGGGTCCGCCCCTGTACTACATACATTAGGAGAATACTAAAATCACCATCTCTTTGCATAGTGAAAAAGAAATAGCCTTTCAGACTTAGTAGAAAGCCAAATTCCAGTGATGCTGTACTAAGGCCCTGTCCACTTTGAATTATATTTTTGACTTATAAGTTATTCTAAGTTAATATCAGTCACTATAAGTTAATATCAGTTAAGATCAGTTAAGATCAGTTAAGTTACTATTCATATCATTATCATACTATTCATCCTACCATCATCATCATACTATCATACTATTCATCATCATACCATCATCATCATCAACACCATACCATCATCATCATACCATGATACTATTCATCATACCATCATCATCATACTATCATACTATTCACCATACCATCATCATCATACTATTCATCATCATCATACCATCATACTATTTATCATACCAGCATCATCATCATTCATACCATCATACTATTCATCATCATCATACTATTCATCATACTATCATCATCATAATATTACTATTCATCATCATCATAAATACTATTCATCACCCATCATCATCAGTATATTACTATTCATCACCATAAAAATTACTATTCATCATCATCATAAAATTACTATTCATCATCATCAGTATATTATTATTCATCATCATAAAATTACTATTCATCATCATCATCATCATCATCATATTACTATTCACAACCATCATCATCATAATATTACTATTCATCACCATCACAGCAATCATCATAATATTACTATTCATCACCATCATCATCAGTATATTACTATTCATCATCATCACTATATTACTATTCATCATCATCATAAAATTACTATTTATCATCATAAAATTACTATTCATCACCATCATCACCCCCATCATCATCGTCAGTATATTACTATTCATCATCAGAAAATTTACTATTCATCATCATCATCTTCATCATCATAATATTACTATTCACAACCATCATCATCATAATATTACTATTCATCATCATCACAACCATCATCATCATAATATTACTATTCATCATCATCACAACCATCATCATCATAATATTACTATTCATCATCATCATCATAATATTACTATTCATAAGTTATTCTAAGTTAATATCAGTTAAGATCAGTTAAGATAAATTAATATCAATTAAGATCATTTAAGATCATTAGTCAAAGTGGACGCACCCTAAGTCTAGAAAATCGCGTGCGGGATGCTTGTTTAAAGTCATATATACTTCTTTGTAGGTTGCGTACAAAGGCCTTGATTCTGGGCTGATGTGGGGAAACATGAAGGAGTTTTCATATAAACTTCCTCATGTAACATGTCATGTAGAAATGTATTGTTTACATCCAGATGGTCGAGAGACCACTTCCTAGCACATCTGGTACGACCCGGCCCAAATCGAACAAAAATTTATGATCTGGGTCCGACCGGTGAATCAAATTTTTTGGAAATTGAACCGTGGATCGGATTGGACCTAAGTCTATACGGTCCCGGCCGAAATAGTGGATTATAATTTTTTTAAATGTGGACGGTGGATCGGAGTGTAGGGCAGTAATTTTATGTTACAATCTCTAATTTTACGGCCCGGATCGGACCGGTGGACCAGAAATCTCTTAAAAAATGGACGTAGACCGGACCGAACCCCGGATCAAACCCGTTAAAATTCGGTCCGCTTTAGTATGAATTTACGGTCCGATCCAATTTTGTACATCCTTACATAGCAACAACATGGTATGTTGCTCTATTATCAATAATCCAGCTTTTATCAAACACAAAATGGTATGTTGCACTACTATCACTAATCCAGAAAATGTGACTAATACGTCTTGATGACTGATGAAGCACTAGTCGTGATCGTGCAATATCAAATCTAAATTTATAGTGTCCACTATCTTGAACTCACTAGTAAACTAGTAAAGTAGCAAGTAGGGGTCGAACCCAAGGGAAGTATGTCAAATACTCGTTGTTCTTTGTACCAAATGTAAAGGAAAGTAAGTACAAGTTTTTGGGGTTTTTGAAATTGGGTTTGGAATGTAAGTACAAGTGCATGAAAGTAAAGGAAATGGTTTGTGATCAAAGAGTGAGTATTTGGTTTAGGGCATTTCTTATACTTCATTTATCATAGGCATTCAATGATCTATCTCACGTCCCATAGAGTGTGGTTGTTCCGGCAAGGGAAACAACCCAAAGTACTCCGGCAAAGGTAGTACACCACGGTTTTACCGAACTAGGTAGTAGTGTGGTGCCATAGGCAACCTAAAGCGTTAATGCCCCACTACCTCACTATGGCCGGTTTCAACTTTCTAATCTAGTCCTTTTTAGATGTCACAATCCGGCAAAGGTATTGCTCATCTATGTGTGCTATTCATTATTGCCGCAAGGCATCAAATGAATGTCACTTTAAGGATCATAAACTTGACCAAGCTTAGTCGCAAAACAGCCACTTAGCCAAGCATTTCTTATCCTTAGAATGGTATCCAAGGACTAGTGGAACGTGTGATATCATTGAGTGTAAGTGCCTCAAAATAAAAGCATAAGAATATGATCCCTAACCCAAATAAGAGGGGTTTTAGCCACTCATGTTCATGATGAGAACAAGAGAGCTAAGGTGCATAAAGGGAATCAACAGATCACACCCAAAGTGTGTGACTAGGAAGCCAAAATGCGTAGTACGAAAAGTAAAATGCGCAACAAGTAAGGGAAGGAGTAGAGAGATGTTGAATTTTCCAATTTCCAAGCCTAATGACAAGAGTAACAACTATGGAATTGAGAGTAATTTTTCGAATGTCTTATTACAAGGGCCAATGGCCTCTATATATAGAGAATGAGGAGGATTCTAGGCCCTTGGATGAAACTTGATCTTCAAGTTTGAGTGGCAAAATGAACTTGGCAATATGAAGCCCTATGACCGACTTTCTATATTGGGAAGGGGAGGATTGGCGACTGCAACCTTGCCTTGGAATTAGCGCAAGGAATGACACGTGGCACATGGGGGGTAACGAGCCAAGAAATCGGGGGGAAAGGCTGTCAGGCGCTGGCCGGGTGTGACCGGGCGTGGTACTCGGCGTATGCCCTGGGTTCTTGGCAGGCGCTCGGCATTCGGCCTTGGGAGCTCGGCTGGACGCTCGGATACTTGGCTAGGCGCTCGGACGTGCGCTCGGGCATGCGCTCGGCCATGCGCTCGGAAATGCGCTCGGCCATGCGCTCGGGCGTGCGCTCGGCTGGGACTTCATTCCTCGGACAGGCGCTCGGGTGGGACTTCATTCCTCGGACAGGCGCTCGAGTACTCGGGACTGGGAGCTCGGACGTGCGCTTGGGAATTCTCGGCCGGCCCGGTAGCGCCCGTCCTCGGTTCCTCGGACATGCCCAGCCTTGCGCCTGGGGCGCGACCCTCTTTTCTCGGCCAGGCCCGGTCTTGCGCCTTGTTTTCTTAATGAGGTCCTTAGGACCCGATTGAAGTCCCTTGGTCCCTTTTCACCCCAAATCTTCTTGTGATGCTTTTATGGCCTAAAATGCCATTTTTAAGCTCATTTCCTCTTCAAGCTCCAAAAGGCCCTGAAATCCAAAACGACATTAACAAGTAAACGTTCTCATGATCAAATGTCGTAAATGGTGGGTTTTAATGACTTAATGAGTCGTATAAATACGTCTCATCAAACCACCCCACACTAGAACTTGTTCATCCCGAACAAGGCTTTAAGTTACAAGAGGAAAAACACATATGCAAACATCACAAGCTCTCTCGGCCACAAGATAAGCGCTAGTCTAGATTTCCCCTTTCCATGCATTCTCAATGACTACTCAAGGCATTTTGCTAAAACATGCAAATAACTTGATACATGTACCTTTGAGTCGAAATGAAAACCAATTCGGATGAGTGGGAGATAGTCCTTTTTAGGCCCATGATCTACACTCTTGGATTCGGATCTTGCTACATGGTTATACTTGTTGCTTCTTCTAGCACGTGATGAATTCAAGCTCAAGGGTTGAGTCCTTTTGATACTTTTCTTGGACATACTTGTAGTGAACTTTGGCCTTCGGCCTTTGTGTGACTTTGATGATCTTTCACTTTTTTGCTTCGGGTAGGCTCTCACATGAGATGATTTTTTTTCTTTCTTTCTTTTGAGCTTTGCTCCTTTTGTGATTTTTCTTGTCCATTCCTTTTTGGGAGGTCCAATCATCGCCCTCAAGCATATGGAAATACCTCCCCGCTCTTTCTCATCCTTGTCGTTTCGTGCGAGTCAAGATGAGGGTCACTCATCTATTTTCCCGACTACTAGGACTAGAGATAGGACGGTTTGATTCCCGTCCCACCACTTGCATAAATGCTGCAATGGTGGAGTCAAATACAACCACGAGTCTCAAAGCGCAGCCTCCACAAGTCCATATAACCATGTAACTCGAATCCCCGATCCTTGAGTGCTTTGTCAAGCCTTACTAGGACATTTCTATCAACTCCACATCCCCTATTTATCCCAACTCATAAGGACACATAAGAAGTTAGATCACATGTTAGTCGCACAATTTATATTTCATAAGAGTAATGCATGTACTAGGATCCATCTATTTCACATCATGAAAGCACAACTCCCCATCCCTACGCATTTTATTCACCAAACTACGCATTTTATTCAAAAAATTTAAAATTTTCAAAGGGAAACGTGCTGACTCATGCATGTGCAAGAAAAATAGACGTGAGACACAACAAACTACTAAACACCCCACCCCACACTTTTGAAATGATCCGTGGCCTCACGGCACAACTCAATCAACACAATCATGCACAAAATCAATGGAAAGAAACAAGGTACAAGAGTGAAACGGAACTCCCCTCGTTTGCCATGAAGTGGCATGGCGTGGACTCGGATGAAGCTCATGGGGGCTAGGTCGGGCTCGGCTGCTCCTCTCGGATGTGTCCAGACGCGCTTGGTGCTACTCGGGCTCTTGCATAAAATGCGTAGCCGTGAAGGTAACATGCAAAGCGGAAGCGCACCAGCAGTCGGGCCTGGGACTTACGGGTGCGTACGTCCTCTTTAAGCGAGCCTTGGCTTAGGGTGCGTCCCGGTCTAGGACCGTCGCTGGGTTCCTCGGGCTTAAGGTCTCGGCTTTTGGCATAAAGTGCGTAGGATAAAGAGTAAAGTGCGTAGCACTTGAGCCCGACCTACAAAAAATATCCTTATTTCTTCCCAAACATAAAAGAGGGTGAGGGTTAGAATAAAATGCAAGAAAATGAAATGCAAGGAAATACTGTAAAATGTCGGGCTGCCTCCCGGCGAGCGCCTTTGTTTAACGTCGTTGGCTCGACGGTACCTCCTTCAAGGAGGTTGGGGTGGCTCGGCTAGGTCACACTCTTGAGCCGGCGGTGTGTCCCCTCCATAGTAGGGCTTAATCCTTTGTCCATTCACCTTGAACCGGTTCCCATCTCTTGGGTTCTCAAGCTCTATAGCTCCATGGTTGAAAACTCGAACCACAATGTAAGGGCCGGTCCATCTAGACCAAAGTTTCCCGGGCATCAATCTCAGCCAAGAGGAGGAGAGGAGGACTCTTTGGCCTACTTCAAAGTTGCGACGGAGAATGTACTTGTCATGGTATAGCTTCATCCGTGCCTTATAATCCGATTGCCCCTCATAGGCCTCAAGCCTCAACTCTTCAAGCTCACACAATTGTATCTTCCTCTCTATCCCCGCCGCCTTCAAATCCATGTTGCATTGTTTTAAGGCCCAATATGCCTTGTGCTCCAATTCCACCGGAAGGTGGCATGCCTTGCCATAGACCAACCAAAAGGGTGAGGTCCCAATTGGCGTCTTATAAGCCGTCCTATAAGCCCATAGAGCATCATCCAATCTTTGACTCCAATCTTTCCTTGTTGGTTTCACCATTTTTTCTAAGATCCCTTTGATTTCGCGGTTGGAGATCTCCGCTTGTCCATTTGTTTGAGGGTGATAGGCCGTGGATGTCCTATGGTGAACATGATAGTGTCTCAAAGTGGCGGCCATCATCCTATTGCAAAAATGTGTGCCTTGGTCGCTTATGATTGCCTTAGGTACCCCATCCCTACAAAAGATGTTAGCACGCAAGAAATCCACAACAGTTTTAGCATCATCACATCTAGTGGCCTTGGCCTCCACCCACTTTGAAACATAATCTACCGCAACAAGGATATAAGCAAATCCACATGAAATAGGAAAGGGCCCCATGAAATCAATGCCCCATATGTCAAAGACATCATTAACCAAGATGGGCACTTGGGGCATCTCATTTCTAGCCGAAATATTGCCAACTCTTTGGCATCTATCACATTTCCTACAATGCTCATATGAATCTCTAAAGACACTAGGCCAAAAGAACCCGCTATCAAGGATTCTCCTAGCGGTCCTCCTAGGCCCAAAGTGTCCACCACAAGCATGTTCATGACAAAAGCTAATAATAGAGGCAATATCAAAATCAGGGATGCATCTTCTAAGCAATTGATCACTTCCTATCTTCCACAAGTAAGGATCATCCCAAATGTAAAACCTAGCCTCATGTTTCAATTTCATGCATTGTGCTTTTGTATAAGAAGGGGGAAATGTACCTCCGACCAAGAAGTTCACAAGAGGAGCATACCAAGGTGCTTGGCCCGAGAGGGCATAGAGATGCTCGTCTGGGAAGGTCTCGGTTATGGCCCCTGGCTCCTCCTCTCTCACAATTCGACTCAAGTGGTCGACCACTGTATTTTCTATCCCCTTCTTGTCCTTGATTTCCACGTCAAATTCTTGCAACAACAAGATCCATCGAATCAATCTCGGCTTTGCCTCCTTTTTAGTCATCAAGTATCGAATAGCCGCATGATCCGAGTATACTATCACCTTGGTCCCAAGCAAGTAGGACCTAAACTTCTCTAGTGCAAAGACAACGGCCAAGAGCTCCTTTTCGGTTGTTGAGTAGTTCCTTTGGGCCGAGTCTAGTGTCCTTGATGCGTAATAGATTACCACCGGCTTCTTCTCATCCCTTTGCCTTAGGACTGCCCCAACAGCATAGTCACTAGCGTCACACATAATCTCAAAGCCCTTGCTCCAATCCGGAGCACGAATGATAGGTGTGCTAGTGAGGGCACTCTTCAACTCGTCAAATGCCTCCTTGCATTCCTTGGTAAACTCAAAGGGTGCATCCTTTTGCAAGAGGCTAGACAAAGGCAAGGCTTTCTTAGAGAAGTCCTTGATGAACCTCCTATAGAAACCGGCGTGCCCAAGAAATGATTTGATATCTCTCACTGTGGAAGGGTAGGGAAGGGTCATAATCACATCAATCTTTGCCTTGTCGACTTCCATTCCATCCTTAGAGACAATGTGTCCCAAGACTACTCCATGGGTGACCATGAAATGGCACTTCTCATAGTTAAGGACTAGGTTCATCGAGACGCATCTTTCAAGCACCGCGTCCAAGTTCCTTAGGCATGCCTCAAAAGTATCACCATGAACCGTGAAGTCGTCCATGAATACCTCGATAAAGCTCCCAATCATATCTGAGAAGATACTAGTCACCACTCTCTGAAATGTGCCCGGGCATTGCATAAACCGAAGGACATCCTCCGAAAGGCAAATGTGCCGAATGGGCATGTGAATGTAGTCTTCTCTTGGTCCTCGGGAGCTATGGGAATCTGATTGTACCCCGAGAACCCATCAAGAAAGCAGAAGAATGGCTTGCCCGCCAACCGGTCTAGCATTTGGTCGATGAATGGTAAGGGGAAGTGATCCTTCCTTGTGACGGCATTTAACTTCCGGTAGTCTATACACATCCTCCACCCATTCTTGACCCTTGTAGCCACCATTTTGCCCTCGGAATTCTCCTCAACTGTAATCCCGGTCTTCTTGGGAACGACATGAACCGGGCTCACCCATCTACTATCCGAGATAGGATAGATTACATCCGCATCTAGCAACTTTTGGATCTCCTTTTGGACCACCTCCATCATAATGGGATTGAGACGTCTTTGAGGCTCTCTTGATGGTCTAGCCCCATCCTCTAATAGAATCCTATGCATACACACGGCCGGGCTAATGCCCCTTAAATCACCCAAGGTCCAACCGATTGCCATCTTGTGTCGGGACAACACCTCTATCAATCTCTTCTCTTGGTCCATCTCAAGACCATTCTTGATGATGACCGGCAAAGTCCCATTTTCACCCAAGAATACATACTTCAAATGATCGGGTAATGGCTTGAGCTCTACCTCGGGTGCCTGCACAATAGAAGGTAAACATGTCTTAGTCTTGTAAAGATGGATTTCATTGACCTCATACCTTGGTGTAAGTGGCATAGAAATGCCCAAGTCGGTCAAGGCGCCTTCCATTCCTTCGGCCAAGTCAAAAGAACTCTCGGCCGAGTATAATGCTCTATCAAGCACAAGCTCTAGAGGGTCCAATTCTCGCTCCGGTTGGGCCTCATGGACTAGATCATCCAAAGTATCTAAGGCATGCACGGTCTCAAATTCCAATGGGTGTTTCATGGCCCGAAAGATATCAAAGCTAAACACCTCCCCTTCGACCTCCATAGAGAGCATTCCACTTCCACAATCAATTTTCATCTTGGAGGTTTTGAGGAAAGGCTGGCCAAGCAAGATAGGCGCATGATCATTAGGGCCACAATTTTCCATTTTTAAGACATAAAAATCCTCCGGGAAAACTAACTCTCCAACTTGGACTAGAACGTCCTCAATCTTTCCTTCGGGTTGCTTACATGACCGGTCCGCCAATTGGATGGTGAGTCCGGCGGGCTCAAGAGGTCCAATCCGAAGGCTAGAATAGATGGAGTACGGTAGAACATTAATTGAGGCTCCAAGATCCAACATGCAATTCTCAATCCGAATGTTGCCTATGGTGCAAGGGATGGTATAGGTGCCCGGATCACCACATTTTGGGGGCACCGTCATTTGGATTACCGCCGAAACGTTCCTACTCATCAACTCTTGATCAACACAAGTCCCTCTCCTTCGGTTGGTGCATAGTTCCTTCAAGAACTTAGCATATCTCGGAATTTGCTTGATGGCCTCCAATAGGGGAATGTTGATCTCAACTCTACTAAAGAGCTCCCAAACATCCTTATCCATCACATATCTCTTGGGAGCACGGGTCGGAATGGGGAAGGGCAAGGGAATGCTCAAATCATGGTTTTTGGCCTTGGACGGAAGTGCCGGGCTCGGTTCGAGTCCCTCAGTCTCGGGTGAGGGTATCGGGTCTCGTCCGGGCTCCTGGAGTGCTGAAGGGATCCTCGGTCTGTCCGATAGCACGGGGGTTGCCGAGCCCTGCCTGAGAGTACCGGGCGATGAGTCCTGATCGGGAGCTCCGGATGTTTCGAGCGCCTGGTGCGCGTCCGTGTGTTCTGGGTCCCCGGCACCGAGTCCCTCGGGCATCATGGGTCCTTCTTCCTCTTCTGTTTCCTCTAGCTCATTCACCAACCTCTTACCATTCCTTAGAGTTATGGCGCTCACATTGCCCCTCGGATTTTGAACGGTTTGAGAGGGAAGCCGACCGGCCTCCTTCTTCATTTCGGACACGGTTGTAGTGAGTTGGGACAACTGCTTTTGGATCTCGGCTATTTGCCCCTTGGTCTCGGCATGATTTTGTTGGTTCATGGCTTGATGTCTCTCAATGGTGGCATTCATGTGCATATTACTTGCGGCCAACTCCTTCATCATTTCCTCTAAGGACCGGTTTTGCCCTCCTAAACTTGGGCCACTTTGATTCTGATTAGGGGCTGGTCGGTTTTGGGTAGGTCCTCCTTGTTGGTATTGCCTTTGGGGAGGCCTATAGACATTGTGGGTGGCTTGAGGGGCGGCTTGTTGATGGGATTGATGGGATTGGGGAGCTAAGTCTCTTGGGACGCCATGACGCCAAGTCTCACCGGCCGGCCCTTGTCCATAAGGGCGACTAGGTCCGGCCCGGTTTGGATACCCTTGATAGTCCCCCATGGCATTTACCTCTCCATGGTCCTCTTCTAGCAAAGTCGGGCAAGAGTCCGTTTTGTGGTCCATAGCCCCACAAAACTCACAAACCTTGGCCTTAGCCGGTTCCCTTCTCATCAAATGTATCATCATTTCCTTCATTTTCTTTACATCCTCGGACAGCTGATTATTAGGGGTCTCGGCCTTAGCCACACTTCTAGTTCGGGCGAACTCCTCTTGACGGCTATTAGCTTCCTCAAATCTAGCATTCTCGGCCACCTTTCCGATTAAGTCCCTTATTCCTCTTAGTGTAAGAGTAGACATAGATCCTCCGGTCGATGCATTCAAAAGCATTTTATCCAAAGGCTTGAACCCATCCAACAAGTACTCAATTAGGAGCTTCTCGGGAAGCCCTAAATTGCAACAACTCCCCTCCAGTTGGTTGAACTTCTCAAGATAGTCGTACATCGACTAATTCGGCCCTTGTTTCAACTCTTGCAATTGCCTCCTCACTAGTGAGGCTCGGCCAATAGGGTAGTACTTGGCCAAAAATTTCGATTGCATTTGGGCCCAAGATTGAATACTACCCGAGGGCAAAGAGAGGAACCAATCAATGGCCGAATCCATTAGAGAGAAGTAGAATGCCTTCAACTTGAAGTCATCTACTTCTACTCCATGGGGCTTGAGATTTTGGCATGTGCCATGAAAACGTTTGAGATGGGTAACCGCGGACTCTCCTTGAGTACCCGAGAACTTAGGCAAATTGTGCACAACTCCGGTGCTAACCAATATATCCTCTAGTTTCGGGCTCTCATAGATACACCAAGATTGGTTTCTAAAGTTAGGAGCCGAAAGGTCCCCCATGGTGGGTTCTTGATAGAACACATTCTCAAAGTTTTCATATTGTACTCTTGGGGCGCGTTGTTGAGGTTGAGGTTGAGGTCTAGGCGGAGGTATAACCGGTTGCCTTGGATCCATTCGAGCTTGGTCCACGGGCACCCCTTGGTTTCTCTCGGCCGCTTGCCTTTGCCTCATCTCTCGGAACAAGTTCTCCGGGTTCTCATGGAATAGAGGAATCCCATCGTCTTGTTCCATGTCATTGTTTACCACATCTTCATCAAAATGATCACTATGATGAGACATGGTTCGCAACGTGTAACAAAAAGTAAAAACGAGAAAAACTTTCAATGATTCACTACTTCCCCGGCAACGGCGCCAAAATTTGATGAAGCACTAGTCGTGATCGTGCAATATCAAATCTAAATTTGTAGTGTCCACTATCTTGAACTCACTAGTAAACTAGTAAAGTAGCAAGTAGGGGTCGAACCCAAGGGAAGTATGTCAAATACTCGTTGTTCTTTGTACCAAATGTAAAGGAAAGTAAGTACAAGTTTTTGGGGTTTTTGAAATTGGGTTTGGAATGTAAGTACAAGTGCATGAAAGTAAAGGAAATGGTTTGTGATCAAAGAGTGAGTATTTGGTTTAGGGCATTTCTTATACTTCATTTATCATAGGCATTCAATGATCTATCTCACGTCCCATAGAGTGTGGTTGTTCCGGCAAGGGAAACAACCCAAAGTACTCCGGCAAAGGTAGTACACCACGGTTTTACCGAACTAGGTAGTAGTGTGGTGTCATAGGCAACCTAAAGCGTTAAAGCCCCACTACCTCACTATGGACGGTTTCAACCTTCTAATCTAGTCCATTTTAGATGTCACAATCCGGCAAAGGTATTGCTCATCTATGTGTGCTATTCATTATTGCCGCAAGGCATCAAATGAATGTCACTTTAAGGATCATAAACTTGACCAAGCTTAGTCGCAAAACAGCCACTTAGCCAAGCATTTCTTATCCTTAGAATGGTATCCAAGGACTAGTGGAACGTGTGATATCATTGAGTGTAAGTGCCTCAAAATAAAAGCATAAGAATATGATCCCTAACCCAAATAAGAGGGGTTTAGCCACTCATGTTCATGATGAGAACAAGAGAGCTAAGGTGCATAAAGGGAATCCACAGATCAAACCCAAAGTGTGTGACTAGGAAGCCAAAATGCGTAGTACGAAAAGTAAAATGCACAACAAGTAAGGGAAGGAGTAGAGAGATGTTGAACTTTCCAATTTCCAAGCCTAATGACAAGAGTAACAACTATGGAATTGAGAGTAATTTTTCGAATGTCTTATTACAAGGGCCAATGGCCTCTATATATAGAGAATGAGGAGGATTCTAGGCCCTTGGATGAAACTTGATCTTCAAGTTTGAGTGGCAAAATGAACTTGGCAATATGAAGCCCTATGACCGACTTTCTATATTGGGAAGGGGAGGATTGGCGACTGCAACTTTGCCTTGGAATTAGCGCAAGGAATGACACGTGGCACATGGGGAGGGGTAACAAGCCAAGAAATCGGGGGGGAAAGGCTGTCAGGCGCTGGCCGGGTGTGACCGGGCGTGGCACTCGGCGTATGCCCTGGGTTCTCGGCAGGTGCTCGGCATTCGGCCTTGGGAGCTCGGCTGGACGCTCGGATACTTGGCTAGGCGCTCGGACGTGCGCTCGGCCATGCGCTCGGGCATGCGCTCAGACATGCGCTCGGGCATGCGCTCGGGCATGCGCTCGGGGGTGCGCTCGGCTGGGACTTCATTCCTCGGACAGGCGCTCGGGTACTCGGGACTGGGAGCTCGGACGTGCGCTTGGGCATTCTCGGCTGGCCCGGTAGCGCCCGTCCTCGGTTCCTCGGACATGCCCGGCCTTGCGCCTGGGGCGCGACCCTCTTTTCTCGGCCAGGCCCGGTCTTGCGCCTTGTTTTCCGAATGAGGTCCTTAGGACCCGATTAAAGTCCCTTGGTCCCTTTTCACCCCAAATCTTCTTGTGATGCTTTTATGGCCTAAAATGCCATTTTTAAGCTCATTTCCTCTTCAAGCTCCAAAAGGCCCTGAAATCCAAAACGACATTAACAAGTAAACGTTCTTATGATCGAATGTCGTAAATGGTGGGTTTTAATGACTTAATGAGTCGTATAAATACGTCTCATCAATGACACGTCGCATATACCGGCCATATAAAATTGATTTTCTTCTGCCCCTCTAGATCCTTGTTTCAGCATAGTCATGATTTCATTAACGTACTCATGAGTGAAAGGATTAGCAGAAGTAAATATTACTTGCAATTTGAGAAGAACTTGTACCTTGTGACCTAGTGCTTTCCTCTACCGTTATTCATTACAACACTGTTAGCAATTCTACTGTACAGTTTTTCCTTTGTATAGTTAGTGTCCTTTTTTTTATAAGGTATAGTTAGTGTCCATGAGAATAGCCATTATGTTTATAGGAATTTTCTATAGTATATCCTGATGTTGGCAACAACTCTAGTAAGGTCTCTACCTTGCTTTAAAATCATTACCATCATATATAAATTCTCTTGAGAAGTTGTAAATAATCTTGAAGAATTCTGTTGGCTCTTTTGACGATTAGTGTATTAGGATCGCGCAAGCAGCGATGTTGAGATAAAACAGAGGAATTGAAGCGAGACATCAAAATTTGATACTCAGTTCGTCACTACACTGTGACTACGTCTGGGGCACTACGAAGCCAGGGTTTTCACTATGAGATGTTTGATACAATTACAATAATCAACGTGGATATAAATAGAGTGACCATCTAAACCCTAATTATATAATTAGGAAATAGAAATCCGAAGTCTGACTGGCAAAATTATGGACTACCTAAACTGGACAAGCTCAATAATCATAGCAGACTCCACAACCCAATAATCTCCCTCATGGAGACTTATTCCAATCGTATTGTCTTCGTCCAGAACAACATATGCAGGCGGTAGTGCCAAACCTTCCGCTCACGTCTTGAGCTCAGTTGAAGCAATACAAAACTTCAACTTCTTATTCTTCAAAGTTTTGCTACCCTGCGAAAGTTTCTGCCTCATGACCACAAACACCGTGCCACAAATCTACATCACCACCCCCACCTCAAACAACGTTGTCTTTCTGAATGTTCCTCATCTTGAACAACGTTCCTTCCTTCTATCCTTGAGCTATCACCCTAGATCCCTTTGCTATCTTTCAGTTCCTCCAGCTGAAGGTTACATCACCTTCTTCAACTCGCTGCCCAACTGATTGCAAATTCTTTCTTCTTTGAGCTATGACCCTAACTCCCTTTGCTATCTTCCAGCTCCTGCAGCTGAAGGTTACATAAAACCTTTATTCATCCAACTGCACAGTTGATAGCAACACTACAAGAAAATATGTTAAAAGCTACGATTTAAATCCAACGGAATATATTTTGTTGATAATATGTATAAAACCTTCAAAAAAATGTTTTTGGAAGTAAGTCAGTTTGAAATTTATGAATTATAAGCGACAAATTAAATTCAACGAAAATATGTTGTTGATAATATATATAAAACCTTCGAACTTTGGATGAAAATAAATTCGTTGAGATTTATATGTTATAGCTACAAATTAAATTCAACGGAAAATATGTTGTTGATAATACATACATAAAACCTTCGAAATTTGGTTGGAAATAATTCCATTGAGATATACGTGTTAGAGCTACAAATTAAATTCCACAAAAAATATTTCCTTTTTTATAGTGGGTGGGTACAACAAGTCGGAACATTACAAGGCATATGAGCTTTAGCATTATTACATATAATTATATTGATCTCCGGAGTGCAAGGCATCTTGATCGGATCCATAAGCATCTGGTACACCTCTCCACTTTTGAAGCGCATGCCACGTTGGCACCTTTACCATGAATCCGCACACATTCAACCAAATCATCGATACATCTTTGACACTTGGAGCTCAGGCCACCTTGGGAACCTTTACCGAATAGCACCACCACGAGGGAAGAAGAACACATCACGCGAGAGGCATGAAGGGGAAGGCATCCACGAGGGATGTCGAAAGCATCCACCTGCGAGGCAGAACGAGGAAGGCATCCGTGAGCAATGTACGAAGCATCCATGCGTGAGGCGGGACAAGGAAGAGGGAAAGGAAAAGGAAGGAAGAAAATTAGGAGAAAATATTTTGTTGATATTATGTATATGAAACCTTCAAACTTCGGTTGGAAATAAATCCGTTGCGATTTATGTGTAATCAGCAACAAATTAATCTCAATGGAAAATAATTTGCTGATAATATTTATATAAAATCGGCAAAACTGAGTTAGAAACCATTGAGATTGATGTGTTATATGCTAGTAATGATAAAGATAATGCTCCTATCCAAACTACTTCACCAAAGACTGTCTACTACAAAAAAATATGTTCATTTACAACAAATAATCACACAAAATTATAAATGCAATAACAAATTTACAATTATCATTTGTTATCAGTTAGTATGATGTTCAAAATCAAATAGATTTGTCACCACATATCCAATTCAATAAACTGAACTGTAGATTGATTAAAGTTGTGATAAAAATTAAAGAAGAATTTGACGCATATGGTAGCAATTGAACTCGTATAATTTTAGAAAAAATCAAAATCAAAATTTTTTGTGCATTGGGTAAATAGGATTTTTTTATTTGATTAAACTTCAATAAGTAAGTTATTATCTAGTTATTATATTAGTTTGGTGATTTATAAAATAAGTATATATAAATAAGTAAACATAACTAGACAAGATAACTTTTGTACCTCAGTGGTTAGATAAGTGTTGTTATGGTTGAGAGGACTAGGGTTAAATTTCTAGTTTATGCAATATTTATTTAACATTTTTGAGGATGGATCGATAGGGGAGGGTCTCCGGCGAGGTGGCAGCGTCCGACGATGGGAGGACCGACGAGGTGGCGGTCGCGAGGGTATGATAGTAAATATATTTATTACTACTACCTTTAAAATTAACGGAATAATTCCGTCGAAAATAATGCAAAGGGTATAATAGGAAATACATTTAATTGCTACACCGTAAAATCAATGGATTATGCGTCGATTTTCTTGATTTTATCACTCTTTTAATTTGATATAATCAACGGAAATATCCGTTGTAAGTGACGTTAAAATCGACGGATGTGATAAAATTGATAGCCATATAACCAGCAACTTTCCAACGAAATAATCCGTCAATTTTAATAACATTCTTATAGAAATAGTGTAAAAACAACGTAATCGGCCATTGATAATAAGTGTTTTTCTTGTAGTGAAATTCTTCTTTTCTGCTGCCACACTTACTGTTGTAACCGTTCCACTCCAACTCTCTAGCAAAGAAGCAGATATTGCTTGCATCTCATCCTTGAATTTAATATCAATCGAGCTCAAATGCGCGACTGTCATATTAAACTCGCTTAGGTGTTTAGCCAATACTGCACCCTCTTCCATTCTGAGGTTGAAATGTCGCCGCATCTGGTGAACGTTGTTTGCCGCAGATGGTTTCTTATACGACGTAGACAACGGATCCAACATCTCCTTCCTGTGCAACAGCTTCCACTCGCCGTCCTTTATACCGTTGGGTTTCTTTCCATCTAAAGGTAGGTACGACTCCCTACCATATAGGTAATTCTCAATCTGCATCTTCCAGAACCTGATATACGATCCATCAAATTTCTCCACTGGCTGTTCTCCATCTCTCAACATGACTCTAGACCATAAGCTCTTCCTACCAGTTGTTAGGATCGCGCAAGCGGCGATGCTAAGAGAAAATAAAGGAACTGATGTGATAACAACAGAATTTGATACCCAGTTTGTCAGTACACTGTGACTACATATGGGGGCACTACCAAGCTAGCATTTTAACTATGAGATGGTGGATACAATTACAATAATCAACGTGAGTATAACTAGTGTGACCATCTATAATCTAATTAGGAAATAGAAACCCGAAGCCTGACTGCCAACATTATGGACTTCCTAAAATGGACCAGCCCAGTAATCTAATCAGGCTCCACAACCCAACATAATGTAGTCACATCTAGGAGTTTGCAGCTGATTTGTGAACATGGGAGATGATTCAACATTTACTATCTTGGTCAAGCTTTTCTCTGACTCATGTTGGTGGACATCATATTGATAAGTCGATTTCTCGACTATCTTTCTCCGACCTTTACTAGATGTTTTGATTCGTTCCGAGTCTCTTTCGATGTCATTTAACCCTCGTATTTGCTATTTCAGGTGAAAACCGGATTCTATGGCTCTCGGACTTAAGACTATCAATTCTCGAAGAAAACTGAAGTTTCGAGCCAAAATGGAGGAAATCCCATGCAAGTACCAGACGCTCGCCCGAGCGCCTAGCGACAAGGACTAGGCCTTGCCATCCATCTAGACCGACGCTCGCCCGAGCTTTCCTCGACATCTGCTCGGGAGCATCAAACACTCGCCCGGTTCAAAGCACGCCCGCCCGAGCGCCTGGCGACAAGGACCAGGCCTTGCCATCCACATAGACCGACACCCACCTGAGCATCTCAAAGCCCTGGCCGAGTCCTTCTTCCATCAGACCGCTCCGCGCTCGGTCGCATCCCACCCGAGTCTCGAACGCTCAACGCTCGGCCGAAACTTATACTCACCCGAGCGTGCCAAAGGCCCGGCCGAGTCTCCTCTTGCCAACCGAGTCCCAATGCAGAACCAGCCCAATGCTCGGCCGAGCGTCCATACGGCCTGGGCGAGTCTTGCTTGAAAGTCTGGATTTTTAATCCTTGGCTATAAATAGAAAGTTTCATTTTAGGCACAACTATCGAGTTTTTTTGAAGAAGCACAAGGGTTTTGGAAGTTCATCAATCAAGCTTGGAGCCACTCTAAGGATAGGAGGGAGACTTTCAATCGTAGTTTCTTCATCTTCTTTGTTTCTACTCCATCATCTTTGTAAAACTACCTTTTGATCATTATTGAATATGACATGTGAGTAGTCTCTTCTAGTTTCTAGGGGTCCTATGGACCTCCTTGGTGTATGAAACTCTATCATCTATTGATTACATGTTGAATATCTATTCATTACATGTTGAATGAAGCTTTTTTATGGTTGTGAATCTACTTGGATGTGATGTCAACTCTATGCCCTCTAAGTGTTTGACAAAATGCCTAGGTGGTATAGAAACATGAACTTGTAGTTGAGTATTCTAGCGAATGAGACTATTAGTTCTAGAATGAAAGTAGATTCGCCCTTGTTAGGTGACAATCACTAGCGTGACTCATCCTAACATTGAGATAGGCTTGGTCTTCACCACTCTTTGATTTTGATCACTCAACTAGCGTTGATGATTGAGAAACTTGAGTTGGACGTGAGCTAAAAATATCGAGAGATTGAAGCTCACGTGCGAGGTGCCTCTCCCTTAAATCAAAGAAGTAATATAGGGATGGAATTTGATTTAATAGTCGCACTTGGACGACCCGGTATTTACCGGTCATTATAAATTACTTTTGACTACACAATATTACAACGCATCAAAATGGCGCCGTTGCCGGTGAGCAATGAATTAACTAGGGCATTAGAGTAGATTTTGTGAGATTTGGATTATTCTTGTAAATATTTTTCTTTTTCTTTTGTACATTCTATACACTCATATCCCTTGCTAACTTTTGTTCTATTTTTTGGCGAGGATGGACTCATACAACCAACAAGTCTCTTACGATGAACATTATTACCAAGAGGAGGAGCAACCAAATGCTTATTGGGAAGATCATTGCAATCCAACCCATTCCAACACTCAAAAATTGGATGATAGCCAATATATAATTGTTGAAGACTCCTACCCTCAATATCCTTCAAACCCTCTACCCAACGGTGGACCTTCCTTCTTTGAGATGCAAGCCATGATTCAAGCTTACCAAGCCAAGGTTACCCAAGACAATCTGGACCTGCTACAAACTTTCCAAGACTTGAACCACCGTATAGACGAACTTGTTACTCAAAGACAAGTGTTGAAAAGCACATTAGCGCAACAAATAATGGAGAATGGGAATGTGGATGGAGAAGAAGAGGTTGCCGAAGAAGAAGTCCTTGAATCTAGTGATGATAAATTACCAAATGGCTCTTTTGAAACGCTCAGCCAAGCTATCAAAGAGCTAGATTAAGATGATTCGAGCAAAAAATACTACAATCTCGGGACACCTTCACCTCCACCAATACTAGGCGAGCTTGAATCTCTTGATGGGGATGAATTTGAACAAGAGCATATGGAGCCACGAGGATTCCAAGAGTATGAAGACTTTGTTGAGGTATATATGGAATCGACTAAAGACCAACCTCGCATGCAAGAAGACACAAGTCTAATGAGGGAGATTGTGAAATGGGCACCTAAGGACATCATTGAAAAATTGAAAGAATGTGTGCCCATCAAACTAGAGGCTAGCATTGAAGATCCCTTCTTTGCCACAAGGCCTCGGGACAAGTTTTGGAGTTTCCTACTGACAGAACCGCTCGTCGTTAAAGCGATTTGTGCAAATAAATTTATAATAGTCCGCTACTCGCAACTATACTACTAGGTAGTACTTGGTAAGTAGGGGTCGAACCCAAGGGAATTAGGGGAATAGGTTATTCTTTTAAGGGATTTGTCTAGCGAGAGAGCGTGTTTTAAGTTGGTTGAGGTTTTAGTGCTAACAACTACGTGACTTTTTGATTGGTTGCGGATTTGATTGCTGAAACGTAAATTACAGAAAAGTAAATACTGAAAATACAAAGGAGACTTACAGTGGGTGATGCGTGATTGGTAAGTCCTCCGGATTGTGAGCAGTTGATGGTTGTAGTTGATCGAACAGTAAAAGTACAGACAGGGGGGTTTTGTAATTGCGAGAGAAGTATTCGGTCTTGGGGGGCCTTGTATTATATCCTGTTCATTCTTTTAGTAACCCTTCTAAGTATTCAAACGTATATTGAGGCCCTTTCGTAGCGCTCAATAAACTCTTGTTCTAAGCGATACTAATTCCTTCTTTCGAAGTATCTTAGCAGTAAGTGCATCCATTTGGTCCCTTTGGTCCAGTTTCCAAATGGTTTTTAAGATAGATCGAACTCCTCAGATAAGCTTTGCCCTTTCGTAGCTTCCACTTATCCGAGTATGTTCACGAATTCCCACAGTAGAGTTTTGCCCTTTCGTAGCTTCCACTCTACCTTGGAAATTATGACCTTTTAAATGGCACATAGAACAAGTTTTGAATACAGAGAAATGAAACTAAACGAAGTAAAACATTTTATAAAACAAGAACTCCCCTTCAACCGAATGAAGAGTTTAGTTATGAATATCCATGGAGTTGGACATCATAACTAGGATATTGAAGAGAATACTCAAGAACAAACAGGAGTAAAGAGAGAAGAGAAAGAGATTACTCAAGAACAAACAGGAGTAACTCTTGAACTGTAACTGAAAACTTGAGTACTCAAGAACCGACAGGAGTACTCAAGATCGTACTAAAGTATTTGAGAACAAACTGAACTTTTATTAATATCAAAACCAAACTTTACATAGTAACAAACTTAGAGAGATAAGTGGAATGGATTGTGGATGGTGGGATTTGTGTGGATGATTTGAAATGGGAAGGATGGCTTGGTATTTATAGCCATGGAGGAGAGAAATGGATGGCTTGGATTGAGGCATGTGTTTGTGCATCCAAGGGTGGAGATGAGGGGAGAAGGAGAGGAGGGCAAGTGTCACAAGGGGAGAGGAGGAGGGCAAAGCCGCCGGCGGCTTTTGGTGTGGATGGAGGAGGATGTGACATGTGGTGGTGTGGGAGAGGAGGAGAGGTGGTTGTGAGGGCAAAGCCGCCGGTCCATGTGGCATGAGGAGAGTGGTTTGTGAGTTTTGTGCAGTTTGCACAAAATTATCAGTGTATTTCAGCTCCAGATTGCCTTCGGTTTCTCTTCGGTTTGATTTGTTTTGAATGATTCCAAGTCAGGATCTTTAGATTTCTTCATTCAGC
This sequence comes from Rhodiola kirilowii, assembly GCA_033675215.1. Lineage (NCBI taxonomy): Eukaryota > Viridiplantae > Streptophyta > Magnoliopsida > Saxifragales > Crassulaceae > Rhodiola > Rhodiola kirilowii. The sequence continues at coordinate 40,603,016 of CM066199.1, forward strand.
GTCTGATCTTGACCTTGGATTGTCTCCTGATATCTTTTCTGTGCTAAAAGCTCTTCCTTAGCGTGTATTCTCTCTAAGCTCTGAAATACCCTGTAGAAATGTATCGGGACTAAAACATCGAAGTTAGATAGACAAACAGTCTAATTTGGTGGGTTTAACTGTGTTTATGATTCATACAATTGTGGTCCATCAGATAACCCCACACTTTTAGTTGTTCGTCCCGAACAATGCTTTATAAGGGCGTTACTAAGTAAGTTGGTTAAAATATGAAAGTAAGATAATGGTACTTGATTTCTCCTAATTCATGCATTACTAATTGTTACTAAATTAAACTGTGTAAATAAGTAGAAGAAACTTGATACTTGTACCTTTATGCTGGGATGCAAATTAATTCGGATGTTTCGGGAGATAGCCCTTTTCAGGCTCCTGGACTACACCTTTGGGATCGTCTCGCACTATATGGTTTTCTTGTAGCTTTCTCTAGCACGTGATTCGATTCGGGTTTCAGTGAGTTGAGTACTTTGATTACTTTTGGCGAGGGACTGCTTTTTGTAGTGAATTGGCCTTTGGCCTTTGATTTGACGCTTTGAGTTCTTCACTTTTGTTCGGTTAAAACCTTCACAATTTTGGGCCTGAGGCCTCTTGATTTGCTTCTTCGAGCTTTTTGCGTCTTTGTGACTTGCTAGTCCATTTTCTCAAGCCTTCTTGGGAGGTCCAATCATCGCCCGCGAGCATATGGAAATACCTCCCCGCTCCTCTCGTCTTCGTCGTTTTGCGCGGGTCAAGATGAGGGTCGCTCGTCTATTTTCTCGGCTATTTTGACTAGAGAGAGGACGGTCTGATTCCCGTCCTCGCCTTTGCATAGATGCTTCCTGGCGGAGTTGACTTCAATTATTCACTGAAACCTGAAGTGCAGCCTCCACTGACTTCGAAAACCATGTAGTTTGATCTGATCCTTCAAGTGCTTGCCAAGCCCCTCTAGGGCAATTTCTATCAACTCCACATCCCTAGTCTATCTCGGCACAAAAGACAAATGAGAAGTTACATTCTAAGTTTTTAAACAGTTTGCATTTTCACAAGGTTGATGCATGAATTATGATCTATCTTTTTCACATTCTTAAGTTCATATTTTCAAAAAGATACTATTTAAAAAGAAAAGAAAAACATGCAGATGGTTCTCACCCCACACTTTTGAACGAAGGCGTGCCTTAGTTCAAAAGTCATGCAAATATATACAAAAGAAGGAAATGACATTAAGGAAAAAGAAGAACAGAACTCCCTTTTACTGTGTCGTGGAAATGACATGGCATGAGGCTGGATAATCGAGGAAGTCTGGCTGGGGCCTCGAACTCTCAGCGCAGGCCCGGTAAATTCACGGAAGCTGCCTGGCTGATCCGGTCTTGCTCCAAACTTAATTCCTACATGAAAGATATTCCTTCTATACAAAAAGTGGGTGAGAGCGCTTATTGGAAATTTAAATGACAGAAATTAAAAGTGCAGAAAAGTAAGATAGTGTCGGGTTACCTCCCGACCAGTGCACTTGTTTAACGTCGTTGGCTCGACAGTACCTTGTTTTTGATCATTGGTTGGGATCCCATGGGTGGCTCAGGTTGAATTTTTTTGGGGCTATGCTGGCTTCGCCGTGGTAATGTTTGACTCGTTGCCCGTTTACCGTGAATTTACTTTTATTGTCCATGCTTTCCAACTCAAGCCTTCCATGGTTGTATACTTTAGTCACAGTATAAGGGCCGGTCCATTTTGATTTTAGTTTGCCAGGCATTAACTTCAACCGTGAGGAAAAGAGTAGTACTTGTTGTCCTTCCTTAAATGAGCGGCGGAGGATGAATTTGTCATGATATAATTTCGTCCGTGCCTTGTAGTCTGTTTGCTCTTCATAGGCTTCAAGCCGCAATTCTTCAAGTTCGCATAGCCTAAGCTTCCTATCCAGTCCGGCAGCTTTTAAATCTGGATTGCACTTCTTGAGCGCCCAATAGGCTTTATGTTCTAATTCTACCGGAAGGTGGCATGCCTTTCCATAAACAAGCCGAAAGGGGGAGGTTCCAATTGGTGTTTTGTACGCTGTCCGATAAGCCCAAAGAGCTTCGTCCAGTCTCTGACTCCAATCTTTCCTACCTGGTTTCACCATCTTTTCTATAATACTTTTGATTTCGCGGTTGGAGATCTCCGCTTGACCATTGGTTTGGGGATGATATGCCGTAGATGTTCGGTGGTGGACATGGTATCGTTTTAAGGTAGCAGCCATCATGCGGTTGCAGAAATGAGTTCCTTGGTCACTTATTATGGCTTTGGGTACCCCGTACCTACAAAATATATTAGTGCGCAAAAATTCTATGACAGTCTTTGCATCATCGCACCTTGTAGCCTTAGCTTCTACCCATTTCAACACATAATCCACAGCAACTAAGATGTATGTGTAACCACATGAAACTGGAAATGGTCCCATAAAATCAAGACCCCAAACGTCGAAGACATCGTTGACCAATATGGGTACTTGAGGCATTTCATTCCTAGCTGACACATTTCCTACTCTTTGACACTTATCGCATTTTCTACATTTTTTATTGGCATCTTTAAATATTCCTGGCCAGAAAAAGCCGATATCTAGGATTTTTCTAGCGGTTCTTTTAGGCCCAAAATGTCCTCCGCATGCAAACTCATGGCAGAAGCTAATAACAGAAGCTATTTCATTATCAGGGATGCATCTCCTAAGTATTTGATCTGGTCCTATTTTCCATAAATAAGGATCATCCCATAAGTATTGTTTAGCCTCATGTTTAAGTTTCATGCATTGTGCTTTAGTAAAAGAGGGAGGAAACGTACCTCCCACAAGGTAGTTGACGATTGAAGCATACCATGGTACTTTGGTTGAGACGGCGTATAGGTGCTCATCTGGAAATGACTCGGTTATGTGCCCTTCTTCTTCCTTTCGGACAATCCTACTTAGGTGGTCGGCCACCGTATTCTCAATTCCTTTTTTGTCCCTTATTTCTACATCGAACTCTTGCAGCAGTAATATCCACCGTATGAGTCTTGGCTTGGCTTCCTTTTTCTTCATCAGGTAGCGGATGGCAGCATGGTCAGAATAAACTATTACTTTTGCTCCAAGCAAATATGGTCTAAACTTTTCTAGAGCGAAAACTACTGCCAAGAGTTCCTTTTCGGTGGTGAAGTAGTTCCGTTGGGCAGGATCTAGGGTTCGTGAGGCGTAGTAGATCACACCTGATTTCTTTTCAATTTTTTGGCCGAGAACTGCCCCTACAGCGAAGTCGCTTGCGTCGCACATGATTTCGAATGGTAGTTCCCAATTTGGTGTTTGGATGATAGGTGTGCTAGTGAGGGCTTTCTTTAGATCATCAAAGGCTTTTTTGCATGCGTCGGTGAATTCAAACGGAACTTCTTTTTGTAGGAGAGAGGATAGGGGCAATGCCTTTTTGGAGAAGTCTTTGATGAATCGTCGGTAGAATCCTGCATGGCCAAGGAATGATTGGATGTCTCGGACCGTGGATGGGTATGGTAGAGTCTTGATCAGGTCGATTTTTGCTTTGTCTACTTCCATACCTTCTTTCGAGACGACATGTCCTAAGACTATTCCATGTGTTACCATGAAGTGGCACTTCTCATAATTGAGCACTAAGTTCATGGACACACATCGTGCTAAAACTGTGTTCAAATTGCTTAAGCACGCGTCGAATGTGTCTCCATGGATGGTGAAGTCGTCCATGAAGACTTCAATAAATTCTCCGATCATGTCTGAAAAAATGCTGGTCACAACCCTTTGAAAAGTTCCTGGAGCATTGCATAGGCCGAATGACATTCTTCTGAAGGCGAAAGTACCGAATGGGCAGGTAAATGTTGTCTTTTCTTGGTCTTCAGGTGCTATGGGGATCTGATTATATCCTGAGAACCCGTCCAGGAAGCAAAAATATGGTTTGCCTGCCAGCCGGTCCAGCATTTGATCGATGAATGGTAGAGGGAAATGGTCTTTTCTTGTGACGGCGTTCAATTTCCTGTAGTCGATGCACATTCTCCAGCCGTTCTTGATCCTTGTTGTCACCATGTTTCCTTTGGCATCTTCTTCGACTGTGATCCCACTTTTTTTGGGAACCACGTGGACAGGACTCACCCATTGGCTATCTGAAATGGGATAGATAACGTCCGCGTCTAGTAGTTTTTGTATTTCTTTCTGGACGATCTCCATCATGATTGGGTTGAGTCGTCGTTGAGGCTCTCTTGATGGTTTTGCTCCATCTTCAAGTAGAATACGGTGCATGCATACGGCCGGGCTGACTCCTCTTAAATCGGCCAGTGTCCATCCGATAGCCAGCTTGTGTTGTTTCAGCACTTTTATCAAGCTTTGTTCTTGTCCTGTTTCCAAGCCACTCTTGATAATTACTGGGAGAGTGTCATTATCTCCTAGGAAGGCGTACTTTAAATGTCCAGGAAGGGGCTTTAACTCTATTTTGGGGGGTTGCATTACCGAGGGCACGAAAGTATTTGATTTGAATAATTTTACCTCGTTGACTTCATATTCTAGTGTGAGAGGCTCCGAGATCGTTAAGTGGGCCACCATTTCATGCAAGTTTTCAGTTAATGAGCTTTCGGCTCCGTTGAGTACGGCTTCTAAGAGATCTGCTCTTGGTTCTGATTGAGTTTCTTGGACCAGATCGTCCAAAGCATCGAGAGCGTGAACTTCCTCGAAATCCATATAGTGCTTTATTGCTTGGAATATGTCGAAGCTGAAGACTTCTCCTTCTACTTCTATTGAGAGCATCCCACTTCCACAGTCTATCTTCATTTTTGCTGTTTTCAGAAATGGACGACCGAGAAGAATAGGTGCATGATCAGTAGGTCCGCCATTCTCCATTTTTAAGACGTAGAAGTCTGCTGGAAATACTAATTTGCCTACTTGAACCAGGACGTCTTCAATTTTGCCCTCGGGCTGTTTGCATGATCGATCAGCTAATTGAATAGTGAGACCGGTGGGTTTGAGTGGTCCAATCTTAAGGCATGAGTAGATAGAGAAGGGAAGAACATTGATTGATGCCCCTAGGTCTAGCATGCAGTTATCGATTCTGATGTTGCCAATTTTGCACGGAATGGTGTAAGTTCCAGGATCTCCACATTTAGGGGGAACTTTCCGTTGCATGACTGCCGATACGTTCCTACTCATCAGCTCCTGATCGTTTCCAGTATTCCTCCTCCGGTTGATACAAAGTTCTTTCAAAAACTTGGCATACCGAGGAATTTGCTTGATGGCTTCCAAGAGGGGGATGTTGATTTCAACCTTGCTGAACAACTCCAACACTTCCTTATCCATGACATATTGTTTTTGCACGCGTGTAGGTACTGGAAATGGAAGTGTTGTGCTAATTCTAGGATTTTCAGTTCTGGGTATCAGGTCAGGCCCGTGTTCCTGGGACGTATTCTCTTCTTCTTCGGACGCGTCCCGTTCTTCCTCAATTATGTCGCCGTCTTTATCGGTTGCTTCTTCCTCTAGAGTTTCGAGAGGCTCGGGCCTTGTTTGTTTTTCTTTGGGTAACCTTGGGTCTTTTTCTTCTTTTTGCTCCACAGTTTTGCCGACAATCGTTTTTCCACTCCTAAGAGTTACGGCATTCATATTTTCCTGCGGGCTTTGAATAGTTTGGGACAGGAGTTCACCGGGATTACTAGGGAGTGCGGATACTGATGCAGCGAGTTGGGCGATGTGCTTCTTCAAGTCTGATAATTCTTCTTTTGTTTCGATTTGGTTTCGATGCATAGTAGTATTCAACTGTTGCACAGTTCCAGTTAATTGCAGCATCATATCCTCAAGTGATTTGTTTGCCCCTTGACAATTCCCTGAGCTTGCTTGGTACTGGTTTGACTCCTCCTGTTGGTATTGGTCTGCTGGTGTGTTCTGGTTGTACGGTTGATAGAATGACTGGGCTAGTTGAGGGACAGCTGGCTGTGTCTCCTTCTGAAGATAGTTGTTGTTACGCCAGCTTGGGTTGGTTGTTTGACCGTACTGTCTGTTTTGTCCGGCTCTATCATTGTTGTTGCTGTTGTTGTATCTTTGGTATCCTCCCACTACATTTACTTCTGCAGGTTCCTCTTCTATTAATGTCGGGCATGTGTCAGTCTGGTGCTCCGTAGAACCGCAAAATTCACAAGGTTTTACAGGAACTGGTTGTCTTCGTATGATCTGAATCATCATCTCCTTTAATTGTTTCATCTCTTCAGTTATGGAGTTTACTGATGTTTTGGCTTGTGCTACCTTTTTTGATCGAGAGAATTCATCTTGACGAGCAGTCTCTTCTCTAAATCGGGCATTTTCAGCAACGTTGGCGATGAGATTCCTTATGCCACTCAATGATAGATTCATCATGGATCCTCCCGCTGAGGCATCCAAGAGCATTTTGTCTAAGGGTCTTAATCCATCAATGAGGTATTCGATGACGAGTTTCTCGGGCAGTCCAAGGGTACAGCAGCTCCTTTCTAGGTAATTGAATTTTTCCAGGTAATCGTACATGGTTTCATTGGGACCCTGTTTGATTTCCTGTAGTTGCCTCCTTAATTGCATTGCTATTCCCGCCGGATAGTATTAGTCTAAGAATTTCTTCTGCATTTGAGCCCATGTTCTGATGCTTCCGGAAGGCAATGAAAGGAACCAGTCGTTTTCCGAGTCTATGAGGGAAAAATAGAACGCCTTTAACTTAAAGTCGTCCATATTCACTCGATTGGGTTTTAGGTTTTGGCAAATTCCATGCAGGCGTTGGAGGTGAGTTGTGGCGGATTCTCCTTGAGCTCCTGAGAATTTTGGCAAGCTGTGGGCCACTGTCGCGTTGATGGTTATGTTTTCTAATTCAGGGTTCTCATAGATGCACCACGGCTGTGTTTCGAAATTAGGGGCATTTAATTCTCCCATAGTAGGTTCACGGTAGTTGTTGTCCCCATAGTAGTTGTCGAAGACAGGTTCTTGCCTAGGCATTTGTCGGGGTTGAGGGTATGGTGGGTATCTAGGGGGCTGTACTGGACCAGCTGGGTTTCGGTCCTCGGGTGGTTCTTGGTTTCTTCGGGCAGCCTCTCTATCACGAGCTCTTCTGTTTCTGATGAGTTGTTCCGGATCATCGACGAATGGAACCTCATCATTTCGATCGTACAGGTTTATTTCTTCGTCATCCTGGTAGTCATGGTGGCTTTCTTCGCGAGACATGGTTGTTTTGAAGTGCGTATTGATTCGAACAACTTATCCGATGGCTAATTCCCCGGCAACGACGCCAATTTGACAGAACCGCTCGTCGTTAAAGCGATTTGTGCAAATAAATTTATAATAGTCCGCTACTCGCAACTATACTACTAGGTAGTACTTGGTAAGTAGGGGTCGAACCCAAGGGAATTAGGGGAATAGGTTATTCTTTTAAGGGATTTGTCTAGCGAGAGAGCGTGTTTTAAGTTGGTTGAGGTTTTAGTGCTAACAACTACGTGACTTTTTGATTGGTTGCGGATTTGATTGCTGAAACGTAAATTACAGAAAAGTAAATACTGAAAATACAAAGGAGACTTACAGTGGGTGATGCGTGATTGGTAAGTCCTCCGGATTGTGAGCAGTTGATGGTTGTAGTTGATCGAACAGTAAAAGTACAGACAGGGGGGTTTTGTAATTGCGAGAGAAGTATTCGGTCTTGGGGGGCCTTGTATTATATCCTGTTCATTCTTTTAGTAACCCTTCTAAGTATTCAAACGTATATTGAGGCCCTTTCGTAGCGCTCAATAAACTCTTGTTCTAAGCGATACTAATTCCTTCTTTCGAAGTATCTTAGCAGTAAGTGCATCCATTTGGTCCCTTTGGTCCAGTTTCCAAATGGTTTTTAAGATAGATCGAACTCCTCAGATAAGCTTTGCCCTTTCGTAGCTTCCACTTATCCGAGTATGTTCACGAATTCCCATAGTAGAGTTTTGCCCTTTCGTAGCTTCCACTCTACCTTGGAAATTCTGACCTTATAAATGGCACATAGAACAAGTTTTGAATACAGAGAAATGAAACTAAACGAAGTAAAACATTTTATAAAACAAGAACTCCCCTTCAACCGAATGAAGAGTTTAGTTACGAATATCCATGGAGTTGGACATCATAACTAGGATATTGAAGAGAATACTCAAGAACAAACAGGAGTAAAGAGAGAAGAGAAAGAGATTACTCAAGAACAAACAGGAGTAACTCTTGAACTGTAACTGAAAACTTGAGTACTCAAGAACCGACAGGAGTACTCAAGATCGAACTAAAGTATTTGAGAACAAACTGAACTTTTATTAATATCAAAACCAAACTTTACATAGTAACAAACTTAGAGAGATAAGTGGAATGGATTGTGGATGGTGGGATTTGTGTGGATGATTTGAAATGGGAAGGATGGCTTGGTATTTATAGCCATGGAGGAGAGAAATGGATGGCTTGGATTGAGGCATGTGTTTGTGCATCCAAGGGTGGAGATGAGGGGAGAAGGAGAGGAGGGCAAGTGTCACAAGGGGAGAGGAGGAGGGCAAAGCCACCGGCGGCTTTTGGTGTGGATGGAGGAGGATGTGACATGTGGTGGTGTGGGTGAGGAGGAGAGGTGGTTGTGAGGGCAAAGCCGCCGATCCATGTGGCATGAGGAGAGTGGTTTGTGAGTTTTGTGCAGTTTGCACAAAATTATCAGTGTATTTCAGCTCCAGATTGCCTTCGGTTTCTCTTCGGTTTGATTTGTTTTGAATGATTCCAAGTCAGGATCTTTAGATTTCTTCATTCAGCGTCTGATCTTGACCTTGGATTGTCTCCTGATATCTTTTCTGTGCTAAAAGCTCTTCCTTAGCGTGTATTCTCTCTAAGCTCTGAAATACCCTGTAGAAATGTATCGGGACTAAAACATCGAAGTTAGATAGACAAACAGTCTAATTTGGTGGGTTTAACTGTGTTTATGATTCATACAATTGTGGTCCATCACCTACCATATTGTGCAAGATTATTCAAAAGGAGCTCCAATGACCCCTTAATTTTAAAGGGTTCAACATTCTTGAAGGGGTCAAACATGCATTTGAAAGTCAATCGTAGGCTTGATGGAAAGAAATTCAAATGGGATTTGAAGGTGGATTGACACGACAAAATCCAAGGCCCCGTGAGAAGGGATCCTAGCAAAGAACTTCTCACGAGTGATTCTATGGGGAGCTTTGCTACGTCTTTGCCAAGACGGGAAAACTAGGCCCTCGCGGGAGGTAACCCGGTTTGTAAGTTTTTCATTCTCGTTCTTCATGTTTAAGTGTTTGACATGATTTTGAGTGGCTTAGACTCTAAGTGTGGAGTGTGATATTTATGATTAGTGGCTCCAATTTTAAGTATGGAGTGAGTTCTACTCACTCCAATCCCACTTCACATTTCCAAGCCCCTCCACCTCACCCTTAATCTATCTATGAATGATGATGTCGCCCTTAGTGTTCATGAGCTTTATATGACTTTATTGTATTGGAACTACTTTGTTGCTATGACTTAGACACCTTGTGCATGAAGGAAGATGTAATTTACTTTCCTTGTTTGAACTCTCCTAAACATATGTGCCATGATGTTATTTTGTGACCTTGTGATACCATATTGCTCATACTTGAGTTTGTTATTATTTCTACAACTATCACTTGTTACATTTAACCTCTCATGTTCTCTTGTCATCAAGGAAAGTATTTGCATCATGTATGATAAAGCTTAGCACATTGACGTCTCTATTGTTCAAGGGAGCACATCTACAAACGAAGGGAGTTCCTATGCGCCTTTATCTCATTTCCTCTATTGTTTGCGCTTAGGGACTAAGCTAAATTTTAAGTGTGGAGTGGGTTAGGTGCATAGTTCACTCATACCATGCCATGCCTAACATTTTTGAATGGACACTTGCATTCATGTACTTTATTTCAACTTTCATGAGTGTTATACGACTAAAGGCTTGTGACTATCATTTCTCAACTTCTATAAGTCACATCTAGCTTACATTTCCCTTTTACATGATTTAGAGTCTAAACCAAGCTAGCTCTATTGAATGCAAACTCGTGTGAATCAATTTTCATTGCTATCTTGTGCCTATCTAGCAATCTAAGTAATTTTCGCGCATGTTTTGAAAAGTTTTTAGCAAGCACACTTTAAAACCTTCATGAAAAACTTAAACCTCTTGATTGCTTTTAGGTGACTTTAGTTCCCTTGCTTGGTACCTTTCTTATGGTTGTTCCTCACGCATTCCATATTCACATTGGGCATATTGTCAAGTTTTAAGTGTGGAGTCAAAAGAGGGTGGAAAATAGGCCCATTCGAAAAAGAAAAAAACATGGTCAAAGATGGCAAAGCCCCGACTAAGAACTCTCTCGATGTACACGAGAAGTTTTTCTCTAAAATATATAAATGACGGGGGTTAGGAAGAAAAGTTCCCCCTCGAAAGCATTTGTAGGCCAAAGGCCAAGTAAAAACCACTTAAACTTCACTTTATGCCTTTCCATCGTCTCTTATATGTGTGAGTTGACCATTTGCATTATGTGCTAGCAAGTTGAGCTTTGGGACGACCCTTATGATTTCACGTAAGCAATTGATTGGCTTATGCTTGTTTTGAGAACTCTTGTTATCGAACTCCTCTTTCCTTATGGATTGTGACTTTAGCGTCTAAAACTTTGAAATGAGTTCTATATCGTAAGCCCGTGGACTAGCCCTAGCTAGCATAGCTGAACGATTGGCACCCTTTTTGTGCAAAACTATTAACCATCTTTCAAAAGCCTTGCTTCAAAAATGAATAGACTTCTAGGTTAGGCACTTGATAGCTATAGTATTGACTTCCTTGAATGTGCACACTCATATGGTCTTAAACGGTTTGAAAACTCTTTTGAAATGTATAGTGATTGTGATGCTAGTTTGGGATGTGAAGTAAGTTATGAGAAATCCTTGCCTTAATTGTTAAACATTCTTGTTTTAACTCTTGTGGGATAAACGCATGTGAGATTTGTGAGTATTCCCGTTTCTGAAAACTCTCATGAGACTATAACTCGTCCACTAGGGTAGCCTAGGTGTTTAAAGGCTTGGTGCATATGCTAAATGCACTCGTAACACCTACGAAAAGGAGTTAGATTGTAAATGAGTTAGAGTAGTTAGAATAAAAGTTTGAGACAATAAATGGATGTTGAGAGAAAATGGGCGACAAACATAATGACTTAGCTATTCGCCATTTGTTTCTCTTTGGCTTAATTTTATTGTTTGCTAGGGATGATTGATGGACCATATTTATATGATTCATTAAGACAGTTAAACCCACCAAATTGGACGCTTTATCTTGACAACTTTTACTTGTTAGTTTCACTTTTGTTCTACAGGCTATTTCAAGGAGTAAAGATGAAACGAGCTAAAATGGAGTTCTTAACACTGAAAGTGAATTACAAGTCAGAACTGGCCATACTCCGACAATACTCCGATCAAGCCACAACTAAGTCCCAATGACTTATCCCAACAAAGATCAAGAACACAAGTGAAACGCCAAGTCGAAGTTCCTCATCTTTTGATGTCAACTAAGGAGCAACCAAAGGGCAACCAAAGAGGCAACCAAAGGGCAACCGGAGTTACATTTCAACCGAAGGCTTTTGGGGAGAAAAGATCTCATTCCACTCACACTCTCCTCCCTCCACCTCACCACCGGCGGCTTTCCATGAGGAAGAGCCATGTGGCCGGCGGCTCTTGGCTTCTTGCCACCTTGCCTGGCGGCTTTGAGCTCTTCCACTCCCCATGTGACATGTGTTCTCCTCTCCTCCACATCTTCTCCTCCTCCATGCCTATAAATACCACACTTCCCTTCCCTTTGTAAATCATCCCAATCCCAACATCCCAATCCCAACATCCCAATCCCAACATCCTCAATCCCATAGTTACTTATCTCTCTAGAGTTTGGGCACAATCCATGTAAACACACCACTTTGATATGAAAGCTCTAAGTTTGTTCTTGAGTACTCTTGTCGGTTCTTGAAGTACTCAAGCATTTCCTTTACTTTACGTTGTTCTTGAGTTTACTCCTGTTGGTTCTTGAGTATTCTCCCCTTTACTTTCCTTGTCTTGATTTCCAAAAACATTTACTTTCCTGTCTTTCGAAAACCTTTACTTTTCAAGCACTTAGCTATGGTATCCACCTCTATGGATATTTGATGAGTTGTATTTATATGATTCATCGAGTCAACAAAACCCACCAAATACGACATTTGATCATAAGAACATATGCTTGTTAATGTCGTTTTGCATTTCAGGGCCTTTTGGAGTCTAAAGAAGAATCGGGCTTAAAAGATGGCATTTAAGGCCAAAATCACCACAAGGCATTATTGGGCCACACGTGAGCCCAAGCCAAACCTAGCCCACTTGCAAAATCTTGATGATTCTAGAAGCATCTCATTATTTGCTCATGCCAATCCATTTTGACTACTTCCAGAGCAAGAGTGCCTTGATGATTCTAGAAGCATCTCATCATTGGCTCATGCCAAGCCATTTTGGCTACTTCCACTCCAAACTTGGAGCCCAAGACAAGAGAAACCCTAGCTCATTTCCTATAAATAGAACCCCTTGGCCTTGTGTAATCTATTCGAAAATCTACTCTAAAATTCCATAGTTGTTACTCTTGTCATTTGGCTTGAAAGAAATCCAACATCTCTCTACTCCTTCTCTTCTTACATTACGCAATTTACATTCCACACTACACATTTTAGGTTGAGCCTAAATTCCGATTGTGATTCCCTTAGTTCTCATATTCATTTCATGAATATGAGTGGCTAAAACCTTCACAATTCGGTTTGGGGATCCCTAGTGTTGTAGCAAGGCTTTGAGACCTTGATCTTAATGCTTCCTTGTATTCATTTGCTAGTCATGTGCCAATGGTTTGGGAATGAATACATAGGCTAAACTAAGGCTTGAAAGGGCAAGGTTTAGCCGTGTGGGTTCACTACCTCCATTGTGCTTGTTGTCATTGAAAAGTGAAACAAGCTTTTGAACCTAGTCTAGTACACCTTGAAAGTGGTTATTAAACTTGTTCGCACTAGAAATCCAAGTCTTGAAAAGGAATGAATTGTGGTGTATGCGCTCGAAAGGGCCTTACTTTAGGGTTTTTGTCTTGAAATGGAACTAACCCACACTTATGGATACAAGGATAGATCATTAGAGGTCAAAGATGAGTTGAGCTACAACTAAAGGCCCCTAGACCGAATTCATTCTCTTGATCACAATCCTCTTGCATTTACTTTCTTTACTTACATGTTCAAAACCATTTTCAAAACCCCAACTTGTCTTTACTTTACTTTTCATTTCGCAAAAGAACAACAAGTATTTGAACTATTTCCCTTAGGTTTGACCCCTACTTGCCGCTCTACTAGTTTACTAGTGAGTTAATAGTGGTGGACATATAAATATTAGATTTGATTTGCACACTAAGACAAGTGCTTATCAATATTCGTAGCTAAACCCTTCATTCGGTTGAAGGGGTGTGCTTGTATCATACAATGTTTTAGACCCTTCTCTTAAGTGCCTCTTTGTGTTCAAAACTTATTCTATGTGCCATATATTAGGTCAGAACACTATTGGTTGAGTGGAGGCTCGAAAGAGCAAAGCTCTTCCATGGGTTCGTGAACTTCCGTGGATAAGTGGAGGCTCGAAAGAGCACAGCTTATCTGTGGAATTCAACCTCTTTAAAACACCATTTGGTTGATCGTAACTGACGATCAAATGGATGCACATAAGCTAAGATACTTCGAAAGGAGGAATTAGCCCAAATAGAACAAGTGTTTTAAACGATGTGGCAAGTCATGTGCTAGAAATAGCCTTGATTCATCTTTGAACACTTAGTATGATCATTAGAGGTCAATGATAAACAGATTTATGATACAAGGCCCCTAAAACCGAATCCTTTCCTTTAATTAAAACATCACCTGTCACTTTACTTTCAGTACCATATCAACTGCTTACTTTCCGCAAGTCTTGTCCTTCAAGCATTTACTTTCAGCAAGTCTTGTCCTTCAAGCACTTTATTTTACGCACTTATTTTCAGCAAGTCTTGTCCTTCAAGCACTTTACTTTTCAGTATTTACTTTCAGTCTCGTATTTACTTTCTTTACTTTCAGTCATCTACTTTTCAGTACTAAAATCACAACCAACCCACGCTACTTTCAGTACTAAAGTCACAACCAACCCCCAACTGTCTTACTTTCCATCTTCGAAAGAACAACTATCCACTAATTCCCTTGGGTTCGACCCCTACTTACCGCTTTACTACCCAATAGTAGAGTACGAGTAGCGGACTTATACATTTATTTATACAGACTGCCTAGCGACAAGGCAACGCTCTGTCAATGATCAAACTCTAAGTGTGGAGTTTGACAGTTGTAATATTGTGTGGTCAAAAGTAATTTATAATGACCGGTAAATACCGGGTCGTCCAAGGAGCAATTGTAAACCTAAGATCACTATTCGATTTTACTAAATAAGTCTATTTCCTAAATGATGGTTCAAATTGTTGATTGTCAAATATTAAGAGAATCAATAAAAGGAAAAGGTTGTTTTCAAGGGTTTAAAAAGCGTTTCTATGGTACTACGTCCCTCGGTGTACTAGACTCCCTATAAGCACAATTTCATGCAAGAACAAGCAATGTAATGGTTAGATTAAGGCGTGCGACTATTAAATCAAATTCCATCCCTATATTACTTCTTTGATTTAAGGGAGAGTCACCTCGCACGTGAGCTTCAATCTCTTGATATTTTTAGCTCACGTCGAACTCAAGTTTCTCAATCATCAACGCTAGTTGAGTGATCAAAATCCAAGAGTGGTGAAGACCAAGCCTATCTCAATGTTAGGATGAGTCACGCTAGTGATTGTCACCTAACAAGGGCGAATCTACTTTCATTCTAGAACTAATAGTCTCATTCGCTAGAATACTCAACTACAAGTTCATGTTTCTAGACCACCTAGGCATTTTATCAAACACTTAGAGGGCATAGAGTTGACATCACATCCAAGTAGATTCACAACCATAACAAAAGCTTCATTCAACATGTAATCAATAGATGATAGAGTTTCATACACCAAGGAGGTCCATAGTACCCCTAGAAACTAGAAGAGACTACTCACAAGTCATATTCATTAATGATCAAAAGGTAGTTTTACAAAGATGATGGAGTAGAAACAAAGAAGATGAAGAAACTAGGATTGAAAGTCTCCCTCCTATCCTTTGAGTGGCTCCAAGCTTGATTGATGAACTTCCAAAACCCTTGTGCTTCTTCAAAAAAACTCAATAGTTGTGCCTAAAACGAAACTTTCTATTTATAGCCAAGGAATAAAAATCCAGACTTTCAGGCGAGACTCGCCTGGGCCGTATGGACGCTCGGCCGAGCATTGTGCTGGTTCTGCATTGGGACTCAGCTGGCAGGTGGAGACTCGGCCGGGCCTTTGGCACGATCGGGTGAGTATGAGGTTTGGCCGAGCGTTGAGCATTCAAGACTCAGGCGAGACTGGTGGGACGCGGCCAAGCGCGGAGCGGTCTAATGGAAGAAGGACTCGGCCTAGGCTTTCAGACGCTCAGGTGGGCGTCGGTCTGGATGGATGGCAAGGCCTAGTCCTTGTCTCCAGGCGCTCGGGCGAGCGTGATTTGGACCGGGCGAGCGTTTGATGCTCCTGAGCAGATGTCGAGGAAAGCTCGGGCGGGCGTCGGTCTGGATGGATGGCAAGGCCTGGTCCTTGTTGTCAGGCGCTTGGGTGGGCGTCTGGTTGACCCGGGCGAGTGACAGAGCCTTGTCGTGAGTGAATGTGCAAAATTAATTTATAAGTGCACTACTTGTGATTTCACTATTGGGTAGTAAAGCGGTAAGTAGGGGTCGAACCCAAGGGAATTGGTGGAATGGTTGTTCTTTGAGGATTTTGTACAGAAAATTAAGTGCGATTGGGGTTGGTTGTGGTTTTAGTACTGAAAGTAATACCGAAAGTAAAGAAAGTAAATATTGAACTGAAAGTAAATACTGAAAAGTAAATTGCTGGAATAGTCAAGTTCAATATCAACCAAGCAACATACCTTGAGCACTGGTCGCACGCTATATTTCAAGCGCAATGCGTGCCAAAGTTATGTTGGATTGATGTTGAACAAGTCTGTAGTAAGCGAACGGAAATGTAAAGACTGAAAATAAAGTGCGTAAAGTAAAGTGCGTAAAAGTAAAGACTGAAAGTAAATTGCGTAAAGTAAAGTGCATAAATGTAAAGTGCTGAAAATAAAGTGCGTAAAAGTAAATTGTGTAAAGTAAAGTGCTGAAATGTAAAGTGCGTAAAAGTAAAGACAGAAATTAAAGTGCTGAAAAGTTAAGTACTGAAAGTAAGCAGTTGATAGTGAGACTGAAAGTAAAATGACAAGTGGTGCTTTGATTTAGGGAAGGATTCGGTTTTAGGGGCCTTGTATCATAGTCCGTTCATCATTGACATCTAATGATCGTTCTAAGTGTTCAAAGATGTATCAAGGCCATTTCTATTACTCGACTTGCCACACCGTCTAGTCCTTTTCAAGACATAGAACACTTGTTCTAGATAGGCTAATTCCTTCTTTCGAAGTATCTTAGCTTATGTGCATCTACTTGATCAATCATTTCCGATCAACCAAGTGGTGTTTTAAAGAGGTTGAACTCCATGGAAAAGCTTTGCTCTTTCGAGCCTCCACTTAACCATGTATGCTCACGAACCCCATGGAAGAGCTTTGCTCTTTCGAGCCTCCACTCAACCATTAATGTCCTAACCTAATATATGGCACATAGAACAAGTTTGAACATAATAGAAGCGTTAAGAAAAGGGTCTAAAACGTTTGCATGATACAAACACACCCCTTCAACCGAATGAAGGGTTTAGCTACGAATATCCATAGAGGTGGATACCATAGCTAAGTGCTTGGAAAAGGAAATGTTTCGGTTTTGAAAACAAAGACAAGAAAGTAAGGTTTTGGAAAGTAAAACTCAAGAACAACAAGAGTACTCAAGAACCAACAAGAGTACTCAAGATCAAAGCAAAATAAAGACAAGGAAAGTAAAAGAGGGGCTGCTGGAAAATAAGAGCTTGGAGCTCAAGAACAAGTGAAGAAAGCTATGGAAATCAAGAACAAAGTAAGAACAAGTTGTGTTTGTATTGAAAGTGAAGAGAAAGAGAGTTAAGCTCTCTTCTCTCTAAAGAACTTGTGGGATTTCGAAGGGCTTGGTCTACATGAGGGCATGTCCTCTATTTATAGACTATAGAAGACTTGGGGGCTAAGCTTAGATAAGAAATATCCCAAAGAAGATAAGGACTGGCCTTGAAAATATCCCAAAACAAGCCACTTGCCTTGCCTTATCTCTTGCCTCCAACCAACTTGAGCTAGTTCCCTCCAAAGGCCAACTGACTTGGCCTTATTCCCTCCTCAAGTGCACCGGTTTGGCTTGGTTGGAGATTGGTTTGAGCCAAAGGTCAACCGAAGTGAATAGTAAGGCCAACCGGGAAATAAGTAGTTTGGATTTAGTTAGACTTCACCGGAATGTGGCCGGAGCAAGAAATGACCAGAACATGGTGGTGGTTGGATGAGCTTGATCGGAGCATCACCGGAGGTTCGCCGGAGCATGGCCGGAGTTCTCCGGAATATGGCCGGAATCTGACCGGAGCTTTGGCCGGAGCTTCTGGGAATTTGGAGAGTGTATTCTGAATGCAAATGTCATTCTAAGATGATCTCAAGAAGGATGCTAAGCCAAATTCTGCCCGGAACATGGTCGAAATCCCAAAACGGTCGATATTGCCCTAGTTTGGCCTTGATTGGGCTTTAGCTGGTTCCACTCGGGCGTTTTGTCTGGGAAGCGACATTGTCCACCTTATTTTCCATTTTGATCACTTTTCTCGAGGTGGCTTCGTCAGATCAGCTCATTTGCCTGAGCAACTTGAATTCAGTGCTAAATAGCTTGGGCGTGGCCTGAGCGATGCCTGGGCGGGGACCTAGTTTCTCGAACGGGCCCGGGACAGGTACCTGGCATTCTCGGATGGGCCCGGGTATGGCTCTCGGTACCCGGGTGAAGTTTCTCGGTCCCTGGCTGGTTTTGCTCGGGCCCTGGTTGGTTTCCTGGCACAATTCTCCCATTTTAAGCGTGTTTCCTCTTTAGACTCCAAAATAGCCTGTATACACAAAATGGCATTAACAAGAACTTGTTCGTATCATCAAATGTCTAATTGGTGGGTTTAGTAGTACTTAATGAATCATATAAATATGCTCCATCAAACACCCCCACACTTAATCTTGTTCGTCCCGAACAAGTGTAGTAAAAAAGAGGAACAAAAATACCCCAAGTCCTAGATATGGATGTTAGATGTGAATCTAGACTTTACCTTAAAATGCTTAACTTACTTGTTTCCAAACGAAATCATGCTCACATATGAAAGTAACTAGATACTTGTACCTTTGAGCCGAGATGCAAATTAATTTGGATGATTGGGAGATAGTCCTTTTTAGGCCTTTGAACTGCACTCTCGGATCCGATCTTACTATATGGTTATGTTACTTGCTTCTTCTAGCACGTGATTGATTCGGGCTAATGGGTCGAGCTCTTTTCTTTGTTTGCGTGGTTGGACAACTTTTGTAGTGACTTGGCCTTCGGCCTTTGATTTGACTCTTTGAGTACTTCACTTTTGCTTTGGTTTGGTTTCACCATATTGGCTGATTTCTTTCTTTTCTTCTTTGATGATTGCTCGTCCATTTCTTCACTTTTTGGGAGGTCCAATCATCGCCCGAGAGCATATGGAAATACCTCCCCGCTCTTTCTCATCCTTGCCTTTTTTGCGCGGGTCAAGATGAGGGTCGCTCATCTATTTTCCTGGCTACTTTGGACTAGAGAATGGACGGTTTGATTCCTGTCCCGCCTCTTGCATAGACGCTGCATGGCGGAGTCCACTCTTCACCAAGAAGCCCGAAGTGCAGCCTCCACAATTTTCACATAACCGTATAGTAAGGATCCTGTCCCTTAAGTGCTTGTCAAGCTTCTCTAGGGCGTTTCTTTCAACTCCACATCCTACTTTTATCTCAGCACACTAGGACAAGTAAAAAGTTAAGTTCGCATGTTTTTACACAATTAAGTTTTCACAAGGAAATGCATGAATCGGGTCTGTCTATTTTCACATCATGGAAGTTTATATTTTCAAAAAGTTTCAAAAAGATAAAAATTTTAAGAAAAAGAAAACATGCAGAATAATATGTGCAAAGACTCACCCCCACACTTTTGAACAAAGCCATGCCTCTCGGCATGACTTAGTTCAAAACACAAAATGCAAGTCAAATAAAGGAGGTGAGTATGCAAAAAAATGACATATGAAAAATAAAAACTGAAAAAAACTGAAAATGCCGGGTTACCTCCCGGCGAGTGCCTTTGTTTAACGTCGTTGGCTCAACGGTACCTCTCCTAGGGATCACAAGTTGGGATCCCATGGGCGCGAGAGGTCAAACTTCTTCCCAACTGCTCTCTTAATCTGCCCCAAGTTCTCATATGGCAGCGGGCTCAGTTCTGATCTCCATTGAACCGACAGTTTCTTTTTTACATTCCTCCGAGAAGGCGAGGATCCCTTGACCATAGCTGCTGGTCCATTGAGCCTTGCTCTCTTGTTTCTCCTTCCGGGTTTCCATTCTTTTGGCCCATGTCTTGGCCGCTTCTTCATGTTTGAGTGGTCGGCACCTTTGCAAGTGTGGAAGTTCTGAATTCTGCCTAGCGACCTCAAACATGCGCCCATGCTAACCCTCTTCTTTGTGGCTGAGATGATTGGCCATCCTTGGTCCTTACATTCTTCAGGAGGCTCTTCTTGGCTTGTGACGAGTGGGAGCTCCTTTGTTGGCTGTTTTGGCTCATGCTTTTCCTCCAACTCGCCTAGCACTGCATTATCATTGATCACATCATCTCTGGTGGCCGTGATCTGCATAGAACATGAAGGGTTAGGATGGGGCTTCTCGGCAATGAGGACCGGGTCTTTCTCGACCAGCCCGTCCGTGAGGACCGGGTCTGTCTCGGCTGCTCCGAGCGCAAGGACCGGGCCTGGCTTGATTTCCTCGGGCGCTTCGGCTGTGAGGTCCGGGACTTCCTCGGGCAACTTGGTAATGAGGTCTGGGCCTGATTTGGGTCGTTCTCCGTTGGCCATACGAGAGTCCTCATTCTTTGCCGGCTCCGTGCATGTGGCTCCTCATTTTGAGGTCTCGGCCAAATCATCTATGAGGTCCCAAGTTTGAGACATGGTCAAGTTCATGACCAAGCCTCCCGCTGCATTATTAAGCATAGACCGCTCAAGCGGCATCATCCCACAAAGGAACCTTTGAAGAAGAACAAAGTCTGTGAATCCATGGTGCGGGCAGCTCAAAACAATGATATCGAAGTACGTATAGTACTCGTCCAAAGTTTCGTCCCGGGATTGCTCAAGGTTGATAATCTTCTCGCGGGTTTCAAGTCGGAGAGATAACGGGGAAAACACTTCTAGAAATTTGGCTCGTAGATCCCCATAATCGCCTTCATAAGCTGCACATGAGTAATACCATTCTATTGCGGAGTTAGTTACAGAAAATTTAAAGCATTTAAGTTTAAACCCCTCTAGCGATTCATTTTTAGGCCTCATGTGGCTGCATATGGAGTGGAACGTATGTGTATGCCTCACGGAATCTTCTCCAAGAGCACCTCCGAATTTGGGGAGACGGTTAAGCATATGAAACATAAGGTTGCTGCCCCCCCCAAGGTTCGCTTTCGTAGTACGACGACATGGCAAACTGCAAAACAAAAAAGAAAAACAAATAGAACAACTATTCCGATTGCACGACTCCCCGGCAACGGCGCCAATTTGACAGAGCCTTGTCGTGAGGCAATGTGCAAAATTAATTTATAAGTCCACTACTTGTGACTTCACTATTGGGTAGTAAAGCGGTAAGTAGGGGTCGAACCCAAGGGAATTGGTGGAATGGTTGTTCTTTGAGGAATTTATACAGAAAATTAAGTGCGATTGGGGTTGGTTGTGGTTTTAGTACTGAAAGTAATACTGAAAGTAAAGAAAGTAAATACTCAACTGAAAGTAAATACTAAAAAGTAAATTGCTGGAACAGTCGAGTTCAATATCAACCAAGCAACATACTTTTGGCACTGGCCGCATGCTATATTTCAAGCGCAATGCGTGCCAAAGTTATGTTGGATTGATGTTGAACAAGTCTGTAGTAAGCGTACGGAAATGTAAAGACTGAAAATAAAGTACATAAAGTAAAGTGCGTAAAAGTAAAGACTGAAAGTAAATTGCGTAAAGTAAAGTGCTAAAATGTAAAGTGCTGAAAATAAATTGCGTAAAAGTAAATTGCGTAAAGTAAAGTGCTGAAATGTAAAGTACGTAAAAGTAAAGTGCGTAAAAGTAAAGACAGAAATTAAAGTGCTGAAAAGTAAAGTACTGAAAGTAAGCAGTTGATAGTGAGACTGAAAGTAAAATGACAAGTGGTGCTTTGATTTAGGGAAGGATTCGGTTTTAGGGGCCTTGTATCATAGTCCGTTCATCATTGACCTCTAATGATCGTTCTAAGTGTTCAAAGATGTATCAAGGCCATTTCTAGCACTCGACTTGCCACACCGTCTAGTCCTTTTCAAGACATAGAACACTTGTTCTAGATAGGCTAATTCCTCCTTTCGAAGTATCTTAGCTTATGTGCATCCACTTGATCAATCATTTCCGATCAACCAAGTGGTGTTTTAAAGAGGTTGAACTCCATGGAAAAGCTTTGCTCTTTCGAGCCTCCACTTAACCATGTATGCTCACGAACCCCATGGAAGAGCTTTGCTCTTTCGAGCCTCCACTCAACCATGAATGTCCTAACCTAATATATGACACATAGAACAAGTTTGAACATAATAGAAGCGTTAAGAAAAGGGTCTAAAACGTTTGCATGATACAAGCACACCCCTTCAACCGAATGAAGGGTTTAGCTATGAATATCCATAGAGGTGGATATTATAGCTAAGTGCTTGGAAAAGTAAAGGTTTCGGTTTTGAAAACAAAGACAAGAAAGTAAGGTTTTGGAAAGTAAAACTCAAGAACAACAAGAGTACTCAAGAACCAACAAGAGTACTCAAGATCAAAGCAAAATAAACACAACGAAAGTAAAAGAGGGGCTGCTGGAAAATAAGAGCTTGGAGCTCAAGAACAAGTGAAGAAAGCTATGGAAATCAAAAACAAAGTAAGAACAAGTTGTGTTTGTATTGAAAGTGAAGAGAAAGAGAGTTAAGCTCTCTTCTCTCTAAAGAACTTGTGGGATTTCGAAGGGCTTGGTCTACATGAGGGCATGTCCTCTATTTATAGACTAGAGAAGACTTGGGGGCTAAGCTTAGATAAGAAATATCCCAAAGAAGATAAGGATTGGCCTTGAAAATATCCCAAAACAAGCCACTTGCCTTGCCTTATCTCTTGCCTCCAACCGACTTGAGCTAGTTCCCTCCAAAGGCCAACCGACTTGGCCTTAGTCCCTCCTCAAGTGCACCGGTTTGGTCTTGGTTAGAGATTGGTTTGAGCCAAAGGTCAACCGAAGTGAATAGTAAGGCCAACCGGAAAATAAGTAGTTTGGATTTAGTTGGACTTCACCGGAATGTGGCCGGAGCAAGAAATGATCGGAACATGGTGGTGGTTGGATGAGCTTGATCGGAGCATCACCGGAGGTTCGCCGGAGCATGGCCGGAGTTCGCCGGAACATGGCCGGAATCTGACCGGAGCTTTGGCCGGAGCTTCTCGGATTTTGGAGAGTGTATTCTGAATGAAAAAGTCATTCTAAGATGATCTCAAGAAGGATGCTAAGCCAAATTCTGCCCGGAACATGGTCGAAATCCCAAAACGGTCGATATTACCCTAGTTTGGCCTTGATCGGGCTTTAGCTGGTTCCACTCGGGCGTTTTGTCTGGGAAGCGACATTGTCCACCTTATTTTCCATTTTGATCACTTTGCTCGAGGTGGATTCGTCAGATCAGCTCGTTTGCCCGGGCAACTTGAATTCAGTGCTAGACAGCTCGGGCGTGGGCTGGGCGATGCCTGGGCGGGGACTTGGTTTCTCGGACGGGCCCGGAACAGGGACCTTGCATTTTCGGATGGGCCCGGGTACGGCTCTCGGTACCCGGGTGAAGTTTCTCGGTCCCTAGCTGGTTTTGCTCGGGCCCTAGTTGGTTTTCTGGCACAATTCTCCCCTTTTAAGCGTGTTTCCTCTTTAGACTCCAAAATAGCCTGTATACACAAAATGGCATTAACAAGCACTTGTTCGTATCATCAAATGTCTAATTGGTGGGTTGAGTAGTAGTTAATGAATCATATAAATATGCTCCATCAGCGAGCGTCTGGTACTTGCATGGGATTTCCTCCATTTTGGCTCGAAACTTCAGTTTTCTTCGAGAATTGATAGTCTTAATCCGAGAGCCATAGAATTGGGTTTTCACATGAAATAGCAAATACGAGGGTTAAATGACATCAAAAGAGACTCGAAACAAATCAAAACATCTAGTAAAGGTAAGAGAAAGATAGTCGAGAAATCGACTTATCAAAATACTCCACACTTAGAGTTTGATCGTCCCAAGCAAACAATAAGAACAAGTCAAGAGCAACAAGGGTGATGAAGATAAGTTTTTCTAGAGCAACACTCATTATTGGCAAACAATTCCTTATCGTAGATGTTACGGGTGCATTTAGCGCATGCACCAAGCCTTTAAACCCCTAGGCTACCCTAGTGGACGATTTATAGTCTCGTGAGAGTTTTCAGAAAAGATAATACTCACAAATCCCACATGCATTTATCCCATAAGAGTGAAAGCAAGAGTGTTTAACAATTAATGCATGGATATCTCAGAACTTACTTCACATCCCAAGCTAGCATCGCAATCACTATACATTTCAAGAGAGTTTTTAAACCGTTTAAGTTCACATGAGGGTGCAAATTCAAGGAGGTCAATCCTAGCGCTATCAAGTGCCTAACCTATAAGTCTATTCATTTTTGAAGCAAGGCTTTTGAAAAATGGTTCAAGCTTTTTGCACAAAAACGTCGTTCGATCACCTATGCTAGCTAGGGCTAGTCCACGGGCTCACGATATAAACGCATTTCCAAGTTTAAGACGCTAAAGTCGTAATCCATAAAGAAAGAAGAGTTTGACAACAAGAGTTCTCAAAACAAGCATAAACCAACCGATAGCTTTCGTGAAATCGCAAGGGTCGTTGACAGATCGCTCGTCGTCAAAGCAATTTGTACAAATAAATTTATAATAGTCCGCTACTTAAACCTATACTACTGGGTAGTACTTGGTAAGTAGGGGTCGAACCCAAGGGAATCAGTCGGATAGTCGTTCTTTGAGGGGGTTTATCCAGCGAGAGAGCGTGTTTTAGGTTGGTTGGTTGGTTTTAAAGCTACCAGCTAATTGATTGGTTGGTTGGTTGGTTTTAGGACTGGAAATAAATTACAATTTTACAATTAAAGGAAAGCATTCGGTTTCAGGGGCCTTGTATTATATCCGGTTTATCATTGACTTTTAGTGACTCTACTAAGTATTCAAACGGTGTATCAAGGCCATTCCAAGCACTCGATTTGCGTACACTGTCTAGCCTATTCCAAGGACGTAGAGCACTTATTCTATTTAGACTAATACTCCATTCCCGGTTATATTAGCCTATGTGCATCCATTTGATCAATCATTCCCGATCAACCAAATGGTGTTTAAGATGAGTCAAACTTCTCAGATAAGCTTTGCCATTCCAAGCATCCACTTATCTGTACAAGTTTACGAACCCCGCTGTAGAGTTTTGCCATTCCAAGCATCCACTCTACCTTGGACGTTCTAACCGAATATATGACACGTAGAATAAGTTTTGAATACTAAGGAGAGACGCTAAGTTAATAGTCTAAAACATTTTATAATACAAGTCCACCCCTTCTACCAAATGAGGTGTTTAGCTACTATTCATCGCACTAAACATTATAACTAAGGAAATAAAACAGTTGAATAAATACTAAGAATTACTTACAACCGTTGAAGCGCCAAGGGAGCTATCCTTTATTTCCAAAGCCAAACTTACAAATACATAACTTAGAGAGAGAAGTGAATTTTACAAGTGAGGTGCTTATTCAAATGAGGGGAGGAGCTCCTCCTTATATAGCCATGGGAGGAGGAGGAGATGGCCACAAGTGTCCCATGGTGATTGGAGGAGAAAATGGATGGAGGAGATGGCCAACACATGGAGGAAGGAGAGGAGGAGCAAGGAGGAGCCGCCACATGTGGAGGAGCAAAAGCCGCCGGTCATGGTGGAGGAAAGCCGCCGGTAGCCGGTGGTGGAGGAGGAGGAGGGGTGGCTTTGGCCACCTCTTGTCCAAGTGGCCGGTCACTTTGCCCATGTGTGAGTTTTGTACAGTTTTGTGCAGTCTTTTCACAAAACTGTCAGTGTGTTTCTTCCCCGGGCAGTCTTGATTCCTCCCCTGATTCTTCTGATTAATTTGTTATGAGTGATTCAACGTCAGGATCCTTGATATTTCTTCCGTCGGCATATGATCTAGACCTTGGATTGACTCGTAACATCTTTTCTGCTTTAAAAGCTCCTCTTTAGTGTGTATTCTCTCTAAGCTTTGAATTACTGACAGAACCGCTCGTCGTTAAAGCGATTTGTGCAAATAAATTTATAATAGTCCGCTACTCGCAACTATACTACTAGGTAGTACTTGGTAAGTAGGGGTCGAACCCAAGGGAATTAGGGGAATAGGTTATTCTTTTAAGGGATTTGTCTAGCGAGAGAGCGTGTTTTAAGTTGGTTGAGGTTTTAGTGCTAACAACTACGTGACTTTTTTATTGGTTGCGGATTTGATTGCTGAAACGTAAATTACAGAAAAGTAAATACTGAAAATACAAAGGAGACTTACAGTGGGTGATGCGTGATTGGTAAGTCCTCCGGATTGTGAGCAGTTGATGGTTGTAGTTGATCGAACAGTAAAAGTACAGACAGGGGGGTTTTGTAATTGCGAGAGAAGTATTCGGTCTTGGGGGGCCTTGTATTATATCCTGTTCATTCTTTTAGTAACCCTTCTAAGTATTCAAACGTATATTGAGGCCCTTTCGTAGCGCTCAATAAACTCTTGTTCTAAGCGATACTAATTCCTTCTTTCGAAGTATCTTAGCAGTAAGTGCATCCATTTGGTCCCTTTGGTCCAGTTTCCAAATGGTTTTTAAGATAGATCGAACTCCTCAGATAAGCTTTGCCCTTTCGTAGCTTCCACTTATCCGAGTATGTTCACGAATTCCCACAGTAGAGTTTTGCCCTTTCGTAGCTTCCACTCTACCTTGGAAATTCTGACCTTATAAATGGCACATAGAACAAGTTTTGAATACAGAGAAATGAAACTAAACGAAGTAAAACATTTTATAAAACAAGAACTCCCCTTCAACCGAATGAAGAGTTTAGTTACGAATATCCATGGAGTTGGACATCATAACTAGGATATTGAAGAGAATACTCAAGAACAAACAGGAGTATAGAGAGAAGAGAAAGAGATTACTCAAGAACAAACAAGAGTAACTCTTGAACTGTAACTGAAAACTTGAGTACTCAAGAACCGACAGGAGTACTCAAGATCGAACTAAAGTATTTGAGAACAAACTGAACTTTTATTAATATCAAAACCAAACTTTACATAGTAACAAACTTAGAGAGATAAGTGGAATGGATTGTGGATGGTGGGATTTGTGTGGATGATTTGAAATGGGAAGGATGGCTTGGTATTTATAGCCATGGGGGAGAGAAATGGATGGCCAAGATGAGGGCAAGTGGTTTGGCATCCAAGGGTGGAGATGAGGGGAGAAGGAGAGGAGGGCAAGTGTCACAAGGGGAGAGGGGGAGAGGAAAGCCGCCGGCGGCTTTTGGGAGGGGGAATGAGGTGGTGACATGTGGAGGAAGGGGAGAGGAGGAGAGGTGGTTGTGAGGGCAAAGCCGCCGGTCCATGTGGCATGAGGAGAGTGGTTTGTGAGTTTTGTGCAGTTTGCACAAAATTATCAGTGTATTTCAGCTCCGGATTGCCTTCGGTTTCCCTTCGGTTTGATTTGTTTTGAATGATTCCAAGTCAGGATCTTTAGATTTCTTCATTCAGCGTCTGATCTTGACCTTGGATTGTCTCCTGATATCTTTTCTGTGCTAAAAGCTCTTCCTTAGCGTGTATTCTCTCTAAGCTCTGAAATACCCTGTAGAAATGTATCGGGACTAAAACATCAAAGTTAGATAGACAAACAGTCTAATTTGGTGGGTTTAACTGTGTTTATGATTCATACAATTGTGGTCCATCAATTACCCTGCAAAAATATATCTGAACTAACAAGCAAAAGTTAAATAGACAAAATGTCTAATTAAGGGGGTTATACTGTGTTTATGATTCGTATAATTTTGGTCCATCAGATCACCCCACACTTTTAGTTGTTCGTCCCGAACAATGCTATTAAAGGGCTGTACTCTAAGTTGGCTTTGAAATATGAAAATTAGACTATGGTACTTGATCTATCCTAATTCATGCATTACTACTTATTACCAAATTAAACTGCGTAAATAAATAGAAGAAACTTAATACTTGTACCTTCGTGCTGAGATGCAAATTATATTGGATGTCTCGGGAGATAGCCCTGTTTAGGCTCCTGGACTGCAATCTCGGGATCGTCTCGCACTATATGGTTTTCTGGTAGCTTTCTCTAGCACGTGATTCGGTTCGGGTTTCAATGGTTTGAGTACTTTGATTTTCTTTTGGCGAGGGACTGCTTTTTGTAGTGAATCGGCCTTTGGCCTTTGATTTGACTCTTTGAGTACTTCACTTTTTGTTCGGTTAAAACCTTCACAATTTTGGGCCTTTGGCCTCTTGATTTGCTTCTTCGAGCTTTTTGCCTTTTTGTGGCTTGCAAGTCCATTTTCTCAAGCCTTTCTTTTGGGAGGTCCAATCATCGCCCGCAAGCCTATGGAAATACCTCCCCGCTCCTCTCGTTTTTGCCATTTCACGCGGGTCAAGGTGAGGGTCGCTCATCTATTTTCTCGACTACTTTGACTGTCGTTTCGCGCGGGTCAATATGAGGGTCGCTCATCTATTTTCTTGGCTACTTTGACCGGAGATAGGACGGTCTGATTCCCGTCCTCACCTTTTGCATAAACACTACATGGCGGAGATGACATCAATCATCACTGAAACCCGAAGTGCAGCCTCCACTGACTTCGAAAACCATATAGTTTAATCTGATCCTTCGATTGCTTGCCAAGCCTCTCTAGGGCAGTTTATATCAACTCCACATCCCTAGTTATCTTAGCACAAAGGACAAATGAAAAGTTACATTCTAAGTTTTTAAACAGTTTGAATTTTCACAAGGTTAATGCATGAATTGTGATCTATCTTTTTCACATTCTTAAGTTCATATTTTCAAAAAGATACTATTAAAAAAAGAAAAACAGCTGCATGTTATTTATGTACACAGGTGGTTCTCACCCCCCACTTTTGAACGAAGGAGTGCCTTAGTTCAAAAGTCATGCAAGCTTAAAACTAAATACTTAATTTAAATGACAGAAATTAAAAGTGCGGAAAGTAAGATAGTGTCGGGTTACCTCCCGACCAATGCACTTGTTTTACGTTGTTGGCTCGACGATACCTCGTTGTAGATCACTGGTTTGGGTCCCATGGGTGGCTCAAGTTGAACTTCGCCACCGTTCCTGTGTTGCTTCTTGCTTTGATTCTTCCTGACTTCTTACTGGAGTAAGAGCTCCATGGTTTTGGTGTTTTCTCTTTCCATTGTTTCTGAGAAGGCGGGAGACCTTTGACCATAGCTGCTGGTCTTGTTACTTTTTTGTTCTCTAATGACAGGTCAGAAAACTGTGCACCGTGATCTGAGATAGGTGTAATGTCTGGCAGTTTCTTTGTGTCCGGGCGGCTCTTATCAATGTAGAAGTGTGCAATTTTGCCGCCGAACTTAAGTGATAATGAGCCCTTGCCCACATCGATTCTTGCTTTAGTGGCGTAGAGGAATGGTCGTCCCAATATTATTGTTGGTGGGTCGTCTTCGCAGGTCTCTTCTGTTGGTATTACATAGAAGTCTGCAGCAACGACGAGTTCTCCCACATGGAGTATTACATCTTCCAGTTCTCCAACCGGGCGGATGCATGATTTATCTCCTAGCTCGATATTTGACCGGGGTGGTTTCAACGGACCCAGTCCTAGTAAGTAATACAAGGAGGAAGGCATGGCGTTGACAGCTGCCCCAAGATCGACTAAGCATTTATGGATCTGGGTTTCACCAATACCACAGGTGATTGTAAAGGCCCCAGGGTCTTTATCTCTTTCCGGTTGTGGCTCATGATCTGAAGTGAGGGCTCTTTCTATTGTCGGGCTATTCTGCCCATTCCATGGCTTAGGATTTGCATACTCGGACCCTTTAATATTTTGCTTCGAAGCATAAATATTAGTTGGGGAGTCCCAACCAGATGCTGGTATGTCAAAGTGTGTGATCGGCGGCGGTGTTATGCAAACAGTAAACGCGTACCGTCCATTGTCAGCATGCGTAACCCATATTTTGCCATCATTAGGTCGGTCTTCTTCTTGATTCCAATCAGGTCGACGCCTATGGTTGAAGTGATTGTTTGTAAGACTGTAGGTTGGGGACCGTGCTACTTCTCCTAGAGTAACCTTCATGTTTGACCTCCTTATCATGCTTATATTTGCCTTTGAATTTTGGACGGTCTGTGAAGGAAGTCTGCCAGGTTCAGTAGTGAGTGTTGACATTGCGGTGGCGAGCTGGGACATTTGTTTGGTCAATTCTGAAATTGCCCCGTCAGTTTTTGCCTGGTACTGGTGTAGCGAAGTACCCAATTGATTAATGTTTCCCGCAATCTCCTTCATCGTGTCATTGAGCGACTTGCTTGGTTCCTGCTGATTGCTCAGGCTGGCTTGGTACTGATTTAGCCCTTTTTGCTGATATTGGCCTGCCGAGGGAGCGTTCTGGTTATACTGTCGGTGGGGGGTTTGGTAGAATGATTGAACTAGTTGAGGGACAGCTAGTTGTGTCTCCTTCTGAGGATAGCTGTCGTTGTTACGCCAGCCTTGGTTGGATGTTTGACCGTACTGTCTGTTTTGTCCAGCTCTGTTGTTGTTGTATCCTTGATATCCTCCCACTGTATTTACATCAGCCGGTTCCTCTTCTATTAATGTTGGGCATGCGTCAGTTTTGTGCTCCGTAGAACCACAAAATTTGCAGGGTCTTACTGGAACTGGCTGTCTTCGTATGATCTGAATCATCATCTCCTTTAACTGTTTCATCTCTTCAGTCATGGAGTTTACTGATGTTTCGGCTTGTGCTACCTTTTTTGATCGAGAGAATTCATCTTGACGAGTAGTCTCTTCTCTAAATCGGGCATTTTCAGCAATAATGGCGATGAGATTCCTTATGCCACTTAATGATAGATTAATCATGGATCCTCCCGCTGAGGCATCCAAGAGCATTTTGTCTAAGGGTCTTAATCCATCAATGAGGTACTCGATGACGAGTTTCTCGGGCAGTCCAAGGGTACAGCAGCTCCTTTCTAGCTGATTGAACTTTTCCAGGTAATCGTACATGGTTTCATTGGGACCTTGTTTGATTTCCTGTAGTTGCCTCCTTACTTGCATTGCTCTTCCAGCCGGATAGTATTTGTCTAAGAATTTCTTCTGCATATGAGCCCATGTTCTGATGCATTCCGGAAGGCAATGAAAGGAACCAATCGCTTGCCGAGTCTATGAGGGAAAAATAGAACGCCTTTAATTTGAAGTCGTCCATATTCACTCGATTGGGCTTCAGATTCTGGCAAATGCCATGTAGGCGTTGGAGGTGAGTGGTCGCAGATTCTCCAAGAGCTCCTGAGAATTTGGGCAAGCTGTGCGCCACTGATGCGTTGATGGTTACGTTCTCTAATTCAGGGCTCTCATAGATGCACCACGGCTGTGTCTCGAAATTAGGGGCATTTAACTCGCCCATAGTTGGTTCACGGTAGTAGTTATCCCCATAGTAGTCGTCGAAAGCGGGTTCTCTTCTTGGCATGTATCGAGGTTGAGGTTGTGGCCGTGGGGGATGGATAGGAGGTTGTACTGGACCAGCTGCATTTCGGTCCTCGGGTAATTCTTGGTTTCTTCTGACTGCTTCCCTATCACGAGCTCTTTTGTTCCTGATGAGTTGTTCCGGATCGTCGACGAATGGAAACGGTACCTCATCATTTTGATCGTACAGGTTTATTTCTTCGTCATCTTGGTAGTCATGGTGACTTTCTTCGCGAGACATGGTTGTTTTGAAGCGCGTAACGATTCAAAGAACGTATTCGATTGACTAATTCCGCGGCAACGGCGCCAATTTGACAGATCGCTCGTCGTCAAAGCAATTTGTGCAAATAAATTTATAATAGTCCGCTACTCGCAACTATACTACTGGGTAGTCCTTGGTAAGTAGGGGTCGAACCCAAGGGAATTAGTGGGATAGTCGTTCTTTGAGGGGGTTTATCCAGCGAGAGAGCGTGTTTGAGGTTGGTTGGTTGGTTTTAAAGCTACCAGCTAATTGATTGGTTGGTTGGTTGGTTTTAGGACTGGAAAATAAATTACAATTTTACAATTAAAGGAAAGCATTCGGTTTCAGGGGCCTTGTATTATACCCTGTTTATCATTGACTTTTAGTGACTCTACTAAGTATTCAAACGGTGTATCAAGGCCATTCCAAGCACTCGATTTGCGTACACTGTCTAGCCTATTCCAAAGACGTAGAGCACTTATTCTATTTAGACTAATACTCCATTCCCGGTTATATTAGCCTATGTGCATCCATTTGATCAATCATTCCCGATCAACCAAATGGTGTTTAAGATGAGTCAAATTTCTCAGATAAGCTTTGCCATTCCAAGCATCCACTTATCTGTACAAGTTTACGAACCCCGCTGTAGAGTTTTGCCATTCAAAGCATCCACTCTCTACCTTGGACGTTCTAACTGAATATATGGCACATAGAATAAGTTTTGAATACTAAGGAGAGACGCTAAGTTAATAGTCTAAAACATTTTATAATACAAGTCCACCCCTTCTACCGAATGAGGTATTTAGCTACTATTCATCGCGCTAAACATTATAACTAAGGAAATAAAACAGTTGAATAAATACAAAGAATTACTTACAACCGTTGAAGCGCCAAGGGAGCTATCCTATATTTCCAAAGCCAAACTTACAAATACATAACTTAGAGAGAGAAGTGAATTTTATAAGTGAGGTGCTTATTCAAATGAGGGGAGGAGCTCCTCCTTATATAGCCATGGGAGGAGGAGGAGATGGCCACAAGTGTCCCATGGTGATTGGAGGAGAAAATGGATGGAGGAGATGGCCAACACATGAAGGAAGGAGAGGAGGAGCAAGGAGGAGCCGCCACATGTGGAGGAGCAAAAGCCGCCGGTCATGGTGGAGGAAAGCCGCCGGTAGCCGGTGGTGGAGGAGGAGGAGGGGTGGCTTTGGCCACCTCTTGCCCAAGTGGCCGGTCACTTTGCCCATGTGTGAGTTTTGTACAGTTTTGTGCAGTCTTTTCACAAAACTGTCAATGTGTTTCTTCCCCGGGCAGTCTTGATTCCTCTCCTGATTCTTCTGATTAATTTGTTATGAGTGATTCAACATCAGGATCCTTGATATTTCTTCAGTCGGCATATGATCTTGACCTTGGATTGACTCGTAACATCTTTTCTGCTTTAAAAGCTCCTCTTTAGTGTGTATTCTCTCTAAGCTCTGAATTACCCTACAAAAATATATCTGAACTAACAAGCAAAAGTTAAATAGACAAAATGTCTAATTAAGGGGGTTATACTGTGTTTATGATTCTTATAATTTTGGTCCATCAGTCGTCCTAATACTCAACTTGCTAGCACACAATGCACGTGGTGAACTCACACATGCAAGAGATGATGGAAGGGCATAAAGTCAAGCTTAAGTGGTTTTTATTTGGCCTTTGGCCTACAAATGCTTTCGAGGGGGAACTTTTCTTCCTAACCCCCGGCATTTGTATATTTTTGGAGCAAAACTTCTCTTGTACTTCGAGAAAGTTTTTAATAGGGGCTTTGCCCTCTTTGACCAAGATTTTTTTTTTTCCGAATGGGGCTTCCCCCCTCTTTTGACTCCACACTTAAAACTTGACAATATGCCCAATGTGAATATGGAATGTGCGAGAAACAACCACAAACAAGGCACTAAGCAAGAGAACTAAAGTCACCTAAAAGCAATCGAGAGATTTAAGTTTTTCATGAAGATTTCAAAGTGTGCTTGCTAAAAACTTTTCCAAGCATGCGCGAAAAATACTTAGATTGCTAGATAGGCACAAGATAGCAATGAAAATTGATTCACGAGAATATGCATTCAATAGAGCTAGCTTGGTTTTGGACTTTAATATCATGTAAAAGGGAATTACAAGCTAGATGTGACTTATAGAAGTTGAGGATTGATAGTCACAAGCCTTTGATAGTATAACACTCAAGAAAAGTTGGGATAAAGCATGGTGTAAGTGTTCATTTTCAAGAGATATGCATGGTATAAATATGTGAACTATGCACCTAACCCAAACACTCCACACTTAATTGAAGCTTAGTCCCTAAGCGCAAAAGATAATAAAATAAAGGCAAGGGCGCATATGAACTCCCTCGTTTGTAGAATGTAATTCTCCCCTAATTCCTTGACTCTTGGCAAAGACGAATATTCCTTGATGGCAATGTGAAACAAGGGAAAATCATTGTGCACTAGCATGAATATGATTACAAAAGTAGTAAAATGGCACAAATGACAAATAACAACCTTGTTGCATAGAACATAATATCCAAACAAGGTACAAATAAGAGTCAAACATCCAAAATGCGCACCAAGGCGACTTTAACATTCAAGCCACATCATAATGTCAAATATGAAGATAAAGCATCAAAATAACAAAAGTTTGAAAGTGAATAACATGGTGGCTTATGAGGCATCTCCATCTCCATCTCCTAGTGGTGTAGTACCATCTTCGGCTCTAGTGTCCTCCCCGGAAACGGCGCCATTTTGATGCGTTGTAATATTATGCGTTTCAAATGTATGTGATTCGAAAGCAATATATTGATCAAAAACAATTTATAAGACCGGAAAGTACCGAGTCGTCCAAGGAGCAAGTCCAAACTTATGAGCACTATTCAATTTTGTTCCGATAAGTCTATTCTAATTGCGAAAGGTTTGATTGGTGAAGTTAAACTCTATAAAGAATATAAACCATCCAAGGGATCTAGAGAAATATGTCACTACCAAGGCTAAAGGTGTATTCTAGGGAGCTACTTCACTCATATGTGTTTTTAGACATAGTTCAATTCCATGCAAGATACTTATCCTAGATGATTAGGTTACGGCCCGTATATCTATCAAGTCGAATTCCACCTCTCGGTTACTTCTCCGACTTGAGGGAGATACGGGTTGAGGTTCAACGTCTTGCGGTTTAGCCTCACCATGCATATGCCAAACCTTATATAGTGGATCAATTCCCTTTAAAAAGGCCTTTATGCAAATCCTCCACTTTGACATTTATCTTATTGAAACACGCCTTACACGGACAAAAAAACACATTCAAGTACATTTATAATGCATACGACGATGCAAATTAACAAAAATCCAGTATCCCCTTTTCATACCCATCACTTAACCTATTACCGGACATCCACTCTCGACTCATCATAAATCCACTACATGAAGCATGTAAATACTATTATTAGACTGAGAACATGTTAGCTAACCATTCAATATAGACACCATCTTGTTAAACTAAGAACAAATGGACATGAAAGAGCAACCTAACCAAAATGTTCCTGTTCAGAAAATAAACATAGTAAAACTAAAAGAACTAAACATATACATACCTTATGTGATGGTGATCGGAGAATAAAAAGAGAAATATGACTGACAGGCCGTTGTTGTACCTGCAAATTTGAATTTATATTTCCTTACTCTAGACTGTGGGTTAGGACAGTGGAAAGCAAGGGTCGAACCCTAGGGAGCTAGATGGTTACTACTTGTTCTGTAAGAAAGGAAAGACGATTGGTTGTGAGCAAACAGTTTAGGAAATAAGTGCAATAGGAAATAAACGAGAGAGTAATATTCAGACTAGGGTTTGATTGTGACTTGTTTTATCATTGACTTCTAAATATCATATTTCTAAATCCCTAAGTGTGGTTACTCCCATTCCAAGTTATAACCTAAAATAGGGTCTTTCCGGACACCTATACCACAATCTACTTCCTTTCCGGGTTGTAGAATTCTAGACCTAGCAATTCAATATTCCATTCCAAGATATATCAAACTAGCGCCCTATTTGTTTTCAACAGTCTAGTATCTAACAAACAGTAAATTAGGGAATTGAATCACTCGACTAAATCTAACCATTCCAAGCATCAATTTAGTTTCGTAATCCAATCGAGATAATAGGCACAAGGTCTAGTAGAATAATGAAATAAGCATTAAGCAACAAGTCTCAAAAACATCATCACAATGTATAAAACCCTAGCCCGAATAAAGAGTTTTAGTTACACATAGCCATGGAATCAAAAGCAATGAAAATAAAGGGGGAAATAAACTTCTCTATAGCCGAGAGAATGAACTGAGAACTGGGCCAGGAGGACTGATGCGCCAAGAGGGAGGACGAGAGCTCTTGATGTGAGAAGATAACTCTTCGAATTGGGATTGAGGGATGCCTTTGAAGACTGAGGAGCTCTTCTATTTATAGAGTTGTGATGGGCTCGAATTCCCTAAAAAGTTGGTCAAATCCTTAGGAAACTGAGGGAATTTCAGCCAAGTCCAAAAGATAATTTAGGCAATATTTCCAAATCTTCTTCTTGCTTTATCTTTAAGCTACTTCTTTGCTTGGAGATCACGCCATCTAGATCCTTCTAGAATCTTCTAAGAACATTCCAAACCGCCACGGAAAAGATGCCAATGACGATCCGAGATTTGGCTTAGGCTTGGACTCGGATTGGGCGGGTTTGGCCTTGGACTGGGCGCTGGACTCGGATGCGCGTGCTGGACTCGGATGCACGCTCAGCTGGCCCCTCGGATGCACGCTCGGCTGGCTGGGATGCCCGGTCGGGTGCACGCTCGGCTGGCTGGGATGCCCGGTCGGGTGCACGCTCGGCTGGCTGGGATCCCCGGTCGAGTGCACGCTCGGCTGGCCAGTCGGGCATGCGATCGGATGGGCGCTCGGAAGGTCGGATGCGCGGTTGGATGCCCTGGCACGCTGGGCTCTTGCGCCTGGGACGCATGGGGACCTCGGGCGCGGCCTGGGCACCTGCGCGGTCCGTCCGGATTTCTATGGGCCTTCTTTGGATTTCCTCGGGCATTCTTCATATTTTCTTGGGCATTCTTCATCTCAAATGTATATAAGCCGGTCAAGAACTCCTTGTGATGTTTTTGGCTCCAAAAGCCATCT
Organism: Rhodiola kirilowii; assembly: GCA_033675215.1. NCBI lineage: Eukaryota > Viridiplantae > Streptophyta > Magnoliopsida > Saxifragales > Crassulaceae > Rhodiola > Rhodiola kirilowii. The sequence goes on from CM066199.1 coordinate 40,639,539, forward strand.
TTTGAGTGCGATTCCTCTTAGAGCTTCCAAATCACCTGAAACACGAAACAATACTAAGAAGTAACTGTTCGTACAATAAAGTGCTGGAATTGATGGGATTTGTTGACTCGATGAGTCATATAAATACGGCTCATCAAACCACCCCACACTTAAACTTGTTCGTCTCGAACAAGGACTAGGTCATAAGAGGAAAAAACAAATGTAAACATCACAAAGATTCGGCATCCTAGATGTGCTACATGAATATGATTCGGCTAATCTAGATTTCATTTTTCCATGCATACTTGTTACTAAAAGCCTTGTGCGAAATCATGGAGTAATGATACGTGTTACCTTTGAGTCGAGATGCAAATCAATTCGGATGTCTCAGGAGATAGTCCTTTTTTAGACCCATGAACTGCAATCTTCGGGCCGACTCTTGCTATATGGTTACGCTTCATTGCTTTTTATTGCACGTGATTGATTCGAGCTTCAAGGTGCTTGAGTACTTTTTGGAAATCTTATAGTGTTTTCGGCTTGATGAATCATTGGACCCTTCACTTGGTTTTGGTGTAAAACTTCACAATGAGTGTGGATTTGTTACTTTGTGGTGCGGATTGTGACTTGCTCGAACCTACTTGCTCTCACTCATCCTCGTCCTTTGACACGAGTCAAGCCAAGGGTCGCTTGTCTATTTTCCCGGCTACTGGGACTAGAGCTTGGACGGTGTGATGTATTCCCGTCCCAACCAACCGCAAAAATACCGCAGTGGTGGAGCAGACTCGTAACCATGTTGCCTCGAAGTGCTAGCCTCCACGAAATCCACATAACCATATAACTCGAATTCGGTCCCTTGAATGTTTTGTCAAGTCTCTCTAGGACGTTTCTGTCAACTCCACATCCCTGTTTATCTCAACTAACAAAGGCACGCAATGGATTAAGATCACATGTAATCGCACAATTCTAATTTCACCAAAGACATGCATGTAATTGGCTCTATCTATTTCACATCATCAATATTCACTATCGCAAATCTAGGAAATAGAGAAGAAACCTGTACAAAAATTTTAAAATTTTGGGAAACGTGCCGACTCTATGCAGGCGCAGGAAAGTGAACGTGCTGACTCGATGACTGACTCTCCCACCCAACACTTTTGAAATAAGCCGTATCCTCACGGCACGACTTAGACTCTAGACTCACATGCATGCAAACAATATGGAAAAGAAAAGAAAAAAGATGGAACAATACTCCCCTGATGGTGTCGTGGCATGGATATGGGGCTGTCCTTGGCATGCGCTCGCATGGTATCTTTATGCGGTCGCATGGTCTCGACCAGTCGCATGAAATATTCATGCGATCGCATGATCTGTTCTGCGAGCCCGCATGAACTGTTCCTTGCATGAAAATCATCTTCTCTCCCAAGTACAATGTGACAATAATGACTCAAAACATAGAAAAATAAACGACATAAAGTGAAAGAGCTGAAAAGTAAAAAGTGTCGGGCTGCCTCCCTGCGAGCGCCTTTGTTTTACGTCGTTGGCTCGATGGTACCTCATCTATGCATCTGTGGTGGGTTTGGCCAAGTCAAACTCCTGGGTGGGCGCTTCGATCTCTCCGTGGTAGTGTTTCACCCGTTGCCCATTGACCTTAAAGCGCCGGCCGTCTGTTGAGCACTATAGCTCGAGCGACCCATAGTTGAAAACTCTCGTTACTGCGTATGGGCTTGTCCATCTCGATCGCAACTTGCCGGGCATCAATCGTAGGCGTGATGAAAAGACCAAAACCTGCTGGCCAACCTCGAAAGTGCGCCTAAGGATAAACTTGTCATGATAGAGCTTGGTCCGCGCCTTGTAGTCTGTTTGGCTCTCGTAAGCCTCGAGGCGCAGCTCCTCAAGCTCACATAGCTGCAATCTCCTGTCTAGCCCGGCTGTAGTGCCCAATATGCCTTGTGCTCTAGTTCGACCGGCAAGTGGCATGCTTTCCCATAGACCAACCGAAAAGGCGAGGTGCCTATCGGTGTCTTGTAAGCTGTCCTGTATGCCCACAATGCCTCATCTAGCCGCTGGCTCCAATCCTTTCGGCTCGGGCTCACCATCTTTTCCAGAATTCCCTTGATTTCGCGGTTGGAGATCTTCGCTTGCCCATTCGTCTAGGGATGATATGCTGTGGAAGTCCGGTGGTGAACGTGGTAGTGCTTCAGAGTCGATGCCATCATCCGGTTGCAAAAGTGTGTCCCCTGATCACTGATAATGGCCTTAGGTACTCCGTACCTGCAAAAGATGTTAGTGCGCAAAAAGTCTATGACAGTTTTAGCATCATCACATCTAGTGGCCTTGTCCTCTACCCATTTAGACACATAGTCAACCGCAACTAAAATATAGGCATAACCACACGACACCAGAAAAGGACCCATGAAATCGATGCCCCATATGTCAAAAACATCATTCACAAGTATGGGTACCTGGGGCATCCCATTCCTAGCTGAAATATTACCTACACGCTGACATTTATCACATCTCTTACAATGATTATAGGCATCTCTAAAAACATGCGACCAAAAGAATCCACTGTCTAAAATCTTCCTAGCCGTTCTCCTAGGGCCGAAATGGCCACCACATGCATACTCATGGCAAAAGCTAATCATAGAAGTAATCTCATCATCAGGAATGCACCGTCTAAGAATCTGATCTACACCAATTTTCCACAAGTACGGATCATCCCACACATAATATTTTGCATCATGCTTCAATTTCAAACACTGTGCCCTAGAATATGAGGGCGGGAACTTACCTCCGACCAGGTAGTTTACTAAGGAAGCATACCATGGCGCCTTTCCTGTAAGATCATACAAGTGCTCGTCTAGAAACATCTCGGTAATCTGCCCGGCATCTTCCTCTCGGACAAGTCGGCTCAAGTGGTCGGCCACCGTGTTCTCTATGCCCTTCTTGTCCCTAATCTCCAAGTCGAACTCCTGTAGGAGCAGGATCCACCTAATGAGCCTTGGCTTTGCCTCCTTCTTCGTCATCAAGTACCTAATAGCTGCATGGTCAGAATAGACAACAACTTTAATACCGAGCAAGTATGATCTGAATTTCTCTAAGGCAAAGACCACAGCTAGCAGTTCTTTCTCTGTGGTCGAATAGTTCTTCTGGGCCACGTCCAGTGTCCTCGAAGCGTAGTAGATCACCACGGGCTTCTTGTCCACCTTTTGGACGAGAACTGCTCCTAGAGCGTAGTCGCTCGCGTCGCACATGATCTCGAATGGCTGTGCCCAGTCCGAAGCTCTGATGATAGGCGTACTGGTGAAGGCCTATTTCAGCTCGTCGAATGCAGCCCTGCAGTGATCTGTAAACTCAAAAGGAATGTCTTTCTGCAAGAGGTTAGATAAAGGCAGTGCTTTTTTAGAGAAATCCTTTATGAACCTACGATAGAAACCAGCATGCCCCAAAAACGATTTAATATCACGGACTGTAGAGGGATATGGCAGAGTAACAATCAAGTCTGTTTTAGCTTTATCCACCTCTATACCCTTATGCGAGACTATGTGACCCAGAACTACTCCATGGGTAACCATAAAGTGACACTTTTCATAGTTGAGTACCAAATTCATCGAAACACATCGTGCTAAAACTGTACTCAAATTATCTAGGCATGCATCAAAAGTGTCACCATGCACAGTAAAATCATCCATGAACACCTCTATAAACGAACCTATCATGTAAGAAAATATACTCGTAACGACCCGCTGAAAAGTGCCAGGTGCGTTACACAAGCCAAAAGACATCGGTGAAAAGCAAACGTACCGAACGGACATGTGAAGGTTGTTTTCTCCTGATCCTCTGGTGCTATGGGAATCTGATTATAGCCTGAAAATCCATCTAGAAAACAAAAATAAGGCTTACCTGCCAAGCGGTCGAGCATCTGATCAATGAATGGAAGAGGAAAGTGATCCTTGCGCGTAACGGCGTTCAGCTTCCTGTAATCTATGCACATGCGCCATCCATTCTTGACTCGAGTTGTGACCATCTCACCCTTGGCATTCTGCTCCACTGTGATCCCTGTCTTCTTCGGCACAACATGTACCGGACTTACCCACTGACTGTCCGAGATCGGATAGATCACGTCTGCATCCAAAAGCTTCTGTATATCCTTCCGGACAACCTCCATCATGATCGGGTTCAATCTGCGTTGAGGCTCCCTCAAAGGTCTAGCTCCATCCTCCAACAGGATCCGATGCATACAAACTGCCGCGCTGATTCCCTTGATGTCAGCTAATGTCCATCCAATGGCTATTTTGTGCTCGGTCAGCACCCTGATCAACCGTCTCCTGATCTGCCTCAAGCCCACTCTTGATGATGACTGGCAATCAGTCATTCTCCCCTAGGAACGCATACTTCAAGTGTCCGGGAAGAGGCTTCAATTCAACTGTAGGTGCCTGCACAACAGAAGGCAAACACACCTTAGACTTAAATAAATGAATTTCATTAACCTCGTACCTCGGTGTGTGCGGCTGGGCAATCTCTAGCTGGGCGAGGGCATCCATGATGGTCTCGGTGAGCTCGTAGGAATCCTCATGTGAGTACACGGCCTGTTCGAGTGCTAGCTCGAGTGGGTCGGTCCCTCTCTCTGGATGCACCTCCTGGACAAGGTCGTCCAGTGTGTCTAGGGCGTGGACCGCCTCATACTCCATCGAATGCTTCATAGCCCTGAAGATGTCAAAGCTGAACACCTCTCCTTCAACTTCCATGGAGAGTGTCCCACTGTCGCAATCTATCTTCATTTTCGATGTCTTAAGGAACGGTCGGCCGAGAAGGATGGGCGCATGATCGGTTGGGCCGCAGTTCTCCATCTTGAGCATGTAGAAATCGGCTGGGAATACTAGCTCTCCCACCTGTACGAGCACATCTTCAATCTTGCCCTCGGGCTGTTTTCATGATCTGTCCGACAACTGTATAGTGACACCTACAGGTTCTAGAGGACCAATACACAAAGAGGAGTATATGGAATATGGTAAAATATTGATAGATGCACCGAGATCAAGCATGCAATTTTCTATCCTAATGTTACCAATCATGTAGGGAATGGTGTAGGTGCCTGGATCACCGCATTTTGGTGGCACCTTGCGCTGAATCACCGCTGAAACGTTCCTGCTCATGAGCTCCTGGTCGGGCTGGGTTCCTCGCCTTCTATTCGTGCACAACTCCATTAGGAACTTGGAGTACCTCGGGATCTGTTTGATAGCCTCAAGAAGTGGGATGTTGATTTCCACCTTGCTGAATAGCTCCCACACTTCCATGTCCATCACATACTTCTTTGGAGCTCGAACCTGCACAGGAAAAGGTAATGGGGTTCGGACGTTAGAGTTCTCGGTCACGGGGACCGGGTCTGATCGAGAAGGCTCAGCCGCTGAAGTCGGGTTTGGCCGAGAGATTTCGGTCTCATCTGTCGGGTCCTGTCCGGATGTGTCCTTGCCGCTGGATCCGAAAGTACCCAGCCTGGTTGCTGCGTCTTCGGGTATTGACGGGCTGGCGTCCTCAGATGGCCTGGATGTTCAAGCTGCTTCTCTTCCACTTCTCAGCGTCACTGCACTGACATTCCCTTTTGGATTCTGAATGGTCTGTGAGGGAAGTCGTCCTGCGTCATTCTTGAGTTCCGAGACCGTCGTGGCAATCTGAGACATCTGTCTCGACAAGTCGGCTATTGCTCCGTCGGTCTTGGCCTGATTCTGGTGGACGATTGTGGCCAATTGCTGGGTGCTAGCTGCCAGCTCCTTTACTATATCTTCTAAGGACTTGTTGGGGTCGTGGTTGCTTTGGCCCGTCTGGTTGTTGCTCGGTCCTCGCTGCTGGAACTTATTGGGCCCGTTCTGCTGATACTGCCGATGTGGTGGCTGATAAGGTCGCTGGTTCTGTTGAGGTGCGGTCTGCTGGATTGGCTCTCTATGGCATGATGCTGATAATTGGGCCCGGTTTGATGGTTGTCGTTTCTCCAGGGCTGTCCGTGTGCTCCTTGATTGGTCGGGGCTGTGCCATATTGTCGGACTGGCCCATCCCGGTTGCAATGAGCCTGATAGTCGCCTACCGCATTGACCTCTGCTTGGTCGTCCTCCATGATAGACGGGCATTCATCTGTCTTGTGATCTGTGGCTGCACAAAACCCGCATGGCTTAGTCTGGATTGGTTGTCTTCGGATGACATGCTGCATCATCTCCTTGAGCTCTTTGATGTCTGCGGCCATGGTACTGGATGGAGGCTCGACCTTTGAAACGTTCCTGGTCTGGCTAAACTCTTCTTCCTTGTTGGACTCATCTTGGAATCGTTCACTCTCTGCCACTGCCATGATCTTTCATCTCACACCTGCTGGGGATAGGTCCATAAGGTGGTCTCCAGCCGAGGCATCTAGGAGCTTTCTGTCGAGTCTGCGAAGGCCATCTAGCATGTATTCTACAAGCTGCTTCTCTGGGAGTCCAAGGTTGCAGCAGCTTTTATCCAAGGAGTTGAATTTTTCCACATACTCGTACATGGTCTCGTTGGGTCCTTGCCTGAGATCATGCAACTGCCTTCGGACTTGCATTGCTCTGCCTGCTGGGTAGTACTTGGCGAGGAATGCTCGTTGCATCTGATCCCATGTGTAAATACTACCTGAAGGAAGAGACAAGAACCAATCGTTAGCCGAGTCTGTTAGTGAGAAATAGAAAGCTTTTAACTTGAAATCCTCAACTTCGACGGTGTGTGGCTTGAGGTTCTGGCATATCCCGTGATAGTGCTGTAGATGAGTTGTGTCCGACTCTCCCTTGGCTCTTGAGAATTTGGGCAGGTAGTGGACGACTGATGTGTTGATGGTTATGGCGGCGAGGTCTGGTCCTTCGTAGATGCACACGGATTGGTCTCTGAAGTTGGGGACCGAGAGCTCTCCCATGGTCGGCTCTGCATCGAAGTCTTCCTCGTGATCATCCTCCCTGGCTGCTGGTTGTCGTAGAGGCCGTGGAGGTGGTGGGTATTGCTGAGGTGGTGGGTATTGAATTGGCGGGTATTGTGGGTATTGCGGGTATGGCTGATAAGGAGGTGGTGGGTACTGTTGGTACGGTTGTGGTTGATATTGAGGGTAGGGTTGGAATGGTGGTTGGAATTGGTGTTGAAGTTGTCCCGGGGCAGCCCCCCTGATCTCTCCATTCTGCCTTAGCGGGCCTTGCTCATCGTGTTGTGGAAGCGCCCCATCCATGTCTCGGTTGACCTGTTCGATTTCTTCATTGTCGCCAACTCTGCTACCTGCGTGAGACATGGCACACGAGTAGTGGTGCACAAACTAGGAAACTTAAAAGAAAAGGAGTTACTAATTAAAAAAAACTAAGAAAGAACAATTTCACCGTGCGTAGCTCCCCGGCAACGGCGCAAAAATTTGACAGGCCGTCGTTGTACCTGCAAATTTGAATTTATATTTCATTACTCTAGACTGTGGGTTAGGACAGTGGGAAGCAAGGGTCAAACCCTAGGGAGCTAGATGGTTACTACTTGTTCTGTAAGAAAGGAAAGACGATTGGTTGTGAGCAAACAGTTTAGGAAATAAGTGCAATAGGAAACAAACGAGAGAGTAATATTCAGACTAGGGTTTGATTGTGACTTGTTTTATCATTGACTTCTAAATATCATATTTCTAAATCCCTAAGTGTGGTTACTCCCATTCCAAGTTATAACCTAAAATAGGGTCTTTCCGGACGCTTATACCACAATCTACTTCCTTTCCGGGTTGTAGAATTCTAGACCTAGCAATTCAATATTCCATTCCAAGATATATCAAACTAGCGCCCTATTTGTTTTCAACAGTCTAGTATCAAACAAACAGTAAATTAGGGAATTGAATCACTCGACTAAATCTAACCATTCCAAGCATCAATTTAGTTTCGTAATCCAACCGAGATAATAGGCACAAGGTCTAGTAGAATAATGAAATAAGCATTAAGCAACAAGTTTCAAAAACATCGTCACAATGTATAAAACCCTAGCCCGAATAAAGAGTTTTAGTTACACATAGCCATGGAATCAAAAGCAATGAAAATAAAGGGGGAAATAAACTTCTCTATAGCCGAGAGAATGAACTGAGAACTGGGCCAGGAGGACTGATGCGCCAAGAGGGAGGACGAGAGCTCTTGATGTGAGAAGATAACTCTTCGAATTGGGATTGAGGGATGCCTTTGAAGACTGAGGAGCTCTTCTATTTATAGAGTTGTGATGGGCTCGAATTCCCTAAAAAGTCGGTCGAATCCATAGGAAACTGAGGGAATTTCGGCCAAGTCCAAAAGATAATTTAGGCAATATTCCCAAGTCTTCTTCTTGCTTTATCTTTAAGCTACTTCTTTGCTTGGAGATCACGCCATCTAGATCTTTCTAGAATCTTCTAAGAACATTCCAAACCGCCACGGAAAAGATGCCAATGACGATCCGAGATTTGGCTTAGGCTTGGACTCGGATTGGGCAGGTTTGGCCTTGGACTGGGCGCTGGACTCGGATGCGCGTGCTGTACTCGGATGCACGCTCGGCTGGCCCCTCGGATGCACAATCGGCTGGCTGGGATGCCCGGTCGGGTGCACGCTCGGCTGGCCAGTCGGGCATGCGATCGGATGGGCGCTCAGAAGGTCGGATGCGCGGGCGGATGCCCTGGCACGCTGGGCTCCTCGGACGGGCTCTTGTGCCTGGGACGCATGGGGACCTCGGGCGCGGCCTGGGCACCTGCGCGGTCCGTCCGGATTTCTATGGGCCTTCTTTGGATTTCCTCAGGCATTCTTCATATTTTCTCGGGCATTCTTCATCTCAAATGTATATAAGCCGGTCAAGAACTCCTTGTGATGTTTTTGGCTCCAAAAGCCGTCTTTTGAGTGCGATTCCTCTTAGAGCTTCCAAATCACCTGAAACACGAAACAATACTAAGAAGTAACTGTTCATACAATAAAGTGCTGGAATTGATGGGATTTGTTGACTCGATGAGTCGTATAAATACGGCTCATCAATGACTCATATGCGAGAGACGAGAATACAATTCATGACCTAAACCAATGAACCAAACATCAATAACCGATAGGAAAAATTATGTGACTACACTCTGTACAAATATGAATAGAAAAACATGTTTTCTCAAATGATAACATGTACACTAACCTTCCTAACAATGGTTTGGCTTCATGAAACTCTAAATCGTCTATCAGTGGATGCAAGAGACGTGGATAGTAAATATGATTCCAAAAACATTCATTCAAAAAATAGTGACATCAAAAGACTTGAACTTAAAACAAAAAAATAGTGACATAAAACAAAATAAATCATGGCCTAACAATGTATTGAATCCTTGACAAGATCCCAATTCGTAATCAATGTATCCCATCCTAACAAGGAATCATACCCTAACAATGACAAATGAACCCTAGCAAATTCATCAAATTCATATAAACCCTAATAAATCGGATGATCATACACAAATCACAGATGCATAAACCCTATAAGTAAATCGACGGTGGAATCATATAAACCCTAACAAAGAGTCATACCTTTGACTGTTGTTGGTAAGCTGACGGAGGACGGATAGGCACTGTGGAACGAGCGGCGGAGGACGACTGGCGGTGGTGTGTAACCGAGCGACGAAGGAGGAACGAGCGACGGCGATGGTCGACAGGGAAGGCACGCAGGGAAGCTTTTGAATCCAGTAAAATCGATTTCGCATCGGAGGATGAAAACTACAGAAGTAAAAACAAATTTAGGGTAAATTTGTATTCGACTCTATGCCTCGGTTCTTCAAAAACGATGCATAAGCCTCCCCTTTACGCATCGGTTGGTCCAAACCGATGCATAAGCCTCCCAATTATGCATCAGTTTTGGCCCAAACGATGCATAAGGTTGATGTTACGCATCGATTTGTCGAAACCCGATGCATATTGTCGAGATTATGCATCTGTTTTAGAATAACCGATGTATAATGTCTAAACCGATGCGAAAGGCGACAACACCGATGCATAATCCACTGTCTGTAGTAGTGTAAAGCCTTTTACCTTCATTGTTGAGTGTATAGAAAAAAGCTATGTTCTTGTTTGATAAAGCTTTGTTAATGTAAAATATATGTGCTAGCATGTGATTTTTTTTGACTTGGTTTCATTGTTAAGTTTGTAGATAAATTTTGTGCTTCTTTGATAGTCATTGTCTTAAGGCTTAGCTATGCATTCATATATATATATGCTTGATATTGTTTAGGTATTGTTTCCTTACAACCTTGAGTGTATGAAAACTTATATTTATGCTTGCTTAATTCGGGGTTTACCTTACAACAAATCATGGATAAAATTGGATGATGTTGAAAAGATACGACCCGCACTATTTTCATGGGATTAATAATTTCATAGCCTTTGTGAGACAGAACAGCCCAAGATTACGCATTTGTGTCCTTGTAGACGTTATAGATTGCATCATAGAAAGCTCACATTGGACGAAATGTATGCACATTAGATTCAGAATGGTATAATGCTAGATAACACTACTTGGACATCACATGGTGAAGCTCGCAGTGGTCCCTCTATTTACTCGCTAAGGCAACAATATATTATGGAGAAGAATCAGGAGAACATTTGTTGTGATACTAGTCCCACAAATACTGCAATGGATATTCTTCATGATGCTTTCCCCTTCCGAGACATGTGTCAAATGACAGATGTTATCGAAGATTCTATGGGTAAGGATGCTTATGATAAGTATACACTGCTTCTTTCCAACGCTCAAACACCCATCTTTGCTGGCAGCAATAAGAGTGTTTTAGACACCGTATTGAAAGTGATGCAAATGAAAGTGGATAATGGTTTGTCTGACAAATCTTGTACCGATCAGTTTAGGTGATTCAAAGATTTTCATCCAAGTGACAACAAGTTTCCCGGTTCTTATCGAGAGGAAGAAGAAGCTTAAAAAATTTGGGACTGGGATGTGAGACTATTCATGCGTGTGAATACGGTTGTATTCTATATTACAAAAATAATAAAGACCTTGAAAGTTGTCCCGTGTGCCATGAGTCAAGACATGCATGTGTTGAAGGTAATAGCAAGACACCAAGGAGGGTAATTCGTTACTTCCCATTAACACCGTGGTTACAACGTTTGTATATGTCTGAAACAATAGCCAAGGAGATGCGGTGGCACGGAGAAAGACGTGAGAAAGAGGCTCAGATTAGACATCTCGCTGACGGGGAGGCATGGCAAGATTTGAATAAGGAATTTCCAGAATTGACCAGTGAGATTCGGAACGTTTGTCTTGGATTAGAGACTGATGGATTTAACCCATTTGGAGCACTAGGTGTTTCACATAGCACTTGGCATGTTATGGTTATGCCTTATAATTTACCACCTTCAATGTGTATCAAAAAGGAATTCAACCAATCACTTTAATGATATCTGATCTGAAGTCTCTGGGAAAGTGTTTGAACGTGTTTATGCGACCGCTGATTGATGAACTAAAAATGTTGTGGGGGACGGGTGTGGTTACTTATTACAGGTATAACGGTTCATCCTTTCTTATGAAAGCGGCAATATCGACCATTAGTGACTTCCCAGGGCTTGGCATGTTGGGACTATGAACACTAAAGGTTACAAAGCGTGTCCCAATTTGTTTGGATGGTGTTGATGCTGAACATTTATCTGAGAGAATGGTGTATCAAGGTCACAGTAGATGGGTTGATAGGGAACATAGTTGGAGGCAAGCGGCCGTTAAGTTTGATGGAACAGTTGAGGTAAGGAACCCACCACTCTACTTTCTGGCCATAAAATTATGACTGAGGTTTTTAGTCATGAGTTCCCAGTGCTTAGTTTACATCCAATGTTCAATTATAGTAGAAGTGGATTCAGATAATTGTGTTGGACCCATCGGAGCATTTTTTTGAGCTGCCATATTGGAAATATTTGAGACATCTGCGTTCTCTAGATGTCATGCATATAGAGAAGATTGTATTCGAAAACATCACCGGCACAAGGCTTGGAATTGATGGAAAGACGAAGGACACACCCAAAGCACGAGAAGGCCTGAAACAATAAGGAGTACGTGAAAATTTATGGGAGAAAGAACCAGGTCCCTCGTCGAACAAAGCTAACGTGTCTCAAGCGCCTTACACGGCGTTACCAAATAGTAGAAAGGAGATTTTTGAGTGGATTCGAGACGCCAAGTATCCGGAATGGATATGCAGGGAGCTTAAAGAACAAGATAAGTGTCACAGACAAAAAATTCAACGACTTAAAAACACATGATTGTCACGTAATGATGCAACATTTACTTCTTGTTTTTATCTATCCTTATTTGCCATATCATATAGTTGAACCTCTAATAGCATTGTCAAGATCGTTTCAGAAGCTATGTTGCCGATAGATGCGGAAGAATGATGTTTATCAGATGAGGGATGACATCGTGCTAATTTTATGTAAGTTAGAAATGATTTTTCCTCCGGCTTTTTTCACTATCATGGTTCACCTATTGATTCGCCTTCCCGACCAAGTGTTAATTAAAGGTCCCGTGGACTACAATTGGATGTTTTCCATTGAGAGGTATGTACTATTAAAATTGTATTATTATATTAATATATTTATGCTTGTACTAATGATATATTCTTCTTGCAGGCAATTAGGTCAATACAAAAAAAAGCTTAAGGAACGCTTGACACCCCGAGGGATGTATAACTGAGCAGTACGTTGTGACTGAATGCGTGACATATTGCAAATTGTACATGGATGGATCAAGAAATATATCATCGACAAGTAAGGGTACATCTTACGAGTCTCAATTCAAATGCTTGGTTGTTTCTATTCTTGTCAAACCTAATGCTTATTATGCAATTTGAAGTTGAATAAGCAACAAATTGAAATTGCACATTTGTGTGTCACAGAACATTGCAAAGAAGCAAAGTATTACATTGATAAGCATGTCGAGAAAATTAAACTGAAGTTTCCAGACGGCATTAATGAAGCGCGCATAAAGCACTTTCATTCCTACTTTTTGAAATGGGTATGATACATATTATATTATTCCATCTTTGTTCATTTCCACATTATATTTGGAATTACTCCTGCTGATTTTGGGACTGCAAAGACAACAATCCAGCACTATTTTGCATATTTTAGCATGTTTGCAACAAACCCATTCATGCTACTCACAATGTTATGTCAACGTTATTAAGTTATTGGTGTGGGAACGTGATCGAAAGCTAAAACCCCAAAATTTTGGAGTGATGGTTGAATCGGAAGACATGACTTACTACGATATTCTCGAGAATGTGATTGAATTAAAAATATGCTGATGGACTTCTTGTAGTTTTATTTCAATGAAGATGGTTCAACACTGATCCAAAGGAACTAGGAAGCACTAAGAAGGATCATGGCCTTTTATCACTTGATACATTTACGAGTTGGTATGAAGATGAGCCATATTGTTTAGCATTTACGGCAAGACAAGTATTTTATATGGATGATCCGAAGGCAGGCGAGCCTTGGAAGGTTGTTAATGTTGTCACACAACGCGACATATACAGTGAAAGTTCACTTGCTAGGGATGAAAGTGGATTATCATTGTCCCATGTGGCTGAACCATATCAAGAAGATGTGGCCGCTAATATCATGTCAGGCCATATACCAATCACTGGCATAGTTATTAATTTAGGGTATCTTCCACTCCATCATCGTCATTGATGAGTCGTATTTATATGACTCGTCGAATCAATTAATCCCATGTATTTCGGCACTATATTATGCGAACGTTTACTTTTTAGTATGATTTTGCATTTCAGGTGTTTCGGAAGCTCTAGGAGGAAACGTGCATAAAAGACGACATTTTGTGCCAAAACACAACAGTAGCAGATCAGACCTTTGGACCTTCAATGGAGTGCTGGGAATGAACCGCTGATCAGAAAACTACGAGCCACCTTCCGTTGCGTAGTTAACTCAATTCTCTACAACTCTCTAGCTCACACCGAGAGCATCGGAGGTCGTTTAGATGGTCAAATTAAGAGCCAAAGTCGGGACTCAGTGGGCACCGCGTCTACAGTAGATATTAGCGTAACGCTAATGTCTGAAGAGGACGCGGCGCTAATGTCTGAAGCAGAAGCGGTAGCTACTGTCAGCACCGTTTTGATGACGTCAGCATGCCCGAAACTTAGAAATCGAGCCCAAAAACAGACTTGGAAACCCTATTTTCTGCTATAAATAAGATCTGTGGGTTAGGGTTTCAAGAATCTCATAATTACATCATTCAAGACGGATCTGGAGGAGAAGACGCAAGCTTTCGACGAAGAGAAGAATTTCTATTGCTTTCATTACAAAAATACTTGAGTTTTTGTTTTGGCTATGAGTAGCTAATCTTTTAATTTAGTTTAGGGTTTCGTTCATTGTGACAAATGTTTTGAGACTTTATTCTTAATGCAATTTCTTGTTTCTCTAGTTCTCGTGCTTAATTTCAAGGATTGAATTGTGAAGCTAAGTGGAGACTTGTCATGGTAAAGCTTAGCCGAACAATTCAGCCCCTATCGTTAATACTTGTTTGATACTTACCAGTAAAAATAGGTAGTGACACCTAGATTCGATAATACCTTTCCCGGATTATTGGGTTTAGGGGAACTAGAAGTCTAACACCTTTCCCGGGTTAGATTGTGGTGTATCGCCTTTCCCAGGATACTTTGGGTTATAACCTAAACCGGAGTAACTACACTTAGAAACTTGACATTTGATTATTAACAGTCAATGATAAACATGTCACAATAGAAACCCTAAGCTGAATATTCTCTCTGATCGGATTCTTCGTGTTATTTTCTCTTTTGCACACTTATTTGCTCACAACCCCCCTTTTAATTGTTTTCTCAGTTACAACTTAAACAACACCAGCTCCCTTGGGTTCGACCCTGCTTGCCACTAATTAGTTGTACGTAGGAGATTTATAAATTTAAATTTGATGCGTCAGACGACGCGCGTCAAATTTTGGCGCCGTTGCCGGGGAGCTGCGCTTCGGTGAAGTTGTTTCTTTTTATTTAATTTTTTTTTCTTTTCAATTTTTTTGTTATTCACTATGTCTTCTTATTACAATGGAGCAGCTTGTGACGACGAAGACGATGAGGAAGATGATGGCAGCGAGGTTCAGTGTTGGATGATACGGCGTCTCCCTAAATTAGGAGGTGCCATTGGAGAAAACCCCGTGACACATGTGAAAACGTTTCACTCCGTCTGCTGCCGCATAAAGCCTAAAGAAGAGTCATTGGAGAGGTTTAAGTTAAATATATTTTTATTTTTTTAACTGCCTCCGTAAGATCTTGGTATTCCTCATCTGCAGATTGTGAAAGTACTTGGTCGGATCTACGAGCCCGATTTCTTAAAAAGTTTTCTCCACCATTCTTTCATTTTGAAACCCGGGAGAAGATTGCTTCTATTTAGCAATTCCAAGGCAAAACATTATATGAATATATGATGCGCTTCGAGGACCTTGCAGACAGTTGTCCGCACCATGGATTGGCTGATTTCTTTCTTATTGAGAGCTTTCTTGATGGGATGGCTCTATTAGAGTGTCATATGCTTGACGTTTCAGCAAGAGGTTCGGTAATGGATTTAGATATTTATGAAGTCTGGGACTGATGGACCACAATTGTATGAATCATAAACACAGTTAAACCCCCCAAATTAGACTGTTTGTCTATCTAACTTCGATGTTTTAGTCCCGATACATTTCTACAGGGTATTTCAGAGCTTAGAGAGAATACACGCTAAGGAAGAGCGTTTAGCACAGAAAAGATATCAGGAGACAATCCAAGGTCAAGATCAGACGCTGAATGAAGAAATCTAAAGATCCTGACATGGAATCATTCAAAACAAATCAAACCGAAGAGAAACCGAAGACAATCCGGAGCTGGAATACACCGATAGTTTTGTGCAAACTGCACAAAACTCACAACCACTCTCCTCATGCCACATGGACCGGCGGCTTTCTCCTTACATCCACCCCTCCTCCTCTCCCACACCACCACATGTCACATCCTCCTCCATCCACACCAAAAGCCGCCGGCGGCTTTGCCCTCTCCCTCTCCCCTTGTGACACTTGTCTTCCTCTCCTCTTCCCCTCCTCTCCACCCTTGGATGCTAAACCACATGCCCTCATCTTGGCCATCCATTCCTCTCCTCCATGGCTATAAATACCAAGCCATCCCTCCTCATTTCATAAGCCATAAGCATTCACAACCACACTCCACTTCTCTCTCTAAGTTTGTTACTTTGTAAAGTTTGGTTTTGATATAAATAAAAGTTCAGTTTGTTCTCAAATACTTTAGTTCGATCTTGAGTACTCCTGTTTGTTCTTGAGTACTCAAGCTTTCAGTTACAGTTCAAGAGTTACTCCTGTTTGTTCTTGAGTAATCTCTTTCTCTTCTCTCTTTACTCTTGTCGGTTCTTGAGTATTCTTTTCCAAATCCCCAAGTATTTAGTTATGATGTCCAACTCTATGGATATTCGTAACTAAACTCTTCATTCGGTTGAAGGGGAGTTCTTTTTTTATAAAATGTTTTACTTCGTTTAGTTTCTTTTCTCTGTATTCAAAACTTGTTCTATGTGCCGTTTATAAGGTCAGACTTTCCAAGGTTGAGTGGAAGCTACGAAAGGGCAAAACTCTTCTGTGGGAAGTCGTGAACATACTCGGGTAAGTGGATGCTACGAAAGGGCAAAGCTTATCTGAGGAGTTCGATCTATCTTTAAAACCATTTGGAAACTGGACCAAAGGGACCAAATGGATGCACAAAAGGCTAAGATACTTCGAAAGGAGGAATTAGTCTGAAGTAGAACAAGGGTTTACAAACAGTGTGGCAAATTGAGCGCTACGAAAGGGCCTCGATACACGTTTGAATACTTAGAAGGGTTACTAAAAGAATGAACAGGATATAATACAAGGCCCCCTAAGACCGAATACTTCTCTTGCAATCACAGAATCCCCTTTGTCTTTACTTTTATTGTTCAATCAACTGCAACCATCAACCGCTCACAATCCGGAGGACTTGCAATTCACGCATCACCCACTGTAAGTCTTCGCTTTTAATTTCAATATTTACTTTTCTTTAATTTACTTTTCAGCACTCAAAACCAAAACCAACTAAAAAGTCACGTAGTTGTTAGCACTAAAACCTCAACCAACCTAAAACACGCTCCTTCGCTGAACAAATCCCTTAAAGAATAACCTATCCCCCTAATTCCTCTGGGTTCGACCCCTACTTACCAAGTACTACCCAGTAGTATAGTTGCGAGTAGCGGACTATTATAAATTTATTTGTACAAATCACTTTGACGACGAGCGGTTCTGTCAGGGACCTAATAGAAGATAAGGCACAAAGATCGAGACAAGTCAGCTGCACAAAACGGATGATAAGTCACAGATAGTAGAAGTTGATTCAGTGCAGATCGTGCACGACACCGCATTGGCCATGATAGACAAATCGGAGGCAAACAACAAAGAAAATGAGTCGGAGGCCGTGAGTACTGGGCCCAAGGGCAACATTATAGTTGGGTGCGGCGAATTAATATGCTCTACAGACGCGACACTCACGGGAGGTAAAAATTTGTTTTCGAATTATGATACCCCCTGCTTTCATTTTCTATGCAGGTAATGGCTCCGGAAGAGTATAAGATTGATGAGGATGAGCTAGGAGGAAAGATGGAGGCGAGACATGAGCTGGAGAAGCCAACATTGGAGCACTCGATTGCAGCGAGTCATGACTCACCTGGAATGTGTAAGGACCCAGGTGCCTTCATAGTCACTTGTGGTGTTGGTGAGACACAAATTCATCACTGTTTAATTGATTTGGGTGCTGCTATCAATGCTATGCCTTACTCATTAAATTGTTCTTTGAAACCGGGACTACCAAAACCTACTAAGCTATTGGTAGAGCTTGGAGATAAGTCGCCCATTCGTCCAGTTGGTTTGCTAGAGGATCTAACACTCCATGTAGGAGACGTCGTTGTTCTTGCAGACTCTTATGTTTTGCAGATGGGAGATTCTAGTGATAATGATCCTCCAGCACTTATTTTGGGACGACCATCCCTCTTTGCCACAAGGACCAAGATTGACATGGGAACATGCTTGTTGTCACTTGCGTTTACTGGCAAGACATCGAACTTCCATATTTATAAGGATGTCGACCGTCCATACATGAGGAAGCCACCGGGACATGACACATTTGGATGGAAACCAGGATGGAGAGACACTAGAGAACCACTCGATGAGAGCTATGAGCAGAGTGAACGAGTAGTTGAGGCGAAATTTGACCTCACACATCCATGGGATCCTAACTTGTGATCCTTAAAGAGGTATTGTCGAGCCAACGACGTAAAACAAAGGCGCTCGCAGGGAGGCAGCCTGGCAAATTTTTGAGTTTTTCTTTTCTTTATTTCATTTTATGTTTGTTTGAGTCTTGAGTCATGTTTTTTTACATTGTCTTTTAGGAAAAGAGATGTTTTCATGCAGGAAACAGGTGCAACTCAGTGCGGTATTCGCCGAGCATTAACAGTAGCACCGCGCCCACAAGCAACATAATGCTGCACCGAACGACAACATTTAGCGCCCGTAACGTCTACACTGGGCGCGGTGGACCATTGACCAGTGTTGACCGATTCGTTTGACCAGAATTCTCACCATCACCCGACAAAACGAGGGGAGTGCTTGTTCAAATTTATTCTCTATTTGTTTTTCCCTACGTTTGTGTGTCTTGCATTGTTTGCTTCTTTGAATTTAAGTCGTACCGTGCGGACACGGCTTGGTTCAAACGTGTGGGGTGGGAGAGTCAGCCTGTTGTGTCAGCATATTTACTATTTCTTGCACCTGCATAGTGTCTGCACGTTTTCTTTGGAAAAAAATGAAGTATGAAATTTCTCTGTTTCTTGGGTACGCAGAATTGAATTATGAGTATGTGAAATTTATGATGCCGATTACATGTATTTTTCTAGTGAAATTTGAATTATGTGACTACATGTGAATTTAACCCACTACGTGTCCTTTTGAGTTGAGATATACAGGGATGTGGAGTTGATAGAAATGTCCTATAGAGGCTTGACAAAGCATTCAAAGGACAAAAATTTGAGTTATATGGTTATATGAACTTTGTGGAGGTTAGCACTTCGAGACGATATGGTTCAGAGTTAGCCCGCCGCTGCAGCGTTTATGTGAGTAGGCGGGATGGGAAAATAGACCGTCCTAGCTCTAGTCCAAAGTAACCGGGAAAAAGGGTGGGTGACCCTCATCTTGACTCGCATCAAAAAGGGCGAGGATGAGAAAGATCGGGGAGGTATTTCCATATGCTTGCGGGCGATGATTGGACCACCCTCAAAAGAAAAGAAGATAGGACAAGCTATTCACAACAAAGGAGCAAAGCTCAAGAAAACAAATCAGCCACTTGTGAAGGTCTATACAAAAGAAAAGTGAAGTACAACATTCTTACATCAAGAGCCACAGGCCAAAGAAAGTCACTACAAAAGCTGTCCAACAAAAGAAGAAAAAATAACTCAAAAAACCTTGAAGCTCAAATGAATCACGTGCAAGAAAAACGAATGAAGTGTAACCATATAACTAGAACTCGGGACAGCGAATGCAGATTATGGGTCTAAAGAGGACTATCTCTCATTCATCCGAATTGACTTGAATTTTAGCTGAGAAGGTGACATGTATCAAGTTAATTCTGTGTTGAGCATGATGATTTGAGTAACGATTGAGCTTTGCATGGAAAGGAGGAATTTAGACTAGCAACTCATGTTTATGAAGTATTATCCAGGACGTCGAGGAAAATTATGGTGTTATATTTGTTTTCCTTCTATGACTCAGTTCTTATTCAGGACGAACAAGTTTCAGTGTGGGGTGGTTTGATGAGTCATATTTATATGACTCGTCGAATCAATTAATCCCATGTATTTCGACACTATATTATGCGAACGTTTACTTTTTAGTATTGTTTTGCATTTCAGGTGTTTCGGAAGCTCTAGGAGGAAACACGCATAAAAGACGGCATTTTGTGCCAAAAATACCACAGTGGCAGATCAGACATTTGGACCTTCGACGGATTACTGGGAATGAACCGCTGATCAGAAAAATACGAGCCACCTGCCGTTGCGTAGCTAACTCAATTCTTTACAACTCTCTAGTTCACACCGAGAGCATCGGAGGTCGTTTAGATGGTCAAATTTAGAGCCGAAGTTGGGACTCAGTGGGCACCGCATCTACAATAGACATTAGCATAACGCTAATGTCTGAAGAGGACGCGGCGCTAATGTCTGAAGAAGACGCGGTAGCTACTATCAGCACGCGTTTTGATGACATCAGCAAGCCTGAAACTTGGAAATTGAGCCCAAAACAGACATGTAAACCCTATTTTTTGCTATAAAAAAGATCTTTGGGTTAGGGTTTCAAGAATCTCATAATTCCATCATTCAAGACGGCTCTGGAGGAGAAGACGCAAGGTTTCGACGAAGAGAAGAATTTCTATTGCTTTCATTACAAAAATACTTATGTTTTTGTTATGGCTATGAGTAGCTAATCTTTTAATTCAGTTTAGGGTTTCGTTCATTGTGACAAACGTTCTGAGACTTTATTCTTAATGCATTTTTTTGTTTCTCTAGTTCTCGTGCTTAATTTCAAGGATTAAATTGTGAAGCTAAGTGGAGACTTATCATGGTAAAGCTTAGGCGAACAATTCAGCCACTATCGTTAATTCTTGTTTGATACTTACCCGTAAAATAGGTAGTGACACCTAGATTCGATAATACCTTTCCCGGATTATTGGGTTAGAAGAACTAGAAGTCTAACACTTTTCCCGGGTTAGATTGTGGTGTATCGCCTTTTCCGGGATACTTTGGGTTATAACCTAAACCGGAGTAACCACACTTAGAAACTTGAAATTCGATTATTAGCAGTCAATGATAAACATGTCACAATAGAAACCCTAAGCTGAATATTCTCTCTGATCGGATTCTTCGTGTTATTTTCTCTTTTGCACTCTTATTTGCTCACAACCCCCCTTTTAATTGTTTTTTCAGTTACAGCTTCAACAACACCAGCTTCCTTGGGTTCGACCCTGCTTGCCACTAACTAGTTGTATGCAGGAGAATTATAAATTTAAATTGAACACGTCAGACGACGCGCGTCAAATTTTGGCGCCGTTGACGGGGAGCTCGCTTCGGTGAAGTTGTTTCTTTTTATTTAATTTTTTTTCTTTTCAGTTTTTTTATTATTCACTATGTCTTCTTATTACAATGGAGCAACTTGTGACGACGAAGGCGATGAGGAAGATGATGGCAGCGAGGTTCAGTGTTGGATGATTCGGCGTCTCCCTAAATTAGGAGGTGCCATTGGAGAAAACCCCGTGACACATGTGAAAACGTTTCACTACGTCTGTTGCCGTATAAAGCCTAAAGAAGAGTCATTGGAGAGGTTTAAGTTAAAAATATTATTATTTTCTTTAACTACCTCCGTAAGATCTTGGTATTACTCATCTGCAGATTGTGAAAGTACTTGGTCGAATCTACGAGCCCGATTTCTTAAAAAGTTTTCTCCACCATTCTTTCGTTTTGAAACCCAGGAGAAGATTGCTTCTATTCAGCAATTCCTACGTGAAAAATTATATGAATATATGATGCGCTTCGAGGACCTTGCAAACAGTTGTCCGCACCATGGATTGACTGATTTCTTTCTTATTGAGAGCTTTCTTGATGGGATGGCTCCATTAGAGCGTTGTATGCTTGACGTTTCAGCAAGAGGTTCAGTAATGAATTTAGATATTTATGAAGTCTGGGACCTACTAGAAGATATGGCACAAAGATCGAGATGAGTCAGCTGCACAAAATGGATGATAAGTCACAGACATTAGAAGCTGATTCAATGCAGATCATGCACGACAACGCATTGGCCATGATAGACAAACCGGAGGCAAACAACAAAGAAAATGAGTCGGAGGCCGTGAGTACCGCGCCGAAGGGCAACATTATAGTTGGGCGCGGTGAATTAACATGCTCTACGGACGCGACACTCACGGGAGGTAAAAATTTGTTTTCAAATTATGATACCCCGCTTTCATTTTCTATCCAAGTAATGGTTCCGGAAGAGTATAAGATCGATGAGGACGAGCTAGGAGGAAAATTGGAGGCGAGCCATGAGCTGGAGAAGCCAACATTGGAGCGCTCGATTGCAGCGAGTCATGACTCACCAGGAATGTGTAAGGACTCAGGTGCCTTCACAGTCACTTGTGGTGTTGGTGAGACACAAAGTCATCACTGTTTAATTGATTTGGGTGATGCTATCAATGTTATGCCTTACTCATTAAATTGTTCTTTAAAACCGGGACTACCGAAACCTCCTAAGCTGTTGGTAGAGATTGGATATAAGTTGCCCATTCCTCTAGTTGGTTTGCTAGGGGATCTAACACTCCATGTTGGAGACCTCGTTGTTCCTGTAGACTCTTATGTTTTGCAGATGGGAGATTCTAGTGATAACGATCCTCCATCACTTATTTTGGGACGACCATCCCTCTTTGCCACAAGGACCAACATTGACATGGGAACATGCTTGTTGTCACTTGCATTTACTAGCAAGTCATCGAACTTCCATATTTACAAGGATGTCGACCGTCCATACATGAGGAAGCCACCGGGACATGACACATTTGGATGGAAACCAGGATGGAGAGACACTAGAGCACCACTCGATGAGAGCTATGAGCAGAGTAAAGGAGTAGCTGAGGCGAAACTTGACCTCACACGTCTATGGGATCCTAACTTGTGATCCTTAAAGAGGTATCGTCGAGCCAACGACGTAAAACAAAGCCATAATCAACCCATTATCCCACCGGAGGCGAGACCAACCGAGAGATTGAAAGCCATAATCAACGGCATGAAGGAAGGAAAGATGAAGGTCATGAATAGAAACCCTAGCCCCAAAATCAAAGTGCTGAACCACCAAAATCAACCCCGAAGAAGCAAGTGTCACTCATATCTGAATGAGCCCTAGGCGACCTGTCAAGACAGTGGCTCCCACAGTTGCTGTTCCTCAAATGCCACTCATACTTGAGTCTATCCCGCCCAGTTTAAGTGATATTCCCTCAGAGTTGATACCACCTATCGGTTCTTCAGTTCAACCTACTGAGAGTACAAACAGCGGATCGCAAGTACCAGAATCGCCTACTGTTCAGGCTACAAACAATCAGCCTCATTCTCTAGCTGAACTGCCAGAAAATCTAGTTCCTGAACCACCAGAGTTGGAGGAAGAAGCACCTACTGTTCTTAATGTTGTATTTGAATGTCCAGAAGGAGATATTCCAATTCCAGAAAATCCACGGAGCATTAGGTGCAAACCCAAAGCCAACGCAGGTTAATTTCTTGTTCAGTTCCTTTCATTTTATTATCTTTGATACTTTTTTTATGTTTAAAATATATAGTTGATATTTAATTCAATGGGTGATTATTTATCTGATTAACATAGTTTCTTTGTGTTTACTAATTAATAGGAGACAAACGTGTTAGAAAAATCAGAGGCGTCGTTAATGGTCATAAGGTGGCTAATTACGTGAGACCATTAGGGTCAAAGATAAAAGTCGAACATGGTGGCCCTCGGAGCCGTCAGTTGAGAAGTATGCTGACACATGAGATAGGGTCATGTGTGCGAGACAAAGTTCCAATGCTTGCACCAAGTTACGGTGAGCACGAGCCAGAGCATTGGGCCATCGTCTTCGACCATTTGACTATAAGCATTGGACAAATTCTTTTTCTTCATATTACAAATATTAGTAATTGTTATTTGTTTCTTATTAACTCTGTTCTATTTTTTTTGTAGCCCAACTTCGTGTTCGATTTTGATGATACTTGGATTTGGAGGTTCATTACCCGGATAGCCACAGAAAGTTACCGTGACTGGAAGTCGGATTGCAAGGTACATTATGAAAAATATGGTGCAGAGTTGCCTTTGGAGTTTGTTGACTGGAAGGAGCAATGGTGTTGACTGGTTGGTCATTTAAGGGAACCAAGGGTTCAGGTTTGAGTCTATTTTTATTTATTAAGTTGCATTCTATTTATATTATTATGAATCTGTTTGATTTATTTACAATTTTTTGATAGGCTAGAGGTCAGAAAATAAAGGAGGTGCCAAATGCACCAGGCAGAACAAACCATCACTCTGAGAAGTCCCTTTTAGCCATAGAGCATAGAAGCACGCTCTCTCAAACGACAAGGCCCCTTATATTGCTGCATACGGTGAGGTGTAAGGTGCTGATGCCAGGTGTGCAGAAATAGCGGTAAAATCCCCCAAATCTTTATTTATATGTTTTCCTAAAGTCAATGTATGTTAACAATTGTTTGGCTTTTGATTTAGCAATATGTGAATATTGTGTATGTTACTTTAATGTGTACCTATCACTATTTGCATTTAATTGTGGGATATATATATCAGTTCCTTGAGTTGCCATATTAAGAAATTTCAGTTGCTTAGTTTTTTTGTACTTGCCTGTGAGTATTGATGCTGGTATTTATTTGTTATTGTCTACAAAATTTGCATCCACAATAATGATCAGCTTGTGGAAAAAATTTGTATATCCGCAATAGTAATCTGTGAATATAGTGTTTTCATTATTTAGTTGTATTGGTGGGTATTGGTATTGTTTGGCTAGTTGGTTCCCTTATTAATTCAGATTGTTTGACATTGATGCTTATAGGAAAAAATGAGAGAACGCGTGCGTGAAATGACTATTGTTGACCATGATTCGGAAGATCCAGGTGTCATAGATGATCCTCTTCCACTAAGTACTCAAATTGAAATAATAACTCAGATTGTGGGGCATATGCGTGGGACACGTATTTCTAGCATTGGGAAGTCTTTAGAGCGAGAACCACTGCCACGAGGGGGAGCAAGAGTTGCATCGGATACCATTCAACTAACAGCGGAGGTTAAGAAGACACAAGAGGACATGTCAAAGAAATTTGAGGATTGCATTGCAGACTAGGCAAAGAAGTTTATGGACCAGATCCGCATGCTCGAGAAAATGATTAAAGGGGGCAGGAGCAGGAGCCATGGCTAGCAATGCATCTGCTTGAGCCACCAGTTACCTGCCACTGGCTCGCAATGGGTGATATGTTCTGTGCTTGTTGGGAACTAGTTTGGGGAATGTTTGCTGTGAAGTCCAACTTTAAACTTTTATGACTTGTTTACTTTTTGGAAACTATCTGCTACTTGTTTTAAGTGTCCTGTTAGTGCCAAGTTTTTTGGATGTTGCAAGGGTTAAACATTAACTTGTACCCTTTTTAATGGCAATGAATGGCAGGCTTTTAAAAAAAAATTGTACTGTCATTTGAAAACATTCTGTCAAAAGTACAACATATGTCAATTTATGGGACATGGTTTTCTAATACAGCACAAATCTTTTGATTTTTAGCGACAACCAATCCCCATTTATGCGTCATGGTTTTCTTATAAAGCACATCTTAAGCGACATATGGACTACTTTTATGCGACATGACTTTCTTATACAGCACAACTCTATAGCTTTTACGTGACAACGAATTCCCCTTTATGTGTCATACAATTCTAATATAGCACAACTTCTTCCCTTTTAAGCGACACACAATTCAATTTAATGCGACAACTTAAGCCTTTATAACTATAACATGGATATCGTATAAAACTAATTACGCGACGCTACAAACGATAGCTGACGTATGTGGCATTAATCTCATGCGACGACATCTGATCATATGGCAAATAATATGGGAATCTGATGGATCGTTAGGTTAGCCAACTATATGAGGGAGATCCCAGAGTGATATCCCTCAGACAGATGGCAGCGGAAATTAACTCTCGTACAGGAAATATGAAACCAAAAGTAAATACTCACGATTTATAGTGGAAACCTTACTGCAACCTTTGCAGCAGGCTGAAAACCACTTGCCTTCTGGACAGCTCCAGAAGGGCTTCAAGATCCGTATTATTGACAAAGGAATATACTTGTAGTTCGTTACACTTGTCTCACACAGTGACAACTAACAGAACTACTCAATTCGAAAGGTCAACAAATACGATCTACTCGTCTGCACACAGCAGTACCTCGTCAGCTCACGGAAGTTGATAACTCTGCAGTCTCCGAATGCTATCTCCAAAAGCCGCACCTTCACTTGAATGATCTTCCTTCTTTTATAATGTCTTCAAGTCGGCTACACAGATCTTCATCGCAGATCTGATTGATATCTCACAGCTGTGATATCACATATATACTTGCCAAAGTTGGCGTCGATATTCCTGTCGTATATACTTAAGTCTCCTCATGTATATATTTGAATTAATGATCTTAATCAAATATCACATGCATATATTCTTGTATCTTCAGTGCATATCTCCGTGTATCTTTTCCCAGATCCGATCTGGTCATAAGTCGGTTTGTCTCTCACATGGAACACACCTCTCTCGCGGCTTTGCTCTCTCTCAGAGATGTCCAGTGAGCTTACCTGTCAGACAGTGATTTCTGCATACTCAAGTGGATTATTAGTTAAGTTTTTGTTATCATCAAAACACAAGGGTCCAACAAATTCCCCCTTTTTGATGATGACAAACACTTCTTCACATATAAGAAATCACATACAGCAATGATACCGGAACCACATCTACATTTCCTTTGGACAGCTAGCAACCTCAGAGTTTATATTCACTAGATATTTATTTAAAGTCTAGCTAGCACAGTTCCCCCTCAGATAGACATCCGCTGAAATTTTGGTACTGATTTTTCCCCCTTAGTGTATGCACATATAGTTCTTCCCCCTTTTGGCATCATAAAAAAGATATGCAAATAAGAACACAGAGTGATGGAAAGAAAAACATTTCATTCATGCAGGCAAGAGGTAAGTGTGTCATACAGACACCACACATGCTGCAAGGAATTTCAAAAAACATAGAGAGTTTAAACATGAAATTAAAAAAAAATCCAAAATGAGGGGGGGGGGGTTCATGTGGGTGGGGATAGCAAGGAGGGGGGATCCATGAGACAGTGCGGACTAAGGCACAATCGTGAACGAGTCCTTCATCTGGTTCACAATCTCTGTGGCAAGGTCTTTCATCTGTCCTGAGAAATCCTGGACGGCCACGGACATTGCCCCCGAGTCAACAGTTATTGCCAGCTCCAGATCAACCACCTTCTGCTTCACAAGCTGCAGTTCCGACTTCACCTCAACCAGTTCAGTTTTTGCCTCCATCACCTCAGATTTTACCTCCTTCAGCTCACCCCTGAGCTCCTTCATCTCTGCACGAATCACTGTCAGCAATGCCAGCACCTCACTTAATCCCTCAGAGGGGTTTGCCTCAGCACCACTGACGGGTGCAGCAACATTGATAGGCGTCGCATCCTGGACATCCTCATCCTCATCTTCATCCACATCGACAACAGCAGGAACAGTCCAACCGACTCCGGCAGAGAACTCCAAGCCCAGTTTGGCAATGTGATCTTCACATAGTGCATACGAAAGCACTCTCTCGGCCTCAGGGTGGTAAGCTTCCCAATACCTCAGTATCTCCTTCACAAATCCAGGAAAGGGCAGTCCATTTGATGGATTGTTGCTATTGTTCTCCATGTGTTTCATGACCTGAAAGGCCAGGTTCACTTGCTTCCTTTGCACGATTTGATCAATCAACAGCATATCCTGGAAGGTTACTTGACTGTGTTTGTGCTTTCTGGGGGAGATGTTCGAGACAAGGATTCTGTGCAGAATTCTAGGGAGTACGTCCATGTGAGTGTTCTCCCGCTGGCCCTTTGCGGTGACATCCAACCCGAGTCTTTGAAATACTTCTGCCTTTGCTACAGTGCCTGGCCAGGCGCCTTTTGAGTAGGTGGCATACCCTCCTTTGGGCACTCCCAGGACTGTGGCCAACTCCCTCATGCTCACTGAGTACGTTTCACCGCCGACAACGGCCGAGAGTTCCCAGTTACTCTTTCCCTGCTCCTTCTCTGCAACCTTTAGTTGAGAGTAAAACTCTCTCACCGACTTCACATCCACCACAACAGTTTTTCGGAACAGCGCGCCCCAACCTTGGGCCTCCAGTAGGTCAATAATTTCTCCCAGCTTGTGTGTCACCATCCACTCAGTATCCAGCACCAACTCCATTGCAAACCCCTTCACCACCTCCTCAGATTCTTCGATGATACCGTCCGACTCGGCTTCCTCGTCAGTAATCGGAACGGAGGATGTGGCAGTTCTCTGACTTTTCCTGGCAGAAGGAGGAGCCGTCTTCCTTGCTCGTTTGCCTGCTGACCTAGCGGCAACCGAGGTTTCCTTTTTGATAGGGCGTTGAGAAGAGGAGTCTGCGCGCAGGGAATCGAGTCGCTCCTCAAATCTGACGACTTCTCTAGCCACTGTAGAGCCGGTTGGACCGGAATCAGACGGCGTAACCGACTGCAGGACGGTGTCCAGATTTTCGGGGTCTACACCACTTGCGATCAGCTTTGAAGCCATCTTAGCGGCAGAGGCGGGAGAGAGCTTTGATTTAGGGTTTGAAGACGCCATGGATTTAGGGTTTTGAGAATTCTGAACTTTCGTGAGAGAGAAGACAAAGTCTGAGAGTGGTGTGGGAACAGTACGCTCTCCTTTCTCTTCTTATACTGCAACAAACCCTAGCGTTCAAACGACACTGTCCTTTGTTCGAAACGTCGCCTCCTCTCAATAAGTAAACCGCCTTCAATTTTGCAATTTCCACCTTTTCTTCCCTTCCAAAAACGGTTCAGCAATAACTCCTTGCCAAAAACAAATCCGACTGAACAGGCATGCTCCAACAGACAGGGGAACGACACGTGTCATCTGAATATAAACGTGTCTCCTCATAAAGGCAACCGACGCGACAATACCCTGCTGCAGAAAACTGTTCACCTTTCAATTCAACTTTACGTCTTCCCGACGCCAAGACATCTTTACCGAAGGATGATTAACTACCCAGCTTCACACCTGTCACAGAGATTGTTTCCCAGTCGTAGGGATCTATCCACGGTGATACCTCAGTCTTACTGTCTCATGGGTACACAAGGTTTTGGTATGATGTGCTGATTTACCCAAATGGTACAAATAACATCACACCCAATCAAGAAGAAAATAATATCATCCAAACAAATCATATTGGTTTCATACCTCATGTGGAGTGACTCCAGAAAAGGTAGTGCATCAACGGGCTCATAGGAGCGTTCCACACGAGGATAGGCTAAGGTTGGTCTAGAGTACCTCCTTGGTTTATATTGTGGGATCAAATATGGAGGTCTCTTTTGGGCAGAAAGGAATCATAATTTCATGCTTTTTGGTCCCTAATGCAGTCATCAATCTCATAGCAAGCATGCATGAGTGCATTATGAACACAGCCTACTTTTTCACTAGCACGGAACATCCATGTTAGACTCTCCATCAGACGTGACTTATATGCATCTAGTCTAGCCAATCACTGAGGGAGTAACAATTTAGCATAGCATTAAGGGAGAGAAACCATACCTAGTTCCAGCCTCAGCTTCTCGTAGGGTTCTCTGTGCAAAGCTTTTGTGAATATGTCTGCAATCTGTTCCTCAGTTCTGCAATATTCCATCTCAATTGTTCCCTTTTCTACGCAGTCACGCAGAAAGTGATACCGAATTTCTATATGTTTGGTACGAGAGAACTGCACTGGATTTTTAGAGATGTTAATAGCACTAGTGTTATCACACAAAATCTTAGCACAATTTGTAATAACACCATAGTCACTTAGCTGTTGCCTGATCCACAGCAGCTGCGCGCAGCATGCAGCAGCGGCGATGTATTCCGCCTCAGCGGTGGACAGCGCAATTGAGGATTGCTTCTTTGAAGCCCAGGAGATGAGACATGGGCCGAGATATTGAGCCATCCCAGATGTGGACTTCCTGTCTGTCTTGCACCCAGCATAGTCTGCATCCGTGTATGCTTCCAGGCGCAATTCACCTCCCTTTGGATAGAACAGGCATAAATCATCTGTTCCTTTCAGATATCTCAATATCCTCTTCACCGCTTTCACGTGGGTTTCCCTAGGATCAGCCTGAAACCTTGCACACAGACAAACACTGAATAAGATATCAGGTCTGCTAGCAGTGAGATATAGCAGCGAACCAATCATTCCCCGGTAGAGAGTTTGATCCACCCGAGGTGAGGACTCATCCTTTGACAGGGTGTCATTTGGAGACATCGGAGTGGCACATGTCTTGGCAGATTCCATGCCGAACTTCCTTAGAATCTCCTTGACATACTTCTGCTGATGAATGCGGGTACCATCCTCTCTTTGACCAAATTGAAGTCCAAGAAAGTATTTGAGCTCTCCTACCATGCTCATCTCGAACTCGCTTGACATCAAGTCTGTAAACTTCTTGACAAGTTTAGGGTTAGTTGAACCGAAAATGATATCATCCACATATACCTGAACAACCAGAGTGTCTTGCCCTTCCTTCAGAAGGAAAAGAGTCTTATCCACCTCTCCTCTGACATATCTGTGGGATAGCAAAAACTGAGACAGTCTCTCATACCAAGCACGGGGTGCTTGCTTAAGTCCATACAGTGCCTTGTCAAGGATGTGGACGTGATCAGGGTGAGAGTGATCCTCGAACCCTGGTGTCTGACTGACATATACTTCTTCCTTCAGAACTCCGTTCAAGAAGGCCGTTTTCACATCCATCTGCTGTAGAGTGAAGCCATGGTAAGTCGAATAAGCAATTAATAATCTGATTGCTTCTAACCTTGCCACTGGAGCGAATGTCTCATCGTAGTCAATTCCCTCTTGCTGGTTGTACCCCTTGACCACCAGGCGTGCTTTGTTTCTCACGACGACTCCCTTGTCGTCCATCTTGTTTCTGAAGACCCACTTTGTTCCTATCACATTCTTGTCTTCAGGCCTGGGAACCAGTCGCCACACTTTGTTTCTTTCGAACTGATGCAGTTCCTCTTGCATGGCATTGACCCATTCCGGATCCTTCAGCGCATCGGCAACCGTCTTTGGTTCTGCATGAGAGACAAAAGAGGCGAATCCACAGAAATGACATAGCTCATCTAAATTTAACTGGTTCTGCGATGAGTAACATTGGTAGTCCCTTGTCCAGGAAGGGGGCTGAGTAACTCTCCCACTCCTTGTGGTTCTGGGTTCTTCTGCGGTCCCTGCCGGAGGAGGATTATTCGCAGTCACTTCCTCATTGGGGGGGTCTGCGTTAACCTCTATTACTTGTGCGTCTGGACCCTGCTCTTCAGCTAGTATCTCTGTTTGTGGAGCTTCGGCTGGTTCAGCAGGTTCTTGAGCAACAGTCTGAACGACCTCTGGAGCTGGTTCTTCAGTCTCGTTTTGGGCAGGTACCCAGTCGGGATCAGACCTGTCAGTAAGCTGAAGTTCTCCATCATCCTGTGAGGAGGGATCTTTCACAAGGTGTCCAGTCATAGCGCGCTCATCAAAGGTTACGTGAATGCTTTCTTCCACCCGTTCCAACCTCAGGTTGTAGACCTTGTATGCTCTGCTATGGCTTGGGTATCCTACGAACACGCCTTCATCGCTCCTTGGATCAAACTTTCCCAGATTTTCCTTTCCGTTGTTGTGTACGTAGCACCTGCAACCAAACACTTTCAGATGAGCGATGTTAGGCTTTCTTCCTCGCAGCAGCTCGTAAGGTGTTTTTCCTATCAGAAAGCGTAGTGATGCCCGGTTCAGTATGTAGCTGGCGGCATGTACTGCCTCGGCCCAGAATCCCTTGGGAACACCACTGGCAATCAGCATTGTCCTTGACATGTCTTCCAGTGTCCTGTTCTTTCTCTCTACCACACCATTCTGCTGAGGCGTCCGTGGTGCTGAGAAATTGTGATCTATCCCAGCTGTCCTGCACAGGGAGATAAACTGGGAGTTTCGAAACTCGGTTCCGTTGTCAGTTCGAATAGATACTAATTTCTTACTCAACTTGTTTTCAATTAGCTTCAGCCATGACACAAACTCAGAGAAAGTTTCATCTTTAGAGCTCAGAAAGATGGTCCATGTATATCTGGAATAGTCATCCACGATGACTAAAATGTACCTGTTGCCTCCACGGCTAACGACGTTGACTGGACCGCATAGATCCATGTGAATCATGTCCAGAGGAGCTGAGGTACTCACCGATTGTTTTGTCTTGAACGAAGTACGTACCTGCTTACCTGTGGCACAGGCGCTGCATATCTGAACAAACGAGCTTTCCACTTTTGGTAGACCAACCACTAATTCATTTTGATGGAGTTTATGAATCAGCCTCGTGCTTGCATGTCCAAATCTCTTGTGCCACAGCAATGTATCATCAGTGATGCTTGACAGACACAGCTCCCCGTCTGGGACGAATTCTGGGTCCACTGTATATATCTGATTCTCCCGGACACCTCGAAGAATTATTTTTCCTGTCTCAATGCACTTCACAACACAGTCGTTAGAATTAAATATCACTTGGTTTCTTCCATGTTGACACAATTGTGATATGCTCAATAAGTTGTATCTCAAATTTTCAACCAGACTTACTTGTCGAATTCTAATGGTTTCTGAAATTCTTACCTCTCCAGTAGCTACTACCTTACCTGAGCTCTTGTTTCCGAAGATAATGTTGTCTCCGGAGTAGGCTTGGAGTGAGATGAACCATCCTGGATCCCCCGTCATGTGTTTGGAGCATCCACTGTCCAGATACCATGGCTTGCTCCTCACTCCACCCTGCAAAAAGAGAGGTCAGTTTTTACGAACCCAGACAAGCTTGGGCTTACTGGGCTTTGGGACAGTTTTGGCAGCAGAAGGGAGCTTCGAGGGACGAGAATCATTGTCATCCATGAGGTTGATTTTCATCCTGGGGGTTCTTCTGGGTCGTCCGTGGATGGCTGTGTCATGGTGAGAACGAACCCATTCCGGTCTGTTGTCCCCCTTTTTAAGAGAAGCCTTTCTCCTAGGAGTAGGGGCGGTGCCGGCCTGTCTCTGATGGCTGTGATTCTTTTCGTTTACTTCTTTCCATTTCTCACAGCTGGCTCTATAATGACCGGAGTGTCCGCAGTGCCAGCAGACACGGTAGTAGAGTGTACCAGTTTTCTTATGTTTCTTTACGTGTGCTGGTATCCTTCTCTGTGCCTGAGGGTCGATGGAGAAGGATTGACGATTGGAGCTCATCTTTTTCCATATTTCAAATGCCTTCCCAGCTTGTAAAGGATCAGAGTCTCTGTCGTGGAGATAACTGTCCTGAGGAGATGAGGCTGCTCTTCCCGACTGTCTTGTGGGTTCCATCTTTCTCTGCTGATGGGATCCCTCTCCGACTTCAGTCATTGGTTCCTTTCCTTTGGCACTCCTTCTGTTTTCTCCCTCCTTATTGGTTTCTTCCATATACCCAAGTCCGGGTCTGGCAAACCTTCTGTTGTAATCTTGTTTTACCTCCTCGACCTTTTTGGCTTCTAGTTCTCTAAGCCAGATCTTCTTTCTCTCCGATTCCTTTTGTCTGAGATCTGCAACAGCCTGACGGAGCTCCTCGTTGTCCAACTGGAATCTGTCGGATTCTGCAATTGATCGTACCTTCCTGGTATCGTCAATTCTTAAGCTGCTCAGTCTGTCACTTAGATCACTGATCTGTGTGTCCCTTTTGTCACAGGTGGGGCATTTGCAGATGTGCTCCTCCATTTGTCTCTCGAGTTTCATAGCTTTGGTTGACCAGAGACGATTGTTCTCCATGTCATCGTCATGTTCCTCTTTCATGACCTCAATCTGTTCCTTGAGGCTAGTGATCTTCTTTAACAATTCGGCGATAGTTTCTGCAAAGTCAGATTCACTGAATACTTGATCTATGAAAGAGTCAGATTCATTTACCTCATCGTTTGCGGAATTCGCCATCAGACAAGGCTCCTTGACGAGCTTTCTATCACTTTGTTCCTCATCAGAGTCACTCCATGCTGCAAACATGGCATGGGCTTCCTTTGGGGCAGGTGGTTCCCCCTTTTTCTTGCTGTAGCAGTCTTTAGCGAGATGTCCCTTTTTCTGGCAGTGATAGCAGATTCTTTCTTCCTTTGCTCCAGCCTTTGTCTTGCCTTCCTCTGAGGAGGATCCCTTGTTCCACCTTTGACTGTTTCGTCCTCCGCCAGAGTTGCCTCTGTTCTGCGTTCTGCCTGTGTTTGCCATCTTGAAAGCCCTAGAGAGAAGAGCTATCTCCTCGTCCTCTCCTTTAGATGGCAGGCTTACTTGAGCTATGTCTAAGGCCTTCTCAACTTTAAGCGCTATAGCCTGAGATTTTCCAGCTTGTCTCCGGGCCATTTTCCTCTCGGCTATTCCAGCTTGGCTTTGCAGATTCGCCACGAGCTCTTCCAGAGTGACATCTTTGATCCCCTTCTGAGCTTGGAGAGCAGTAGTCACTGTGTCCCATCTAGAGCAGAGAGCTTGCATGAACTGATGAGTTACTTTCCATTGAGGGAGTACCTCATCCAGGGAGTTCAGCTGCGCGACGATGACTTGAAATCTGGTGTAGAAGTCATCCAGAGATTCGTCCTTGCGCTGTTCGACAGATTCGTAATCCTTTGTGGCAGCTAGGATTCTGTTCCTTTTGATGTCCTCGTTTCCCTCGTACAGTCGAGCAAGTCCATCCCACTGCTCCTTTGCAGTCTTGTACACAGCCATCTTTACTTGGTCTCCTGGGGAGAGGGCCATGTTAAGAACCTTTTTGGCCCTGGCATTCTGCTGAAGAGCTTTGTAGTCATCATCAGTGTACTCGTCTTTCTCCTTCTCTTTTGGTTTGTTAGGATCTGTCACATCCAGAATAGGGAAGTTACCCTTTTCAAACACTCGCCACAGCTTCCCATCCAGGGAACAGACATGGGCTTCAAACTGGTCCTTCCACCAGTCATACTCTCCCGGACTGAGCACCGGCGGCTTCCAGAACGAATCGCTTCCGTTAGACATGATTTCCTGCAAAGGCTAACACACAATCTAGAGCTTCCCGGCTTTGATACCAATTGATGGATCGTTAGGTTAGCCAACTATATGAGGGAGATCCCAGAGTGATATCCCTCAGACAGATGGCAGCGGAAATTAACTCTCGTACAGGAAATATGAAACCAAAAGTAAATACTCACGATTTATAGTGGAAACCTTACTGCAACCTTTGCAGCAGGCTGAAAACCACTTGCCTTCTGGACAGCTCCAGAAGGGCTTCAAGATCCGTATTATTGACAAAGGAATATACTTGTAGTTCGTTACACTTGTCTCACACAGTGACAACTAACAGAACTACTCAATTCGAAAGGTCAACAAATACGATCTACTCGTCTGCACACAGCAGTACCTTGTCAGCTCACGGAAGTTGATAACTCTGCAGTCTCCGAATGCTATCTCCAAAAGCCGCACCTTCACTTGAATGCTCTTCCTTCTTTTATAATGTCTTCAAGTCGGCTACACAGATCTTCATCGCAGATCTGATTGATATCTCACAGCTGTGATATCACATATATACTTGCCAAAGTTGGCGTCGATATTCCTGTCGTATATACTTAAGTCTCCTCATGTATATATTTGAATTAATGATCTTAATCAAATATCACATGCATATATTCTTATATCTTCAGTGCATATCTCCGTGTATCTTTTCCCAGATCCGATCTGGTCATAAGTCGGTTTGTCTCTCACATGGAACACACCTCTCTCGCGGCTTTGCTCTCTCTCAGAGATGTCCAGTGAGCTTACCTGTCAGACAGTGATTTCTGCATACTCAAGTGGATTATTAGTTAAGTGTTTGTTATCATCAAAACACAAGGGTCCAACAGAATCGCCTAAAATATTTTATACGTCGTCTTCGACTTTAAGCGACGGGTGTCCCATAAGGTTTACGCGGCACACATTTAAAATGTCGCTTAAGCCGGTACAATTTAAAATGACAAAAGCAAATAGTTATGTCGTGTAAAACCTCATGTCACAACGATTACGCGACGTTACTAAAGCAACGTTGTGTTTGTCACATTGGACTTAAGGAAAAAATTCCAATTTAGGCAAAAATCAAATTTGCTTTCCAATTCTACAAACTCTTCAAATTCAATTTCCCAAAAACTCACTTTCACTTAGGCGCCGTTAGTAAGAGCGCCTAAAAAGCAAGGCGCTGTCCTTAAGGGTGCCTTAAGCCCAGTGTCAAATTTAAATGGATAGAAAATGCTGGGTCAGCAATAATTGTTGAATAAGCGTAAGGCACTCTTCTCCACAGCGCTTAAAACTAAACTATAATTTCGTACCCTAGTTTTTCACCCATTAATAGATTTGTCGTCTTCTTCCTCCGTCTGAAATTCAATTCAAACACCTTCCGCTCATCGTTGCCTGGTGTCACCGCCTGATGTCACCGCCCGCTTCTTTTCGTCTAATGTCACCACCCGCTTCTTGTCGTCTGCTGTCGCCGCCCGCTCGTCATCCTCCACGTCTGCCTTGTTTGTCTGGTCGTTCCCGTTGCAGTCCATCATCCGCCGCTTGTTCCCGCTGCATTACGTATATGTTCCTCTATTTGCTTCAGTTTAGAATCTTATTACTTTTCACAGTACAAATCATGCTTTTGTATGTTTTGTGTGTTCCTCTAAATTTATTCAATTTAGAACCAAACTAATGTCTGTTGATGGACATTCAGTTGTGTCTGTTGTAGTTTGCTTTGTGCTATGTTTAAGGTTTTTGTAGTTCACTCTTCATGACATTGTGAAATGTCTACTTTGAGTGTCTCATTAAATTTGTATTAAAAATTGAGTATATGGTTTCATGGCCTTTTAAGCCGATAGATGTAAGTCACAGCTGGAGTTTGAATGGTTACTTTAGATATGTATTAAGCTTTTCTGTTGGGTTGCATCCAACAGCTTGTGGTTATCTTTTGATGGAACTAAAACATATGTACTTTAGGCAACCGCCACGCTTATTGTTTCGATCATTTTATCACAATTTCACTTGCTATTTGACGCCTTGTGTTTCATTTTCAGGCAAATTACAGCGTTTAAGCTAAGAACACAAGTGAGCAGTGATTTTGGAGCAAAACCGAGCTTTTGGAGCAAAAAGTGCCCGGGATGAAGATCCAGTCGGCGGGCTCAAATATTGGTCTTAATATGAGCCGGCCGACCGAAGTGGTGAATGAGAGGCTAAAGGCTCTGAGCCTTTGAGTCGGCCGACTCAAACCTTGCCGGCCAATCCAGCCCGCCGACTCAACTGCTCAGAAGCTTTATGAAGCCTTCCCCTGATCGAGTCGGCCGACTCAAATTATGCCTACCAATCCAGCCCGCTGACTCTACGGATCAGAAACTTAATGAAGCCTCTCCCTCATCCAGTCGGCCGACTGGAATTCCTTCTTACCAGTTGAGTCGGCCGACTGGAATCTGCTACAGTCCCGGAAACCCTAACTTGGGCTATAAATAGAAACTTTTAGATCTGATTCAAAGGGACTTTTTGGGGGATTTTTGGCACGATTTTTGAGGAGCATCTAGCACAAATTTCAAGGGTGATTAAGTGAAGAAGAAGATCAACAACAAGGATTCTCATACTTTTCATTCATCAAATTGGTTCTAGACTCCTAAACCCATCTCTTTTATTTGATTGTAATCTCACCATGAGTGAGTAGTGAATTTGATTGGGGATTATGGATCCCCTAGACATGTTTGTGATGATTTAAATACAATGGATGTTGATATTGAATGAGTTTGCACATGAATCTTCTTCATTTGAACTAAATATTTAGAGTTGCCCATAAGGTGTTTGTGAAATGTCCTCAATGGGAACTTAGTTTAATTTCATGTTTGATGTAGCTCACGTTGATCAACATGAATTTAATGGAATGAATGAAGAGGCATTAGGACTTTTGTGTTACATGGCGACACTCAAATTCTAATGAGATTGGCTTGAATTTAACAAGAATGTGTTTATCTAGTCAATAGAGCGCGAGTGTGAGACTAGAAACGCATGTTCTATAGGGCCTATAGAGCGCGAGTGTGAGGTCCTATGCGAGGTGTAACCTCTTCATTCTAAGTTGTAGCGCGAGTTGAATTTAGGTTGAATGTTGCATGGCTATAATCTACTCATGTGCATGCAAATTCATAATTGACATCCAATATCATTGTCACGATAATTGTCTAGGTGGGGAAGTAATCCCTAGTCATCTTTGATTGATTGTTTACTTTTTCATTGTTAAAATCTCCCTTTCGGATAGTAAATCATTGCTATTGACCTCTTTCGAGGAACAAACCCCCCCAACCATAGACATTCTAGGTTTAATCTTTAGCACAATTAGTTTAATCACCTATCTCTTGGGTACGACCTTGGGTTTCCCGAGTCAAAATATAAATGTTTTGATTAACCGTGATTAGCATAAGTACTTGATTTTCTTATCGAATATTTACTCTATATTTACGATCGATCAAATGGCGTCGTTGCCGGGGATAGGTTAATTAACTATCGTGCTATTAGATTATCTAGTTTTGTTTGCTTTTCCTTACTTGGTAGCCATTGCTTGTGTTGATCTTGATTGTGTTTATCTCTTTTGCCGCTCATTGCTAAGAATTTCTTTTGTTCTCGCAGGAAATTGAATGAACACAAGATTTGAAGGAAAGAATCACGTAGCAACCGGTTCTTCTTCAAGTACTTCTAGACCTTCTCAACCTACCGTTAAGAGAGGAAGAGGTAGACCTCGCAAGAACCCTCTACCTCCATTGGTTCCTATTGCTCCACCGGGTATCCAAGATCAAAGACAAGGACTTATTATGGAAGATGAAAATGAGAACCGCCCGGTTCTTCAAAGGGATAACCGTGATCGTCGAATTGATGGGGATGGAATAGAAGATCCTCCCGCTAGAGACGCCAATTATAATGAGGATGATAGACGCCCCGCTCGGAATCCTCGTGTCCCTCGTAGAGAAGAGAGAAACTATAGATACGACGAAGAGGAAGAGGATGAGAGGCCCGTGGGAGATTACATGACTCCCACCCTCAAGGGAAATGGTTCAGTTATTATGCCTCCCGACGAAGACGCTTTTGATTTCGACGTGAAATCATCCCTAGTGCACATGGTTACCAATGATCAATTTCAAGGGGCCGGGAATCCCTCCACTCATCTAACCAACTTTCAAGAATATTGCCGGACCTATAAGCCGAGGAATACACCCGTTGAATATGTCTACTTGAAATTATTTCCTTCGTCGCTATATGGAGATGCCAAGGAGTGGCTACAAAATCATGATCCGGGGACTTTTCGTACTTGGGACCAATTAGCCACGGCTTTTCTGAACAAGTTCTACCCTCCTTCTAGGACCAAGAAGTTCACGGACTTTATTCTAACATTCTCTCAAAGGGACAACGAGCTCTTCCACCAAGCTTATGATCGGTTTAAACACTACTTGAGGGAGTGCCCTCATCATAATTTTAGAAAGGCCGATCTAATGCGTTACTTCAATTTGGGGATGAGTAAGGAGGCTAAGAATCAAATGGACACGGCTAGTGGAGGCGCTATAATGGAGTTACCGGCTAACCAAGGTTTTAAGGTTGTGGACAAAATAGCTTCAAATTCCGATAAATACCAAGGAGTAGACCACAAAAAGATGGCCAAGTCAATAGATGACTCCTCAAATTCTGCATTAAGGGCCGAAATAGCCGAAATGACAAAGAAAGTAGAAAATATGGTGTGTCAAGCGAACTCCGTTGAGGCAACAAAGGCTAAAGCTGAAAAAGAAAGAGTCTCGGCACACCAATCATGCTTCTTGTGTTCTAGTACAAGGCACTCTACCAAAAATTGTCCCGAAGGGAAATATGAAGAAGATGATGATGGCTATGAGGAGGCGCATTTTGTCAACCAACAAAGAAACTACAATCAAAATGCGAATCCTACCACTAGAAATTATGAGCCTCCGCAAAAGAGGATGTCTAATGATTCTAACTTCACCTCAAGGCCTCAAGGGCAAGGAAATTATCAAAGCAATTATCAAGGGAATAATCCAAGGCAAGGGTATGGTTCTAGCTCTAATCAAAATCAAGGACAAAACTCATATTCAAACCAAGGGCAGAATTCTTATTCGAATCAAGGCCAAGGCTCGAATCAAACCTCTCAATATTCTCAAGGAAACTACCAAAGGCCCTATCAAGCCAAATCTAATACAAATGACCAAGGAAATTCTTCCTCTAACTCTCAAGATAATCCTATGATGGCGATGATGGCACAAATGCTTGAGAACACCAAAAAATTGGAGGCTAAGATGGATGAAATAGCGGCCGAGAACAAAAGACTTTCTAAAGAGAGTGCTCAACAAGCCGTAGCATTGAGGCAAATTGGGAAACTTCCCTCTCAACCGGACGTTAATTCCATAGAACATGTTGAGGCCATCACATTGAAGAGTGGTAAAGTTTTGCCCACACCTCAAGGGAAATGTAGCTTAAAAGGCAAGGAAGTGGATGGAGAAATGGCCAAGGAAAATCCGGAAGTGGAACCTCAAACTCCTACCGAGGAGAAGAAAAAGCATGAAGAGCCGGCTCTAATGAGGAAATATGTGCCCATGGTGCCTTTCCCCCAAAGACTGAACAAAAGCAAGCTCGATGCTCACTTTCAAAGGTTCGTGGAGATGTTAAAGAAGTTATACGTCACGCTCCCCTTCCATGAGGTAATCACTCAAAACCCTACTTATGCTAAATTCTTGAAAGATATTGTGTCAAACCGTAGGGTGATTGAAGAATCTAGCATGGTAGCTTTAAATGCCGAATGTAGTGCAATTGTGCAAAGCCGCATGCCTAGAAAAATGCAAGACCAAGGATCATTCTCTATTCCTATCTCTTTAGGAAAGATTGAAATTGATAGAGCTTTATGTGATCTAGGGGCTAGTATTTCTTTGATTCCATATTCATTGTACGAAAAAATTGACATGGGTGAGCTACACCCCACCACTATCTCTTTGAAATTAGCCGATAGGAGCTCTAGAGTCCCTAATGGAGTCCTAAGGGATGTGCCTATCAAAGTTGGGAAATTTTTCATCCCCGTGGACTTCTATGTGTTAGATATGGATAGTGAACAAGAGACGCCCGTCATCTTAGGGAGACCCTTTCTAAATACCGTTGAAGCGGTCATCAAATGTGGTGAAGGGTCAATTGAATTGAAGATAGGAGATGAAAAACTCAAATTTTTTCTGAAAAATGCTATGAAAGCTCCTACTTCATCCTTTGAGTGCAATATGCTTGATATTTCTTGTGAAACTTTCGGGCTAACGTCTTTTGAATGTGAAGTCATGGAGTTAGATGACTCTAGCACACTCTTTGCCTCTCTAATGAATATGGAAGATGAGGATATGGGCGACATTACCTTGGATGAAGGTGAGCAAGGGCTGAACGATCATGAAATTAAGGAAGACCCGGTGCCAAGAGGTAAGAAATTCTAAGGAGAGCTAAAACCTCTACCTTCGAATCTAAGGTATGAATTTCTTGGGTCTAATGCTACATTTCCCGTCATTGTTGGTGCTGCTTTGAATAAGGATGAAACATCCAAGCTTGTGCATGTGTTGAAGGCTAATAAAAAAGCCTTAGGATATTCCATTGATGATATCACGGGGATTAGCCCTTCTCTTTGCATGCATAGGATTAATCTATAGGAGGATGTGAAGCCTTCTAGGGAAATGTTGAGGAGATTGAATCCTAAACTTAGAGAGGTAGTTTTTAAGGAAATCACCAAGCTAAGAGATGCCGGCATTATTTACTCCGTTCCGGACTCGGAATGGGTAAGCCCCATCCATTGCGTCCCTAAGAAGGGAGGACTCACGGTCATTAAAAATGATAAAGGGGAATTAGTCCCTACGAGGACCGTGAATGGGTGGAGAATGTGTATTGATTATCGTAAATTGAATAAGGCAACAAAAAAGGATCATTTTCCTATTCCTTTCATAGATCAAATGCTAGAAAGGCTAGCGGGACATGATTATTTTTGCTTCTTAGATGGATATAGTGGTTTTTACCAAATTCCTATATTGCCAAATGATCAAGGAAAAACCACTTTCACATGCCCATATGGAACTTTCGCTTTTAGACGTATGCCTTTTGGTTTGTGTAATGCACCGGGGACTTTTCAACGTTGTATGATGTCCATTTTTAGCGATTATATTGAGAAGTGCATTGTGGTTTTCATGGACGATTTTTCTATCCATGGATCCTCTTTCGATGATTGTCTAGCTAATCTCTCTAATGTTCTTTCTAGGTGCATCGAGACAAATTTGGTGCTTAATTGGGAGAAGTGCCATTTTATGGTGCAAGAGGGAATTGTACTAGGGCATTTGGTCTCTAAGAGAGGAGTAGAAGTTGATAAGGCGAAAATTCAAGTTATTGAGCAACTTCCTCCACCGAAAAACCAAAAAGGAATAAGGAGTTTTCTAGGCCACGCCGGTTTTTACCGGCGGTTTATCAAGGATTTCTCAAAAATCGCAAAGCCGTTGACTCATCTCCTTTGCAACGATGTGGAATTCAATTTCGATGAAGGATGCCTTGAGGCATTTGAAAAATTGAAGAAGAACCTTGTATCGGCACCTATTGTGCAACCGCCAAATTGGGATCTCCCATTTGAGTTAATGTGCGATGCAAGCGACTACGCCATTGGTGCAGTTTTGGGACAACGGGTCGAGAAGAAGCTTCATGTGATACACTACGTGAGCAAGGTGCTCGATAGTGCCCAGATGAATTATACTACCACAGAGAAAGAGTTATTAGCGGTAGTCTACGCCTTCGAAAAGTTCAGGCCTTATCTTGTTGCAACAAAGACCATTGTTTACACGGACCATGCCGCCATCAAGTACCTAATGGCGAAGAAAGATGCCAAGCCAAGGCTTATTCGATGGGTCCTCCTCCTACAAGAGTTTGACATTGAAATTCGGGACAAGAAAGGTGTAGAAAATGTTGTGGCGGATCATCTCTCAAGGGTCGAGATATATGATTCAAAATGGTTCTCGGCGCCTATCCAAGACTCATTTGTGGGTGAATATTTGATGAGTGCCGAAGATGATGCCCCTTGGTATGCAGATTTTGTAAACTACTTGACGTGCAATATTCTCCCCGAAGGCCTCAATTATAATCAGAAGCGCAAGTTCTTGCACGATGTCTCGAGGTATTATTGGGACGACCCATTCTTATACAAGCTATGTTCGGACGGTGTATATAGAACATGCATGCCCAAGGAGGACATCAAAGAAATCATAGCTTGTTGCCATTCTTCTTCTTATGGTGGTCATGGTTCGGCTTCAAAGACCACATCTAAAATTCTTCAGTCGGGATTCTACTGGTCAAGCATGTTCAAAGACACATATGAGTTTGTCAAGGCTTGCAATGAATGCCAACGAATGGGAAACATAGCTAGAAGGGAGGAGATGCCTCAAAAGGGAATTTTAGAAGTGGAGATTTTTGATGTATGGGGAGTGGACTTCATGGGACCCCTACCTTCGTCTCAAGGGAATTCATTCATTCTAGTAGCGGTGGACTACGTGTCCAAATGGGTTGAGGCGATCGCTTCCCCTTCTTGTGACGCTAAGGTAGTGATTAAAATGTTCAAGAAGATAATATTCCCAAGATTTGGAGTTCCTAGAGCGGTAATCAGTGATAATGGCTCACATTTCAAGGAAAGGAGATTTGAGGCTATGCTAAAGAAACACGGGATCTACCATAGGTGTTCAACCCCGTATCACCCTCAAGCCAATGGTCAAGTGGAGGTGTCCAACAGAGAAATAAAGAACATCTTAACAAAGACGGTTGGAAAATCGGGAAAGGACTGGGCTTTGAAGCTTGACGACGCGCTATGGGCATATAGAACCGCGTTCAAGACACCAATTGGGATGTCTCCCTACAGACTAGTGTATGGCAAATCATGCCACCTCCCGGTGGAACTCGAGTATAAAGCCATGTGGGTGGTCAAGGAGCTAAACTTCGACACAAAGGCTTCGGGGGAAAAAAGGCTCCTTCAGCTAAATGAATTGGATGAAATCCGATTAGACTCCTACGAGAGTTCTAAAATCTACAAGGAGAGAACCCGAAGATGGCATGACAAGCTCATTTTGAAGAGACAATTCTTGGTGGGTGACAAGGTTCTGCTATTCAACTCTAAATACAAGCTATTTCCTGGGAAATTCAAGTCTAGATGGTTCGGACCATATAAAATTCATAGAGTCTTCAACGACGGCCATCTAGAGCTAATGGACAACAATGAGAACATTTTC
Source organism: Rhodiola kirilowii (assembly GCA_033675215.1). Lineage (NCBI taxonomy): Eukaryota > Viridiplantae > Streptophyta > Magnoliopsida > Saxifragales > Crassulaceae > Rhodiola > Rhodiola kirilowii. Next base: position 40,683,731 of record CM066199.1, read on the forward strand.
AAGGCAAATGGGCAAACAGTTAAGATCTACCATGCCACCGATGGAGATCAAGACCTATTGGAAGCACCCTCGTGAATGCTATTCGCAATACCGCTAGAGAAGGGATCCCGCTCGGGACTTCTCTTAGTGTGCTTCTATACATATCAAGCCTCAGCTCGGTCTTTGCCAAGACGTTAAACTAGGCCCTCACGGGAGGTACCCCGGTTTGTGAGTTGTCCATTTAAGCACAAGTAACTTTAATTTATGTGTAGCATGCATTTTGTGAACTTGTCGTATGGCTTGGTGATTGGGATGATTTTAAATGCATGATTTGGTGTGCTTGGTGTGGTTTTGTGCTTGCATGAATTATCTTGGTATTGGTGATGTTCTAAGTGTGGAGTCTTTGATCCAAGTTTGCGTTTTATTGCGAAATGTGTTTATACTGGTGAAGCATGACTATGTTTGAATTGAATTCATATGAATATTGGGTGATGCTTGTTCATGAATGCGGGGTAAGAATCCTAAGTGTGGAGTCAAGCCTAGATCAAATTGCCTTCTCTGAGCATTTGAGTCGGCCGACTCATTCCATGCCTTGTAATCCAGTCGGCCGGCTCAACCCTTCTTCACTCGCTCAAAAAGCTCTGATCATTTGAGCCCGCCGACTCATTTCCCTTTATAAATCCCAGTCGGCCGGCTCAAACATCGATTTCATTACCCAGAATCTTCTGACTCTTTGAGCCGGCCAACTCAAACCTTCTTCATAAATCCAGTCGGCCGACTCAATCATCAAAATTCTTCAGTTAAATCTTCTGATGCTTTGAGCCCGCCGACTCAATCATGCTTTGAACTTCCAGTCGGCCGACTCAAATGTCAAGTAGTTGGGTCAATTTTTGTCGGTTTGAAAAATTTCTTATTGGCTCAATTCCAATTGACCTGGTTCAATTGTTCTAATTTTGCCCACAATTCTAATTTTGCCACATTCCACTCTTATCTAAACCCTAAATCACAACACACTTCACACTTCATCCTTTCTCTTCACCAGCCGCCCGACACCACACGACATCATCTCGTCCGGCGCCTCTCCGCTCGTCTCCACCATCATCCCGCCGCTCCAGCCAACCATCCCTCATCCCGTCTGCTCGCCTCCACCACCAGCTCGACCGCTAGCTCGCCGGATTCCACCGCCGTTCCCTCATCCCGGTTTCAATCTTCGAAATTCATCTTCGTTTCCCTTCAATTCGAGCACCTCCATGGCTAGAGACGAAGATCGAGCCACCTCCAAATCCAAAGCTCCGTCCAAGCCTAATCCGTTTGAAGATTCAATTGAAGGGGATGGGGACGGTTTGAGGAGAAATCATCCACGAAAGGCTACGAGGCGACTTGTGCTTAGGGAAGATACACCTTCCCCGCCCCGCAAATCGCCTACTCCACCTCCACCTAAGAAGCACAAGGGTTCGATTGGGGAATCGTCTTCAAAAGCCTCAAGGGGGAAAGGTCCAGCAGCTCAAACCATGCCTCAGATCGAGCCTCCCCCTGCAGCTCAAGCCAATGACGAATTGGCATTGGCATTGCCTCCCAAGCCGTACCCATTTTGGGAACCGCTTCAATTCCAAAAAGAGGAGCATCAAGCTAGGCTCGAGCGGATTACAAGTGCCAAGAAGATTGTCATTCTGACCTCCTATCCCGATTGGGCATTGCTCGACAATCTCCAAATAGGAGATGAGGTACGACGTAGATTATCCGGTTGTGGTCTAGGTTTCTTTCTTATGGATGATCCTGGTTGTTATGATAGATTAGTGAAGGAATTCTTGTGTTCGTTTGAAGCGGAGAGGAGGGGGAAATTGGTGACAAAATGGAGGTTTTTTATTGGAGGGGAGGAATTTGAGGTTGATCATGAAGTGTTGTCGGAATGGCTGAAATTCCCACCCGTGCTACCAGGACGACCAGTTTTTGATGCTCTTGATAGAACTAAATTTTGGAAGAGAATATCGGGGAGGAATGAGTGGTTCGACTCGTCTTACAGCTCCGCAGAAATCAGAGATCCTATTTGGAAGGTGATTCACCATCTCATTGCCATCGGCATAAACACCCGAGGAGGGCTAGCTCAAAAGGTGACAACTCCGGATATGAAGTTATTGATGCTTATAGACTATAAGGATAGGAATGATTGGATTACAGTCCTCGCCGAGAGTTTTGAGAGCTTTGTGAGTAAAAGTTCAAGAACAATCGCACTTGGAAGAGGCTCGTTAATTACATTGATAGCAATGAACTGTAACTTCAGTTTTGCATCGGAGGAGCCCTCAAGGAAGGTTCTTGATCTTGATAATATGAGGCGCGGCCACTTCCTAAAGCCCAGAACACTACTTTGGGATCACGATGACAAACCACACGACAAGGATGTTTGAGAGAAAGCTAAAAGGAGCAAAGCCGCCTATTTATCAAGGCACCGAGACTGCACCCTCACTCCATCACCACCATCATCCCCCGATCTATCCGACCCTCCTCCATCCGAGAGCATGCCACCTTCTAGTGCGGATTGGACTTCACAGTTTGAGAGGCTTTCTGCGGACATGGCTGATTTGAGGGTGGGATTTGGTCGCCTAGAGGAGTTTCATCGTCAGGAGGCTCAGTGGGTACGCACTACTCTCACTTCCCTCGTCCAGAACATGAGTGCTCCATCCAGCAGTACTAGTGCTCCTCCTCCCCCACCATTTGATTACACTCATCCCCCTTATGCCCCACTTGGTCTCGTGCTCGCCCACCTCAACCAATCGGCTACGCTCCTTCCTACACCTCTACTTCATATTACGCTCCTCCACCTCCCTATCCCACCACCGGACCTCCAGCAGCCGAGGATCGATTTGCTAGCCCAGACGATGATGATGATGATGGTCCATTTTGAGGCTTGCCCGGTGATTTTGCTTATGTTTTGTGGTCACTTGAATCTGCACCTCTATTCCTATGAACCTTGTGATAATATTTGACTTGCTATCTTTTGATACTTTGGATGTTAAAGTCGCCATGGTGCGCATTTTGGTTGTATGACTCTCATTTGTACCCTTGTTGGATATTTTATGTTATGATCATGAGGAGGTTGATTTTCACTTGTGTCATTCTAATGCTTTTATGAAAATGTTCATGCTAGTGCACTTTGGCTCTCATTGTTTTATATTGCCATCAAGGGGAAGTTTTCTCTATCCAAAATGAGGCGAGTTGATTTAAAATGGACTACACTCTTCAAACGAGGGGAGTTTCCTTTGCGCCTTTGTCTATACTTTCACTATTTCTTGCGCTTAGGGACTAAGCTTCATGTAAGTGTGGAGTGTGTAGTTTGGTTTGTTATTTAGATTAGGCGCATAGTTCACATGTTTACACCATGCATATCTTTTGAAAGTGAACACTTGCGTAATGCTTTATCCCAACCTTTCTTGAGTGTTGTACTACTAAAGGCTTGTGACTATCAATTCTCATCTTCTATAAGTCACATCTAGCTTACAATCTCCCTTTACATGAATTAGAGTTTAAAATCAAGCAAGTTCTATTGAATGCCCATTCTTGTGAATCAATGTTCATTGCTATCTCGTGCCTATCTAGCAATCTAAGTATTTTTCACGCATGCTTTGAAAAGTTGTAGCAAGCACACGTTTTACCCTTTATGAAAAACTTAAATATCTCGATTGCTTTTAGGTGACTTTAGTTCTCTTGCCTCGTGCCTTGTTCGTGGTTGTTTCTCACACATTCCATATTTACATTGGGCATATTGTCAAGTTTTAAGTATGGAGTCAAAAGAGGGCGAAGCCCCATTCAAAAAAAAGAGAAAAAGAAAAGAAATGATAAATGATACAAATGCCGGGGGTTAGGGAGGTAAGTCCCCCCTCGAAAGCATTTGTATGCAAAAAAGGAAAGAGAAAAAAAAAGAAAAATAAAATAATAAAGAGAAAAATAAAAAGCACTTAAGGCTTGACTTTATGCCCTTCCATCATCTCTTAAATGTGTGAGTTCATCACGTGCATTGTGTGCTAGCAAGTTGAGTTTTAGAACGACCCTTGTGACTTCACGAAAGCTATTGATTGGTTTTTGCTTGTTTTAAGAACTCTTGTTGTCAAACTCCTCTTTCCTTATGGGTTACGACTTTAGCGTCTAAAACTTGGAAATGAGTTTATATCGTGAGCCCGTGGACTAGCCCTAGCTAGCACAAGTGATCGAACGACATTTTTGTGCACAAAGCTTTAACCATTTTTCAGAAATCTTGCTTCAAAAATAAATAGACTTCTAGGTTAGGCACTTGATAGCGCTAGTATTGACCTCCTTGAAAGTGCACCCTCTTGTGAACTTAAACGGTTTGAAAACTCTCTTGAAATGTATAGTGATTGTGATGCTAGCGTGGAATGTGAAGTAAGTTTTGAGAAATCATTGCCTTAATTGTTTAACACTCTTGTTTTTCACTCTTATGGGATAAATGCATGTGGGATTTGTGGGTATTCCCGTTTCTAAAAACTCTCACGAGACTATAACTCATCCACTAGGGTAGCCTAGGGGTTTAAAGGCTTGGTGCATTCGCTAAATGCACTCGTGTCACCTACGAAAGTGGTTTATCGGAAGTAGTTTTTATTTCTTAGTATTCTTAGTTAGTTATCATCACCATATGGAGTTTCCTTTGAACCAATCTTGAACGAGTAAAATGCATTATTGTTGTTGATCTCTATGATTAGTTTGCTCGGGACGATCAAATGATAAGTGTGGAGTGATTTGATGGCACTAAAACATATGCACTTTAGGCAACCGCCACGCTTATTGTTTCGATCATTTTATCACAATTTCACTTGCTATTTGACGCCTTGTGTTTCATTTTCAGGCAAATTACAGCGTTTAAGCTAAGAACACAAGTGAGCAGTGATTTTGGAGCAAAACCGAGCTTTTGGAGCAAAAAGTGCCCGGGATGAAGATCCAGTCGGCGGGCTCAAATATTGGTCTTAATATGAGCCGGCCGACTGAAGTGGTGAATGAGAGGCTAAAGGCTCTGAGCCTTTGAGTCGGCCGACTCAAACCTTGCCAGCCAATCCAGCCCGCCGACTCAACTGCTCAGAAGCTTTATGAAGCCTTCCCCTGATCGAGTCGGCCGACTCAAATTATGCCTACCAATCCAGCCCGCCGACCCAACGGATCAGAAACTTAATGAAGCCTCTCCCTCATCCAGTCGGCCGACTGGAATTCCTTCTTACCAGTTGAGTCGGCCGACTGGAATCTGCTACAGTCCCGGAAACCCTAACTTGGGCTATAAATAGAAACTTTTAGATCTGATTCAAAGGGACTTTTTGGGGGATTTTTGGCATGATTTTTGAGGAGAATCTAGGACAAATTTCAAGGGTGATTAAGTGAAGAAGAAGATCAACATCAAGGATTCTCATACTTTTCATTCATCAAATTGGTTCTAGACTCCTAAACCCATCTCTTTTATTTGATTGTAATCTCACCATGAGTGAGTAGTGACTTTGATTGGGGATTATGGATCCCCTAGACATGTTTGTGATGATTTAAATACAATGGATGTTGATATTGAATGAGTTTGCACATGAATCTTCTTCATTTGAACTAAATGTTTAGAGTTGCCCATAAGGTGTTTGTGAAATGTCCTCAATGGGAACTTAGTTTAATTTCATGTTTGATGTAGCTCACGTTGATCAACATGAATTTAATGGAATGAATGAAGAGGCATTAGGACTTTTGTGTTACATGGCGACACTCAAATTCTAATGAGATTGGCTTGAATTTAACAAGAATGTGTTTATCTAGTCAATAGAGCGCGAGTGTGAGACTAGAAACGCATGTTCTATAGGGCCAATAGAGCGCGAGTGTGAGGTCCTATGCGAGGTGTAACCTCTTCATTCTAAGTTGTAGCACGAGTTGAATTTAGGTTGAATGTTGCATGGCTATAATCTACTCATGTGCATGCAAATTCATAATTGACATCCAATATCATTGTCACGATAATTGTCTACGTGGGGAAGTAATCCCTAGTCATCTTTGATTGATTGTTTACTTTTTCATTGTTAAAATCTCCCTTTCGGATAGTAAATCATTGCTATCGACCTCTTTCGAGGAACAAACCCCCCAACCATAGACATTCTAGGTTTAATCTTTAGCACAATTAGTTTAATCACCTATCTCTTGGGTACGACCTTGGGTTTCCCGAGTCAAAATATAAATGTTTTGATTAACCGTGATTAGCATAAGTACTTGATTTTCTTATCGAATATTTACTCTATATTTACGATCGATCATCTTTCAAGAACAATGTCATTCTTATTTGTGTGCTTTTGCTTGTAAAGCTTAATGTTGGTGGTTGTTGTTGGACGTCAGTGGCAGCAACACTATGTAGTTGAATATTTATTATGGTAGTATGTCATTGTTGAAAGTTTTTGTAGTTTGGTTCTAATTTTCTTAGATTGTCTTAGCAATGACTAGTGCTCAAAATGATGGAATAATGACATTATCAACTATAGAGAGATTTGAAATTCCGTCATTTGATGAGTATGATAGAGATGATATGGGGAATTTTGATAATGATGATGAGGAAGGCTATGTTGAAGTACCAATATGTGGTGAAGGAGTTAATAATTCCCTTTGGGATTTTCCCCCTTTCAATGATGTTTCTGGTTTGATGAGCCATCCGACTATTGATGACCATGATTCTAATAACAGTCAGTTTAATACAAAAGTGCTAAAAAGGCGGTATGTTTATGCGGAAGGAGTTGCTCATATATGCTTTTCAAAAATATTTTATCAAACACCGTCGAGAATATCACACTGCACGCTCGTGCACAAAACGATTGATGCTTGAATGTCGTCGAGGGAAGGATAAATGCAAATGGGAGCTACGAGCTTCGAAGAAGAAAAATGAAGGCATGTGGAGAATAACCAAATATGAAGGAGATCACACATGCGAGGTCGATATTATCCCTCATGACAATGTCCATTTTAACAAACACTTTATCGGAATGGACATAAGAGATTTAATTCAAGAGAAGCTGAGAGTTTCCCCTTACGAGGTGCAAGCTTTAATGAGATCGAAGTATGGGTATAAAATATCCTACATGAAGGCCTGGTAATCCAGACAAAAAGTGTTATTATATATATTTGGAGATTGGGAAGCATCTTTCGAAAAGCTACCGGCATACATGGACATGCTCAAAGAGTCCAATCCCGGTAGCATTGTTCATTGGGACACATCAATGCAAGAGAGTGGGAAAGTAAGCTTGAATCGTGTATTCTGGTCTTTTGCTCCAGCCATTAATGGCTTTAAGCATTGTCGTCCCGTCATTTCTATCGATGCGACACATTTTATCGGAAAGTGGAAGGGTGTTTTAATGATTGTAGTCTCTCTTGACGCACAAAATGAAATTCTTCCTTCATAAGGGTGTTTTAATAATGTGCACATGTAAAGTGTCTTCTGCATTGTTTCTTAAGACGAGTGACATGGATTCGAAGAAGGCACTACATGATCTGTTTCATTCTACACGTGTGGACTTGTTGAGAATCGGAAGGGCCTAGCATTGGATGTTGATCCCGCACATAGTCACCTTCATAATGGTATATGAACTTAGTCATAGTTGTGAAATATTTATTTTTACGTGTTTTCTAACTTGTTTTATTTATTTAAAATTTAGACTCCAATGGAGAAGTGGACTTTCCAGAAGATAACTACGACGTTGTCGGCCCTTCTCAAGTAACTCAAGTGGAGTCACGAAGGACTCTAACTCGGAGGGTTAGTTCACACCCTAGAAATGCACCCGATCGTTGTACACCGGGATCTTAATAGCTACCTTTTTACCCCTAAACTATAATGTAAATGTCTTGTCATTTGTACGGGTGATGACTTATGTTACATGTTGTCATTGTGTAACTTTTTAAACCTTTTAGAAGTCGTCACTTTATGCTTGATGCAACTAATGTGTTGTGCACTTCTGGTGTATGGGATTTTGTGTATTCGACAGGGTTATATTTAGATGTTGTTTGCAGGTAGTTAGTATTGGGTAAGATAATCAAAATTGTTGTATCTCAGGTTTAGGCGCTGTTGAGGACCGCGCCCAAACCTAAAATACGTTAGGCGCCATCCTCGACATCGCTTTTCCCCTGTATAACACTTTCTTCACTGAGTTGTTACTGACTTGTTATACAGTATGTTTAGGCGCCCTCCGTTACGACGCTTTTGCCCTGTCAAACACTTTCTTGACTGAGTTGTTACTGACTTGTTATACATTATTACAGTGTTATTAAGGCGCTGTTTGTTACAGCGTTTTACGTTTAGGCGCTGTCACGTAAGCACATGTCGTAGCATTTATATCGATCCAAAATGCATATTTTGACACTGGACATTAGGCGCTCTCAGCAATGGCGCCTTATGTTGTTAGGCGCCCTTAGGAACAGCGCCTAAGTGAAAGTGTGTATTTTGAAATTGATTTGAAGAGTTTGTAGAATTGAAAAGCAAATTTGAATTTGGCTTAAATTGGAAATTTTTTCGGACTTAAGTGACATAATTCTATATTACGCGGCGAGTTTTTTGTTACCGCCTAAATACAAAACTGGCATAGTGCAAACACTAAACTGTAGGGCGTTCGAATTCAGCGGACAAGAGATGGATGAAACTTAATAGAGTTCGCTAGGTTATTTTGAGCCTGACTTCATTACATTGACTAAACTGAATAAATGAAAGTTAGTTATGTCAGTCACCTATCAAAACCTTGTCCATTTATTTTCATATAGCCTCAAGTAGAAATATTTGATATTTTTCAGTGTAGCTAAGAAAACATTTGAAGTTTATGCGCCCTTTGGTATTTTACATGCACTTCGGAGGCAGTTCGAGTGACGTGCTGTCAAATTGTCAATGGAGTGCCGGCGAAGATTTCTGGCAGTCATGCTCATAGGAGCGTAAACTTAATGTTATCAACATTTTGTAGCGAAAAGCGCTATAAAAACTATGCGGTGCAAACTTTACATATTTTCACGGCATGTTTAGTTAACTTTATATTAATTAGAGCACGTACAAAAAGTTCCTAACTTTCACTACATGTATCACTTTTGCATTAATTCATATATGTTCCAAAAGAAAAATAATTCAATGCAAACAACATATTTTTGTTACAAATACAAACCAATGATAAATATTGATTTGATTATTTGGACGGAAGGGATTAAATCCTGTCATATGGATAAGTTTACGGTGACGAATTATAAATCCCTTTTGATTAACTATGTCGTACATTTGATTTTTCGGCGACGAAGTATAACTCATTTTCGATAAATTTTACAATTTGCACTAAAAATATGATTTGTACCTGATTTTACTCTATTCCAAAATAATCTAATGGTTCAATGGGAGATGCAACACATAATTTAGGTAACCATCAATTTATGTGTCAGTTTGTCTAAAGTTTTTCAAAAAAGCATAAGAATGTAATGATCCCATGAAAACTTTGTTTTCCATAAACAACTCAATTATGTGTATTCTTTTCCAACAAAGTTAGAGCACTTGCACACTCTAAAAAAAAGGTATAAATATAGAGAGGATTGATAAGTGCAGCTAGGGCCGGCCCAAAATATTATTAAACTGGGCAAAGTTGTCGATAAATGTCTTTTATTAATCGATACTTTTGTTGCTTAGTGTACGACATATTGTCTCCGCTTATTGGTGAAAAGAAATTGTTTTGCTCACTGAAGTTGAAAGACAAAACACTCGTTAAGAAAAGAAATTATTTTATTACAATGATATAATCATCACATAAGCATCCATGTCTTTAATCATACAAAAGAAAATATTCGGTGCAAATTTCACTCATTACAAAGATGTTGCACTCTGATGTTTTTATTATTGTTATTATTCCTTCAACCTCACTCGGTATTAGTGTACAAGAAATCGGCCGCTTAGGCGGCGCCTATACGGTATTTTTCTTAAAGACGATCCGATTAGACACAAATCAGACCAATAAAACGGTGCAGTGATTTTAAGGCGACTGGACGGTTGGGGCGGCAACTAGGCAGTCTACGCGGTGCTTAGGCGGCACCTGGGCGCGGCTGTGCGGCGACCTGAAAACCCTAGAAATTGCGACGTTGTTGATTGCCGATGTTGAAATTGCATGGCAACCAGAAATTGCGATGATTTTGATTCTGCGCCGCGTCCAGAAATCGGTTGATGTTAATTCTGCGCAACCGATTTCTAAAAAAAACCTAATAATTTGGTATTTATTTGAGTTAGGCTTTGTCCATTTAAACTCTATTTTGTGATGGTTTAGATAAGATAAGTTACTTTCAATCACCATAAGTTACTTTCAGCTACCATAAGTTACTTTCAGCTACTATAAGTTACTTTCAGTTACTATAAATTAATATAAGTTTCAGTTAAATTAAGTTAAGTTAAGTGACTTTCAACATACCATCATCATCATACCATCATCATCATACCATCATCATATCATCATCATCATACCATCATCATACAACCACCATCATCATCATATCATACCAAACCATCATCATATCATATCATCATCATCATATTACTATTCATCATCATAACATCATCATCATTGTACTATTCATCACCATCATCACAACCATCATCATCATCAGTATATTACTATTCATCACCACATCACAACCATCATCATCAGTATATTACTATTCTTCATCATCAGTATATTACTATTCATCATCATCAGTATATTACTATTCATCATCATTATATTGCTATTCATCACCATCATCACAACCATCATCACAACCATCATCATCAATATATTACTATTCATCACCATCATCACAACCATCATCATCAATATATTACTATTCATCATCATCATATTACTATTCACAACCATCATCATCATCAGTATATTTCTATTAATCATCATAATATTACTATTCATCATATCATTATCATATTACTATTTATCACCATCATCACAACCATAATCATTGTCAGTATATTACTATTCATCATCATAATATTACTATTCACCATCATCATCATATTACTATTCATCAGTCAATATAAGTTTGAGTTAAGTTAATATCAGTCACTATAAATTACTTTCAGTTAAGATAAGATAAGACACTATAAGTTAGAGTTCAAATGGACACACCTAAAAACCTAAGAACTTATTTTCCACCTTTAGATCAAATTATCTAAAGGTGTAGATTTGTTCAAAAAATGGTTTTTTGTCTTTTTGATAAAAAACAAAAATGTAAAAAGACAAACAATTTTTACATTTTGGATAAAGGAGGAATGTTGGATCATTTGATCTAATGACTCAGATTTGTCCTTAAGTTCTTAGTGTAAGAATGGTTCTCATTTGAGCGCTCCTCATATTCTCCACATATATCTTAGCCAAATATTCTTTTTTGATGTGATGTGATTTGATTCATCTTATCATCTTATGTACGCTATATATAAGTTGTCAGCCTAAAATCAGCCTAATATCAATAACACGTACAATATTCTCATTAATATGAATTTAATGCATCGGTTCTTTTTACTAGTCTGAGCTTTCTTTGTTTATCTAATTCTTTCAGGTGGTGGTGCCACAAATAACTTCCACAATTATCAAAAATAATAATAATAATTGTTGTCATTTTTTTTACTTGTTGTCAGTTTTTTACTCTAACGGCAAACCGCAACTTGTGCAGTTGTGGCGGGTCGGCAATGGGCAGGGTAAGGGCAGGGTAAGATCATTTTTCTTTGACCCTATGAATAGTATAGGGCAGGGTAGAGCAAATTTTCTAAGTGGTAGGTACCTATGGGCATGGTAATAGTAGGATAGGGTCGGGTAGGATAGGGTGGGTCGGCTAGGGTAGGGTCAAGTAGGGCAAATTTAAACATGTTTTGAAGAAAAAAATCTTAATATGAATGAAAATAGTAGGGTAAGACAGTATGATAGGGTAGGAGGGTGGGGTAGGATCTATTTTTTCGTGATTCTTACCCTACCTTAGACTTTGTGGGCATAGTACATTATGGTACGATGATAGGACAGGACATGGTATGGATCGGACAAGATAAGAGTGACCCTAAAGTCATTTTGATCCTAGGATCAAATGCCTACCCCTAAATTGTGCTTCCACCATATAACTGCGCCACTGCCGTTTGACGCAGCTATGCTCCTATGAACATGAGTAACAAGACACTGATCATCCTTCTCTGCATCAGTTACAGAGAATCCTCAGTGGGAGACAGATAGGTGTATGTCACATCAGAAAAAGAAAAAAAGGGAATGATGTAGCTTCTTTCAAAGAGAAAGAGATGAGGCTAGGTTTTGAGTAACTTTATTTTCTTTTTTGGTTGTTTAATTTAAACCACAAAAAGAAGCTACTGAATGCAGTGTTGTGAAAACCGGACCGGACCGGCCGGTTCGACCGGTTGGACCGGGAACCGGTCACCAGACCGGTCCGGTTCTCTAATCGGATCGGAAATGCTATTGACCCGGTTAATTACCGGTTGAACCGCCGATTTTAGGTTGAACCGTGACCCGGCCGGGTGGACCGGGTTGATGTTTATTTGACTAAACACAGCCGTTTTGAATTTTGAGGTAAAAAAAAGGAAATTGAAGAAATACAAACTGGCGCACGAGCCCTAATTTTCGAGTTGCGACGGAACTTGCGAGCTGCGACGGAACTTGCGAGTTGCGACTTGCCTCTGCGGTACGACTTACGAGCACGAGCATCGGCGATTCTGCGCACGACCTCTTCCCTCTGCTGTCGCATTCCAATTTCAAGTTCAACACGCATCTGCGGTCGCACGACCGGCATCGCATTCCAATTTGATAGATTACCAAGCTGTTGTTGCAGCCTGAGATGGAATTTGATAGATTAACTATCAGATTGGTTGATGTTGTATGCTTTGTGATGTTATAAGATGAAGGTGAATTAGTGATTGTGTAAGCCTGGTGATTGATGTTCACTGCCTTTATTTTTTTGGTGTCGTGTACATTTGTATTCTCTACGAGCATATTACTTTTTTTAACAAAAAAAAATACCAGTCTTCTTATTTTGTGATTCTGAAACTGCAGTTTTCGGTCAAAGACCAAGAAGATCTGGATGAGGATTTGGATTTCAGGGATGTTGGTGACTTATTTGTAAGTTTTATGCACTTGATAAGTGACTCATATATTACCTGAATTGTGTGATTCTCTGAAATTTCATGGGACTGCCTACCTTTTTTCTGATCAAAGTCAAGTACTCTATCATTCTAAAATTTCGAAGCTGCATACGCTGTGGTAGTTTGAACATCTTCATTAAATAATTTGCTATGACTTGTGAAATAGCTTGAATATGTTGGCTCTCCTGCTGCCAAGTCATTCATTTGCTGTCTTGAACAGATTGCAATCACTCCAATTTCAGTCTTGCCACATAATGAGTTGGAGTCTCAAACAAATGTTTCTGATTGGATTTCGACCGCCCTGAGTGCAGCAACCTAGTATCAGTGTATCTTTGAGATCGAAATTTTTATTCACATCACATGTACATCTGAATGCTGCTGCTCTGCTCAGACTTTTTGGCTTCAACACAGCACCTATATCCTGGAGTCAGATTCCAAGTTCTGTAATCAGCTAACAGAAATGCGTGTTTGCTATTCTTTTACCTTCTGGAATCTCATGGTTTCATATTTATATATCATTCCCCTGTTCTTTTACAAATTTGTGAAAGCTTTGACACAAAAAGCTTGTGGAATCTCATGGAAATTGTTGTTTTGTTATTTTCTTATTAATGTGTGATATTCGAATTCTAAATTTGTTATGGTTATAGTATTGTATACAGGTTAAATTTTATTAGGTTACAAAATAGGTAAATAAATATGCATATATGATATATATAAATATTTATTATTTTATTATTTTTTATTCGTGCGGGTCAAACCGGTTCGACCCGGTTGAACCACTGACCCATCGACCCAGTGACTTGACCGGTTCGATGACCGGTCCTGTTTTAATAACACTGACTGAATGGATGCCCAACGGGATTTTGCAAAGTGTGCACCAATGAGTTGACTGTTGTCAGAAATGTTTGATTTTGTCAAAGCGAGAGTAGTAGTCTAACAATCACATCTTGATCAACTGACCAAGAGGTGTACAGTTTACCCCCTTCTGGAAGCATCTTATGACATGAGTTTAGAGATTATCAATTCTTTGCCTATATTAGTAGAGTTTAATTAAAAAAAGATTTTTGTTTTGGTCTTTCTACTTATATTTTCCAGTCTCGACGATGTTTTCGGGTGTAACCTCGATCAATGTTTTCTGTATCTCCCCGAACGATTAATTAGTTATCAACAGTAACACTTGCGCCCGAGATATCCTTGATACTATTTGTCCTTTTTGCCATCACATTTTGTCAGATTTTTACCGGCATTGTCTTAGATACAACACTTATAATACTAACTAATTGGATGTGTTACATCATTAGTTTGGGGGAGAGTGTTAAAGATATCGTTAATAATTGGAGATATGTGAGGAGGAAATATACATCAGAATATTTGATTGTTATCAGATATACATGGCCAAAAAGGAAAGTAAAAAAAAAAGTGAATTTGACTTTACATTAAATGCATCTTGGAAAATATTTCTTGAATTTTGTGAATAGTGAATAGCAGTGTTGTGAAAACCGGACCGGCCGGTTCGGCCGGTACGATCGATTCTGTCATCGGATCGAAAATGCATTCGACCCGGTCAAGACCCGGTTGACCAGGTTTTTCATTAAAATCGTGATTTGATCGGTTCAATCAGTTCGATTTGGTCTGAAAAATTATTTATTTAATTTTGATTTGGACAAGACTCGAACCCAAGCCTCTCTTAATAGTTATTCTCTTTCTTTCCACTAGGCTAAAGATGATTGTTGTTTTATTATTTGTTTCAATAATACATATTCATTTATCAAATCTATAAAAGTTATTACTTATTATCAATTTAACTAGAAATTCAATTAGTCTTATAAATCCCCTATTGTTGTGACTTGCAAATTAAGACTAAAATTGTTATTGTTGTATTATTGATTTGTACTTTGGAAAAGGATCCGGTGCAAAGTTATTTTTTTGGTACAAAATACAAAATAATCATAGTCCTTGATCTTGTGATTTGAATGGATGAGATTAAATCTTGATTTTTTTGGTGTTTTTCTTGGTGACGAATTCTAAAATGAAACTGACGAACTATGTCGTCTTTTCATTTTTCGGATCGTCTTTTTCATTTTTTGGCTCGAAAATTGAAGAATTATAAAATAAATTTGATGAACTATAAAATAAACTGACGAATTATAAAATGATTTTGACGAATTTTGTATTTTGTAACAAAATTTGACTTTGTACCTGATCTTGACCCTTTGTACTTTATCAAATTCTAAATTCGTTATGGTATGTTGTTATAATCGGATCATAATCATGTAATATTTATTCAAATCATAAATATGTTAAATTATAATATCATATATAAATATTTTATTTTATTTTTTAATATGTACGGTTCAAATCGGTTCAACCCGGCTGAACCAATGATCCACTGACCCAGTGACTTCACCGGTTCGATCCACGATTCATTTTAATAACACTGGTGAATAGTGATTTTATGCTACATTGCTTTTATTTATAAATGTCAGTATATTTTGTTATTTGTTAATATTGTTTTAGCTTTGTGAATATTGTTTTCGTTTCGTGAATATTTATTTTAGCTTTGTGAATATTGTTTTAGCTTCGTGAATATTGTTTAATTTTGTGAATATTAATCTAATCAATACTTTACAAAAAAATATTTTTATTTTGCGAATGTTGTTAAATAAATGAGCGGTGTTCACAAGATAAACACAAAATTCGCAACACAAAAAGACGGTTCACAATATAAATTACAAGCTTTTGAAGTTTAGTGCATTATTTGACTACAACACCAAAAGCCTCCTCCATTAGCTCAACCAATAGAAATTCCAAAACACTTGTAAAATTTCACAACTTCTCACCAGCGTCTACAGTTCATACATATATTGCATGAGAGTGTTAATATTCTGTGAGTAGAACTTTTATTTTGTGAATACAGTAATTATTTAGTGAACACATCCATTATTCTGTGAACTCAGTACTTATTTAGTGAAAATAAATTTTATTCGGTAATCAGACCGACATGTACTCCAATACTACAAACAGAGCAACAAGTTATGCGCACAAATTGAAATTATGTCCCCTGTTCAAGCTTGTGTCCAAGGTAGTATTGCGACAGACATGGGACTCTTTGCACAACAGTTCAACACACCGAGGTTGAACTCATATCACGACAGTTCAGCAAGCAGATAAAGGCAGTAGAGACACACAGACTGATAACCCAGTTCGGCTCCGCCTACTCTGGGGGGTTTCCCACACCCGAAAAAGGGACAGCAAATCTTTATTACGAGTATAGGGTTTCCACAGGGACTTACACTTACACCTTGTAATAGCCTAACCTCAATACTCCGTCTCTCAGATTTGCAACCGAGGTTCACCGCAATTCCCCTCGATCCCCTTCGTTCAGAACCTGCAGTCTGAACGTTCTCGACCTTCTCCAGAAGCTCGGATGCTTTCTCTCGAAAGCTTGTTCACCTTTTTTGTGTGCGGCAGTTGATACGCTTCAGACAGTCTGTGTTGCACTTGAACAAACTGCACTTGCACCGGTGTATTCTCAATGAGAAAACACAACCGGCCGTCGCTTTCTTCTTCTCCAATCAGCAGGATGTGCTCGTGTATAATTGATCTTTGAAAGCGATGAGAATTAGGGTTGCCCTTGCATTGTATTTATATGCTCGAGCGAAACCCTAATTCGCACAAGATAATCCCATCAAATATTTCGGAATTGATTCCTAAATATTTGATGTATATCTTTTGAATCGGTTGGAAGATACTCCGAAGTCTTCTTTCCCAAGTAAGCTTTGCTGCCTTAATGTAGATATTCATTCGAATATCTAATGCTCGAATAAGTCGCAGGCCGACTTCCACTTGTCGAAATCTTCGTTGCCAATATCTTCTGGGAAATATCCTCGCATCTTGATCACGCTGTACAGGAGTACCAGGATATTGTTCGAACTCCCCCTGAACACCTGCTCGAACTGTCTAAGCTACGTTTTGCCAAATACATGCCACTTAAGGGAACATCAATCTCCCCCTTGGCATTTTGGCAAAACCAGATCTACTAGATAACTAAGTCTATCTAACTATCTAGACAGGAGACACCTTTGAGGGAAACAAGAATTGTCTCCTCCAAAATACTCCCCCTTTTTGCCACAAACTGGCAAGGGGTGCGATCCGAGTTCGAACAGACAATCAAAATGTGCCAAAACAAGCACTAAGAACGATAGTTTTAAACAAATAGTTCAGGGAGAAAGTTTGTAGAGGACCTTCAATCAGAAGCTTCTTCAATGGAATCATCTTCAGAGGCAGTAGCTTCTGATTCATCATCACTGGGGTAGCTGAGTGCTCGAGCAAGCCTGTTGATTCGGCGGTGCTGTTCCTTGTCCGCAGCAATGATAACCTGGAGGTCCTTCAGTAGTTTGCTCCTCTCATCCACGCCCATTCTGGCTCCCCCTCGACTGGATTCCCCAAGATCTTTCCCTTTCTTGCTTCCTTCTTTCAGATCATTCACATGACGTCCTTTGTATAGCTTGTGGTCCACTGTGAATTTGCTGGGAGCTTTAGTAAGGAGATCAGACGAGGCTTTCAAATCAGGGGCTTGATGAATAATCAGCTCATAAATCAGGGATGGAAAGCAGATCTGGTGCAGAGTTCTCATCGATGTGGCATGTTCAGCAATCTGTTTGAACATTATTCTGCCCAGGTTGAACTTCCGCTGGTTCCCTATCTGGTAAATCAGCTGGGCCATGTCCTCGTTGACAGTAGAGCGATGAGTAGATGGCCTCCAGTTGAACACCGCAATGAAGAACAGCATTGAATAGAAAGTAGACAGATCTGCTGTATGCACAACTGACTCAGGCCTCCACTGAACAGAGCCTGCAGTGATGGTGCTCACTATCTTCTCAAAGCTGGATTCTTCTTCATCAACAGCTGGGTCGTCCATGGAGAAGTATACATTGGTCAGCTCTGGATCAATCTTGATCCTTCTTCCTCTTACATAGAAGACCCCATACTCTGCCTCTCCAATGACCCCAAACTTTGGAGGCAAGTTTGCCATGGCCTCACGCACCAGTTGTTCGTTGAACGGCTTACATCTGTCCAACGTCCAGAACAGATCCGACTCTTTCAGCACCTCAACCACTTCCTTCCCTTTGTAGCTCGATGCATCCAGTAGCCTCTCCGGTATGATTTTCCTTTTCAGCACACATTCCCATTTCAACGCAGCTTCTTTGTTCACGAACCACACACCTTTCTTGACCTTACCGACTGGGACAGCCTCAGATTCAGGGGCTGGGACTTCACATCTCCCAGCATCTTCAGAGATGGGAACTGCAGCAACGCGCTTTCTTTTCTTTGAAGAGCCAACTCCCCCTGCACCACTGCTGACCTCAGTAACCTTCTGAGCTGGTTCCTTTGTAGACGTAGCAAAGGCAACCTTTTTCTTTTCCTTCCCCTTTGTTGTCCTCTTGAGGTTGACAAGGGGAACACTGTCTTGGTCATCTTCTGAAAGGCTAACACCTTCTACTGCTGATATAGGGGCATCCTTACGAATGGATGGTTCATCCTCCTTCAAATGATCCCGACGATGATCATCTTGAACTGTCATTGTTTCTTCACTCACTGCTTTCTCTGGAACTACTCCAGTCTTATCTTCAGCTTGAACACTCTGTTCCACTGTTGGAGCACTTGAGGCCTTTTCAGTACCAGACTCTTCTACTTCAACACCCAGGTTACGCAGACCTTCCTCTGGAGCTGGTGCTGTTTGAGCTCTAGTCTGAACAGAGGGTTCCACAGTGGAACCGCTTGCAGCTTTCTCTACAGCTCTTCCAGTCTAAACACCAGACTGAACACTTGGTTCCATAGGTGGAACACTTGTAGCTTCTTCTGCATCAATTTCTTTTGCCCTAACAGCCTGATCATACTGAGCTTCTTCCGGACTTGCCACTCCCTGATCCTTCTCCTTTTCCAGGTCTTCCATGACATCATCAATGTCTTTGTATAACTTCTCCAATTCATCATCCTTTTCTGCTGCGTTAATCTCCTCTGCCACAGCC
This sequence comes from Rhodiola kirilowii, assembly GCA_033675215.1. Classification (NCBI taxonomy): domain Eukaryota; kingdom Viridiplantae; phylum Streptophyta; class Magnoliopsida; order Saxifragales; family Crassulaceae; genus Rhodiola; species Rhodiola kirilowii. Next base: position 40,702,889 of record CM066199.1, read on the forward strand.
TCATCATGCAAACCGGAACCTTCTTCAGCGATTCCTCCTTGATTTTCAGACGGATCAGCATCACTCATCACCACATTCCTCTTCCCCGAGGACTCGATGAACTTCTCTATTTCTTCATCGGACATTGCAATCTTCCTACCTCGAGTGGCATAGATCTGGGCGAGATATTTTCTGGGAGAGTCACTGGCCCGCTTCACCTTCTTCCCGCGACCAGCCTTCGGAGGAATGTATCCTGTGGCGAAAATCTTTTCTCTCCACGTTCCTGAGCCTCCAGCCCCCTTGCTGGGTTCCTCTTCTTCCACACTCTTGACAGACTTCTTCTTAGAAACCCCACTACCGGCTTTGTCAGCGGTCACAGCCCTACTACTCTCATTATCTCCACCAAGAATCACCCTACTGGTTTCAACACCATCGGCTTTAACACCACTAACAGCCTTACCACCATTATCGCCAATTACAGCCCTTCTGGCTTCAACAACGTCAATCGACTCAACAACCTTCTCACCCTCCACACTTATTTCTTCATTCAGCACAGATTTTTCAACAACGGGGATATTCGCAGAGACAGAAGGAATATTGGGATTTACCTGAATCTGTGGAGTTGAATCCACTGTGCCCGACTGAGGGATTCCAGTGGTAACTCCTTCAACAGACTTCTCTTTGGCCAAAGATTCGGTGACTGAGTGTAAAGGCGACGCCTTTTTCATCTTCGTAGCTTTTGATTTCGGAATCTTTGATTTTGCCGCCAACGCCTTTGAGGTCTGCATGCTTTCTTTGATTTTCTCTACAGATTTAGCACTAGATTTTGCTGACTTTCTGGTGTTCACCATTGTCGGTCGAGGAAAGAGCAGTTGAGAGGGAAGTTCCGTTCTAGGGTTTTTGGGAGAGAGAAGACAATACTCAAGGAATGAATTTGATTTTTCAAAAATTAAATTTGTCTATATGACTCTTCAGCTTTCCAAAACCGTCAACCAAAAAAATCTTCAAGGATATTTCAAAAAAAATATTTTGTTGAGACTTCTGTTCCAGCTCTCTTTATTAGGTGGTCAGTCCAACTGTTTAAGATGGAGATTCGACTATGACTGACCACCGTCGGATGCTTTTAGTGGTTGACACCACATAGACCCCCTGGGGATATTGGTGTTCCACTCCGTGACCTGCCATATGGTTTGACACAAGTATGCTGCCTCAGAGTTACTATCTTTCGTGAGCATTCATATTTTCTTGTACGGCTCCAAGCACATTTCTGTGGGCAGTGTATGAACTCCTGTTGCAACTGTACCACCGTCTGATTCAACAGCTTCCTGGGACATCCGGCAACCTTGATTTGTGCGCATCGACAATCAGATCTTGTGTGCAAGGTCTTATCCACTCCCCCTCGCAGAAAACTAGGTAGTGCGTTTGCACATGGGAGAGCAACCGGTTGCTGGCCATGGTTCTCATTGTTCATTGACTCCGTCAGACCCATCCTAATAGTATAGCAGTTGTTGGCATCCCTTTTTCCTTTCATCAATGTATCGCCATTCTGGTCTAGTACAAGAGATGAGTAGCTGGAGAATGACACATAGTGTCCATCGTCGCATAGTTGACTGATGCTGATAAGATTCCTGGTCAGTCCCTTAACAAGGAGGGTGTTCTTGAGTGCAGGGAGATCCGGAACCATCAATGTCCCACAGCCGATCACCTGACCCTTTTCACCATCCCCGAAGGTGACAAACCACATATGCTCAACAGGTCTAATATGGGTAAGATATTGAGAGTTACCTGTCATGTGTGCGGAGCATCCGCTGTCGAAGAGCCAACTATCATGCGATGAGTAGTTTGAGGTGTAACAGGCTACCATGCAAACGGTTCGTTCTGCCTTTTGAACCCAGACCTGTTTCTGTTGCGATGTGGTTCGTTGCTGGAAAGCACGTCGTTCGGCTAAAAACAGGCGACACTTTAGTTTAATGTGTCCCATCTGATTGCAATAACAGCAAGTGCGCCATTCTTTCCTTTGCGCTGAATGAGAGCCGAAGTGCATCGTATCATCCCTTCTTTGACCACTGTTGGGTTGTTCTTGTTGCAGATCTATTTTCTGTCTGGGATGCTGTCTTACCTTCTGTTCTGTCTTCTGTTCCGACACCGGTCTGGTTTTAACAAGCTTCGTACCTTTTGAGCTGCCTTCTCCTGTGAACCCCAATCCTCTGTGTCCAGACTCCATTCTCTGGGATCTAAGAATATCATTTAAGTTTTTAGTGCCAGAGTTAAGCATTCTTACCGACTGTTTGAGGTGATTGAGTTCCTCTTTAGTGTCAGAGTGTTCCATCTTCTCGGATTCTAGCTGAAGTTCCAGCTGTTCCACCCTCCTTAGTTGGAACATTTCTTTGCGCTGTAGATCAACGATGGTTTTTCTCAAGCCCGCCATGCCTACAGGATGAGTGTCCTGATCCTTCTCTATTTTGACTTTTAGGGAGGAGACAGTACCCAGGAGTTCCATTTTCTGAACAAGAAGATCCAGCCTTTCCTGTTTTATCTCAGCCATTTGAGAAGTCAGTGAGTTAACTGTGCCTTCCAGTTCTGCTTTCAGTGTCAACAGTATCTCGACCTCCTGCCATACCTTGTCCTTTTCCATAGTGACGCTTGCCACTGTGTCATTTAGCTTCTTGTTTATTTTGATCAGAAGCAGCCACTTCTCATATAGATCTTTATATGTCTGTGCCAGAGAGTCCTGCGTGAGTTCTTCATTGTCACTGTCCGAGGGGTCTTCACCTGGGAGTTCCGGCTGAGGTGGAACAGTTTCACTTGTGCTGCTGCATTCATCCAGAGTTGTGACAAAGGCCACAAAGTTTGTGGTTTCACCTTTTTCTACGTCTGACTCACTGTCGCTGAAGCTTACCACCATCGCCTTCTTCTTCATGAGAGTGTTTGCACACTGTGAAGCAATGTGGCCGAAACCCTTGCATTCATGACACTGAATCTCTTCTTTTCCTTTGTCAGACAAGTCTTGCCTCGAATCAGTAGACCTTGGCCTGCTGGATTTCCAGTTTCGGTAACCAGTTGATGAAGACTGACCTTGTTCTGGACCACGTCTGTTGATTTTCCGCACCATTCTTCCAAAGTTTTGTGCCATCATGGCTAGTTGCTCATTGGTGCACCCAGAATCCAGTTTGTCTTCCGTTATATCTGCTTTAAGAGCGATTCCCTTCTCTTCTCCGGTTTGGAAGTCATAATTGATCTCGTAAGTTCTGAGAGAACCCATTAGCTCATCTAGCTTCAGTGTGGTGATATCATGCATTTCCTCAATGGCCGTGACTTTCATGGCAAATCTCGGAGGAAGAGACCTTAGGACCTTACTGGCCAATCTTTCTTCATCGATGGATTTCCCTAGTGCAGATGCCTCGTTGGACAGTTCCAGGACTCTGGTGTTGTACTCAGTGATGGTTTCACTCTCCTTCATCTTCATCTCTTCAAACCTGGTTGTGACAGCTTGCATGCGGGAGTTGTGAACTTTGTCTGTTCCTTCAAACGCTGTTTGAAGGATATCCCATGCTTCCTTGGCCACTTCACAGTTGATGATTAGCTTCATGACTTTTTCATCTACTGCCGAGAAAATTGCGTTCATTGCCTTTGAGTTGCCCATGGAAGCTTTGTCCTCCTCTTCTGTCCACAGAGCTTCTGGTTTGGCGATCGGTTCTCCAGTGAGATTGTTCATTATGCGTTCCGTCCACCCTTTCAGAATAGCCTTCCATGCCTTTTCGTCTAGTGATTTCAGAAAAGATCTCATCACAGGCTTCCATGTTGCATAAATCGATCCTTCGAGCAGCGGGGGTCTGGTTATGCTTTTTCCTTCCTTCAGAGTCATCTTGAACAGTTCAGGATCCCACTCAGTGTGTCGAGTGATCTGCTCTGATACCAATTGATTTTATGTCCCCTGTTCAAGCGTGTGTCCAAGGTAGTGTTGTGACAGACCTGGGACTCTTTGCACAACAGTTCAACACACAGAGGTTGAACTCTTATCACAACAGTTCAATAAACAGATACAGGCAGTAGAGACACATAGACTGATAACCCAGTTCGGCTCCGCCTACTCTGGGGGGTTTCCCACACCCGAAAAAGGGACAGCAAATCTTTATTACGAGTATAGGGTTTCCACAGGGACTTACACTTACACCTTGTAATAGGCTAACCTCAATACTCCGTCTCTCAGATTTGCAATCGAGGTTAACCGCAATTCCCCTCGATCCCCTTCGTTAAGAACCTACAGTCTAAACATTCTCGACCTTCTCCAGAAGCTCGGATGCTTTCTCTCGAAAGCTTGTTCACCTTTGTTGTGTGCGGCAGTTGATACGCTTCAGACAGTCTGTGTTGCACTTGAACTGACTGCACTTGCACTGGTGTATTCTCAATGAGAAAACACAACCGGCCGTCACTTTCTTCTTCTCCAATCAGCAGGATATGCTCGTGTATAATTGATCTTTGAAAGTGATGAGAATTAGGGTTGCCCTTGCATTGTATTTATATGCTCGAGCGAAACCCTAATTCGCACAAGATAATCCCATCAAATATTTCGGAATTGATTCCTAAATATTTGATGTATATCTTTTGAATCGGTTGGAAGATACTCCGAAGTCTTCTTTCCCAAGTAAGCTTTGCCGCCTTAATGTAGATATTCATTCGAATATCTAATGCTCGAATAAGTCGCAGGCTGACTTCCACTTGTCGAAATCTTCGTTGTCAATATCTTCCGGGAAATATCCTCGCGTCTTGATCACGCTGTACAGGAGTACCAGGATATTGTTCGAACTCCCCCTAAACACCTGCTCGAACTGTCTAAGCTATGTTTTGCAAAATACATGCCACTTAAGGGAACATCACAAAGTCTTCACCAATGCAGGGTCTTCCAATCATCATGTAAAACTACTTGTTGGGCAAGGAGCAAACATCCCTCCAGTAGCTCCAAAACCCTATCTTCTGGATAGCCGACGACGTAGTCAAAACAACACTTCCCAACCCACCGATCCCTCATGCGTCATCCTCTGATTTTCAGAATGCCCTGCATATGAGACAACAAAGTGGCATTAAGAAGTCATGTATGTATTAGCATATGTAGGAGCTTTTACAGAACAGAGCAGTAACGCCCATTCAGTGAATGGAATGTGACAGAGAAAAACTATAATCCACAAAAAAATGGAGCTGCTGGGCTCACCAATTAGGGTGTGTCCATTTGAACTCTAACTTATATAATTTTAACTTATAGTAACTGAAAGTAACTTATAGTGATTGATGTTAACTTATAGTGACTTAATGTAATATGACTGATGATGATGGTTGTGATGATGGTGATGAATGGTAATATGATGATGAATAGTAATTTACTGATGATGATGATGGTTGTGATGATGGTGATGAATAGTAATTTTATGATGATGAATAGTAATATTATGATGATGAATAGTAATTTACTAATGATAATGATGGTTGTGATGATGATGATGATGATGAATAGTAATATGATGATGATGATGGTTGTGATTATGGTGATAAATAGTAATTTTATGATGATGAATAGTATGTTGATGATGATGATGATGTTATGATGATGAATAGTATGATGTTATGGTGATGATGTGATGATGATGATGAATAGTATGATGATGATGATGTTATGGTGATGAATAGTAATATTATTGTGAATAGTATGATGATGATAATGTTATGATGATGAATAGTAATATACTGATGATAATGTTATGATGATGAATAGTAATATGATGATGAATAATGTGGTTATGATGATGAATAGTAATATGAGTTATAGTAACTGAAAGTAACTTATAGTGATTGAAAATAACTTATCTTAACTTAGACAACACAAAATAGAGTCAAAGTGGACAGAACCTTATAACAAAATGAGTTACAGACAAAGCCTTAACAAGCTAAAATGAGTTGCAGTCAATTTATCAAGAAAACCAACACCTAAAATCAATCACCAAGATAATAAAAAAAAGGGCAACTACAAATCAAACCCTATTTTTTCATCAACACCAAAAACCTTCATTTTTGAAGCTCAAATTCATTATTTAATCAACAAGCATCAGTTCTAGATAAAACAAAAAAGGAGACACTAGTTGTCATATTTAAAGAATCATAGTAAACCTCGGCCGTAGCTAACTTCAGATACACTGCCAACAAATGCAGTCACCAATTAGGATTCAACGCGCCCTGTTGAAAGACCTAGTCCGCGAAATATGCCAACAACTGCAAAATCGAAGGTATAGCGCAATGCAACGAACAATTACCCAAAACAAACGCAATTGATAGAACATAGGCAAGGCATCACCTTTATTCCCTCGCCTCTCCATCTCACCCCTTCGAACACTACCCCAAAGTGGACTCCGCCAAGACGTAGATCATTGGCTTCCTCATCTTCAACTCTGCCGCCGCGTCCATCAGGCGCGCTTGGCCGCGTCGCCCCTCACCTCTGCCGCTGCGTCCAACAGGCGCGCCACCATGTTGGACCCTTTGTGTTTTGATGATAACAAACACTTAGCTAATATCTGACTTGAGTGTGCAGAAATCACAAATCTGTCTGAGAAGTTACAGGGTCCAGACTGTCTGAGAGAAACGTGACTGGACATCTCTGAGAGAGCTCAGCGCTACGAAAGAGATGAGATCTGCGTGACAGACGAGATCAAGCTCAGCAGATATACTCAAGATATGATATGGAAATATCTGAGCAGATATACTCAAGATATGATATGGAAATATACGGGCTGGATATGGAAGGGAATGATTTATTGGGTCAAGATATGGAAATATCTTAACCAATCAAATCTGCAAGATGGAGATCAAATATCTGATGGAGATCGAATCTCTGATGTAGATCAGATCTGCTGGACATCTCTGCGAGAGAGCAGCGCTGCGAGAGAGATGCGTTCCGTGAGAGAGACAAACCGACTTATGACAAGATCGGATCTGGGAAGATATTCTCGAGATACAAATCAAAGATACACGAGTATATGCGTGTAATATTTGATGATGAATATTGATGTCAAGATATACATGAATATACGTCTAGTATATATGAAGAGAAGATACACGCCAGATTTGGAAAGGAAATATGTGACAGGGTTAAGATATGGAAATATCTTAACCATATCACATCTGCTGGATAGCAATCGGATCTGGGACAGAGATCATATCAGCCGACTTGAAGACGCTATAAAAAGAGGAAAAGTCTTCAGTTCGAAGTGCAGCTTTCGGAGAGAGCAGATCGGCTTTTGGACAGAACGAATCGGAGATAGACGAGCGATCAATTGCGGAGCTGACGAAGTGCTGCTGTGTGCGGATGAGACAGATCGTGTTAGTTGATACTTTGAGTTGAGTAGAATTGTTAGCTGTCACTGAGTGAGACAAAGTGTAAGAATCTACAAGCATACTCTTTCATCAATAACATTGATCTTGAAGCCCTTCTGGAACTGTCCAGAAGGCAAGTGGTTTTCAGCCTGCTGCAAAGGTTGCAGTAAGGTTTCCACTATAAATCTGTGAGTCTTTACTTTCCGTATAATTTCTTGTGTTACAGATAATTTCCGCTGCCATCTGTCTGAGGGATACCACTCTGGGATCTCACTCACATAGTTGGCTAACCTAACGATCCAACAATTGGTATCAGAGCCGGGGCTCTAGATTTTGTGTTAGCCTTTGCAGGAAATCATGTTTAACGGAAGCGACTCGTTCTGGAGGCCGCCAGTGCTCTGTCCGGGAGAGTATGACTGGTGGAAGGATAAGTTCGAAGCTCACGTGTGTTCCTTGGATGGGAAGCTGTGGCAGGTATTCGAAAAGGGTAACTTCCCTATTCTGGATGTGACAGATCCTACCAAGCCGAAAGAGAAGGAGAAAGACAAGTACACAGATGCTGACTACAATGCCAGGGCTAAGAAGGTTCTGTACATGGCCCTCTCACACAGAGATCAGGTGAAGATGGCTGTGTACAAGACTGCAAAGGAGCAGTGGGATGGACTTGCTCGACTGTACGAGGGAAACGAAGACATAAAAAGGAACAGAATCCTAGCTGCCACAAAGGATTATGAATCTGTCGAACAGCGCAAGGATGAATCTCTGGATGACTTCTACACCAGATTTCAAGTCATTGTCGCACAGCTGAACTCCCTGGATGAGGTACTCCCACAGTGGAAAATAACTCATCAGTTCATGCAAGCTCTCTGCTCCAGATGGGACACAGTGACTACTGCTCTCCAAGCTCAGAAGGGGATCAAAGACGTCTCTCTGGAAGAGCTCGTGGCGAATCTGCAAAGCCAAGCTGAGATAGCAGAGAGAAAAATGGCTAGGAGTCAAGCAGGCGAATCTCAAGCTATAGCATTGAAAGTTGAGAAGGCTTTGGATATAGCACAGGTGAGTATGCCATCTACAAGTGAGAATGAGGAGATTGATCTCCTCTCGAGAGCCTTCAAGATAGCGAACACAGGGAGAGCGCATAACAGAGGTTTCTCTGGCGGAGGACGAAATAGTCAAAGGGGGAACAAGGGATCTGCCTCAGAGGAGGGCAAGGCAAAGGCAGGAGCAAAGGAAGAAAGAACCTGCCATCACTGCCAGAAAAAGGGACATCTTGCTAAAGACTGCTACAGCAAGAAGAAAGGTGAACCACCTGCCCCAAGGGAAACTCAAGCCATGTTCGCTGCCTGGGGTGACTCTGACGAGGAACAAAGCGATAAGAAGCGAGCTAAGGAGCCATGTCTGATGGCGAACTCCGCAAACAATGAGGTAAATGAATCTGACTCTTTTATAGATCAAGTGTTTAGTGAATCTGACTTTGCAGAAACTATTGGAGAACTACTGAAGAAGATCACAAGCCTTAAGGAACAGATTGAGATCATGAAAGATGAACATGAAGACGACATGGAGAACAATCCTCTCTAGTCAACCAAAGCTATGCAACTTGAGAGAGAAATGGAGGAGCACATCTGCAAATGTCCCACCTGCGACAGAGGGGACGCACAAATCAGTGATCTAAGTGACGAACTGAGGGGCATGAGAATTGATGACACCAGGATGGTAGGATCAATTGCAGAATCGGTCAGGATCCAGTTGGATAACAAGGAAATCCGTCAGACTATTGCAGATCTCAGACAAAAAGAGACGGAGAGAAAGAAAATCTGGCTTCGAGAACTAGAAGCTAAAAAGGTTGAGGAAGTAAGAAACGACTACAACAGGAAGTTTGCCAGACCTGGACTTGGGTATGTCGGAGTGATGGAAGAAACTGATGAAGAGGCGGCAAACAGAAGGATTGCCAAAGGAAAGGGACCAATGACTGAAGTCGGAGAGGGCTCCCATCAGCAGAGAAAGCCAGAACCCACAAGACAGTCGGGAATAGCAGCCGCATCTCTGAAGGAGAGTCATCTCCATGACAATGACTCTGGACTTTTTAAGGGTGGGAAGGCCTTTGAAATTTGGAAGGAGATGAGTTCCAACCGTCAACCTTTCTCGATCGACTCTCAGGCACGGAGAAACGGGAGACCTGTGCCCTTAGAGAGACACAAGAAAACTGGCAGCCTCTATTACCGTGTCTGCTGGCACTGTGGTCACTCTGGCCATTACAGAGCAGACTGTGAGAAATGGAAAGAAGCCAACGAGAAGAGTCGCAGCTATCAGAGAAAGGCCAGTACTGCTTATGTCCCTAGGAGAAAGGTTTCTCCTCATAGAAGGGAAGACAGAGCTGAATGGGTTCTGTCTCACCATGACACAGCCATCTACGGATGACCCAGGAGAACTCCCAGGGGGAAAATCAATCTCGCTGATGATAATGATTCCCGTCCTTTAAAGTTTCCTTCTACTGTTAAAACTGTCCCAAAACCCAGTAAGCCCAAGCTTGTCTGGGTTCGTAAAAACTAATCTCTCTCTCGCAGAAGTGAGGCCTCGACCCTGGTATCTGGACAGGGGATGTTCCGGGCACTGAGGGGGAATCCAGGACTACAAGCGATGGGAGAGTTATACGGCCACCGGCAAGGCTGAGGGACCACCAGTGTTACATATCGCAGGATCAGATTGCGGGCTGCAAGATAGACATGAAGTCCACGTCAGGGATGGCTCAGTATCTTGGACCGTGTCTCATCTCTTGGGCTTCAAAGAAGCAGTCCTCAATTGCACTTTCCACCGCTGAGATGGAATACACTGCTGCTGCTACTTGCTGTGCGCAGCTGCTATGGCTCAGGCAACAGCTAAGTGACTATGGTGTTCTTACTAATTGTGCTAAAATTCTGTGTGATAACACTAGTGTTATCAATATCTCTAAAAATCGTGTGCAGTTTCCACACACTAAGCATATAGAGATTCGATATCACTTTCCGTGAGACTGTGTTGAAGAGGGAATAGTGGAGATGGAATATTGCAGAACTGAGGGACAGATAGCAGACATATTCACAAAGGCAACGCACAGGGAACCCTACGAGAAGCTGAGGCTTGAACTAGGTATGGTTTCTCTTCCTTAGAGCTATGCTCATATGTTGCTCCCTCAGTGATTGGCTAAACTAGATGCATATGAGTCACGTCTGATGGAGAATTTAACATGGATGTTCTGTGTTAGTGAAAAATTAAGTTGTGTTCACACTGTATCCATGCATGCTAGATATGTGATTGATGACTGCAGTAGGGACTGAAAAACATGAAATTCTGAATCTTCTTTCTGCCCAAAAGAGACCTCCATAGTTGATCCCACATTATAAGCCCAGGAGGTACTCTAGACCAACCCTAGCCTATCTTCATGTGGGATATTCCTATGAGCCCGTTGATGTGCTGTTTTTCTGGAGTTATTCCACATGAGATATGAAGATGATAAAATTGTGTTTGGATGATCTTATTTTTTTTTGCCTGATTGTGTGTGGTGTTATTTGTACCATTTGGGTAAAGTTAGCACACCATACCAAAAACCTTGCGTACCCATGAGACAGGTCAGATTGAGTTATCACTGTGGAAGGTTCAACTTTGGCTGGGAAACAATCTATGTGACAGTTATGGAAATGGAGATTGCTTCCATTTTCAAGGCCGCTGAAATGGAGCACCAATTACTGAGATGAAAAAGTTATAGTGAGGAAAAGGTGAGGGCAGCTCTCCTACTTTTGAATTCAATGTTGAAGAGTTTGAGCCCATGATGATTGGTCGTGTGAGGGTGATTTCCATGCGATAGAAAGTAAGTTTTGCGTGCTTAAAAGGATGTGCCTTGTGGTGGAGAAGAGAATACTACAGTTCTGTGAGTACGCGAGAAAGTCAAATGATGATGTAATCTCGTCGAGGAGACTTCCTTTGATAGAGGAATGAAGAAGCAGAGAAGACCACGTTAGATGGGTGGCTAGCTATGTGCAGGTCACTCTCATGCAGTTGATGGTGTGGAGAATGATGATGACCTGAGTCTTTCCCTCAGAATGGACGGGGAAGGCTATCCTTGAGCTGATGAACTGTTCTGAAGTTGAAGGAAAGTGATGACAAGCCAAGTTGCTGTGTTGATGACTTGTATGGAAAATTCAACAAAGTCAGGTGTGCACGTTGAGCTGGTCATCAAGTAACATGATGCTGTGCAATAGGCATTCTTAACTCAAGAAGTTGTGAAGGATGTCGGATGACAGTTTTGAGATGTTCAAAAATGACAAGAATAGTATCCTTGGGAGTAAACCCAAAAGAGGGTATGATGAAGGCCCTGCCGCTGCGTGATAGAAACGTGAGGTATGGAAAATGGTCCACGAGTGCTGCAAGATCAGTCTTGGTGATGGTAGTGTATTCAGTTGAGTCACACACATTATGAGAAGAAGATCATGAGTCCTGTAGCGCAGTTGGTGCTCTTCTTGCTCCTACTTTTGAGCGTGATTGCTGAGGTCTGGAGTACTCTGCAGGAGAAGGATGGATTGTTCCATGCTCCTCGACCATGTCACCTATAGTAGAAGATGTTATTGAAGTGACTCCCATTGCTGACCCTGTGCGCGAAGAAGCTGTTCTCCCCTCTGATAGTATGGGCGAAATGATGTCGTTATTGAAGGAGCTTCGGACTGAGGTTCAGGAAGCTCTGACTGAGATGCAGAGAGTTTGGTCTGCATTGGAGGAAGTGAGATCTGAGCTGCAGGATGTGAAGGAGAGGTTAGCAGCCTTGGAGGTGGCAGTAGAGGTAGACTCGGGTGGTGTGACAGCTGTGCTTCAAAGGCTTCCATCGCAGATCAAGAGCCTTGCTACGGAGATTGTGGAACAGTTGAAGGTTCCGTCCCAGAATGATGCTTAGTCTGGACTGTCTCATGGAACCCCCCCTCTTTGCCAACCCTACCACATCTCTCCCTACTTCCTTGATATATTCTTTTTGAATTTCATGTTAGATGTCTCTGTGCATTTTGATTTCCCTGTTTGGAGGTGTGGTGTCCGTGTGACACACTTATGACTTGCTGGCATGACTGAAGTGTTTTCTTTCCATTACTATGTGTTCCTATTTGCATATCTTTTTGATGATGCCAAAAGGGGGAAGAACTATGTGCATACACTAAGGGGGAAAAACAGTATCACAGATTAAGCAGAGGTCTATCTGAGGGGGAACTGCACTCTGCTAGAGCTAAATGAAAATTGAATTGAATAAACTCTGAAGTAGCTAGCTGCTATAGGGAATTGTGATGTGATTTCCCTGTCATAGTTGCATGTGATTTCTTATTTGTGAAGAAGTGTTTGTCATCATCAAAAAGGGGGAATTTGTTGGACCCTTTGTGTTTTGATGATAACAAACACTTAGCTAATATTTGACTTTAGTGTGCAGAAATCACAAATCTGTCTGAGAAGTTACAGGGTCCAGACTGTCTGAGAGAAACGTGACTGGACATCTCTGAGAGAGCTCAGCGCTACGAAAGAGATGAGATCTGCGTGACAGACGAGATCAAGCTCAGCAGATATACTCAAGATATGGTATGGAAATATACGGGCTGGATATGGAAGGGAATGATTTATTGGGTCAAGATATGGAAATATCTTAACCAATCAAATCTGCAAGATGGAGATCAAATATCTGATGGAGATTGAATCTCTGATGTAGATCAGATCTGCTGGACATCTCTGCGAGAGAGCAGCGCTGCGAGAGAGATGCGTTCCGTGAGAGAGACAAACCGACTTATGACAAGATCGGATCTGGGAAGATATTCTCGAGATACAAATCAAAGATACACGAGTATATGCGTGTAATATTTGATGATGAATATTGATGTCAAGATATACATGAATATACGTCTAGTATATATGAAGAGAAGATACACGCCAGATTTGGAAAGGAAATATGTGACAGGGTTAAGATATGGAAATATCTTAACCATATCACATCTGCTGGATAGCAATCGGATCTGGGACAGAGATCATATCAGCCGACTTGAAGACGCTATAAAAAGAGGAAGAGTCTTCAGTTCGAAGTGCAGCTTTCGGAGAGAGCAGATCGGCTTTTGGACAGAACGAATCGGAGATAGAAGAGCGATCAATTGCGGAGCTGACGAAGTGCTGATGTGTGCGGACGAGACAGATCGTGTTAGTTGATACTTTGAGTTGAGTAGAATTGTTAGCTATCACTGAGTGAGACAAAGTGTAACAATCTACAAGCATACTCTTTCATCAATAACATTGATCTTGAAGCCCTTCTGGAACTGTCCAGAAGGCAAGTGGTTTTCAGCCTGCTGCAAAGGTTGCAGTAAGGTTTCCACTATAAATCTGTGAGTCTTTACTTTCCGTATAATTTCCCGTGTTACAGATAATTTCTGCTGCCATCTGTCTGAGGGATACCACTCTGGGATCTCCCTCACATAGTTGGCTAACCTAACGATCCAACACACCAACAACTCGGATCGCCTCAGCTTAGTAAACAACCATGCTTCGCCTCTAACCCAGACACAGACGACCTAAATGAAATTGCAAATTATCTAATTGGATTCGTTTGGATTAACGACGCTTTAACAGTGTCAAATTTTCCCATAAAAAAGAAACTGTGTCAAATTTTATTGCATATTGACCAACATGGGGCGTTCAATTTAGGACACCTCCAAAAATGAGGTCGTGGGGATAAATCTAAAACCATTAGATCAAATGATCCAAATGTGCATTGTGAGTCAAAAAGTGCTTTTTTGGAGTTATGCACTTTTGTCTTTTAGGTAAAAGACAAAAGTGCACAATGACAAACAATTTTAACTTTTTGGATTTGTTTTGCACCTTTGAATCATTTGATCAAAAGGTCCAAATTTGTCCCTACGTCCTCACAACATGTCTTCAATTGAACACTCCTCTTGACCAACATACCCCTAAATAATTAGTTGATTAATTAATTAACTATTAAATCCTAAATTGATATCAGCCATGGGATAATCTAATCTAACGATTTAGATTAGTTTTTATTTTGGGACAACTACAAATTCATTACCTGAACTACCACTCCATTTCAAAATAAGTACCGAACTTTCAATTTTTTCAAATCAAGTACCGAGGGGTCAAATTGTAATAAGAAATTTTTTAAAATTAACACCGTTAAACCTTTTAACCCTTTAAATGATTAACTATAAATAAAATGATTGAAATTAAATTATTATAATATGAATACCTTACCATTTAATGATAAAATTGAAAACATCATATTGCTTACTATCTTTGACAATTTTCGATATATCCAAACTAAATACGAAAAGTTCACTATTATAATTATATATTTAATTAAAGTCACAAATAACTAACCCTCAACGTATTTACAATTTTTCAACTTGTTAATTATAGATAAATTTCAATAATAAAAATGATTAAGAACTAAATTGATTAGAATTCAAATATCCAATCAATTAGTGATCAAATTGAAAACATCATATTGTACAATTTTAAATATAATAACAATATTGAACTTTACATGTTAGTTTGGGTGTATTTTTTTAAATTTTGGTATATAAAAAATCTTAGATAATAAGTAATATACGGTTTCAATTTTATTACTGAATAATAAAATATTTAAATTTTACAAAAATTCATTTAATCATTTAAAGGGTTTAACGGCGTTGGTTTGGATATAATTTTAAAATTAAATTATACATTCAATTGTCAAAAATAATTAGGAATATGATGTTTTTAATTAAATGATAGAATATTCATATTCTAAAAATTCAATTTTAATCATTTTGTTTATAATTAATCATTTAAAGGGTTAAATGGTTTAACGGTGTTAGTTTTACAACTTTTCTTATTATAATTTGACCCGTTGATACTTGATTTGAAAAAATTGAAAGTTCGGTACTTATTTTGAAATGGAGTGATAGTTCAGGTAATTAAATTGTAGTTTTCCCTTTTATTTTTTTACTGAGATTGGCACTTTATATATGATATATATATGGGGCGTGCTCCTTTGAAACAGGGGGTAGAATAAGGCAGTAAGGCACGTTTTGAGCCACTCTTTATGATGATGTGACAGAGAATAGTTTTTTGCTATTTGCTATTTGCTTTTGATGAATTTTTACGTAGTGGGAGACGTGTCATGAGGAGATGAGTTTGACGGCTGAGATGAGTGGCTGAGATGGTGACTCAGTGCCTCAATCTAATTTGGCTACCTCATTTGAACGCTCATCATATATATAGGAGCGCGCTCAAATGAGGTCCACTCTTAGAGTGAGGTCTAATTTTAACATTTAGATCAAATGATCTAGAGGTGCAGATTTGTTTAAAAAGTACTTTTTTGTCAGTTTGCACTTTTATCTTTTAAGTAAAAGATAAAACTGCAAATAGTAAAAGCAAAAAATGCTAAAAGACAAACAATTTTAATTTTTTGGATAAATGAGGATTGTTGGATCATTTGATCTAATGGTTGAGATGAGACCTTAGGACCTTAGCCTAAGAAAGGACCTCATTTGAGCGCTCCTCTATATATATATATATATGAGGAGCGTTCAAATGAGACAACCAAATTAGAATGGGGCAGTGAGGCACCATCTCAGCCACTCATATCTCAGCCGTCAAACTCATCTCCTCACGACACATGTCCCACTACCAAAAAGCCATCAAAAGCAAAAAGCAAACAGCAAAAAAATATTCCCTACCACATCATTTAAATGAGTGGCTCACAAAGTGCCTCACTACCTCATTCTACCCCCTGTTTCAAGTGAGCGCGTCGTTATATATATATATATATATATATAGGGGGCGTTCAAATGTTATGTGTTGTTATTGTGTTATGTGTTACATGATTGTGGGCGCGACACGTGGCAAAATGATTGGCTCATATTGCGCCACCTCAAAAGCATGGGGGGTAGTGGACATGTGCCTTGCATGTGCCATGAATAGTGGCTTACGTGGCGCGTTTTGATTGGCTGGAGGTGTAACATTTGAACGCCCATATATATATATATATATAGGAGCGCTCAAATGTTACCTGATGGACCATATTTATATGATTCATTAAGACAGTTAAACCCACCAAATTAGATTCTTTGTCTATTTAACTTTTGCTTGTCAGTTACGATATTTATCTACAGGGTATTTTGAAGTCTATAGACGATAAGAGCTAAAAAGGAGTTTTAAAGCTGAAAATGAATTACAAGTCACTCCAGGACACGACCAGATTTCGACTGTACAACTTTCATAAACCTGACATGGAATCACTCAAAACAAGTCCAACCGAAGAGCAACCAGAGTCTGTCCGGAGCTGAAAGGACCCGATGGCTTTTGTGAAAAGATCACAAAACACCTCACAACCAGTCCCCTCCACCTATAGCCGGCGGCTTTTGCCAAGGAGATGACACATGGGGGGCGGCTCCCCCTCCCCTCCACCTCACCCGGCGGCTCCTTGCTCCTCCATTCCCCTCATGCCATGTGGTGTCTTCTCATTCCTCCCCTTAGCCTATAAATACCCATGCCCTCTTCACTTGTAAATCATCCTAAAATCCACAATCACTTATCTCTCTAGATTGAGAGCACAATCCATGTAAACACTTCTCTTTGATATCAAAAGCTTTAAATTTGTTCTTGAGTACTCTTGTCGGTTCTTGTAGTACTCAAGCTTTTCTTTTACTGTTCTTGAGTTTACTCCTGTTGGTTCTTGAGTACTCTCCTTTTACTTTCCTTATCTTGATTTCCAAAAACCTTTACTTTCATGTCTTTCAAAACCTTTACTTTTCCAAGTACTTAGCTATGGTATCCACCTCTATGGATATTCGTAGCTAAACTCTTCATTCGGTTGAAGGGGTGTACTTGTATCATACAATGTTTTAGACCCTTCTCTTAGTGCCTCTTTGTGTTCAACTTGTTCTAGGTGCCATATATTAGGTCAGAATTCCATTTGTTGAGTGGATGCTCGGAAGAGCAAAGCTCTGCCATGGGTTCGTGATCTTCTATGGATAAGTGGAGGCTCGGAAGGGCACAGCTTATCTGTGGAAGTCAACCTCTTTTAAACACCATTTGGTTTATCAGGAATGATGATCAAATGGATGCACATACTAGAACAAGAGTTCTTTGTCTTGCAAAAGACTAGACGGTGTAGCAAGTCATGTGCTAGGAATAGCCTTGATTCACTTTTGAACACTTAGTATGATCATTAGAGGTAAATGATAAACGGATTATGATACAAGGCCCCTGATACCGAATCTTTCCTTTGATTCAAACATCACCTGTCATTGACTTTCAGTCTTACTATCAACTGTTTACTTTCCAGTCATTTACTTTCTATAACTTTACTTTCAGTCCATATCAACTACTTACTTTCCGTAAGACTTGCCCATCAAGCAATTACTTTTTGTACTTTACTTTTACTACAGAATTTATCAACATCAGCCCGGCATAACCTTTGGTACGCAACACGCTTGAAACACAGCGTGCGGCCAGTATCGAACGTGTGTCTGCGGTTGATCTTGAAATCGACAGTTCCAGCACTTTATTTTTCAGTACTAAAACCAAAACCAACCCCCTAACTGTTTTATTTACTTTTCCTTTTCGAAAGAACAACTATCCACTAATTCCCTTGGGTTCGACCCGTACTTACCACTTACTACCCAAAATAGTAAAGTCGCGAGTATCGGAGATATAAATTTATTTTTGCACAGAGAACATCGCACCTAAACGACAGTGCGGTGGGCTCCGTCAAAATTGGTGCCGTTGCCGGGGAATTAGAATAATTGTTCTTTCTTTCTTCTCTTAAATTCCACACTCATAACCATGTCTCGCGAAGGAAGCCACCATGACTATCAGGATAACGACGAGATGAACTTGTACGATCGAAACAATGAGGCGCCGCCTCCATTTATTGACGATCCGGAACAACTCATCAGAAACCAAAGAGCTCGTAATAGGGAGGCCATTCGAAGAAACCAAGGACCACCCGAGGACCGAAATGAAGCTGGTCCAGTGCAACCCCCTAGACATCCCCCACTTTGACAAGTACCAAGGCGAGAACCCATCTTTGATGACTACTATGGGGATAACAACTTCCGCGAACCTACTATGGGAGAACTCTCGGCACCAGATTTCAGAAACTAGCCGTGGTGAATTTACGAAGGCCCTGAACTGGAAAACATCACCATCAACACTTCAGTGGCCCACAACTTACCAAAGTTCTCAGGAACTCGTGGAGAATCAGCAACGACTCATCTCCAACGCTTACATGACATTTGCCAAAACCTAAAACCCAATAGCGTGAACGTAGACGACTGACAGGCGTCGTCGTACCCGTCAAAAATAATTATTTCTTTTCTTATCTCCGACTAGTTGTGGTAAGTCGGGTCGTATCCACAGAGATCGGTGTGAGAACCTGTTTACTAAGTATAAAAGTAACAATAGGGGTGAATTCCGAACAAGTCAAATAGAAACTCAAGTATCAAAACACGATCAATTATCAATAGAGAAATAGTCACACGAATTCAAGTATCAAAATAAAAAGAAGTGCAGGCTGGTACTTTCGATTGTGATGCAAGACTAAATCATTAACCCAATCTTTTTGATTTCTATGTTTTACAACTTATAGCTCCCCGCTAGGTTGCACTACAAGTTGTCCTAGGGCGTCAATCCTAGTGGTATATTACTCGTGTCCTAGTTCACTATCCCCGCTAGGTTGCTAGTAAACTTGACAATAGAAATCAACAAACTAACAAGAACTCCCCCGATAGGGTTCCATTCATGCTAGCACATCAATTCCATGAATATAGCATAGTAATATGACACAAAACATAGAAATTCAATATGAGTCTCAAGTCAATACATCACAATTTCAAGTTCTAGCCTACACAAATGAGTTTAGCTACTCATGTTAATAGAATACATCATGAAGTTTTGAGTAAATTGAAATAGAGAGTACTAATGATGATTGGAACAATGGACGTGTGTGTCTCCCTTCTTGGGATGAATATGCTGCTGGAATGATGATGTCAACAATTGCTTCACAGGACCAATCTGTTTTCCCCAAGTCACACGGCCAAACGAAGATGATGATTTCTTCTTTTCTCTTTTCTTTTATCTCTTTCCAAATCCAACTCCTCGAATTCCCTTCTCCTCTTCCCCAATGCGGCAATTCCACATCCGAAGTCGGTCTGTTTCATCTCGAGAAAACAAAAATCGAATTTAGGAAATTTTGCCAGCTGGCGTTACGCACGGACGCCTCTTGCATTTTGTGCTCCGCGGACGTCTCTTGCATTACAGTAAATCTTCAGACGTCCGCGCCTGTAATCTTTAAGCCGTCCGCGGTTTGCACTGACAAAAGTTCCAAGGTGCTTCGGTCTTCATTTCTTTTCGCGCAAAACATCTTCTAATAGGCTCTCTTTAGCCGGCATTCTTTCCATGGTCTCCGAATGTACCTGAGAATGAAAACTACACACAGGTAGTGAAATAATATACAGGTAACACTAAAAGATGGGGTTTTAACATATAAAATAGTCGTACAACTACGACTCATCAAACTACCCCACACTTGAACTTGTTCGTCCCGAACAAGAACAAAGCCACATAACGAATTATAATGCACTATCATGCTAATCCTTACATCTCAACCCCAAATCCAGCCACTAATCTTATCATGCTTAAAATTCTAACAATGCGAGTAAAGATAGATTTTCCGATACTTGTTACCTCGCAAGTTGCAATTCAAACGACCTTGGATGTTTGGGAGATAGTCCTTTATAGGTACCACGAACATTGCATTCTTTTCTGAGTTTTGGTCTTTTGATTGAGTCGGCGGCTTTCTCTGACACGTGATTCATTCACTGCTTTCGTTCCGTTGAGCCTTGAATTCCTTAACTTGTATGGACTTTGATAAACGACACATCTTTGCTTGAATCAATCAAATTTTTGATTTTCTTCTTACTTGATGGTTTGCCTTCGGCATTTAAATTTGTTTCTTGTCCACATAATCATTTGCGCCCTTGAACCACTCCAATCATAGCCTCCGAATAACAGCATAGGAGTGCATCCCGCTGTTTTCTCATCCTTGTCGTTCTGCATGAGGCAAGGTAGGGGTTACCCACCCATTCCCAGCTACTCCGACTAGAGATGGACAGTTCGTTTTCTCTGTCCCGCCACCACTGTGAACGCATGAATATACTTGAATTCCTTGGTGACGGAGCTACTCTCAGGACTAGGCTAGTGAAGCGTCAACCTCCACCGCTTTTCTCAATCATCAAAACCAAAAACTCAGAACTTCCTGCAATTTGCCGTACCCTTCTAGGACATTTTTGTCAACTCCACATCCCTGCATATCACAATTCACAAGAACAAAGCATCAAATTTTTTTTTAAATTTCGCATTTTTAGTCAAATGAGCACAATAGTCATAAAAAACTGGAAATGAGATTTTTGACATATGAGAAAAGCATAGCAGTGCATCATCAGTTCATCACGACACACAACATGCGACATACAAAATAAAAAATAGACACGACACACAACTGACTCTATAACATCCCACCCCACACTTAGATGGATCCGTGTCCTCACGGTATAATTCACGAGATGAGATGTGTACAAACAGACTCAAAAAAAATAAAAAACAATAAATAAAAAGAAGTGAACTGGTACTCCCCTAGTATCCTGGTGGTGGTGTTGGGCTCTGCAATTTTTCCTTTTTGAAATTCACCGCGGACGTCTCGTCCTTTTATTTCCACGGACGTCTGAATAATATGCAGTAATTGCTGAGGCGTCCGCGCATGTAAATGTCAAGACGTGCGCAGTCTGCACTGATGTAGATTGCTTTTCTTCGTTTAATCACCTGAAAACACCAGAAATAAAAAGAAATGCACTCGAGGTGCATTATCAGCTTCCTAATTCAACTATAACATGTGTAAAATAGAAATAAAACACCGGGTTGCCTCCCGGTAAGCGCCTTTGTTTTACGTCCTTGGCTGGACATTACCTCTTGCTAGGTAGAATATACTGGCTCCGCCAGTTCAACGTCCTCAGTGGTTGCCTCAAATCCATCATAGTATGGCTTGACTCTTTGCCCGTTTACTTTGAAACTCTCTCCTCCTTCGGGTCCTCGCAATTCCAACGCCCCATGATTGTACACCCTTACAATGACGTATGGACCTGTCCAACGAGAAAGCAACTTCCCAGGCATAAGTCTTAATCGTGAGGAAAATAAGAGTACCTTTTGCCCCACTTCATAGCTGCGCCTCAATATGTGCTTGTCATGGTACATTTTTGCTCTCGCTTTGTAGTCTGACTGGCTCTCATAAGCCTCTAAGCGGAGCTCCTCCAACTCACTCAACTGTAGCTTTCTTTCAATCCCTACATTCGTTAGATCAAAGTTGCATGTTTTAATTGCCCAAAAAGCCTTATGTTGTACCTCAACAGGGAGATGACAAGCCTTCCCATAAACCAGTCTAAAAGGGGACATTCCAATTGGCGTTTTATAGGCGGTCCTGTAAGCCCACAATGCCTCTTCAAGCCTTATTGGCCAATCCTTTCTCGACGTCTTCACCATCTTCTCTAGTATAGACTTGATCTCTCGGTTCGACACCTCAGCTTGCCCATTGGTTTGAGGGTGGTAGGCGGTGGATACTCGATGAATAACACCAAAATGTTTGAACACCGACGCGACGGAATGATTGCAAAAGTGTGACCCTTGGTCACTGATCACCGCCTTTGGTACTCCATACCTACAAAAGATATTAGTACGCAAGAAATCCACCACCGTCTTACCATCATCATGTTTGGTGGCCTTAGCTTCGACCCACTTGGATAGATAATCAACAGCAACCAATATATATTGTAAACCATATGCAGAGGGAAACGATCCCATAAAATCAATACCCCATATATCAAATATCTCATCAACAACAATGGGCATTTGAGGCATGTCATTTCTAGCAGAAATATTTCCTACGCGTTGACACCTATCACATGCTTTGCAATGGTTGTATGCATCCCTAAACAAATGTGGCCAATAGAAGCCACTATCAAGTATTTTTCTAGATGTTCTCTTCGGTCCAAAATGACCACCACACGCATGTTCATGACAAAAAGCAATCACAGAAGAAATCTCAGAATCAGACACACATTTTCTAACAACTTGATCCGAACCAATTTTCCACAAATAGGGATCATCCCAAATATAATATCTCGAATCATGTTTAAGCCTCAAACGTTGAGCAGTAGTGAATGACGAAGGAAACTTACCTCCCACCAGGTAGTTAACTATGTTAGCATACCATGGTGCCTTTTCTTGGACAGCAAATAAATACTCGTCCGGGAATGTTTCGGTTATAGCTCCGGTTTCCTCCCCTCTCACTATTCGGCTCAAGTGATCGGCCACGGTGTTCTCAATGCCCTTCTTGTCTTTTATTTCCACATCGAACTCTCGTAGCAAGAGGATCCATCTAATCAGCCGCGGCTTTGACTCCTTCTTCGTCATCAAATAGCGAATGGCTGCATGATCGGAAAAGACAACAATTTTAGAACCAAGTAAATAAGGGCAAAATTTTTCCAAAGCAAATATAACAGCTAAAAGCTCTTTTTCGGTCGTGGAATAATTTCGCTGAGCCGCGTCAAGCGTCCTAGATGCATAATGGATCACCACAGGCTTCTTTTCCTTCCTTTGCCCTAGCACCGCTCCAACTGCGTAGTCGCTAGCATCACACATTATTTCGAAGGGTTGTGTCCAATCTGGTGCTTGAATGATGGGTGCACTAGTTAGTGCATCCTTAAGATCATCGAACGCTGCCTTGCATTCCTCTGTAAACTCAAATGGCACATCCTTTCGCAGTAATCTAGAGAGAGGCAACGCCCTCTTCGAGAAGTCCTTTAAAAATCTGCGATAAAATCCTGCATGTCCCACAAAGGACCTCACACCACGCTGATCAGTAGGATAAGGCAAGCTAAGCATCAAATCAATTTTAGCCTTATCTACTTGTATTCCTTCACTAGAAACGACATGTTCCAATACTATTCCGTGAGTGACCATAAAATGACATTTTTCATAATTCAAGACCAAGTTCGTCTCCTCACAACGTGCAAGCACTCTACCAACATTAAGCAAGCATTCATCAAAAGTATTTCCATACATGGTAAAATCATCCATGAATACTTCAACACAGTCCCAAATCAATTCCGAAAAAATACTCATTACCACACGCTGGAAGGTACCAGGCGCGTTGCACAAACCGAAAGACATGCATCGAAACGCGAATGTACCAAATGGGCACGTGAAAGTAGTCTTCTCCTGGTCTTCGACTGCAATCGGAATTTGATTATACCCAGAAAATCCATCTAAAAAGCAAAAGTAAGGCTTACCTGCGAGCCTGTCCAACATTTGGTCAATGAACGGCAAAGGAAAGTGATCCTTGCGTGTCACGGCATTTAGCTTTCTGTAGTCGATGCACACGCGCCATCCGTTCTGGATTCTCTTCGTCACCAACTCACCTCGAGCATTAAGCTCCACTGTAATTCCTGTCTTCTTCGGTACTACATGTACGGGGCTTACCCATTGACTATCTGAAATAGGATAAATCACGTTAGCATCTAAAAGTTTTTGTACCTCTTTTTGAACTACCTCCATCATCAGTGGGTTCAATATACGCTGCGGCTGTCTCACAGGTTTGGCTCCATCCTCGAGTAAAATCCGGTGCATGCACACGGTAGGGCTCACTCCCTTGATGTCCGCAAGTGTCCATCCAATCGCAGTCTTATGTTTCCTCAGTACCGCTGCCAATCTCTCCTCCTGATTAGGCTCCAAGCCTTTCTTGGTTATGACCGGCAACGTCTCACCATCTCCCAAATAGATATACTTTAAATGCTCGGGTAAGGGCTTAAGCTGTAACTCAGGTGCCTGTACAACAGATGGTACAAGTGTAGATTTATTAGTTAAAGTAACTTGATTAGCCTCATACCTGGGGGTTAATGGTGGTGAAACTCTAAGCTCCTGTAGCATGTCACTAGTATCACAAAGCATCCCTATTGATGCGCCACGTGACTCAATAGCCTTCCTCAAGATTATTTCAAGCACATCATCCCTATAGGGAATATCTGAAGACTCCACTAGCTCATCGATCGCATCCAAAGCGTGTACTCCTGCATCATCAGGTGGATATTGCATAGCTTGATATATATTAAAGTTAATTACCTCATCTTCCACCTCCATGAAAAGTGTGCCGCTATCCACATCGATCTTAGTTCTCGCTGTCTTCAAAAATGGCCTACCAAATAGAATTGGTGGCTGATCTTGTGCTCCCTCGTCTTCCATTTTCAGCACGTAGAAATCTGTAGGAAAAATAAGATTTTCTACCTGCACCAAAACATCCTCGATCACACCCAAAGGTTGGGTGCATGATCGGTCAGCCAATTGTATGGTCAAACCCGCGGGTTTAAGTGGACCAATACGCAAAGATAAATATAAAGAGTAAGGAAGAACATTTATGGAAGCACCAAGATCTAGCATGCAATTTTCGATCTTCCTGTTACCAATAATACATGGAATAGTAAAAGTTCCGGGATCCTTACACTTTTTGGGCACCTTCCTTTGTATCGCAGCTAATACACTTTCTCCTAGCATGACCTGCTCATTCCTAGTTGTACGCCTACGGTTAGTACATAATTCTTTAAGAAATTTTGCGTACCTTGGAATTTGCCGAATAGCCTCAATGAGTGGAATGTTAATTTCCACCTTGCTGAACAACTCCCAAACCTCCTTGTCTGTGATAGACTTCTTGTTTGTCTTAGAAACCTGCATTGGAAATGGTAAAGGAGTGTTAGAATTTGGAAATTCAATACCTGAATTATTACAGCCCACGGACGTCTCCTGAATAATTCCCGCGGACGTCTCTGTACTTTGTTGTAATTCTTCAGACGTCCGCGCCTTAATTGGTGAGGCGTCCGCGTGCTGTACTGAGGTAGAATCTTCATGCAGCTCTTCCATTCCATTCTTCACTTGTTTTCCATTTCTAAGCATTATATCGCTGATATTGGACTTCGGGTTGGGAATTGTTTGCGACGGTAGCTTCCCTTTGTCTTCTCGCCGTTCGTACACTACGCTGGCCATTTGAGACATTTGCTTCTTTAATTCGTCAACGTCTCCAGCTTGTGTGTCAATCTTTTTAGTGAGTTCCTTGAACATTCCTCTCACCTCATCTCTAAATTCCTTCATTGGATCCTCATCTCCTTGTCTGATTTGTGGTGGTTTGTACGGCTGCTTTTGTGGATACGAGGATTGCCCGCATCGTAATTGTTGTTCCTTTGCCAACCACCCTCATTCTGTCTTGGCTGCCATTTGTTGTGGCCTTGGTATCCATCAGTCCTTCTTGGTGGCAAATCTCCCTTGTTTATGTATCCCACAATATTCACGTCTTCTGTTCTTTCCTGAAAAACAACGTTATCATTATTTGCCGAATTATAAGTGGACTTGTTTACCTTACACTCCACTTGTTGATTTCGTTGTGGTTGTTGCGTCACTAATTTAGCCACCATATCCTTCAGTTCCTGCAATTCAGAATGTACATTTATGTTAGAAACAGGTGCATGTTTATAGGTTTCTTCTAGATACCTTGTGCCCTCCGCAACTTTTTCGATCAACTCCCATATCTCCTCGGGATACATGTCAAGGATCGACCCTTGGGCTGAGGCATCTAGCATTCTTCTTTCCATGAGAATCATCCCGTCCATAAAATATTCAAGTAGCATCCTTTGTGGGATTCCATGATTCGGACTGTTCTCTTCCAATTGCCGAAACCTCGCCAAATAATCGAACAATGTCTCTCCACGTCCTTGTCGAAGCATAGAGAGCTCCTTCCTCGTTTGGGCCGCCTTCGAATGGGAGTAGTACTTGTCCATGAACTTTCTTTGCAATTGATCCCATGATGTAATAGAACCTGAAGGCAAAGACATTAACCAAGATTTAGCTTGACTTTCTAACGAAAATGGAAATGTCTTTAGTTTAAAAATATTCTCTGAAACCGATGCTGATTTCATGGACATGCAAACTCCATGAAATTCCTTCAAGTGCCTTAGGGGGTTCTCGTCGGGCATTCCTCCAAACTTGGGCAAGTGATGAATCACCCCACTCTTTATCTCTATGTCATCTGCGTCCTCATCCAACCTAATGCACCAAGGTGCCTCATCAATATATGGGGCGCAGACTCCTCTCATGGTGCGTCCCAAATCCCGACGCCTCGCTAGCTGTCCATGTTGGTTTCCTCCACCGAGGTATTGTCGATCCAACTCAGCCTCGTAATCATCATAATTATCGTGTCTAGCTGCACGATGTCTAGCAAATTCATTCACATATTGCTGGTTTCTGGGGGTGGTACTCTTTGATCAACAGCTGGCAATCCTTGCCTCCGTTCTCGAACGTTATCCCCTTGCACACTACTTTGCTCTTCATTATCACCATCAACACTTCTCTGCGACATTGTTACTTAAACAGAGAGTAATCAAGTGACAAAATAAAAGAAAGTAAAATAAACTAAAAAGAAATAGAATACTTAGTAGATTCTTCATTACCGATCCCCGGCAACGGCGCCAAAATTTTGATAGGCGTCGTCGTACCCGTCAAAAATAATTATTTCTTTTCTTATCTCCGACTAGTTGTGGTAAGTCGGGTTGTATCCACAGAGATCGGTGTGAGAACCTGTTTACTAAGTATAAAAGTAACAATAGGGGTGAATTCCGAACAAGTCAAATAGAAACTCAAGTATCAAAACACAATCAATTATCAATAGAGAAATAGTCACACGAATTCAAGTATCAAAATAAAAAGAAGTGCAGGCTAGTACTTTCGATTGTGATGCAAGACTAAATCATTAACCCAATCGTTTTGATTTCTAATGTTTAACTTATAGCTCCCCGCT
Source organism: Rhodiola kirilowii (assembly GCA_033675215.1). NCBI lineage: Eukaryota > Viridiplantae > Streptophyta > Magnoliopsida > Saxifragales > Crassulaceae > Rhodiola > Rhodiola kirilowii. Next base: position 40,730,172 of record CM066199.1, read on the forward strand.
AGGTTGCACTACAAGTTGTCCTAAGGCGTCAATCCTAGTGGTATATTACTCGTGTCCTAGTTCACTATCCCCGCTAGGTTGCTAGTAAACTTGACAATATAAATCAACAAACTAACAAGAACTCCCCCGCTAGGGTTCCATTCATGCTAGCACATCAATTCCATGAATATAGCATAGTAATATGACACAAAACATAGAAATTCAGTATGAGTCTCAAGTCAATACATCACAATTTCAAGTTCTAGCCTACACCAATGAGTTTAGCTACTCATGTTAATAGAATACATCATGAAGTTTTGAATAAATTGAAATAGAGAGTACTAATGATGATTGGAACAATGGACATGTGTGTCTCCCTTCCTGGGATGAATATGCTGCTGGAATGATGATGTCAACAATTGCTTCACATGACCAATCTGTTTTCCCCCAAGTCACATGGCCAAACGAAGATGATGATTTCTTCTTTTCACTTTTCCTTTATCTCTTTCCAAATCCAACTCCTCGAATTCCCTTCTCCTCTTCCCCAATGCGGCTATTCCACATCCGAAGTCGGTCTGTTTCATCTCGAGAAAACGAAAATCGAATTTAGGAAATTTTGCCAGCTGGCGTTACGCACGGACGCCTCTTGCATTTTGTGCTCCGCGGACGTCTCTTGCATTACGGTAAATCTTCAGACGTCCGCGCCTGTAATCTTTAAGCCGTCCGCGGTTTGCACTGACGAAAGTTGCAAGGTGCTTCGGTCTTCATTTCTTTCCGCGCAAAACATCTTCTAATAGGCTCTCTTTAGCCGGCATTCCTTCCATGGTCTCCGAATGTACCTGAGAATGAAAACTACACATAGGTAGTGAAATAATATACAGGTAACACTAAAAGACGGGGTTTTAACATATAAAATAGTCGTACAACTACGACTCATCAACGACTTTAAGCTAAAGGCGTTCAACTTTTCCCTCACTGACTCGGCGAACGACTGGTTCCTTTCATTGCCTTCCGGTAGCATCAGAACATGGGCTCAGATGCAGAAGAAGTTCTTAGACAAATACTACCCAGCAGGAAGAGCAATGCAAGTAAGGAGGCAACTGCAGGATATCAAGCGAGGGCCCAATGAAGCCATGTACGACTACCTGGAAAAGTTCAACCGCCTGGAGAGAAGCTGATGTACCCTTGGACTGCCTGAGAAACTCATCATCGAGTACCTCATTGATGGATTAAGACACTTAGATAAAATGCTTCTGGACGCCTCAGCTGGAGGATCCATGATGAATCTATCACTGAGTGGCATTAGGAATCTCATCACCGACGTCGCTGAAAATGCCCGATTCAGAGAAGAGACAACTCTGCAGGAAGAATTTTCCCAAACAAAGAATGTGGCAAAGGCTGAAGAAACACCGATGAACTCTATGCCGGAAGAGATGAAACAAATGAAGGAGATGATGGTTCAGATCCTACGAAGACAGCCAGCTCCAGTAAAACCTTGCGAATTCTGCAGTTCTACTGACCACAAGACTGACGCATGCCCAACATTAATAGTAGAGGAACCAGAAGAAGTGAATGCAGTGGTAGGATACCAAGGATACAACAACAACAACAACAGCAACGACAGAGCCGGACCAAACCGGTAGTATAATCAAACGACCAATCCAAGCGGGCGGAACGACAACCATCCTCTGAGGGATACACAGCAAGCCGCACCGCAATTAGCTCAGTCATTCTACCAACCTCCCCACCGGTAGTACAACCAGAACGCTCCATCAGCAGGCCAATATCAGGAAAGAGGACCAAACCAGTACCCGACAGGACAATATCAACAGAAGGGAGAAAATCAGTACCAAGCAAACTCAAGCAGTCAGCAAGGACCAAACAAATCGCTTGAAGACACAATGAAGGAACTCACAGGAAGAGTAAATCAATTGGGTACTTCGCTACACCAATTCCAAGCGAAAACCGACGGGGCAATTTCAGATTTTACCAAACAAATGTCCCAGCTCGCCACTGCAATGTCCGCGCTCACTAATGAACCTAGCAGACTTCCTTCACAAACCATCCAAAACCCAAAGGTGAATGTTAGCATGATAAGGAAGTGAAACATGAAGACAGCACGGGAAGAAGTAGCACGATCCACAACTTACAAACTTACGAACAAACACTTCACCCGTAGGCACCGTCCTGATTGGAATCAAGAGGAAGACCGACCCAATGATGGCAGAACGTGGGTCACGCATGCTGACAATGGACGCTATGCATTCACGATAAGCATGACACCTCCACCGATTACACACTTTGATATACCGGCGTCTGGCTGGGATGAGAATGACTCTAACGATCTCAGATGGGATTCCCCAACTAACATCTATGCATCAGAACAAGGTGATTACCTAGAAGATCAGGAGGTAGAAGGGCCCAGTCATACAAATCTAGAACCTAAGGATGGGCAGAATGGCCCGATTATGGAAAGATCCCTCACTTCAGATCATGAGTCACAACCGGAAAGGGATAAGGACCCAGGGGCTTTCACAGTCACCTGTGGTATTGGTGAAGCCCAAATTCACAAGTGCCTAATCGATCTTGGGGCTGCCGTCAATGCCATGCCTTACTCCTTATATTACTTATTGGGGCTTGGCCCATTGAAACCACCAAGGTCAAATATCGAGTTGGGAGACAAATCATGTATCCAACTGGTTGGAATGCTTGAAGATCTAATACTCGATGTGGGAGAGCTTGTAGTTGCTGCAGACTTTTATGTAATAGAAACAAGAGAGACCAGCGAAGACGAACCTCCAACGCTTATATTAGGACGACTTTTTCTCTACACCACCAAGGCATGGATCGACATGGGTAAGGGCTTGTTACCACAAGAATTTGGCGGCAAAATTTCAGACTTCTACATTGATGATTATGATGGCCGCCCAAGGACAAGGAAACCTCCAGACATTGTGCCTATCTCAGATCTCAGTACACAAATTTATGATCTGCCAAGAGAGACCGTAAGAGTAGCAAGACCAGCTGCTATGGTCAAAGATCCCTCGCCTTCTCAGAGACAATGAAAAGAAAAACCATCGAAACAAAGGAGTCCTGACCCGAGCACATCATCCCACAAGAACTCAGGGAGAGTCAAGGCAAGAATGAAAGTAGGCGCTCCGCAACACTACAACCTGAGCCACCCATGGGATCCCACCTTATGATCCAGGAATGAGGTACTGTCGAGTTAACGACGTTAAACAAAGGCACTGGTCGGGAGGTAACCCGACACTTATCTTACTTTCAGTCATTTAATTTCCGTCATTTAGTTTTTTGCCTTAAAACATTCTCACCTTTCCTGTATATATTTGCTTGCAGGACTTTTGAACTAAGTTGTGCTGTGAGGCACGCCTTCGTTCAAAAGTGTGGGGTGAGAACCACCTTTGTACATAGTTAGTTAACATGCTTTCTTTTTTCCTTTTCCTTTAATATTATCTTTTTGAAAATATGAACTTAAGTATGTGAAAAAGATAGATCATAATTCATGCATTTACCTTGTGAAATCTCAACTGTTTAAAAACTAAAAATGTAACTTCTCATTTGTCCCTTTGTGCTGAGATATACAGGGGATGTGGAGTTGACATAAATTGCCCTAGAGAGGCTTGGCAAGAAATCGAAGGACTGAATTTCACTATATGGTTTACGAAGTCAGTGGAGGCTGCACTTTGGGTTTCAAAGAAGATCAGAGTCATCTCCGCCGTGCAGCGTTTACGCGAGAGGCGGGACGGGAATCAAACCGTCCTATCTCTAGTCCTAGTAGCCGGGAAAACAGATGAGCGACCCTCATCTTGACACGCGTGAAACGGCAAGGATGAGAAAGAGCGGGGAGGTATTTCCATATGCTCTCGGGCGACGATTGGACCTCCCAAAGAAAGGTTGAGAAAATGGACTAGCAAGTCACAAAGAAGCAAAAGCTCGAAGAAGCTAATCAAAGGCCAAAAGCCAAAGTTGTGAAGGTTTTAACCGAACAAAAGTGAAGAAACTCCAATTCAACATCAAAGGCCAAAGGCCAATTCACTTCAAAAGCTGTCCCTCACCAAAAGAAATCAAAGTGCTCAACTCAGTGAAACCCGAACCAAGTCACGTGCTAGAAAAAGCTACAAGTTAACCATATAGTGCGAGTCGGTCCAGAGAATGCAGTCCAGGAGCCTGGAAAGGGCTATCTCCCGAAACATCCAAATTAAATTGCATCTCGGCTCAAAGGTACAAGTATCAAGTTTCTTTTAAGTATTTACACGGTTTAGTTTGGTAATAAGTAAGTAATGCATGAATAGGATAAATCTAGTCCCATATTCTCACTTTCATATTTAAAAGTTTACTTGTATTGTGTTCCACCCTTAAAAATCATTGTTCGGGACGAACAACTAAAAGTGTGGGGTGATCTGATGGACCATATTTATATGATTCATTAAGACAGTTAAACCCACCAAATTAGACTCTTTGTCTATTTAACTTTTGCTTGTTAGTTCCGATATTTATCTACAGGGTATTTTGAAGTCTAGAGACGATACGAGCTAAAAAGGAGTTTTAAAGCTGAAAATGAATTACAAGTCACTCCAGGACACGACCAGATTCCGACTGTACAACTTTCATAAACTTGACATGGAATCACTCAAAACAAGTCCAACCGAAGAGCAACCAGAGTCTTTCCAGAGCTGAAATGACCCGATGGCTTTTGTGAAAAGATCACAAAACACCTCACAACCACTCCCCTCCACCTATAGCCGGCGGCTTTTGCCAAGGAGATGACACATGGGGGGGCGGCTCCCCCTCCCCTCCACCTCACCCGGCGGCTCCTTGCTCCTCCATTCCCCTCATGCCATGTGGTGTCTTCTCATTCCTCCCCTTAGCCTATAAATACCCATGCCCTCTTCACTTGTAAATCATCCTAAAATCCACAATCACTTATCTCTCTGGATTGAGAGCACAATCCATGTAAACACTTCTCTTTGATATCAAAAGCTTTAAGTTTGTTCTTGAGTACTCTTGTCGGTTCTTGTAGTACTCAAGCTTTTCTTTTAATGTTCTTGAGTTTACTCCTGTTGGTTCTTGAGTACTCTCCTTTTACTTTCCTTATCTTGATTTCCAAAAACCTTTACTTTCCTATCTTTCAAAACCTTTACTTTTCCAAGTACTTAGCTATGGTATCCACCTCTATGTATATTCGTAGCTAAACTATTCATTCGGTTGAAGGGGTGTACTTGTATCATACAATGTTTTAAACCCTTCTCTTAGTGCCTCTTTGTGTTCAACTTGTTCTAGGTGCCATATATTAGGTCAGAATTCCATTGGTTGAGTGGATGCTCGGAAGACCAAAGCTCTGCCATGGGTTCGTGATCTTCTGTGGATAAGTGGAGGCTCGGAAGGGCACAGCTTATCTGTGGAAGTCAACCTCTTTTAAACACCATTTGGTTTATCAGGATTGATGATCAAATGGATGCACATACTAGAACAAGAGTTCTTTGTCTTGCAAAAGACTAGATGGTGTAGCAAGTCATGTGCTAGGAATAGCCTTGATTCACTTTTGAACACTTAGTATGATCATTAGAGGTCAATGATAAACGGATTATGATACAAGGCCCCTGATACCGAATCTTTCCTTTGATTCAAACATCACCTGTCATTTACTTTCAGTCTTACTATCAACTGTTTACTTTCCAGTCATTTACTTACTGTAACTTTACTTTTAGTCCATATCAACTGCTTACTTTCCGTAAGACTTGTCCATCAAGCAATTACTTTTTGTACTTTACTTTTACTACAGATTTTATCAACATCAGCCCGGCATAACCTTTGGTACGCAACACGCTTGAAACATAGCGTGCGGCCAGTATCAAACGTGTGTCTGCGGTTGATCTTGAAATCGACCGTTCCAGCACTTTATCTTTCAGTACTAAAACAAAAACCAACCCCCAACTGTTTTATTTACTTTTCCTTTTCGAAAGAACAACTATCCACTAATTCCCTTGGGTTCGACCCGTACTTACCACTTACTACCCAAAATAGTAAAGTCGCGAGTATCGGAGATATAAATTTGTTTTTGCACAGAGAACATCGCACCTTAACGACAGTGCGGTGGGCTCCGTCATTACCCCCAAATTAGAGTGTTACCCAATTACTCAATTCTGATTGGTTGATGAGTTTCATCCAACTAATCAGAAGCGAGCCACATGTCCACTACCATACACCTCCACTCACCCCAACCCCATGGCCCCCCATGCTTTTGAGGTGGCATCTCCCCTCAACCAATCACAATGGAGTAATTGGATAACACCATAAGAGGTGGTAACGTTTGAGCGCGCCCTATATATATATAGGGGGCGTTCAAATATTAAGTGTTGTTAGAGTGTTATGTATTACAGGATTATGATTGGTTGATGAGTTTCAAGGAACCAATCAGAAGCGAGGAACACGGGCACCACGGTACACCCTCAAAGCACGGGGGGTTGGGTGTGTGAGGGTGCACCGTAGTGCCCGTGTTCCTCACTTCTGATTGGTTCCTTGAAACTCATCAACCAATCAGAATCGAGATAACACATAACACTCTAAGAGTGTTATAACATTTGAACGCCCGTCTATATATATATATAGTGGAGTGTTCAAATGAGGACATTGGTTTTTTGTAAGGACGTAGAAACAAATCTCATCCATTAGATCATCATCCATCTAACCCCTCGTGCTTTGTGGGCACGCCATGTGTCCTAATAGTAAAACCCACTACCAAAAGCAAAAAGTAAAAAGTAGTGGGTTTTACTATTCTACACACGTGGCGCGTTGTGGTTGGTTGTACTCACGTCCTCATTTCTAGAGGTGTCCTCAATTGAACGCCCCCTATATATATATACAGAGGAGCGTTCAAATGAGGCAGCCCTTCTAAGAATGAGGCATGTGAGACACCATCTCATCCATAAATGACTTTTGATCATGCCTTCAGAGGACACCACATGTCCCACTAACCAATACTCTTTTTCTTACTTTAAAATACAAGTTTATTACAAATTGAATTAACTAAGGGCATTTTGGACAATTTACTCCAACTTTTCTCTCTCATCCAAAGGACTGTCCATCTCTTCTCTTTCATCCGATATCCATTCTAAGCTTCTCTCTGTTTCTCTTCAGTTCCAGAGTCTCCCCCGATTTCAATCTCCTCCGGCGTTGGAGTTGCCAGTGGTCAGATCCGGCGTTCGTATTCTAGAAAAAACTCAAAAATATGTAGTTCTGACCAACAGCACCTGGATCCACCGTGTATGTCATTGTTGAGGGATTTGGGAGTCAAGGATGTGACGGGATGCGAAGACGCCGCTCGATATGGCCACGGGCGACCAACTAGCATAGGTCGTTCCGCCGTTAAACTTCGCGACGGTGGAAGACTGGATTTATCGATCGATTTGCCTAGCAAGTTCAATTTCACGTTTCATGAAATCCTAGGGCTTCGTTCTATCATCTAGTTTTCCTCAATTCAAGGTTTGGTCTAATGAAATTTACTATTTTTTTGTTGATTGTTGTAATCTGATTTGGGGTGATTTTCTAATGTAGATATTTATGCCGACAGCCTTTTACGGAGGAGTAGCTGGAATTCATCAGTTCCAGGAATATTCAGCTTTCCAGCTTAGACCTTGGGGAACAGAGGTATTGGATATCGTCTTTCCGTCCTGTTAAGTTTATTGACTGATAAAAGTGTTTTAAGAAAAAATGAAAGGTAGTAACTGGGAGTGGATGGTTATCTGAACCTTAGGGATTAGAATTGTGCAAGAAAGATTGGGATCCATATTTGGCTTGGTCTTTCTATTTGGTGGTATAGAGTGATATTTCTGTGTCCTATTTTTTTTATTTTGGTTTGTTTCGTTGTGTTGTGGTTTATTTGGGTTTGGTGGTCTTTTTATTTGGTGGTATAGAATTGTGCAAGAAAGATTCGGATCCATATGATGATTGGACTTTTAGTCGATTTGATCTGTTGAGAAGGATTTGTGCGTCTTACTTGCAGTGTTTGTTTTGAAGTGGAGAAAGCTGCTCACCTCTTTAAATATATCGTGATGGGGAGCTTAGGGTTGCTCCTAAGGACCAATGCAGTTTGTGAGTGTTTTTGGGGTAAGTTCATGCTGTTTTGATAATGGTGTTTGATATGGACACAGAGCAGTTTGTGAGTGTTTTTGCGGGTAAGTTCATGCACTTTTTGGGTCTGTGTGGGTGGGACGCTGGTCGTGATTGTGCCTAAATGTGAGTCTGCTGTAATTATTGTAAACTTCATTGTTAGATGTCCGATGTGTTTTTATGCTTGGGGTTTTCAGTTTTGTCACCCAGTTCTTCATAATTGAGCATCTGTCAAGTATTTGTGCATTTTAGTTAAAAAAATTGTTCTACATATTAGTTAAAAAAAATCAGTATTTGTGCAGTGGTATTAAATCATCAAAAACTTTGTGCAGGGATGGAGCTTCATGGCAGTTCATCAATAAAGAAGTAACAGCAGGGATGCATGGAGCACTTGGAAAACTAATGGAGAAAGTCTGATATCACTAACCAAATGTATTAATATTATTTAGACAGAGAATGATGTATATGGATGATGTATAGACATTATTCAGGTCTTGTATAAACCACTAATGTTGTGTTATTTTTCTCAAGATTTGTATAAATCACTAATGGTGTAAATGCATTTTGGTTTTATTGTTTAACTGTAAACTGCACATTCGTCCGTATCTTTTGAAATATAATGTACATTTGTTTTACTCAACCTCATATTTATTAAATGCATTTTCGTGTCGTCGATGATGCATCTTCGTTTCGTAAATGCATATTCTTTTCGCCTGAATGCACGCTCGTTATTTAAAGTTGAATGCACGCTCGTTGTCTTGCATGAAGGCACGTTCGTTGTTTTGCCTTAATGCACGCTCGTTTGCTAAAGCATCTGTATGCCTAAATGCACACTCGTTTATCAGATTTCAACACATAAACACCCTATACACAAAATACTTGGGACGTAACCAAGTGGTTGTTTTGGTAACTCATCTGCACAGTCGTTTCAGAAAAATTGCAATCAATTTCTTTATTTGATATGTCATTACCCCCTTGTTGATAACACATCTGCACATTCGTTTCAGAATAAATTGCAAGCAATTTTTTTATTTGATATGTCATTACACCCTTGTTGATAACACATCTGCACATTCGTTTCAGACTAAATTGCAATCAATTTCTTTATTTGAAATGTCATTACACCCTTGTTGGTAACACATCTACACCTTCGTTTCATAATAAATTACAATAAACTTCTTTATTTGATATGTCATAACACCCTTGTTGATAACACATCTGCACTTTTATTTCAGAATAAATTGCAACTAATTTCTTTATTTCATACGTCATTACACCCTTGTTGATAACACATTTGCACATTCGTTTCAGAATAAATTGCAATCAATTTCTTTATTTCATATGTCATTATACCCTTGTTGGTAACACATCTACACATTCATTTCAGAATAAATTGCAATCAATTCCTTTATTTGATATGACATTACACCTTTGTTGATAACACATCTGCACCTTCGTTTCGGAATAAAGTGCAATCAATTTCTTTATTTTATATGTCTTTACACCCTTAATTATAACACATTTGCACATTCGTTTCAGAATAAATTGCAATCAATTTCTTTATTTGATATGTCATTACACCTTTGTTGGTAATACATCTGTACCTTCGTTTCAGAATAAATTGCAATCAATTTCTTTATTTGATATGTCATTGCACCCTTGTTGATAACACATCTGCACATTCGTTTCAGAATATATTGCAATCAATTTCTATATTTGATATGTCATTACACCCTTGTTGGTAACACATTTCCACCCTCGTTTCAGAATAAATTGCAATCAATTTCTTTATTTGATAAGTCATTACACCATTATTGATAACACATTTGCACATTCGTTTCAGAATAAATTGCAATCAATTTCTTTTTTCATATGTCATTACACCATTGTTGGTAACACATCTGCACATTCGTTTCAGAATAAATTGCAATCAATTTCTTATTTCATATGTCATTACACCCTTGTTGGTAACACATCTGTACATTCGTTTCAGAATAAATTGCAATCAATTCTTTTATTTATCCCTACATCCTCACAAAAAACACATGTCCTCAATTGAACACTCCTATATATAGATATAGGGGAGCACTCGGTTGAGGCAGGGTTGGTAGAATGACGCACGTTGTGAGCCACTCATTTAGATGATGTGGTAAGGAATAGTTGTTTGATGTTTGTTGTTTGCTTTTTACTTTTTGATGGATTTTTGGTAGTGGAACATGTGGCGGGCCCACAAAGCACGGATGGTTAGATGTGTGGCTCAGAACGTGCCTCACTGCCTCATTATAATTTTTGTGCCTAATTTGAACGCTCCTATATATATATATATATAAGGGTGTGCTCGGTTGAGGGCACGTGAATAGTATGAGGACGTGAGGACAACCAACCACAACGCGCCACGTGTGCAGAATAGTGGATTTTTGGGTAGTAGATTTTACTATTTGCTTTTTGCTTTTGATGGATTTTTTGTAGTGGGACACGTGGTGCGCCCACAAAGCACGGGGGGGGGGGGGGGTAGATGTGTGGTGTGAGATGTGTCCCTACGTCCTCACACATCTACCTTATATAGATGTGTGGCTCAGATCGTGCATCACTACCTTATTCTAATTTTGGTGCCTCATTTGAGCGCTTCTATATATATATATATAGGGGAGCACTCGGTTGTGGTTGGGTTGGTAGAATGAGGTAGTGAGGCACAACGTGAGCCAATCATTCTGATGACGTGGCATTAGAAAAATATTTGTTGGTGGGAATTTATGAAGGGGTAATTTGGGGTTTTTGGAATGTAATGATTTTTTTTAATGATTTTGAAACAACAGCTGACATGTTTAATAGGAGAGAGAAGTGTATTTTAATCAAAAATTGAAATTCGTATTGGGTTCTCTCTCCTCCCGTCGAAACCCATTTGTTTTCTATTCGTGTTGAACACCATTGTTTTCGATCCGTGGATTTTAAAGCAAAGAGAACGATTTCGTAGCAGTGATCCGATTCTGGAAACGAAAATGATTTTACTGGGTTCCCAATCTCTTGTCTCCAGTGAACGTTAATTTGAAGAGGGCTACACTTGATGAGATCCAGATCTGAGTTCGATTTTGTGGCTGTGACCCGAGGCGGAGGAAACTTTGCGCAACAAGCGGCGTTTGTGGTGGTGACCCTCGTTGCTTCACTGTCCGTGAGTTTCTCCAACTATACGGCGCTCGTCGCTTCACGGTTAGTCTTTTCCCTGAGTCACCACTCAAATACAACTTCAAATTGATATACTAGAGGTCATCTTACATGTTAATTTTGTTCTTCCTCAAGGCTGATCTTTGTTCTCAGTCTATGCTGTCATGTTGTCAATCTTACTTAGTTTAGGTATTATGAATGTCTATCAATTTGGCTGGAGATTTCATTTAAATCTGTTTATTGACTATAGTTCTATTTCTATGAACTTGAAACTGTTGATGGCTAAGCTTTTCTACTCTAATGATTTGAGAGGTTTACGTAGCAAGACAATTGTTTCAAGCTGCAACATTGATATACACTACTAGATGACTTGTGATTATTTCCTTGTGATTAGTTTATATCGTTTAACTTTTTCAAGCTGCATCAGTGCAACACTACTAGATGGTTTACGCCGCAAGACAATTGTTTCAAGCTGCAACATTGCAGAATTGTTTTTGGCTAGTCACATTCTTTCCTACATTGCAATCTGTATAATTCTTGGTTTATGAGAACTTGTTATCGTCACATCTATGTATGGTTAAAAACATTCATTTGGCCATCTGGAACTGTTACTAATTGCTGGAATAACCTCATTAGTCACTAGTTTTAAACTCTCAGCTCGAGTCTCTTTTGCAGATTATTTCTGCATCTTGAAGGGCGCACAATTGAAGAAGCTTTCCGTATTGGAAAAGAGATAGTTGTTGTGGTTACCAAAATGAACCCAGATCCAGTGACACTCAAGATGGAGAAGGTCTACCTCCCCTGCTTTTTTCTCACCAAATCGATCAAATCTTTTAGCATTGGAAATTCCTGATCAGATCGATCCCATCTTTTTGCATCAGAAATTCCACTTTGGATCTCAAAGTTTCATCTTTTTTACATCAGTAAACACATGTCAAGGAGTATTGTTTACATTGTTGATTCTTCATCTTTTTAATGATATATGAAACTTGCTTCAAATTTCATTTACATTTGTATAGGTAGTTGATGACGAAAGTCTATAATGTCAATATAAGTGCAGTATTAAAAAATATTATCGAAAGTGAATTTTTTTTTGGTACGTTGAGAGTTGCATCCTTCAAACAAAGATGCATCCTTCCAACGAATGTGCTTGTAGACAGGAAACGAATGTGCAGTGACTGAAACGAATGTACAGAATGTTCATAAGACAGGAAACGAATGTGTAGTGACTAAAACGAATGTGCAGTACGTTCGAAAAATGAATGTCCAGTTACTAAAATGAATGTGCAGTTACTAAAACGAAGGTGCATTCGTGATTGTAAACGAGCGTGCATTCAATTGTGTTAATAAGAAATGAGCGTGCATTCAACCAGAACATGTGTTAGTACCTCAGGTGCATTAAGACCTGGAACACATTTGATAACTATCTGATTTTTATGAAAGAGGGAATATTTTAAGATGTGATTGTTAAAGGTATCTCATAACTAGGGATTCGGACCGGACCGGAACGGATTTTACGGGTCGGTCAAAGATCGGACCGTGAAAAATCCGGTCCGATCCACGGTCCATAATTTTCATTAATTCCGGTCCGGGTTTTATCAACAAGGGTGTAATGACATATCAAATAAAGAAATTGATTGCAATTTATTCTGAAACGAATGTGCAGATGTGTTATCAACAAGGGCGTAATGACATATCAAATAAAGAAATTGATTGTAATTTATTCTGAAACGAAGGTGCAGATGTGTTACCAACAAGGATGTAATGACATATCAAATAAAGAAATTGAATGCAATTTATTCTGAAACGAATGTGCAGATGTGTTATCAACAAGGGTGTAATGACATATCAAATAAAGAAATTGATTGCAATTCATTCTGACACGAATGTGCAGCTGTATTACCAACAAGGGTGTAATGACATATAAAATAAAGAAATTGATTGCAATTTATTCTGAAACGAATGTGCAAATGTGTTATCAATAAGGGTGTAATGACGTATGAAATAAAGAAATTGATTGTAATTTATTCCGAAACGAAAGTGCAGATGTGTTATCAACAAGGGTGTAATGACATATCAAATAAAGAAGTTGATTGCAATTTATTTTGAAACGAATGTGCATATATGTTATCAACAAGGGTGTATTGATATATCAAAACGAAGGTGCTGATGTATGTGCATTGTGAAACGCAAGTGTAGATGTGTTATCAACAAGGGTGTAATGACATATGAAATAAAGAAATTGATTGCAATTTATTCTGAAACGAAGGTGCATATGTGTTACCAAGAAGGGTGTAATGACATATCAAATAAAGAAAAATTGAATGCAATTTGTTATGAATCGAATGTGCAGATGTGTTATCAACAAGGGTGTAATGACATATGAAATAAAGAAATTGAATGCAATTTATTGTGAAACGAAACTGCCGATGTGTTACCATCAATTGTAATGGCATATCAAATAAAGAAATTGATTACAATTGATTCTGAAACGAAGGTGCAGATGTGTTACCAACAAGGGTGTAATGACATATCAAATAAAGAAATTGATTGCAATTTATTCTGAAACGAATGTGCGCATGTGTTACCAACAAGGGTGTAATGACATATCAAATAAAGAAACTGATTGTAATTTATTCTGAATCGAAGGTGGAGATGTGTTATCAACAAGGGTGTATTGACATATCAAATAAAGAAATTGAATGCAATTTATTCTCAAACGAAAGTGCAGATGTGTTACCATCAAAGGTGTAATGACATATCAAATGAAGAAATTAATTACAATTTATTCCGAAACGAAGGTGCAGATGTGTTACCAACAAGGGTGTAATGACATAACAAATAAAGAAATTGATTGCAATTTATTCTGAAACGAATGTGCAAATGTGTTATCAACAAGGGTGTAATGACATATCAAATAACGGAATTGATTGCAAATTATTCTGAAACGAAGGTGCAGATGTGTTACCAATAAGGGTGTAATGACATATAAAATAAAAAAATTGAATGCAATTTATTCTGAAACGAATGTGCAAATGTGTTATCAACAAGGGTGTAATGACCTATCAAAATGAAGGTGCGGATGGGTGTGCATTCCGAAACGAATGTGCATATATGTTATCAACAAGGGTGTATTGACATATTAAAACGAAGGTGCAGATGGGTGTTCATTCCAAAATGAATGTGCAGATGTGTTATCAACAAGAGTGTAATGACATATCAAATAAGGAAATTGAATGCAATTTATTCTAAAACGTTTCATTTATAAAAAATGAACATAAGTAGAATACAAAAAAAAGTAACAAAACACTTATACAAATAGTAATAAAAATTTGAACTTAGACACATTGCAATAAAACAATCCATTACACTAACACACTTGAAACACGCTAACTTGGCGCTCGGAACTTGATATGGAACGAAGATGCACCAAGTAATATGGGATTACGTTGGGAAATACAAATCAAATGAGATTACATTAGGAAAGTGTTAGTACAAAATCCATTCAGGTGATAAAGAAAAATTGAATATATGAACCCAAGTTGTGTTCACTATTTTGCACAATTGTAAAATGTAGAAAATGGTAATCAATTCTTACAAATTCAACAATTTGCGACTATTCAGTTTACCAAAATATATTGCATTACATGATAAGACCATATGATGAAACCATGATTTATCTATACATATGATGACCCCTAAAATAGTCTCATCTCAACAGACTTCAAGCTCGGCCAATTCCACCAACACAGCAACACCTGATAAATAAACCACAATACATCAGTGTTAACAACCAAAATTGGAGTTGCTAAGATGAAGTGTAAGCTGCTAAGATGAAGAACCACAATAAACCAAAATAAACCAAAATAGTGATTACATCCGTGTTAACAACCACAATAAACCAAAATTTGAACAATGGACAGAAGAGTTGAAGTGTAAGCTGCTAAGATAAAGAATTGGAGCTTCGACTAAAAAATGCATCAAAACCACACGACACAACAATGGACACGGAACTGGAGCTACGACTAAAAAATGCATCTCAAATTCACTACCAATATTGAAATACAAATGCCCTTGCTGCTTCTTGTGCTGAGCTTCAGAGCTCAGGTCTCCAAACATGATGCTCAAAGCCCCAAATATGACTGGAAACACGTATACAAGATACCAACGAAGATGCATTTACGAAACGAATGTGCAGTATATTTGACTAACCAAATAGAAGTGACTAAACGATCCAATTCGAATACATTCTCAGATTGCTAGCACCAACCAATATGCCTCACACCAATCATATCTATATCCACATGAACCCAATTTCAAAAAACCTAGAAAAAAGCTATCATAATCCATCATTTAGAAAACCCAGATCACAGTATCAATAAACACAACTTGGTGGGCAGAGCAGTTTTGGTGGACAGAACACAATTTGACACCAAAATCAAAACCAACACGATGTCTTATAGACAACTAACCAACAAACTATATTGACTACCAAAACTAATAACCAAACAAAATCGTCAAATAATATGAAAAATGGGCATACACGGACGAGGAACCAAAATTGCCTCATGCTCTTGATTTCGCCTCATCCTTTGCAAAAAGCTTTTGTCCTCTATTTTACTTACCCAACATTGCCTCATGCTCTTGATTTCGCCTTTTAATAAAGTCCTTTAAAACAACAATAGATAATTCAGTGGGAAAATTAAATCACTCACCATTAGTACACTTGAACAATGAAAAGACAAATCTTTTCAACTATGCTGGTTTTTTTTAAATTATCACATGTTGCGTAATTCACTTAACTATGATAGCCAAACATATAAAGCCTCATATGACACAAATTAACTATGCTGAGTAAACTGGTGTGAAGCAACAGAACTCACTATAGCCTGGAAATTAATAAGATAATTCACCTTCTTCTGCAACTCATGGACAATCACCCAGAGATGCCAAACTCACATATGCAAAAAATAATTGAACAGCCAAGTCAACAGATATATACACCTAGTATAAAAAAAGCTCACCTTTATCTGTCGCCAGTTTTCTTCAGATCTACAACTTGCACGATGACTTCTAATTTGTTTTTGAAAGATGAGAGAGAAGCATCGATTGAGACAGAGAGGTACACTGGGAAGATGAGATGATAAATGTCTAAACTACCCTCTAATTATCAATTTTATTTGAAATTGAATAAAAAAGAATTATAAAGTAATGTTAATTAGTGGGGCATGTGTCAAGCTCTAAATGCATGAATAAAGATGATGTGTTTGAATGAGTGGCTGAGATCGTGCCTCACGTGCCTCATTATTAGGAGGGCTGCCTCATTTGAACGCTCCTATATATATATAGGGGCGCGTTCAAATGTTATGCCTCCTTAGTGTGTTATGTGTTATACACTCACAAAGTTTGTGTGTGGCCCACCTGCCACCTCACAAAGCACGAGGCCCATTGGGTGGATGAGTGAGTGGATGGTGGACCACACACAAACTTTGTGAGTGTATAACACATAACACTCTAAGGAGGCATAACATTTGAGCGCTCCTATATGTATATATAGGGGAGCACTCGGTTGAGGTAGGGTTGGTAGAATGAGGCACGTGAGGCACGATCTGGGCCACTCATTGTGACACGTGGCAAAGCCACGTTCACATCCGCCATTTTTGCGTTCACACTACTATTGGTAGTAGGTTTACTATTTGCGACGTGTCGCGCCACAAATGCACGGGGGGGGGGGGGGGGGGGTTAGATGTGTGGTTGAGATCGTGCCTCACTTGCCTCATTCTAATTTGCTTGCCTCATTTAATCGCTCCTCTATATATATATAGGGGGTGCTCAAATGAGGTTGGGTACTATTAATGAGGTCGTGAGGCCCGATCTCACACCTTTAAATCATTTTGATCTAATGGTTGAGATTTAAAGGTGTAGGGAATAGTGTTTTACTTTTTACTGTTGATAGATTTTGGTAGTGGGACACGTGGCGCACCCACAAAGCACGGGGATTTAGATGTGTAGTTAAGATTGGGGCCTCAGGACCTCAATAATAGTACCCGAACTCATTTGAGCGCTCCTCTATAGATATACATAGGGGGCGCTCAATGAGGTTGGGTACTATTGGTGTGATCATGAGGCCCAATCTCACACCTTTATATCATTTTGATCTAATGGTTGAGATTTAAAGGTGCAGGGAATTTTACTGTTGATGGATTTTGATAGAGGGACAGGTGGCGCACCCACAAAGCACGAGGGGTTTAGATTTGTGGTTAAGATTGGGGCCTCACGATCTCACCAATAGTACCCGACCTCATTTGAGCACTCCTCTATATATATATATAGAAGAGCGTTGAAATGAGGCACCAAAATTAGAATGAGGCAGTGAGGCACGATCTGAGCCACAAATCTAACCCCCCATGCTTTGTGGATGCGCCACGTGTTTCACTACCAAAATTCATCAAAAAGCAAAAAGTAAAAATCAAATAGTAAACAACTATTCCCTGTCACATCGTCTAAATGAGTGCCTCACAACGTGCCTCATCCAACCAACCCGGCCTCAATCGAGTGCTCCCCTATATATATATAGGGGTGCGCTCAATTGAGAACATCCAAAATGGGGAGGACGTGGGGACAAACTGTTTATTGTTTGCTTTTTACTGTTGATGGATTTTGGTAGTGGGACACGTGGTGCACCCACAAATTACGGGGGGGGGGGGGAGGAGGGGTTTAGATGTGTGGATGAAATTTGTCCCCACGTCCTCCCCATTTTGGAGTGTCCTCAATTGAGCGCTCCTATATCTTCTTAGGCTAAGGTCCTAAAGTTTCATCTCAACCATTAGATCAAATGATCCAACAAGTTTTCTTTATCCAAAAAGTGAAAGTTGTTTGTCTTTTGGCACTTTCTACTTTTACTATTTGCACTTTTGGCTTTTACCTAAAAGATAAAAGTGCAAACTGACAAAAAGGCACTTTTTGAACAAATCTACACCTTTAGATCATTTGATCTAAAGGTGCAAATTAGACCTCATGACCTCACTCTAAGAGTGGACCTCATTTACGAGCGCCCTTATATATATATATACTTGTATTTGTACTTGTATTTTTTGACGACATCTTAGTGTACATCCGCACCATTGAGGAGCATGCCGAGCATTTGAGGGCAGTGCTAAGTGAATCGAGGAGCAACTAACTGGTGGTCAATCAAAAGAAGAGTTCCTTCGGCCAGAGGAGCATTGAGTACTTAGGGCACATTTTGTCCAAAGAAGGTGTCTCAGTAGACCAGCTCAAAATCCAGGCGATGCTCGATTGGCCAGAACCAAAGACCCTGTGGGAGCTGTGAGGATTTCTTGGACTGACAGGCTACTATCGCAAGTTTGTCAAGAACTATGGTAAGATAGCATCGCCACTGACCGAGCAGTTCAAGAAGGATGCTTTCAATTGGAACGAGGTGGCAAGCAAGGCCGTTTGAGAGCTTAAAGAGCCATCACCCAAGTACCAGTTCTTGCCCTTTCGGACTCCAAGGAACCCTTCATCATTGAGACTTATGCATCTGGCTATGGACTTATCGTGGTGCTTATGCATAACCAATGCCCGATTACCTACTTCAGCCAAGTCCTTTCAACTAGAGCCACACAGAAAGCATCTATGAGCGCGAGCTGATGGCCATTGTACTAGCGATTAACAAGTGGAGGCCATATTTATTGGGACGGCACTTCATAGTGCGCACTGATCAGAAGAGTTTGAAGTTCCTCTTAGAGCAAAGACCGATGGCCGAGGAGCACCAGCGATTGCTGACCAAGTTATTCGGATATAACTTTGAGATCCAATACAAAGCGGGCAAGGAGAACCAAGCCATTGATGCGCTATCGAGGAAGATCGAAGGAAAGTACACTTACCTTGAGGGCAAGGTCGCTCTTTGGGAGGGGAGTAATGATGGAAATTCTTCCATCAAGGTGGGCCCAAAAGGAGCAAACCAAATCAGTCCTCAAGCCCAATTTTGGACTAGAGTTGCTGGACTTTCAACCAACAGAGGCCCACTCGAGAGAAACCAAGGATCCAGCCCAATTTGGGGTCATTAATGGCTGCGTTTTGAAATTTAAATTGGAATATCTAGCCATAATCTCAGACATTCAACGCCGCCCATTACTGATTGGAATTCCAGGTCAATGGGCATTAAAGAGGGTCATTAAATGCTAGTTGGTTACTTGTTTTTGAATTTGAATCAAGGCAGCTATAAATGGAGGACGAGGCATCTCATTTCTACATCAAGAAATCAGATTGAAGAGTCTTCTCTTGATCATTTAGTGTAGTCGATAGGATTTGCCTTTGAGGCTCGATAATTCCTTGCTACAAGGGGATTATTTGAGCATTGTCCACTTATTGTAGCGTCATTGCCACTATTTTTCCCATATGTTCATTAATAAACTGACCATTTACACCATCCATCGAGTACATCTTGTTCAGGGGTCCTTTTGGGCAACTTTAGTTTTTTCGATATCTAAAAACACGCGGAATTTTAACATATCATGTTAATTCTTCAAGAACAACTAGTGTCTTTTTGCACTAGCACATGACTTTTTTGTGGACTATGTCTTCCACAATTTTCACACTATCATTCCAGATTATATTTATCATCCTCCGACTATTTTTAGCATTTTTCCCAATCTCATATTCTCAATGGTCTTCATTTATACTAGAGATAAAAAAAACTTTGTTAAGATATTGATAATCCAAGTTGTGTGCTTGAATGAATTATTGGGACCATATTTGTGTTTTTTGTCCAGTCCATATGCATTTCTGAGTTTGCAGGAAATTTGGTTTAAGTCCAAAGTGCCGTGTGTCTGTTTTGTGCTGAGAAGCACAAAGCGAGGTCGTTTCAGCAAAGCGGCAAATCCAGTTTGGAAGCCTCGCCCAAAGCGTCGGCGTTTTGGCTAAAAGGAAGACACGCGTTTTAATGGAACAAAAATGTTCCAGCATCGCGTGAAAGACCGTTAATTCTGTTACACCTTGAGGCAGCGTCGTTTCAACGCGTATCTCAACTGAGCATATAAGCTCAAATCAATTTGGAGCTTAGGGCACGTTTCTGAATCCGACTTCTTCTCTATGCGATGGAGCGACTGCGAAGAGCGAAAGTGAATTTGAAGAGAGCGTGAAGCTTGCCGATGACTGACGAGTGCTGGAGTACCGCGGTGTGACTCAATTCAAATTGCTGAGGGTTGAACGTGCCAGGCGCTTCGTTGTGAGCAACTCAGGCTGGGTGGCGCTTCGTTATGAGCAACTCAGGCTGGGTGGAGAAATCAACAACCGAGTTGGACATTAATCTCTTCCAGGAAAGTTCCCTAACCGGTAACTTGGATTGGTGATTCATTGATTCTGTTGATTGATTGCATTGGACTGGATTCACTTGTTGTATTTTGTTTGGTTTTGGATTGAGTCAATCCTTGTTTGTAAAACCTAAACATTTGGTCCCCAATTAGTAAAGAAAAGGTTTAACTAAGCATAAGCTTTTGTAATCGATCTCTACATCGTGGTATCAGAGCCGGATTGATTGATCTTGATTCCCCTTGATCATCATTTGTGCTTGTTTACCTTTCTTGTTAACCCTTTGGACTTGCTTTTTTTGAGATGGCTGATGCCATGAAAATCAAGCCCTTCGATGGGACCTCTGATTTCAGTATGTGGAAGATTAGGATGAAGGCTATATTGGTTAAGGAAAAATGCTATAGGGCTGTGACAGGGGAATGGATTGCTCCTACCTCTGATCAACAGAAAATAGACTCAAAAGAACTTGCTTATTCTGAAATCATGATGAGATTAACAGATGACGTAGCTAGGAAAGTGGTGCATCATACTAAACCTAAAACATTGTGGGATGAATTAGATAAAATGTATTTGGCTAAATCTCTCCCCAACAGAATCTCCTTGCAAACAAAATTGTTCACTTTAAGATGGATGTGTCTATGAGTTTGTAGGAGAACCTTGACATCTTCTTAAAATTAACTCAGGATTTGAAAAAGTATAAGGATGAAATTAAAGAAGAACACCTCTGTGTCATTCTCCTTAATTCAATTCCATCACAGTTTGACACCCTTAGGGATGTCATTTAGTATGGGAGTGAAGAGGTAACAGTCTCCAAGATTATTGAAGCTGTTACTTCAAAGAATGAAAGTCTAAAGTTTTTTATGACTAAAAATGGTGCTAAAACTAAAGTAAAATCTGAGGTAATGATGTTTAAGGGAAAGAACAAATTTAAACCAAAGAAAAAGAACTACAATGGATCTCTGAATAACAATGACTCTCAAGACAAGAAATCCTTTGATAAGACTTCACAATCTTCACAAAACAACAACAATCCACAAAGACATACCCCTGTAAAGTGCAACTATTGTGGCAAGTTGGGTCACTATGCTAGCTCTTGCTACAAAAGAATTGAGGATAAAAAGAATAAAGGAAACAAAGACAACCAACAATCTGGACAGTCCAATATATGTGAAAATGATCCCCAGTATCAAAATGAATTATTTCTCATGACTGATGGACATGAGAGTGATTCATGGATACTTGATTCTGGCTGCACCATGCATGCCACTCCACACAAGCATTTCTTCAGTTCTTTGAAGCTTTGTGAAGGTGGGGAGGTCATGCTAGGTGATCACACATCATTGAAAATTAAGGGAATTGGTTCAGTTTCCTAAAGGATGTTTGATGGTGTTGTGAGAACTCTCCAAAATGTGAGATGGGTTCCCCATCTGAGGAGAAGTTTAATGTCAGAATCTGGTCTTGAGAAACTTGGACGCAAGATAACAACCTTTAAGGGAGTTAGAGAAGTAATAAGGGATAACATAGTTGTGATGAAAAGCATTGAAAAGGGAGGTTTATACCATGTGATCTCTTCTTCTGAAATTAATCTTGCTGATGAAAATAAAACTCTGTTAGACACTAAAATGTGGCATTCAAAGGCTTGGACACATAGGGAATAAAGGACTGCATTATCTGTCTAAATCAGGTGTTATTGATTGTAAGCCTATTGATCTGAAATTCTGTGAAACATGTGTTTTTGGTAAAAAATCAGCTCATCCTTTTGGAAAATCTTCTTTTGTTGTCAAAAAACCTTTGGAGTATGTCCACTCTGATTTGTGGGGACTTGCCCAGGTCTCTACAATTAGGGCTGCAAACGAGCCGAGTCGAGTAGTAAGCTGCTCGAACTCGATTCGAATGGATATATACCATACTCGAACTCGACTCGAAACTCGACGAGCTTCAAAAGTCTTGTTCGAACTCGACTCAAAATTTTTTCATATTACTCGAGCTCGATTCGTACTCGAATCTTATACTCGAACTCGTACTCAACTCGAGCTCGACTCGTACCATTATGTACAAGCTGCTTGAATTTAATGCTCATTTGCATGAGCAAATATAAAGCATTTAACATTGGAATTCAATAGCGACCCAAGGACCAAAGAGTCCAAGATAAGTCTAGCCCAAAGAATCCCAACTTGTGTTAAAATGGATAGGCTTACTTCCCCTTTTATAATCATTTGTGAACTAAAGACATGTATAGGGAGCAATGTGGGACAATATGACTTCACTTACTTTTTAACTTCTTCCTTCCTTCTTTGTAATATTTGCTTTTGTCCCACATTGGATGTTCATTACAAAACTAATATGATGAATGAGTATATATAGAGGACACTCCCACTTCAAAATCCAATCTACTCAATCCAATGAATCTTTTTGGGATTATATAGGCTAAAGCCTACTATATTCTAGTAATTCATATTGAATAATCGAGTAGTATATCGAGTATTTAATCAAGTATTACCTTGCTCGTACTCGACTCGTTTAATAAACGAGCTGGAAATTTATGCTCGTGCTCGACTCGTTTAGTTTCGAGTCGAGCTTTGACCGAGTTTGTTCACGAGTATCTCACGAGTGTATCGTCTTGTTTCCAGCCCTATCTACAATAGGAGGAAGGTCATATTTCCTTTCCATTATTGATCAATACTCCAGAAAAGTATGGGTCTTTCTTTTAAAAACCAAGGATGAGGCTTTTGAAAAGTTTAAGAATTGGAAGATCATGGTTGAGAGTCAAACTGAACTTAAGGTTAAATGCTTAAGAACAGATAATGGGTTGGAATTTTGTAACAAGGCCTTTAATGATTTTGCACTAAGAATGGGATTAAAAGACACTTGACTGTGCCTGGTACTCCCCAGCAGAATGGGACTGCTGAGAGGATAAACAGGACCCTTTTAGAGAACGCAAGATGTATGATGATTAGTGCTAGATTTAAGCCAACTCTTTGGGGAGAGGCTGTGGTCACATCTGCTTATTTGACTAACAGATGTCCCTCCTCAGCCATTAACTTCAAAACTCCCCAAGAGCTTTGGACAGGGAAACCTCCCAACATCTCCCACCTCAGGCCCTTTGGCTGTACAGCATATGCCAAGGTGTCTGATGGTAAACTCCAGCCTAGGGCTGCTAAATGCATAATGCTTGGGTATCCTGAAGGTGTTAAGGGCTATAAATTGCTAAAGATTCAACCAGGAGGTTATAAAGTCATAGTGTCACATTCTGTTACCTTTGATGAACTGAATTTCCACTTTAAGTCTAAACTAAACCATGCTATTGAGTCTCATGGCACACCTGAAGGTGTGACCAGTTTTATTCCATTAGGTTTTAACTTAAACCATGGACATGATGATGGAAACAATGGAGACCAAGCAGCTAAGATAGGACAGTCACTGGACATAAGTAATGGACTGTAGGATGTAACAGATGAGGGGAGTAATTCCCCTGCTGCTTCAGGTAATGAGCTACCTCACCAATTAGGTGAGGGAGCTAGCACTGTAAGTCCTTCTCACTCAAACTCAGCACTAAATTCTATGGACACTAGTGATCAAAATGTTGCTATAGGATCATCTGATTTAGGCATACATAATTCTTCTGCTGCTTTATCTGATTTGCCAAATCTGCTTGATGATTTATATGTTGATCATAGTGTGAATGTGCCTGAACATGTGCATGATAATGTTTGTTCTATGCCTGATATTTCTGAGTCCGCATGAAACTGAACCTAGCCTTGATAATTATCTACTGACTAGAGACAAGGAACCTAGGACTAGAATTCCTAATAGAAAATATAAGGCCAACATAGCTGAGTATGATGAGAAACATGATGAAAAGTGCTACAATATTGTTGAGTTTGCTCTAATGGCTGCTGAGAAAATTAAATATGTAATACCCTATACATATAAGCAAGCCTTATCTAGTAATGACTTTGAAATATGGAAAAAAGCTATGATAGAAAAAATTCAATCCATGCATGAAAACAACACTTGGAAACTTGTACCTAGGCCTGCTGATGTGAAACCTTTGGCATGTAAATGGATAACAGAATAAAAGAAGGTAACTCACGTAATGATCAACTAAGGTTTAAGGCTAGGTTAGTGGCTAAGGGGTTTCACCAAAGAGAGGGCATTGATTTTAATGAGATATTTGCTCCTGTTGTCAAGTATGAAACTCTGAGATTACTTATTGCTATGACTGCTGTATATGATTGGCATATTGAACAAATGGATGTGAAAACTGCATTTTTACATGGTGATTTGCTTGAAACAATTCATATGTGTCAACCTGAAGGTTTTGTTGATAAAACTAAACCAGATCATGTCTGCATGCTTAGAAAATCAATCTATGGATTGAAACAATTACCTAGGTAGTGGAATAAGAAATTTGACAGTTGCATGCTTGACTTAGGATTTGTTAGAAGCAAATATGATACATGCATTTATCTGAAATGAGTGAAACATAATGCCCCACTGTTTGTGCTGCTGTATGTTGATGACTTGTTGCTGATTAGTTCCTCATTGCATGACATAAAACGGACAAAGTCTGGTTTGCAAAAACATTTTGACATGAAAGACTTAAGAATTGCTCAAAAGATCTTTTTTTTTGTGAAACAGCAACACAGCTCAAAAGATCTTAGGGGTAAAGATAACCAGAAACAGGAAAAATAGAGAAATCTGTTTATCCCAATCTGAATACTTTGCTAAGGTGTTAGATAAATTTGCTATTGTGAATGTTAAGTCTAATGCTATACCCTTAGGAGGGCATCTTGTTTTCTCTAAGGAAGATTGTCCTAAAACAGAGTAAGAAAGAAAAAATATGTTGAATGGTCCCCTTATGATGTTGCAGTTGGTTCTGTTATGTATGGAATGATATGTCCTTGGCCTGATCTTGCTTTCTCTATTAGTGTCCTTAGTAGATACATGTCTGACCCAGGCACAAAGCATTGGGAAGCCATGAAGTATTTGTTAAGGTACCTGTTAGGGACTAAAGGACTAGGACCAGTGTATAGAAACCATGAACCAAGGGCTGGTATTGTAGGCTATGTAGATTTAGATTGTGCCAGCAATAGGGACAATAGAAAATCCACCACTGCTTTCTATTTCACATGGAATGGGAACTGTGTGTCTTGGAAGAGTCAGCTTCGGCCCATAGTTGCTTTATCATCCACAGAAGCATAATATATAGCTGCCACAGAGGCAGCAAGCCATTTGGTTGAGTGGGATAGTGAAGGAGAATAGTGGGATTAGTGAGCCTCCTAGGATCTTTATGGATAGTCAAAGTGCCTTGTGCTTGTGTAGGGATCATGTATATCATGAAAGTTCTAAGCATATAGATGTTAGAATGCATTTCATTAGAGACCTTGTGGAGACCCAAACACTACTACAGAAGAGAGATTAGGCAACGGTTCAGACGTAGCTTATGCAACGGTTTCTCATCCGTTGCATAAGCTACCGTCGCATAAGGTCCATACCTTATGCGACGGTTTCCTGAAACCGTTGCATAAGCGTAACACCTATGCAACGGTTTGTTGTTAGAACCGTCGCATAAGAGCAACACTTATGCAACGGTTTATTGTTAGAACCATCGCATAAGAGAACACTTATGCAACGGTTTGTTGTTAGAACCGTCGCATAAGATGAACCATTATACAACCGTTTTGGTGCTCAAACCGTTGCATAAGTGTAGCTCTTATGCGACGGTTTTTATGGAACCGTTGCACTAAATATGAAAAAATTTGGCAGGTTTCAGCTGTTTTAGCTCAAAATCCCCCTGAAAATTGAATACACATTCTAAACCAAATTTAGTACCCTGCTTTTACACATTTCCAAACATGGAAACACTTCCATTTTACTCAAAATACAACCATTCATACAAGTCCATCCATATATACATTGATTTATACAAACGTCACATATATAAATAATATTCACATGTAAACACTATGTTCGAATAAGTAGTTGTACAAGTAGGCGGCGATCTCATCTCGCACGTCTTGTACCTTCCCCAACTCATATGATTGTGTCCCATTAGGAAAAACCTATAAAAAATAAGAATACGATTAACATGAATATATAAAAAAATAGAGTTAGAACAAATTTGCCTAACTAGAACATGGATTTAGAAACAAACGTAGCTAGAACATAGATTTAGAACACACTTAGCTAGAACATGGATTTAGAACAAACATAAGTAAAACATGGATTTAGAACATGGATTTAGAACACAACCTAGCTACATTTGTCAACATTCTAATAGAGTAAGACGAGACTAGCATTCTTACTTGGTCAAAGTTCTCCACATATGCACCGTTATTAGCACGAACAAATTCCATTATGTCCCGAATATTTCTCAGAACATAATAACCGCATAAATTAGAGTTTGTGGGTTGTTTCGGACTCTGCATTATAAGTAAACTCAGTTAACACTTTATTAATGAAAATTACAAGTATAGTAAAGGAATGTTTTTCTATAAATAGTACCTTCACTATCTTCCATTCGACTTGACGATCAATCCTCGGATTACATCCTTGATAGTATCGTTGCAACCCCCTAAAATAAATAACAATACGTAATTAGTGAATGTCAATGCAAGTTACAAACTAATAGTAAGTTCGAAACTTACGAGTCCACTAAAGCTTTTGCATCGCGGTGTATAACGGTGGCGCCTTTTGAGGAGTTGAACCAATGGACTACACCTTGGTTGGGGAAGATAACGCACAACATCCAATGAAACCTACATCAACACACTAAATTCATAAACCCATATTTCAAAAAATAGGTTATATGGTACAAGTAATTTATGTACTTACTCCGTAGCATTTATATAAGGCATAAAATAGCAATAATTGCGATCCTTGTCTGGCATATTGAGTCTTGATACAAACGACTCAATCCTCTCATCTACGTCATTGGAAGGGCTCACGGCCGTGTGATTGAAGAACCCGAATCGAACCTCTGATTCAAGCATTTGATCGTATAAAGAACTACAACATGAAAAAGATGTAAAGTTAGACCTTCTGCAAGAAATGATGAACAATTAATGACAAGAGTATTACCTTATATACAAATCACAATGTGAGTTCGACAACGGTTTCAATGCGAATATATCACGGACATCATCTGGGCCCACTATGGAAGTGTAGTCGTCACCGAACAATTCGTCAGCAATGCGTACTCTAACAACGTCTCTGCCCAAGTTAGAGTACATGTCGTGTAGAAATCGACAGTCGATGGAATAATTCTCTACTTCATCATTTGAGGCCGGTGGCAAGTGGTAGTATAGTCGCATGGTATATTTTTGAATTTCGAATGTTAGTAAATAATTCATATAAAATTTGATAAATTAAATAATGGAAAGATGGTTCAAATAATTGATATTATTACCCTTGGGTTGATTTCAACCAAGTGCTTCGGCCATGCAACCAAGTCTGCTTTCTCCTCTGCATCTCGTGTTGTCTTTAATTTCTCTCCATGGGGAATGGGTAGTCCATTAATCTGACCAAGAGAACTATCGACCTTCACCTTCACCATTTCATCGGGCAGTGGTATAGCACGTAGCAAACGACCGTTCATGACTCGACCGACAGCCACTACTCGTCTCTCATTATTAAGTCCCTCTTTGATATATAATAGGCTTCTTAGCCCAATCTGTCAACGTAAATAATTCAAACGGATGTTTACATTTGTAAGAAAAATCTAAACCAAACAGTAAGGAAATAATGACTTTAAAAATCTCCAAGTACCTTTGGTATACTCTTCCAAGGGTCCGTATCTGTGGGAGCACCGTGGAAGCAGTACTGACTCTGTCGGTCAGACGGCTGAATATTGCGAATAGCACTAGCCCTGGGTGTCACCCTCGAAGAGCTAGAGCTAGGTAATCCAATCCTCCATGGAATGTGTTACCCGAGTCCACGAGTGCGTCCAGGGTGCTCATCCGTGCCAATAGCCTCCGTCAATATGTCACGTCGGCCTTGTGATGAAAATTCTCCTCGAGCGGCCTTATCCACTAAATCATCCTATTATTTCAAAAAATTACCAATAGTTAGTGTATAATTTAAAAAATCTTAGCTATTAAACCACACATAACGAACTTACAATCTTTGTAGCTACTCCTCGAGTTGCCTCAGAGACGAACTCATCCGTTTTTCTCATTCGTCCCCTCTTCCACAAATCATGCCTCTCTATAGAGACATTAGAAGCTTGTTCCTCTTGAATTGCCCCCTGAGAAATTAACTCATCTCTTTTTTCTTTTGCCATTGCTTCTTCTAATTTTCTATATCCTCCTCGACCCAAGACGTGCTGATATACATTTTTCTTGACCAGATCCTTGTTTGTGTCCCTTAACTTCTTTGCAGCTTCGGAGAGCCTCTGCTCCTTAAAAGTCTTCCAATGATCGGAGTCAATGTACGAATACTTTTTCAAAGCATCTTCATCTGTTCCGTCACCGTAGATGTAATCTTGTGCGAGACGTGACTTAAATTGTTTCCACATCTTGCACGCAGCGCTAAGCTCCTGATTTTTATGATCCTCGACTCCATCAAAAACTGCCTGGAAATATATAAAACAAGTTTTAATTAATACAAAAGTTAGTTAATTACCATGTTTAAAACAAATACAATGTTAGAATTAAACAAGCTCTTACAGTTGCCTCTCTCCACACATAGTCTTTAAAATGTTTAGGGACCTTCCTCCAATCAGAGTGTACGATAGGAACACGACATCGAACCAACGTTCCCAAGTAGCTCCTCCAATTGTCTCCAACCTTCCCTATTGGATTCCCTCTTCTATCCCATTCAACCGTGGCCTTGGTACCAGCGTCCTTGTGTCTCCTAACGAATCTGCCCATATATACAAGACCTCTCTTCTTTGGAACTTTACCAGAAGTGTCATTATGGTCATCCTCACTGCTGCTACTACTGCTGTGTGAAATGGCCATGATCCTGTAAACATGAAATTAATTCATCAATAAACCAATTCTCAGAAATAAATAAATAACTACACAAGTCATAAATAAATAACTACACAAGTCATAAATAACTACACAAGTCATAAATAACTACACAAGTCATAAATAAATAACATACACAAGTTAAATTTCTTTATCAATCCATATTCCTTCGCCATGATCTTCTCGTAGTTGAATTTCATTATCAGCTTCACTATCATCGTTCTCCACGGGAACTATCGTATAAACGGGCATGCATTCCTCAGCTAGATCTTCAGATGCATCACTGGTTAGTTGTTGTTTTCCGTGGAGGACAACAAAATGGTTGTTATCAGCAGGGTCACGGACGTAAAATACTTGTCTCGCTTGTTCGGCCATAATGAATGGCTCATCCTTGGACCCTTCTCTTCGAAAATCCACAAACGTCATTCCATATTCATCAGTACGAACCGCCGAATTATTAACCCATTTACATTTAAACACAGGCACTCGAAACTTTACGTAATCCAACTCCCATATTTCTTCGATGAGGCCAAAATAATTAATAGGAGCATATATTGGATTCTGATCTCTAGCACTAGAAACAAGAGTGGTTTTAGCAATAAGTGTGACACCACTATTTTGCACAACGGTTTGGTCATCTTGAGCTTTTGTGTGGAAACAAAATCCGTTAATGTCGTAATACACCTTCATATATCCAAACAAGTAATACAACTAGTACGCAAATTTCTCTTGCTATTCGGCTAACAAGTAATACAACTAGTACGCAAATTCATCTTGCTATTCACAATGCCAAATCAACAAACAAGCAATCAATAAAACTAGTATAGTTGTTCTGACAAATATGAACCATTTGGCATATTGGGAACTAACCGGAATTCGTTCAGATTCAATTGAGCGAGGGAGCGGAGGCAGTGAACTGGGCGAGGGAGTTCAACGGCGCGGAGGCAGTGACTGGGCGAGGGAGTTCGACGTCGCGGAGCGGAGGCAGTGACACGAGGTACGAGGGGCGACGAAATGGGCTGAGAGCGACGGACCGACTGGCGCGGAGACGGTGAGAGCGACGGAGTTCGACTGGCGAGCGGAGGATATGGACAAATTCTTCGAGCGGGATTAGAAAGAACACAGAAGACTTGTGTTTTTTAATTTTAGGTTTGCGTTTATGCGACGGTTCTAACGAAACCGTTGCATAAGTTATACCTTATGCAACGGTTATATTAGAACCGTTGCATAAGGTTATAACTTATGCGACGGTTTTAAACAACCGTTGCATAAGTTATAACCTTATGCAACGGTTCTATAAACAACCGTTGCATACGGTTCTAACTTATGCGACGGTTTTAATCAACCGTTGCATAAGGTATTACTTAGGCAACGGTTTTAAACAACCGTTGCATAAGGTATAACCTATGCAACGGTTTCGTTAGAACCGTTGCCTAAGTTATACCGTATGCAACGGTTGTTTATAGAACCGTTGCGTAAACAACAACCGTTGCGTAATCGAATATTTGAACCGTTGCCTAATCTCTCTTCTGTAGTAGTGAAAATATCACAGTTGATAAGATCCTTGGAGAGAAAAATCCTGCTGACTTTGGAACTAAAATTGTACCTGCTAACAAGTGTGTTTTCTGCAGGGAAAGCTTGCACATTGATGAGGTTGGATGAAGCTTCAGTCTGAGCAAGCTTGAAGCCAAATCTGGCCGTGTTAAACCTTAAATTTGAGGTCAGATGTATCTGCCTTCTTTTTCTTTATTCAGTTACACAACTAGTCTTAGGAGGGCATTTGTTAAGATATAGATAATCCAAGTTGTGTGCTTGAATGAATTATTGGGGACCATATTTGTGATTTTTGTCCAGTCCATATGCATTTTTGAGTTTGCAGGAAATTTGGTTTAAGTCCCGTGCCTTGTGTCTGTTTTGTGCTGAGAAGCACAAAACAAGGTCGTTTCAGCAAAGCGTCAAATCCAGTTTTGAAGCCTCGCCCAAAGCGTCAGCGTTTCGGCTAAAAGGAAGACACGCGTTTTAATGGAACGAAGTCGTTCCAGTGTCGCGCAAAAGACCGTTAATTCTGTTACCTTGAGGCGGCGTCGTTTCAACGCGTATCTCAGCTGAGCATATAAGCTCAAATAAATTTGAGGCTTAGGGCACGTTTTTGAATCCGACTTCTTCTCTCTCCGATCGAGCGACTACAAAGAGCGAACGTGAAATTGAAGAGAGCGCGAAGCTTGCCGACGACTGACGAGTGCTGGAGTACCGCGGTGCGACTCAATTCCAATTGCTGAGGGTTGAACGTGCTAGGCGCTTCGTTGTGAGCAACTCAGGCTGGGCGGAGAAATCAACAACCGAGTTGGACATCAATCTCTTCCAGGAAAGTTCCCTAACCGGTTACTTGGATTGGTGATTCATTGATTCTGTTGATTGATTGCATTGGACTGGATTCACTTGTTGTATTTTGTTTGATTTTGGATCGAGTCAATCCTTATTTGTAAAACCTAAACATTTGGTCCCCAATGAATAAAAAAAAGATTTAACTAAGCATAAGCTTTTGTAATCGATCTCTACATACTTCAGTATCAAACTGATTATGGTGATGAATCTCCACAATGGGAAAATGATCTCACTACAGTTCTGATGGCCATTTCAGCATGTACTAATTTTTTTCCTTAAAATGATATTTCAATTTTCTAGTATCTGCTTTTCTAAAAACAAAATTTATTTTATTTAATAAGAAACTTTTTTCGTTCATAATTCTCCACAATGGGAAAACTTTTTTCGTTCATAATTATTAAGTTTCATGCTCTAGCTGGTATAACAACAATTTAGGTCGTTGTTATGTGATGATTGAATAAAAATGGGGTGAGATTTGGAGTCTTAACGAACGGGAACACGAGATTTGTATCTATTAAGAGAGTGTTGAGCCTAGGGTTATAACTTGTGGCTGGTGTATCACTGATACTAATAATCATAAATCATGATAATGGGATTATTTCGAAAAAAGTTAATAAATCCTTATACACGCCGACAAAAGTAATGGTATTCTAATTTTCTAAACACACATTTTGTGACAAAGGTAATACTACACCCAGAGGTTACTATCTACCTTTACTTTAAAGTTTTCATTATTTTATTATTGCATGGATTAAACAAGGTAGAACGAGCTATACGACGAGGGGTTTACTTAAACTACATATTCAATTCGTAAAATCAAGCACGAAAACGAGAATGGAAATAAAAAATTATGCATTAAGAATAAGTCTCAAAACGTAGTGTCACAAGATCCAAACCTTAAACTAAAATATGAAAATAGCTACACATCGTCATGGAATCCAACATTAGGGTTATCTTGGAAAACAATGAAAGTGATGGAAAAACTCTTCCTTGTTAGACGCGGTGCTATCTTCTTATCTTGCGTTCCTCGCTTCTTAGGAGTCATCAAAGAGAATTAGAATTCGTCTCACGTCAAAAGAAATCTTTTTTTCTTTGATAAAACTACTTTACGGTGCTAAATTTGCACATGTTGATGTCAGCAATCACTGCCCAAATCACGTCTGTCGAGCGCTGCTTGCAAATAACCAATCGTGCACTGCGTGAAATTTTAGCTCACCGCGTTCGACGCATAAAATGAACATGACGCACATGCCTCTCTGATAGCCCTGTTTCATCTCGCGTAGCAGCTTTGACTTCGCCACTTGTTTTGGCCTTTTGAATGTCATATCTGCTCTCGGTGTAAACTAGAAAGTGTAAGAGCTTTGAGTCAGCTTCGCAACAATCTCTGTTTTGTGTCCATCAGATCATTCTTCTGCGCCTAGCAACTCTTCGAAGCATTGAAGGTCTGATAAAGTCTTATGATGAAGTTGCACGAAATAATGTCTTTAATTGCGTATTCTCTCCTAGAGTTTCCAATACATCAGAAGAGCAAACACATACTATCATAGTAAATATTCGCTTATAAATGTATCAAAATAGACAGAATTTACAAGTTAGATGAGTCGCATAGATACGCCTCATCAAAAGCACCCCCATACTCAGACTTGTTCGTCCACAAACAAGATCAAGTCATAAGAGAGACTAAAAATAACATCACGACAAGTTCTACAACGTCCTGGATGTCATCAAAGATGTCATTAAAATAACTTAGCCATGCGCTGCATTCCCTTTTTTACTACTCATGTCACTATGCTCAACTTTGAATTAGCTTAACATATGTTATCTCTGTGCTTGAATGCAAGTTATTCTTTTTTCATAAAAAATCCACTACAAAAGGCAAGGAATGGACAACCCTCAAATTCATGCCATAAGGTGCATCTTGGGAGTTTCAACCGTCGACTTCCTAGTCACTATGTAAGTTACTCTTGATGAGTGGGCGGTAGTTCTTTTAGGCCTATGATCTGCATGATTATACTTCATCGCTTGTTCTGGCACGTGATTCGTTCGAGCTCTTTAGACCTTGAGTTCTTATTTCCTTCTTTTGTGGACAACTTTTGTAATGATTTCTTTTATTTTTGCCTAATCCTGAAGATTTTTCTCAACATGATACATCATTTCTTATTTTGATACTTCACAACTTCACTTGAGCTTTTTCTTTCGAGCTTTGCTCCTTGGTTGGAGTTGCTTGTTCTTATTCCTTTTTTTTCTTTGTAATGATGGTCTAATCATTATTTGAAAGCATATGGTAATACCACCCCTCTCTTTCTCATCCTTTTTCTTTTTGACGTGAGTCAAGGTGGAGGTTGTATTTTCCGGATCCCACTACCAAAAATTCATTAAAAGCAAAAAGCAAAAAATTATTCCTTGCCACATCATCAAAATGAGTGGCTCACAACGTGCCTCACTACCTCACTCTAACAACCTTGCCTCAACTGAATTGCAATGACACATCGAATGGGTACATTCGAAGAATATGGTAGCAATAATAAAGGCCTGTCATAAATCCATATGTGCACAAACAGAATACAACCAATACAAATTACTCTCATCAAAACGTCACAATCTAAATACAAATTGTCACACAAAAAACCCTAATCCGATTTCAAGCAATACAAAAACTACAATCCGGAAATCAAATCCGCGAACTATACCTCTGATCAGATTTCCAATCAGGAAATCGCAGGCAAAGGAGATCAATTTGACTTTTCGGCATCAACCGAATGGAAGTTTCCAGATATTAAGGCGGAAGAAGTCGGCTGCGGAGATCTCCATGAACGAGAAGAGAGCCTCCTCGCTGCAACCCTCAACATCTTGAGATTACTATTGCCCTTCTGGTTGTGTTCTCCTCTCTTCTCTTCTTCAGATCTGACTTTGCTAGGGTTTCCCTTGCTCCTGGATATTCGCGATTTTAGAGAGAACGAGATGATGACAGAGAAGATAAACGAACAAAAGCGAGTAAACGCAGACCAAAGCACTGGGCAGCCGCAAGCAATGGAAATCAGTGAATTTCACCCTCGCTGCAGACGACATGGCAAGATCGGGACGAAGACCAGAGCCGATTCGATGGATCGGGAGAGATTGAGGAATAGCAGATCTGAAACGTACATTTTGATTAATGAAACAGTAACTCCGTTTATTTTATTATATCATTACATTTATGCCCTTATTCAATCGATTAATTTAAATATTAATTATCAAATCACAGATAAAACATGGGCCATTAGATGATCTAATCCAAAGGTTTAAATAAGTTTGTAGTTTGTATATACTGAACCGATTTGTACTTGATCCAAATCATATATATAAGCTGTTTGGCCTACTATCCACAAAAGCTTTATCTATTCATAACAATATCGAGGTAATGAATTTAGATTTTAGGGTCACGTTCAAGTACAAACTTGTTTTTATGTCAAAGCTTAGAAGCACTCCCAATCCATGAGCATTGTATTTATATAATAAACATTACAATCGGTCTTTCTAAAACAAGATCAAAGATTTGGTCAACATTGTCGAAATCTGGTGAACAATTATTTTGTGAATTTCCGTGATAATCTTGTGAATTTTCATAAATAATTTGGACCATTAAACGAACAATCAAGTGGCTAAGACTGATTCTATGTTTTTATATAAAAATAGATTTGTACACGATCCACTCCCATGTAAAAGTTACGAGTGTTGTAAAAAGTGCAAATGATGGGTGACACCGTCTATTTTTATCCTTCCGACGTGTTGGTTTTGAAGAGGGTCGTCGTAGTGTCAAAATATTTATAATACCGGTAAAGTACCGGTTCGAACCAAGAGGAGCAAGCCAAGCACATGCACTATGTAAGACCGTGTTTCCGTTCGGCTACTCTAAACCAAAAATGTATGAGGGAGTATATATATTCTAAATCCTATGTGGCTAGTAATTAGGGATAAAAGATAAGTAAGAGGTGTTTCGAGGAGTTACTCCCCTCCTTGGCATTTTCCCAATGATCACATACACAAGAGTTAAGTCATTTTTAGGTGTAAATTGGTTTAGAACCTAGCTTAGACTAAGATAGACAAATTCTTATTTGAATCCAATCCTAATCAAGCCATCCTAATTAGAACCTCACTTTCTCAAGATATTGATTAACTCTATAGCACTATTATCCTTGGAACCTCTCCAAAGGTAATAAATGTTATAGGCATTAAGCTCTATGTCACGAGCTTATTTCTCTTGCTCATTAAGACTCGTGCGGCCTTAACACCTCCGTGCTAAGTCAGCCTCACAATGGGAATCTCTCGCACGGAACAAAGACAATATGTCGAAGCTTCTTGTCGAAAGCTTGTATTGAATATTGTAGAGAGATTACAAGTTGTCCGATTGTCTAAGATGGGAAGGGTCTTCCCCTACTTATACACACTTGAACCGCCACACCTGGCGGATATCTACACCTAAACCGCCACACATGAACGACTAGGATTCAATGCACTAGAACCAACTAGTGAGTCAGCTAGACTATGGGATATTTACACAAGTTCCACCTCCACACCTCGAAGCTCCATGTGTCCCTTGACGTTTGCAATAAATTGTATAGTCAAAAAATATTTATAATTTGACCGGTAAGACCGGTGTCGAACCCAAGGGAGCAAACGGATTACGTGCTAGAATTATCAAATTTTCTTACTCGGCTAATTCCTAAAATTCAAGTGTGAAGATTATCAATGATTTAAAACAAGTATGAAATGGTTTTAGGGGATTAAAATCAATTAAAAGCGAGTTTCGAGGGATTAATCCTCTCCTTGGCAATTTCCCAATGATCATGCATACACGAGTTCAATTAATTATGAGTTGATAGGTTTAAAACCTAACTTAGGCTAGGACTAGACAAACTATCATGCAAGTCTAATCCTAGTCAAGTCATCTTAGTTAGAATCTCACTAATTAAAGAGTATTGATTCACTATATAGCATTTATTCTCACAAGTGCTATATGCATAAAGTTCTAGTTAACCTCTCACCATGCACTTACTCTCATAAATGTTGGTTAAGTTCAATTTTACTATATCCAAACCATCACTATGCTTTCTCGATACTTAGATCATAGTTCTAACACAAACATGTCACTTAGGCATTTTATCAAACACTTAGTAGCATGTCTAACATAAAGATCATAGTAAAATGAAATCAACTTCATAAAATCCATGTAGATGTATATACAATGATCATTGAGTACCAAGAAGGATCATAAAACCCTCAAAACACAAGGGGGACTACTCACACATCATGTAAGACAACATGATGTGTAGGTTTTCAACAAAAATGTAAGAGAAAGGAAGAGGAATAGAGTAGGATTGTTGATCCTAATGAACTCCCTTAGTCTTCAAATCTCCTTGATTAGATGATGATGGATCCCTTGATTGAGCTCACTTTTCCTTGTCTTTTTCCCCAAAGAAGCCAAGATGCTAGGTCAAACTTGCCTCTTTCTATTTATAGCCTCGAGCAGAATTCGGCACTGTAGCCGTTCCAACCGATCGGTTGGGGGAGGCTTTGGTGCCAACAGATCGGTTGGAGGAAGGCAAGATTGGCTGCTACTGAAGAATTTCCATAACCGATCGGTTGGGAAAATCTTTGGCTTTAACCGATCCGTTGGAGCAGGGCAAGTCAGCCGATCGGTTGGCAGGATGAGCCGATCGGTTATGGAAACGGCAGAAACAAGCCTTCTGATGGAGCTAGCCAGCCGATCGGTTGGCTAGGGGCAGTTACCCAACCGATCGGTTGGACGTGTTGTTCTGCAAATATTTGCTCCCAAATCTTCGATTCTCCCCAAGTTCTCGTATAATGGCTTCGACCCTAAGACATCTTGTGTTGACCTGAAACGCACGAAAAGGGGATCAAATGGCAACAAATTATCATCGGAAATGAACTAAAGCTATAGTTAAAACGGGCATTAACGAGTCGAAAACTCGACTCATCAACACTCCACACTTAAGCTTTGCTCGTCCCGAACAAAGTATGCAAATATGCCGAGGAAGTGCAAATGCCGAAATGCTAGTGGTGCTATGTTTTTCGTGTATTTGCCTCACTAGATTTCACAAAGTCTCGATCCTTATTTCTAAACATGTTATTGAAAGGTAAATGACAAGTATGTACAATCTACCTAGCTCCTTTCGTAGGCGTTACGAATGCATTTAGCGTATGCATTAAGCCTTTAAACCCCTAGGCTACCCTAGTGGATGAGTTATAGTCTCGTGAGAGTTTTCAGAAAAGGGAATACTCACAAATCCCGAATGCACCTATCCCATAAGAATGAATTCAAGAGTGCTCAACCGAGGCTGTGATTTCTCGAAACAAATTCCTCACCCCACGCTAGGTCCATTATCACAATATCATCAAAAGAACTTTTGAACCACTTTGAGTACCCTTGAGGTTGTGCATTCTAGGTCATCAATACTAGAGCTATCAATCGTCTCATCCAAAAGTCTATTCATTTTCAAGGCTATACAATAGATTTGAAGTTTTTAGTTTGCACAAAAATTGTTAATCGCTCGCCTATGCTAGCTAGGGCTAGTCCATGGGTTTGCGACATGGAACTCATTCCCAAGTTTTAGGCGCTTAAGCCGTAATCCACAAGGGAAGAGGAGTTTGACACTAGAGTTCTCAATAAACATGCATAGACCAAATGATAATTCCCGTGTAAACACATGGATCGTCCAAGAGTCGCTCTAACTAGCACACAATGCAAATGATGAGTCCCGCACAAATGATGAATGGAGGAAAACATAGAGTCAACTTTTAAGTGCTTCTTATTTTCTTTTTGAAACGGCCTTTGGCCTACAAATGCTTTCGAGGGGGGACTCACCTCCCTAACCCCCAGCATTTGTATATTTTGATCAAAACTTCTCTTGTACTTTGAGAAAGTTTTTAGTCGGGGCTTTGCCCTCTTTGACCGCTGACGGAGCCCACCGCACTGTCGTTAAGGTGCGATGTTCTCTGTGCAAAAATAAATTTATATCTCCGATACTCGCGACTTTACTATTTTGGGTAGTAAGTGGTAAGTACGGGTAGAACCCAAGGGAATTAGTGGATAGTTGTTCTTTCGAAAAGGAAAAGTAAATAAAACAGTTGGGGGGTTGGTTTTGGTTTTAGTACTGAAAGATAAAGTGCTGGAACAGTCGATTTCAAGATCAACCGCACACACACGTTTGATATTGGCCGCACGCTGTGTTTCAAGCGTGTTGCGTACCAAAGGTTATGCCGGGCTGATGTTGATAGAGTCTTTAGTAAAAGTAAAGTACAAAAAGTAATTGCTTGATGGACAAGTCTTACGGAAAGTAAGCAGTTGATATGGACTGAAAGTAAACTTACAGAAAGTAAATGACTGGAAAGTAAACAGTTGATAGTAAGACTGAAAGTAAATGACAGGTGATGTTTGAATCAAAGGAAAGATTCGGTATCAGGGGCCTTGTATCATAATCCGTTTATCATTGACCTTTAATGATCATACTAAGTGTTCAAAAGTGAATCAAGGCTATTCCTAGCACATGACTTGCTACACCGTCTAGTCTTTTGCAAGACAAAGAACTCTTGTTCTAGTATGTGCATCCATTTGATCATCATTCCTGATAAACCAAATGGTGTTTTAAAGAGGTTGACTTCCACAGATAAGTTGTGCCCTTCCGAGCCTCCACTTATCCACAGAAGATCACGAACCCATGGCAGAGCTTTGCTCTTCCGAGCATCCACTCAACCAATGGAATTCTGACCTAATATATGGCACCTAGAACAAGTTGAACACAAAGAGGCACTAAGAGAAGGGTCTAAAACATTGTATGATACAAGTACACCCCTTCAACCGAATGAAGAGTTTAGCTACGAATATCCATAGAGGTGGATACCATAGCTAAGTACTTGGAAAAGT
This sequence comes from Rhodiola kirilowii, assembly GCA_033675215.1. Lineage (NCBI taxonomy): Eukaryota > Viridiplantae > Streptophyta > Magnoliopsida > Saxifragales > Crassulaceae > Rhodiola > Rhodiola kirilowii. The sequence continues at coordinate 40,770,039 of CM066199.1, forward strand.
AAAGGTTTTGAAAGACAGGAAAGTAAAGGTTTTTGGAAATCAAGATAAGGAAAGTAAAAGGAGAGTACTCAAGAACCAACAGGAGTAAACTTAAGAATAGTAAAAGAAAAGCTTGAGTACTACAAGAACCGACAAGAGTACTCAAGAACAAACTTAAAGCTTTTGATATCAAAGAGAAGTGTTTACATGGATTGTGCTCTCAATCTAGAGAGATAATTGATTGTGGATTTTGGATGATTTACAAGTGAAGAGGGCATGGGTATTTATAGGCTCAGGGGAGGAATGAGAAGACACCACATGGCATGAGGGGAATGGAGGAGCAAGGAGCCACCGGGTGAGGTGGAGGGGAGGGGGAGCCGCCCCCCCCCCATGTGTCATCTCCTTGGCAAAAGCTGCCGGCTATAGGTTGAGGGGAGTGGTTGTGAGGTGTTTTGTGATCTTTTCACAAAAGCCATCGGGTCCTTTCAGCTCCGGACATACTCTGGTTGCTCTTCGGTTGGACTTGTTTTGAGTGATTCCATGTCAGGTTTATGAAAGTTGTACAGTCAGAATCTGGTTGTGTCCTGGAGTGACTTGTAATTCATTTTCAGCTTTAAAACTCCTTTTTAGCTCGTATCGTCTCTAGACTTCAAAATACCCTGTAGATAAATATCGGAACTAACAAGCAAAAGTTAAATAGACAAAGAGTCTAATTTGGTGGGTTTAACTATCTTAATGAATCATATAAATATGGTCCATCAGATCACCCCACACTTTTAGTTGTTCGTCTCGAACAATGCTTTTTATGGGTGGAACACAATACAAGTAAACTTTTAAATATGAAAGTGAGAATATGGGACTAGATTTATCCTATTCATGCATTACTTACTTATTACCAAACTAAACCGTGTAAATACTTAGAAGAAACTTGATACTTGTACCTTTGAGCCGAGATGCAATTTAATTTGGATGTTTCGGGAGATAGCCCTTTTCAGGCTCCTGGACTGCATTCTCTGGACCGACTCGCACTATATGGTTAAGTTTTAGCTTTTTCTAGCACGTGACTTGGTTCGGGTTTCACTGAGTTGAGCACTTTGATTTGTTTTGGTGAGGGACAGCTTTTGAAGTGAATTGGCCTTTGGCCTTTGATGTTGAATTGGAGTTTCTTCACTTTTGTTCTGTTAAAACCTTCACAACTTTGGCTTTTGGCCTTTGATTAGCTTCTTCGAGCTTTTGCTTCTTTGTGACTTGCTAGTCCATTTTCTCAACCTTTCTTTGGGAGGTCCAATCGTCGACCGAGAGCATATGGAAATACCTCCCCGCTCTTTCTAATCCTTGCCGTTTCGCGCGGGTCAAGATGAGGGTCGCTCATCTGTTTTCCCGGCTACTAGGACTAGAGATAGGACAGTTTGATTCCCGTCCCGCCTCTTGCATAAACGCTGCACGGTGGAGATGACTCTGATCTTCTTTGAAACCTGAAGTGCAGCCTCCACTGACTTCGTAAACCATATAGTGAAATTCAGTCCTTCGATTGCTTGCCAAGCCTCTCTAGGGCATTTTATGTCAACTCCACATCCCCTGTATATCTCATCACAAAGGGACAAATGAGAAGTTACATTTTAAGTTTTTAAACAGTTGAGATTTCACAAGGTAAATGCATGAATTATGATCTATCTTTTTCACATTCTCAAGTTCATATTTTCAAAAAGATAATATTAAGGGAAAAGGAAAAAAGAAAGCATGTTAACTAACTATGTACAAAGGTGGTTCTCACCCCACACTTTTGAACGAAGGCGTGCCTCACAGCACAACTTAGTTCAAAAGTCATGCAAGCAAATATATACAGGAAAGGTGAGAATGTTTTAAGGCAAAAAACTAAATGACAGAAATTAAATGACTGAAAGTAAGATAAGTGTCGGGTTACCTCCTGACCAGTGCCTTTGTTTAACGTCGTTAGCTCGACAGTACCTCATTCCTAGATCATAAGGTGGGATCACATGGGTGGCTCAGGTTGTAGTGTTGCGGAGCGCCTACTTTCATTCTTGCCTTGACTCTCCCTGAGTTCTTGTGGGATGATGTGCTCCGGTCAGGACTCCTTTGTTTCGGTGGTTTTTCTTTCAATTGTCTCTGAGAAGGCGAGGGATCTTTGACCATAGCTGCTGGTCTTGCTACTCTTACGGTCTCTCTTGGCAGATCAGAAATTTGTGTACTGAGATCCGAGATAGGCACAATGTCTGGAGGTTTCCTTGTTCTTGAGCGCCCATCATAATCATCAATGTAGAAGTCTGAAATTTTGCCGCCAAATGCTAGTGATAACAAGCCCTTACCCATGTCGATCCATGCCTTGGTGGTGTAGAGAAAAGGTCGTCCTAATATAAGCGTTGGAGGTTCGTTTTCGCTGGTCTCTCTTGTTTCTATTACATAAAAGTCTGCAGCAACTACGAGCTCTCCCACATCGAGTATTAGATCTTCAAGCATTCCAACCGGTTGGATACATGATTTGTCTCCCAACTCGATATTTGACCTTGGTGGTTTCAATGGGCCAAGCCCCAATAAGTACTATAAGGAGTAAGGCATGGCATTCACGGCAGCCCCAAGATCGATTAGGCACTTGTGAATTTGGGCTTCACCAATACCACATGTGACTGTGAAAGCCCCTGGGTCCTTATCCCTTTCCGGTTGTGACTCATGATCTGAAGTGAGGGATCTTTCCATAATCGGGCCATTCTGCCCATCCTTAGGTTCTGGATTTGTATGACTGGGCCCTTCTACCTCCTTATCTTCTAGGTAATCACCTTGTTCTGATGCATAGATGTTAGTTGGGGAATCCCATCTGAGATCGTCAGAGTCATTCTCATCCCAGCCAGATGCCGGTATGTCAAAGTGTGTAATCGGTGGAGGTGTCATGCTAACCGTGAATGCATAACGTCCATTGTCAGCATGCGTGACCCACGTTCTGCCATCATTGGGTCGGTCTTCCTCTTGATTCCAATCAGGACGGTGCCTACGGGTGAAGTGTTTGTTCGTAAGTTTGTAAGTTGTGGATCGTGCTGCTTCTTCCCGTGCTGTCTTCATGTTTGACTTCCTTATCATGCTAACATTCGCCTTTGGGTTTTGGATGATTTGTGAAGGAAGTCTGCCAGGTTCATTAGTGAGCGCGGACATTGCGGTGGCGAGCTGGGACATTTGTTTGGTCAAATCTGAAATTGCCCCATCGGTTTTTGCTTGGAATTGGTGTAGCGAAGTACCCAATTGATTTACGCTTCCTGCGAGTTCCTTCATTGTGTCTTCAAGCGATTTGTTTGGTCCCTGCTGACTGCTTGAGTTTGCTTGGTACTGATTTTGTCCCTTCTGTTGATATTGTCCTGTCGGGTACTGGTTTGGTCCTCTTTGCTGATATTGGCCTGCCGATGGAGCGTTCTGGTTGTACTGCCGGTGGGGAGGTTGGTAGAATGACTGAGCTAATTGCGGTGCGGCTTGCTGTGTCTCCCTCAAAGGATGGTTGTCATTCCGCCAGCTTGGATTGGTCGTTTGATTATACTGCCGGTTTGGTCCGGCTCTGTCGTTGCTGTTGTTATTGTTGTATCCTTGGTATCCTACCACTGCATTCACTTCTTCTGGTTCCTCTACTATTAATGTTGGGCATGCGTCGGTCTTGTGGTCAGTAGAACTGCAGAATTTGCAAGGTTTTACTGGAGCTGGCTGTCTTCGTAGGATCTGAACCATCATCTCCTTCATTTGTTTCATCTCTTCTGGCATAGAGTTCATCAGTGTTTCTTTAGCCTTTGCCACATTCTTTGTTCAAGAAAATTATTCTTGCCGAGTTGTCTCTTCTCTGAATCGGGCATTTTTAGCGACGTCGGTGATGAGATTCCTAATGCCACTCAGTGATAGATTCATCATGGATCCTCCAGCTGAGGCGTCCAGGAGCATTTTATCTAAGGGTCTTAATCCATCAATGAGGTACTCGATGATGAGTTTCTCGGGCAGTCCAAGGGTACATCAGCTTCTCTCCAGGCGGTTGAACTTTTCCAGATAGTCGTACATGGCTTCATTGGGCCCTTGCTTGATATCCTGCAGTTGCCTCCTTACTTGCATTGCTCTTCCTGCTGGGTAGTATTTGTCTAAGAACTTCTTCTGCATCTGAGCCCATGTTCTGATGCTACCGGAAGGCAATGAAAGGAACCAGTCGTTCGCCGAGTCAGTGAGGGAAAAGTAGAACGCCTTTAGCTTGAAGTCGTCTACGTTCACGCCATTGGGTTTTAGGTTTTGGAAAATGCCATGTAAGCGTTGGACATGAGTCATTGCTGATTCTCCACGAGTTCCTGAGAACTTTGGTAAGTTGTGGGCCACTGAAGTGTTGATGGCGATGTTTTCCAGTTCAGGGCCTTCGTAAATGCACCACGGATGGTTTCTAGAATCTGGTGCCGAGAGTTCTCCCATAGTAGGTTCGTGGAAGTTGTTATCCCCATAGTAGTCATCAAAGATGGGTTCTCGCCTTGGTACTTGTCGAGGTGAGGGATGTCTAGGGGTTGCACTGGACCAGCTTCATTTCTGTCCTCGGGTGGTCCTTGGTTTCTTCGAATGGCCTCCCTATTACGATCTCTTTGGTTTCTAATGAGTTGTTCCGGATCGTCAATAAATGGAGGCGGCGCCTCATTGTTTCAATCGTACAAGTTCATCTCGTCGTTATCCTGATAGTCATGGTGGCTTCCTTCGCGAGACATGGTTATGAGTGTGGAATTTAAGAAAAGAAAGAAAGAACAATTATTCTAATTCCCCGGCAACGGCGCCAATTTTGACGAGCCCACCGCACTGTCGTTAAGGTGCGATGTTCTCTATACAAAAATAAATTTATATCTCCGATACTCGCGACTTTACTATTTTGGGTAGTAAGTGGTAAGTACGGGTCGAACCCAAGGGAATTAGTGGATAGTTGTTCTTTAGAAAAGGAAAAGTAAATAAAACAGTTGGGGGGTTGGTTTTGGTTTTAGTACTGAAAGATAAAGTGCTGGAACAGTCGATTTCAAGATCAACCGCAGACACACGTTTGATACTGGCCGCACGCTGTGTTTCAAGCGTGTTGCGTACCAAAGGTTATGCCGGGCTGATGTTGATAAAGTCTCTAGTAAAAGTAAAGTACAGAAAGTAATTACTTGATGGACAAGTCTTACGGAAAGTAAGCAGTTGATATGGACTGAAAGTAAAGTTACAGAAAGTAAATGACTGGAAAGTAAACAGTTGATAGTAAGACTGAAAGTAAATGACAGGTGATGTTTGAATCAAAGGAAAGATTCGGTATCAGGGGCCTTGTATCATAATCCGTTTATCATTGACCTCTAATGATGATACTAAGTGTTCAAAAGTGAATCAAGGCTATTCCTAGCACATGACTTGCTACACCGTCTAGTCTTTTGCAAGACAAAGAACACTTGTTCTAGTATGTGCATCCATTTGATCATCATTCCTGATAAACCAAATGGTGTTTAAAAGAGGTTGACTTCCACAGATAAGCTGTGCCCTTCCGAGCCTCCACTTATCCACAGAAGATCACGAACCCATGGCAGAGCTTTGCTCTTCCGAGCATCCACTCAACCAATGGAATTCTGACCTAATAAATGGCACCTAGAACAAGTTGAACACAAAGAGGCACTAAGAGAAGGGTCTAAAACATTGTATGATACAAGTACACCCCTTCAAACGAATGAAGAGTTTAGCTACGAATATCCATAGAGGTGGATACCATAGCTAAGTACTTGGAAAAGTAAAGGTTTTGAAAGACAGGAAAGTAAAGGTTTTTGGAAATCAAGATAAGGAAAGTAAAAGGAGAGTACTCAAGAACCAACAGGAGTAAACTCAAGAACAGTAAAAGAAAAGCTTGAGTACTACAAGAACCTACAAGAGTACTCAAGAACAAACTTAAAGCTTTTGATATCAAAGAGAAGTGTTTACATGGATTGTGCTCTCAATCTAGAGAGATAAGTGATTGTGGATTTTGGATGATTTACAAGTGAAGAGGGCATGGGTATTTATAGGCTAAGGGGAGGAATGAGAAGACACCACATGGCATGAGGGGAATGGAGGAGCAAGGAGCCGCCGGGTGAGGTGGAGGGGAGGGGGAGCCGCCCCCCCCCCCCCCCCATGTGTCATCTCCTTGGCAAAAGCCACCGGCTATAGGTGGAGGGGAGTGGTTGTGAGGTGTTTTGTGATCTTTTCACAAAAGCCATCGTGTCCTTTCAGCTCCGGACAGACTCTTGTTGCTCTTCGGTTGGACTTGTTTTGAGTGAAGTTGTACAGTCGGAATCTGGTCGTGTCCTGGAGTGACTTGTAATTCATTTTCAGCTTTAAAACTCCTTTTTAGCTCGTATCGTCTCTAGACTTCAAAATACCCTGTAGAAAAATATCGGAACTAACAAGCAAAAGTTAAATAGACAAAGAGTCTAATTTGGTGGGTTTAATTGTCTTAATGAATCAAATAAATATGGTCCATCAACCGCAAACATTTTTTTTGGGGCCTATTTTTCGCCCTCTTTTGACTCCACACTTAAAACTTGACAATTTGTTCAAAAAGTGTATGGAATGTGCGGGAATCAAACATAAGCATGGCACTAAATTAGAAAACTCAAGTCACCAAGGAGCTATCAAATGGTCTAAGATTTTCACGAAGATTTCAAAGGTGCTTGCTATAACTTGATGCAAGGTATTTCAATGAAAATATTTAGAGGATTGGATAGACGAAGGATAGCAATGACATTGGCTTTCAAGAATGCACATTCAATGGACTAGGTCAGTTCTAAATTCAAGATCCAATAAATGTGGCAAAATAGGCTAGATGTGATTTATAGGAATTAAGAATCGATAGTCACAAGCCTATATGGTAAGAACACTTCTTATGTAGGGATAAGGTGCAAGTATGCAAGTGTCCATCTCAAAATGATATGTACGACATGCAAACATGTGAACTATGCACATCAAACCACTCCACACTTAATTCAAGCTTAGTCCCTAAGCGCAAAGAATGATAAAAATGGAGGCAAAGGAGCATAGGAACTTCCCTTGTTTGTAGACCCGGTGATAAGGCTCTTGGGAGTGAGAAATAACCTTTTGATTGCAATTGTAGATAAAGTAGGTGTTTTTGGACATGATAAGAATATGACAATGGGTATCCTGTAGAGTGAACAACATGAATGGTAAACACCTTCAATATCATAAGAGTAATGATCATTCAACCAAAGGAAAGTAAAGAGAAATATCACCAAAATGGCATACATCATCAAAATTGCGCCCAAAGGCGACTTAACATCCAAAACGGTCATCCAATGTAACAAGTAAAATAAGAGATACACATGTGAGTACTAAAATGAAACATGGAATCAAGATGTAGCCTCATCATCTCCGGGACTGGTCCGCCTAGCTGAATCAACGACATCCTCATCCTCAGGCGGGGCCGTAACGCCCGGGAATAGTGGGCTATCGTCGCGACCCGAACTCACATAAAGGAGCGTCCCTCCTGGAAGTGGTGTGCCCGCCTCCCCTACCATAGAAGCTGGCGTGGTAGGCAATGGGGATGCGCCACGGGGAGCAGAGAACTCTGGGGCTAAAGGAGGGACGACGGGAGTGTTGGATCCTCCGGAAAAGGATAGGACTGTAGAACGGAGCCACTCCCACTCCTGACGAGATCTCAACGCCTCGGCTCTAGTAAAAGCATCAATGCTAGCTAGCCCAGTCCTCAGATTGGCGATGTCATAGGAAACTCGCTCTCGCCACTCTACCCAATCACCTGTAGGAGGGGCAACACCCTCAACAGCCGACTCCTCAATGCGTGGCTCTACGACGGGAGGCTCCTCAGGGGCATGGGCTACATGCTCGTCGACCGGAGGAGGGGAGCGAACAGGAGAGGCAACAGGGGATGGGGTAAGGTGCTTTCTGCAGTAGAGGGAGTTTTGCTGTCGGAACATAGCCTTCCTATCCTTCGCATAATCCCTAAGGTTCTTCTTGTGTGGCTTGGTATCTTCCTCCCAAGTCTTCCCGTCTGCCTTGAGAAAGTGCATACTCTTCATGGTAGAGGCATCGAGGACTTTCTTGGATGGCTCGTCGCATCCGGCATTGCTTAAGGTGAAGTTACACCTCAAAGCAATAAACGTGATCAAAGAACGTCCTCCCAAGGCAAGATTACGCGAGGAGCTCTTAACAGTGTCCGCAAACCGGGAGGCAAGAATAGCAAACCAATCAAGAACATCGTCGCGGTCAATGGCCATCATCAGGTCAATATCGGGAATCGTCACCGCTCTACCCTTCCCCAATCTGGTATTTACCCCAAAGGCAATAAGATAATAAATGACCTTCCAAATGGGAGTGGTGATGGCAGATGAGTTATAGGATGAAATGAACCATTCGTTCCTCCCCGAGATCCTCCTCCAAAATCTAGTCCTCTCATGCTCATTAACCTTACGCACCTCTACCCCATGAAGAGGAAAATCCAACCAATCAAGAAGCACAGTCTTCCTTATTTTGAATGCCCTTCCTCCCAAAACAAATTTCCCAAACGTCTCCCCCTCCTCGTCCGTCATCCAATCAAATGAGCAAATAAACTCCTCAACTACCCTTTGGAAGGAGCCCGGATCATCCATAAATAAAACATTCAATCCACTATGACGAAGTTTAGACTGTACCTCATCGGCGACTTCAAGGTCGAGGCCCCTGAGGAACTCCATATCCGGATAAAGAGTCGCAACTTCTCTCTTTCCCTTTGCCGTGATAATGTCATGACGCTTCCTATGCGTCTCATCCTCGAACACGAGAGGCTCGGCAAAGGAGTAAGGGGTGGGGATAGGCAGGGGACCCTCCAATGGGCCATCATCAGGCACAACTAGGGAAAGGGCATTGGACGGGAGGCAGGAGGTGAGGGTGATGGCACTCGCGCAATGGCAGGTGCGGGAGGTGCAGGAGTCTTCCTCTTGGATTTCGTTGAGGTGGACGAGACTCCTTTCGAAGACTTGCTTTACTTTTCCGGTGGGCGAGGCGAAGGTGGGGGAGATTCCATCTCCTCATCTGTACTAGGCTCCCTCGACGAAGCTCTAAATTGCTTTCTCTTGCGAGCAACAAGAGGCAAATCGTCATCCTCACCATCGAACGATTCTTCATTACGATCATCCCTCGTTGGTTCATGGGCAATTTCCTTACCCTTAGACTTGCTCTTGGATGAAGGACCGGCTTGAGGCATGATTTGAGGCAAAGGATGACACTGAATTTTGAGGAGCACGGAGCTCAACCGATCGGTTGGGAGTAGGCGTGGGCTTCAACCGATCGGCTGGGGTCGGGCTTAAGGGTTGGAAAAGTGGGGTTTTTGGAAATGGCTCCGATGATGAAATTGATTGAGGGATTTTGTAGTCGGGGGCAAGGGGAGTATTTTTGGTGAAGGAGGCGGGAGGATTCGACGGTCGGATTGGGAGATCGGAGGGGTTGAGTTTTCGAATCGGAAACAGAGAGTGGTGGGGTTTGGGCGGTGCTATGCGGCTCGGTCGGGCGACGGACGGTGCTGGAGAGCACGACGACTGGGTGGTGAGGGCAGGAGTAGGGTGGTCGGACGAAGGATTTTCGATCGGCGGAGGAGATTTAGGGATTGGGTGAAATGGGGAATGAAATCGGGGAAGATGAAGGAGATTTGGATAGGCAAACGTCAACCGATCGGTTGGCTTAATTTGACTTCCCAACCGATCGGTTGGGGCTGGACAAAAATGAAGGGCTCCTGAGATGTTTCCGTAACCGATCGATTGGGGGGGTGATTTCTTGCCAACCGATCGGTTGATCCTGCACCAAAAAATGGTTCTGCTGAGTTATTTCCGTAATCGATCGGTTGGAGCTCGAGTTCCTTACCAACCGATCGGTTGGAACGACAAACAAAAAGAAATCAGCAATTTCAATCATTACCTGAGTCTAGCATTAACCCAACTCCACACTTAGAATTTTTACTCACTTTCACGAATGAATTCTCACGCACGCTCTCCCAAGAAGTCTCTAGCATGCAAACATACGATTTTCAAACAAAACAAGCTAGGATTATGGACTCCACACTTAAAACGCCACTATCATGAAGAATATTCAAGCAAGCTTCATATCACATCATACACACCAATATATGCATTTAAAATCATCCCAATCACCAAGCCACACGACAAGTTCACAAAATGCTTGCTACACATATATGAAAATTACTTGTGCATAAGTGGACAACTCACAAACCGGGGTATCTCCCGTGAGGGCCTAGTTTAACGTCTTGGCAAAGACCGAGCCGAATCTTTTCTTAAGAAACACACTTGAGGAGTCCTTTGCTAGGATCCCTCTTCAAGCGGATAGTAGCTCCTCTACGGGTCGGTCAAAGAGTAGGTCACATTTTGTTCATCCCGAACTTCCTCTCTATAATGCTTGAGCGTTTGTCCATTCGCCGTGAACGTGGTTCCATCATTGTTTAGCAATTTTACATGTCCATCCTTGTGAGGCTTGTGGACGATAAATGGACCACTCCACCGGCTTCTCAACTTTCCCGTGAATAACTTGAGCCTAGAGTTAAAGAGTAAGACTTTCTCTCCCTTTTTGAACTCACGACGAAAGATTTTCTTGTCGTGCCATTTCTTAGTCTTCTCTTTATAGATCCTAGCACTCTCGTAGGCTTCATTCCTTATCTCTTCTAACTCATGGAGTTGAAGGACCCTATTGTCTCACGCCGTTTGTATGTCCATGTTCAAGAATTTAATTGCCCACATTGCCTTATATTCCAATTCAACCGGCAAATGGCATGGTTTCCTATATATAAGACGATAGGGAGACATCCCAATAGGGGTTTTGAACGCCGTACGATAGGCCCATAGAGCGTCATCTAGCTTCGATGACCAATCCTTTCTCGAACTTCCCACGGTCTTTTCCAAGATAGACTTTTTTTCTCGATTTGATATCTCCACTTGCCCACTCGTTTGTGGGTGATAAGGTGTAGCAACCTTGTGGCTAACCCCGTATTTGCGAAGTAAGGCTTCAAAATGTTTTTCCTTAAAGTGGGAGCTGCCATCACTAATGACGGTCCTAGGAACTCCAAATCTTGGAAAAATAATCTTCTTGAATAGCTTGGTGACCACCTTGGCATCGTAAGTAGGGGAAGTGACGGCCTTAACCCATTTGGAGACGTAGTCGACCGCGACTAATATATATTGGTTCCCATATGAGGACGGGAAGGGACCCATATAATCTATGCCCCAAACGTCAAATATCTCGACCGGGAGGATGCTTTGTTGGGGCATTTCATGCCTCTTGGAGATATTCCCCGTCCTTTGACATTGATCGCAAGCTTTGACGAACTCATAGGCATCACTAAAGAGAGTGGGCCAATAAAAACAGCTCTGTAGGACTTTTGACGCCGTCTTCGCTCCACTACCATGTCCTCCATATTGGGAAGAGTGACAATGGTATAGAATGTTTCTCATTTCTTCTTCGGCAACACAAGTTCTATATAGCTCATCCACGCATAGCCTATATAAATAGGGCTCATCCCAATAGTATCTCTTCGTCTCGGATAGGAACTTCCTCTTTTGATGGTGGTTCATGTCGTGAGGAATAATCCCACAAACCACGAAATTTACAAAATCCGCATACCATGGGAGAGCCTCCGCCTCAACTCTCATAAGTTGCTCTCCAATAAATGAGTCATCCACGGGCCTAGTGTCCTCTTCAATCTCTTCATTTCCCTCTAGCCTCGATAAGTGATCGGCTACCACATTTTCTACCCCCTTTTTGTCTTTGATCTCTATATCAAACTCTTGGAGCAATAGAACCCATCTTATCAATCTCAGCTTGGAGTCTTTCTTTGCTAGGAGGTACTTGATCGCCGCGTGATCGGTGAACACAATAGTCTTTGATCCCACTAGGTATGAACGAAACTTGTCAAAGGCGTATACAATAGCAAGAAGTTCTTTTTCGGTTGTAGTGTAGTTCAATTGAGCTCCATTTAGAACTTTGCTTGTGTAGTGAATGGCATGAAGTTTCTTGTCCAACCTTTGTCCAAGAACCGCCCCAACGGCATAATCACTTGCGTCACACATTAGCTCAAAGGGCAAATCCCAATTTGGAGGTTGGATGATTGGAGCCGACACCAATACCTTTTTCAACTTCTCGAAGGCCACCAAGCACTCTTCATCAAACCGAAACTTGGTGTCATTGCATAGTAGGTTTGTTAAAGGCTTTGCAATCTTCGAGAAATCCTTAATAAACCTTCTATAGAACCCGGCATGGCCTAGAAAGCTCCTTATACCCTTGACATCCTTTGGAGGCGGCAATTTTTCCATAACTTCTATTTTAGCCTTGTCCACCTCAATTCCCCTTTTTGAGACCAAGTGACCAAGCACTATCCCTTCCTGCACCATGAAATGACATTTTTCCTAATTAAGCACAAGGTTCGTCTCAATGCATCTTTTCAACACTTTTGCCAAATTGGCTAAGCAATCATCAAAAGAGGAACCATAAACGAAAAGTCATCCATGAATACTTCCATAATCTTCTCAATAAATTCTAAAAATATAGCCATCATGCATCTTTGAAAGGTACCCGGCGCATTACAAAGTCCAAAGGGCATTCGCCGATAGGCAAATGTTCCATAGGGACATGTAAAGGTGGTTTTCTCTTGATCTTGTGGATGAATAGGGATTTGGAAGAATCCGCTATATCCGTCAAGATAGCAAAAATAGTCATGCTTAGCTAGTCTTTCCAACATTTGATCAATAAAAGGAAGTGGAAAGTGATCTTTCTTAGTGGCTTGGTTAAGTTTCCATAATCCACACACATACGCCACCCGGTCACGGTTCTTGTGGGAATCAATTCATTTTTAGCATTTTTAACCACCGTCATTCCCCCCTTTTTTGGTACTACATGAATGGGGCTCACCCATTTAGAGTCCGCAACGGGGAAAATGATTCCCGCATCTAGCAATTTTAGAACCTCTTTTTTCACAACTTCTCCCACAATTGGGTTTAATCTCCTAGCTCTCTCCCTAGATGGCAAACTATCGCTCTCTAGATTGATTTCATGCATGCACAAGTTTGGGCTTATTCCCTTCAAATCATCAATCGAGTAGCCAATAGCATCTTTATGTTCTCTAACCACATCAAGCAATTTAGAAGTCTCATCATCATTCAAAGAAGCATTCACAATGATAGGCAAGTGACGGAGCCCACCGCACTGTCGTTAAGGTGCGATGTTCTCTGTGTAAAAAATAAGTTTATATCTCCGATACTCGCGACTTTACTATTTTGGGTAGTAAGTGGTAAGTACGGGTCGAACCCAATGAAATTAGTGGATAGTTGTTCTTTGGAAACGGAAAAGTAAATAAAACAGTTGGGGGGTTGGTTTTGGTTTTAGTACTGAAAGATAAAGTGCTGGAACAGTCTATTTCAAGATCAACCGCAGACACACGTTTGATACTGGCCACACGCTGTGTTTCAAGCGTGTTGCGTACCAAAGGTTATGCCGGGCTGATGTTGATAAAGTCTGTAGTAAAAGTAAAGTGCAGAAAGTAATTGCTTGATGGACAAGACTTGCAGAAAGTAAGCAGTTGATATGGACTGAAAGTAAGCAGTTGATATGAGACTGAAAGTAAAGTAACAGGTGATATTACAATTAATGGAAAGATTCGGTATTAGGGGCCTTGTATCATAATCTGTTTATCATTGACCTCTAATGATCATACTATGTGTTCAAAGATGTATCAAGGCTATTTCTAGCACATGACTTGCCACATCATTCAGAACACTTGTTCTATTTAGACTAATTCCTCCTTTCGAAGTATCTTAGCCTTATGTGCATCCATTTGATCAATTAGTTACGATCAACCGAATGGTGTTTAAAAGAGGTTGAACTCCTCAGATAAGCTTTTCCCGTTAAAGCATCCACTTACCCGAGTATGTTCACGAACCCCACGGAAGAGCTTTGCCCGTTAAAGCATCCACTCAACCTTCGAAGTTCTAACCTAATATTTGGCACATAGAACAATTTTTGAACACAAAGAAGAATTTAAGAAAAGGGTCTAAAACATTTTATGATACAAGCACTCCCCTTCAACCGAATGAAGGGTTTAGCTACGAATATCCATGGAACAGGACATCATAGCTAAGTACTTGGAAAAGTAAACGTTTTTGAAAGACAGGAAAGTAAAAGGAGAATACTCAAGAACCAACAGGAGTAAACTCAAGAACAATAAAAGAAAAGCTTGAGTACTACAAGAACCGACAAGAGTACTCAAGAACAAACTTAAAGCTTTCGATATCAAAGAGAAATGTTTACATGGATTGTGTTGTAGAATCTAGAGAGATAAGTGACTTGTGATTGTGTTGAGGATGATTTACACGGAGAATGACATGGGTATTTATAGGCTAAGGGGAGGAAGAGATGTGGAGGAGGAGAAGAGACTTGGCAAGAGGAGGGTGGAGGAGAGAAAAGCCATCGGAGTGAGGTGGCACAAGGCAAAGCCGCCGGCCACATGTCCTCTTCCCAATGAAGCCGCCGGCCATGTGAGGTGGAGGAGGGTGAGTGGTGAGCTTTGTGATCTTTTCTCAAAAGCCATCGGCTCCCTTTCAGCTCCGGTCTGACTCTGGTTGCTCTTCGGTTGGACTTGTTTTGAGTGATTCCATGTCAGGTTCATGAAAGTTGTACAGTCGGAATCTGGTCGTGTCCTGGAGTGACTTCTAATTCATTTTCAGCTTTAAAACTCCTTTTTAGCTCGTATCGTCTCTAGACTTCAAAATACCTTGTAGATAAATATCGGAACTAACAAGCAAAAGTTAAATAGACAAAGAGTCTAATTTGGTGGGTTTGACTGTCTTAATGAATCATATAAATATGGTCCATCAGATCACCCCACACTTTTAGTTGTTCATCTCGAACAATGCTTTTAAGAGGTGTGCACACAATCCAAGTAAAAACTTCAAATAGGAAAGTGAGAATATAGAACTAGATTTATCCTATTCATGCATTACTTACTTATTACCAAACTAAACCGTGTAAATACTTAGAAGAAACTTGATACTTGTACCTTCAAGCCGAGATGCAAATTAATTCACATGTTTCGGGAGAGAGCCCTTTTCAGGCTCCTGGACTGCATTCTCTGGACCGACTCGCACTATACGGTAAACTTGTCGCTTTCTCTAGCACATGATTCGGTTCGGATTTCACTGAGTTGAGCACTTTGATTTCCGTTTGGTGAGGGACAGCTTTTGAAGTGAATTGGCCTTTGGCCTTTGGCCTTTGATGTTGAATTGGAGTTTCTTCACTTTTGTTTCGGTTAAAACCTTCACAATTTTGGCTTTTGGCCTTTGATTAGCTTCTTTGAGCTTTTGTTTCTTTGTGACTTGCTAGTCCATTTTCTCAACCTTTCTTTGGGAGGTCCAATCGTCGCCCGAGAGCATATGGAAATACCTCCCCGCTCTTTCTCATCCATGCCGTTTCGCGCGGGTCAAGATGAGGGTCGCTCATCTATTTTCCCGGCTACTCTGACTAGAGATAGGACGGTTTGATTCCCGTCCCGCCTCTTGCGTAAATGCTACACGGCGGGGATGGCTCTGATCTTCTTTGAAACCCGAAGTGCAGCCTCCACTGACTTCGTAAACCATATAGTGAAATTCAGTCCTTCGAGTGCTTGCCAAGCCTCTCTAGGGCAATTTTTATCAACTCCACATCTCCTGGATATCTCAGCACAAAGGGACAAATGAGAAGTTACATCTTAAGTTTTTATACAGTTGAGATTTCACAAGGTAAATGCATGAATTTAGATCTATCTTTTTCACATTCTCAAGTTCATATTTTCAAAAAGATAATATTAAGGGAAAAGGAAAAAAGAAAACATGTTAATTAACTATGTACAAAGGTGGTTCTCACCCCACACTTTTGAACGAAGGCGTGCCTCACAGCTAGACTTAGTTCAAAAGTCATGCAAGCAAATATATACAGGAAAAGGTGAGAATGATTTAGGGCAAAAAACTAAATGACTGAAATTAAATGACTGAATGTAAGATATATGTCGGGTTACCTCCCGACCAGTGCATTTGTTTAACGTCGTTAGCTCGACGGTACCTCATTCCTGGATCATAAGGTGGGATCCCATGGGTAGCTTATGTTGTAGTGTTGCGGAGCGCCTGCTTTCATTCTTGCCTTGACTCTCCCTGATTTCTTGGGGGATGATGTGCTCGGGTCCTGTTCCCATGGTTCTGGTGGTTTTTCCTTCCAACGCCTCTGAGAAGGTGAGGGACCCTTAACTGCTGGTCTCTTGAGTCGGACTTTCTTA
This sequence comes from Rhodiola kirilowii, assembly GCA_033675215.1. Lineage (NCBI taxonomy): Eukaryota > Viridiplantae > Streptophyta > Magnoliopsida > Saxifragales > Crassulaceae > Rhodiola > Rhodiola kirilowii. The sequence goes on from CM066199.1 coordinate 40,786,336, forward strand.
TGTTTAGGGCTGTCTTGATTAGTTGTGGCGAAAAACTGCTCCATCATGGAGTTGTTCTGATTAGACCCTTCTTCCATCCTTCTTTCAGGCTCTCCATTGATCACATAGTTTTCTGCGGTTTGCATATTGATCAGAGGGAAAAGTCGCGAGGCTTCCATTATAAGCGCCGGATCCATATTGGCCAGACTGTCCGTGAGGAACTGGTCTTGATTGATTTCTTTGATTGCTTCAGTGGTGAGGGTTGGGTATTTCGCGGGTTGTTCGCTAGTGGCGTTTTGGATTTCCTCCTCGGCCTGCTCTGGAGTGAATTCTAATGAAGGCTTTTCTTCATTCTCCTCTAAATCGGCTTCCTGCTCTAGGTCTTCTGATGGCTCGGGGGTGATCTCCCGTATAGGTTCTTTTTTGTTGCTCCCGGTGCTTTCTACATCTAATTCGTCCATCATGGCCTCTGCATTGCCTTCTCCACTCCTGTCTATATCAGCTTCTACCATCTGCGCTCTTCCATCAGCTTGGAGCATTGGCCTTCGTTTTGTGGCTTCGGCCAGGTCATCTATAATATCCCACATTTGAGTCATGGTTAAGTGCAAGGTCGATCCTCCTACTGTGTCGTTAAACCTTGACTGCTCAACTGGCCTCATTCCACAAAGGAATTTTTGAAGAAGAACCACATTCGTGTATCCATGGTGTGGGCAGCGTGAGACTATGGTGTCAAAGTATGTGTAGTATTCATCCAAAGTCTCATCCCAGGATTGTTGAAGGCGGATAATCCTCTCTCTGGTGTCATGTCGTAGAGATGGGGGGAGAATTCTTTCAGGAATCGAGCACGAAGGTTCTCATAATAACATGCACAACTAGCATTTGATGAGTAATACCATACTATCGCAAATTCGGTTAGAGAGAATTTAAAGCATTTCAGTTTAAACTCTTCTAGATCCTCATGTTCAGGTTTCATGTGGCGGCAGATATGGTGAAAATGTTGGCAGTGTATTACAGGGTCCTCTCCAACTGTACCTCTGAACTGAGGAAGATGCTGAGTCATCCATGCATACATAGTGGACACTACAATGGAGAAATGAAAAGGGAAAGAAAAGCACAACTAATCGAAAGCTAACTCCCCGGCAACGGCGCCAATTTTGACGGAGCCCACCGCACTGTCGTTAAGGTGCGATGTTCTCTGTGCAAAAAATAAATTTATATCTCCGATACTCGCGACTTTACTATTTTGGGTAGTAAGTGGTAAGTACGGGTCAAACCCAAGAGAATTAGTGGATAGTTGTTCTTTCGAAAAGGAAAAGTAAATAAAACAGTTGGGGGGTTGGTTTTGGTTTTAGTACTGAAAGATAAAGTGCTGGAACAGTCGATTTCAAGATCAACTGCAGACACACGTTTGATACTGGCCGCACGCTGTGTTTCAAGCGTGTTGCGTACCAAAGGTTATGCCGGGCTGATGTTGATAAAGTCTGTAGTAAAAGTAAAGTGCAGAAAGTAATTGCTTGATGGACAAGACTTGCGGAAAGTAAGCAGTTGATATGAGCTTGAAAGTAAAGTAACAGGTGATATTACAATTAAAGGAAAGATTCGGTTTTAGGGGCCTTGTATCATAATCTGTTTATCATTGACCTCTAATGATCATACTATGTGTTCAAAGATGTATCAAGGCTATTTCTAGCACATGACTTGCCACATCATTCAGAACACTTGTTCTATTTAGACTAATTCCTCCTTTCGAAGTATCTTAGCCTTATGTGCATCCATTTGATCAATCAGTTACGATCAACCGAATGGTGTTTAAAAGAGGTTGAACTCCTCAGATAAGCTTTGCCCGTTAAAGCATCCACTTACCCAAGTATGTTCACGAACCCCACGGAAGAGCTTTGCCCGTTAAAGCATCCACTCAACCTTGGAAGTTCTAACCTAATATTTGGCACATAGAACAAGTTTTGAACACAAAGAAGAATTTAAGAAAAAGGGTCTAAAACATTTTATGATACAAGCACTCCCCTTCAACCGAATGAAGGGTTTAGCTACGAATATCCATGGAACAGGACATCATAGCTAAGTACTTGGAAAAGTAAGGGTTTTTGAAAGACATGAAAGTAAAAGGAGAATACTCAAGAACCAACAGGAGTAAACTCAAGAACAGTAAAAGAAAAGCTTGAGTACTACAAGAACCGACAAGAGTACTCAAGAACAAACTTAAAGCTTTCGATATCAAAGAGAACTGTTTACATGGATTGTGTTGTAGAATCTAGAGAGATAAGTGACTTGTGATTGTGTTGAGGATGATTTACAAGGAGGAGGGCATGGGTATTTATAGGCTAAGGGGAGGAAGAGATGTGGAGGAGGAGAAGACACTTGGCAAGAGGAGGGTGGAGGAGAGAAAAGCCATCGGAGTGAGGTGGCACAAGGCAAAGCCGCCGGCCACATGTCCTCTTCCTAATGAAGCCGCCGGCCATGTGAGGTGGAGGAGGGTGAGTGGTGAGCTTTGTGATCTTTTCTCAAAAGCCATCGGCTCCCTTTCAGCTCCGGTCTGACTCTGGTTGCTCTTCGGTTGGACTTATTTTGAGTGATTCCATGTAAGGTTCATGAATGTTGTACAGTCAGAATCTGGTCGTGTCCTGGAGTGACTTGTAATTCATTTTCAGCTTTAAAACTCCTTTTTAGCTCGTATCGTCTCTAGACTTCAAAATACCCTGTAGATAAATATCGGAACTAACAAGCAAAAGTTAAATAGACAAAGAGTCTAATTTGATGGGTTTAACTGTCTTAATGAATCATATAAATATTGTCCATCAGCAAGCTATAATTTGGGCCTAAGAACTCATACCTTAGGCTTGTTGGTAGAGCTTTTAGCTCTACCGAACAAGACTCCTTACCTTTGTCGCTTTGAGTTCCTTCTTCACTTTCTTCCTCCAAGATAGCCCAACAATCGGCCAAGTCGGGAAGCTCATTGTCAAGGTCAATTTCATTCACAATCAAGTTAGGCACATCATGTAGCTCATAAGAATCAACAAGGTCTAGATAATTGCAACTCATGGTAGAATTAGGACCCTTTTGTGCCTTTTCTAAGTTAAATTCAACTTCCTTATCTCCTACCCTCATGGTAATTGACCCCTTAGTAGTATCAAATATAGCCCCCGCGGTGTAGAGGAAAGGCCTTCCCAATAGAATGGGAATTTCATTGTCCTCTTCCATCTCTAACACCACAAAATCCCCGGGAATGTAGAAATTCCCTACTCTAACCGGGACATCCTTAAGAATTCCCCTAGGAAATCTTGAGGAGCGGTCCGCGAGCCTTAGAATCATGTTAGTTGGTTTAGGCTCACCCATATTCAATTTCTTACACAAAGAATAAGGCATCAACGATATGCTAGCACCCAAATCACACATGGCACACTCAATTTTAATATCATTTATAGAGCATGAAATGGTGAAGCTACCGGGATCCTCAAGCTTTGGGGGCATGCGCGGTTGGAATATGGCACTACATTCGCCATTGAGGGACACCGTGTCAACATCCTCGATTGTTCTCTTGCAAGTAATAACATCTTTTAGAAATCTTGCATAAGAAGGAGCTTGAGTGATTACCTCGGTGAAGGGCATTGTTACATAAAGCTTCCTCATCATTTCGGCAAACTTGGAGAATTGCTTATCATTTCTCTTCTTCTTTAATCTTTGGGGAAATGTAATAGGAGGAGTGTATACTCTAGGTTCGTCTTTCTCCTTTTCCATCTCACTTTCTTTCTCAACTTGAGGGTTAGGAACTGACGGAGCCCACCGCACTGTCGTTAAGGTGCGATGTTCTCTGTGCAAAAATAAATTTATATCTCCGATACTCGCGACTTAACTATTTTTGGTAGTTAGTGGTAAGCACGGGCCGAACCCAAGGGAATTAGGTGATAGTTGTTCTTTCGAAAAGGGGGGGATTAAATAAAACAGTTGGGGGATTGGTTTTAGTTTTTAGTACTAAAAAGTAAAGTGCTTGATGGACAAGTCTTGCAGAAAAGTAAGCAGTTGATAAGGTACTGAAAGTAAAGTAACAGTTGATATTACAATTAAAGGAAAGTATTCGGTTTTAGGGGCCTTGTATCATAGTCTGTTTATCATCGACCTCTAATGATCATACTAAGTGTTCAAAAGTGTATCAAGGCCATTTCAAGCACTCGACTTGCCACACTGTCTAGCCCATTTCAAGGTCATAGAGCACTTGTTCTATTTAGACTAGCACCCCATTTCAAGGTATACTAGCCTATGTGCATCCATTTGATCAATCATTTCCGATCAATCCAAATGGTATTTTAAAGAGGTCGAACTCCTCAGATAAGCTTTGCCATTTCAAGCATCCACTTAACCGAGTATGTTCATGAACCCCACGGAAGAGTTTTCCTCTGTCAAGCATCCACTCAACCTTGGAAGTTCTAACCTAATATGTGGCACATAGAACAAGTTTTGAACACATAGAGGCACTAAGAGTAGGGCCTAAAACATTGTATGATACAAGCACACCCCTTCAACCGAATGAAGGGTTTAGCTACGAATATCCATGGAACAGGACATCATAGCTAAGTGCTTTAAAAAGTAAAGGTTTTCGAAAGACAGAAAGTAAAGGTTTTTGAAAGTAAAGACAGGAAAGTAAAGTTTTCGATTTGAAAAGACAGTAAAGTAAAGAAGAGAGTACTTACAAGAACCGATAAGAGTGCTCAAGATCAAGCTTCGATTTCAAAGTAAAGTGATTTCATGATTGTGCCCACAAAAGCTAGAGAGATAAGTGACTTGTGATATGAGATGATTGTTGATTTTGGAATGAATTTACAAGGGCAAGGAGGGTTATATTTATAGGCTAAGGAGAGGCAAGGGATGTGGATGAGAAGAGACCACATGTCACAAGATGGGAGGTAGAGCAAAATCCATCGGAGTGAGTCATCTCCTCCTCTAAGCCGCCGCCCATGTGGCAAAGGAGGAGCGGATGATGGCTTAGCCGCCGGGCTAGGTGGAGGAGAAGGAGTGGGTGTGAGTTTTGTGATCTCATCCCCAAAAGCCATCGGTCCTTTCAGCTCCGGTCTGACTCTGGTTGCCCTTCGGTTGGGCTTGTTTTGAGTGATTACATGTCAGGTTTATGAAAGTTGTACAGTCGGAATCTGATTATGGCCTGGAGTGTCTTGTAATCCATTTTCAGCTTTAAAACTCCTCCTTAGCCTGTATTCTTTCTAGACTTCAAAATACCCTGTAGATAAATATCGGAACTAACAAGCAAAAGTTAAATAGACAAAGAGTCTAATTTTGTGGGTTTACCTGTGTTTATGATTCATACAATTATGGTCCATCAGATCACCCCACACTTTTAGTTGTTCGTCCCGAACAATGCTATTTAAGGGCGGAACACAATCTAAGTAAAAACTTTTAAATATGAAAGTGAGACTGTGGGACTAGATTTATCTTAATTCATGCATTACTTACTTATTACCAAACTAAACCGTGTAAATACTTAGAAGTAACTTGATACTTGTACCTTCGAGCCGAGCTGCAATTTAATTTGGATGTTTAGGGAGATAGCCCTTTTCAGGCTCCTGGACTGCATTCTCGGGACCGACTCTTACTATATGGTTTAACTTGTAGCTTTTTCTGGCACGTGACTTGATTCAGGTTTCACTGAGTTGAGCATTTTGATTTCTTTTTGGTGAGGGACAGCTTCTGTAGTGAATCGGCCTTTGGCCTTTGATATTGAGTTGGATTTTCTTCACTTTTGTTTGGTTAAAACCTTCACAACTTTGGCTTTTGGCCTTTGATTAGCTTCTTCGAGCTTTTGCTTTTTTGTGACTTGCCAGTCCATTTTCTCAACCTTCTTGGGAGGTCCAATCATCGCTCGCGAGCAAATGGAAATACCTCCCCGCTCTTTCTCATCCTCGCCGTTTCACGCGGGTCAAAATGAGGGTCGCTCATTTGTTTTCCCCGCTACTCTGACTAGAGATAGGACGGTTTGATTCCCGTCCCGCCTCTTGCATAAACGCTACATGGCGGAGATGACTCTGACTTAACTAAAACCCGAAGTGCAGCCTCCACTGACTTCGTAAACCATATAGTGAAATTCAGTCCTTCGATTGCTTGCCAAGCCTCTCTAGGGCAGTTTATATCAACTCCACATCCCCGGTATATCTCAGCACAAAGGGACAAATGAGAAGTTACATCCTAAGTTTTTAAACAGTTGAATTTTCACAAGGTAAATGCATGAATTATGATCTATCTTTTTCACATTCTCAAGTTCATATTTTCAAAAAGATAATATTAAGGGAAAAGGAAAAGAAAAAGCATGTTAACTAACTACGTACACAGGTGGTTTCTCACCCCACACTTTTGAACGAAGGCATACCTTTCAGCGCGACTTAGTTCAAAAGTCATGCAAGCAAATATTTACAAGAGAAGGAAATGACATTAAGGAAAAGAGAAGAACTGAACTCCCTTTTATGGTGTCGTTTCATGTTGTGGAAAGATAATCGAGGGAGTTCGGCTGGGGCCTTGAACTCTCAGTGCGGGCCCGGTAATTTCTCAGAAGCTGCCTGGCTGATCTGATCTTGCTCCAAAAATCGATTCCTACATGTTAGACATTCCTTCTATACAAAAAATGGGTGAGAGCGACTTGCGGTAAAAACTAAATGACAGAAAATAAAATTACTGAAAGTAAGATAGGTGTCGGGTTACCTCCCGACCAGTGCCTTTGTTTAACGTCGTTGGCTCGACGCATGGGGATCACAAGTTTGGATCCCATGGGTGGCTCAGGTCGTATTTTTGTGGAGTGCCTACTTTCATTTTTGCCTTGCCTTCCCCCGAGTTTTTGTGGGATGATGGGTCAGGACTTCCTTGTTTCGGTGGTTTTTCTTTCCAACTCTTCCGATTCTTTTGGTTCTTCCGAGAAGGTGAGGTTCTTTCGATCGTAGCTGCTGGTTTAGTCACCCTCTCGGTTTCTTTTGGTAGGTCAAAAACTAGTGCGCTGAGATCAGATGTGTTTACGATGTCTGGTGGTTTCTTCGTATCCGTGCGGCCATTATTATTATCGATGTAGAAATTTGCAATTTTGCCGCTGAATTCAAGCGATAATGAGCCCTTGCCCATATCTATCCTTGCTTTGGTAGCGTAGAGGAATGGCCGTCCCAATATGATTGTTGGAGGGTCGTTTTTGCTGGCATTTTCCGTTCGTATTACATAAAAGTCTGCAGCAACAAAAAGCTCTCCCACACTGAGTATTAGATCTTCAAATACTCCAACCGGACGGACACACGACTTGTCCCCCATCTCGAGGGATATCATTGGTGGCTTCAATGGACCAAGCCCCAATGAGCAGTATAGATGGAAGGGCAAAACATTGACAGCAGCTCCAAGGTCAATTAGGCAATGGTGAATTTGGGCTTCGCCGATAACACAGGTGACTGTAAAGGCTCCTGGGTCCTTATTCATTTCCAGTTGTACCTCATGACTCCAAGTGACGTTCTTTTTTGCTATCAGGTCATTTTGTTCCTTCATTGGCTCCAGTCTTTTTTCTTTTTTGTTCTTTTGGGCCGCAGGATCTTTGGACGCAATGATTTTCATGGAGTAGGATGAGTCTCGAACCCTGATTTTTTTGATTTCGAGGCCCGATCTAGGATCGTCTGAGTCTAAGTCTTTATTGTCATCCCACCCAGATGCTGGTACGTTAAAGCGTGTGACTGGCGGTGGTGTCATGCAAACGGTGAATGCATAACGTCCATTATCATTATGCGTGACCCACTTTCTGCCATCGATGGGTCGGTCTTCTTCTTGATTCCAACCAGGACGGCACCTACGATTGAAGTGTTTGGCTGTAGGTTTGTAAGCTGCGGGTCCTCGTTGTTGTTTTGCCAGTAGGGCTGCAGTTTGTGCTTTTTTGAGTTCTTCCATGGCTATTAGTTCTCCGAGTGACTGGGCATGTGATTCATCTTCCCATATCATACCAAGGAACTCTTCTTTCTTTGCTTATGTGGTTGTTAATGAGGGTTGTGCCGCTTCTTCTAGTGCCTCCTTCATATCTGACATTGTTACCATGCTTACATTTGCCTTTGGGTTTGGGATGGTCTGTGAAGGAAGTCTGCCTGGTTCATTAGTGAGCACGGACATTGCGGTGGTGACCTGAGACATTTTTTTGGTCAATTCTGAAATTGCCCCGTCAGTTTTCGCCTGGAATTCATTTAGCGATGTTCCCAATTGATTCACGCTTCGTGCGAGCTCCTTCATTGTGTCTTCAAGCGACTTGCTTGGTCCTTGCTGATTATTTGAGCTGGATTGGTATTGATTCGTTCCCTTCTGCTGATATTGGCTCGTCGGGTATTGATTTCATCCTCTCTGCTGATATTGGCCTGCTGATGGAGCGTTCTGGTTGTACTGCCGGTGGGGCGGTTGGTAGAATGACTGAGCTAATTGTGGTGCGGCTTGTTGTGTCTCCTTCGGAGGATGGTTGTCATTTCGCCAGCTTGGATTGGTCGCTTGATTATACTGCCGGATTGGTCCTGCTCTATCGTTGCTGTTGTGGTTGTTGTATCCTTGGTATCCTACCACTGCATTCACTTCTTCCGGTTCCTCTACTATCAGTGTCGGGCATGCATCAGTCTTTTGGTCCGTAGAACTACAAAACTCGCAAGGCTTTATCTGAACTGGCTACCTTCATAGGATTTGAATCATCATTTACTTTATTTGTTTCATCTCCTCTGGCATAGAGTTCATCGGTGTTTCAGCCTTTGCCACATTCTTTGTTCGGGAAAATTCTTCCTGCCGAGTTGTCTCTTCTCTGAATCGGGCATTTTCAGCAACGTCGGTGATGAGATTCCTTATGCCACTCAGTGATAGATTCATCATGGATCCTCCAGCTGAGGCATCCAGAAGCATTTTGTCTAAGGGCCTTAATCCATCAATGAGGTACTCGATTATGAGTTTCTCGGGCAGTCCAAGGGTACAGCAGCTTCTCTCCAGGCGATTGAACTTTTCCAGGTAGTCTTACATGGTTTCATTGGGCCCTTGCTTGATGTCCTGCAGTTGCCTCCTTACTTGCATTGCTCTTCCTGCTGGGTAGTATTTGTCTATAAGAACTTCTTCTGCATCTGAGCCCATGTTCTGATGCTTCCGGAAGGCAATGAAAGGAACCAGTCGTTCGCCAAGTCAGTGAGGGAAAAGTAGAACGCTTTTAACTTAAAGTCGTCTACGTTCACACCATTGGGTTTTTGGTTTTGGCAAGTGCCATGTAATCGTTGGAGATGAGTCGTTACTGATTCTCCACGAGCTCCTGAGAACTTGGGCAAGTTGTGGGCCACTGTAGTGTTGATGGCGATGTTTTCTAGCTCAGGGCCTTCATAAATGCACCACGGCTGATTTCTAAAATCTGGTGCCGACAGTTCTCCCATAGTAGGTTTGCGGAAGTTGTTGTTATCCCCGTAGTAGTCATCAAAGACGGGTTCTCGTCTTGGTTCTCGTCGATATTGGGGGGGTGGTGGATGTCTAGGAGGTTGTTGCGCTGGGCCAGCTTCATTTCGGCCTTCGGGTGGTCCTTGGTTTCTTAGGATGGCATTCCTATCACGAGCTCTTTGGTTTCAGAAGAGTTGCTCTGGATCGTCGAGAATTGGAAATTGAGGCGGTGCCTCGTTATTTCGATCGAACAGATTAACCTCGTCATCATCCTGATAGTCATGGTGGCTTTCTTCACGAGACATGGTTGCGTAGAAGCGAGTTTAAAAGAAAGAACATTTAGCTCTAATTCCCCGGCAACGGTGCCAATTTTGACGGAGCCCACCGCACTGTCGTTAAGGTGCGATGTTCTCTGTGCAAAAATAAAGTTATATCTCCGATACTCGTGACTTAACTATTTTTGGTAGTCAGTGGTAAGCACGGGTCGAACCCAAGGGAATTAGGTGATAGTTGTTCTTTCGAAAAGGGGGGATTAAATAAAATAGTTGGGGGGTTGGTTTTAAATTTTAGTACTGAAAAGTAAAGTGCTTGATGGACAAGTCTTGCAGAAAAGTTAGCAGTTGATAAGGTACTGAAAGTAAAGTAACAGTTGATATTACAATTAAAGGAAAGTATTCGGTTTTAGGGGCCTTGTATCATAGTCTGTTTATCATCGACCTCTAATGATCATACTAAGTGTTCAAAAGTGTATCAATGCCATTTCAAGCACTCGACTTGCCACACTGTCTAGCCCATTTCAAGGTCATAGAGCACTTGTTCTATTTAGACTAGCACCCCATTTCAAGGTATACTAGCCTATGTGCATCCATTTGATCAATCATTTCCGATCAATCCAAATGGTGTTTTAAAGAGGTCGAATTCCTCAGATAAGCTTTGCCATTTCAAGCATCCACTTACCCGAGTATGTTCATGAACCCCACGGAAGAGTTTTGCTCTGTCAAGCATCCACTCAACCTTGGAAGTTCTAACCTAATATGTGGCACATAGAACAAGTTTTGAACACATAGAGGCACTAAGAGTAGGGCCTTAAACATTGTATGATACAAGCACACCCCTTCAACCGAATGAAGGGTTTAGCTACGAATATCCATGGAACAGGACATCATAGCTAAGTGCTTTAAAAAGTAAAGGTTTTCGAAAGACAGAAAGTAAAGGTTTTTGAAAGTAAAGACAGGAAAGTAAAGTTTTCGATTTGAAAAGATAGTAAAGTAAAGAAGAGAGTACTTACAAGAACCGATAAGAGTGCTCAAGATCAAGCTTCGATTTCAAAGTAAAGTGATTACATGATTGTGCCCACAAAAGCTAGAGAGATAAGTGACTTGTGATATGAGATGATTGTTGATTTTGGAATGAATTTACAAGGACAAGGAGGGTTCTATTTATAGGCTAAGGAGAGGCAAGGGATATGGATGAGAAGAGACCACATGTCACAAGATGGGAGGGAGAGAAAAAGCCATCGGAGTGAGTCATCTCCTCCTCTAAGCCGCCGCCCATGTGGCAAAGGAGGAGTGGATGATGGCTTAGTCGCCGAGCTAGGTGGAGGAGAAGGAGTGGGTGTGAGTTTTGTGATCTCATCCCCAAAAGCCATCGGTCCTTTCAGCTCCGGTCTGACTCTGGTTGCCCTTTGGTTGGACTTGTTTTGAGTGATTCCAAGTCAGGTTTATGAAAGTTATACAGTCGGAATCTGATTGTGGCCTGGAGTGTCTTGTAATCCATTTTCAGCTTTAAACTCCTCCTTAGCCTGTATTCTTTCTAGGCTTCAAAATACCCTGTAGATAAATATCGGAACTAACAAGCAAAAGTTAAATAGACAAAGAGTCTAATTTTGTGGGTTTAACTGTGTTTATGATTCATACAATTATGGTCCATCAGGAACCTCTTCATTCAACTCTTCAATTTCGGCACTAGCTTGGCCTCCAAGATCAAAAGTAACCTTCTTCTTCTTTGGTAGCTCGCTCTCTAGCTCTTTCCCACTTCTCAAAGTCACCGCATTGCAATGCTCTCTATTCACTTGATCGGGCCTAGCCGGTAACTTCCCCGGTGCCCTTGTTGATGCTTCGGCTTATTGAGCAATTTGGGTCTCAAGCATCTTGTTGTGAGTTTCCATTCTCTCGATTTGGGCTTGCATTTTATCTTGGTTTGCAAGTAGCTTGGCAAACATAGCTTCAACCCCGGAAAGTTCATTAGAAGGTTGTGAGGGGGCTTCAATTTGTTGGTAGGGTCTTTGAGCTTGAGCTTGAGCTTGATATTGTTGCCCTTGGTTTTGATTCCTTTGAAGCAAAGTTGGTCCTTGACTTTGATATTGGTTCCTAGGTTGGAACGTTTGATTGGATTGAGTAGGTTTGGGACCAAATCCGAGAGGTGTGGATCCAAAGTCGGGAGGAGTGGGATTTGTGGTCTTTTAGGAGAAATTCGGGTGATTTCTCCATCCCGAGGAGAACTTTGGTGTAGTGTAATTCGCTTGAGAGCTTTGCCCTTGATTGGCACTACCTCCATAGTCTCTTCCTTGATTTCCTCCCACAAAGTTCACTTCTCCATAGCCTTGCCCTTGCACATCCCGTTGAACCAAGGGGCAAGAAACGGTCTCATGCTCGTAGACCACACAAATATCACACCCTTGCTTTGTTGAAGGCTCTTTTTCTGGGTGTTTTAGCTTGAAAACTTCGTCCGAGAGTTTATCAAAATCCTTCCTCAAAGCATCGTAGTCACTGGTGCTCACCGCTTTCACCTCATGCCTTTCATGCCTCCTTCTTGGGTTTCCTCTCTCACTTCCCCACATGAAGTAATTCTTCATGATTTTCTCTATTACCGCGTATCCTTCATGCGGTTCTAGTTCCATAATAGCGCCACCCGAAGCGGTGTCAAGTGCAAGTCGAGAGTTACCGTTAACACCGTGGTAGAAGGTGTGGAAGACTTGGAGATCATCGAGGTTGTGGTGAGGACAAAGCCTTTGATATTCTTTATACCGTTCCCATGCTTCATAGAGGTTTTCTCCATCCAATTGTGAGAAATTCGTAATTTGATTCCGATAATAAGCCATCTTGGAAGGAGGGAAGTATTTATTTAGGAAAGCCACGGCTAGCTCCTCCCAAGTGGTGAAACTATCAGGAGTTTGACTCCTCAACCAATCCTTTGCCTTTCCCGTGAGGGAGAAAGGGAAAAGCCTCAAGAGCTTTGCATCTTCCGAGATCCCATTTATCTTGAATGTAGCACACACTTCAAGAAATGTTGTCAAGTGAGAATTGGGATCCTCGTTGTCTCTCCCCGAGAATTGGTTGTGAAATTATGTCCCCTGTTCAAGCTTGTGTCTCGGGTATTGTTGCGACAGACCTTGAACTCTTTGCACACCAGTTCAACTGACAGTTCAAGGTATGGCTGAGACACCCCTTGGACACCTCTCATAAAGATCCAGCAGTTAGTGAAGATAACTGAAACACACACAGTTAACAGAACCCAAACTCTACCAGAGAGTGTTCCAATAGATTATTTATGCAGTGTATCAAGCAGTACCGGGAACCAAAGTAGAAGAAACAAAACAGGAGCACGCACGGTATGTTACCCAGTTCGGCCTCGCCTACTTTGGGGGGTTTCCCACACCCTATAATGGGGCACAAATCGTATTACGAGAATTAGAGCTACAAGTGGTCTTACTCTTACACAACTCCGAGTTTGTAATTGCCTAGCCTCTAACACTCCGTCTCTCGGATTTGCGATCTCGGTTCGTCGCTACTCCCCTCGATCCCCTGTGGGTAGGAGGAGACTTCTCTCTCGGCCTAGTCTTGAACTTCTCGGAAGTTCAGTCGTCTTCTTTCAAAGACGTAGCTTGATAGCTGTGTGTGTGTACTTCGTTGATCCTTCAGCACAGCCTGAACACCACACTGTGCAGACGGTTGCTTCTGGGCTGATATTCCGATGTGGAATAGCCAGCCGTCGCTTCTCCCCCAATCTCACGAACTCTCGTGTTTAGCTTTTTCTATCGGGAGGCGCACATATGAGGATGCCCTAGCATTGCATTTATACGCTAGGAGGAAACCCTAATCCGATCAGAATATGTCGTCAAATACTTCAGAGATGATGCAAAATATTTGCTGAATATTCGATCTATCTTTAAAGATGACTTCCACCCCAAGTCAACCGATATTCCCTCAGCCAATCTGCGTATATTTGATCGCACAGTTCTTTTATGATGATCCGTCGTTTGGCTTCCATCAAATAGCTTTGTCGATATCTTCAGGATGTCAATCAAATAAGATATCTGCTTCAATCTCGTCGTCGATAGCTTCTTCATAAGATATCTTCTTCGACAAGTTAGACAAGAGGTTTCCAATTTCGGCAGGGAAATATTAGAGTGACCTCTCGAAAGATCTGTGTCATTGCTGACTGGCTCCAACTGGAAAGATTCTCAATCTTTAGTATCTTCAGAATAACCGTATCTTGATCATGCGTCTTCTGTACGCTGTACTTCTGTGCCAGCATCTGATTGATCTCTAGCTTGAACTGTCTAAAGATGTTTTGTCAAATACATGCCAATCATGGGAACATCAATCTCCCCCTTGGCATTTTGGCAAAACCGAATCTATCTTTAGACCAAAACTACTCCCCCTTTTTGCCACAAACTGGCAAGGGGTCCAACCGACTTCATCCAGTCAATCAATCAGCGCATGCTGATGCTGAGGGAGCACTTACGACTCTTTGGTATCTGAAGTCTGGTCAACATGGCCTGGGATACGCGCACATACCGTGAGACTGTCGGACCAAGATGTCTTAGCAGCTGTTCGAATTCCTGAATGATCTCTACTTCCTTCAGTAGAATATAGTCAGAGCTGCTGTTGGGAATGACTCCCTTGGGACTGACGACTTATTAGGTAGCCTCTTAGAGATGACCTTCTTCTACGCTTTCTTCCACTTTGCTGCATCTGTACCGACTGATCACATTTCATGCTCAGATCCTTTAGTTGATACACTGGGCGGAGCCGCTCCTGGAGCATTCTTCTTCCTTTGCTTGGATGTACTTGCTCCCCCTGCATCTGTACCGTGTTATTCCTCTGGGTGGATACTTCTGTCGAGAATGATTGGATGGTCACTTTCTTATCAGTACTCTCTTTAGTTCAGCCATTGACACTGAGTCCCGATTTCCCTTGAAACTCCATCATCTGGTCTCCCGTCACCGGATCACTTCTTCAACAGATGTCTTCACAGTAGTCCTGTCTGTGTCTAACGTTTCTGGTGTCTTAACAAGCTCATCTCCTTCATGAGTGATAGTGCCTACCTTGTCCAAGTCTTGGACAGTCTTATCAAGGTCCATGTCCATTAAGTTCGTCATCTTTCTGAAACTTCTGATCCTCAATCATATTGAATTATTGTAATAGCCCAATTTAGAAATTGACTGATTGGAATACATTTTGAAATTAATATGATGGAAAAAATATTAATTAAGGGATTAATTAAGAATATGGAAACGTATGGTTATGAGATTTATTTTTAATCAATCATCACAAATCCAGTAATTAATTCGTCTCTTCCTCTGCGTTTAAATTTCTTTCTTCTCTCTTTATCAATATGAAAAAAAGAAGAAAAAAAATCATGTAGTGAGGAAGGTCTAGCCTCCATCCATCGTTCAAGAAGAGAAAAAACTTGTTTATCGATGTTGGGAAGGTAAGGAGGTATCTAATCTTATTGTTATATGGCCGGTTTTGAATAATCAGATTTGTCGACTAAACTTAAACAAAACATAACTTCGGTTTTAGATATTCAAATAATGTGTTTCTTGATTTGGTGTTATTCTACTCAAAATAAGCTTTCCGACCATATAAGATTTGTGCTTTGATTCAACCTGAGGCGTTCTAAATCTGAATTTTAAGAAGATGTCCAGAATCTGTTTGTTTTTTTTATAAACATGTTGACTGGTTTTTAAGTAGGTTTAATTTCCGTTACTGTTATTCAAAGCTAGCGATTCTGAGTTTTATCATGTTCTATTCAAAAAGGGCTTTCTAACCATATAAAATTCGAGTATTGATTCACTCTATGTTTTTTCTAAAATTGAGTTACAAGATGGAAGTGAAAACTGTTTTCTGCGATCCTGGACAGATCTGTCGAACGATTTTCAAATCAAAATAACTTATGTTTTTCTTACTGAAATAGAACGTTTTATGGTTCTATCATTATCTACATGAAAAGAGCTTTCTAGCAGTATATAATGCGTGCAATTATCCTTTCTGAGTTGTTCTGAAATCAGATTTGAAGTTGGTGTTCTACGCTGTGTTGTAATTTTGGCAGATATGACAACATGTTTTGAAATGGGCATAACTCATCTTTTAAGGGTGCAAATTGGGTGTTTTAAACATTTATGACATAGTACTCAAAGTGATCTTTCTAACAGCATGAAGAACATAATTTAATGTCGCATGAGTAATTCAGAAAATAAGTTTGAAGTTGGTACGTTGAATCTGAAATTTGCCAGTTTAATGAGAGAATGCATGTTGACTAAATTTGAATGATTTATAGTTTGAAGTTCACGTGTAAGTTTATGAATCCAAGGGTTTAAGTGTGACTTGTACGACTTTTAGGTGGTTATCATTTGATTCGGCATGATGTAAGTTATTGAAGTTATTTGGTGGGCGTGCGAGGTAAGTAATATGGACCCTTCTAGCTATTTCAAAAATTATTCTGTAAAATTATTTGGCATGCTCGTTTATTTCGAAATTGTTTTCTCAAAAACTTGAATCATGGGTGTAAATGCTTCTGAACCTACCTTATTCCCGATTATGATATTTTCGTGACTCTCGTTAAATATTTAAACCTCCAGTTTTACTTCTCGTGTCTCATGACTCATTTCTTCTATCTTATCTCGTGTAACTCGTGCCTAATGTCTCTTGTTAATGATTCATGTTTCGTGCTATCTCTCGTGTTTAACTCTAGCGGCTTGCAATCCAAACATGATTCGTGTTGCCCGCCATGGGGCAAAACATGGCATTCGTGTTGCCCGCCACGGGGCAAATCGTGGTATTCGTGTTGCCCGCCACAGGGCAAAATGTGGCACTCGTGTTGCCTAGTCGTAGGGCAAAATACGACGATAGCGTCCCGGGACCCATGCAGCGTGATTGGATTGCGAAGCCATTCCGCGTGATACGTGCTTGAAGCCATCTTGTCTTGTCATGTTCTTCGTGCTATATCCTTCACTCCCCGTGCTACAAGTTCTGGATTCTCGTGCTTGGTTAAATATCTATTTTTTTTATCATTCTCGCTTCGCTACATGTCTCCATGTATTTTGTCACCCGTGACTCATGTTAACTTATTTTAAATAATTATTTTGGCACTCATGATTCAGCCAGTTGGAGTCTATGTTACTTACACGAGCCGTGGACTCATGTTTTCCATGTTTATGTTTTTCAGATATTGCTAATTGGACTCTGGGGATATAAGTGAGAGACGCGCTAGTAAGGGTATTAATAATAAGTACTTTTGGAGACTTAGACGGTTTGATTACTTGAATACTGAAATAACAAGTGCGTGTAATTAGTTAATGGATTTCATTTTATTTAAGCTATATTTCCATTGTAAATAAATTTATGCATGTATTGTCTAGAGGCTTCGTACGTTCCATCTGTGATTTAGGGGACGTGCGGCCGATGTGACACCATTTTGGAGTTTAAAATTTTTGGGGTGTTACATTTAATGGTATCAAAGCAATAGGTTCCGTTCTTGCATATATGTTAATAAGAAAGCAGAGATTTTACGTTCATAAAATATCGCGCGCGAGTGGGGTAGACTATAAGAACTTTATTTTGGGAATTTTATTTTGCACGCGCTTATAATTCTTTTGCATGAACTTTAACTTCTTGTGAATGTAATGAAACTTGACTATTGAGGTTCTCTATGAGCTTTTGGAGGTTATCGGCTTAATTATACATGCCAAGTCCTTGTTTGCCCAATGTATGTTATTGAACATGTTTTTGGAGTATAAAAGTCATATTATTTGTACCCACTTATTTTTACTTTTGTTTTACTTTTAAAGTGAAAAACTTGAGGTTTTAGGTATGTCCTTATTTTAATTTTAAAAAAATGAAAATGTTTTTCGGGAATTGAAAAATATATCAGTGTGCAACAAATATTAACCATCCATTTGTACTTCGTGGATCATGTGCTTGGTGTTATACTTGTTACTCTATTGTATTGAACTTATTTTTGTATGAACCCTGACTTTGATGGATCACTCACTTAGGTTTGTATGACAAAAGAAAAGTGTTTGCTGTGATTATGATATTAACTTCAGAGAGTGAAATTTGATTGTTTACAATACGTCTTGTTAATCGACCACTCAAAGCTTTGGAGTTGTATGTGATTGACCTTCTTTCAATTACTTCTAATGCTACGTGATTATTAATTATTTGTCAGTTTGCTTGTGTTATTTGAATTAACTGTTTGAGTCAACTGTTGTAGTAAGTTGTTGATGATCGTTATTAATGACAAGTACACTTATCTGACGAGTAATTATAAGGTATTTTGTAAAGAATGTCATTGTAAACATACACTTATATGTTTGTGCTAGAACGAAAAGAAGTAGATGTGATTACACAAATTGTACTTTGGAGTGCATTATTAAGTACAAAAGAAAAATCAATTGCTAGCATTTTATTTTAATTAGGCAAGGTTTATGTTTTTGCAATTCAGGGGGCATCGTCGGAAGTTTGCTGAGGTTTTTAGTTAATAGCTTTCTCATTTATGCAATAACATATAAAGGATAGTGTGTTGGTTAAATTGCAATTATGAAACAAGTTTCTTTAGTTTAATGAATAGTTGATTTTTGCCTATCGTAAGTATTTTGATGATGAAATTATAACGTGACTTTATAGACTGACTCTTGAGAAGGGAGTATTTGTTTAAAAATAAATAAATATCCATACATATTCATTCTGTTGGTCAACTATTTGGAGTTATGAAGTTTCGAGAACATTTTCCCATTCAGGTTAGTAGATGTTAATTTTAAAGTTTAAGAATTTCTCAAGGTCGGCTTTTGAACATGATATGTATGTAATAAGTTATGCATGATGCATCTGAGTCTATGTATGTGCTTATAACCTTCAGGTTTTGCTGAATAATGTATTTGGGTCATCTTGTGATAAGTTTGTGGAGTTCGTTATTGATGTCATATACTTTGGGAGATGCGTTTGAATTTATGAACACCTGAGATTGACTGGGTTAGTATGAGTAAAAAAAAAGAACTTCTTAAAAAGAGCATATATATGAGTGAATTTTGAACATTCGTAATTTGTAGCACATTGCTTATAAAGGTTAAACACTTATAGACCCTAATAAGTAGAGTAATGGAAATGTCTTGGATTTATATCTTTATGTGCTAGAATGATATTATAAGGAATTTTTCTGGAGGATTTGAGTATACTTCCATATTAGTATGAGTAACACATAAGCTGGTTAGTTACACCACAATGTGAATATGGTTTCGGAAGTTAAAGGAGTGTTTTGATGTCTGTCATATCGTAGCTATCTTAAATATTAATTTGCGACTGATACTTATTATTTAAAGACGTCTGGGTTACATCTTGATAGTTTTATTGTTTACACTTAGAGTCTACAGAATTCTCAAGAATGAAAGTATTTGACTGCAATTTGGAGTTAGCAATGATTGTTGTGGGTGTTCTGCACCTATTTTTTGGTGGTATTATTTTGTATGACTGGCTGCAAGAATTTTCACGTTTAATTAAAGAGTAAAAGTTGTTGATAAATTGGGGAGTTTGACACAAGAGCTAAAGTGTGGCTAGACTAGTTGTATAAGTATTCAATTTTAGTCACATGTCTTTTTGGTGAAGCAAGAGATTGATACTTTTGGGTGTAAGTATAATTCTAGTTTTCATCTTCGAGCACTACTTACGATAGTATGGTTGAACGCATAAGATTAATCAAGTCTAGGTAAATCATTGATTTTAAGTTAGAGTAGCGCAGTGGAAGCGTGGTTGGCGAAACTACTTTTCATGGTTACAAGTGTGAATCTTTCTAATTAGAATATGATTGTCTACCCTTGATGATGAATTTTCAAGTAATGACATTTTTTCTCTTAACTTATAGTCACTGTTAATTGTACATCATGACGCTAATAAGATATATCAAAATTTGTATAGTAGAGACTCGAGGTGTATCTCTAATTTTTGAGGAAGTTTATGTAATGCATTGAAAACCAACGTGAATTTGAATATGATTTTGCACCATATTGAGAGATGGACATAGTAACAAATGTTAAATCTTGGTGTTATTTAAATTATGCACGAAATTTTGGAATTCATAAGACATGCGTTCATCATCGATTAAGTTTACTCATTAAAATTGGATTAGTTAAATATTTAGATGTCACGTTATGGAGCATTGAATGAATGTATGGTTCATATGTTGGATGATTATGGATGAAGAATTGTTAGCAAACTTGTATATTTTCAGTACATAGTTAAAAAAAATGATGATGGTTAAATGGAAAACCTTTACTTCGAAGTTGGTGTTTTTTATTTATTTTTCATGTGATATTCCTAAGGAGATTATGAAGTTTTCATATGTGATGAGTGAGCCCGTGTTTCAATGGAACTCGGGAGATTTGGAGTTGCTTGCTTTGTTAGATGATGTTTCTTTTCAATAAATGATGCTTTGCTTTGCATTTTAATTGATGAGTTTATATGTTGTATGTACATGTTTGGTGTAAGAGATAATCACAATGTCAAATAAATGGTGAAGTTTGAATAAGACTTGCACATAACTTGATGAGATTGATTTTTTTTTAAATTGAGCAAAGGCGATTTATTTGCTTGCAAACTTGTCTTTATTAATTCTTCCCTGTAAGGATTTATATTTGTTTTATTTTCTTTTGCATCATGTTAAGAGAACAATGTTTAGCATTGACAGCACTGACCGAGTATAGTTAGAGTCGATTGAATTAGTAATGTTTTCTTTTCATAAATGGAGTATCGAGTTTAGAGGACTAAACTCCTTTTAAAGGAGGGAATAATGTAATAGCCCAATTTAGAAATTGACTGATTGGAATACATTTTGAAATTAATATGATGGAAAAAATATTAATTAAGGGATTAATTAAGAATATGGAAACGTATGGTTATGAGATTTATTTTTAATCAATCATCACAAATCCAGTAATTAATTCGTCTCTTCCTCTGCGTTTAAATTTCTTTCTTCTCTCTTTATCAATATGAAAAAAAGAAGAAAAAAAATCATGTAGTGAGGAAGGTCTAGCCTCCATCCATCGTTCAAGAAGAGAAAAAAACTTGTTTATCGATGTTGGGAAGGTAAGGAGGTATCTAATCTTATTGTTATATGGCCGGTTTTGAATAATCAGATTTGTCGACTAAACTTAAACAAAACATAACTTCGGTTTTAGATATTCAAATAATGTGTTTCTTGATTTGGTGTTATTCTACTCAAAATAAGCTTTCCGACCATATAAGATTTGTGCTTTGATTCAACCTGAGGCGTTCTAAATCTGAATTTTAAGAAGATGTCCAGAATCTGTTTGTTTTTTTTATAAACATGTTGACTGGTTTTTAAGTAGGTTTAATTTCCGTTACTGTTATTCAAAGCTAGCGATTCTGAGTTTTATCATGTTCTATTCAAAAAGGGCTTTCTAACCATATAAAATTCGAGTATTGATTCACTCTATGTTTTTTCTAAAATTGAGTTACAAGATGGAAGTGAAAACTGTTTTCTGCGATCCTGGACAGATCTGTCGAACGATTTTCAAATCAAAATAACTTATGTTTTTCTTACTGAAATAGAACGTTTTATGGTTCTATCATTATCTACATGAAAAGAGCTTTCTAGCAGTATATAATGCGTGCAATTATCCTTTCTGAGTTGTTCTGAAATCAGATTTGAAGTTGGTGTTCTACGCTGTGTTGTAATTTTGGCAGATATGACAACATGTTTTGAAATGGGCATAACTCATCTTTTAAGGGTGCAAATTGGGTGTTTTAAACATTTATGACATAGTACTCAAAGTGATCTTTCTAACAGCATGAAGAACATAATTTAATGTCGCATGAGTAATTCAGAAAATAAGTTTGAAGTTGGTACGTTGAATCTGAAATTTGCCAGTTTAATGAGAGAATGCATGTTGACTAAATTTGAATGATTTATAGTTTGAAGTTCACGTGTAAGTTTATGAATCCAAGGGTTTAAGTGTGACTTGTACGACTTTTAGGTGGTTATCATTTGATTCGGCATGATGTAAGTTATTGAAGTTATTTGGTGGGCGTGCGAGGTAAGTAATATGGACCCTTCTAGCTATTTCAAAAATTATTCTGTAAAATTATTTGGCATGCTCGTTTATTTCGAAATTGTTTTCTCAAAAACTTGAATCATGGGTGTAAATGCTTCTGAACCTACCTTATTCCCGATTATGATATTTTCGTGACTCTCGTTAAATATTTAAACCTCCAGTTTTACTTCTCGTGTCTCATGACTCATTTCTTCTATCTTATCTCGTGTAACTCGTGCCTAATGTCTCTTGTTAATGATTCATGTTTCGTGCTATCTCTCGTGTTTAACTCTAGCGGCTTGCAATCCAAACATGATTCGTGTTGCCCGCCATGGGGCAAAACATGGCATTCGTGTTGCCCGCCACGGGGCAAATCGTGGTATTCGTGTTGCCCGCCACAGGGCAAAATGTGGCACTCGTGTTGCCTAGTCGTAGGGCAAAATACGACGATAGCGTCCCGGGACCCATGCAGCGTGATTGGATTGCGAAGCCATTCCGCGTGATACGTGCTTGAAGCCATCTTGTCTTGTCATGTTCTTCGTGCTATATCCTTCACTCCCCGTGCTACAAGTTCTGGATTCTCGTGCTTGGTTAAATATCTATTTTTTTTATCATTCTCGCTTCGCTACATGTCTCCATGTATTTTGTCACCCGTGACTCATGTTAACTTATTTTAAATAATTATTTTGGCACTCATGATTCAGCCAGTTGGAGTCTATGTTACTTACACGAGCCGTGGACTCATGTTTTCCATGTTTATGTTTTTCAGATATTGCTAATTGGACTCTGGGGATATAAGTGAGAGACGCGCTAGTAAGGGTATTAATAATAAGTACTTTTGGAGACTTAGACGGTTTGATTACTTGAATACTGAAATAACAAGTGCGTGTAATTAGTTAATGGATTTCATTTTATTTAAGCTATATTTCCATTGTAAATAAATTTATGCATGTATTGTCTAGAGGCTTCGTACGTTCCATCTGTGATTTAGGGGACGTGCGGCCGATGTGACACCATTTTGGAGTTTAAAATTTTTGGGGTGTTACAATTATACTCAATATCTGTCTCTCTTTGACATCAAGACATGAATAGCTGGGGGATCCACCAACGTATGGGCATCCTCCAGAACGTCATCATGCTTCCTTCCGGTCCCTTAAATTTTCTTTGGATAATATCTGGATGACTTTTGTGGTAAACCTGTCTTACCACCCTACTCCATAGTTGAGACCGCATCATCTGGCACATTTTCCTCCAAATCTACAGCCTGGGCTACTGGGGACTGGTCAGCTTTTGTCTCAACATGATTGGAAATCTTCTAGTTTAGCAACTCATTACTAATATCATCAATATCCTTGAACGGCGCATCCAGGTCTTCATGCTTGTAGGGTGTATGGGACTCTTCCATCACATTACCCAATTGCTTTGCTTCCAGTCCTCTACTTGCATTCTCATTCTCCTGCTTAACAGGATCACACTCTTCGCCCTGTGGACTTACCCTTCTTCTGTATAAACACTCACAGAAACTCCCTCTTGGTAGCAGGAGAACAAGCCTTGGGTGAGCAGAGGAGATTACCTCATTTAGGGTCAGGAAATCGTCTGATTTTCCATTACAGTCTGCACACTTTCCTTGTTTCGGGTAGATACTCCCTTCCTTTCCTTCTGTTCCAGCTTCCTGTTGATAGGTGGTCAGCCCAACTGTTTGAGCTGGTGTTCTGCCTGTGACTGACCCCTGTCTGGAACACTTAGTTCTTGGTAACACACAGACCCAAGGAGGATCTGAGTGTTTCAAACTGAACGGCATCAAGTGGTTTGGTGAATATGTCCGCCAATTGTTTGTCTGTTGTAACATGCGTAAGAGTAACCACCTTCTGTTCAACCAGCTCTCGGATGAAGTGATGTCTGATATCTATGTGTTTCGTCCTGGAGTGTTGTACTGGGTTCTTTGAGATACTGATTGCGCTCATGTTGTCACAATACAGGGTCATTTCTTATTGTTTAACTCCGTATTCAAACAGCATCTGCTTCATCCATAGAAGTTGAGTGCAGCTGCTTCCTGCTGCTATGTATTCGGCTTCAGCCGTAGACAGTGAGATGCTGTTTTGCTTTTTACTAGAACCACGAGACCAAGTTATTTCCTAAGAAGAAGCATCCTCCAGATGTGCTCTTTCGATCTTCATCGTTTCCTGCCCAGTCTGCGTCGCAGTAGCCAACCAGATGTGGATTGGTGTCCTTGGTATACCAGATTCCAAAGTCAACAGTCCCGCATACATACTTTATGATTTTCTTAACTTGTAGGAGATGACTTTCCTTGGGGTCTGCCTGGTATCTTGCACAAACGCCAACGGTATAAGCTATATCTGGTCTACTAGCTGTCAAGTACAGGAGGCTTCCAATCATACTCCTGTACAGCGTCTGATCGACCTTTGTTCCAGCCTCGTCTTTGGTAATCTTTATGTGAGTAGCGGCCGGAGTTCGTTTGTGACTTGCTTTCTCAAGGTCAAATTTCTTTATCAGATTCTTGGCATACTTGCTTTGAGAGATGAAAATGACGTCTTCCTTCTGAGTCACCTGGAGTCCTAGAAAGTAGTTCATTTCCCCAACCATGCTCATCTTGAACTCCTTCTGCATCTGTTCCACAAACTGATCCACCAGGTTCTGGGTATTGGACCCAGACACAATATCGTCAACATGGATTTGTGCGATAATAAAGTCTGACCTTGTGTGTTTAACGAACAGGGTCTTGTCCACTCCCCCTCACACATATCCATGATCGGCGAGGAACACTGTGAGACGCTCATACCAAGCTCTAGGTGCTTGTTTGAGACCGTATAATGCTTTCTTCAGGTGGTACACTGATGCTGGGTGATGCGGATCTTCAAATCCTTTCGGTTGAGCGACAAAAACCTCCTCATTCAGAAGTCCGTTTAGGAAGGCACTTTTGACATCCATCTGGAACAGTCGAAACTTTAAGTGACATGCCAGAGCAAGCAGTAGGCGAATGGCTTCAAGGCGTGCAACCGGAGCAAAGGTTTCCTCAAAGTCTATCCCTTCTATTTGAGTATATCCTTGTGCCATTAGGCGAGCTTTGTTTCTTGTGATGTTTCCCAATGCGTCGGACTTGTTTTTGAAGATCCATTTTGTACCAATAACGTTGACCCCATCAGGTCTCGGAACCAGATCCCATACATCGTTTCTAGCAAATTCGTCCAGTTCTTCCTGCATAGCGAGGACCCAATACTCATCAAGTAACGCCTCCTTTATGTTTTTAGGCTTGATTGATGAGAGGAAACACGAGCAAGCAGGCAATTCTCTGGAGTTGCTCTAAATTTTGCGAGTTTGAACTCCGTCACTAGGTGAGCCAATAACTTCAGAGATTGGGTGATCCCTGGCAATTCGTCGAGACGGTTGTAGCGTAGTAACATTTTCTCGGGGGTTGGCAGTAACAGCTTCGTCAGAGGGATGATCTTCAGTGGAGTTGTCAGGCGATCCTTCAGTCGGTTCATGCTCAGTCTGCTGGGATGATGGTTGTGTTGCCGGAGTTGTGCTGGTGCTGTCCTCAGCGTCGTCCGGGACCGCCTGTACGAACACTTCATCCTTTACTCTGACATTTATAGATTCCATGACTGATCCTGTGTGCTTGTTGAATACCCGATATGCTCGACTGTTTGAGGAATACCCAAGAAAGAACCCTTCATCACTCTTCGGATCCAGTTTTTGTCGGTACTCCCGGTCGTTCAGAATGTAGCACTCACTTCCAAAAATGTGGAAATATTTGACAGTGGGCTTCTTTCCTTTCCAGAGTTCATTGCAGGTCTTCTCCGTTCCAGTGCGTATAGTGACTCGATTTATAATGTGACATGCTGTGTTCATAGCTTCGGACCAAAACTTCAGAGGGACCTTTTTGGCATGGATCATCACCCGGGCCATCTCTTGAATGGTACGGTTCTTTCGTTCCACCACTCCATTCTGCTGAGGGGTGATTGCTGACGCAAACTGATGAGAAATTCCATGCTTCGTACAGTAGGCACTCATAGTAACATTCTTGAATTCTGTGCCATTGTCACTCCTGATGGATATCAGTTTTTCCCCTTTGTCTTCCCTTTCTCGTTGGATAAGAGTAGCCAGCTCTATGAATTGTTGAGCAGCTTCCATCTTGTCTCGAAGGAACCTTGTCCAGGTGAATCTAGTGAAGTCGTCAACACAGACCAGGACATACTTCTTTCCTCCATAGCTCTCATTTTGCATTGGTCCCATCAAGTCCATATGGATCAGTTCCAGAGGTCGGTTGGTGCTTATTTGAGAGACCTTGGGGTGTGATGCTTTTGTCTGTTTCCCGATCTGACATTCTCCACACATCACATCCTGACTTCCTTTGACATTTGGTATTCCCCTGATGAGTCCAGATGAGCAGAGTTTTTTCAATGTCTTGAGATTCAGATGTCCCAACCGTCTGTGCCAAAGGGACATCTCATCTGCTTGACTAGACTGACAGGCTGTTTCAGTTCCTGTTCCAGACCCTGTTCCATCAGATCCGATGAGATAACAGTTGTTGGCTGCTCTGCTTCCTTTCATGAATATTCCCCCATCTTTGTCGAGAACTTGGCATGAGTTGTGAGTGAACTTGACATGGTATCCTCCATCGCAAAGTTGACTTATGCTGATCAGGTTCACTTTCAGTCCTTCAACTAGGAGAGTGTCTTCGAGGACAGGTAGATCCGGAACCTTCAATGTCCCACAGCCGATTACCTGTCCCTTTCCTCCGTCTCCGAAGGTGACGAACTGCTTCTTAATTACAGGTTGAATCTTCATAAGAAATCTGGGGTCTCCTGTCATATGGGCCGAGCATCCGCTGTCGAAGTACCAGCGATCTTTCTCCATGTGACTTGAAGAGCTGAACGCAACCATGCAAACATCTTTACTTCTGTAAGTTTTGGTGTCTGTCATCTTGAACAGTTTCAGGATCCCACTCAGTGTGTCGAGTGTTTGCTTTGATACCATTTGAAATTATGTCCCCTGTTCAAGCTTGTGTCTCGGGTGTTGTTGTGACAGACCTTGAACTCTTTGCACACCAGTTCAACTGACAGTTCAAGGTATGGCTGAGACACCCCTTGGACACCTCTCGTAAAGATCCAGCAGTTAGTGAAGATAACTGAAACACACACAGTTAACAGAACCCAAACTCTACCAGAGAGTGTTCCAACAGATTATTTATGCAGTGTATCAAGCAGTACCGGGAACCAAAGTAGAAGAAACAAAACAGGAGCACGCACGGTATGTTACCCAGTTCGGCCTCGCCTACTCTGGGGGGTTTCCCACACCCTATAATGGGGCACAAATCGTATTACGAGAATTAGAGCTACAAGTGGTCTTACTCTTACACAACTCCGAGTTTGTAATTGCCTAGCCTCTAACTCTCCGTCTCTCGGATTTGTGATCTCGGTTCATCGCTACTCCCCTCGATCCCCTGTGGGTAGGACGAGACTTCTCTCTCGGCCTAGTCTTGAACTTCTCGGAAGTTCAGTCGTCTTCTTTCAAAGACGTAGCTTGATAGCTGTGTGTGTGTACTTCGTTGATCCTTCAGCATAGCCTGAACACCACACTGTGCAGACGGTTGCTTCAGGGCTGATATTCCGATGTGGAATAGCCAGCCGTCGCTTCTCCCCCAATCTCACGAACTCTCGTGTTTAGCTTTTTCTCTCGGGAGGCGCACATATGAGGATGCCCTAGCATTGCATTTATACGCTAGGAGGAAACCCTAATCCGATCAGAATATGTCATCAAATACTTCAGAGATGATGCAAAATATTTGCTGAATATTCGATCTATCTTTAAAGATGACTTCCACCCCAAGTCAACCGATATTCCCTCAGCCAATCTGTGTATATTTGATCGCACAGTTCTTTTATGATGATCCGTCGTTTGGCTTCCATCAAATAGCTTTGTCGATATCTTCAGGATGTCAATCAAATAAGATATCTGCTTCCATCTCGTCGTCGACAGCTTCTTCATAAGATATCTTCTTCGACCAGTTAGACAAGAGGTTTCCAATTTCGGCAGGGAAATATTAGAGTGACCTCTCGAAAGATCTGTGTCGTTGCTGACTGGCTCCAACTGGAAAGATTCTCAATCTTTAGTATCTTCAGAATAACCGTATCTTGATCATGCGTCTTCTGTACGCTGTACTTCTGTGCCAGCATCTGAGTGAGCTCTAGCTTCAACTGTCTAAAGATGTTTTGTCAAAGACATGCCAATCATGGGAACATCAGGTTGGATTGAACCATTTGAATTGTGGACGTCTTCAAGTCAAAATCCCGGTTATCAACCGTCGGTACGAGGATTGGAGAGCGATACCCATATGCCGTAGGAGTGGCATAATCCTTTAGGGCTCTTCTAGCTAGGGGCAAGGGTGGAAGGTTATCTTGGTTTCCTTGACGAGGAGGGGGGCGGAGGGGGAAGTCTATTATCTCTATCTCCCATGACTTCTTGAGTGTTGGAAGTTGATCCTTTGTCTTTGTTGGTCTTACTCCTTGTAAGATGAGGGTTAACTAGCTCTCTTATATGTCGGTTCAAGTCTCTATCCACGATTTGAGTAAGCTTTTTGGTCTTCGGTGGCATAAAAGGAGTGAACCTACAAGGGAAGCCAATTAACACAAGTAAGCGTAGTGAATAAGTTCAAGAATTGCAAGCAACAAAGTAAATAAAGTAAAACATGGAATAGTCGGAGCACTAAATGATTTTCCTAGGGGTAATCTAGCTATTGCTCCCCGGCAACGGTGCCATTTTGACATTTGCAATAAATTGTATAGTCAAAAGATATTTATAATTTGACCGGTAAGACCGGTGTCGGAGAGCAAACGGATTACGCGCTAGAATTATCAAATTTTCTTACTCGGCTAATTCCTAAAATTCAAGTGTGAAGATTATCAATGATTTAAAACAAGTATGAAATGGTTTTAGGGGATTAAAATCAATTAAAAGCGAGTTTCGAGGGATTAATCCTCTCCTTGGCAATTTCCCAATGATCATGCATACAAGAGTTCAATTAATTATGAGTTGATAGGTTTAAAACCTAACTTAGGCTAGGACTAGACAAACTATCATGCAAGTCTAATCCTAGTCAAGTCATCTTAGTTAGAATCTCACTAATTAAAGAGTATTGATTCACTATATAGCATTTATTCTCACAAGTGCTATATGCATAAAGTTCTAGTTAACCTCTCACCATGCACTTACTCTCATAAATGTTGGTTAAGTTCAATTTTACTATATCCAAACCATCACTAAGCTCTCTCGATACTTAGATCATAGTTCTAACACAAACATGTCACTTAGGCATTTTATCAAACACTTAGTAGCATGTCTAACATGAAGATCATAGTAAAATGAAATCAACTTCATAAAATCCATGTAGATGTATATACAATTATCATTGAGTACTGACGGAGCCCACCGCACTGTCGTTAAGGTGCGATGTTCTCTGTGCAAAAATAAATTTATATCTCCGCTACTCGCGACTTCACTACTGGGTAGCAAGTGGTAAGTAGGGGTCGAACCCAAGGGAATTGGTGGATAAGTTGTTCTTTAATGAAGCTTATGCATAAATTAAATGCGATTGGGGTTGGGTTTGAGTGTGCTTTGAGAACTGAAAGTAAATTACAACAGTTGATAATAGACTGTAAGGAAAGGATTCGGTTTAGGGGTTTCATATCATATCATCGTTCATCATTGACCTCTACTGATCATACTAAGTGTTCAAAAGTGTATCAAGGCCATTTCAAGCACTTGACTTGCCACACTGTCTAGCCCATTTCAAGGCATAGAGCACTTGTTCTATTTAGACTAATACCCCATTTCAAGGTATATTAACCTATGTGCATCCATTTGATCAATCATTTCCGATCAACCAAATGGTGTTTTAAAGAGGTCGAACTCCTCAGATAAGCTTTGCCATTTCAAGCATCCACTTACCCGAGTATGTTCACGAACCCCACGGAAGAGTTTTTCCATTTCAAGCATCCACTCAACCTTGGAAGTTCTGACCTAATATGTGGCACATAGAACAAGTTTTGAAACACTAAGTAGCATTAAGCATAGAGTCTAGAACGGTTTATGATATAAATACTGCCTCTACCGAATACAAGCTTTAGCTACTTGTATTCATGTCAAGGAATACAAGCAAACCATGGCTTTGAACAAGGATACCGAAAAGGAGAATAACTTTAAAAGTAAGAACAATATATACGGAAAGTAAAGGACAAGTCAGGGAAGAGAAAGTCGTGGCTTTTGTACCTACAATACGTGGAGGAGAGGAGCTCCTAAGCAAGATCCAAGCAAGGAAAAGTAGCTCCAAAATGAAGAACAAAATGTGTATTGAAAGTGAAGAGAAGAGGGTTAAGCCCTCTATCTCTCTAAAGAACTCGTGGATTGTTGGATTTGTGGGATACATTTACAAGGAGAGGGCATCTCTATTTATAGGCTAAGGGGAGGCAAGGGTGTGGATGAGAAGAGAGACACTTGTCACAAGGGAAGAGGGAGAGCAAAAGCCATCGGGGTGAGTCATCACTCCCAAAAGCCGCCGGCCACATGGAGGAAGGGGAGAGGTGGAGTGGCTTAGCCGCCGGCTAGTTGGAGGAGAGAAGAGAGTTTGTGAGTTTTGTGAGCTCATCCCAAAAAGCCATCGGTCCTTTCAGCTTCGGACTGACTCTGGTTGCCCTCTGGTTGGACTTGTTTTGAGTGATTCCACGTTAGGTTCTTGAAAGTCGGAATTTGGTCGTGACCTGGAATGACTCGTAATTCATTTTCAGCTTTAAAACTCCTCCTTGGCTTGTATTCTCTCTAGACTTCAAAATACCCTATAGATAAATATCGGAACTAACAAGCAACGGTTAAATAGACAAAGAGTCTAATTTGGTGGGTTTAACTGTGTTTATGATTCATACAATTATGGTCCATCATATCACCCCACACTTTTAGTTGTTCCTCCCGAACAATGCTATTTAAGGGCGGAACACAATCTAAGTAAACTTTTAAATATGAAAGTGAGACTGTGGGATTAGATTTATCTTAATTCATGCATTACTTACTTATTACCAAACTAACCGTGTAAATACTTAGAAGAAACTTGATACTTGTACCTTCGCGCCGAGATGCAAATTAATTCGGATGTTTCAGGAGATAGCCCTTTTCAAGTTCCTGGACTGCATTCTCGGGATCGACTTGTACTATATGGTTTCCTTGTAGCTTTCTCTAGCACGTGATTCGGTTCGGGTTTCAGTGAGTTGAGCATTTTGATTTCTTTTTGGTGAGGGACAACTTCTGTAGTGAATCGGCCTTTGGCCTTTGGCCTTTGATATTGAGTTGGAGTTTCTTCACTTTTGTTCGGTTAAAACCTTCACAATTTTGGCCTTTGGCCTTTGATTAGCTTCTTTGAGCTTTTGCTTCTTTGTGACTTGCTAGCCCATTTTCTCAGCCTTTTTGGGAGGTCCAATCATCGCCCGCGAGCATATGGAAATACCTCCCCGCTCTTTCTCATCCTCACCGTTTTGCGCGGGTCAAAATGAGGGTCGCTCATTTGTTTTCCCGGCTACTCTGACTAGAGATAGGACGGTTTGATTCCCGTCCCGCCTCTTTGCATAAACGCTGCATGGTAGAGATGACTCTGACTCAACTGAAACCCGAAGTGCAGCCTCCACTGACTTCGTAAACCATATAGCTAGATTCGATCCTTCGAGTGCTTGCCAAGCCTCTCTAGGGCATTTTCTATCAACTCCACATCCCCTGTATATCTCAGCACAAAGGGACAAATGAGAAGTTACATCCTAAGTTTTTAAACAGTTGAATTTTCACAAGGTAAATGCATGAATTATGATTTATCTTTTCAACATTCTCAAGTTCATATTTTAAAAAAGATAATATTAAGGGAAAAGAAAAAGAAAAAGCATGTTAATTAACTATGTACAAAGGTGGTTCTCACCCCATACTTTTGAACGAAGGCGTGCCTCACAGCACGGATTAGTTCAAAAGTCATGCAAGCAAATATATACTGGAAAGGTGAGAATGAAAAACCTAAATGACAGAAATTAAATGACTGAAAGTAAGATAGGTGCCGGGTTACCTCCCGACCAGTGCATTTGTTTAACGTCGTTAGCTCGACAGTACCTCATTCCCGGATCATAAGGTTGGGTCCCATGGGCGTGTGAGGTCGAATTTATTCTCGGCTGCCCTTTAACTCCGAGAGGGTGAGGCTTCATTGACCATAGCTGCTGGTCCAATGAGTCATGCTCGCTTGTTACTCCTTTCGGGTTTCCATTCTTTCGGCCCATGTCTTTGCCGCTTCTTTATGTTTGAATAGTTGGCACCTTTGCGAGTTTGGAAGTTTGGTTTTGTGCCATTAAATGTAGGCGACATTAAGCATGCGCCTCTGCCAATCCTCTTCATTGTGGCAGTGATGTATGGTTATCTTGGAACGAGTGAGTTTTCAGGCAGTTTTCCTTGGCTTGTGACGAGTGAGAGTTCCTTTGTCGGCTTTTTTGGCTCATGCTCGTCCTCTAACTCCCCTTGCACCTCTTCATTATTGATTATATGATCTTCGGTGGCTATGATCGGCATAAAACACGAAGGGTTAAGTTGGGCCACTTCGACCATGAGGACTGGGTCTGTTTCAGGTGCTCCGACAGTGAGGACCAGGTCTTTCTCGGACAGTTCGGCAATGAGGTCCGGGACTTCCGTTGGTTGGGCAGTTAGGACTGTGATTTCCTCGGATGGATTGGTGATAAGGACCGGGCCTGATTTGGGCAGTTCTTCTTCTAACTCCCAGGGATAATCTGAATGGAGCTCTTCTTCAGGCAACCATGGGTCCTCATCCTTGTCATTCATATGGTCTCCGGGGGCAATCATACATGAGTCCGGGTCTATTTTGGGCAGTTCGGCACTGATGTCTGAGTATGTCTCGGGCAACTCTTCAGTTAGGACCGAAATTGATTTGGGTAGTTTGGCAATGCGGTCCCAGAGCTGGTTTGATGCTTCTTTTTGAGCCACCCATGATTCGTTGCTTTCAACCTGGATTTGGTGTACCATGTTGGCCAACTACTGGTTGCTAGATTCCAGCTCCGTTGTAACGTCCTCGAGTGGCTCGGCCTGATCTTCTCTTGGTCTTGCCCTCGCGGCCAAATCGTTTATCAATTTCTAAAGATCATCCATGTTTAAGTTATTAACCGAGCCTCCTGCCGAGTCATTAAGCCAATTCCACTCATATGGCATCATCCCATCGAGAAACCTTTGAAGAAGATCTGAGTTGCTGAATCCATGGTGCGGGCAGCTCGTTACAATAGAATCGAAGTACCATAAGTACTCGTCTAATGTTTCATCCCGGGATTGCTAAAGGTGGTTGATCTTCTCGCGGATTTCAAATTCGAAGAATGGTGGGAAAAACTCCTCATCAATCCAAGGCTCCTTTTGATAGTACATCGACATGGTGGTTTGTAAAAAATAAAAAGAACAACTACTCCGATTTATAAATCCAATTCCCCGGCAACGGCGCCAATTTTGACGGAGCCCACCGCACTGTCGTTAAGGTGCGATGTTCTCTGTGCAAAAATAAATTTATATCTCCGCTACTCGCGACTTCACTACTGGGTAGCAAGTGGTAAGTAGGGGTCGAACCCAAGGGAATTGGTGGATTAGTTGTTCTTTAATGAAGCTTATGCATAAATTAAATTCGATTGGGGTTGGGTTTGAGTGTGCTTTGAGAACTGAAAGTAAATTACAACAGTTGATAATAGACTGTAAGGAAAGGATTCGGTTTAGGGGTTTCTAAAATTATGTCCCCTATTCAAGCTTGTGTCTAGGGTAGTGTTGCCAAAGGCCTGGGACTCTTTGCACAACAGTTCAACACACAGAGGTTGAACTCTTATCACAACAGTTCAGCAAACAGATAAAAGCAGTAGAAACTCACAGAGTGATAACCCAGTTCGGCTCCGCCTACTCTGGGGGGTTTCCCACACCCGGAAAAGGGACAGCAAATCTTTATTACGAGTATAGGGATTCCACAGGGACTTACACTTACACCTTGTAATAGCCTAACCTCAATACTCCGTCTCTCAGATTTGCAACCGAGGTTCACCGCAATTCTCCTCGATCCCCTTCGTTCAGAACCTGCAGTCTGAACGTTCTCGACCTTCTCCAGAAGCTCAGATGCTTTCTTTCGAAAGCTTGTTCACCTTTGTTGTGTGCGGCAGTTGATACGCTTCAGACAGTCTGTGTTGCACTTGAACAGACTGCACTTACACCGATGTATTCTCAATGAGAAAACACAGCCGGCCGTCGCTTTCTTCTTCTACAATAAGCAGGATATGCTCGTGTGTTACTGATCTTTGAAAGCGATAGGAATTAGGGTTGCTCTTGCATTGTGTTTATATGCTCAAGCGAAACCCTAATTCGCACAAGATAATCCCATCAAATATTTAGGAAATATTCCTAGATATTTGATGAATATCTTTTTGAATCGGTTGGAAGATAATCCGAAGACTTCTTGCCCAAGTAAGCTTTGCCGCCTTAATGTAAATATTCATTCGAATATCTATTGCTCGAATAAGTCGCTGGCCGTCTTCAAGTTGACGAGATCTTCGTAGTCCAATATCTTCTGGGAACTATCCTTGCGTCTTATCCACGCTGTGTACGAGTGTTAGGATATGTTCGAACTCCCCCTGAACACCTGCTCGAACTGTCTAAGCTACGTTTTGCCAAACACATGCCACTTAAGGGAACATCAATCTCCCCCTTGGCATTTTGGCAAAACCAAATCAACTAGATAACTAAAACTACTAAAACTATCTAGACTTAGACATCTTGAGGGAACACAAAATTTGTCCTCTCAAAATTACTCCCCCTTTTTGCCATAAACTGGCAAGGGGTCCAACTAGTTCGAACAGTCAAGCGATAAATTGTGCCAGAACAAGCACATATGAGCAGAATGTGTGAAAAAGTTTAGAGGGTTTAGTGTTTCAAAGGACCTTTTAATCGGAAGCTTCTTCAATGGAGTCTTCTTCAGAGGCAGTAGCTTCTGATAAATCATCACTGGGGTAGCTGAGTGCTCGAGCAAGCCTGTTGATCCGGCGGCGCTGTTCCTTGTCCGCAGCAATGATAGCCTGTAGGTCCTTCAGAAGTTTGCTCCTTTCATCCATGCCCATTCTAGCTCCCCCTCGACTGGATTCCCCAATTTCTTTACCTGGCTTGCTCCCCCCTTTCAGATCATTCACATGCCGCTCTTTGTATAACTTGTGGTCCACTGTGAATTTGCTGGGAGCTTTAGTAAGGAGATCAGACGGGGCTTTCAAATCAGGGGCTTGATGAATAATCAGCTCATAAATCAGGGATGGAAAGCAGATCTGGTGCAGAGTTCTCATCGATGTGGCATGTTCAGCAATCTGTTTGAACATTATTCTGCCCAGGTTGAACTTCCGCTTGTTCCCTATCTGATAAATCAGCTGGGCCATGTCCTTGTTGACAGTAGAGCGATGAGTAGATGGCCTCCAGTTGAACACCGCTATGAAGAACAGCATGGAATAGAAAGTAGACAGATCTGCTGTATGCACAACTGACTGAGGCCTCCACTGAACAGAGCCTGCAGTGATGGTGCTCACTATCTTTTCAAAGCTGGATTCTTCTTCATCAACAGTTGGGTCGTCCATGGAGAAATATACATTGATCAGTTTTGGATCAATCTTGATCCTTCTTCCTCTCACATAGAAGACCCCATACTCAGCCTCTCCAATGACCCCAAACTTGGGAGGCAAGTTTGCCATGGCCTCACGCACCAGCTGTTCGTTGAACGGTTTGCATCTGTCCAATGTCCAGAATAGATCCGACTCTTTAAGCACCTCAATCACTTCTTTCCCTTTGTAACTCGATGCATCCAGCAGCCTCTCCGGTATGATTTTCCTTTTCAGCACACATTCCCATTTCAACGCAGCTTCTTTAGTCACAAACCATACTCCCTTCTTTACCTTACCAACTGGGACAGTCTCAGATTCAGGGGCTGGGACTTCACATCTCCCGGCATCTTCAGAGATGGGAACTGCAGCAACGCGCTTCCTTTTCTTGGAAGACCCATCTCCCCCTGTCCCACTGCTGACTTCAGCAACCTTCTTAACTGGTTCCTTTGTAGACGAGGCAAAGGCTACCTTTTTCTTTTCCTTCCCCTTCGTTGTCCTCTTGAGGTTGACAAGGGGAACACTGTCTTGGTCATCTTCGGAAAGGGTAACACCTTCTGCTGCTGATATGGGGGCATCCTTACGAATGGATGGTTCATCCTCCTCCAAATGATCCCGACGACGATCATCTTGAACTGTCATTGTTTCTTCACTCATTACTTTCTCTGGAACTATTCCAGTCTTGACTTTAGTCGGAACACTCTGTTCCGCTATTTGAGCACTTGAGACCTTTCCAGTACGAGACTCTTCTGCTTCAACAACCAGGCTACGCAGACCTTCCTCTGGAGCTGGTGCTATTTGAGCTTTGGTCTGAACAGAGGGTTCCGCTGTTGAACCGCTTATAGCTTTCTCTGCAGCTCTTCCAGTCTCAACACCAGACTGAACACTTGGTTCTATGGGTGGAACACTTGAAGCTTTATCTGTATCAGATTCTTTTGCCCCTACAGCCTGATCATACTGAGCTTCTTCCTGACTCTTTTCCTTTTCCAGGTCTCCATGATATCATCAATGTCCTTGTAAAAATTCTCTAACTCCTCATCACTTTCTGCGAGGTTTGATTCTTTCAACACATCCGTCTTCCCTGATGAATTAATTTCTTCTGTCATAGCCTCAGCATCCAAACTGGAACCTTCTTCAGTAATTATTCCTTGGTTCTCAGATGGATCAGTATCACTTATCACCACATTCCTCTTCCCCGAGGACTTGATGAACTTCTCTGTTTCTTCATCGGACATTGTAATCTTCCTCCCTCGAGCGGCATAGATCTGGGCGAGATATTTTCTGGGAGAGTCACTGGCCCGCTTTACCTTCTTCCTGCGACCAGCCTTCGGAGGAATGTATCCTGTGGCAAAAATGTTTTCTCTCCAAGTTCCTGAGCCTCCAGCCCCCTTGCTGGGTTCCTCTTCTTCCACACTCTTGACAGACTTCTTTTTAGAAACCGCACTACCGGCTTTGTCAACCGTCACAGCCCTACCACTCTCATTATCACCACCAAGTATCACCCTACTGGTTTCAACACCATCAGTTTTAACATCCTTACCCCTATTATCGCCAATTACAGCCCTTCTGGCTTCATCACCGTCAACAACCTTCTCAACCTCCACACTTATTTCTTCATTCAACACCAATTTTCCAACAACGGAGATATTCACAGAGTCAGAAGGAATAGTGGGATTTACCTTAGATTGCGGACGAACTTGTGGAGTTGAATCCACTGTGGTTGGCTGGGAGATTTTGGCGGTAACTCCTTCAGAAGACTTTTCTTTGGTCAAGGATTCGGTGACGGAGTGTAAAGGCGATGCCTTTTTCATCTTGCAGCTTTTGATTTCGCCACCAACGCCTTTGAGGTCTGCATGCTTTCTTTGCTTTTCTCCGCTGATTTAGCACTGGATTTTGCTGACTTCCTGGTGTTCACCATTGTCGGTTGAGGAAGGAGTAGTTGAGAGGGGAGTTCCGTTCTAGGGTTTTCGAGAGAGAGAAGACGATACTCAGGGAATGAATTTGATTTTTCAAGAATCAAATTTGTCTATATGACTCTTCAGCTTTCCAAAACTGTCTCTTCACACATAATCCGAAATAAAATCTTTAAGGATATTTAAAAAATATTTTCCAAGTTGTCGAGACTCCTATTCCAGCTCTCTTTATTAGGTGGTCAGTCCAATTATTCAGCCAGAGATTCGATTATGACTGACCACCGTTGGATGCTTTCAGTGGTTGACACCACATAGATCCCCTGGGGATCTGGTTGTTCCACTCCGTGATCTGCCATAGGGGTTGACAAGGGTATGCCGCCTCAGAGTTACCATCTTCCGTGAGCATTCATATTTTCTTGTACGGCTCCAGGCACATTTCTGTGGGCAGTGTACGAACTCCTTCCGCAACTGTACCACCTTCTGATTCAACAGCTTCCGCAACTATACCACCTGCTTACCACCGGCAACATTGATTTGTGCGCATCTCCAATCAGATCTTGTGTGCAAGGTCTTATCCACTCCCCCTCGCAGAAAACTTTGTTGATCGTTTGCACATGTAAGAGCCACTGGTTGCTGGTCACGGTTCTCGTTGTTCATTGACTCCGTCAGACCCATCCTAATAGTATAGAAGTTGTTGGCATCCCTTTTTCCTTTCATCAGTGTATCACCATTCTGGTCTAGTACAAGACATGAGTAGCTGGAGAATGACACATAGTGTCCGTCGTCGCATAGTTGACTGATGCTGATAAGATTCCTGGTCAGTCCCTTGACAAGGAGGGTGTTCTTGAGTGCAGGGAGATCCGGAACCATCAATGTCCCACAGCCGATCACTTGACCCTTTTCACCATCCCCGAAAGTGACAAACCACATCTGCTCAACAGGCCTAATATGGGTAAGATATTGAGAGTTACATGTCATGTGAGCGGAGCATCCACTGTCGAAGTGCCAACTATCATGCGATGTGTAACTTGAGGTGTAACAGGCCACCATGCAAACGGTTCAGTCTGCCTTTTGAACCCAGACTTGTTTCTGTTGCGATGTGGTTCGTTGCTGGAAAGCACGTCGTTCGGCTAAAAATAGGCGACACTTCAGTTTAATGTGTCCCATCTGATTGCAATACCAGCAAGTGCGCCACTCTTTCCTTTGCGCTGAATGAGAGCCGAAGTGCATCGTACCAGCCCTTCTTTGACCACTATTGGGTTGTTCTTGTTGCAGATCTATTTTCCGTCAGGGATGCTGTCTTACCTTCGGTTCTGTCTTCTGTTCCGACACCGGTCATGTTTTAACAAGCGTCGTACCTTTTGAGCTGCCTTCTCCTGTGAACCCCAATCCTCTGTGTCCGGACTCCATTCTCTGAGATCTAAGAATATCATTTAAGTTTTTAGTGCCAGAGTTAAGCATTCTTACCGACTATTTGAGGTGATTGAGTTCCTCCCTAGTGTCAGAGTGTTCCATCTTCTCAGATTCTAGCTGAAGTTCCAGCTGTTCCACCCTCCTCAGTTGGAACGCTTCTTTGCGCTGCAGATCTATGATGGTCTTTTTTAGACCCGCCATCCCTACAGGATGAATGTTCCGATCCTTCTCTATTTCAACTTTCAGTGAGGAGACAGTACCCAGGAGTTCCGTTTTCTGAGCAAGAAGATCAAGCCTTTCCTTGTCCTTTTCCATAGTGACGCTTGCCACTGTGTCATTTAGCTTCTTGTTTATCTTGATCAGAAGCAGCCACTTCTCATATAGATCTTTATATGTCTGTGCCAGAGAATCCTGCGTGAGTTCTTCATTGTCACTGTCCGAGGGGTCTTCACCTGGGAGTTCCAACTGAGATGGAACAGTTTCACTGGTGCTGCTGCATTCATCCAGAGTTGTGACGAAGGCCACAAAATTTGTGATTTCACCTTTTTCTTCATCTGACTCACTGTCGCTGAAGCTCGCCACCATCGCCTTTTTTCATGAGAGTGTTTGCACACTGTGAAGCAATGTGACCAAAACCTTGCATTCATGACACTGGATCTCTTATTTTCCTTTGTCAGACAAGTCTTGCCTCGAATCAGTAGACCTTGCCCTGCCGGATTTCCAGTTCCGGTAACCAGTTGATGAAGACTGACCTTGTTCTGAACCACGTCTGTTAATTTTCCGCACCATTCTTCCAAAGTTCTGTGCCATCATGGCCAGTTGCTCAATGGTGCAGCCAGAATCCAGTTTGTCTTCCGTCATATCAGCTTTGAGAGTGATTCCCTTCTCTTCTCCGATTTGGAAGTCATGATTGATCTCGTAAGTTCTGAGAGAACCCATCTGCTCGTCTAGCTTCAGTGTGGTGATATCATGCATTTCCTCAATGGCCGTGACTTTCATGGCAAATCTCGGAGGAAGAGACCTTAGGACCTTACTGGCCAATCTTTCTTCATCGATGGGTTTCCCTAGTGCAGACGCCTTGTTGGACAGTTCCAGGACTCTGGTGTTGTACTCAGTGATGGTTTCACTTTCCTTCATCTTCATTTCTTCGAACCTGGTTGTGACAGCTTGCATGCAGGAGTTGCGAACTTTGTCTGTTCCTTCAAAAGCTGTTTGGAGAATATCTCATGCTTCCTTGGCCACTTCACAGTTGATGATTAGCTTCATGACGTTTTCATCTACTGCCGAGAAATTTGCGTTCATTGCCTTTGAGTTTCCCATGGAAGCTTTGTCCTCCTCTTCTGTCCATAGAGCTTCTGGTTTGGCGATCGGTTCTCCAGTGAGATTGTTCATCATGGGTTCCGTCCACCCTTTCAGAACAGCCTTCCATGCCTTTTCGTCTAGCGATTTCAGGAAAGATCTCATCACAGGCTTCCATGTGGCATAGTTCGATCCTTCGAGTAGCGGGGGTCTGGTTATGCTTTGTCCTTCCTTCAGAGTCATCTTGAACAAATCAGGATCCCACTCAGTGTGTCGAGTGTTCGGCTCTGATACCAATTGAAATTATGTCCCCTGTTCAAGCTTGTATCCAGGGTAGTGTTGCGATAGGCCTGGGACTCTTTGCACAACAGTTCAACACACAGAGGTTGAACTCTTATCACAACAGTTCAGCAAACAGATAAAAGCAGTACTCAAAGACTGATAACCCAGTTCGGCTCCGCCTACTCTGGGGGGTTTCCCACACCCGAAAAAGGGACAGCAAATCTTTATTACGAGTATAGGGATTCCACAAGGACTTACACTTACACCTTGTAATAGCCTAACCTCAATACTCCGTCTCTCAGATTTGCAACCGAGGTTCACCGCAATTCTCCTCACCTTTGTTGTGTGCGGCAGTTGATACGCTTCAGCAGTCTGTGTTGCACTTGAACAGACTGCACTTGCACCGATGTATTCCACTACAACAAAAGGCTTTATAAGCAAAGACTTAAAATCATCGGAATGTATTTTGTTGATTATATATCTATAACCTTCAAAGTTTTGTTGGAAGTAAATCCGTTGCAATTTATGTGTTATAAGCTACAAATTAAATTCAACGGAACTGATGTTGTTGATAATATATATGTAAAACCCTCAAACACTTGTTGGAAATAAATCCGTTGAGATTTATATATTATAAGCTACAAATTAAATTTGACGGAAGCTATTTTGTTGTTAATATATTTATAAAACCTTCAAAATTTGGTTGGAAATAAAACCGTTGCAAGTTATATGTTAAAAGCTACAAATTAAATTCAACGGAAAGTATGTTGTTGACAATATATATGTAAAACCTTCAAACTTTTGTTGGAAATAAATCCGTTGAGATTTATATATTATAAACTACAAATTATATTTGACGGAAACTATTTTGTTGTTAATATATTTATAAAACCTTCACAATTTAGTTGGAAATAATTCCGTTGCAAGTTATTTGTTATAAGCTACAAATTAAATTCAACGAATAGTATGTCGTTGATAATATATGTAAAATCTTCAAATTTTAGTTGGAAATAAATCCGTTGAGATTTATATGTTATAAGGTATGATAATATTCATGATAATGTTTGTTGGATTTTAAATGATATATTTTATTCATGTTATAATCTACATGTAATTACTGTGGAAAATGCATGTTTGTTGGTTTTATATTTTAAATTATTTTTTATCAAATTAAATAAACAAATGCACAGCTTTCTTTTGTGCCAAATCAAAAAAGCAAAAACAAATTAAGCAAATAGATTAATATTATACTACTCTACATTAAATTGGGTTTCTCTGTAATTGTTTTTCAATCCATTAGACTTTCAACTTCACTGTCGACAAAACCTAGAAACACAAATTCAATTGATTTGGAAAGCACATGCCACAGACGGCTGTCGACACCCCAACTTCACTCTCTAATTGTTTTTCAATCCTTTTCCTTTTTCACTTTGACGGCTGGCGATTGGTTTGGAAAGCAATTGCCACAGACGACTGATCTAGCTAGCTTCTTTGTATTGATCGATTTGGAAAGCAGCTGCCAACATCAATTATCTCCAATCGCGCATAGCCGAATGGAAATCGACGACCTGAATCACCTAGAGGCAGAGAAGGAGAACATGGGTCATCGGGATTCTCAGATTGTAATATCGTTCTTTGTCTTCTTTCCCAGCCATCGTCTTTATGATCGTAGGTCATAGTTGCACAACGACAGCGGCACTCGATAACGAAGTAGGAAGGGTCTAGCAGCTTGGTCATCAAAAACCATTTCATAATGAAGTCGCTAAGGTTAGACACCGAATCAATTTCATCTTTCTCGTCTACAATATACTTTTAAACTTTTTTTTGAATTATACTTAAACTAAGACCTTATAATTATTTTCGAATTATATGTAGAAAATTATTCAAATTACTCTTTTCATCTACAGTATATCTCTATAACATTTTCTAATCAAACTTTTCAAAACCTACCTAAAATTTTGGAATGAAACCATCGTAGATTTTATTTGACTTAATCAACCTATATTAACAAGAGAGGTAATAATAAGTTCCCAAAAAACAAAAAACTAGATATCATAAAAATATTTTATTGTAACAGAAATTAAATAAACTGATATAAACTGCCTACTCTGAAAAGATTACTGAGTCAACCAAATTTCCTAAAAAAAACTCTTCCTTATTTTCTTATTCCCGCTTAAGAAAATCAATCCCGCTAAATATAAGTTATACGTATCTAATTAGCTGATAGAA
Source organism: Rhodiola kirilowii (assembly GCA_033675215.1). NCBI lineage: Eukaryota > Viridiplantae > Streptophyta > Magnoliopsida > Saxifragales > Crassulaceae > Rhodiola > Rhodiola kirilowii. Next base: position 40,828,914 of record CM066199.1, read on the forward strand.
GTTTTTGGTTCTCTGTTCGCAATTGAAAAACTTCTCAGTCTTCAGGCATGGCTAGAACTATGATTCTGGTTAACAAGGGTTTGCTCGGTGGTGGCTTCACTTCTATTTTCAAGGTAAATCATACTTGTTTATTTTAACACTTTAGTTTGTTCTAGCTTCATGTTTGGCGGCCATTAGTTTCTAATTATGAAGTTCTCATCTTGTCAATTTGACCTAGGATTTCTATGGCGGGTTAATTATATGTCTCCTCCTCTTTGCATCAATTGTGATTGCTGCTGCTCAACGTGGACGCAGAAGAGAACACGGTCACCATGGGAGTAGAAGAGGATGTGATGATGCCAATATCCCTTCTGGGAGTAGCTGTGAAAATCATGATTTAGAATCTGGTCAAAATGGTGAGAGCCAGACAAATGATATGAATCAAATTGATAGTGAAGAGGACAACAACAATGATGAAATTGAGGTGAATGAAGCACGTGCTACTCGTAAGCCGCGCAACCATTCTACTGGAGATTGGGGGTATCCTCCTGCACCTGATAAAAGAAAAGCAATTGCAGTAGGGGGAGGGCAGTAAGTATTCAAAATATCATAAGACTTCCTGTCATATTCATTAAAGTTATGAACTCATTCTTGTATTGTTTCCTTGTAAGGCATTATGGATCCCACAGCTAGTAGGACGATGTTAAGCATTATTCGTCAACACTGGCCTGTCGGGTGTTTCACATAACGTCAAGCTAACATAAATACTAAAGGGAAATTTCCAGAGACCGTCTTAAAAGAGTTTCGTGTAAGTTTCTTCTTCAAGTTTATTAAGTTTATGGTTGCTAGTGACACATGTTGTTCTGTGTTAATTGTGGCTCCGATATTCGCTGCTATTCCAAGTTCCTTTTTACCCATATATTAATTTGTGTAATTTTTATCTTCTGCATAGAGATACTACATATATGAAGACGGGATAAGCGATAGTCAAGGAAACAAGGATGTACTAACTTATGTGGATAACAGAATGCGCGGGATGAAAACTGAAGAAAAAATAAAGCTTTCTTGATGGCTGCTACAAACGGAAAATCAATAATTGATCATAAGCCATCTTATTTTTCTACTGCTCTTTGGACCTCTTTATGCAGTCACTTTCTAGGACCAGAGCATGCTTCCAAGTCTCAGATAAACAAGATAAACCGGAGTAAAAAGGTCTTGTCTCATTGTACTGGTTCCTCATCGCACGCGAAAATTAAGAAGGTATACATGAAGCTTTTCGCATAAATTAGTTTGAATATGCACAAAATTTTGGTTGAAGTTATAATTTGATGGATACTACATGCATACATGAAATAGAATTTATATTAGCAAATTTCATGTGTTATATTAGACTTGAATATTGTCCATATACATTTCAGGATCTTGCGCAGAAAAGAAAGCGTGATCCTACAAGGTTAGAGCTCTTCGAATCCACTTATAAATACAAAGGGACTGAAGCTTATTCTTCAGAAGAAGCGAGAGCAATTGCTGTGAGTTTACATTTGCTACTTCATGTTTTCTAACTTTGTAGTTAATTTAATCTATCTATAAGTTGGTATTGAATATCACAGCAGCCAAAGCTATAAGGTTAGGCAATTGTTGGCCTTCTCTGCATTTATTTAGTTAATCTTGTGTGATTGTTTGCTGGAACATAGGGGAAGTGAATTTTTATAGTTACTTTAGTCTATATTGTCTGGCTTGTTTGCTGGGACTTCAAGAAAAGAGTTTTTATTTGTTAGAGATATCCATCTACTAGTTTATGCTGAATACTGTTTGTGTCTTGTTGACTCAGTCATCACCTAACCATTAGTCATTGCTTGTTTATAAATATATTTAAATGTCATTCATTTCATACATATTTAATATGTGCATTAACTCATGCAGGAGCGATACAAGTTAATTTTAGAAGAGCGATCTCAAACATTAGGAGAGCAAGAGGAGGAACCTATTGAGTGGTGGATTGAAGCGGTAGGACCAATAAAAAAGAACCGCATTCTTGGTGAACCGCGCATCCCGGCTAACGAATTATAGTCAAGTTCTTTGAATGCAAATCCACCCTTGCAATCAACTTATGGATAAAGATTACATGAGTGGAAGTACTTCAAACTCCGAGGATGCTATGGATAAAGAGAAAAAAGAGGAAGTTATGAGACTTGTGGTAACAACAATAGAAAGTATTTTCTCAAAATTCCACCATTCAATTAAGGTAATTTACATATGAATTTAGAGTATTTCATGTATATTTATAAAAATTCTGCTAAATCAACATTTTAAAATGTATGTTACAGGAAAAACAGAAGGATTGACAAGTGAATCAGTGAATGCAACAAGGTCTCTTGATGGTGTTGAAGATACCCACACCTAGAAGCAACAAGCAACGCTTCATTTTAAGTATTAGGTTATCATGTATTCACTTTCGTTTATTTGGGGTGTCTTTATTATGGTTGCAGTACAAACAAATTAATTTTATTTTAATTTAATTTATTTTCATCACAATTACCTAATTTTCTGAATTATTTATCGTAATAAATATTGATTTAAATTATAATTAATTAAAAAAAATTTATGAAACAATATTCAATATTGATAAATTAAAATTTACAGAAATTCTGTGGATTTTAAGATGATAAGAAATTTTGGTGATAATTATTATTTGGCGGCAAAACGTAAATTTCCAACAAACAATAAAACCAACAAATAATTTGTTGATTTTGGACATTTTTTAAAATATTTCAAACTTTATAATCAACAGACATTCGGGCATAAATATTACGATAAATCCGTCGTAAATAATGCAAAGGGTATAATAGTAAATACATTTATTTTCTACAACTTTTAAAATCAACGAAATAAATCCGTCGCAAATAATGCAAAGGCTATAATAGTAAATACATTTAATTGCTACAACCTTTAAATCAACGGATTATGCGTCGATTTTCTTGATTTTTTCACTCTTTTAATTTGATATTATCAACAGACTTATCCGTTGTAAATGATGTTAAAATCAACGGATATGATAAAATCGACAACCTTATAATCGACAACTTTCCAACGGAATATTCCGTCAATTTTAATAACATTTCTTACGGAAAAAGGTTAAAAGCAACGGAATCGGCTGTTGAAAATAGACAGTTTTCTTGTAGTGTTCTCAATGAGAAAACACAGCCGGCCGTCGCTTTCTTCTTCTCCAATCAGCAGGATATGCTCGTGTGTTACTGATCTTTGAAAGCAATAGGAATTAGGGTTGCTCTTGCATTGTATTTATATGCTCAAGCGAAACCCTAATTCGCACAAGATAATCCCATCAAATATTTAGGAAATATTCCAAGATATTTGATGAATATCTTTTTGAATCGGTTGGAAGATAATCCGAAGACTTCTTGCCCAAGTAAGCTTTGCCGCCTTAATGTAAATATTCATCCGAATATCTATTGCTCGAATAAGTCGCTGGCCGTCTTCAACTTGACGAGATCTTCGTAGTCCAATATCTTCCGGGAACTATCCTTGCGTCTTATCCACGCTGTGTACGAGTGTTAGGATATATTCGAACTCCCCCTGAACACCTTCTCGAACTGTCTAAGCTACGTTTTGCCAAACACATGCCACTTAAGGGAACATCAGTTTCATATCATATCATCGTTCATCATTGACCTCTACTGATCATACTAAGTGTTCAAAAGTGTATCAAGGCCATTTCAAGCACTTGACTTGCCACACTGTCTAGCCCATTTCAAGGCATAGAGCACTTGTTCTATTTAGACTAATACCCCATTTCAAGGTATATTAGCCTATGTGCATCCATTTGATCAATCATTTCCGATCAACCAAATGGTGTTTTAAAGAGGTCGAACTCCTCAGATAAGCTTTGCCATTTCAAGCATCCACTTACCCGAGTATGTTCACGAACCCCACGGAAGAGTTTTGTCATTTCAAGCATCCACTCAACCTTGGAAGTTCTGACCTAATATGTGGCACATAGAACAAGTTTTGAAACACTAAGTAGCATTAAGCATAGAGTCTAGAACGGTTTATGATATAAATACTCCCTCTACCGAATACAAGCTTTAGCGACTGTATTCATGTCAAGGAATACAAGCAAACCATGGCTTTGAACAAGGATACCGAAAAGGAGAATAACTTTAAAGTAAGAACAATATATACGGAAAGTAAAGGACAAGTCAGGGAAGAGAAAGCTGTGGCTTTTGTACCTACAACAAGTGGAGGAGAGGAGCTCCTAAGCAAGATCCAAGCAAGGAAAAGTAGCTCCAAAATGAAGAACAAAATGTGTATTGAAAGTGAAGAGAAGAGGGTTAAGCCGTCTATCTCTCTAAAGAACTTGTGGATTGTGGGATGTGTGGGATACATTTACAAGGAGAGGGCATCTCTATTTATAGGCTAAGGGGAGGCAAGGGTGTAAATGAGAAGAGAGACACTTGTCACAAGGGAAGAGGGAGAGCAAAAGCCATCGGGGTGAGTCATCACTCCCAAAAGCCGCCGGCCACATGGAGGAAGGGGAGAGGTGGAGTGGCTTAGCCGCCGGCTAGGTGGAGGAGAGAAGAGAGTTTGTGAGTTTTGTGAGCTCATCCCAAAAAGCCATCGGTCCTTTCAGCTCCAGACTGACTCTGGTTGCCCTCCGGTTGGACTTGTTTTGAGTGATTCCACGTCAGGTTCTTGAAAGTCGGAATTTGGTCGTGACCTGGAATGACTCGTAATTCATTTTCAGCTTTAAAACTCCTCCTTAGCCTGTATTCTCTCTAGACTTCAAAATACCCTGTAGATAAATATCGGAACTAACAAGCAAAAGTTAAATAGACAAAGAGTCTACTTTGGTGGGTTTAACTGTGTTTATGATTCATAAAATTATGGTCCATCAAGTACCAAGGAGGATCATAAAACCCTCAAAACACAAGGGGGACTACTCACACATCATGTAAGACAACATGATGTGTAGGTTTTCAACAAAAATCTAAGAGAAAGAAAGAGGAATAGAGTAGGATTGTTGATCCTAATGAACTCCCTTAGTCTTCAAATCTCCTTGATTAGATGATGATAGATCCCTTGATTGAGCTCACTTTTCCTTGTATTTTTCCCCAAAGAAGCCAAGATGCTAGGTCAAACTTGCCTCTTTCTATTTATAGCCTCGGGCAGAATTCGGCGCTGTAGCAGTTCCAACCGATCGGTTGGGGGAGGCTTTGGTGCCAACCGATCGGTTGGAGGAAGGCAAGATTGGCTGCTACTGAAGAACTTCCATAACCGATCGGTTGGGAAAATCTTTGGCTTTAACCGATCGGTTGGAGCAGGGCAAGTCAGCCGATCGGTTGGCAGGATGAGCCGATCGGTTATGGAAACGGCAGAAACAAGCCTTCTGAGGGAGCTAGCCAGCCGATCGGTTGGCTAGGGGCAGTTGCCCAACCGATCGGTTGGACGTGTTGTTCTGCAAATATTTGCTCCCAAATCTTCGATTCTCCCCGAGTTCTCGTATAACGGCTTCGAACCTAAGACATCTTGTGTTGACCTGAAACGCACGAAAAGGGGATCAAATGGCAACAAATTATCATCGGAAACGAACTAAAGCTATAGTGAAAACGGGCATTAATGAGTCGAAAACTCGACTCATCATCCATCGGAAGCTTCTTGACTCATGGCTAAACCTCCTCTTCTTATTGGAAAAAAATGGCTAAGTTGGCCAACCAAGAAGTCTTGAATCGGCGGAAAAAGTCTCTGGCGGTTTAGCCAAGTCGAAGGAGATTGAGTCGGGCGTGACATTCTCCCACACTCAATCGCGCGACGCCCTCATCGCGACCTGCTGGTAGTTCCTGATTTTGTCCTTGAATTGCCACAGTAAATCCTCGGACTCCCAGCTAGCTTCACTGTCGGGCAGGCCTTTCCATTTGACGAGGTACTCTTTGTAGCTCGGTATGCCCGATTGTCGAACGGTACGGTCTGCGAGGATCTCGTCCACTTCTTTTTCGTAGGAAGTGACAACCGCGGTCGGCGCCCGATGTGAGACTCCTCTCGAGCATTCCCCCACGTCTTCATGGTAGGGCTTCAACATACTCGCATGAAAGACTGGATGAATCTTCAACTTGGGCGGTAAATTGAGCTTGTAAGAAACTTTGCCCACGTTCTTGATCACTTCAAAGGGCCCTTCGTACTTTCGGATCAGTCCTTTGTGAACTTTTCTGAAGGCTTTGAACTGCAGTGGCAAAAGCTTCACGAGCACGAGGTCTCCAGCCTTGAACTCAACATCTCACCTCTTTTCGTCCGCCCATTTCTTCATCCTCGACGCAGCCTTGTGCAAAGATGCGCGAGCCAACTCCGCTTGCTCGTGCCAGGCTTTGGCGAACTTGAAGGCTGCCGGGCTTGCTCCTCTATAAGGTGCTGCCAAAGAAAGAGGGATGTTTGGTTGCTGGCCCAGAACGACTTCGAATGGACTCTTGTTGGTGGCCTCACTTTGCTGTAAATTGAAGGAAAATTGCACCACGTCCAACAGCTTGGCCCAGTCCTTCTGGTTAGCACTCACATAGTGCCGCAAATATTGCTTCAAAAGAGCGTTGAACCTCTCAGTCTGTTCGTCGCTTTGAGGATGAAAACTCTTCAAGAAACTCAATTCTGTCCCGAGCATTTGGAATAGCTCCGTCCAGAATCGCCCAGTGAACCTTGGGTCTCGGTCACTGACGATATCCTTCGGGACGCCCCACAACTTCACCACATTGGCTAGAAAAAGTCGTGCGGTTTCCTCGGCTGAGCACTTCGGAGATGCGGCAACGAAGGTCGCGTACTTGCTGAACCGGTCGATTACGACGATAATGCTTCTGAATCCCTCGGATTTCGGCAAGCTCGTAATGAAGTCCATTGAGACGCTCTCGAATGGCTTTTCCAGAATGGATAAGGGGTTCAGCAAGCCTCCCAGCCGATGTTGTACTTACTTGTCTTGTTGGCACACGAGGCAAGTTTGGACATACTCAACTCCCTCTCGCATCTTCGGCCAGTAGTAGATAGACTTACGTAGAGCAAGCGTGCGCCTGAATCCCGGATGGCCAGCCCACAAAGAATCATGGCATTCCTTGATAAGCTCCCTCCTCAGATTACTCCATCGACCTTTGGTATAGATCAGCTCATCTTCTAGCCAGAACCGCCTCGTCTTTCCCTCGTTGATCAAGGTCAGGATGGTTTGTGCTTGATCATCAGCTCCGAGCCCTTCCTTGATCTTCTCCAACAATGGACTTGTGACTTGGGAAATACTCGCCAGTTCAGCTTTGCGGCTCAGGGCATCCGCGACCACATTCGTCTTTCCAGGCTTGTACTCCACGACGTAATCGAACTCGGCCAGAAAGTCTTTCCATCGAGCCTGCTTGGGACTTAACTTTTTCTGGGTTTGAAAATAGCTAGTAGCTATGTTGTCGGTCAGAATTAGGCACTTGGCTCCGAGCAAGTAGTGTCGCCATACCCTTAGGCAATGGATAATGGAGGTCATCTCTTTCTCTTGCACTGTGTAGCGTCGCTCGGATGTCCGTCTTGCATTAGAACTCCGCCAATGGAAAAATCCGAAGCATCCGTATGCAGCTCGAATGGTTTGGTGTGGTCGGCCAACCTCAGCACTGGCTCCTCGCAGATGGCCTTTTTCAAGCTGTCGAAGGCATCTTGACACTGCTTGGTCCAGGCCCACGCCTTTGCCTTTTTGAGCAGGTCAGTGAGCGGCGCGGCCCTTGCTAAGTAGCCCTTGATGAACCGTCGGTAGTAGTTCACTAGTCCAAGGAAAGATCGCATTTCTGGGACCTTGGTAGGCGACTCCCAACTCTGGATGGCTTGAATCTTGCAATCCTCCATCATTAGTTGGCCATTGCTAATCTTGTGCCCTAAAAACATCACTTCCGGCTGGGCAAAGGAACACTTCTCCTTCTTGACGTACAGCTCGTTTTCCCTTAGAACTCGGAACACTTCGCGTAAATGTTGGAGATGCTCTTCCAAGGTCCGGCTGTACACCACAATATCATCCAAGTAGACGACCACGAATTGATCCAGATAAGGATGGAACACCTTATTCATCAAGGTACAAAAAGTGGCTTGGGCATTCGTCAGGCCAAAGGGCATAACAGGATACTCGTAAGAGCCATATCTCGTTACACAAGCAGTCTTCGGCTCGTCTCCTTCGGCGATCCGCACCTGATAGTAACCCGAGCGTAGGTCGAGCTTTGTGAAGACTCGGGCATGACCCAGCTGGTCAAACAGGTCGACAATGAGGGGAATGGGGTACTTGTTCTTTATGGTCACCTTGTTGAGCGCCCGGTAGTCGATGCACATTCTGAGCGATCCGTCTTTCTTCTTCTAAAAGAGGACCGGGGCACCGAATGGGGCCTTCGAAGGTCAAACAAAACCCGCATCCAGAAGCTCTTTGAGTTTCCTTCGTAATTCCACCAACTCTGGAGGCGCCATGCGGTAGGGGGCCATCGCAGGTGGTCTTGCTCCGGGCTCTAACTCGATCGCATGGTCTACTTCCCGTCATGGTGGTAGCTTCTTGGGAAGTTCACCCGGAATTACATCCTGGAACTCCTTGAGAACTTTGGCTACGGACTGGGGCACTTTGGCTTGGCCAACGACAGTCTCATCGTCGTATTCCTTCAGAATGGCCAAGTAGCTCTCCTCATTCTTCCGAACACCTTTCTTGAACTGTAAGGCCGACAACATCTTGGCATCGTTTACACTACTCCTTGTTGTCAACACCACACAAGCCTTTTGCCCATCCAAGATGCACATAGTGTTGTTGAACGGCACCGTGAATGCTTTGACTTGGTCGTGGAACTCTAGCCTAAGGACGACCTTGAAATCATCCATCGGCACAATGGTGAAGTCAAGTTTCCCCACCCATGTCCCCACACGGGTCTCGACCCCCCGCCCAACGCCCAGGATAGGCTTGCCAGGCGAGTTCACAGTCTTGACTGACCCCTTGCCATCAGTTCCCTTGACTCCAAGTCGCGGTGCGCGGACCTTTAAGAACCACGTCAACAAAGAGTAACCCTCTGTCTTGGATCTTGGGCGTCGAGTTGATTGCGTCGAGCAGTCGCATCGACCCCATATGTGATCCACTTGCTTCCTTCCTCGGTGACTCGGCATGGCTCGAGAATATAGCGCTGAGCGCCTTCTTCCGCGGACAATCCTTCGCCCATTGAGGTCCATCGCACACGAAGCACCGGTTGTTGTTTGGCTTGGTTGGGTTGCGCACAACCTCCTTGGCTTTGCCCTTATCCCAGGGTCGGGGTAAGTTCGAACCATACGACGCTTCCGAGCGCTGGGGCCTCTCTCCCACACTCTTCACCGGATAGACCTTCTTTGCCACGGGTCTCGCCAGAGCTGGTGCGGCAATTGGATAATCAACTAGGCCCTCGGCCATAGCAATTGCGGAAGCCAGGTCTTGAATACCTCAGCGCTTCAACTCCGTCTTGGCCCACGCCTGTAGACCATCCTTGAAGTACTGCAAGGCTTCCTTGTCGGACAGGTCCGGGACCTCCAGAATCAAAGTCGTGAACTCCTTGACATAGTCTCGGATCGACCCCTTCTGTTTGAGATTCCGGAGTCAAGACCAAGCCTCCTCCTCCGCATCCTCCGGGTAGAACTGCCATTTGAGGTCTTTCTTGAAATCGACAAAGAGATCGATAGAACAGGTACCTTTCTCGATGTCTCCTCGCCTCCGACGCCAACACAGCATGGCGGTGTCCGTAAGATACAGGCCAGCAATCCTTATCTTCACGGACTCATTTTCCACTCCCGTCGCCTCGAAATATTGATCTAACCCCCATAAGAAGTTGTCAATATCTCGAGCGTTGCGCGTGCCTCCAAAGCTCCTAGGCTTCGGCGCATCGATGGGGCGAACCTCCAATGTAGAAGCCACCGGGCCTGAAGGTACATGATGGCGCGTATTTATATGATTCATCGAATCAGTTAAACCCACCAAATTAGACATTTGGTCATACGAACTTGTGCTTGTTAATACCATTTTGTGTATACAAGCTATTTTGGGGTCTAAAGAGGAAACACACTTTAAAAGAGAGAATTGTGCCAAAAAGCCAGCCAAGGCCCGAGGACCTCAGCCAGGGACCAAGAAACTTCACTCGGGTACCGAGAGCCGTACCCGGGCCCTCCAAGAATGCCAGGTCCCTGTCCCGAGCCCGTCCGAGAATGCCAGGTCTCTGTCCCGGGCCTGTCCGAGAAACCAGGTCCCCGCCCGAGAGAGTCCCAGGCCGCGCCCAGGCCGTCTAGCACTAAATTCAAGTTGCCCGAGCAAACGAGCTGATCTGACAAATCCACCTCAAGCAAAGTGATCAAAATGGAAAATAAGGTGGACAATGTCTGAAATCCAAGGAGAATGCTCGGGCAGATTGGCAGTTGGCCCAATTCCAAAGCAAAGGCCCCGCGCGCATAGGCACCGAAACCAAGTCGCTCGACCAAACCATGGAATTTGGAAATTCTGGCTCGACCAAAGTATTTTAAATGCCAAATGACTCAGACAATCTCACTTCCCAGACAAAACGCCCAAGTGGAACCAGCTCAAGCCTGATCAAGGCCAAACTAGGGCAATTTCGACCGTTTTGGGATTTCGACCATGTTCCGGGCAGAATCTGGCATAGTACCCTTCATGGATCAGTCTTAGAATCTCATCAAAATTCCAAATCCATGGTCCGACAGCCAAGGACCACCGGCCAAAGCTCCGGCCAGATTCCGGCCATATTTCGGCGAACTTTGGCCAACCTCCGGTGATGCTCCGATCAAGCTCATATCCTCACCACCATGCTCCAATCATTTCTTGCTCCGGCCACACTCCGGCGAAATCCAACCAAACCCAAACTACTTCTTGTCCGGTTGGACTTACTATTCACTTCGGTTTGCATTTAGAGTTCGGTTGCATTGGGATTCAACTAGAGGTGACTTTGGAGAGGCCATGTGCAAGTTGCCAAGTGGTTGGCTCTTGGAAGTAAAGTCATGTGCAAACACAAGTGGGGAGGTTCTTATCCTCTTCCACAACCCATGTGAGTGGCATATGGGAGAGCCAATCAAATGGCTAGCTTTTGGGATATTTCCATGCCACAAACTTAGCCTCCAAATCTTCCCTAGCCTATAAATAGAGGCCTTGAGACTTAGAATTCGTGTGCCACAAAAACTTAGGGAGTTGAGAGCTTATCTCTCTTCTCCACTTTATTTTCGATACAAACACACTTTTGTTTTTTGTTCTTCACTTGTTCTTGAGCTTCAAGCTCTTACTTTCCAGCCAAGCACTTTACTTTCCTTGTTCTTGATTTGGAGCTCCTCTCCCTTTACTTTCTTGTCTTGATAAAGCCACGGTTACTTGTATTCCTTGACATGAATACAAGTAGCTAAAGCTTTCCTTTACTTTCTTGCACAAAAGCCACGGCTTTCCGTTTACTTTCTTGTTGCTCTCGGTCACTTGTTTTACTTTTTCTTGTTTTTTTACTTTCGTAAGTATGGTGCTTGTATTCCTTACCATGAATACAAGTAGCTAAGCATATTCGGTCAAGGGGTGTTCATACTTGTGTATGCATCTTGAGACTAGAACTTAATGCTATTTTGTGTCAACTAGTTCGGTGCCATTATTCGGTTGAACGACAAGGGTAAGTGTATGCTCGAAAGAGGAAAGCTTAGCCGAGTAGTTCAATCTTGATTAGACAACTAGGCTAAGTGGATGCTCGAAAGAGAAAAGCTTAGCCGAGTAGTTTACTCTTCCTTAAGTCGCTTGGTTGATCGTAACTGAAGATCAAGTGGCTGCACTTAGAACTACAAGTCTATGTCTTGATTTTGGAGTAGATTGTGGTGTAAGCGCTTGAAAAAGCCTTACTTTACGGGTTAAGTCTTGAAAAGGAATAACTCCATACTTATGAACACAAAGTAAGATCTTTGACGTCTATGATGGTTGTCTCACAAGTAGAGACCCTAAACTGAATATCTTTTGTCCTTACTTATCTGTCATTTACTTTCTGCACTTTACTTTTCAGCACTTTACATTTCAGTACTTTACTTTTCTGTCATTTACATTCAGTCTTTACTTTACGCACTTTATATTCAGTCTTTACTTTCACTTACGTTACTTTCCGAACTTTTACTTTCATTACAGCAGTTTTCAACATCAACCAAACATAACATTTTGGTACGTATTGCGCTTGAAACACAGCGTGCGACAAACCAAAATGTATGTTGTATGGTTGATATTGAACTCAGTTGTTCTCGCACTTACTTTACGCACTTTACTTTTCAAGTCATTTACTTTCACGCACTTTACTTTCAGCACTTATTTTCAGTCATTTACTTTTCAGTATTTACTTTCAGTCTAAAAAACCAACCCAAAAAACCCAAACTGTATTTACTTTCATTTTCTTTCTTTTTAAAGAACAACTAATCCACACTGACTCTCTTGGGTTCGACCCCTACTTACCGCTTGCTAATCCAATAGTGAGCCACGAGTAGTGGAATTATAAATGTAAATTTTGCAGCGTTCAACGACGCGCTGTCCGTACACCGAGCCTCTGCCCCTTTTGCATATCCTCCAGGTGCTTGAGAACGATGTTCGTCTCGTGCTCATGGTCTTCCCGCATTGCGGTCATCTCGGCCACAACTCCCTCGATCCGTTCGTGAGCCTCGCGAAGTTCCTTCTCGAACACTTCGCGCTGCCTGGCAAATTCACCCTTGAACTCGTCTCGCACCTCGGCCTTGAAAGACGATAGAAGCAGATTCAGCGACTCGTGTATGGCTGGAACTTCCTCTTCTAGACGATTACTCTGAACGCCTAAGGTGTCCACCTTGGACTCCAGTTCCTCGAACTGGTCACCCAATTCTCCAGCCTTTGACAGGTGTCGTTGTACCTGTGCAAAAACATTTATAATTCCGACTAACAAGTGGTAAGTCGGGTCGAATCCACAGAGATCAGTTGAGAATCTGTTCACTAAGTATTAGAGTATCAATTGGGGGGTTTTCAAACAAGTAAAAATAAACACAATTAAGCAACAATGATCACGTGTCAAGATGAGCAATTGTCACACAAATTCAAGTAATAAGTTCAAAGAGATGTGCAAGCTAGAACTCTCGACTATGATGCAAGACTAAATCATCAACCCAACCGTTTTGATTTCTAATGTTTTACAACTTATAGCTCCCCGCTAGGTTGCACTACAAGTTGTCCTAGGGTGTCAATCCTAGTGGTATATTACTCGTATCCTAGTTTACTATCCCTGCTAGGTTGCTAGTAAACTATGATAATTGAAATCAACACACAAACAAAAGCTCCCCCGCTAGGGGCATATCAAATCCATAAACATTACAGAATAATATAACGCAAAACATAAAGATAAATATAGGTCTCAAGTCAAAACATCACAATGTCGAGTTCTAGCCTACACATATGAGTTTAGCTACTCATCGCAATGGAATACATAATCGTAATTGAGTAAGATGACATGAAAATACTGATGTCGAATAATCCTCCAAGCTTTCTTCAATTGGAACCCTAATCCGAGAGTTCTCTTTTCTATTTCGTGTCTCTTTTCCCCACTGGAATTCGAGGTCTGGTCGCCTAGGGTTTCGTGCTTATTATTCTTCTTTTATACTTCCCGAAATTGCAATTTAGAAATAAGGAAATTCGACTGCCAGCTGTCATCCGCGGACGTCTCTTACTTTATGATCCACGGACGTCTCAGCAATTATGGAAATTCATAAGACATCCGCGCCTCTAATTATTCAGCCCTCCGCAGTTTGCACTGACGAAAATTCCAAAGTGCTTCGGACTTCATTTCTTTCCGCGCCAAACATCTTCAAATAGGCTCCTTTTAGCCGGTATTCCTTCCATGGTCTCCGAGTGTACCTGAGAACGAAAACTACACACAGGTAGTGAAATAATACACAGGTAGCACTAAGAAACGGGGTTTTAACATATAAAATAGTCGTACAACTACGACTCATCAAACTACCCCACACTTGAACTTGTTCGTCCCGAACAAGAACAAAGCCATAGAACGAATTACAATGTACTAGTCATGCTAATCCTTATATCTCAATCTCAAATACAGCAATTAATCTTATCATGCTTAAGATTCTTACAATGTGAGTATAGATAGATTTTTTGATACTTGTTACCTCGCGAGTTGCAATTCAAACAACCTTGGATGTTTGGGAGATAGTCCCCTATAGGTACCACGGACATTGCATTCTTTTCTGAGTTTTGGTCTTTAGATTGAGTCGGCGGCTTTCTCTGACACGTGATTAATTCACTGCTTTCATACCGTTGAGTCTTGAATTCTTTAACTTGTATGGACTTTGATAAACGACACATCTTTGCTTGAATCAATCAGATTTCTGATTTTTTTTCTTTCTATTTTCTACTTGATGGTTTGCCTTCGGCTTTTGAATTTATTTCTTGTCCACATAATCATTTGCGCCCTTGAACCACTCCAATCATAGCCTCCGGATAACAGCATAGGAGTGCATCCCGCTCTTTTCTCATCCTCGTCTTTTTTGCATGAGGCAAGGTAGGGGTTACCCACCCATTCCCAGCTACTTCGACTAGAGATGGACTGTTCGTTTTCTCTGTCCCGTCACCACTTCGAACGCATGAATAAACTTGTATACTTGGTGACGGAGCTACTCTCAGCACTAGGCTAGTGAAGCGTCAACCACCACCGCTTTTCTCAATCATCAGAACCAAAACTCAGAACTTCCTGCAATTTGACGTACCTTTCTAGGACATTTCTGTCAACTCCACATCCCTGCATATCACAACTCGAAAGAACAAAGCATCGAAATTTTTTGAAATTTTGCATTTTTAGTCAAATGAGCACAATAGTCATAAAAAGCTGGAAATGAGATTTTTGACATATGAGAAAAGCATAGCAGTGCATCATCAGTTCATCACGACACATAACTGACTCTATAACATCCCACCCCACACTTAGATGGACCCATGTCCTCACGGTACAATTCAAGAGATGAGATGTATAACAAAACAGACTCAAATAAAAATAAAAAACAATAAATAAATAAATAAAAACGAAGGAACTGGTACTCCCCTGGTGGTCTGGTTCTGGGAAACGTCCCGGTTGAAATTCTGTGATTTTAACCTTTTAAAATTCACCACGGACGTCTGAAGAAATTGCAATAATTGCTAAGGCGTCCGCGCTCTAATAGTTGAGACGTGCGCGAACTACACTGATGTAGAATTCCCTTCTTCGTTTAATCACCTGAAACCACCAGAAATAAAAAGAAATGCACTCGAGGCGCATCATCAGCTTCCCAATTCCACTAAATAACCTACTCCTAACATGAATAAAATAAAAACACACCGGGTTGCCTCCCGGTAAGCGCCTTTGTTTCACGTCCTTGGCTGGACATTACCTCTTTTCAAGATCACAAGTAAGGATCCCATGGCTGCTCCAAGTCAATCATACCGATCAGCGTGCTCCTCTCCTCGGCACGTCCACAAGTTAATCGTTCCTCAGTGCTCTGCCCGATATCAGGTGGCTTCGATCTCCAATTCTTTTCCTTAGGTGTCCACCACTTTTGCGCACCCACCCCACACTTCTGTTTCTTAACTCGCTTTTTATCTGGTGGGCGTGGTTTCCTTGTTACCTTCAGCTGCTCACTGAGACCCTGAATCAAATGCAACGATTCAGCAGTTATATCATTAAAACAAGTTTTATCAGCTATCTCAGGTGGTTTCCTTGCACAAGGCTGGTGGTCATCCTCAAAGACACGAAACTCAGCCACCTTGCCACCATATTTGAGCTTTATAATGCCCTCAGCGACATCAATCTTCGCCTTCATCGCAAACAAGATCGGTCGTCCAAGAATGAGTGTTGGCGACTCCTTAGTCTGGGTGTCCTCCATCTGCAAGACATAAAAATATGCAGGCACAACAACTTCACCAACATTCACGGTTAAATTCTCAAGCAAACCATAAGGATGAACACATGACTTGTTGCCTAACTCGATAGTTAACTTGATCGGTTTTACCGGTCCAAGTTTCAATGAACAATATAGATCATACGGCATAACATTAATGGACGCTCCCAAATCAATCAAACAGTGGGGAATAAGCGTGTTACCAATGCCACAGGTCACCGTGAAGGCACCTGGGTCTCTAGTCCGAGTGGTCAACGCTCCTTGTTTCCCTTGCTCCAATTCTTGCATTTTTGCTTTGGTTCTCGTGTCCTCATTCCCCTTCTGTTGGATTTCATTATTTATAGCTTCGTGGTTCTCAATAACCTGCATGGGAAATAGCAATTGCGCAAGAGGGTTAGAATTTAAAATTTGGAAATTGCTCACTGGGAATTCCGCGCACGTCTCCTGAATTTTCTCCGCGGACGTCTCTTGATTTTGCAATAATTCATCAGGCGTTCGCGCCTTAATTGTGGAGACGTCCGCGTTCTGCACTGAGGTAGCATCCAAATTTTGCTCATTTTCTTTTTTTTCTTTTTTTTCTTCAGCCTTCATCTCCTCTTCATCCTTTATCACGATCACACTGACATTCTGCCTTGGATTGGGGATCGTTTGCGAAGGCAGCTTCCCTTTGTCTTCTCGCTGTTTGTAAACGGCGCTGGCAATTTGAGACACTTGCCTCTTTAGCTCGTTAATGTCTCCAGCATGGTGGCCCATCTTTTGAGTGAGTTCTTTGAACATGCCTCTCACTTCATCCCTAAATTCCTTGATCGGGTCCTCATCTCCTTGTCTGATCTGTGGTGGTTTGTATGGTTGCTTTTGTGGGTATGAGGATTGCCCCGCATTGTAATTGTTGTTCCTTTGCCAACCACCATCGCTTTGCCTTGGCTGCCATTTGTTGTTGCCTTGATATCCATCATACCTCCTTAGTGGTAAATCTCCCTTGTTCATGTAGCCCACTACATTCACATCTTCCGTTCTTTCCTGAAAACAGTGTTATCATTATTTATTGGTTTAAAAGTGGACTTGTTTACCTTACACTCCACTTATTGATTGCCTTGTGGTTGTTGCGTCATCATTTGAGCCATCATATCCTTCAGTTCCTGCAGATCAGAATGTACATTTACGTTAGCAACAGGTGCAGGTTTATATGTTTCTTCTAAATACCTTATGCTCTCGGCAACTCTCCCAATCAACTCCCATATCTCCTCGGGGTACATGTCAAGGATAGACCCTTTAGCGGAAGCATCTAGCATCCTTCTTTCCATTAGAACCATCCCATCCATGAAGTATTCAAGCAGCATCCTTTGTGGGATTCCATGATTCGGACAACTCTCTTCCAAATGCCTAAACCTCTCCAAATAGTCAAACAACGTTTCTGCACGTCCTTGTCTAAGCATAGAGAGCTCCTTCCTCGTTTGAGCCGCCTTCGAATGGGAGTAGTACTTGTCCATGAACTTCCTTTGCAATTGATCCCATGAAGTAATCGAACCTGAAGGTAAAGGCATTAACCAAGATTTAGCTTGACTTTCTAAAGAAAAAGGAAATGTCTTTAATTTAAAAATATTTTCTGGAACCGATGCTGATTTCATGGACATGCAAACTCCATGAAATTCCTTCAAGTGCCTTAGAGGGTTCTCATCGGGCATTCCTCCAAACTTGGGCAAGTGGTGTATCACCCCACTCTTTATCTCGATATCATCTGCGTCCTCATCCAGCCTAATGCACCAAGGCTCCTCATCAATAAATGGCGCACAAACTCCTCTCATCGTGCGTCCCAAATCCCGACGCCTAGCTAATTGTCCATATGGATTTCCTCCACCGAGGTATTGTCGATCCAGCTCATCCTCAAAATCATCGTAATTCTCGTGTCTAGCTGCACGATGTCTAGCAAACTCATTCACAAACTACTGATCTGGGAGGTGGTAATCTTTGATTAACAGGGGGCAGTCCTTGCCTCTGTTCCTACATGTTATCTCCTAGAACACTTCCTCGCTCTTCAACATCACGTTCAACACTTCTCTGTGACATGGTTACTTAAACAGAAAAATAATCAAGTGACAAAAAATAAAAAGACAATAAAATAAAACTAAAAGAAAGAAATACTTAGTGAGATTCTTCGTTACCAATCCCCGGCAACGGCGCCATTTTGACAGGTGTCGTTGTACCTGTGCTAAAACATTTATAATTCCGACTAACAAGTGGTAAGTCGGGTCGAATCCACAGAGATCGGTTGAGAATCTGTTCACTAAGTATTAGAGTAACAATTGGGGGGGTTTTCGAACAAGTAAAAATAAACACAATTAAGCAATAATGATCACGTGTCAAGATGAGCAATTGTCACACAAATTCAAGTAATAAGTTCAAAGAGATGTGCAAGCTAGAACTCTCGACTATGATGCAAGACTAAATCATCAACCCAACCGTTTTGATTTCTAATGTTTTACAACTTATAGCTCCCCTCTTGGTTGCACTACAAGTTGTCCTAGGGTGTCAATCCTAGTGGTATATTACTCGTATCCTAGTTTACTATCCCCGCTAGGTTGCTAGTAAACTATGATAATTGTAATCAACACACAAACAAAAGCTCCCCCGCTAGGGTTCCACTCATGCTAGCATATCAAATCCATAAACATTGCAAAATAATATAACGCAAAACATAAAGATAAATATAGGTCTCAAGTCAAAACATCACAATGTCGAGTTCTAGCCTACACATATGAGTTTAGCTACTCATCGCAATGGAATACATAATCGTAATTGAGTAAGATGACATGAAAATACTGATGTCGAATAATCCTCCAAGCTTTCTTCAATTGGAACCCTAATCCGAGAGTTCTCTTCTCTATTTCGTGTCTCTTTTCCCCACTGAAATTCGAGGTCTGGTCACCTAGGGTTTCGTGCTTATTATTCTTCTTTTATACTTCCCGAAATTGCAATTTAGAAATAAGGAAATTCGACTGCCAGCTATCATCCGCGGACGTCTCTTACTTTATGATCCACGGACGTCTCAGCAATTATGGAAATTCATAAGACATCCGCGCCTCTAATTATTCAGCCCTCCGCAGTTTGCACTGACAAAAATTTCAAAGTGCTTCAGACTTCATTTCTTTCCGCGCCAAACATCTTCAAATAGGCTCCTTTTAGCCGGTATTCCTTCCATGGTCTCCGAGTACACCTGAGAACGAAAACTACACACAGGTAATGAAATAATATACAGGTAACACTAAGAAACGGGGTTTTAACATATAAAATAGTCGTACAACTACGACTCATCAGCCTTCTCCTCCAACAGAGCCAGGCGAGAGTCAAAGATGGGAATCCAATCTCTCGACCTCTCCCTATGGGCACGGCCCTGCGAGGTCTCACGGGTCGTCTGTGCTATCTCTTCCTGGACTGTCCCGGCTGGAACATCCTCTCGGCCAGAACCTACCTCGACGTCGCGAGCAGATCCTTTGATGCCTTTGGCGTGGCCACGTACCATCTTGTCCGGCAATATCACAGATTGCCGTCAGGCTCTGATACCAACTGTCACGAGCTTATTTTTCTTGCTCAATAAGACTTGTGCGGCCTTAACACCTCCGTGCTAAGTCAGCGTCACAATGGGAATCTCTCACGCGGAACAAAGACAATATGTCGAAGCTTCTTGTCGAAAGCTTGTATTGAATATTGTAGAGAGATTACAAGTTGTCCGATTGTCTAAGATGGGAAGGGTCTTCCCCTACTGTTACACACTTGAACCGCCACACCTGGCGGATATCTACACCTAAACCGCCACACTTGAACGGCTAGGATTCAATGCACTAGAACCAACTAGTGAGTCAGCTAGACTATGGGATATTTACGCAAGTTCAACCTCCACACCTCCAAGCTCCATGTGTCCCTCGGAAGCTTCTTGACTCATGGCTAAACCTCCTCTTCTTATTGGACAAAAATGGCTAAGTCGGCCAACCAAGAAGTCTTGAGTCGGCGGAAAAAGTCTCTGGCGGTTTAGCCAAGTCTGAGGAGATTGAGTCGGGCGTGACATCTAGCTAACCTCACATCCATGCATTTACTCTCATAAACACTAGATGTGATCATTTCCACCATATCCAAATCATCACTAAGCTTTCTCAGTCCTTGGATCAAATTCTAAACCAACATATCACTTAGGCATTTTATCAAATACTTGGTAACATGTCATAAATAGAGCACTTAGTGAAAATGAAATCAACACCATAGATTGTATATTCAATGTGTATACATGATTATAGAGTACCAAGGAGAGTCATAAGTCCCTCAAAACACAAGATCACTACTCACACATCATGTAAGACAACATTGTGTGAGTAGGGTTTATAGCACACACCAAGTAAAATAGGAAAAGATGTAGAGGAAGGAGAGTTGTCAATCCTTGAACTCCCTTTAATCTTTTGATGATTGATGACCTTGGTTGAGCCTCTTTTCCAGTCTTTTTTTCTCCAAAACCCTCCACACCTAGGTCAAAAACCCCTCTTTCTATTTATAGCCCTGAAACTGAAATTCTGTGTTTTTAGCCCAACCGGTGGGCTGGGACTTGAGCCGGTCGGCTGACTGAGTTCTTGGGCAGCCAATCTGAGTTTTTTTATCCAGTCGGTCGGCTGGCTAATTTCAACCGACCGATTGACACTTCCTGGGCTTTTTGGTGGTCTTTGCATCCGAATTGGGTCTTGGCAACAACTAGAAAGTTGTAGCCCTTTGAGTTAGCTTTCAAAGCTATGAATCAACCAAATTGGACACTGTATGCAATCTGGACGTTCAAAATAAGGCGGAAAGGTCAATCTGCCCTTTTTTTGCTCTAAATCTTCAGTTTTCCCCAAGTTTTCGTATTTAGGCTTCGACCTTAAGGGAAACTTGTTTTCTACCTGAAATGTAGAGATACAGGTCAAATGGCATCAAAATAATGTCGGAAACGACCCAAAACTATAGTGAAGAATGACCATAAATCAGTCAAAAACTCGACTGATCAACACTCCAAACTTAAAGTTTGTTCGTCCCGAACAAAGTAAGAAAATATGCCAAGGTCATGCAAATGTCGAAATGCTAGTGGTGCTATGTTTTTCGTCTATTTGCCTCACTAGATTTCACAAGGTCTCAATCATTATTTCTAACCATGTTATTGAAAGAAAAATGAAAGGTATGTACAATCTAACTAGCTCCTTTTCGTAGGCGTTACGAATGCATTTAGCGTATGCATTAAGCCTTTAAACCCTAGGCTACCCTAGTGGACGAGTTATAGTCTCGTGAGAGTTTTCAAAAAAGGGAATACTCACAAATCCCATATGCACCTATCCCATGAGAATGAATGCAAGAGTGCTCAACCAAGGTGAGGATTTTTCAAAACCAATCCCTCACCCTAAAATAGAACTACCATCACAATATCATCAAAAGCACTTTTGAACCATTTGAGTACCCATGAGGTTGTGCATTCAAGATCATCAATACTAGAACTATCAAATGATTCATCCAAAGTTCCACTCATTTTCAAGGAAATACAACAGAAGAAAGTTAATAGTTTTGCACAAAAGAGTGTCAACCGCTCACCTATGCTAGCTAGGGCTAGTCCATGGGTTTGTGACAAGGAATTCATTCCCAAGTTTTAGGTGCTTAAGCCATAATCCATAAGAGAAGAGGAGTTCGACACTAGAGTTCTTATAAACCAAGTATAGACCAAATGGTAGTTCCCGTGCAAGCACAAGGGTCGTCTAAGAGTTAATCCAACTAGCACACAAGTCAAGTTTTAAGTGCTTCTTATTTTTTTTCATTTCTTTTTCAAATGGGCTTTGACCTACAAATGCTTTCGAGGGGGAACTTTTCTTCCTAACCCCCGACATTTGTATCTTTTTGCAACAAAAATTCTCGTGTACATCGAGATAGTTTTTAGTCGGGGTTTTTCCCTCTTTTGACCATGAAAATGAAGCATTTTTTGTTGGGGCCTATTTTTCGCCCTCTTTTGTTTTTGACTCCACACTTAAAACTTGACCATATGTTCAAGGAATGTATGGAATGTGCGGCAAAAAATCATAGGTAAGGCACTAAGTTAGAAGAACTGAAGTCACCAAGGAGCATACAAGAGGTCTAAGTTTTTCATGAATTTTTTTAAAAGTGCTTGCTAAAACTCAATCCATGGTATTTCAACGAAAATACTTAGAAAATTAGATAGACAAGGGATAGCAATGATATTGATTCACAAGAATACACATTCAAGGGACTAAGTCGGTTTTAAGTTCAAGATCCAATAAAAATGAAAAATAGGCTAGATGTGATTTATAGGGATTTAGAATCGATAAACCCAAGCCTATGTGGTTAAAAGCACTCTCATGTTAGGGATAGAGTACATGAATGCAAGTGTTCATTCAAACATGGTAGGCATGGCACGAAATGAGTGAACTATGCGACTACCCCACCCACACTTAAAGCATAGCTTAGTCCCTAAGCACAAACAATGAAGAAAATGAGATAAAGGTGCATAGGAACTCCCCTCGTTTGTAGATGTGCCCCATCAATAGAAAAGACGTCATTGTGCTAAGCTTGATAACATATGATGCGAATAACTTCCTTGATAACAAGAATACATGAGAGGTTAAAAACAACGAGTGACATATAAGGTCATGCAAAACGCAAGTATGAGCAAGAGAGCATCACAAGTCACATAATAACATCATGGCATAAGTTTGATAGAGTTCAAACAAGGAAAGTAATCTACATCCTCCATCATGTGCACAAGGTGTCTAAAGTGCCAATAAAATGTGAAACTAGAGTCATAGCATGGTATAACAAAATAGGTTCACTCTAGTAAACTCCAATAAAGCATATGAGCACTAAGGGAAACATCATTATCATAGATAGATCAAGGGTGAGGTGGAGGGGCTTGGTGATATGAAGTGGAATAGGAGTGAGTAGACCTCACTCCACACTTAAAATTTGACCCACTAATCATACATTTCACATTCCATATTTAGAGCGTAAGCCACTCAAAATCATGCCAAACATTTAAACATAAAGAAAAAGAATGAACAACTTACAAACCGGGTTACCTCCCGTGAGGGCCTAGTTTTTCCCGTCTTGGCAAAGACGTAGAAAAGCGCCCCATAGAATCACTCGTTGAGAAGTTCTTTGCTAGGATCCCTTCTCACGGGGCCTTGGATTCGGTCGTGTCAATCAACCTTCAAATCCCATTTGAATTTCTTCCCATCAAGTCTACAATGGACTTTCCTTTGGGAAGTTGACCCCTTCAATAGTGAAGATCCCTTAAAAATTAAGAGGCCATGGGATCTTTTTCCGAATAATATCTCAAAATATGGCAAGAAGCTCCAAAACTTGTCTCGAGACGTCGTAGTGAAGAAAGGGTCTTCATAACTAGTCTCGAGAATGATGGGCATCCCCTCCTTGAGTTTTTCAACGACGTCCATGGGGGCCCATTCCTCAATATCCCTCTCTAAACTTGAGCCTTTTTGAGTGCGAGGTTGTCCTTTGGTTTGGTCTATGTATATCTCAACAAAGTCTTCATACCCTTTAAGTTCTTTTGTCTCTATATGCTCTTCCTCTATCTTATCCTCATCAAGAAGTTTGGGTTCACATTTAAGCTCGCTTGTACCGGGAGGGAGGAATTTTTCTTCATCAACGAAAGGTATTTCCTCTATGTAAGAGGCATCATCATTGAAAAATTCCTCATTGGAGAGCCAAGGCGTTGGTGGAATGGTGAACTCTTGCATATTCTCACTCGAATGGTCTTGAGATGTGCTAGTAGCGTAGGATAATTCACTTATGTGTTCCATCTCGTCCTCATTGCAAGGTTCACCGTCCCACCCTTCATTAAAAGCTTGGGTCGCGACTCTCCAAAACATATCTTCCCCTTCTTGACCCCATTCTTGTCTTGAGGCATTAGATTCAAGGATTTCTTCTTCGGATACCTCCTCTTCCCCATCCAAGTTCTCATTTTCAATTGGTCTTTGCCCAAATATAGCGTCAAATATTTTGTAGTGAGCTCTCCTCTCTATCATTTAATCCAATTGAGCTTCGATCTCTTGAAGGTCTTGTTGTTGAGCTAAAAGGATTTGTTTGATCTCCAAATTATCTATATCCTCCTTCTCTTGGCCGGCAAGGATCTTCTCTTTGCTTGCTAGGAGCCTAGCAATCACGGATTCTAAATTGGAGGGCTCACTTGAGGGTTGAGGAGGTTCAGGGTACTGAGGGTAGGAGTGTTCAACTTCAAAGCGTTGGCCATCATTCCAATTTGGAGTGGAATAATTTGTTTGATAGCCAAGTTCTTGAAAATAAGAATATGGTTGCTCCTTCTCTTGGTAGTATTCTCCATTAGCAAAGACTCGTTGGTTGTAGGGGTCCATCCTCGCAAAACAAGATAGAGTAAGTTAGTAAGGGATATGAGAGAAAAAGAAGAATATACAAGTATAAGAAAAAGGAAAAATATTCACAAGAATAGTCGAAACTTCCACACAATCTAGTCTAGGGATGTGCTAACTAGTTGCTCCCCGGCAATGGCGCCATTTGACACCGTCTATTTTTACCCTCCCGACGTGTCGGTTTTGAAGAGGGTCGTCGTAGTGTCAAAACATTTATAATACCGATAAAGTACCGGGCCGAACCAAGAGGAGCAAGCCAAGCACATGCACTATGTAAGACCGTGTTTCCGTTCGGCAACTCTAAACCAAAAATGTATGAGGGAGTGTGTATATTCTAATCCTATGTGGCGAGTAATTAGGGGTAAAAGATAAGTAAGAGGTGTTTCGAGGGGTTAATTCCTTCCTTGGCATTTTCCCAATGATCACATACACAAGAGTTAAGTCATTTTTAGGTGTTAATTGGTTTAGAACCTAGCTTAGACTAAGATAGACAAATTCTCATTTGAATCTAATCCTAATCAAGCCATCCTAATTAGAACCTCACTTTCTCAAGATATTGATTCACTCTATAGCACTACTATCCTTGAAACCTCTCCCAAGGTAAAAAATGCTATAGGCATCACTACAAATTTTTGGCAAATTTCAGACACAAATTTTCGTCACAACACAGTCGACAGTCAAAATGACGGAAAAAAACGCCAAATTTCCGACAACATTCCGTCACTACCAAACTTCCGCTGATATTCCAGCACAATACTGTCAATATTTTCCGTCACACTTCCGTCATTGGTTCGGTAACGAAATTTTTAGCAAATCCGTCTACAGACAGTCATTTTTCCGTCAATATATTCCATCAAATTTCCGTTACTATTTCTTTGAGGAAACATTTTGAATATTTCCGTCGCTTATCTGTCCATTAACCGTCAACATAAATCCGTTACAATTCCGTCATGTGTCCGTTGCCAAAAATATGAGATGTTTCCTTCATTTTTCCGTCAGTGTTCCGTTACTTATTTACTTACCGTTTATTTTGACCGTTGGTAATTTCAGTCACAAATCCGTCAATATTCCGTCAAAAATTGTTACCGTTTTTTGTCGTTGGTTTTTCGACGGAATGGTGACGGCATTCCGACTTAATTTTTGACACATATTACACAAGTAACCTATATATATCTTGAGACGTTTAAATCATTCAAACCTCATTAAAACCTCAACATACATCATTTAGATTGATAATCGTCAACATGTCTCCTTCATTTGATCGTGTTCATTTTGTTGTCAATCAACGTGGCTTCGTACGTAGAGCTCATATTACACCTGTTGGAAGAAACGCGTAAGTAATTAATGATTGTACCGTTCATATTGATTGTTTTGATAAATTTAACCATTATGTGATCCCAATATTTGTAACAGTTTCTGGCCATTCGACGTTCATCGACGAATTGCACGAGAATGCATAACAAAATGCTGGGATGCAACTTGAACATCGTGGCGCATGATCCCAGAAACCGCTAAGGGAATTTGGTACGAGGAGTTTCTGGTATATAACGGTAACTCAAAATGTTTAAAATAAATCAATTTGTTGACAAGCAGTAATTGGTATTCAAAATGATTTGCTTGTACACTTGTAGAGTATTGCTACTTGGGATGCACAGTATGACAGTTGCATTCGGGGTAATTTCATGAGAAGATGCAGAATGATCGTCACCGACAAAATGAGACTGCAAATGTCCGGGAGGGTTACACGGATTGGGTTTTAAACCAACTAGAAAAATGGCATAATTGTGAACGCCAGCGATATTGAAGAATTTCATGACTCTTGTCTTTCTGTCAAGAGTCATAAATTCTTTAGAATATTCTTCATCCCATTTCCAGTATATGTATCCAAATTTCCGTCACATTCTCGTCATTGTACCGTTACTTGAGGACAGCGCTTCATAGAAAAAGCGTCGTTTTAATGTCAAATAAGACAGCGCCTCATTTATTTAAGCGATGTCTTATTTTCAAACCATGATTTTCGAAATTTTTTGCGGCAAGATTACTTTGTCGTGTATTATCAATTTATTTTAACATATAATCAATTTGCGTTACACAAATGATTTCAAATGTAATTTATTATATTAAAAATTTAACAAAAGTAGACAGCGCTTAATACATACGCACCGTATCAGGTCTACTTAAAATGGCGCTTCATATGAAGCGCCGTCGTAATTGCACTTATAAACGGCGCCTGACATATTATGAACTGTCAAAAGTTAGAATATAAATTGATAGTTTTGATTGTTACAAACAATCCCGTGCACAATACCATTTCCTTACTAAGCATTGATTTCCGATTACATTGCTCAATATTTTCAACAAAAAACAAACAAATTAAATTGGCCAGCAATACATATACAAAACATTTGTATTCGTTTACCTCCGCATTCGTTGATACTGGGCGTTGCCATGGTACAAAACTTTGGGACCAATATACAGCATATATATGACGTGTTTTACACTGAATTTTCTGATTGCCGCAAGAAATCTATCAATTCATTAGCAAAGTCGCACCTCAGCTCATTCAAGACATGGTTACCATACGAGTCCTCTCCCGTTGGGAAACACTGGAGACAAAGCGCACAGTTATCAAATTTAACGATACGTAAACTAACGGTTGATGGTCTATTACTTATCGGGGCATATATTTACCTGTGTGATGTCGTCATGAAAAGATCCATTGGTTTGATTAACGAAATTCATTATGGCGCGGATATATTGCAACACATAGTAGCCACACACTTGAGTTTTATAGGGCTGTTTAGGGCACTGAAATAATAAATGAGAAGATAAAAATAAAGAATTTATGTTAAAGTAAAGGAATAAAAGAATTTGGTCTTCCCAGTTGTTATTTGTTAAGTCCATATCGTTACAGTCCTCCACTGTATCTCTGAATCAGCCGGGAGATTGAAGTATGTACGCATGCCCCTGTAACATTAATGTAATTAATATAAGTTGTAGGCCATGCAGTACTGGTAAGAAATAGTGGATTAGCATAGTAGTCGTTACATGTTGACGAAATTGATTGCATCATCCACCGGTGGTTTTGCCGTTGGATCAAGCCAAAGGACCAAGCGCTTCTCGGGGAATATGACAATTAACATCCAATGCCACCTAATAAAAATGGTTGAAATGTTATATTCTTATACAATGCATTGCATCGAAAACACAGAACACTAAGAAAAATATCAACTTACTTTTTGACATGGACGTATGGGAGGAAGTAGCAAAAATTATGAACGTAGTCTGGCATTTGCAATATCTTCTTGAAGCAAACCACCCTCGTTTCGAGATTGACGGACGGAGTCATATGACTCGGTCTGAAGTATCCAAACCTAATGCCCGGTGGGAGCTTTTCGTGTATAAATCTGTTTCCATTTGGATAATTACGTGAATAAAAAATTCGATTCGTGGAGAACAAATAATAATATTTAAATAAATATTTACCCTATGTACACTTCAACTGCGGTTGCACTCAAAGCTTCCAATGAGGTGAGCTGTACAATGTCAGATTTTTTCAGCTGGATATAACAATCTTCACCGAAAACTTTGCTAGCAATGTTCACCGAATAGATAGTCGACGTGGCCATCATTTTCACGTGTTCATACAAAAAACGGCAATTCATTGTAATTCCTTCCAGAGTTTTGTTGTCAAAACTGCTGCATTGGAGTTTTAAAAATCTGTAATCGTCATATCCCTGTGCAAAAAACAAAAAAACGATGAACGTATTCACATTGATATACTTATATGTGTTTCTTGTCAAATAACTGAATTTACTCATCGTCTACCTTTCCATCAATGTCTACCAGACATTTCGGCCATCCCACAAAATCACCCAGCGCATCTGATACTTTCTCCTTTAGCACCAACTTCATTGGAAGCTCTGCCGATGGTTCAATGTCAATCTCTACAACTACCTTCACCATCTCATCAGGAAGCTCTTGACACTGGACGAAGCATCCTCGCATCACTCTGCCAAGTGCTACTAGTTTCCTGCCCTGATCCAAACCTCCTCCTTCCACGTGCAGTAGACATTTATTCCCAACCTGAAATGGAAAAATTCAGACACAGTAACGAAGTAAATTGAATTTCCTTCGTAATTTAAAAAGGGACTGAATATTACCTTGGGTATATCTCCAAATGGGTCATCAACGGAACAACTTTGAGGGATTTGAGGGCTATAAATCGTAAGCGCTTGCGAAGTGACATTGCACTGTGTGGTCGACGAAGAAGACTGCTTCCCAAATACTTTCTTCCAACCTACCAGCGACCCCACCCCCCATGTTCGTCCAGGGTACTCGTCCTTTCCTATGGCCTCTGTTAATATGTCACGTCAACCATGACATATAAATTCTCCGTCCCTCACTCGCTTCTCCAATTGATCCTGATACAGAAGTGAATGGACGTTCATCACAGAAGTTACATTTACGCAATTATTTACTGTGATCATAGAACTTACAATTTTGTCGGCAACCTCCCTCATATGGTCAGTCACGTACTCTTTATTAGTCCTTTGGTGCCCCCTCTTCCAAACATCATGCCTTCCAACATCGATGACAGGGTCATCCCCTGGGGATATTAAACCCTGAGCTTCCATCTCCGATAATTTTTCAGCGACGATGTCCGCTTTTGCCTTTTTGTACCCACCCCTGGACATAGTATGCGGGTACTTGTTCGATTTTGCTCACGCAATGTTTAACTCCCTAAGTTGCAGTGCCTCGGGAGTCAGACGTTGTTCCACAAAGGACTTCCACTGATCCGTATCAATGAACGGATACATCTGTCGTGGGTCCTCTCCTTCTTTCGGACCAAAAATGTACTTATTTGCTAGCTCGCTCTTAAATTCTCTCCATATTTTAGCCGCTCCCCGCATCTCTGTTTTATTTAACACCTCCGTTAAGTCATTCTGAGGAACATCAAACATTTTCTGCATAATTAAATGAATGGTTAATACTTGCACAAAGTGTAAAGTTAACAATTAATCGTTTCGCAATTAATAATTCGGACCAAAGCCTTTTCCCACACCAACTCCCTCTGTTCCGGGCGTGCTAACGTCCATTTCTCATATGTAATTGGCATATGCTTTTTCGCAACCAGACGCAGTGTATCGAACGCACATATTAACGTACAAAGAAAACATTATGCATTTAATATAATAACATACTGTATGATATTACCAATGTATTGTCTGAATACTTTCCCAACTTCACCGTCGATAGTTCCATCTACTGCTATCGTGATCGGCTCCTTCGTGCCATCTTTATGCTTGTCAATTAAACTGGTCAGTAGGGTTGCACCCCTTTGTTTACGTTTCGATGGTTTATTACCTTTCGCTGATGAGGCTCCGTCGACACTACTTGATGTGTTAACCATCGTCCTGCGAGTAAACAGCATAAGCATATGACGGCACTTTACAAGGTAAACCGAAACAGAGACATATTTCACTCTTATACTTGGTTTGTAGAATCAGTTTCGCATTTTCATAGTTTCATAGTAGTGAACAATAATCATTTGTGCCAGAATTTAGTACCCTAACTAAATGAATACATCCATATGCCGGAGTCAGCCAATTTTTCTACACCACACGTAACCGTAACTATGAAATGGAAGACAAAAGTTACAGTAAAACAAATCTATGAGGAAACTCTGCCGTAATCTTCTGCAAAACAGAGACAATAGGCACCGAAATAGGATGAGAACTAAACAAATTACCTGGCCGACAAATTTGAACCTCCGCGAGAGTGAAATGCGTACGGCGGGCGAAGAAGTCGGCGTAAAAGGAAATTTACCAGTCTGGTTAAAATATGTGTTGAAATATAATTTTAGGGTTCAAGCGGCGTTTATACTTCAGTCACCGTGTTCACTACACATATAACGGCACCTTTAATATATATGCGCTGTTATAAGTAGATTATTACGGCGCTTATATATCGAGGCGCCGTTGTCACCTACTTATAACGGCGTTCTGAAGAAAAGCACCGTTTATAAATATTAAGGCAGCGCTTCATATGAGATGTAGAAGCAACCATCGCCTAAATGTTGTTTTGTTCAAGTGTCGTTGGTACGACCCGCAGTTTGTTAGGTCATACCCGTCTAATGGGGTTGTCATCGTGAACAATCATAAACCATACCCCCATTACGACCCTTACATTCTTGCCCAGCAAGCTGTGCAAGTTTACTATGTTACATTTCCGGGATTAGCAGGGCTTCGTAATCAGGGTTGGGTAGCCATATGTCCTGTGAAACCAACAAACGCAATCGACATGGAGGTAGCAAATGTCCCATTCCAAGATGAGGGTGAAATGGGAACTGAAATGTCTGTATTGGTCAACGACACTGGATCCGTAGGGAACCTCGCTGATGATGAGATGTATGAGTACGACACCGAAGAAGAAGACGGGAACGACGAACACGTAGCTGATAATCCAGATACCGAAGAAGAATCTGACGAATCCTCGTGAGTTTAAGTCTTTAAGTTTGATTATTCCTTATATTGTAAGTATGATCATTAACTCTTAAAGTATGATCAACCTGTGCATTTGGTTGACCATTCATTATACCTTAAGCCTGATCATTTATTGACGCATTGAGCCATTGTGCCGTCTGATCATTCATTGTATTTTAATCAAGACCCCAAGGATTAACGTAGGCCAAAAACTCGAATGTTGGTGTTGTAGAATTGCAAAATAAACAAAAAAATAGGTGGTATGTTAAAATTCTATATAAATGTATGGTTTACTCATAAACGGCGCTTAATGCATACGCGCTGTTTCACAGAACTCAGAAACAGTGCTTCGTAAATATGCGCTATTTAATACTCAGAAACGGCGCTTAATGCATATGCGCTGTTTAACGGAACTCAGAAACGGCGCTTCGTAAATATGCGCTATTTAACAGAACTCAGAAACGGCGCTTCTTAAATAAACACTGTTTACCTTAACTAAGAAACGGCGCTTCTTTAATAAACAATGTCATATTGTAATAAAAACACAGCGCCTTTATGAGAAGAGATGTTATAATGGGACATATTGAACATCGCTTATTTTGTAAGCGCCGTTTAAAAACATTAACCTACAGCGCTTATATAAAAAAGCACAGTAATACGTACCTAAGACAGCCCGTATAAAGAAAAGCGTCGTGGTATCCATATCGGAAAAAAACCCCGCCGTATTCGCCCGCGTAGACAAGTTAAATAATTCGGTTAAAAAAGACTAAATACATTTTGTTTGAACCAAGTGAATTGAAATTACATGCGCAGTTGAAAACCCTCACTGTCCGTCTTAGAACACAATCGTCCACCGTCCACCGTAAGCCGCCGAGTTCGACATCCGACATCCGCCGTAAGCAACTTTAATACCCCGGGTATGAAAAAGTAAACGTCTTCATGATTCTATTGTTCGTCCATCTACTGTGCGCTTCAGTTCGGTTCAGTTCTGTCCATCTCCTGTGCGCTTCGGTTGAGTTTGTGATTCTATTGTTCGGCTGCGTTTGTTAGTTTGTTCGAATCCAATTTGTATAAAATTAAAGGTGTTTCAAATGTTATGCGCGTGTGTCCGATACCGGACACCAAATTTGTTTGTGCAGCTTGTCTTCGTGTATGCCTGATAGAATTTCTGTACAAAAATGGTCCAAACTGGTCGGCTGACAAATTGTGTTTATGGCATATGTGTTAGCTGTACTTGTTGTCATATTCGGACCTTGTTGCAATCATAAGCGCTTGTTATCATATTATGATGGAATGCATGCAGTTCATTGTCAGTTGGTTACAATTTGGGTTCGTGTATAAAATTTGTCTTACAGATACTCGAATACTTGATGTTTGTCGTGAATATGTGGATACTGTTGAAATGTATATTTGTTTGCTTGCCAACATTGTTTTCTTTTTTTGGGTTGAAAATACTAAATTAAATTTTGTTGCAGGGTAAATGGCACCACTCAAGCGAAATGTACAACAGGGTAAAAGGAATACCGTGGCTAGTAGAGGGGGTTCATCACAAACGCGGCTAACTGACATACGCCGACCAAGACAGTTGAGTCAGGACATGCAACAATAGGCATCAGCTGGGGACAATAGACAAAATCGAGATGCGTACAGACCTGTACAGGAACATACCCCTGCGAGACAAGGGGGTGAGGATCCGAGTCAACGTACAACACCGTCAACCGAGGACAGACGTCCAAGTCCAGACCTTTACAGGCCTTCTATGCATGTACCAGACCATACTGGGGAACCTATGAATGAACTTACCCGATGTGAATGACTACGATTTCGAGGACCTGCTGAATATGGTGCCGCCAAACATGGCGGCGAACATGGAGGTTGACGATGATGCTGAAGAGATGGCCTCACATGATGACGATCATGATGACGGAATTCAGCCAGAGTTTGTTAGAGGAGGGACTTCGATCGGTGGCGGACCTAGTGAGGAGACGTCGTTGGGTTCAATGCCACATGATATTCGGCCATGGATCACTCCAGCTGGGGATGACAAGTGAGTACTTTTATTGTACATAAATTTGTGCAATTTGTTTATACTAACCATATTACAAATGTTACGCCCGCCGTTATTTTCAGCTTTGACCCCCCCTGCGGCTGTTAACAAAATCGGGCTTCAATGTATTGGACCTGGCTTTAAGGTTGGTTGGACGACAGTGGAGACGTGTGATCCACAAGCTCCGGTAATGTGGTTTCGACACTTCCAGGTAAAATGTAGTAAAATTGTATTTGTAGCGTTATTTTTTGGGTAATTTTGTTATCGATTACATAATTTTGTGATTCTATTACATTGTTCGTAACACAACTATGTAATGTATATGTAGAGCTTGTACCGGTGGGATCCGATCAACACCGACCAAATTGAGGCCAACTTCAGGAAGAAGGCGGCTAAGGTTCTACAAGATGCGTGGAGAGGTTTGCGAACCGGGAAAACCAAAGGCCCGAAATGGTTGACCAAAGATCACATAGATGCGGGAAGAGCTAGATTTAATACAGACCCATCATTCATAGCCCGCAGTGAAAAGAACAAGCAAACTTATGCTGCCAACCTTGCCAGAAACGACCCGAGATTGCACGCATTTGGGTCTAGACCGGCACACTTTCACATTGTGAAGCTGGTAATACATACTATTCTAAAATAATTCAAAGAGTTAAATTTTGCACAACATAATTATCATTTAATTTGCAGGAAAAGAACAATAAAAGACAAGTGTTGCTAATTGATCTATTTGACAAGAAATACAAGTGGAAGGATGGGACGTATTTGATAGCCGACTGGGAGAACAAAAGGGTACACTTACCAAATTATATTTGTTTATTACATTCGTTTATCTTATATCAGTTTTACCAGACTAATATGTTTCTTGTTGTATTTTTTTATAACATATATTTGGGACTGGATCACAAATATTTTTGTTTCATTTGTACAAATGTGCAGAAACAGCTTGCTGATGCTGAAGCTCTGGTCCTGAAGGATCACGTTGCAGATGAAAGGGTACCAAATGAAAAGCTGGTAGGGTCGCTACAACTGTCATGGGAGTTCACCCAAGGTCAGGGATACCGTATCTGTATGGTCATGCAGCAACATTAGTGTCGGACAAGTTCTCTTCAACGGGCAGCCATTCATGTGCCAGCTCGCAAGGAGCAGCAAGGAGCCAATCTTCGAACGATTACACTCAAGAGCTTGTGCCGCGTTTAGAGCGCATAGAATCCCGACAAGAGGCTGATTTGAGGAGCATGCAACTACAACAGCAGTCCCTGAGGGAGAGCATGGACCAAATGATGCAAATGCAAGCTGTTATGATGAGGATGCTCAGTACTCCTGGATACCAACCGCCCTCCAGGCTCCAGTCGAAGCTCGGATAGAAACAACCATGGCCATCAGGAGTCGAATGAAGATAACCGAAGAAATTAGACATTTTAATTTTGTTTGATTCGAATTCTTTGATATATTTTTCATTCGGTATTCTTTGATAATATGGTAATTTTGAATTTTAATTAAATAATAAAATTTAATAGTTATTTCATTAAATAGCTATTAAAATTTTATTAAATAATAGAATTTCATTTAATTAAAATAATAATTTTTAAAATATTTTTCACTCGTTATTTTATTAAATAACATTTAACAATTTTAAAATAATAAATTCAAAAATGGTATGTAGACGGAAATGACGGAGTGTAGATGGATTATTGTCGATAATGTATATATTGACGGAATTATGCCTGTACAATAACGGAAATACAAGCATCGAAATAGTAACGCAGATGTGACGGAAATGCAGAAAACGGAACTACGATGGAGCAATGACGGAATATAATATTGATGGAATATAGACGGAAATTGGACGGAAAATAAATATGACGAAGTGTAGAAGGATATTTGACGATAACATAAATTGGCGAAATTATGCCGGAACAATGACGGAAATATGAGTATCGTAATATAGACGAACAATTAACGGAATAGTTATTGATGGAGTAATGACGGAGTAATGACGGAATATAATATTGATGAAATATAGACAGAATTTGGACGGAAAATAAAGATAACGAAGTGTAGAAGGATATTTGACGATAACATAAATTGGTGGATTTATGCCGGAACAATGACAGAAATGTGAGTATCGTAATACAGACGCACGATTAACGGAATAGTTATTGATGGAGTAATGACGGAGTAATGACGGAATATCAAGTTGCCGGAGATGCGTTGGGATAAGGACGGAACATTTAGAAACGGAAATACGTTGGAATGTAGACGGAAAATATATTGACGAAAAGTAGACGGTATTTTGTCGTAGATATTCAACGGTCGACTGTCGGATTGAAGACGGAATTATACATGTCGGATTGATGACGGAAACTCAACTGCACGTTGACGGAATAACACAACGAAATGTCGACGGAAAATTTTTACCGTCGGGAAAATTTCCGACGTCATCATTTTTGAAGGAAAGTTGACGGAAATTCACGTTTTTCCGTCAACTTTCCGTGTGCTTTCCGGCAAATTCTTGAAGACGGTAATTTTGGAAAAATTAGTAGTGCATTAGGCTCTAGCTAACCTCACATCCATGCATTTACTCTCATAAACACTAGATGTGATCATTTCCACCATATCCAAATCATCACTAAGCTTTCTCAATACTTAGATCAAATTCTAAGACCAACATATCACTTAGGCATTTTATCAAACACTTGGTAACATGTCATAAATAAAGCACTTAGTGAAAATGAAATCAACACCATAGATTGTATATTCAATGTGTATACATGATTATAGAGTACCAAGGAGGGTCATAAGACCCTCAAAACGCAAGATCACTACTCACACATCATGTAAGACAACATGGTGTGAGTAGGGTTTATAGCACACAACAAGTAAAATAGGAAAATATGTAGAGGAAGGAGGGTTGTCAATCCTTGAACTCCCTTTAATCTTCTCTTCTTTTCCTTAGTTGGATCTTTTGATGATTGATGACCTTGGTTGAGCCTCTTTTCCAATCTTCTTTTCCCTAAAAACCTCCACAACAAGGTCAAAAACTCATCTTTCTATTTATAGCCCCGAAACTGAAATTCTATGTTTTTAGCCCAACCGGTCGGTTGGGACTTGAGCCGGTCAGCTGGCTGAGTTCTTGGGAAGCCAATCTGACTTTTTTATCCAGCCATTCGACTGGCTGATTTCAGCCGACCGACTGACACTTCCCTGGGATTTTTGGTGGTCTTCCCGTCCGAAATTGGTCTTGGCGTCAACTAAAAAGTTGTAGCCTTTGAGTTAGCTTTCCAACAAGCTTTGAATCAACTAATTTTGACACCGTATGCGATCTGGGCGTTCAAAATAAGCCGTAAAGGTCAATCTACCCATTTTTTGCCTTAAATCTTCAGTTTTTTCCCGAGTTTTCGTATTTAGGCTTCGACCTTGAGGGAGACTTGTTTTCTACCTGAAATTTAGAGATATAGGTCAAATGACATCAAAATAATATCCGAAACGATCCAAAACTATAGTGAAGAATGACCATAAATCAGTCGAAAAGTCGACTGATCGATGGGTGGTTGAAATGTTATCGTGGCATAATATTGCAAAGTATTATGTAAGTTTGAATATAATTAAATACAATTTTTACACCTCAAGAGATATAAAATCGATTGTTTCTAGCAACCAAATAGAAGGTTAGAGATAAACATACCCTAACTTGATTCCGGGCAGAGCTTGTAAATATATGTGTGCCAATGATTCGGGATGTGATTGCGGACCATTCAAAGGTTTAAAAAGATGACTCCACAGGATGTACCGATGTGTCCCAATGATTCTGGTGATGAATCTCTACAATAGAAAATGATTTCACTACAATTATGATGGCCATTTACGTATATACTGATTATTTTCCTGAAAAATGGCATTTCAGTTTTCTATTATCTACTTTTCTAAAAATAAAATTTATTTTATTTAATGAGAAACTTTTTTCGGTCCTCCAGGCTTCAAAGAAAATTGAAACGATACACATAAAATTAGTATGGCTATGAGCAAGGATGACACGAACAAAAAGTGATGAGAAACTTTTGAAAATGTTCTATATTTGCGCTGATGCATGAAGAAAAAAAATAGTAATACTAATATTTAATTTAATACCAAAGAAGCTTTACCATTGGATTCCGCCTGAAATGTTCGTGGGACGGGGTGGGCGGAATGTAGGATTCGACATTTGGCCCAAGGTCGGAATGAGCCTAAGGGCGACCCGCAGTCCGAAGAGGATCTAGCCCTACGAGGCCTGATGGGGCACTAGTTATGGCTCAACCCGAATGGTATAAGGTCAGACTAAGGCCTCGATTATTAGGTCCGATCTGAAATACGAGCCTGATGTAGAATTGCATATGCATTGATCTAAGAACATTCTTGACCTAAAACGAATATATTTTCCACATTCATACTATCCCACATCGTCCAGCCTAGTTAGTAGCATTTGAGCTTATAGAGTTATACATAAAACTAAAAAATTCACAAAAGCTTACAATTCAAGCATGGCTGTGATCTCCACGATTTGACAAAACTCTGAATGGGTGCAATTGACGTGGAATGATAAATGGTTATGCCAAGTGTTGTTGATTCTCTTCTAACATATCGGCATATATTCGTAATTTTTTTTGATTATTTAGTCATCCATTTAGGGTTGAAGTTAGTCCGAACCCGATCCTAGTCCGAGAAACCCTAAGAAATGAAGGGTTGATAA
The DNA here is from genome assembly GCA_033675215.1 of Rhodiola kirilowii. Taxonomy (NCBI): domain Eukaryota; kingdom Viridiplantae; phylum Streptophyta; class Magnoliopsida; order Saxifragales; family Crassulaceae; genus Rhodiola; species Rhodiola kirilowii. The sequence continues at coordinate 40,866,510 of CM066199.1, forward strand.
CAGTATATTAGAGCTGATGAATTTTCTCATAGACGGGCCCGGCTCTAATATGAAAAGGGCTAGGTCTTAGCAAAAGCCTTAATTGACCCGACCCAACTGCAGAATGTAAATTTAGATAAATATGTATTTTTGTGTGTGATTTGTCAAGTAAAATGCAAATAATATAAAAACATCTGATACAAAACTTTCCTTTTATTTTCAATGGAAAAAAGAATTTCTAATTCATTTTTCATTTATGTTTCATTCTATTTTAGTTTAACGACATTTTGATGATACATACTGAGAGAAAAACATATTGGAAAAGAAAATTAGACTTTGTAGTCCTAAACAATTTATTATCTTTTTGGTTCTAGGAATATATGAGGGAAAGAAAATCCAGGAGAAAAAAAATGAGGAAATGTAAACATTTTCTTTAGATCTATTTGGTTTCATTGGGAAAGTAAAATGGAAAATTTTATGACAAGAACACTGTTGCCCAATTCTTCACCTTCCAATCTCAGCATTAGAGGATACTAAATCTTCAACCGAGGATACTATTTTGCGTATGAAAGTTGGAATGAACAAAAAATGGACGTAACAATCTTCAAAACTTGGAGGAGAGAAGTTTGGATCTGGTTGAAGCAAGGATTTTAGTTTTCCTCTCATTTTTGTAATAAATTTTAGATGAATTTACCATTCCATTCTCCGATTAATTTTCATTCCCATCTATTTTCCTGTGTAACCAAAAAGATTATTATTTTTTCTTTCGCTCCTATTTTCCAGCAACCAAACATGAAGTTTAAGAAAAACATAGTCCCACTTGACTTCGGGCCAGAACTTCTAAATCTATGTGTGCCAACCGCTTGGGATGTGAATGCGGGTCGTTCCGGGTCTAAAAGATGACTCCACTGTATGTGATGGTGGATTATTGTGGAACAAAAAGATGACTCAACGGGCTGTGAGGATACCCTTAATGCCATCACGGCTTGATTTCGCCCTGAGAGTTGATGTACCCGCGATGCCTGTGACATGCCTAAGCTTCACGTCTGCCACAGCTTGTTTGACTTCAGAGGCATTATTGATCGCCTTAATCTTTTAATCTGACCTTCGTGTAATATACAAAGTTCTAGCGATTCCAATTATTTATCTAACGAGATATGTGTCGACCAATTTGGACATCATATGTGCAATGGGCATGCAAAATAAGTCAGAAAAGTCAATGTTCCCAATTTTATCCTGTTTGCGTCCAAATCTTCACGAAATGCTTTCTTTTGCTTTTGATGAATTCGAAAACCTTGGATATGTAATATATGACGTGACACACTAGAGAATAGATTCAACGATAACAAAAGTAATGAAAAAAAGAACCTAATCATTCATCGAATAAAGTGAATAATAAGTCAAGAATTCAACCGATCAATTTTACATTCAATACTAAAGAAAATGTAACATTTGCATCTGTATGGTTACAAACTTTTTTGGAGATGGAAATTAAATAAAGAGGGAAATATATTTATAGGTTTTGTGTGCTGAGATGAGATCCCATGAGAAGTGCATATACAAAGAGAAATGAGAATTATTTTGAACCTTTCATCTTTGCTAATCAACGTCCAGGATTAGATAGGATTAATTTCAATTTCACGTTAATTCCTCAACTAAGATTCGTATTAGGGGCAATTTAGTCCACTTTCACGCTAATTTCAAAATCCTGATAACCGATGATTACATATTCATAATCAGAAGACCTAATCGTTCGAAGAACTATGCTGAGGAGAAAACGAGCGACTATCAACGGCGATGGACATAAAAGCAAACCAGCAGCACCCTCAGCCGAAGATAGTGAATCAAGTTTACGGTATGGTTCGCAACCTACGAATTTAACTGTACATGTCTATTAGGGTTTGCGAAATTGCTCAAGTGATAGTCGGAATTGTTGCAGTAATTGTTTCATTGACTGTATATTATCGACGAGTACATCTTCTTGGAATGCCATGATGAAATTGGTAGATAATGATACAAAATTCGTATAAACCGTTTTTAGGTCCTAATGCCAATATGTTTTGTGTCCTTCATAGCTTCTTACTCATTCGTAGCTTCTTACTCATTCGTAGCTTCTGATTGAAAATTGAAAATTGAAATTAATTTCATCGTAGCTTCTTACGCATCATTCAAAGATTCTCAATGCATGTATGTTATGTGTTCTTCGTAGCTTCTACTTGGTATAAAATGCGTACAAGGGCTTTTTTTAGGTCTCACTGCCTGTCGTTATGTATTTTTCGTAATCTCTTACGCATCATTTGTAGCCTCTTATTCATAATTCGTACATTTGTGAGCTGAAATGTGTATAAAGTCCTTTTAGTTCTCACTGCTTGTATGTTATTTATTATTCGTAGGTTTGGATAAGCGTATGCAAATCATGGCACTTGGCAGAGTTATGGCAGGACTATTTGTTCACTATCAAGAGTTGGATGATGGGACGGTGAAGGTGGTTATGGACGATGACCCATAGGCAGAGCTGCCAGAGAAGTTTGGGGAAATGGAGAGTGTATTTGATGCATTGCGTGCATTTATGGGTTGGCCGAAATGGCTCGTAGATATTGATGAAAAGGTAAGTACGTACATTAAGTTTTATCACACTAAGCAACTCTCATTTGTTATATTTACTCGTTTGAACAACATTTTTATTTCGAACAGGGATATGACGAGTTCAGATTTTTGAAACTGCAGCACAGCAGTTTCAAAAATGATGAGACTAGCAGAATGTCAATGCATTGCCGCTTTTTGTACGAGCACGCTAGCTTGATGGCTAAATCAACTCTGTATTCGGTGTACATCAGTAGCGAGCTTTTTGGTGAGGATTGTGATGTTGATCTGAACAAAGATTGTATTATGGAGTTCACCTTGTTGAAAGCTTTGGGTGCATCCGCATCTGAAGTTTACATAAGGTAATTATTGCATATGATTATTAAATGGTTCTTAAGTTTGAAAAAAAGTTTACTAACGTAATCATATGGTCGCAGATTTATCCACGATAAGATCCCACCAGGCATTCGGTTTGGATTCTTCAGACCGAGTTATATGACCCCATCCGAGGAGTTCGATGTGAGGGTGGAGTTCTTCCAGAGGAGATTGAGAATGCCCGACTACGGTCGTAATTTTTGCTACATCCTTCCCTACATCAATGTCAGACAGTTTGTGAATACTTTTCTTATTATGTGTTGATTTTGCATGAAATGCATGTTGTACTAATACACAATGTGTCAAATGTTTGTTAGATGGCATTGGATGTTAGCTGTCGTATTCCCTACGAAGCGAGTGGTTCTTTGGCTAGATCCAGAGGGTCACCAACCACTGCTTGAAGCATCAAATTTTGTGAACATGTAAGAACTATGCTAGTCCACTTTTATTTAGCATTACCACACGTGCTACAACTCGCTGATATTAGTTAGTTCGACAAGTCATATTTAAGAGTGATGGGATTTGTTCGATGAGTCATATAAATACATCGGGAAAAGAAAATAGAAATTAAAGTGAACAGGCACACCCCTCGTCTCGTTGCGTGATCGTGAAAATTTTGGTCAAACGAGTCAGTCAGCGGTGGCCAACCCTGATCAACGGTTAACGAATGTCATCGTGCCCCAAGAAGACTTTAACGCCACGCCTAAAGAAGACTTTTGCATAAAATGGTTGTAGGGTCCGGCTCTTATGTTGGCACTGAGCGTGATTCTTACTGAGTTCCACCTGTTTCCTACGTAAAAAATGTTCTCCTTTCCCAAAAAACTGATTAAACAGACACGAGCAAACAACACAAGACTCAAATTGAAACACAAGACAAAGAAAATGAAAACAAAAGAAAATAAAACATCGGGTTGCCTCCCGCACTTCGCCTTTATTTTACGTCGTTGGCTCGACGGTACCTCATTAGGGGTCACAGGTTGGGACCCCATGGATGTATCAAGTCAAACTTCTCCTCATCAACTCTTTCCTTCTATTCGTTGCCCTCGTAGACTAGGGGTCTCGTGTCCTTTCTCCACCGGTTAGACAAATTAGCCTTCACATCCTCCTGGGTTTGTGAGGACATTTTGCTTACAGCCTCCTCATTTGTTGCATTACTGGCTGATGAGCCGTATTTATACGACTCATCGAGTCATCAAAACCCACCAATTCCAGCACTTTATTATACGAACAGTTACTTCTTAGTATTGTTTCATGTTTCAGGTGATTTGGAAGCTCTAGGAGGAATCGCATTCAAAAGATGGCTTTTCAAGCCAAAAACATCACAGTGGCAGATTTGACCTTTGGACGCTCGACGGAGCACTGGGAATGGACCTTTGATCAGAAAAATACGAGCTACATGGCGTTGCGTAGCTGACTCAATTCCCTACAACTCTCTAGTTCACACCGAGAGCATCCGAGGTCGTTTGGAAGGTCAAAACGAGAGTCAAAGTCGGAATTGGCGCGCGGAAGAGAGCAGCAACTCAGACCAGATCGTGATGAACAGTAATTCCGGCGTGAACAGTACTTCGGAAAAAAAATCCAAATTTCATGCATGACGGTTTAGAAGCTGCTAGAAGGTTCTGGAAGGCTCTACACAGATCTGGAAGACTTGCAGAAGAAGAAAACTTAGAGACCAAGCAAAGTCAGTTTTAGGACATGTTTCCTAAAACCGTTTTTGGACCAACTTCAATTTGGAAGCTTTGAGGCCTGAGTTTTCTCTATAAATACAGCCTCATATCAAGGGTTTCAAGTACCCCTACAACTCCACACGAGTTCTCTCCTCACTCATCTCGGCCAAGCCTTGCTCTGCCAGCTCCTCCTCCTTACGCCGCCCACTGCTCCGCCGGTCCTCAGCCGCCCACGGCCGGACCTCCTCCTCTTCTCGGTCTAGTGAAGTATCTCGTTTTTATATACTGTTTTTATGCCCTAATGGCCATGTGTAACTAATCTCATTATTCGGGCTAGGGTTTATACATTGTGACGATGTTTTTGAGACTTGGTTCTTAATGCTATATTCGTTGTTTTACTAATTCTCGTGCATGAATTCCATGAATTATTGCTAGACTAGGCGGATACTTTGTCGTAAAACCTAGTTGCGCATATTTCTATATTAATCATCTATCTAATACTTTGTCGTTTGGATAGGTAGCACGGCTAGGTTAGATAACACCTTTGTCGGGTTATTAAACCTAGGGGAATTAGAAGTTTAACACCTTTGTCGGGTTAATTTGTGGCGTAACACCTTTGTCGGGTTACTTGGGAAGTCACCTTTGTCGGGACAACCACACTTAGAAACTATGAATTAGAATATTAGAAGTCGATGATAAAACAAGTCACAATCAAACCCTAGTCTGAATATTCCTCTTTGATTATTACACTCCCATTATTTCATTACTTGCACTTATTTTTTAAACAGTTAATTTCACTCAATCGTTTCTTTTTCCTCTTACAGAACAAAGTAGTAACCAACTAGCTCTCTAGGGTTCGACCCTTGCTTGCCGCTGTACTAACCCATAGCCAAGAGTAAGGAATTATAAATTTAAATTTGCAGGTACCGACAACGACCTGCCAAATTTTGGCGCCGTTGCCGGGGAGCTACGCACGGTGAAATATTTGTTCTGTTTTTTTGTTTTTTTCGGTTTTGTGCTTTTTTCACTGTTTTTGCAGTTTTGCGAAAAGTTCTCAGGATTGGTACTCCCGGTATCCGATTTCAGCGCATAATACCTTCTTCTGAGCGGAACGACGAGTAGATCAGACCGCAGGCCCCTGCTCGACAACAAGTCCAGGCCCGACCGCAGGTCCAGGCCCGACAGTAACACCCGGTTCAGCATCAGGTCCAGGTCCGACAACAGATCAGACAATCCAGACAGCCGGTGTACGAGGAAGAAGCATACTATCACGATGAGGAGCCATCCATGGGAGAGCTCTCGGTCCCCGACTTCAAAGACCAGTCATGGTGCATCTATGAAGGACCAGAACTCGAAGAAATCGCCATCAGCACCTCAATCGTCCATCACCTTCCCAAATTGTCGGGAGCAAAGGGAGAATCAGCTACAGGGCACTTGAAGCGCTACCATGGCAGTTGCCATAATCTCAGGCCCTACGGAGCTTCAGTGGATGACTTTAAACTCAAGGCATTCTATTTTTCACTCACTGACTCCGCCACCGACTGGTTTCTGTCTTTGCCCTCAGATAGCATCTATACATGGGAGAAGATGCAGAGACAGTTTCTCACCAAGTACTACCCAGCAGGACGAGCCATGCAGGTCAGGCGCCAGTTGCAAGAGCTCAAGCAAGGACCTAATGAGACCATGTACGAGTACGTGGAGAAATTCACCGCCTTAGAGAAGAGCTGCTGCAACCTTGGGCTACCAGAGAAGTTGATCGTGGAATACATGCTAGACGGTCTTCGTAGGCTCGATAGGAAGCTCTTAGACGCCTCAGCTGGAGGCAACCTTATGGACCTATCCCCAGCCAAAGTCCGACAGAAGATACTGGCAGTAGCAGAGAGCGAACAATTCCAAGATGAGTCTACCAAAGAGGAGGAGTTCACCCGAACCAGAATCATGTCCAAAACCATGTTCAGGGCAAAGATTATGCTGGCCGGCTCAAATGTTCAGTGAATTTTGAACGAGCTAATCCGAAATTGAGCCGGCCGATTGGAATTGTGAAGGGAAGTTGAGCTGGCCGGCTCAAGGGGTCAGAGGAATTTGGCTGATGAAAATGAACTTTTGAGCCGGTCGGCTGGAATTGTAAAACAAGTTTGAGCCGGCGGGCTGAAGGCATCAGTGATTTTTTTTTGGGCGATCAAAACCTGGATTGAGCCGGTCGACTGGGATTGAAAGGCATTGCTGAGTCGGCCGGCTGGGGAGGTCAGAGCTTTTTTAACGAGTGAAGACGGGATTGAGCCGGCCGACTGGATGTTAAGGGCAAGGAACGAGCCGACCGGCTCAAATGCTCAGAGAAGGCAATTTGCTCTAAGCTTGACTCCACACTTAGAAACTTTACTCCGCATTCATGAACAAGCATCACCCAATATTCATATGAATTCAATTCAAACATAGTCATGCTTCACCAAGAAATCACTAGCATAAACACATTTCGTAATAAAACGCAAGCTAGGATCAAAGACTCCACACTTAAAACATCACCAACACCAAGTTAATTCATGCAAGCACAAAACCACACCAAGCACACCAAATCATGCATCTTTAATCATCCCAGCAGCCACGCCATGTTCTTATTCAAAGTTCAATGTACACATGCCAAATACATATACGAAATTAATTGAGCATAGATGGACAACTCACAAACCAGGCTACCTCCCGTAAGGGCCTAGTTTAATGTCTTGGTAAAGACCGAGCTGAGGCTTGACATCTATAGAAGCACACTAAGAGAAGTCCCGAGCGGGATCCCTTCTCTAGCGGAATTGAGTATAGCATTCACGAGGGTGCTTCCAGGAGGTCCTGATTTCCATCGGCGGCATGGTAGATCTTAACTCTTTTCCCATTTGCCTTGAAAATGTTCTCATTGTTGTCAATCAGCTCTAGATGGCCGTCGTTGAAGACTCTATGAATTTTATATGGTCCGAACCATCTAGACTTGAATTTCCCAGGAAATAGCTTGTATTTAGAGTTGAATAGTAGAACCTTGTCGCCCACTGAGAACTGTCTCTTCAAAATGAGCTTGTCATGCCATCTTCGGGTTCTCTCCTTGTAGATTTTTAAACTCTCGTAGGAGTCTAATCGGATTTCATCCAATTCATTTAGTTGAAGGAGCCTCTTTTCCCCCGAAGCCTTTGTGTCAAAGTTTAGCTCCTTGACCGCCCACATGGCCTTATACTCGAGTTCCACCGGAAGATGGCACGATTTGCCATATACTAGTCTGTAAGGAGACATCCCAATTGGTGTCTTGAACGCGTTTCTATATGCCCATAGCGCGTCGTCGAGCTTCAAAGCCCAATCTTTTCCCGACTTCCCAACCGTCTTTGTTAGGATGTTCTTTATTTCTCTGTTGGACACCTCCACTTGACCATTGGTTTGAGGATGGTACGGGGTTGAACACCTATGGTAGATCCCGTGTTTCTTTAGCATAGCCTCAAATCTCCTCTCTTTGAAATGTGAGCCATTATCACAGATTACTGCTCTAGGGACTCCGAATCTCGGGAATATTACTTTCTTGAACATTTTATTAACCACTTTAGCGTCACAGGATGGGGAAGCTATGGCTTCTACCCATTTGGACACGTAGTCCACTGCTACTAAGATAAATGCGTTCCCTTGAGACGAAGGTAGGGGTCCCATGAAGTCCACTCCCCATACATCAAAAATCTCCACTTCTAAAATTCCCTTTTGAGGCATCTCCTCCCTTCTAGCTATGTTTCCCATTCGTTGGCATTCATTGCAAGCCTTGACAAACTCGTACGTGTATTTGAACATGCTTGGCCAGTAGAATCCCGACTGAAGAATTTTAGATGTGGTCTTTGAAGCCGAACCGTGACCACCATAAGAAGAAGAATGGCAACAAGCTATGATTTCTTTGAAGTCCTCCTTGGGCACACACGTTCTATAAATCACATCCGAGCATAGCTTGTAGAGGAATGGGTCATCCCAATAATATCTCGAGACATCATGCAGAAATTTGCTCTTCTGATTATAGTTAAGGCCTTCAGGAATGATGTTGCACGTCAAATAGTTCACAAAATCTGCATACCAAGGGGCATTATCTTCGGCACTCATTAAATATTCCCCAACGAAAGAGTCTTGGATGGGCGCCGAGAACCATTTCGAATCATATAGCTCTACCCTCGAAAGGTGATCCGCCACAACATTTTCTACACCTTTCTTGTCCCGAATTTCAATGTCAAACTCTTGTAGGAGGAGGACCCATCGAATAAGCCTTGACTTAGCATCTTTCTTCGCCATTAGGTACTTGATAGCGGCATGGTCCGTGTAAACAATAGTCTTCGTTGCAACGAGATAAGGCCTGAACTTTTCAAAGGCGTAGACTACCGCTAACAACTCTTTTTCTGTAGTAGTATAATTCATCTGGGCACTATCGAGCACCTTGCTCACGTAGTATATCACATGAAGCTTCTTCTCGACCCGTTGTCCCAAAACTGCCCCAATGGCGTAGTCACTTGCATCGCACATTAACTCAAAAGGGACATCCCAATTTGGCGGTTGTACAATGGGTGCCGATACAAGGTTCTTCTTCAATTTTTCAAATGCCTCAAGGCACCCTTCATCAAAATTGAATTCCACATCGTTGCAAAGGAGATGAGTCAACGGCTTTGCGATTTTTGAGAAATCCTTGATAAACCGCCGGTAAAAACCGGCGTGGCCTAGAAAACTCCTTATTCCCTTTTGGTTTTTCGGTGGAGGAAGTTGCTCAATAACCTGAATTTTTGCTTTATCAACTTCTACTCATCTTTTAGAGACCAAATGCCCTAGTACAATTCCCTCTTGCACCATAAAATGGCACTTCTCCCAATTGAGCACCAAATTTGTCTCGATGCACCTAGCAAGAACATTAGAGAGATTAGTCAAACAATCACCAAAAGAGGATCCATGGATAGAAAAATCGTCCATGAAAACCTCAATGCACTTCTCAATATAATCGCTAAAGATGGACATCATACAACATTGAAAAGTCCCCGGTGCATTACACAAACCAAAAGGCATACGCCTGAACGCAAAAGTTCCATATGGGCATGTGAAAGTGATTTTTCCTTGATCATTTGGCAATATAGGGATTTGGTAAAAACCACTATATCCATCTAAGAAGCAAAAATAATCATGCCCCGCAAGCCTTTCAAGCATTTGATCTATAAACGGAATAGGAAAGTGATCCTTTTTTGTTGCCTTATTTAATTTCCGATAGTCAATGCACATTCTCCACCCATTCACGGTTCTCGTGGGGACTAATTCCCCTTTTGCATTTTGAACTACCGTGAGTCCTCCCTTCTTAGGGACGACATGGATGGGACTTACCCATTCCGAGTCCGGAACGGAGTAAATGATGCCCCCATCTCTAAGCTTGGTGATTTCTTTAAAAACTACCTCGCTCAATTTAGGATTCAATCTTCTCAACATTTCCCTAGAAGGCTTCACACCATCATCTAGATTAATTCTATGCATGCAAAGAGAAGGGCTAATCCCCGTTATATCATCAATAGAATAACCTAGGGCCTTTTTATTTGCCTTCAACACATTCACAAGCTTGGATGTTTCATCCTCATTCAATGTAGCACCAACTATCACGGGAAATGTAGCATTGGACCCAAGAAATTCATACCTTAGATTCGAAGGTAGAGGTTTTAACTCTCCTTCGAATTCCTTACCTCTTGGGACCGGGTCGTCCTTAATTTCATGATCATTTAACCCTTGCTAACCTTCATCTAGAGTAATGTCGCCCATATCCTCATCTTCCATATTCATTAGAGAGGCAAAAAGTGTACTAGAGTCGTCTAACTCCATAACTTCACTTTCAAAAGACGTTAGCCCGAAAGTTTCACAAGAAATATCAAGCATATTGCACTCAAAGGATGAAGTAGGGGCTTTCATAGCATTTTTCAGAAAAAATTTCAGTTTTTCATTCCCTATTTTCAATTCAATGGACCCTTCACCACATTTGATAACCGCTTCAACGGTGTTTAGAAAGGGTCTCCCTAAGATGACGGGCGTCTCTTGTTCACTATCCATATCTAAAACATAGAAGTCCACGGGGATGAAAAATTTCCCAACTTTGATAGGCACATCCCTTAGGAATCCATTAGGGACTCTAGAACTCCTATCGGCTAGCCTCAATGAAATAGTGGTGGGATGTAGCTCACCCATGTCAATCTTTTCATACAATGAATATGGAATCAAAGAAATACTAGCACCTAGATCACATAAAGCTCTATCAATTTCAATTTTCCCTATGGATATAGGAATAGAGAACGACCCTTGGTCTTGCATTTTTCTAGGCATGCGGCTTTGCACAATTGCACTACATTCGGCATTTAAAGCTACCATGCTAGACTCCTCAATCACCCTACGGTTTGACACAATATCTTTCAAGAACTTAGCATAAGTAGGGTTTTGTGTAATTACCTCATGGAAGGGGAGCGTGACGTACAACTTTTTAAGCATCTCGACAAATCTTTGGAAGTGGGCGTCAAGCTTGCTCTTGTTTAGTCTTTGAGGGAAAGGCACCATGGGCACATACTTCCTCATTAGAATCGGTTCTTCATGCTCCTTTTCCTCCTCTATTGGAACTTGAGGCTCACTTTCCAAGTTTTCCTTAGCCATTTCTCCTTCCACTTTCGTGCCCTTCAAACTAGGCTTCCCTTGAGGAGTAGGCAGCACTTTCCCATTTTTCAATGTGATGGCTTCAACATGTTCAATTGAATTGACATCCGGTTGAGAGGGAAGTTTCCCCATTTGCCTCAATGCTACGGCTTGTTGAGCACTCTCTTTAGAAAGTCTTTTGTTTTTTGCCGCAATTTCATCTATCTTAGCCTCCAATTTTTTGTTGCTCTCTAGCATTTGTGCCATCATCGCCATCATAGGATTATCTTGAGAGTTAGAGGAAGAACCTCCTTGCTCATTCATATTGGACTTGGCTTGATAGGGCTTTTGGTAATTTCCTTGAGAATATTGAGAATTTTGATTCGAGCCTTGGCCTTGATTTGAGTAGGAATTCTGCCCTTGGTTTGAATAAGAGTTTTGCCCTTGATTTTGATTAGAGCCATACCCTTGCCTTTGATAATTTCCTTGATAATTGCTTTGATAATTTCCTTGCCCTTGAGGCCTTGAGGTGAAGTTAGAGTCATTAGACATCCTCTTTTGCGGAGGCTCATAATTCCTAGTGGTAGGATTCGCATTTTGATTGTAATTTCTTTGTTGGTTGACAAAATGCGCCTCCTCATAGCCATCATCATCTTCTTCATATTTCCCTTCGGGACAGTTTTTGGTAGAGTGTCTTGTACTAGAACACAAAAACCAAGATTGTTGCGCCGAGACTCTTTCTTTTTCAGCTTTAGCCTTTGTTGCCTCAACAGAGTTCACCATACTGAACATATTCTCCACTTTCTTAGTCAAGTCGGCCATTTCTCTCTTCATTTCGGAATTTGAGGTGTCATCCCTTGACTTGGCCATCTTTTTGTGGTCCACTCCTTGATATTTATCGGAGTTTGAAGCTATTTTGTCCACAACATTGAAACCTCGATTAGCCGATAATCCCATAATGGCCCAGCCACTAGCCGTATCCATTTTATTTTTAGCTTCTTTGCTCATTCCCAAGTAGAAATAGCGCATCAAATCCGCTTTTCTGAAATTATGATGAGGGCACTCCCTCAAATAATGTTTGAAACGGTCATACGCTTGGTGGAAGAGCTCATTATCCCTTTGAGAGAAAGTAAGAATAAAATCGGTATACTTCTTGGTCTTAGACGGAGGGTAGAACTTATTCAGAAAAGCCGTAGCTAACTGTTCCCAAGTACGAAAAGTCCCCGGTTCATTGTTTTGTAGCCATTCTTTGGCATCCCCATATAGCGAAGAAGGGAATAACTTTAGGTATACGTTCTCGATGGGCACATTCCTTGGCTTGTAAGTCCTACAGTATTCTTGGAAGTTGGATAGATGATTGGAGGGATTCCCGGCTCCTTGAAATTGGTCATTCGTGATCATGTGCACAAGAGATGATTTAACGTCAAAATCAAAAGCATCCTCATCGAGAGGTTGAATAACCGAGCCATTTCCCTCGAGAGTCGGAGTCATGTAATCCCCTACGGGTCTTTCATCCTCATCTTCTTCCTCTTCCTCCTCATATCTATTGTTTCGGTTCTCTCTACGAGGGAGGGGAGGGTTCCGACGGGGGCGTCTATCATTATCATCATCCTCTCTAGCCGGAGGGTCTTCTATTCCATCCCCGTCAATTCTACGATTGCGGTTGTCTCTTGGTAGAATAGGGCGGTTCTCGTGTTCATCTTCCATTCTAAACCTCGGTGGTAAATAAAGTAGCGGGTCTAAAAGTGGAGGTGGGCGAGGTCTAGGCCCTTGGAAAGCCGGTGGAATAATAGGAGCAATAGGGACCAACGGAGGTAGAGGGTTCTTGCGAGGTCTGCCTCTCCCTCTCTTAACGGTTGGTTGAGAAGGTCTAGAAGTACTTGAAGAAGAGCCGGTTGCTACGTGTTTCTTTCCTTCAAACCTTGTGTTCATTCAAATGCATGCGAGAACAAAGGAAATTCTTAGCAATGAGCGGCAAAAGAAATAGACAAAGTCAAGTTCAACACAAGCAATGGCTACAAAGCAGAGAAAAGTAAACAAACTAAATAATCTAATAGCACGATAGTTAATTAACCTATCCCCGGAAACGGCGCCATTTGAACACTCGATATATTAGTGTAAATATTCGATAAGGATATCAAATACTTATGCTAATCACGGTTAATCAAAACAATTTGTAATGACTCGGGAAACCCAAGGTCGTACCCAAAAGATAGGTGATTAAACTAATAGTGCTAAAGATTAAATCTAGAATGTTTATGGTTTTGGGGGGGATTTGTTCCTCAAAAGAGGTTGATAGCAATGATTTACTATCCAAAAGGGAGATTTTAGCAATGAAACAAGTAAACAATCGATTAAAAGATGACTAGGGATTACTTCCCCACCTAGACAATTATCGTGACAATGATATTGGATGTCAATTATGAATTTCCATGCACATTAGTAGAATTTAGCCATGTAACATTCACACTAAGTTCAACTCGCGCTACAACTTAGGATAAAGAGGTTACACCTCGCATAGGACCTCACACTCGCGCTCTATTAGCCCTATAGAACATGCGTTTCTAGTCTCACAGTCGCGCTCTATTGACTAGATAAACACATTCTTGTTAAACTCAAGCTATTCTCATTAGAATTTAAGTATCGCCATGTAATACAAGAACTCTAATGCCTCTTCATTCATTTCATTAAAGTCATGTTGATCAACGTGAGCTACATCAAACATGAGATTAAGCTAAGTTCCCATTGAGGACATTTCACAAACACCTTACGAGCAACTCTTAACACTTAGTTCAAATGAAGAAGATTAATGTGCAAACTCATTCAATATTGACATCAATAGCATTTATATCATCACAAGCATGTCTAGGGGATCCTTAATCCCCAATCAAGGTCACTACTCACTCATAATGAGTGTACAAGCAAAAACAATGAAAGAGATGGAGTTTAGGAGTCTAAAACCAATATGAGATTGAAGAGTATGAGAATCCTTGTTGTTGATCTTCTTCTTCACTTAAACCACTTCGAAATCCGTGCTAGATGCTCCTCAAAATCCGTGTAAAAGTACCTTGAAAATCCCCCAAAAAGTCCTCCTAAATGAGATCTAGAAGTTTCTATTTATAGCCCAAGTTAGGGTTTCCGGAACTGTAGCAGATCTCAGTCGGCCGACTCAACTGGTGTGAAGAAATTCCAGTCGGCCGGCTCGATCAGGGGAAGGCTTCGCTCAAGTTTCTGAGCAGTTGAGCCGGCGGGCTGGATTTGTAGGCATGATTTGAGTCGGCCGACTCAAAGGCTCAGAACTTTGATCTTCTTAATCACAACTTCAGTCGGCCGGCTCATCTTGAGACCCATATTTGAGCCCGCCGGCTGGATCTTCATCCCGGACACTTTTTGCTCCAAAAGCTCGGTTTTGCTCCAAAATCACTGCTCACTTGTGTTCTTAGCTTAAACGTTGTAATTTGCCTGAAAATGAACCACAAAGCGTCAAATAGCAAGTGAAATCGTGATAAAATGATCGAAACAATAAGCGTGGAGGTTGCCTAAAGTGCTTATGTTTTAGTGCCATCAATAGACAATAACGAAAAGGATCAGGTACAAAATTAATTTTTTGGTATAAAATACAAACTAATCATAGCCTTTGATCTTGTGATTTGAATAGATGAGATTAAATCTTCATTTTTGTGCATTTTCTTGGTGACGAATTATAAAATGAAACTGACGAACTATGTCATCTTTTTCATTTTTCGACTCAAATAGTGGCGAATTATAGGTTGATTTTAACGAACTTTGTACCTGATCTTGACCCTAAACAATGAAGGAAATTTGAGTGTAACGGTTAAATTTCCACAAAAGAATTGTAACGACATTTACATAAAGAATTGTAACGGTTAGTCGGTTACATTGAAATCAACTTAGCTTGTAATGAAAAAAATACAAACACGGATCCATCTCCTATTACATTCATCCCTCTACTTTTTATTTCTACAAAAGTGTCTCAAACTTGCTCTATGGCCTAAGATGATATTCAACTGTGCAAATCTTATTGTCATCAATCCTTTGATCCTACTTCTGAAAATATACAAAATGTTGATAAACTATAGGAAAAAAATTATACCGATTTCCACAACAATTGGATTTTGAATTGCAACCAACCTAGGACGGATGTTAGGTTGGTGTTGTTGTATTTTACTCGGTAAAACCACATTATAAAGCATAGGTAACTCTAGGGTCGTCTAGGGAGCTACTAACATGAAATTCCAAGGTTGTGTTAATTTCTACTAATCTATTCTAACCATATTGTTAATTAGTTTGAGTCTGTGACTAGATAGCATAAAAAGTAGACAGATTGAGTCACAAAAGAAGTATCACAGAGTTAGGATTAGTTCGTACTAACGAAAAACAATTATTAATAGAGCACAAAGTGTTCCAACATGTGTTGCATAAATTCAGGGAAGTAATCGTTCAGTACAAATGGGTAATTTCAATTTCATTATGTAATTTTTAATTGTTTTATGTCATTCCATGTCAAGTTCCTTACCTAATTTGAATTTTATTTTAAAATTTGAATTTAAACTATAACTTTCATTATAAATTTTAATTTTTTGGATGAAGGGGTACAACGATATATAATACATAGTGTGATAGCCTTTATCATCTAGTACATAGTACATATTTATATTAATCTTCAATCTCTTCAAGGCATCTTAAAATCTTTGTTACATATATTCACATCTTGAAGCATAGACCAGGTCCGACACCTTTACCATGGATCTGTGCACACATCTACCCCTGAAATCATTGGTACATTTGTCATCATCTGAAGCACCGCCCATTTTTACAACTGCAACCCATCATGATAGTCACGAGGAAGGCATCCACAAGGGAAGAATCCATGCGCGAGGTGGGACGAGGAAGAGGGAAAGGAAAAGGACAAAAATCTCAATACATCATGAGAAAAATTGTGATCCTAAGACTCGAATCAAGGGTGTAAGGATCCATAATGGACTCCTTAACCAACAGGCCACCATCCCTGTTGGCCATTAAAGTTTTTTATTTAACATGTAATAAAATGCACTTTATTCATTAAAAAGACAACTCAAAATTTGAAAAATAATGCTAACAAGTAATTTTTTTTTGAAAAAATAGTGCAATGAGTTGCTACTGCACTACTACAGACTTGACATTATGCATCGGTTCTAAAAAACACTTATGCATTGGTTTGGAGATTATGCATCGGTTCAGCATATAACAGATGCATAATTCCTACCTTATGCATCGGTTCGGGCTAAACCGATGCATAAGGGTAACATTATGCATCGTTTTGAAAACAACTGATGCATAAGTGTAATATTACGCATTGTTTCAGAACAACCGATGCATAATGTTACGTTTATGCATTGGTTTTGGCCGAAACGTTGCATATTATGGAAGTTCAATATTTATGTTAATTTAGGTTTCGCTGCACTCCTCCGTCTCCCCTTAAGTCATCTATGCCGATGAGAACGAGTTCTGCCGTCCCGTCGATATTAGCCTTCCTGTTTTGAATCCTTTTTGGTGGAGGTTGTTGCTGATTTGAGAATGTTTTAGAGTTTTTACAGATATTTTGTTATGTTAGACAAGTGGAGGCGAGAGGATTGGAGTTTGTGTCACGGATGAAGCGCAAAACCTGTTTGATGCATTGTTCTAGCGCCTCCGCCTTTTCTGTCTCTATTCTCTTATCGGAGACACCTACTTCTTTAGAAACAGCTGACTCTATTTCACCTTCTTGATCACTTGTTCCTTCCTTCTGTAAATCTTGGGAAACTTCATAAATCTCCTTAAATATGCCATCAAGCTCATCATCTTTTTCCGAAGGGTCTGATTCTTCTGAAGCGTCACCTTCCAGCTGAGGTTGCCTCGGCTCACCAGATACAATGGGAGTGCTTTCTTCTCCTGCTTTCTTTACTTCATCCATCACCAAATTACTTTCTAATGCGATAACTTCCTCTGATTCTTCACCGAGTACTAGCTTCCTCCGGCCAGAGTCCTTTACAGGTTTTTCTATCTCAGAGTCTGATGTAGTGTTCATCCAGTCTCTGATAGCGCTAATTTTTGCTGCGTATATCTTTGAGTAAAAGTCCTGCGAGGCACGGCTTTCACTTGCACACCCTTCTTTTTCCTCACAATACCGGTTTCTTGCAGTTTTTCATTTAACAGTTTCCTCTTATTCACAACGCCCAATCTCAGTTGCAGCAGTCTCAGCCCTACTGGCTTCTCCTTCTGTCACAACCTTGGCAGTACTAGGCTTAGCTTTACCAGACGTGGCTTCCTGCTCAACAATCTCAGCCCTACTGGCTTCTCCTCCTTCCACCACACCAACAACACCTGATTTCCCATTCACAACAACATGCGATTTATCCACTACTTTTTCTCCCTTCTCAACGTCGATTTCCTCCACACTCTTTCTCAGTGTCACATTCACATTCAAAGGCATAGACATCTGAGGTATGGAACTAGGGATTCCCTTTTTTAGTGGTAAATCAGCCATCGACTGCTTGCTTGCTTCAGTTGTTTTTAGGACAGTTGTTGAGGACTTTGAAGTTGCTTCCTTCTATTTTGAAACAACAGCCTCTTTTCCCTTCTTTTTCTCATCTCCAATCTTAGGGTTTTTCTGGCACCGCTGCTTCAACCGACTTTGATTCAACTGCTTCCTTTGACTTCTCACTACCCAAAGCGTTCACCTTTTTCTCCTTCAGCATCTTTGGTCTCACAGCCTTGTCGATCTTTGGATTTTTCGTTAGAACTTCTACAAAGACACTTTTGGAAGGCGCCTGAATTTCTTTCTTTGGTTCAGATGAAGCTTTGACTGCATTCTTGGCTTTCTTTCCAGTATTCACCATATTCGATGATTTACTTTTGATTGAAGAGAACTCGAGAGATTGTAGCGCTAGGGTTTCGGTAGCAACTGACGACCAATGTGATTTTAGTTATTTAAACTCTTCAACTTCCCAAAGCTGGTGAGATTATATTGCTTGAGATATTTGTCCAATCACCTCTTTCTTCTTAACGACACAAAAAATCTATGTAATATTTTGAATATAATATTCAATGTCAGCTTACGCACCATCAGTTCCGGCTCTCCTTTTTGATGGGTCAGTCCAACTGATTGTGCTGGAGATATGCTTTTAACTGACCACTGTCTGAAACAGTTAGTTGTGGACAACACATAGACCCTGAAGGGATCTAAGTGTCTCAGGCTTCGTTGATATATCTGTTATCACAAGCTTCAATGTGCTGACCTTCGCCTCTCTCAATATCCTCTTGAACTCCTTTTGCGTTTGCGTCTGTTCCACCAGCTTGACTACTACAACTACTACTCCCCCTCACACATAGCCATGGTCAACACAGAACAGTTTGGACCATGCTCTGGGCGCTTGTACGACATTCTATGGTGCTTGTGTCAGGTGGGACAAATTCTTCAGGAACAGTCGAATCCTTAGATGAAGAGGACAGATGACCTCCAGATTTGTCATAGGGGCAAGGCTAGTGTTGAGGTCCACACCTTCTTCCCGAGTGATCATAGAATGTTTTCTAAACTGACATTTCTTGTAAGTAATCTCCAAGTCTCCTCCAACAGATAGCACAGATGTAGCAGTTGTTCCATCAGTGACAAGAGAATAGCAATTGGTTGATGCCATGTTTCCATGCTTCAGAGTATTTCCACTCTTATCCAGAACTTGACATGACTTATAAGAAAAATCAACATTGTATCCTTTATCACACAATCTGCCAATGGTGATCAATTCACCTTAAGTCCTTCAACCAGGAGAATATCCTTAAGGACAGGTAGATCCGGAACCTTCAATGTCCCACAGCCGATCACCCGCCCCTCTCCTTCATCTCCCACAGTAACAAACTAATGTTTATTAACAAGTCTAATTTGTGTGAGAAGGTCAGGGTTGCATATCATGTGAGCTGAGCATCCACTGTAGAAGTACCAGTGGTCGTTCTTCATGTGATATAATGAGCTAAAAACAGCCATGCAAGCTTCCTCTCTGGCTTTTGGTCTCCAAACCTATTTCATTCAATGGTTGTAGTGAGGTTCCATTGCCCTTTGCTCAGCAAGAAATAGTCGGCACTTTGGTTTGATGTGCCCCATTTGGTAGCAGTACCAACAAGTTCGAGTGTCTCTCCTCTATTCAGTGTCTGGTCTGACTCGTGTGGTCGCAGCCTAAGTTATTTGGCGATTAGTGTATGCTTTCTTGGGATTCATAGTCATCTTCTGTGTAGACTTCTGTTATACCTTGTGTTCAGCTTTCACGAAAGTAGTCTTGTCAGATTTGCTCTTACCAGTGAAGTCGAGGACTCTGTGACCGTCTTCCACTCTTTGAGACTTGAGAATGGCATTCGGATCTTTTGAACCAGAGTTCAACATCTTTACTGGTCTCTTATATTCACCGAGTTCCTTCATAGTAGTCATATGGCTTCTTCTTCCATTTCTCTGAAGTTCCAATGCTTCCACTTTGTTCAAGAGATGAACCTCTTTACGACTGAGATCTGTAGTTTTCTTTCTCAGCTCCATCATGCCTTTGGGGTGTATTTCTTGGTTCTTCTCCATCTCAACTTTCAGAAACAACACAGTGCCTAGGAGTTCAACTTTTTGTGCGAGCAGATATGATCTTTCCTGATTTATTTTGATCATTTGATTCTTTAGAGAGGTGACTTCATTTTGGAGTTAAACCTTCTGAGCAACCCGCACTTCCACCTCCTGCCATATCTTGTCTTTTTCTTCAGTCAGTCTGGTCATGGTTTCTGTAAGTTTCTTGTTCAGATCAATTACCATCAGCCACTTCTCATACAGCTCTTTGTAGGTTTCAGCCAGGGCCTCTTGAGTGAGTTCCTCATCATCTCTACTTGACTCATCTTCAGCGGGCTGTTCAGATAGTGCACTGGAATACTGACTTTCGCTTGTAGCACTGCTGTCTTCAATGGTGGCAACAAATGCAACGAAGATAGTGGTCTCATCCTCTTCCTCATCATCAGATCCACTGTCGCTCAGATTTGCAGCTAGAGCTTCCTTCTTCTTTAGTGTGTTGGTGCATTCAGCTTGAATGTGACCATATCCTCTACATTCACGACACTGGATTTCTTTGCTTTTCTCATTGAGATACTCTTACCTATTGTCACTAAACTTACCCTTTACTTTCTTCCAGTTCCGGAAGTTGTTCGAGGTTGATTGACCTTGTTCTGGTCCATATCTGTTGATCTTTCTCACCATCCTGCCGAAGATTTGAGCCATCATTGAGAGCTATTCAGTAGAGTATCCGGACTCAGATTTGTCTCCAGATACTTCATCTATCAGTGCAATTCCCTTGCCTTCTCTTGGTTGAGCTTCCTGAATCTGATTCATCTTATATGTTCTCAGCGATCCCATGAGTTCTTCCAGCGTTTGAGTGAAAATATCATGCATTTCTTCAATTGCTGTCACCTTCATGGCAAACTTTTGGGGTAGTGATCTCAAGACTTTGCTAGCCATTTTCTTCACTTTTATGGGTTTTCCCAACGCAGCAGCGTCATTGGACAGATCCAGAACTCTCGCATTAAACTCAGCAATGGTTTCTTCTTCCTTCATTTTTAGTTCTTCAAACTTTGTTTTAACCATTTGCATTTGTGAATTCCTTACCTTGTCTGTTCCTTTGTAAGCTGTTCTGAGGTTGTCTCATACTTCCTTGGCAATCTCATAATTCAAGATCAGTTTAAACATGTTTTCGTCCACTCCAGAGAAGATGGCGTTCATAGCCTTTGAATTTACAGCAGCAATCTTTTCATCTGCATCAGTCCACTGCGCCTCAGGTTTAAGGATCATTATCCCTTCAGCATTTGCCATTAGAGGTGGTGTCCATCCAACTAATAGTGTCATCCATGCCTTTTCATCCAGGGATTTCAGAAATGCTTTCATCTTAGACTTCCAGTAGCCATAGTTTGGCCCTTCAACCAGTGGTGTAAGATTAGTGCTTTGTCCTTCCTTCAAACTCATCTTGAACGGTCTCCGGATCACACTCAGTGTATCGAGTGTCTGCTCTGATACCAATTGAAATACTGTTGTCTGCTCAAGACTCGTACTCAGGTCGAGTTCCAACAGAGTGTGGAACGCCGATCTAACAATTACTGGGACAGAATAAAGCAGGGACACGCAATGTAATACCCAGTTTGGCGACAGCCTACTCTAGGGCTTCACACACCCTAAAAGGTAACAAATCTTTATTAAGAGTACACAACTCCCGTTTGTAATGACCTAGCCTCTAACACTCTTCTCTTTGATTTGCGATCTCGGCTCCCCCTCGATCTTCTCAGTTCGAGACTCCCTCCCGAACTTGCTCGAACTTCTCCCGAAGCTCGGACGCCTTCTCCCAAATGCCATTAGTGATAGCAACGTGTGTGTGCAGCAGGTTGTTCTATCAGAACAGTTTGATCAGCACACTGAACAGACTGCTTCAGCGCCGTTGAATTTCCAGTGGGGAAATATCTGTCGGCCGTCGCTCCTCCTCCTCCTCTACTCAAGATCACTCGTGTTTTCTATTTCTCCAAAAGCGATACTGATCTGTATACCCTAGCACTCTATTTATATGCTACGGCAGTTCCCAATTCAGTCCTAGATAATCTGTCAAATATTTTAGGAGATGTTTCTTAAATATTTGCTAGATATATTTTATCCAATCTTCTGCGTTTTCTTCCACGCCAAGGTAGGTCGAATATTCTTAACCGACCTCCAACTGATATGTATTGAATATCTGATCTTCTAATTTCTCGTTAGCCGACTCCAGCCGAGCAGATCTTCGATCTTTAATAACTTCCGGATTTGGAAACAATCGTGCCTCTGTTTTACGCTGTACTTGAGTTCCAATCAGCGGTTTAACGGCTCTTGACCTCTGTTTGAACACTATGAAGACATTTTGCCAAAACAATGTCATACGTAGGAACATCACTTTGTTTTGTTAGAAACAATTTTTAGCCGCGAGGCTTTCCAATTGTAATCGCAATGTGCACATGTATTGGCTGGAAGGAAGTCCAACCCTGAGCATGTAACAAACCACTGATGCATTATAAAACTACACAGTAATAGTTTGTTTTGGTGTACTTAATTCTATTATATTTCTATGTGACTTAGTATAATAATCCTCAAATTTGGTAGATACTCTTTTCTAAGAAGCAACTTAGAACCGTGAGCTCATACTATTTAATATATAACTACATGCCGGAAAACCGATTCCACTTTCTGTGTAGTTTGAACAAAATAAATGCGATTCTACTGCAGCTGTCATCAAGTGTTTGAAACGAAAAAGACTATTTGAACAGCATGTTGACCAGCTCAGTAGCTGCTGCAGTTTTCTTAGGAAGAAGTAGCAGATGGATATAGAGGTAAAAGAAAGCTCTCTATTACTGGAAATAATACATGGAATTTTTGTTGAATTGATAATTTTGTACAACAAAAGTGACATCATGTATGAAATGTTGAAAAGTTTTTAAGATTTGGATATGAGAAGCTATGTTTATGAAATTTATTGATGAATTTTCAGGTACATTTGAGCTATTGCAGGCAAAATATGCCCATAAATTTCTTACATTATGCACCATTTCTCAAAAAACCGATGCCTAATGTAGGACATTATGCATCGATTCTTGCACAAAATGGATGCATAATCCCAACTATTATGCATCAATTTCTTTGAACTGATTCATAATGTCTGAACATTACGGATCACTCGATTAAGCATCATAGCAAAACCGATGCATAAGCCCTTCAAGAACCGATACTAAATGTCTTGTTTGTAGTAGTGATGCTACATAAATCGCTCGAATAACACTTCCTACTTGCTGAAGAGGTGTTACTCGAGAAGGTCTTCAAACACCAGCACCTCCTTGACGGGTATACATGCTCTAAGTTAGTCTTACATTATAGCTAATCCACATGCTATAACACGTACAATATTCATATTAACATGGTATCAAGAGCTTTGACGGAAGACGAACCAATATTAATATGAATATATAATATTCATATTAACATGTACTATATTCATATTCACAATAGCCATGAAATATCTTTCTAGAATGATGCAAAGACTAACCAAGGCTGAAGGATTTTATCATCACCCCAAATGTCATCGCATCAAGCGATCACATATTATGTTTGCGGATGATCTCATTATTTTTAGCAGTTGCAGAAGATCAGCTATTCGTGCTATCAAGGAGGTTGTTACAAAGTTTCTTGATTGTTCCGGATTATCAATCAATTTTTAGAAGAGCCAACTTTTTACAGGAGGAATGAATGATGAAAAAGTAGCTTGGGTGGAAGACGTTATTAGAGCTAAGGTCTGCCCCTTACCAGTGTGATATTTAGGACTTCCACTCACATTTAAAAGACTGAGTAGAAAGGATTGTGACAATCTATTCAACAAGATGACAGCTCGCTTGGCCTGCTGGAGTAGTAAATTTCTTTATAGCACTGGTAGGAGGGTTTTGGTGTCGGCAGTCTTGCAAGCTATGATCTTCTTCTGGGCACGAGCCTGTATACTGCCAAAGATAGTTATTCAAGCGGTCAACGCTATTTGCGCAAGGTTTCTCTGGAGAGGCAGTTGTGAAAAGAAAGAAGGGCATCTAGTGAATTAAGAGACTGTCTGTAACAAGAAGAAGGGAGGGCTGGTTTGAAAAACATAGAAATGATGAATTATGCGATGGTTATCAATCAAATGTGGGGGAAGAGAGATAATACTAGTTTATGGACAGATTGGCTAGATAAGTACAGGACTAAAGGCTAACATTGGCGGGAAGAGGAAGTAAAAGCTGATAATTCATGGGTTCTCAAACGTCTCCTAGTGTGCAAGGAAACAGGTCTTCAATGTGTAACAATCACAAACAATTTAGCGAGCTGGAGTGGACATGGAGAACATTTTGGAGTAAAGGACACTGATGAGTCGTATTTATACGACTCGTCGAATCAACTAATCCTATTTATTTCGACACTTTTATATGCGAACATTTACTTTTTAGTATGGTTTTGCATTTCAGGTGTTTCGAAAGCCCTAGGAGGAAACGCGCATAAAAGATGGCATTTTGTGCCAGAAACATCACAATGGCAGATTAGACCTTTGGACGCTCGATGGAGCACTAGGAATGGACTGCTGATCAGAAAAATATGAGCCACATGCCGTTGCGTAGATAACTCAATTACCTACAAGCCTCTAGTTCACACCGAGAACATCCGATGTCATTTAGATGGTAAATTAATAGCCAAAGTCGGGACTCAATGGGTATCGCGTTTCGTAGAGACATTAGCAGTATCGATAACGTCAAAGGCGGTGCAAGGCGGTGCAGGGCGCGCAAGACGAGTCCAAGGCGGTTTAAGCAATGCGTGTAGGCCAAGTTAACTTGCAAGCCAAGTTAACTTCCAAGCCAACAAAGTCGGTTGACAGATTTGGACATGTTTCCTAATTCATTTTTGGACTCATTCCAAAAACAGACTTTGAAACCCTAGGTTTTTCCTATAAATAAGACCTCAGGGCTAGGGTTTCAAATCATCTCCCATCAGCTCATTCTCCATCTACACGGATCCAGAGCTTCTCTCTCATCATTTTGGCCGTTACTTTAAACCTTCGACGAGAGAAGAATTCCTCTACTTTCTTTTACATTGTTTTTGTTATTTTCCATGGACATGAGTAGCTAAATTCATTATTCGGTTTAGGATTTAATATATTGTGACGAAGTTTTGAGACTCTTTACTTAATGCTATTTTCGTGTTCTACTAGTTCTTGTGCTTATTTATTCCGGACTGAATTGCAAAGCTAAGCGGATACTTGGAATGGAAAAATATAGCCGAGCAATTCAGCCTCTATATTTGCTGCTTTTTTGATACTTGACCGTTAGAATGAGTAGTTGCACTTAACCTGATATAACCTGGAACAGAGTATTAGGTTTGCTAGAACTAGAAGTCTATAACCTGGAACGGAGTAGATTATGGTGTAGGTGCTTGGAACGACCCTACCTTAGGTTATAACCTGGAATGTAGTAACCACACTTAGGGACACAAAAATCAAATTATTAGAAGTCAATGATAAACGAGTCACAATAAAAACCCTAGACCGAATGCTCTCTCTGATTGAATTACCTTCCTTTTATTTTCTCTTGCACATTTAACAACTTGCTCACACAAACCCCAATCAATTTGTTCACGGGACCCCTACTTGCTGCTTTACTAGCTCATTGTAGGGAAAATATAAATTTAAATTTGACTTGCACGACGACGCCTGTCAAACACCTACAACCGATAATGGAGCATACAAACTTGGTGGAGTGGCACAACTTAGTTTGGAATGAATTTAACGCGCCAAGGAACGCTTTTAATGCTTGGCTAGAAGTTCAAAACAAGTTGATGACAAAAGGCAGAATGAGCAAATGGGGTTTCCTGGGATCCAAGATCTGCGTTCTTTGTGAGACTATGGATGAGTGATGAGCCGTATTTATACGACTCATCGAGTCATCAAATCCCACCAATTCCAGTACTTTTATATGCAAACAGTTACTTCTTAGTGTTGTTTCGCATTTCAGGTAATTTGGACGCTCTAAGAGGAATCGCATTCAAAAGACGGCTTTTGGAGCCAAAAACATCACAAGGAGTTTATGGCCGGTTTATATGCACTTAAAATGGAGAATGGCCGAGAAGAATGAAGAATGGCCCGAGGAAATCAAAAGATGGCCGAAGAGAAGCAGGCCACGTCCGAGAAAAGGCAGGCATCCGATCGGCTGTCCGAGCCATGCGCCCGGCCATCCGAGCAGGCATGCGCGTCCCAGCCGAAGACCCAGTCCGGACCTCCGAGCGCTCAGCGCTGTGTCATCCGGGCATCCGAGCGGGCATGCGCCCGGCCCTCCGAGCGAGCCTCCGAGCTCCATGCGTCCGGCCATTCGAGCATTCCAGCCTTATCCCATCCAATCAAAGTCCAGCAGCCGGCCCAATGTGCATGCGATGCTAGGGTTTCGTAGCTTATTCACCAAGTTAGGGTTTCTCAAACCCTATAAATACAGGAGATCCTGCAGTCTTCAAAGAATCCGAAAAATCACAGAGAAATCCATCGATCTCACAACACACACAGCCGTGCCCTAGCTGTCCCTCCTTCCTCCGCCAGCATCTCAGTCATACACAGCCAGACCTCATTCCTTGCTTCAGCCGTGCCTTGCTCCTCCTGTTCTTCATCTCGGTCAATTAGTGAAGTTTCTTCCTTTTATTATTTGCATTGTTTACTTATGTCGATGTGTAACTAATCCAATTATTCGGGTTAGGGTTAAATAATTGTGACGATTGTTTTGAGATTCTGTTCTTCAATATTATTCATGCATTCTATTTAGTTCTTGTGCACATTATTAGTTTGAATTATTAGGTTAAAGGGGAGATCCGAAAGGGTACAACTTAACATAGTAATCCTTACTATCTTTTCACTGCTTATTTGATACCGACCCAGTTAGAATAAGTAGTTGCACGAAACCTAATATAACCAGACCAGGAGTATTAGGTTTGCTAGAATTAAACGGTTATAACCAGACCAGGAGTAACCCTAAGAAAGCTGGAATAAATACTTAGAAATCAAGGATAAACGAAGTCACAATTGAATAATACCCTAACCTGAATATTTCTCTGCTTGATAAATCCCTTAGCAATTTTCGATCATTACATTAACCTTTACTTTCACACTAGTTTCTTGTTTTTTCTCTATTTCAGAACGAAGTAGTAACCATCTAGCTCCCTTGGGTTCGACCCTTGCTTGCCATTGTGCTAACCCACAGTTCATCGCGAGGAAATTATAAATTGTTTTTGCCCAGGTACGACGACATCACTGTTCAAAAATGGCGCCGTTGCCGGGGAGCTACGCACGGTGAAATTTGTTCTTCTTTTCTTTTTCGTTTATTATTATTTCTTGCTTATTTCGAAATTTGCTATTCGGTGACTTCTATAATTTCAAAACCCCAACTGTTCGATTTTTGTTTCCAATTTCTTTTGATTTCGTTTTCTAGCTCTCAGAGGGTCCTGTCACCAAGACTTACGAGTCTAAGGAAATTGGGTTTTAAGTGGGACCGCTGTGACCCCTCCAATTTCCTGGGGACCCTTTGTTGCTAGTATGTACTTGCTATTCGGTGCCATGCTAGCTTGCACGTTTTTCTGATTCACTTGCAGATTCGACATGACTTCCTACTACGGAAGTGAGCCGTGGAATTATGGGGAGTACTATCCACCACCCTCCCGACAAGAAGTCCGAGAAATGATCATGCACCTTGAGCAATCCCGGGATGAAACTTTGGATGAGTACTTACGGTACTTTGATTCCCTTGTGATAAGCTGCCCGCACCATGGATTCACAGACTTATTTCTTCTTCAAGTGTTTCTCGCCGGGATGTTACCACATGAGTGGAGTTGGCTCACTGAGGAGGCAGGATGCTCGGTCTATGACATGACCATAAGTGCTATTTGGGACTTGATAGACGATTTGGCCGAGAGATCAAGACCAATACAAGATCAGACCGAGGCACTAGAGGACAAAGAGAAAGAGTTGACAGCTAGCATCCAACAGTTGGCCGACATAGTGGAGAAATCTCGGGCCGAAAACAAGAGAGACTTGGCCGAGCTATCAAGAACATTATCCGACTTGAATCAGATCGTGTCAGAGTTGAGGAGAAATCGGGAAGAATATGTCAGCACAAAAATAGAGGAGGACATGGCAGAGGCTCTAATAGAACCTATCTTGGAGCCCATAGAACCGGCAGAAGATGAGGACCAATGGTTGAAGGAAGAAGAGCTCCAGTGGGACTACCCCGAATGTTTGGAAGAAGACATCCCGCTGGCACCTCAGGAAGAGCCGACCGGGCCACTCGAGTCAGACCTCATTATCAAGCTGCCCGAGACATGCTCAGACCTCATTACAGACCTACCCGAGGCAGAACCGGTCAAGGCAACCGAGGAAATCAAGGTCACATCCATTGAAGGTTCTACCTCAGTAAAGGGCGCGGACGCCTCTACAATTTATGCACGGACGTATGAAGAATTACCAGTAAATCAAGGGACGTCCGCGGTGGTTAAACAGGAGACGTCCGCGGGAAGCATTGACTCCGGTAAGGACCCAGGCATTCTCACCCGCGATATTGATTCTTATACTTTGCAGACGGGTGATGGACCATAATTGTACGAATCAGAAACACAGTTAAACCCACCAAATTAGACTGTTTGTCTAGTTAACTTTTGTCTGTTAGTCCCGATATATTTCCACAGGGCATTTTAGAGACTGAAGTGAAAACACGCTAAGGAGAGGATTTTATGCTGAAAAGATAACAAGAGTCAATCCAAGGTCAAGATCATATGCCGACTGAAGAAACATCAAGGATCCTGACGTGAAATTGACCATAACAAATTAATCAGAAGAATCAGGAGAGGAATCAAGACAGCCCGGGAAAGGAACACACTGACAGTTTTGTGAAAAGACTGCACAAAACTGTACAAAACTCACATATGGGCAAGATGACTTGGTGACTTGATGAAGAGGTGACCAAAGGAGGCAAAACCACCCCATTCTCCACCCACAACCGGCGGCGCCACCCTCCTCCTCCTTGGGCAACCGGTTGACTTGCCTTGGAGGTGGCTTCCTCCACCACTCCTCCTCCATGGTGACCGGCTACCGGCGGCTGAGCTCCTCCACTCCTCCTCCGCCAAGTGGTGGCTCCTCCTTGGCTCCTCCTTGCCTCCTCCTCCTCCCTTGGATCAAACCAATCTCCACCACCCATCTCCACCCATTTTTCCTATAAAAGGAGGTGCTCCTCCTCCTCACAAATGCATCCCAAAAATTGTAAATCACTTCTCTCTCTAAGTTTGTTACTTGTAAGTTTGGTTCGATTTTGAAATAATACTCCTGTTTGTTCTTGAGTATTATACTGGAAATTATAATACTCTTGTCGGTTCTCGAGTATTATAATACTGTAGAGAATACTCCTGTTGGTTCTTGAGTATTCAGTAGGAATTAGGAATACTCCTGTTGGTTCTTGAGTATTCCACCCCTTTCCCTCTTACTGTTTCCAAAAACCCCCCGAGTATTTAGCTATGGTATCCATCTCTATGGATATTCGTAGCTAAACTCTTTATTCGGTGGAAGGTATTTTCTTGTATTATATAATGTTGTAATATCTTTTAGTTTCATTTCTTTGTATTCAAAACTTGTTCTATGTGCCATTTATAGTCAGAATTTCCAAGGTTGAGTGGATGCTACGAAAGGGCAAAACTCTTCCGTGGGGTTCGTGAACATACTCGGGTAAGTGGATGCTACGAAAGGGCAAAGCTTATCTGAGAAGTTCGACTCATCTAAAACACCACTTGGTCAATCGTAACTGTGAGATCAGGTGGATGCACAAAAGGCTAAGATACTTCGAAAGGAGGAATTAGTCTGAAATAGAACAAGGGTTGCTTTAAACGATGTTGCAAGTCTTGCGCTACGAAAGGGCCTCGATTCATCTTTGAATACTTAGAAAAGTTACTAACAGTTTATTATATACATGTTATAATACAAGAGTACCTGAAACCGAATGCTTCTCTTAACTGTTAAACCGCAATCACCAACTGCTGATCTACCGGAGGAATTACAATCACGCATCACCCACTGTAAGTCTTCTTTGTATTTACAGCATTTAATTTCTGTATTTACTTTTCCGCTATCAAAACCAAAAACCCCCAAAAAATCACGTAGTTAATCAGAGCGCTAAAACCTCAATCAACCATAAAACACGCTCCCCCCAGTTCAATCACCCTAAAAGAATAGCCTATTCCCCTAATTCCCTTGGGTTCGACCCCTACTTACCACTTACTACCCAGTAGTGTAGTCACAAGTAGCGGAGATTATAAATTTATTTTGTACAGAGAACACTGCACCTTAATGACAGTGCAGTGGGCTCCGTCAAAATTGGCGCCGTTGCCGGGGAATTAGCGAATGGATAGTTGTTCTTTTTTCTGTTATACATAATCCGCCATGCCTTCCTACTACGAATACGAGTCTTGGAACGATGAAGAGTTTTACTCAATAATCCGCGAAGAGATCATCAACATTAAGCAATCCCAGGACGATACTTTGGACGAGTACTTGGGATACTTTGACACCCTTTTGGAGAACTGCCCGCACCATGGATACACCAGACTCAATCTCCTCCAAATATTTCTCGTTGGGATGATGCCACTTGAGCGGAAAAGACTTAATGATGTAGCAGGATGTTCACTCATGAAGTTAACCGTGGCTGAAGCCTGGCGCCTCATAAATGATTTGGCAAAGAACACAAAACAGGGTCAGTGGCACCAAACTGACAATAAGGCACCAACGATGGAAGTGGACTCAGTTCAGAACGAGCCCGACACCACACCCATTATAAGCTTGCCCGCAACAAAACCGAGAGAAGACATCAGTACAAGGGCAGTAATGGATATGGAGGCGGCTCTAAAGGAACCAACACTGGAGTCCACAAAGCTGACAGAGGCCATGATGGATGAATCAGATACAAAAAGCATCAAGAAGGAAGAATTGGAAGCTAGCATCCAGCAAATGAGTGCTCCGATACACCAAGACGAGGTCGAAAACGAGGAATTCTGGGCGGCTGCACAACTGATCTGGGACCGCATCACCAAACCAAACCTCATCACCAAACTACCCGAGGAAGTCCCGGCTCTACTTGACGAGCCAAATGAAGTCCCAGACTTCACTACCAAACCAGCCGAGACATGCCCGGACCTCACTGCCGAACTCACCGAAAAAATCACGGCAGGCCCGGTCCTCACTGAAGAAATGCTCGAAAAAGACCCAGTCTTCGTGATCGAAAAGCCCTTACTTAACCCTTCATGTTCTATGAAGATCACGGCCACCAGATATGAGATGATCGATGATGATATAGTGCTAGGCGAGTTGGACAAGAAGCATGAGCCCAAACAGCCAACAAAGGAGCTACCACTCGTCACAAGCCAAGAAAAGCCTCCTCAAAAGTGTAAGGACCAAGGACGGCCAATCATCTCTGCCACAAAGAAGTGGGTTAGCAAGGGCGCATGCTTGAGGTTGCTTGGCAAAAGACTGAACTTCCAAAACTACAAAGATGCCAACCGGCCATACACAAAGAAGCGACAAAGACATGGCCCGGTGCAATGGAAGCCCGGAAGGAAAAACAAGAGAGCCCGGCTCATTGAATCAGCAGCTATGATAAAAGGTCTCCCGCCTTCTCAGAAACAATGGAAAGAGAAAACACCAAAACAATGGAGCTCTTGCTCCAGCAAGAAGTCAGGAAGAACCAACACCGGGACAGTGGCAAAGTTTGACCTCAGCCACCCATGGGATCCCAACCAATGATCCAGAACAAGGTACTGTCGAGCCAACGACGTAAAACAAGTGCACTGGTCGGGAGGTAACCCGACACTATCTTACTTTCTGCACTTTATTTTTTGTCATTTTATTTTCTGTCATTTAGTTTTTTCAATAAGTTGCTCTCACCCACTTGGTGCATAGAAGAAATGACTATTCAGGAATCGGACTTGGGTGCAACATTAGGCCAGATAGGGCTACGCTCAGAGTTCAAAGCCCCAGCCGAACTCCCTCGATTATCCAGCCTCGAGCCATGTCGTTCACTCGACACCTTAAAGGGAGTTCTGTCTTTCCTTTTCCTTAATATCATTTTCTTCTCGTATAATATCTGCTTGCATGGCTTTTGAACTAAGTTTTGCTGAAAAGCACGACTTCGTTCGAAAGTGTGGGGTGAGAACCACCTGTATATATTAGTTAATAAATAGTACCTTTTTGAACATATGAACTTAAGAATGTGAAAAAGATAAATCAGAAATCATGCATTTACCTTGTGAAAATTCAAACTGTTTAAAAACTTAGAATGTAACTTTCCATTTGTCCTTTGTGCTGAGATAACTAGGGATGTGGAGTTGACATAAACTGCCCTAGAAGGACTTGGGAAGCAATCAAAGGATCAGATCAAACTATATGGTTTTCGAAGTCAGTGGAGGCTGCACTTCGGGGTTCAGTGAATAATTGAGTCAAACTCCGCCAAGAAGCATCTATGCAAAGGCGAGGACGGGAATCAGACCGTCCTCTCTCTAGTCAAAATAGCCGAGAAAATAGATAAGCGACCCTCATCTTGACCCGCGCAAAACGACGAAGATGAGAGGAGAGGGGAGGTATTTCCATAGGCTTACGGGCGATGATTGGACCTCCCAAGAAGGCTGATAAAATGGACTAGCAAGTCACAAAGAAGCGAAAAACTCAAAGAAGAAAATCAAAAGAGGCCAAAGGCCCAAAATTGTGAAGGTTTTAACCGAGCAAAAGTGAAGCACTCAACAAAGTCAAATCAAAGGCCAAAGGCCGATTCACTACAACAAAAAAGCAGTCCCTCGCCAAAGAAAAGAAAAAAATCAAGAAGGTTCAACTCACTGAAACCCGAACCGAATCACGTGCATGAAAAAGCTACCAGAAGACCATATAGTACGAAACGATCCCGAGGCTGCAACCCAGGAACCTGAAAAAGGCTATCTCCCGAGACATCCAATATAATTTGCATCTCAGCACGGAGGTACAAGTATTAAGTTTCTTCTATTTATTTACACAGTTTAATTTGGTAATAAGTAAGCAATGCATGAATTAGGATAGATCGAGTACCACAGTCTAATTTTCATATGCCAAAACCGAACCTAGAACTTACGCCCTTTAATAGCATTGTTCGGGACGAACAACTAAAAGTGGGGGGTATTCTGATGGACCATAATTGTACGAATCAGAAACACAGTTAAACCCACCAAATTAGACTGTTTGTCTAGTTAACTTTTGTCTGTTAGTCCCGATATATTTCCACAGGGCATTTTAGAGACTGAAGTGAAAACACGCTAAGGAGAGGATTTTATGCTGAAAAGATAACAAGAGTCAATCCAAGGTCAAGATCATATGCCGACTGAAGAAACATCAAGGATCCTGACGTGAAATTGACCATAACAAATTAATCAGAAGAATCAGGAGAGTAATCAAGACAGCCCGGGAAAGGAACACACTGACAGTTTTGTGAAAAGACTGCACAAAACTGTACAAAACTCACATATGGGCAAGATGACTTGGTGACTTGATGAAGAGGTGACCAAAGGAGGCAAAACCACCCCATTCTCCACCCACAACCGGCGGCGCCACCCTCCTCCTCCTTGGGCAACCGGTTGACTTGCCTTGGAGGTGGCTTCCTCCACCACTCCTCCTCCATGGTGACCGGCTACCGGCGGCTGAGCTCCTCCACTCCTCCTCCGCCAAGTGGTGGCTCCTCCTTGGCTCCTCCTTGCCTCCTCCTCCTCCCTTGGATCAAACCAATCTCCACCACCCATCTCCACCCATTTTTCCTATAAAAGGAGGTGCTCCTCCTCCTCACAAATGCATCCCAAAAATTGTAAATCACTTCTCTCTCTAAGTTTGTTACTTGTAAGTTTGGTTCGATTTTGAAATAATACTCCTGTTTGTTCTTGAGTATTATACTGGAAATTATAATACTCTTGTCGGTTCTCGAGTATTATAATACTGTAGAGAATACTCCTGTTGGTTCTTGAGTATTCAGTAGGAATTAGGAATACTCCTGTTGGTTCTTGTGTATTCCACCCCTTTCCCTCTTACTGTTTCCAAAAACCCCCCCGAGTATTTAGCTATGGTATCCATCTCTATGGATATTCGTAGCTAAACTCTTTATTCGGTGGAAGGTATTTTCTTGTATTATATAATGTTGTAATATCTTTTAGTTTCATTTCTTTGTATTCAAAACTTGTTCTATGTGCCATTTATAGTCAGAATTTCCAAGGTTGAGTGGATGCTACGAAAGGGCAAAACTCTTCCGTGGGGTTCGTGAACATACTCGGGTAAGTGGATGCTACGAAAGGGCAAAGCTTATCTGAGAAGTTCGACTCATCTAAAACACCACTTGGTCAATCGTAACTGTGAGATCAGGTGGATGCACAAAAGGCTAAGATACTTCGAAAGGAGGAATTAGTCTGAAATAGAACAAGGGTTGCTTTAAACGATGTTGCAAGTCTTGCGCTACGAAAGGGCCTCGATTCATCTTTGAATACTTAGAAAAGTTACTAACAGTTTATTATATACATGTTATAATACAAGAGTACCTGAAACCGAATGCTTCTCTTAACTGTTAAACCGCAATCACCAACTGCTGATCTACCGGAGGAATTACAATCACGCATCACCCACTGTAAGTCTTCTTTGTATTTACAGCATTTAATTTCTGTATTTACTTTTCCGCTATCAAAACCAAAAACCCCCAAAAAAATCACGTAGTTAATCAGAGCGCTAAAACCTCAATCAACCATAAAACACGCTCCCCCCAGTTCAATCACCCTAAAAGAATAGCCTATTCCCCTAATTCCCTTGGGTTCGACCCCTACTTACCACTTACTACCCAGTAGTGTAGTCACAAGTAGCGGAGATTATAAATTTATTTTGTACAGAGAACACTGCACCTTAACGACAGTGCAGTGGGCTCCGTCAACGGGAGATGCCAGTGCTCACAGCCCTCTTACACTCATTCTGGGACAACCGGTCATCTCGGACACAAGGACCAAGAATTATGTTGGAACAAAAAGGTTGTCGCCTATGCTTGCTGGAACGAAATCAAACTACCATGTTGACAGGGGTTCTGACCATCCATACATGAGGAAGAGACCGAGACATGGCACGTTTGGATGGAAACCAGGATGGAGAAGCACTAGAGCCCGACTCGATGGACCAGTGACTATGATAAAGGTGGCCTCGCCAGCTCGGAAGGATGTGAAGGCAAATCCGCCTGATCATTGGAAGGCAGTGCCGAGTGGACAGCTTGAGGAGCACTATGGACGAACAGAAGGAGAGACAGGGAAGAAGTATGACCTCACACGCCCATGGGACCCTAACTTGTGATCCTACAAGAGGTACTGTCGAGCCAACGACGTTAAACAAAGGCGCTCGCAGGAAGGCAGTCCTGCACGGTTTGCAATTCTTTTACATTTCGGTTTATTTACTTATTATGTTGTTTTGAGTCATTATTGTCACATTGTACCTTGGAAAGGATTTGGTTTCATTTTGCAGGGATTGGACTTAGTCGGCCGGATAATTCCCTTGGAGCTACGCATTTTAGCCCCGGACTTGATCCGAGTTCAGCCGACCACCGTCTACACCCCAGGGGAGTCTCGTTCTACCCTTTTCCTTTCCTTATCTATTTATTGCATGCATTTGTGTGTCTAGATTTGAGTCGTGCCGTGAGGACACGGCTCATTTCAAAAGTGTGGGGTGGGAGAGTCAGTATTGAGTCAGCACGTTTATTTCCTGCACCCTGCACAGAGTCAGCACGTTTTGGGTCAATTTTAAAAATTTTTGTACATGATACTTCACTATTTCCTAGACTTGCAGTAGTGGATAATGATTTGGTGAAATAGATATAGCCGATTTTACATGCATGTCTTTGATGAAACTTGATTTGTGCGACTAACATGTGATCTTAAAACTTTGCGTGCCTTTGTTAGTTGAGAGATACAGGGATGTGGAGTTGATAGCAATGCCCTAGTGAGACTTGACAGATCATTCAGAGACCGGACTCAGGACATATGGTTATGTGGAGCTCGTGGAGGCTAGCACTTCGAGGCGACATAGTACGAGTCTGCTCCGCCACTGCGGCACCCTTGCGGTTGGTCGGGACGGGAAAACTTCACACCGTCCAAGCTCTAGTCCAAGTAGCCGAGAAAATAGGCAAGCGACCCTTGACTTGACCCGTGTCAAAAGGACGATGATGAGTGAGAGCAGGAAGGTTTCTAATCCGAGTAACCGGGAAAATAGACGAGCGACCCTCGGCTTGACTCGCGTCAAAAGGAGAAGAAATCACGGTTCGAGCAAGTCACAATCCGCACTACAAAAGTTCAAATCCATCATCATTGTGAAGGTTTACACCGAAACAAGTGAAGAGTACCACTGATACATCAAAATCAAACACTATAGCTGACCGAAAAACACTCAACACTTTGAAGCTCGAATCAATCACGTGCAAGAAAAAGCGGCAAAGCATAACCATATAGCAGCGAGTTCGAGTCCGAGAATGAGGGTTCATGGGTCTAAACACGGCTATCTCCAGATACATCCGAATTGATTTGCATCTCGATCCAAAGGTAACACGTATCTTTAACCCATGTTTTCGCACAAAGACATTAGTAGCAAGCATGCATAACAGGCGAGATCTAGAGTAATCAATTCATGTCCATGTAGCACGTCTAGGATGACCGAAGCTTTGTGATGTTCGTACTTCACTTATTTCCTCTTATGACCTAGTTCTTGTTCGGGACGAACAAGTTTAAGTGTGGGGTGGTTTGATGAGCCGTATTTATACGACTCATCGAGTCATCAAATCCCACCAATTCCAGTACTTTTATATGCAAACAGTTACTTCTTAGTGTTGTTTCGCATTTCAGGTAATTTGGACGCTCTAAGAGGAATCGCATTCAAAAGACGGCTTTTGGAGCCAAAAACATCACAAGGAGTTTATGGCCGGTTTATATGCACTTAAAATGGAGAATGGCCGAGAAGAATGAAGAATGGCCCGAGGAAATCAAAAGATGGCCGAAGAGAAGCAGGCCACGTCCGAGAAAAGGTAGGCATCCGATCGGCTGTCCGAGCCATGCGCCCGGCCATCCGAGCAGGCATGCGCTTCCCAGCCGAAGACCCAGTCCGGACCTCCGAGCGCTCAGCGCTGTGTCATCCGGGCATCCGAGCGGGCATGCGCCCGGCCCTCCGAGCGAGCCTCCGAGCTCCATGCGTCCGGCCATTCGAGCATTCCAGCCTTATCCCATCCAATCAAAGTCCAGCAGCCGGCCCAATGTGCATGCGATGCTAGGGTTTCGTAGCTTATTCACCAAGTTAGGGTTTCTCAAACCCTATAAATACAGGAGATCCTGCAGTCTTCAAAGAATTCGAAAAATCACAGAGAAATCCATCGATCTCACAACACACACAGCCGTGCCCTAGCTGTCCCTCCTTCCTCCGCCAGCATCTCAGTCATACACAGCCAGACCTCATTCCTTGCTTCAACCGTGCCTTGCTCCTCCTGTTCTTCATCTCGGTCAATTAGTGAAGTTTCTTCCTTTTATTATTTGCATTGTTTACTTATGTCGATGTGTAACTAATCCAATTATTCGGGTTAGGGTTAAATAATTGTGACGATTGTTTTGAGATTCTGTTCTTCAATATTATTCATGCATTCTATTTAGTTCTTGTGCACATTATTAGTTTGAATTATTAGGTTAAAGGGGAGATCCGAAAGGGTACAACTTAACATAGTAATCCTTACTATCTTTTCACTGCTTATTTGATACCGACCCAGTTAGAATAAGTAGTTGCACGAAACCTAATATAACCAGACCAGGAGTATTAGGTTTGCTAGAATTAAACGGTTATAACCAGACCAGGAGTAACCCTAAGAAAGATGGAATAAATACTTAGAAATCAAGGATAAACGAAGTCACAATTGAATAATACCCTAACCTGAATATTTCTCTGCTTGATAAATCCCTTAGCAATTTTCGATCATTACATTAACCTTTACTTTCACACTAGTTTCTTGTTTTTTCTCTATTTCAGAACGAAGTAGTAACCATCTAGCTCCCTTGGGTTCGACCCTTGCTTGCCATTGTGCTAACCCACAGTTCATCGCGAGGAAATTATAAATTGTTTTTGCACAGGTACGACGACATCACTGTTCAATGAGCGTAGAGACCATCTCTACTTTGAATGCAATTTTACGAGGTAAGTGTGGTAATGCGTTTTTTGCAAGTCAGGCTTTATCCTAGCTGCTGGGAGTTATTGATCCTTGGTTCAAAGGGATGCCACAAAAACTTCTTAAGATGAAGATGATAGCCGCAGCGACTACAACAACAATGAATGGATTATGGAAGGCAAGGAACTTGGAGATTTTTAGAGAAGAGAGTACCACAGCAGCAAGTATAGTACAAGAAACAGCAATCAAGAAGGAGATGTGCACCAAGGATGATACGAATTGGCTGGTGAAAATGCGGTTTTGTTGATTAGAGCCTATTTTTAGAGGCTTTTTTCCTTATTCACGGCTTTTTGTTAGTTTTGTTAGCATGGTAGGTTTTTAGTAACTTTTTGTTAGTCTTTGTTAGTCGTACATGTTTTTAGCGTTAGTTTGTACATGCTCCCTTTTGATCAACGATATCACCTCTTTTTTTCAAAAAAAAAAGAGCATAGGATTTTTCTCTCGATTCTAAGCTTTCACTCTTGATTGTTTTCTTTAGGTGGCAGCGTGTCGTCAATTACTTGCGCACCACCACCCCAAATCGCTTCCGCCTTGAATTTTTTTCTCTGTCTTCTGCCGTCGTTGTCGCCCTGATCTATAAGTCGCCACCGCCCATACATGCCCGTCACCATCGCTTTCGCTCGAATTTGACAGCTGCCACTTTTCTGCTATTTTTTTCCTTTTCGCTTCAAATCATATCAATTCCTCTCAGTGTACCCATCCTTTGTGACAAAGATGGATCATAAAGACTTTCGACCATTGGTTCGATGTCAATTGCCTACGCAGACCTTCTTGTCGCAGTGGCTGCGACATATTGTGTCACCCATCGGGTCGTTCATCACGTTTCTCCGCTGCCGCCGTGACTTGACTTGTTGCCTCGAGTTTTCGTCCCGTTTTTCGCTAAAGTGCAACTTGCGACGTCGTCTCAATTTCCAAAATGAATGCTCATATCAATTCATCTTTTGTCTAGTCAAACTGATGTTGTCAACCATCATCAGTTTGAGGGAGGGTGTTAGAGGAATATTATGGTATGGTTGAGATATATTCTCTATTTATATCTTAACCATATAATATCTCTTGATATGATTTGATTTCATCTCTCATGTACGGTATATATAGGCGATTAGCCTAATATCAATAACACGTACAATATGCATATTAACAGTTCCTCCTTTGCGGAGGTGTTGTTCGTCCTTTGTGGACGTGTTGTAGGTGATGCTTCGTCGGTCTATCATGGATGTGTGTAATTGCTCGTGGGTTTCAAGTAAGAGGTGCGTAAGGGTCAGTGCTTCAACGGAAGATTCAAGTATCAAACCCGGGTTGGTGCCTATGCACCTGATAAAGTATCCGATATTTTCGTGACATACTTGAAATATAGGCTATGTAAAAATCCACTATCAGAAAAAGTTAGCTTAAATAAACAAATCTGTTTGAAGAAATCAACTTAGTGATTAGTCTAAACACTCCACTATGATACTTGACTTTGAAAATCTTAAATGAAATGGTGAATTGAATAACTGAAATTGGACATGGACTCTCCAATGACCGGCCACCTCGGACAAAAAAAAGCAATTAGTGACAATGGTGTTTTTGCTTTTGGCCGAAAGAAGAATGTGTTTAGAGTATTATTCAGTCTATATCACACAACAAGTGTATTTAATTTAATGAGTCATGTTGATGTTAATTGCTATATGCTATTATTTACTAAATATATTAAACTAGCTAGGGTAGATGAGAGAAACCTAAATTATTAAATCAAGGATTAGATTAGATAGATGAAGCACCTGAATTTTTCCTTGAAATGTAAAGATGTTCATGTCTGTTGTTCAATGACCAATTTTATATATATGTAGGTGAAGACAAGTGTGATCAATCTATAAGAGAACATTTTCAATTTGATAAACATATATGCCCTACATATTTATT
Organism: Rhodiola kirilowii; assembly: GCA_033675215.1. NCBI lineage: Eukaryota > Viridiplantae > Streptophyta > Magnoliopsida > Saxifragales > Crassulaceae > Rhodiola > Rhodiola kirilowii. The sequence continues at coordinate 40,906,538 of CM066199.1, forward strand.
AGTTTTAGAGGGAGCTGAGTGCATGATCTAAAGCATTTATTGCATGTTGATTGAATTATAGGTAGCTTTTTTTCCACCGCAGCTCTGTAGACAATTATTAGGACCATCGTTAATGTTGATTGATCAAGCCGTGAGGACCATCGTCTCGGTAGATGTGAAGCCAGACACACACGTTCAGTCGAAGAGCGGTGCTCTGCCGCAATCATTGCATTGCCAACAGGGATGGTGGCATGTTGGTTAAAGAGTCCATCATAGATCCTTATATTCCGAGTTCGAATTTTGGGTTCACCAATTTTTCTCACAATTTTGTGAAATTTTCTACTTTCCCTCTTACTCGTCCCGCCTCGCGCGTGGATGCTTTCTACATCCATCGTGCATGCCTTCCTCATCCCGCCTTGCGCGCGGATGCTTCCTACATCCCTCGTGGATGCCTTCCTCTTCACGCCCCGTACGTAGATGTGTTCTTCCTCCCTGGTGGAGGTGTCTTGCAAACGGTAAAGGTGTCCAAGGTGGCCTGAGCTCCAAATGTCAAAGAATGTACCGATGGGGTGGATGTGCGGATCCATGGTAAAGGTGTCACACCTCGTGCGTGGATGTGTTCTTCCTCCCTCATGGAGGTGTCTTACAAACGGTAAAGGTGCCCAAGGTGGCCTGAGCTCCAATTGTCAAACAATGTACCGATGGGGTGGATGCGCGGATCCATGGTAAAGGCACCGAAACCTGGCCTGTTTATTGAAGTAGAAAGATGTACCAGATGATTTCTGATGAAGACGTCAATATGTACATAGTGTAGGATAAATGAGTATGATAAGCACAATGAATGAGAGAATATACAAAGTATATGTTATAAATATCTGACGACAATAATATATTATCTAATACTAATAGCACATGTACTGTCAGAGAAGAGAGGAGTCGGTTCAGAAGCAGTAACCCCAAAATCCTTATGTAACCATTGAAGCCAATTAACCTTTGTTGTCAATAATGCCATAGCTCGTAACTCCGCCTCAGCAAACTGTTGTCTGCTTTTTTGTCTTCCATTTAATGAGAGAACCACCAACAAATACACAATAGGCAAAAAGAGATCGACGATCAGAGTGATCACTAGCCCATATCGCATTAGTATATGCTCAGAGCTGTAAAGAGTTAGAGCGAGGGAAGACACATGGCAAGTAATGGATCCACGAAGATATCGCAAGACACGAAGGAGATTACAATGGAGATGAGTGGGAGCAAAATGGACATGGTATGAAATATCCGAACGAGTTACTCCTAAATAACTAGACTACCAACAAGATGTCGGTAACGTGTGGGATCCACAAGTGGCTCACCATCGGTGGAACGAAGATGAGCATTAAGTTCTATGGGAGTATCAACAGTGCGCTGATCTCTAAGGGATGCCCAAGAAGGTCTCAAATAAACCTCTCTTATGATAGAGGAGAATTCAGTGCCAAGAAAGTACCTAAGAGGACCGAGATTCGACATAAGGAACTGACTGCTGAGGCGCTCCTTGACAAAGGCAATATGATTAAGGTCATCACTAGTAATAAGCATATCGTCAACGTAAAAGAGGAGGAGTGTCTGACTGCGAGAGGAAGTATGGACAAACAAGTCTAGATCATGATCACTAGCGGTGAAGCCAACAACAACGGTAACAATAGAGGAAACACGCTCGAACCAAGCCCCGGGGACTTACTTAAGACCATAAAGGGAGCAAAAAATGTGAAGAACCATGCCGTCGGAGATAGAATATCCTGGACTGGTCTCATATAAACCTCTTCTCTCAACTCACCATTAAGAAAAGCATTCATTACATCAAGCTGAGAGATGAACCACTCACAAACAAAAGCAAGAGCAAAAGTGTGCAAACTAGGGACATGTGCGCAACAGGCACAAATGTGTCATCATAATCACGCACATGCTCTTATTAAAACCACGACCCACCAGACAAGCTTTATAGCGCTCAAGGGAACCATCAGAGCGGGACTCAACTTTATACACCCACTTACACATGATTGGATGAACATAAGATGGAAGAGAAACAACCTCCCAAGTACCAGTCCGCTCAAGGGCGGCCAGTTCTTCTGTCATCGCGTGTTGCCACGCCTAATGGATGATAACATACTGATAGGAGGCCGTCCAGCAAAAGTAGCATCACCATACCGAGATGGATGCATAGAAAGGGATGGTATAATGGGAGAGGATGGTGCATTGGAAGGTGGGTGGCACAATGGGAGAGGATGACACATTAGAAGATGGCACGTCAAGTGAAGATGGTACATCGAAAGAAGACAGTTCATCAAGTGTCAAAGGTGCAATGGGTGACGATGGATTATCAAAAACTTTAGCTTCCGGATGACGAGTTTAATTAGTACTGAGGATAAGAGGATATAGTGCGAGAGGAAACGAAAGAAGGTGAACCGAGAAAGATCGGAAAGGAGAGGGGCTCAACTAAGGAAGTTGAGGAGGAATGAGAGGAAGTACAAGGATAGAAGGGACGAGACTCATCAAAAGTCACATCTCTAGAAATACAAATTCGTCTTGCAACGAGATCCCAACAACGATATCCTTTAAAGTAAATGAAAAGCTACGAATAATGTATTTAATTCTTATTAATCGTAGTCATTGATTACAAATATGAATGGATGAGATTAGTTCTCATTTCTCACCGTAACATACACTTCTCACCGGAACCGAACTCAGTACACCTAATAAAATAAATAATAAAGTCTCAATTCCTTATATAAGTAAAAGACCATGCATGGAAATGTGAATAAAACAAAATGGGATCTTAAGATTCTCTCAATCCTTATCCTATATTGCTGAAAAGGAATAATACAATATAACCACTACGTCCAATAATTCATTAATTAAAATTTACTCCTCAACATAAAATAAAACAATCTTCAGTTCACACCTTCCATATATTTGTTTTCCAATCATTTTATAAAATTATATTCAGGTGTAGAGTATTTCTCTTTGTTCGGATGTCTTCTTCATCTTTCATGAAATTTTTCCTCAATTATATTTAAATGTAAACACATGACATTTACATGTCAATTATATTTAAATTCGAATTAATCTTATTAATTCTAAACAGATCAGAACCATACATTACATGGAATCAACGAACATTTTTAATTCTCAATTCTCATATGACTTAAGATTCTCACCCAAACTCAACCCACCATAAAAGTAAGATATCAATTGTTATAAATAAAATAGACAATAACAAATTTTATACTGCTTTTATCACATACATATATAATTTTACTTTACTTTCACCATTTGACAATTCTTAAAATGTTTGTTATTATGGTTTTCTTTTAGATTCCGTTAACATAATATTAAAAAATCGAAATCATAGATAATAACAAAAATACTAACCGTAGATATTGTAAGTCAAACAATAAAAAAAATGATACAGCTAATTTCCAGTAGCAATATTACTTGCTTTCAATTAATTACGCAGCAAGCAAGCGAGAGAGATGAACCGCAAAAGATCCCTCTCCCCCCGAATCTTTCTCCGTCCTTAGTTTTATCATCTCCGATCCCCACGCTTATATATACCACAACAGATTCCTTCATCACACCTTCAATAATTTTTTCACATATTATTATTATTATTATGGTGATGGAGGCGGCTGAGACCAACCCTACTTCTCCTCCGCCCATCCGGCCTCGACGACCACCCTCAGCTATCGCCAAGCTCAACTCATACGTCGCCGACACCCGCCTCGGTAAAAGATTCAAACTTTCTCAACGGAACACTACTTTCACGACCGAGCTCCGAGCAGGCACCGCCACCTTCCTCACCATGGCTTACATCCTCGCCGTCAACGCAAGCATCCTCACCGACTCCGGCGCCACCTGCTCCGTCTCCGACTGCACATCCATCTGCTCTAACCCACCCACCTGCTCCTCCTTCATCCAACCCGACTCAACTTGCAAATTCGACCCGGTCAACCCGGGTTACACCGCCTGCCTTGGCCGCGTCCGAAAAGATCTGATCGTCGCCACCGTCGCCTCGTCCTTGATCGGTTGCGTCATCATGGGAGCGTTTGCAAATCTACCGCTCGCTCTGGCTCCGGGTATGGGTACAAATGCTTACTTCGCTTACACGGTTGTCGGGTTTCACGGGTCGGGTAATGTTCCTTACCGGAGCGCTTTGGCAGCAGTCTTCATCGAAGGCTTGATATTTCTTTTCATCTCAGCAATCGGGTTTCGGGCCAAGTTGGCTAAATTGGTACCCAAACCGGTTCGGATCAGCTCATCAGCTGGAATCGGACTATTCTTAGCTTTCATCGGGTTGCAAAGTAACCAAGGATTAGGCCTAGTCGGGTACAGCGCTTCAACTCTCGTCACACTCGGAGGCTGCCCGAGCTCATCTCGGGCATCGTTAGCGCCCGTTATAACGGCAGCTAACGGCACCATTAGTTTACTTCCAGGCGGCACCGTTTCGGGAGGAATATTCTGTCTCGACAGCAGGATGGAGAGCCCCACGCTATGGCTGGGCTTGGTCGGATTCGTAATTATCGCCTACTGCATGGTCAAAAACGTAAAAGGCGCAATGATATACGGCATCGTTTTCGTCACCGCCGTCTCGTGGTTTCGTAACACTGGTGTCACGGTGTTTCCCGACACGGCTGCCGGCGACGCCGCTTACGAATACTTCAAGAAAGTGGTTGACGTTCATTCGATCAAGAGCACCGCCGGCGCGCTGAGCTTCAAAGACATCAACAAAGGATACTTCTGGGAAGCGCTGGTGACGTTTCTTTACGTTGATATTCTCGACACGACCGGGACGCTTTACTCGATGGCGAGATTTGCTGGATTCGCCGATCAAAATGGCGACTTCGAAGGTCAGTATTTCGCGTTCATGTCGGACGCGTCGGCGATCGTTGTGGGATCGTTGCTGGGGACATCACCGGTGACGGCGTTTATAGAATCGTCGACGGGGATAAAGGAAGGTGGGAGGACGGGACTGACGGCGTTAACGGTGGCGATGTATTTCATGTTGGCGTTTTTCTTCACGCCGTTGCTGGCGTCGATTCCGTCGTGGGCGGTGGGGCCGCCGCTGATACTGGTTGGGGTTTTAATGATGAGATCGGTGGTGGAGATCGATTGGAATGACATGCGGCAGGGGATTCCGGCGTTCGTGACTTTGATTCTGATGCCGTTGACGTATTCGATTGCTTACGGGTTGATCGGAGGGATCGGGACGTATGTCGTCCTGCACTTTGGGGATTGGGCGGAGGGGGCTTTGAGGAGATTTGGAATACTCAAGGGGTCTGAGGTTAATAATGATATGAATGGGGGTCATGGTGAAATTGAGCAAAGTGGGAGGGCTGATGTAGTTGAGGGAAATAATAAGGATATCGAGAATGGAACTACGAGTAGTTTAGTTTAGTTTAGCTACCTGTTGCAAGTTGATATATATTGTGCATTTTATAGGCCATAGTGATTTTCTGGGTTTCATTATTTTATTTCAGGTGGTATTTATTTACTTATTTTGTTACTGGTTGACATTACTTGAATTATCATTGTATATATTACTAAAAGGAAGAGCTGCACGGATAAGTTTTGTATTTTAGCTCCCAGAGAGTTTTTTAGCCTTATTCATGGAGTTGATCTCTTTAACTGAAAAACTAGGCAACTTCAATGTGTGAGAGAGCTGCTGTTCTCCGTGTGTATAAACACAAATGGATATAACAAATTGACACATGTGACATGACCACCACTTTATTTAGGCCTTAGCAATGGGCCGGGTCGGGTCGATCCTAATCTATTCGGGTTCGGACTGGATATAATGTAAAATATGAGGACCCTATACTATTCATCGGGTCGGATCGGGTCAAGATTATCCAAAATTTAAAAGCCTTAAGGCCAAATACGGTTCGGGTATTTTGGAGCCAACTCGGACTTTGAAAAGCCCATATACTAAAAAAACTAATTATAAAAACATATTTTTTATTTCTGCCGATGCGTTTCAGGAAAGACATTACAGCAAAAACTCATATACACTACCTACAATATTAACAGATGATGAAAAAAAATTAAAAGCCATTAAAATAAAAAAGCTCCTATCCGTAGATCCACCCCTACACTTCTCTAACCCAACTCTTCTCCAGCCACACTTTCTGCAATTCAAAACAAAACCAAATCAGACAAAAAAGGCCTAAAAACATCAAAGCTCAAATTTGTAATATTCGAGATCCGTTTCTGTATGAGCAAGAGTAGATATGCGCAGCCACACTATCATTTATGCAAGAGTAGATTTGCGCAGATATTGACTACACTAATCCGTTTCTGTATGAGCAGAAAACTCAAGAAAAAAAGATATGCAGAATGAAATTAGTAGATCTGCTTAGATATAGACAAATCTGCACTAATTTGTTCATCTAAGAATTGAAAAACCGAAAAATAATTGCAGAAAGAAATATGAGTTTTTGAAAAACATCTCAGAAACGAATCTGAAAAATGATAGTCCAAATAATCTGAAGAAGAGACGAGTACTAACGAGGTGACAACGATGAAGATGTGAGAATGAGATGAAGATCTTCGATTTCTATCTGAATATTGAGGATGAATATTGAGAGACAAATGTGAGCCAACTGCGGAGGCCGGAGTAGTGAGATTCAAATAGAAATATTAGGTTTGGGTTTTCTAAAAGAATATGATGTTAATATAGGGCTAAATTTGGTTCGGGTCGTCGGGCTGTTCGGGTTTCAAAAAATTGGGACCCGGCCCATTTTTATACAAATCGGGTAGAGTACATACTAGCCCCATGCTCGGGTCGGGTCGGGTAATGGACTTTCGGGCTTTGGCTGGGCTGGATATGACCTTAGGCCATTTGCTGACCCCTAACTTTATTTGTTTTGAGTTTAAGCTACTGTTCTATGTAGGGGTCAGTATCTGGCCTTGGCCCATAAACAGCCCTATGAAAGTGCTATGACCCGTCAATCCACGACCCGCCCCGATCGGAGTAAATGGCTGGATTTGACCCGACCCGATTTACATAAAAAGAGATTGGGCTTCAACATTTAAAACCCGATCCGAAGACCCGACCCAACTTAAGCCCAAATTAAGCCCTATATAAATTTCATATTCTATAGAAAACCCTACACTACCTTCCCAATCAGCCGCACTTCTCTCTCTTATGCGATTTCAAATCCATAAGATTTGGATCTTTACCGACACCACAAATCTGTGATCATGTCGACCCTCTCTGTTCCCAGCTCCATTCCATCCGTCGCCGAGAACGTCGAGCAGCTCAGGACTGCTTTCTCAGGTTGGGGCACTAATGAAGGACTGATCGTATCAATTCTGGCTCATAGAAGCCACCCATGAATCATATGCTTCCACTTACAACGAGGATCTGCTCAAGCAGTTAGATAAAGAGCTTTTGAGTGAATTCGAGAGAGTTGTGCTGTTGTGGACGCTTGTTGGAATTTGTGTAGATCCATTTTGTGCTGCTGATCAGTAGACAAGAGAAGGCGAGGCTGACGAAATGATACTTGCCATACTCACAGAAGGAGAGAGCTAAGGTACTTAAAATGATCACATGCCTTTTGAAAGCTCCGATTTGGTAAATTTGGTTTCAAAATATTTTGATTCATCTGAAGCTTATCATGCTGAACTTTTTCAGGTTATTCGGGAGCTGAGTGGTGTGATTCTTCACCGAGGGACGAAGCTGTGTAATTTTGTGGAGTGGAGGGGGTTCAAGGTTGTGTACAAAAGGTATTGGGTATTATTTATCTGAAGTCATTAAACAAACTTGTGAGTTTTTGTTTACAAATCGGCTGTGTAATTGCATTTGATATTGATTTAAGTTCAATTTCTTAATGATGTGGCTGAGATTTTTACTCCCTATAGCATTTCATTCATCTTGGTGTTTTACAAATCGACATCTTGATGTAAGGATGTTTTTACTCTATAATTACATGTTGTTAAGGTTGTGTTTGCATAAGTTTCAAAAAAAAGAGAAGGTTGTGTTTGCATGTATGTATCATAAATTACTCATAGTTATATTTGGTGTGTTCAGTATAAGTATTACCTTAAACCAAATATGTGCTTTGTTCTTTATTTTGGCAGTGTTGTTCAATACATGTTTCATGCTGCTTATTTATTATGTTGTGCTTTTCTAATTCTGTTTTTAAATTTTGCAGGTATTTCAAATGTGATGAATTTAACGATTGTAATATGTTTCACGGTCATAGCTTATTAGTTTGAAGAATTGTCATGTAATGTCAATTTTTTTGACACTAAGAACCAATTTAACCATTTAATTTTAAGCCCGGCCCTATTAAGGCCGATGTAACCCGAAAAATTAAGGGCTTAGGGCAGCACTAAGGCTTTGAAATTTTGATCAAGCCCAGTTCGACCCGGCCTGATGAATAGTAACATGCCTTTTATTTTTAGGTAAGTGACAGAACCGCTCGTCGTCAAAGCGATTGTGCAAATAAATTTATAATAGTCCGCTACTCGCAACTATACTACTGGGTAGTACTTGGTAAGTAGGGGTCGAACCCAAGGGAACCAGGGGAATAATTGTTCTTCAGGGGGGATTACGCAGCGTGATAACGTGTTTAAGGTCGGTTGATTGGTTTTAGAGCTACCAGCTATTTTGATTGATTGATTGGTTGGTTGGTTTTAATACTGAAAGTAAATTACTATTTTAATGATTAAGAGAATTGTTCGGTTTCAGGGGATTTGTATTATATCCTGTTTATCATTGACCTTTAGTGAATTATCTAAGTATTCAAACGGTGAATCGAGGCTAGTTACTGCTCAAGACTTGCAACACCGATTTAAGGCAACTCCTGTTCTATTTCAGTCTAGCGCTAATACCCTGAGGTATGCTAGTCTGGGTGCATCCACCTGATCTCACAGTTACGCTCGACCAGATGGGATTTAGGATGAGTCGAACTCCTCAGATAGCTTTGCTTGTTACAGCTTCCACTACCTGAGTATGATCACGAATTCCCACAGAAGAGCTTTGCTTGTTACAGCATCCACTCAACCTTGGAAACTCTGACTATATATGGCACATAGAACAAGTTTGAATACTAAGACTAGACACTAAGTTAATAGTATTAAAACATTTTATAATATAAGTGCGCCCCTTAGACCGAACTACAAGTTTAGCTACTATTCATCGCGCTAAACATTATACTAAGGAATTAAAGACAACAGTTAAATAAATATTAAAAATAATACTTACAACCGTTGAAGCGCCAATGGAGCTATCCTTTATTTCCAAAGCAAGATTACAACATTACAAATGTTACAACTTCTAGAGAGAGAAGTGAATTATGATTTTTGTGTGTGAAATGAGGAGGAGGAGGCCTCCTTTTATAGCCATGGGAGGAGGAGGAGATGGAGGCAAGTGTTGCATTTTGATTGGAGGAGAAAATGGATGGAGGAGATGGCCACATGTGGAGGGAGGAGAGGAGGAGGAAGGTGGTGGTGACATGTGGAGGAGGAGCAAAGCCGCCAGTCACCACCACCAAGAGCCGCCGGTAGGCGGTGGCCCAAGGGGGAGGAGCTCCTCCCTTGGCCACCACTTCTCCAAGTGGTTGGTCATCTTGCCCAAATGTGAGTTTTGTACAGTTTTGTGCAGTCTTTTCACAAAACTGTCAATGTGTTTCTTCTCCGGACTGTCTTGACTCCACTCCTGATTCTTCTGATTAATTTGTTCTGGTCAATTCAACGTCAGGATCCTTGATATCTCTTCAGTCGGCATATGATCTTGACCTTGGATTGACTCTTGTTATCTTTTCAGCTTAAAATCCTCTCCTTAGCGTGTTTTCACTTCAGTCTCTAAAATGCCCTGTGGAAATATATCGGGACTAACACACAGCAGTTAGATAGACAAACAGTCTAATTTGGGGGGTTTTACTGTGTTTCTGACTCGTCTAATTTTGGTCCATCAGATTACCCCCCACTTTTAGTTGTTCGTCCCGAACAATGCTATTAAAGGGCGTAAGTTCTAAGTTTTGCTTTGGAATATGAAAATTAGACTGTGGTACTCGATCTATCCTAATTCATGCATTGCTTACTTATTACCAAATTAAATTGCGTAAATAAATAGAAGAAACTTAATACTTGTACCTCCGTGCTGAGATGCAAATTATATTGGATGTCTCGGGAGATAGCCCTTTTTAGGCTCCTGGATTGCAATCTTGGGATCGTCTTTTACTATATGGTTTTCTTGTAGCTTTCTCATGCACGTGATTCGATTCGGGTTTCAGTGAGTTGAGCCTTCTTGATTTTCTTCTTTGGCGAGGGACTGCTTTTTTGTTGTAGTGAATCGGCCTTTGGCCTTTGATTTGACTTTTTTGAGTGCTTCACTTTTGCTCGGTTAAAACCTTCACAATTTTGGGCCTTTGGCCTCTTTTGATTTGCTTCATTGAGCTTTTCGCCTTTTTGTGACTGCTAGTCCATTTTCTCAAGCCTTTTTGGGAGGTCCAATCATCGCCCGCAAGCCTATGGAAATACCTCCCCGCTCCTCTCGTCTTTGTCGTTTTGCGCGGGTCAAGATGAGGGTCGCTCATCTATTTTCTCGGCTATTTTGACTAGAAAGAGGACGGTCTGATTCCCGTCCTCGCCTTTGCATAGATGCTTCTTGGCTGAGTTGACTTCAATTATTCACTGAAAACCCGAAGTGCAGCCTCCACTGACTTCGAAAACCATATAGTTTGATCTGATCCTTTGATTGCTTGCCAAGCCTTTCTAGGGCAGTTTATATCAACTCCACATCCCTAGTTATCTCAGCACAAAGGACAAATGAAAAGTTACATTCTAAGTTTTTAAACAGTTGAATTTTCACAAGGTTAATGCATGAATTATGATTTATCTTTTTCACATTCTTAAGTTCATATTTTCAAAAAGGTACTTATTAAAAAAGAAAAATAGCTGCATGTTATTTATGTACATAGGTGGTTCTCACCCCCCCACTTTTGAACGAAGGCGTGCCTTAGTTCAAAAGTCATGTAAGCTTAAAACTAAGTACTGAATTTAAATGACAGAAATTAAAGTGCGGAAAAGTAAGATAGTGTCGGGTTACCTCCCGACCAGTGCACTTGTTTAACGTCGTTGGCTCGACGATACCTCGTTTGTGGTTCATTGGTTTGGGTCCCATGGGTGGCTGAGGTCAAACTTCTTGATTCCACCGATTTTGATTCTTGCGGTCAGTCTTCCTGATTTTTTAGCAGATGACGGATTTGGGTTCAGTTCTGATGGTATCTCCTTCCAACGTCTCTGAGATGGCGAGGGACTTTTCACTATTAGCTTTTGGAACTGGGTGTTCTCCTGTTTAGGGCTGCCTTGTCCAGTCATGGCGAAAGCGTGCTCCATGTAGGAGTCATTCTGCTCAGGCCCTTTTCCCATCCGCTTTTCAGCCTCTTCTTGGATCGCATAGTTCGCTGCGACTTGCTCATTGATCAAGGGGAAAAGTCGGGAAGGCCTCATGAGGCTTGGTTCTGCCTCGTAATGTTGGTTCGTGAAGAACTGATCGTAGATAGTCTCAGCTGCCTGGGTAATGATAGTCGGGTATGGAATAGGCAGTTCGTCGGTGTTATTCTGGACTTCTACTTCGTTGCTTCCGGTGCTTTCCATGTCTGAATCCTCGGATAGTTCGGGAGTCTCTTCTGACGGCTCGGTGGTTTCTTCTTTGTCAGCCTCAGGGTCAGCTTCTTCTGTCTGCATTTCCTTGTCAGTGTGGGAAACTCGTCTTGTGGCAGCGGCTAGGCCAGTTATCAGGTACCACATGTCTGCAATGGTGAGGTTTGCGACAGACCTTCTCATAGCTTCGTTAACTCTTCCCAGCTCTTCGGCCCTCATCCCACGAAGAAATTTTTGAAGAAGAATTTTCTTCGTAAATCCATGGTGCGGGCAGCTTGAGACGATGGCATCGAATTTTATGTAGTATTCGTCCAAAGTCTCATCCCGGGATTGTTGAAGGTTCAGGATCTTCTCGCGGGTTTCTTGGCGTAAAGATGGTGGGGAGAATTCTTTCAGGAACGGAACGCAGAGGTCTACGAAACGTTCTGCACTGCAAGCGGTGGATGTGTAGTACCATATCGTGGCAAAGTCAGTTAGAGAGAATTTAAAGCATTTCAGCTTAAACTCCTTTAATACTTCGTTCTCCGGTTTGATGTTGTGGCAGACTTGGTGGAAGTTTCGGCAGTGCTGTACAGGGTCTTCTCCCTCCGTTCCTCCGAACAGGGGCAGAAATCGCGTTGTCCATGCATGCGTAACGGGTAATGACATAGGAGAAAGAAAGAAAAAGAAGGGGGAGGGAAGAACAGTTATCCGATGACTAGTTCCCCGGCAACGGCGCCAATTTGACAGAACCGCTCGTCGTCAAAGCGATTGTGCAAATAAATTTATAATAGTCCGTTACTCGCAACTATACTACTGGGTAGTACTTGGTAAGTAGGGGTCGAACCCAAGGGAACCAGGGGAATAATTGTTCTTCAGGGGGGATTACGCAGCGTGGTAACGTGTTTAAGGTCGGTTGATTGGTTTTAGAGTTACCAGCTATTTTGATTGATTGATTGGTTGGTTGGTTTTAATACTGAAAGTAAATTACTATTTTAATGATTAAGAGAATTATTCGGTTTCAGGGGACTTGTATTATATCCTGTTTATCATTGACCTTTAGTGAATTATGTAAGTATTCAAACGGTGAATCGAGGCTAGTTACTGCTCAAGACTTGCAACACCGATTTAAGGCAACTCCTGTTCTATTTCAGTCTAGCGCCAATACCCTGAGGTATGCTAGCCTGGGTGCATCCACCTGATCTCACAGTTACGCTCGACCAGATGGGATTTAGGATGAGTCGAACTCCTCAGATAGCTTTGCTTGTTACAGCTTCCACTACCTGAGTATGATCACGAATTCCCACAGAAGAGCTTTGCTTGTTACAGCATCCACTCAACCTTGGAAACTCTGACTATATATGGCACATAGAACAAGTTTTGAATACTAAGACTAGACACTAAGTTAATAGTCTTAAAATATTTTATAATATAAGTGCGCCTCTTAGACCGAACTACAAGTTTAGCTACTATTCATCGCGCTAAACATTATACTAAGGAATTAAAGACAACAGTTAAATAAATACTAAAAATAATACTTACAACCGTTGAAGCGCCAAGGGAGCTATCCTTTATTTTCAAAGTAAGATTACAACATTACAAATGTTACAACTTCCAGAGAGAGAAGTGAATTATGATTTTTGTGTGTGAAATGAGGAGGAGGAGGCCTCCTTTTATAGCCATGGGAGGAGGAGGAGATGGAGGCAAGTGTTGCATTTTGATTGGAGGAGAAAATGGATGGAGGAGATGGCCACATGTGGAGGGAGGAGAGGAGGAGGAAGGTGGTGGTGACATGTGGAGGAGGAGCAAAGCCGCCGGTCACCACCACCAAGAGCCGCCGGTAGGCGGTGGCCCAAGGGGGAGGAGCTCCTCCCTTGGCCACCACTTCTCCAAGTGGTTGGTCATCTTGCCCAAATGTGAGTTTTGTACAGTTTTGTGCAGTCTTTTCACAAAACTGTCAATGTGTTTCTTCTCCGGACTGTCTTGACTCCACTCCTGATTTTTCTGATTAATTTGTTCTGGTCAATTCAACGTCAGGATCCTTGATATCTCTTCAGTCGGCATATGATCTTGACCTTGGATTGACTCTTGTTATCTTTTCAGCTTAAAATCCTCTCCTTAGCGTGTTTTCACTTCAGTCTCTAAAATGCCCTGTGGAAATATATCGGGACTAACACACATCAGTTAGATAGACAAACAGTCTAATTTGGGGGGTTTTACTGTGTTTCTGACTCGTCTAACTTTGGTCCATCAGTAAGGCTGGCCCGGTCCGATCCGACCCATTGCTGACCCCTAGTTCTATGTCGAATAATGACTGCAAATAGGAAAGTGAGTGATGAGACTGTGTAAACAGATTCAACACCCTACTTTGTAACTTCCCAACACTCCACATCATTTTCTCTCCCTTCCAACTAATTACCCTATACCCCACCACTTTTATTTCATATTCTTATTTATTTTTATATTTGTATTTTTATATTACATAATAATAACAATTATTGATTATAATTAAATAAAAATAATTAACACTAAATAATTTATCTTTCGATATTTTTTAAAAACGAAATTTATTTAAATAAGTTAATTCAGGCAATACAATCAAGCTCTTAAATCACACATTAAGACTTAAAAATAATCTTTAATCCCGAAACATTTCGAAGTTTGCCCATATGTGCTTGACTAGATCTGCTTGCAATTCGTGATGTACATTTGGATCACGCAATTCGGATCTAGCACGCACATGATTTGCAAATGCAGGTAGCACCTCGGTCGATAAGGATTACAGTGCACTAGACCCACTTACCTCAGATTGATCATAGTCGGTCCAATGCTGAGCATATGTATCTCGTTCATCCTCAACAATCATATTATGTAATATGATACATGACCTCATGATAATAGCCAAATCGGATATGTCCCACATGCGAGCTGGTTCACGAATGATTTTAAATCGAGCTTGGAGCACTCCAAATGCACGTTCGATGTCCTTTCGACATCCCTCCTGATACTTTGCAAATAACTTATCTGGTTCACTTTGAGGAAGTCTAATTGATTTGATGAAAATCGAATAAGAAGGGTAGATACCATCTTATTCAACATCATAGTATGCCATAATATACGGACGTTGATTCACAAAGAAGTTCACACTTAGAGCATTTCCTTGTACAACATCATCAAACACTGGTGACCGGCCTAAAACGTTTATATCGTTCAATGTGCCCGGACATCCGAAAAATGCATGTCAGATCCATAGATCATGAGATGCAACTGCTTCAAGAATAACTGTGGTGGTTCCCTTATCCCCCTAGTAAATTGACCTTCCCACGCTGTAGGACAATTCTTCCATTCCCAGTGCATGCAGTCAATACTCCCTATCATCCCTAGAAACCCCCGCATTTCACTAACCTGTAGTATTTTTTGCAGGTCATCTTGGTTTGGGGCTCTCAGGTACACTTGCTCATACTGATGGGAGAGAATGAATCTTGTTTACTATTCTCAAGTGATGGACATGAGAAATACAAGGAAAGCAAAAGAGAGTTTCAAGTAAACTTTGGATGACGAAGAAACGAGATGAATAATCTACACAAGTTATATTTAGTAAACAAAGTAGTATAAATGCATCTGCATTCATTTGTAACAATTTAATTCATTTGAGAATTCATTTGTAATCCAAACCTGAGTGTTTGAGAAAAGTAGGAACATCTCACTTTGTTTGTGAGATAGTTGTATCCCATTAGTATATTTTAATAGTGGAGAATTGAGTTCATTTGTGAGCCTATTTTATTACACAAGAGTGGGAAACGTCATATCCTGAGTGGTACAAATTCCGATGCATTTAGTCATATTTCTAAACAACTAGTATCAGAGCATTGGTTCTTACGTGATTATCTTGTGTCAGTAAAATGGAGGAGTACACCTCAGCATCATCTGCAACAATGGTCAAGTTGACATCTTCAAATTATTCTATTTGGAAGCCAAGAATGGAGGACATCTTATATTGCAAGGATTTATTTCAACCCTTGGAAAATGAAGGAGTCAAACCAGCTTCCAAGTCAGACGCTGAATGGAATGTCATGAACAGGAAAACTGTCGGACAAATACGACAATGGGTGGATCATAGTGTCTTTCATCACGTAGCGCAAGAAACGGTTGCGTACATATTATGGAAAAAGTTGGAATCCATGTATGAAAGAAAGACAGCTCTGAATAAAGCTTTTGTGATTCGGCGCTTGGTAAACCTCAAGTATCGAGAGACCCGAAGCGTGTCCGAACACTTGAGTGAGTTCCAGGGATTGGTGAACCAACTCACAAATATGAAGATGGTGCTTGAAGATGAATTACAAGCACTATTACTGCTCAGCTCCTTGCCTGACAACTGGGACACGCTTGTGGTGTCATTGAGCAATTCAGCACCTCAAGGTGTACTGACATTGAGCACCGTTAAAGATAACATGTTCAATGAAGAGTCTAGAAGGAAGGAGCAAAGAATGCCATCAGAATCAGAGGCATTTGTTACGTAATGTCGTGGAAGAAACTCGTACAGAGCATCCCACGATAGAGATAAACCAAGGGGAAGGTCGAATGATAAAATTCGAGGAAGGTCGAAGAACAGAACCGACGGTGAATGTTATCACTGTGGCAAGAAAGGCTACATGAAGAGAGAATGTAGACTTCTCAAGCGAGATCAACATGGAAATGGTAATGCAAGCAATGTAGCCGCCACTATTTCGCATGAAAAAGATGAGGTGATCCTTTGTGACGAGGGTAGTGTCAATCTGACGTCCCTAGATGCGTGATGGGTGGTAGATTCTGGTGCATCATGCCACGTAACCACAAGGAGAGATTTTTTACCACATATAAAGAAGGTGATTTTGGTCACGTGAGGATGGGCAATAATGATACATCTAAAATCGTGGGAAAAGGAGATGTTGCCTTAATAACGAACACAGGATGTCATCTAATCCTGAAAGATGTGAGACATGTACCTGACATGCGTCTCAATATTATATCTATCGGAGTATTAGATGAAGAAGGCTATACAAGTGTGATTGGAGGCCAGAAATGGAAACTGACACGAAGTTCCTTGGTGATAGCCCGGGGTAGTAAGAGAGACAACCTTTATGTGACCGAAGCAAAAGTTAATAACGGGTGTGTGAATACCGTCGGAGAAGACTCATCCGATGACCACAAGTTCTCTTGGAGGTGCGAGGTACTTTGTTACCTTTATTGACGATCACTCCAAGAAAGTGTGGGCATATGCCATAAAGACAAAAGACCAGGTGTTTGAAGTTTTCAAGCAGTTTCATGCCAGTGTTGAAAGAGAAAGTGGCAGAAAGTTGAAATGTGTTCGTACCGATAACGGAGGGGAATATGTGGGAGGATTCAGAAGATACTGCTTAAGTAATGGAATTCGTCATGAGCGATCTGTTCCAAAGACTCCTCAGCACAATGGGCTGGCTGAGAGAATGAACATGACTATTGGGATTCTGGCAATTAAAAGGGTAATTAGAAGAATTTTGGGTGTTGAAACGGTTAGGATCCATTTCAGAGAAGGTGTTGAAAACTTGAAAAGAAGAGTTTATGGAAGGATAATAGATTAATTATATGAAAAAGAAGACGTTTTTGTGTGTGTCCAAATCAAATGAAGCTAGTCTCTATTTATAGAGTACAAAAAATGATGAATTTCGGTATATAAAAAATTTAAAAAAAATTAATTTACTATGCAATAATTGACCACAAATAATTAGGATGTGGATAAAAATCAAAAAATCACAACAGCCAATCAAAAAGCGCCAGGTGTCAGATCTGATCCACTTACCCACCAGACACGCCTTGTCCTTTGTGTTTCTCACACTCGCCTGCTCCCACCTGTGATATGCCGCCACGTGTCTTATTCAACATGTTGAATTCTTTCAACACCAATTAATCCAAGTGTATTCAACACTCATTTTCAACTCATCATTGCAACAATTCAACAGTTGAATTTTTTTTAATACCCCCATTGTAAGTAGTCTAAGACGGGAAAAGATCTGGTGCATCACACTTCAGTGTTGAAATGATTGTGAGGCGATTTAAGTGCTATGTATCAGTGTTGAAATGATTGTGAGGCGCCGTCCGTAGAAATTAGAATGAACTTCATGAAGAAAAAAAAAGGCAACAAAGCTGTAAATGAGCATTTGAATATGGTATATATAACTAAAGGCCTACTGGAAAGAATAATTGAGGGCAAAAACAAAATATAAGAAAAGAATAAGTGACGCTTTCTTTGCCAAATGTGTCCATCTCTAATACTATGTTTTAAATTACTGTATGACTTTAGTTTAGTAAGACACCAGGTGTTACTTTAGATGATGGTTATTGTGTGTAACTGACGGGCGTCGTTGTACCCGTCAAAAATAATATCTTCTATTCCGACTAGCAAGTGGTAAGTCGGGTCGTATCCACAGAGATCGGTATGAGAATCTGTTTACTAAGT
Source organism: Rhodiola kirilowii (assembly GCA_033675215.1). Classification (NCBI taxonomy): domain Eukaryota; kingdom Viridiplantae; phylum Streptophyta; class Magnoliopsida; order Saxifragales; family Crassulaceae; genus Rhodiola; species Rhodiola kirilowii. The sequence goes on from CM066199.1 coordinate 40,924,617, forward strand.
ACAAGAGTAACAATGAGGTTGTAAATTTCGAACAAGTTAAATAAAAACGCAAGTAAGCAACAATTATCAATTATCAATAGAGAAATCGTCACACAAATTCAAGTATAAAATTATCAAAGAGTAGTGCAAGCTAGAACTTTCAAATGTGATGCAAGACTAAATCATTGACAAATCCGTTTTGATTTCTAATGTTCTACAACTTAGAGCTCCCCCGCTAAGGTTATACTCCCCGTTCTTGTCTAGTACTTAATCTCGCGCTAGCGATAATCAAGACCCTAACTCGCTAGAGTTGCATGAAGATTTACACAAGTTGTCCTAGGGTGTTTAATCCTAGTGGTATATTACTCGTGTCCTAGTTTGCTATTCTCGCTAGGTTGCTAAAAAACTTGACAATCGGAATCAACAAACAAACAAAAGCTCCCCCCGCTAGGGTTCCACTCATGCTAGCACATCAATTCCATAAACATTGTATAGTAATATAACGCAAAACATAGAAATCAATAGAAGTCTCAAGTCAATACATCACAATTTTGAGTCCTAGCCTACACATATGAGTTTAGCTACTCATCGTAATGGAATACATCATCAAGTATTTGAATAGAATGAAACAAAATTACTAATGACGAATTTTCCACCAAGCTGCAGCTCAAGCTCCTTCAATTTCGTCCTCTTCAAACTTTCTTCTCTCAGCCTTTTGTTTCTTCTTTTCTCCTCCAAAAACGTATGTTCTTTTCTTCCAAAAACGTATATCAAAAACCCCACTCTTCTTTTGCTTAAATCAAGAGCTAGCCCTTTTCCATTCTGTCCCTTCGAAATCTGTTTTCCTCTTTTCCAGAATGTGGCTCTTCGAAATCAGTTTGTTTTCTCCCGAGAATATGCAAATCCAAATTTAGGAAATTCGACTGCCAGCTGTCGCGCGAACGTCTCCTTCATTTATCTCCTGCGGAGGTCTGAACAATTATCGAAATTCAGAAGACCTCCGTGCCCTTTTGCGCTCGCACAGATCAGACCAGTGGCATGAAAATATCGTGCGATCGCATGGCCCTGACCAGTGGCATGAAAATAGTGTGCGTTCGCACAGTCCAAGAACGCGCTCGCAAATCATCTTCTAACAGGCTCCTTTTAGCCGATATTCCTTCCATAGTCTCCGAATGCACCTGAGAACAAAAACTACTCACAGGTAGTGAAATAATATACATGCAACCACTAAGAGATGGGGGTTTAACACAGAAAATAGTCGTACAACTACGACTTATCAAACTACCCCACACTTGAACTTGTTCGTCCCGAACAAGAACAAAGCCATAGAAGGAATTTACAACGTACTAGTCATGCCAATCCTTACATCTCAATCCGAAATCCAGCCAAATATCTTATCATGCTTAAGAGTCTAACAATGCGAGTATAGATAGATTTTTCGATACTTGTTACCTCGCGAGTTGCAATCCAAACGACCTTGGATGATTGGGAGATAGTCTCCTATAGGTACCACGGACATTGCATTCTTTTCTGAGTTTTGGTCTTTTGATTGAGTCGGTGGCTTTCTCTGACACATGATTAATTCACTGCTTTCGTACCGTTGAGTCTTGAATTCCTTAAGTGGTATGGACTTTGATAAACGACACATCTTGCTTGAATCAATCAGATTTTGATTTTCTTCTTACTTGATGGTTTGCCTTCGGCTTTTGAATTTGTTTCTTGTCCACATAATCATTTGCGCCCTTGAACCACTCCAATCATAGCCTCCGGATAACATCATAGGAGTGTGTCCCGCTCTTTTCTCATCCTCGTCCTTTCTGCATGAGGCAAGGTAGGGGTTACCCACCCATTCCCAGCTACTCTGACTAGAGATGGACAGTTTGTTTCCTCTGTCCCGCCACCACTACGAACGCATGAATAGATTTGTATAACTTGGTGACGGAGCTACTCTCAGGACTAGGTAGTGAAGCGTCAACCTCCACCGCTTTTCTCAATCATCAGAACCAAAATTCAGAACTTCCTGCAGCTTGCCGTACCTTTCTAGGACATTTCTGTCAACTCCACATCCCTGCATATCACAACTCAGAAGAACAAAGCATCGAATTTTTTTGAAATTTCACTTTTTTAGTCAAATGAGCACAATAGTCATAAAAAACAGGAAATAAGATTTCGACATATGAGAAAAGCATAGCAATGCATCATCAGTTCATTACGAGTTCATGAAGACACATAACATGCGACATAAAAATTTAAAACAGACACGACACACGACACACGACAGACTCTATAACATCTCACCCCACACTTAAATTGACCTGTGTCCTCACGGTACAACTCAAGAGATAAGACGGACAACAAAATAGACTCAAATAAAAATAAAAGATAATAAATAAAAAACGAAGGAACTGGTACTCCCCTAATAGTCTGGTGGTGGTGGTGGGTGCGTGTATTCGGGCGAAATGGCATGTCCTGGACGCCATCCTGGGGGAGCTGAAACCGGATGGAAGCCGTTACCCATCGCCATCATCATAGCCCTGTTCACATTAAATAATTGGTCAATTTGCGCCTGTGAATACTCTCCGGGCTGTCTCGGTGCCTGCTCCTCTGGTGGTACCACGTTCAGAGGGACCTCTACCCCTTCTCTCTGACGTCTCCTGCCCCCTGCGGTTCTTCCACGCCCTGGCGGTCTCCCTCTCGGTCACGGTGGGCTAGGCGGTGGCCTAAGAGCTGCATCTACAAAATAAGTCCAACGCACTACACCCTCACTGCTGATTCTGAATGTCCTCCCAGAACCAATTTTGTCACTATCAGCTAATCCATAAGCAAGAATCCTGTGGCATGGAAGTGTGATAGCACTAGAATACATGCATTTTAGGCAACCTTTACGCTCATCATTTCGATCATTCCTTTACGATTTCACTTGCTATTTGATGCTTTGTGGTTCATTTTAGGCCTATTACAGAGATTTAGCGGAGAACACAAGTGAGCAGTGGTTTTGGAGCAAACCGAGCTTTTTGGAGCGAAAAAGCGCCAAACGGAAGTCGGAGCAAGTATCCCTCAAAAGCATGCGCTCGCATGATCCATTCATGCGCTCGCATGGATTCGACCAGTCGCATGAGAAATTCATGCGCTCGGATGAAATGCTCCCCCGAGCTCGCACACCAAACCAGTCGCATGAAGAATTCATGCGATCACACAAAAGGACCATGCGATCGCACAGACTGATCATGCGTTCGCACAAGTAAAAACAGACGCATGAGAATATCATGCGATCGCATGAAGGACCATGCGAGCTCACCTGAAGATCAACCTTCTCCAAAACCATGCGTTCGCATGAATCCAGATCATGCGATCGCATACCCCAGACCAGTCGCATGAGAATTTCATGCGACCGCATACTCCAGAGCTGAGATCGCACAAGATCCAACCTTTAGGCATTCATGCGAACGCATGACGTCGTAAAGTTGCGATTTTTACTGAACAACTATAAATAGACATTAGGGTTTTTCAGCCCCCATATACTGGATTTCTGGATTTTCTGCTGGGTTTTTGGAGAGAAGATAGCTTGGAGAAGAAGACAGATTTTTTTCTATCATCATCAACAACTCGGATCGTGGATCGTCCTTCACCATTGTTGCTCCATATTGGTTCTAGAATCCAAAACTCAACTTTCTACATGATTTTCTGCTCATCTATTGTTGTTTTTGATTGTAACCTCACCATGAGTGAGTAGTGACCTTGGTTGGGGGTCTATGAACCCCCTAGACATGTTTGTGACATTGTAGTACTATGGATGTTATCGATGAATGATTTTGCACATGATTCTTCTTCATTTGAACCTAATGTTTTCGAATTACCTATGACATGTTTTTAACAAAGTCCTCAAATAGGGATTCTGCTTGATTTCATGCTTGACGTATCTAACCATGAAAAGTATGAATTCAAATGAACGAAATGAAGAAGCATTAGGATTTTTGTGTTACATGGCGATACTCTAATCCTAATGAGAATGGCATGGAATTAACAAGTGCATGATTTATTTAGTCAATAAAGAGCGAGTGTGAGGCTAGATAAATCATGTCCTATAACACCAATAAAGCGCGAGTGTGGGGTGCTATGCGAGGTGTAACCCCTTGGTACTAGGCTGTAGCGCGAGTTGAACTTGGTATTAATGTTACATGGCTAAATTCTAAACATGTGCATGTAATTTCATCAATGGCGTCCCGTTTTACAGTCACAATAATTGTCTAGGTGGGGAATTAGATCCCTAGTCATCTTTGATTTGATTGTTAACCTTTTTGTTGATCACACCTCTATTTTTGGATAGTAAATTCTGCTATCAACCTCATTTGAGGAACAAAACCCCCCCAAACCTTAGACAATCTAGTTTAATCGTTAGCACTATTAGTTTAATCACCTGTCCTTTGGGTACGACCTCGGATTTCCCAAGTCAAGATAAATGTTTTGATTAATCGTGACTAGCATAAGTATTCGATTTCTTATTGAATATTTCCGCTATTTTACAACCGATCAAATGGCGCCGTTGCCGGGGATAGGTTAATTAACTAGGTGCTATTAGATTGTTTAGTTTGTCTACTCTTTCTTTACTTATTAGTTATTGCTTGTTTTGTGCTTAAGTTGTGCTTATCTCTCTTGCCTCTCATTGCTAAGAACCTCCGTTGTTCTTGCAGGCTTTTGAATGAACACAAGGTTTCAAGGGCAAAAACACGTAGCTACCGATTCAACTTCAAACTCTTCTCCCCCAACCGTCAAGAAACCAAGAGGTAGACCTCGCAAGAATCCTCTACCTCTGATTCTTCCTGTTGCTCCTATTATTCGTATTATCCCACCGGTTATCCAAGACCCAAGACCAGAATTTATTATGGATGATGGGGTAGAAAACCGTCCCGTTCTTCAAAGGGATGCTCGGAATCGTAGAATTGATGGGGATGAGATAGATGATCCTCCCGTAAGAAATGGCAACGATGATGATCGACGTCCTATTCGGAATCCTCCCGTCCCTCAAAGAGAAAACAGAAACTACAGATATGATGAAGAGGATGAGGATGAAAGGCCCGTGGGAGATTACATGACTCCCACCCTCGAGGGAAATGGTTCAGTTATTTTGCCTCCCGATGAAGACGCTTTCGATTTCGATGTGAAATCATCTCTAGTGCACATGGTTACAAATGATCAGTTTCAAGGGGTCGGAAATCCTTCTAATCATCTAGCCAATTTTCAAGAATATTGTCGGACCTATAAGCCAAGGAATGTACCCGTTGAGTACGTCTATCTAAAGCTATTTCCTTCTTCGCTATATGGGGATGCCAAAGAATGGCTACAAAATCATGAACCGGGGACTTTTCGTACTTGGGACCATTTAGCTACTGCTTTTCTGAATAAGTTCTTCCCTCCATCTAGAACCAAGAAGTTTACAGACTTTATTCTGACATTCTCCCAAAGGGACAACGAGCTGTTCCACCAATGCATACGATCGGTTCAAATACTATTTGAGGGAGTGCCCTCACCACAATTTTAGAAAGGCCGATCTAATGCGTTATTTCTATTTGGGGATGAGTAAGGAGGCTAAGAATCAGATGGACACGGCTAGTGGAGGCGCTATAATGGAACTACCGGCAAGTCAAGGTTTTAAAATTGTGGATAAAATTTCTATAAACTCCGATAGATATCAAGGAGTGGACCACAAAAAGATGGCTAAGTCAAGAGATGACTCCTCAAATTCTGCAATTAAAGAACAAATGGCTGATTTGACGAAGAAAGTGGAGAATTCCGTTGAGGCAACTAAGGCCAAAGCCGATAAAGAGAAAATCTCGGCGCAATAATCTTGTTTCTTATGTGCTAGCACGAGACATTCTACAAAGAACTGTCCGGAAGGAAAATATGAGGATGATGATGATGGTTATGAAGAGGCACACTTTGTAAATCGACAAAGGAACTATGCTCAAAACGCTAGTCCTATTACTAGGAATTACGAGCCTCCTCAACGAAGAAGGTCCGATGATTCAAACTTCCCTCCAAAACCTCAAGGTCAGAATAATTTCCAAGGAAATTACCGAAGGCAAGGGTATGGTTCTAACCAAAACCAAGGGCAGAATTCCTATTCAAATCAAGGCCAAAGTTCAAACCAAAACTCGCAATACTCTCAAGGGAACTACCAAAAGCCTTATCAAGCGAAGTCCAACATGAATGATCAAGGGAATTCTTCTTCTAACTCTCAAGATAACTCTATGATGTCTATGATGGCGCAAATGTTAGAGAGCAACAAGGAGAGCAACAGGAAAATGGAAGCAAAAATGGATGAATTAATGGCCGAAAACAAAAGACTTGCTAAAGAGAATGCTCATATAAAGCAAATAGGGAAACTTCCTTCTCAACCGGACGTGAATTCCCTAGAACATGTCGAAGCCATCACATTGAAGAGTGGGAAAGTTTTGCCTACCCCTCAAGGGAAGTCTAGTCTCAATGGCAAGGAAGTGGAAGGAGGAGTGGCCAAGGAAAGTTTGGAAGTGGAACCTCAAGCTCCCACCGAGGAGGAGAAAAAGGAAGAAGAGCTAATTCTAATGAGGAAGTACGTGCCAATGGTTCCCTTCCCTCAAAGGTTAAACAAAAGCAAGCTTGATGCTCACTTTCAACGATTCGTGGAAATGCTAAAGAAGTTGTACGTCACGCTTCCATTCTATGAGGTAATTACTCAAAACCCTACTTATGCAAAATTCCTAAAAGATATTGTGTCTAATCGTAGAGTCATTGAGGAATCTAGCATGGTAGCTTTGAATGCTGAATGTAGTGCAATTGTGCAAAGTCGTATGCCTAAAAAATTGCAAGATCAAGGATCGTTCTCTATTCCTATCTCTTTAGGAAAAATTGAAATTGAGAGAGCATTATGTGATTTAGGAGCTAGCATTTCTTTGATTCCTTATTCATTGTATGAGAAAATTGATATGGGTGAGCTCCATCCCACGACCATCTCTTTGAAACTAGCCAATAGGAGCTCTAGAATTCCTAATGGAGTCCTAAGGGATGTGCCTATTAAAGTTGGTAAATTTTTTATCCCCGTGGACTTCTATGTGTTTGATATGGATAGTGAGCAAGAAACACCCGTTATCCTTGGTAGGCCCTTTCTTAACACCGTTGAGGCGGTCATTAAATGTGGTGAAGGGTCTATTGAATTGAAGATAGGGAATGAAAAACTTCAATTTTTTCTGAAAAATGCCATGAAAGCTCCTACTTCATCATTTGAATGCAATTTGCTAGATATATCTTGTGAAAATTTTGGGCTAACCTCTTTTGAGAATGAAGTTATGGAGTTAGACGACTCTAGTACACTTTTTGCCTCCTTGATGAATATGGAAGATGAGGATATGTGCGACATAACTTTGGGTGAAGGTGAGCAAGCATCGAATGCTCATGAAAGTAAAGAAGACCCGGTGCCAAGAGGTAAGGAATTCGAAGGAGAGTTATAACCTCTACCTTCGAATCTCAGGTATGAATTTCTTGGGTCTAATGCTACTTATCCCGTTATAGTTGGTGCAAATTTGAATGAGCATGAAACGTCCAAGCTTGTGCATGTTTTGAAAGATAATAGAAAAGCCCTAGGCTACTCTATTGATGATATTACGGGAATTAGCCCTTCGCTATGCATGCATAGGATAAGTCTAGAGGAGAATGTAAAACCTTCTAGGGAGTTGTTAAGGAGATTGAATCCTAAGCTTAGCGAGGTGGTTTTTAAAGAAATCACCAAGTTAAGAGATGCAGGCATCATTTACTCCGTTCCGGACTCGGAATGGGTGAGCCCCATCCACATCGTCCCCAAAAAGGGAGGACTCACAATAGTGCAAAATGAAAAAGGGGAGTTAGTCCCCACGAGAACCGTGAATGGGTGAGGATGTGCATTGAATATAGGAAACTAAATAAAGCAACCAAGAAAGATCATTTCCCTATTCCATTTATTGATCAAATGCTAGAGAGGCTTTGATGGACCAAAGTTATACGAGTCAGAAACACACTAAAACCCCCTTAATTAGACTGTTTGTCTATCTAACTTCTACGTGTTAGTCCCGATATATTTCCACAGGGCATTTTAGAGACTGAAGTGAAAACATGCTAAGGAGAGGATTTTATGCTGAAAAGATAACAAGAGTCAATCCAAGGTCAAGATCATATGCCGACTGAAGAAATATCAAGGATCCTGACGTTGAATTGATCATAACAAATTAATCAGAGGAATCAGGAGTGGAGTCAAGACAGCCCGGGGAAGAAACACATTGACAGTTTTGTGAAAAGACTGCATAAAACTGTACAAATCTCACACATAGGGCAAGATGACCGACCACTTGAAGAAGTGGTGGCCAAAGGAGGAGCTCCTCCCCTTCCACCACCGCCTACCGGCGGCTTTGGGTGGTGGTGACCGGCGGCTTTTGCCCCTCCTCCACATGTCACCACCACCTTCCTCCTCCTCTCCTTCCTCCATGTGTGGCCATCTCCTCCATCCATTTTCTCCTCCAATCACAATGCAACACTTGCCTCCATCATCTCCTCCTCCTCCCATGGCTATATAAGGAGGCCTCCTCCTCCTCATTACACACACAAAATCTCAAATTCACTTCTCTCTCTAGAAGTTGTAATATTTGTAATGTTGTAATTTTGCTTTGGAAATAAAGGAAAGCTCCCTTGGTGCTTCAACGGTTGTAAGTATCTCTTAGTATTTATTTATTTAACTGTTGTCTTTAATTCCTTAGTATAATGTTTAGCGCGATGAATAGTAGCTAAACTAGTCGTTCGGTAGAAGGGGCGCACTTGTATTATAAAATGTTTTAAGACTATTAACTTAGTGTCTAGTCTTAGTATTCAAAACTTGTTCTATGTGCCATATATAGTCAGAGTTTCCAAGGTTGAGTGGATGCTGTAACAAGCAAAGCTCTTCTGTGGGAATTCGTGATCATACTCAGGTAGTGGAAGCTGTAACAAGCAAAGCTATCTGAGGAGTTCGACTCATCCTAAACCCCATCTGGTCGAGCGTAACTGTGAGATCAGATGGATGCACCCAGGCTAGCATACCTTAGGGTATTGGCGCTAGATTGAACTAGAACAGGAGTTGCTTTAAACCGGTGTTGCAAGTCTTGAGCTGTAACTAGCCTCGATTCACCGTTTGAATACTTAGATGATTCACTAATGGTCAATGATAAACAGGATATAATACAAGTCCCCTGAAACCAAACATTTCTCTTTAATTATAGACTGTAATTTACTTTCCAGTATTAAAATCAACCAACCAACCAATCAATCAATCTAAATAGCTGGTAGCTTTAAAACCAACCAACTGACCTTAAACACGCTCCCACACTGCGTAATCCCCCCGAAGAACAATTATTCCCCTAGTTCCCTTGGGTTCGACCCCTACTTACCAAGTACTACCCAGTAGTATAGTTGCGAGTAGCGGACTATTATAAATTTATTTGCACAATCGCTTTGACGACGAGCGGTTCTGTCAAATTGGCGCCGTTGCCGGGGAACTAGTCATCGGATAACTGTTCTTCCCTCCCCTTTTTCTTTTCTGTTCATCTCTCTATGACACTACCCGTTACGCATGCATGGACAACGCGATTTCTGCCCCTGTTTGGAGGAACGGAGGGAGAAGACCCTGTACAGCACTGTCGAAACTTCCACCAAGTCTGCCACAACATCAAACCTGAAAGTGAAGTGTTAGAAGAGTTTAAGCTGAAATGCTTCAAATTCTCTCTAACCGACTTCGCCACGCAATGGTACTACACATCCACCGCTTGCAGTGCAGAACGTTTTGTAGACCTCTGCGTTCCATTCCTGAAAGAATTCTCCCCACCATCTTTACGCCAAGAAACCCGTGAGAAGATCATGAGCCTTCATCAATCCCGGGATGAGACTTTGGACGAATACTACATGAACTACAATGCCATCGTTTCAAGCTGCCCGCACCATGGATTTACGAAGAAAATTCTTCTCCAAAAATTTCTTCGTGGGATGAGGTCCGAAGAGCTGGGAAGAATCAACGAAGCTATGAGAAGGTCTGCCGCAAACCTCACCATTGCAGACATGTGGTACCTAATAACTGGCCTAGCCGCTGCCACAAGACGAGTTCCTCACACTGACGAGGAAATGCAGACAGAAGAAGCTGACCCTGAGGCTGACAAAGAAGAAACCACCGAGCCGTCAGAAGAGACTCCCGAACCATCCGAGGAATCAGACATGGAAAGCACCGGAAGCAACGAAGTAGAAGTCCAGAACACCACTGACGAATTGCCCAAGCCATACCCGACTATCATTACCCAGGCAGCTGAAACTATCTACGACCAGTTCTTCACGAACCAACATTACGAGGCAGAACCAAGCCTCATGAGGCCTTCCCAACTTTTCCCCTTAATTAATGAGCAAGTCGCCGCGAACTATGTGATCCAAGAAGAAGCTCAAAGGAGAATGGGAAAAGGGCCTGAGCAGAATGACTCCTACATGGAGCACGCTTTCGCCATGACTGGACCAGGCAGCCCTAAACAGGAGAACACCCAGTTCAAAAAGATGATAGTGAAAGGTCCCTCGCCTTCTCAGAGACGATGGAAGGAGATACCATCAGAACTGGACCCAAACCCGTCATCTGCTAAAAAATCAGGAAGACTCACCGCAAGAATCAAAGTCGGTGGAATCAAGAAGTTTGACCTCAGCCACCCATGGGACCCAAACCAGTAATCCACAACGAGGTATCGTCGAGCCAACGACGTTAAACAAGTGCACTGGTCGGGAGGTAACCCGACACTATCTTACTTTTCCGCACTTTAATTTCTGTCATTTAAATTCAGTATTTAGTTTTAAGCTTGCATGACTTTTGAACTAAGGCACGCCTTCGTTCAAAAGTGGGGGGTGAGAACCACCTGTGTACATAAATAACATGCAGCTGTTTTTTCTTTTTTTTAGTAGTAGTATCTTTTTGAAAATATGAACTTAAGAATGTGAAAAAGATAAATCATAATTCATGCATTAACCTTGTGAAAATTCAACTGTTTAAAAACTTAGAATGTAACTTTCCATTTGTCCTTTGTGCTGAGATAACTAGGGATGTGGAGTTGATATAAACTGCCTTAGAGAGGCTTGGCAAGCAATCGAAGGATCGAATCAAACTATATGGTTTTCGAAGTCAGTGGAGGCTGCACTTCGGGTTTCAGTGAAGATTGAAGTCATCTCCGCCATGCAATGCAAAAGGCGAGGACGGGAATCAGACCGTCCTATCTCCGGTCAAAGTAGCCGAGAAAATAGATGAGCGACCCTCATCTTGACCCGCACGAAAACGATAGTCAAAGTAGCTGAGAAAATAGATGAGCGACCCTCACCTTGACCCGCGCGAAAACGGCAAAAAAGAGAGGAGCGGGGAGGTATTTCCATAGGCTTGCGGGCGATGATTGGACCTCCCAAAAAGGCTCGAGAAAATGGACTAGCAGTCACAAAAAGGTGAAAAGCTCAATGAAGCAAATCAAGAGGCCAAAGGCCCAAAATTGTGAAGGTGTTAACCGAACAAAAGTGAAGAACTCAAAGCGTCAAATCAAAGGCCAAATGCCGACTCACTACAAAAGCAGTCCCTCGCCAAAAGAAAATCAAAGTACTCAAACCACTGAAACCTGAACCGAATCACGTGCTAGAGAAAGCTACCAGAAAACCATATAGTACGAGACGATCCCAAGATTGCAGTCCAGGAGCCTAAAAAGGGCTATCTCCCGAGACATCCAATATAATTCGCATCTCAGCACGGAGGTACAAGTATTAAGTTTCTTCTATTTATTTACGAAGTTTAATTTGGTAATAAGTAAGCAATGCATGAATTAGGATAGATCGAGTACCACAGTCTAATTTTCATATTCCAAAGCCAAACTTAGAACTTACGCCCTTTAATAGCATTGTTCGGGACGAACAACTAAAAGTGGGAGGTAATCTGATGGACCAAAGTTATACGAGTCAGAAACACACTAAAACCCCCTTAATTAGACTGTTTGTCTATCTAACTTCTACGTGTTAGTCCCGATATATTTCCACAGGGCATTTTAGAGACTGAAGTGAAAACATGCTAAGGAGAGGATTTTATGCTGAAAAGATAACAAGAGTCAATCCAAGGTCAAGATCATATGCCGACTGAAGAAATATCAAGGATCCTGACGTTGAATTGATCATAACAAATTAATCAGAGGAATCAGGAGTGGAGTCAAGACAGCCCGGGGAAGAAACACATTGACAGTTTTGTGAAAAGACTGCATAAAACTGTACAAATCTCACACATAGGGCAAGATGACCGACCACTTGAAGAAGTGGTGGCCAAAGGAGGAGCTCCTCCCCTTCCACCACCGCCTACCGGCGGCTTTGGGTGGTGGTGACCGGCGGCTTTTGCCCCTCCTCCACATGTCACCACCACCTTCCTCCTCCTCTCCTTCCTCCATGTGTGGCCATCTCCTCCATCCATTTTCTCCTCCAATCACAATGCAACACTTGCCTCCATCTCCTCCTCCTCCCATGGCTATATAAGGAGGCCTCCTCCTCCTCATTACACACACAAAATCTCAAATTCACTTCTCTCTCTAGAAGTTGTAATATTTGTAATGTTGTAATTTTGCTTTGGAAATAAAGGACAGCTCCCTTGGCGCTTCAACGGTTGTAAGTATCTCTTAGTATTTATTTATTTAACTGTTGTCTTTAATTCCTTAGTATAATGTTTAGCGCGATGAATAGTAGCTAAACTAGTCGTTCGGTAGAAGGGGCGCACTTGTATTATAAAATGTTTTAAGACTATTAACTTAGTGTCTAGTCTTAGTATTCAAAACTTGTTCTATGTGCCATATATAGTCAGAGTTTCCAAGGTTGAGTGGATGCTGTAACAAGCAAAGCTCTTCAGTGGGAATTCGTGATCATACTCAGGTAGTGGAAGCTGTAACAAGAAAAGCTATCTGAGGAGTTCGACTCATCCTAAACCCCATCTGGTCGAGCGTAACTGTGAGATCAGGTGGATGCACCCAGGCTAGCATACCTTAGGGTATTGGCGCTAGACTGAAATAGAACAGGAGTTGCTTTAAACCGGTGTTGCAAGTCTTGAGCTGTAACTTGCCTCGATTCACCGTTTGAATACTTAGATGATTCACTAATGGTCAATGATAAACAGGATATAATACAAGTCCCCTGAAACCGAACATTTCTCTTTAATTATAGACTGTAATTTACTTTCCAGTATTAAAATCAACCAACCAACCAATCAATCAATCTAAATAGCTGGTAGCTTTAAAACCAACCAACCGACCTTAAACACGCTCCCACACTGCGTAATCCCCACGAAGAAAAATTATTCCCCTAGTTCCCTTGGGTTCGACCCCTACTTACCAAGTACTACCCAGTAGTATAGTTGCGAGTAGCGGACTATTATAAATTTATTTGCACAATCGCTTTGACGACGAGCGGTTCTGTCAGGCTTGCGGGACATGAATATTTTTGCTTCCTAGATGGATATAGCGGTTTTTATCAAATTCCTATTTTGACAAATGATCAAGGAAAAACTACATTTACATGTTAACGGAGCCCACCGCACTGTCGTTAAGGTGCGATGTTCTCTGTGCAAAAGCAAATTTATATCTCCGATACTCGCGACTTAACTATTTTTGGTAGTAAGTGGTAAGTACGGGTCGAACCCAAGGGAATTAGGTGATTAATTGTTCTTTCGAAGAGGGGGAATTAAATAAAACAGTTGGGGGGTTGGTTTTGGTTTTTAGTGCTGAAAGGTAAAGTAACAGTTGATATTGCAATTAAAGGAAAGATTCGGTTTCAGGGGCCTTGTATCATATTCTGTTTATCATTGACCTCTAATGATCATACTAAGTGTTCAAAGATGAATCAAGGCTATTTCTAGCACAAGACTTGCAACATCGTTTAGAACACTTGTTCTATTTAGACTAATTCCTCCTTTCGAAGTATCTTAGCCTTATGTGCATCCATTTGATCTTCAGTTACGATCAACCAAATGGTGTTGTAAAGAGGTTGAACTCCTCAGATAAGCTTTGCCCATTAAAGCATCCACTTACCCGAGTATGTTCACGAACCCCACGGAAGAGCTTTGCCCGTTAAAGCATCCACTCAACCTTGGAAGTTCTAACCTAATATGTGGCACATAGAACAAGTTTTGAACACATAGAGGCACTAAGCGAAGGGTCTAAAACATTGTATGATACAAGCACTCCCCTTCAACCGAATGAAGGGTTTAGCTACGAATATCCATGGAACAGGACATCATAGCTAAGTGCATTGAAAAGTAAAGGTTTTTGAAAGACAGTAAAGTAAAGTTTTCGAAAGTAAATATAGAAAAGAAAAGTTGCTGAATTGAAAAGACAGTAAAGTAAAGACAAGAGTACTTACAAAAACCGTTGAAAATGCTAAAGCTTCGATTCCAAAGTAAAGTGATTACAAGGATGGTGTTGTGAATCTAGAGAGAAGTGAGAGCTTCTCTCACTAACTTGTGTATGAGATGTTGGAATGAGATGGGATGATATTTACAAGTGAAGAGGACATGTATTTATAGGCTTGGAGGAGGAATGGAGGCTCAACACTTGGCACAAGCTCAAAGGAGGGGAGGAAAGCCGCCGGGTGAGGTGGAGGGAAGGGGAGCCCCCCCCCCCCCATGTGTCATCTTGACACTCAAAGCCGCCGGCTATGTGAGGAGGAGAGTGGGTGAGTGTGTGTTTTGTGATCTTTCACAAAAGCCATCGGCTCTCTTTCTGCTCCGGACTGACTCTGGTTGCTCTTCGGTTGGACTTGTTTTGAGTGATTCCACGTCAGGATCATGAAAGTTGTACAGTCGTCTGGTCGTGTCCTGGAGTGACTCGTAATTCATATTCAGCTTTAAAAACTCCTCCTTAGCTCGTATCCTCTCTAGACTTCAAAATACCCTGTGGATAAATATCGGAACTAACAAGCAAAAGTTAAATAGACAAAGAGTCTAATTTGGTGGGTTTAACTGTGTATATGATTCATACAATTATGGTCCATCAGATCACCCCACACTTTTAGTTGTTCGTCCCGAACAATGCTTTTAAAGGGCGGCACACACAATCCAAGTAAAAACTTTAAATATGAAGGTGAGAATATGAACTAGATTTATCCTATTCATGCATTACTTACTTATTACCAAACTAAACCGTGTAAATACTTAGAAGAAACTTGATACTTGTACCTTCGCGCTGAGATGCAAATTAATTCGGATGTTTCGGGAGATAGCCCTTTTTAGGCTCCTGGACTGCATTCTCGGGATCGACTCGCACTATATGGTTTCCTTGTAGCTTTCTCTAGCACGTGATTCGGTTCGGGTTTCACTGAGTTGAGTACTTTGATTTCTTTTTGGCGAGGGACAGCTTTTGTAGTGAATCGGCCTTTGGCCTTTGATGTTGAATTGGAGTTTCTTCACTTTTGTTCGGTTAAAACATTCACAATTTTGGCCTTTGGCCTTTGATTAGCTTCTTTGAGCTTTTGCTTCTTTGTGACTTGCTAGTCCATTTTCTCAGCCTTTCTTTGGGAGGTCCAATCGTCGCCCGCAAGCATATGGAAATACCTCCCCGCTCTTTCTCATCCTTGCCGTTTCGCGCGGGTCAAGATGAGGGTCGCTCATCTATTTTCCCGGCTACTAGGACTAGAGATAGGACGGTTTGATTCCCGTCCCGCCTCTTGCATAAACGCTGCATGGCGGAGATGACTTCAATCTTTACTGAAACCCGAAGTGCAGCCTCCACCGACTTCGAAAACCATATAGTTAGATTCGATCCTTCGAGTGCTTGCCAAGCCTCTCTAGGGCAGTTTATGTCAACTCCACATCCCCTGTATATCTCAGCACAAAGGGACAAATGAGAAGTTACATTCTAAGTTTTTAAACAGTTGAATTTTCACAAGGTAAATGCATGAATTTAGATCTATCGTTTTCACATTCTCAAGTTCATATTTTCAAAAAGCTAATATTAAGGGAAAAGGAAAAAGAAAAACATGTTAACTGACTATGTACACAGGCGGTTCTCACCCCACACTTTTGAACGAAGGCGTGCCTTAGTTCAAAAGTCATGCAAATATATACAAGAGAAGGAAATCACATTAAGGAAAAGAGAAGAACTGAACTCCCTTTTACTGTGTTGTGTCATGGAACGACATGCCTCGGAGCTGGATAATCGAGGGAGTTCGGCTGGGGCCTTGAACTCTCAGCGCAGGCCCGGTAAATTCTTGGAAGCTACCTGGCTGATCTGATTTTGCTCCAAAAACCGATTCCTACATGTTAGACATTCCTTCTATACAAAAAATGGGTGAGAGCGACTTACGGTAAAAACTAAATGACAGAAAATAAAATTACTGAAAGTAAGATAGGTGTCAGGTTACCTCCCGACCAGTGCCTTTGTTTAACGTCGTTGGCTCGACACATGGGAATCACAGGTTTGGATCCAATGGGTGGCTCAGGTTGAATTTTGCCGCAGCTCCTGCGTTGATTCTAGCCTTGACTTTTCCTGATTCCTTGTGAGATGATGTGCTTGGGTCCTGTTCCCATGGTTCTGGTGGTTTCTCCTTCCAACGTCTCTGAGAAGGCGAGGGACCTTTCACTACTAGCCTCTTGAATTGGGTTCTCTTATGTTTAGGGCTGTCTTGTCTAGTTGTGGAGCAAAAATGCTCCATCGAGGAGTCGGTCTGCATAGGCCCTTTCCCATCCTCCTTTTAGTCTCTTCATTGATCACATAGTTTTCTGCAATTTGCCTATTGATCAAGGGGAAAAGTTTGGAAGCTTGCATCTTAAGGCTTCGTCCTGTCTCATCATGTCCGTCTGTGAGGATCCGGTCTCGGATGGTCATGGCTGCTTGGGTAATGATAGTCGGGTATGACTCGGGTAGCTCGCTAGTGGTATTCTGGACTTCCTCCTCTGTTGGCACGGTCTCAGGTTCCCATGAAAGTTTTTCCTTGTTGCTTCCGGTGCTTTCTATATCTAATTCTTCTGATGGTTCGGGAGTTTCTTCTGATGGCTCAAGAGTTTCTTCTGATGGCTCAGGAGTATTTTATTTTTTCGTCTCTGGACCAGCCTCCACTATCTGTATTCCTCTATTAGGACGGGGCATTGGCCTTCGTTTTGTGGCTTCGGCCAAGTCGTCTATAACATCCCACATTTGAGTCAGGGATAAGTGCATGGCTGATCCTCCCACTGCGTCATTGATCCTTGAGAACTCATCGGCCCTCATCCCACAAAGAAATTTTTGAAGAAGAAACACCTCCGTGAATCCATGGTGCGGGTAGCGTGAGACGATGGTGTCATAGTACGTGTAGTATTCATATAAAGTCTCATCCCGGGATTGCTGAAGGCAGATGATCTTCTCGCGGGTGTCATGTCGTAAGGACGGGGGGGAGAATTCTTTCAGAAATTTAGCGCGAAGGTCCACGTAATATGTTGCACAACTAGCAGTTGATGTGTAATACCATACTGTCGCAAAGTCGGTTAAAGAGTGTTCAAAACATTTTAATTGAAACTCTTCTAACGTTATATTTTCGGGTTTCATGTGACGACTTATATGGTAGAAATGTTGGCAGTGTATTACTGGGTCTTCGCCGGTGGTACCTCCAAACTGAGGAAGATGTCGAGTCATCCATGCATACATAGTGGGCAGTGTGATGAAGAAGTGAAAAGGGAAAGAAAAGAACAACTAATCGACGGCTAATTCCCCGGCAACAGCGCCAGTTTTGACGGAGCCCACCACACTGTCGTTAAGGTGTGATGTTCTCTGTGCAAAAGCAAATTTATATCTCCGATACTCGCGACTTAACTATTTTTGGTAGTAAGTGGTAAGTACGGGTCGAACCCAAGGGAATTAGGTGATTAATTGTTCTTTCGAAGAGGGGGAATTAAATAAAACAGTTGGGGGGTTGGTTTTGGTTTTTAGTGCTGAAAGGTAAAGTAACAGTTGATATTGCACATTAAAGGAAAGATTCGGTTTCAGGGGCCATGTATCATATTCTGTTTATCATTGACCTCTAATGATCATACTAATTGTTCAAAGATGAATCAAGGCTATTTCTAGCACAAGACTTGCAACATCGTTTAGAAGACTTGTTCTATTTAAACTAATTCCTCCTTTCGAAGTATCTTAGCCTTATGTGCATCCATTTGATCTTCAGTTACGATCAACCAAATGGTGTTTTAAAGAGGTCGAACTCCTCAGATAAGCTTTGCCCGTTAAAGCATCCACTTACCCGAGTATGTTCACGAACCCCACGGAAGAGCTTTGCCCGTTAAAGCATCCACTCAACCTTGGAAGTTCTAACCTAATATGTGGCACATAGAACAAGTTTTGAACACATAGAGGCACTAAGCGAAGGGTCTAAAACATTGTATGATACATGCACTCCCCTTCAACCGTATGAAGGGTTTAGCTACGAATATCCATGGAACAGGACATCATAGCTAAGTGCGTTGAAAAGTAAAGGTTTTTGAAAGACAGTAAAGTAAAGTTTTCGAAAGTAAATATAGGAAAGTAAAGTTGCTGAATTGAAAAGACAGTAAAGTAAAGACAAGAGTACTTACAAAAACCGTTGAAAATGCTAAAGCTTCGATTCCAAAGTAAAGTGATTACAAGGATGGTGTTGTGAATCTAGAGAGAAGTGAGAGCTTCTCTCACTAACTTGTGTATGAGATGTTGGAATGAGATGGGATGATATTTACAAGTGAAGAGGGCATGTATTTATAGGCTTGGAGGAGGAATGGAGGCTCAACACTTGGCACAAGCTCAAAGGAGGGGAGGAAAGCCGCTGGGTGAGGTGGAGGGAAGGGGAGCCGCCCCCCCCCCCCCCATGTGTCATCTTGACACTCAAAGCCGCCGGCTATGTGAGGAGGAGAGAGGGTGAGTGTGTGTTTTGTGATCTTTCACAAAAGCCATCGGCTTTCTTTCAGCTCCGGACTGACTCTGGTTGCTCTTCGGTTGGACTTGTTTTGAGTGATTCCACGTCAGGATCATAAAAGTTGTACAGTTGGAATCTGGTCGTGTCCTGGAGTCACTCGTAATTCATATTCAGCTTTACAAACTCCTCCTTAGCTCGTATCCTCTCTAGACTTCAAAATACCCTGTGGATAAATATCGGAACTAACAAGCAAAAGTTAAATAGACAAAGAGTCTAATTTGGTGGGTTTAACTGTGTTTATGATTCATACAATTATGGTCCATCACATGTCCATAGGGAACTTTTGCATTTAGGCGCATGCCTTTTGGGCTATGCAATGCACCGGGAACTTTTCAACGTTGCATGATGTCCATTTTTAGTGACTACATTGAGAAAAGCATTGAAGTTTTCATGGATGATTTCTCTATTCATGGAACCTCGTTTAATGATTGTCTAACTAATCTTTCTCATGTTCTTGCTAGGTGCATTGAGACAAGGTGCTAAATTGGGAGAAGTGCCATTTCATGGTCCAAGAAGGAATTGTGCTCGGGCATTTAGTGTCTAAAAGAGGGGTGGAAGTTGATAAAGCAAAGATTCAAGTTATTGAGCAACTACCACCTCCAAAAAATCAAAAGGGAGTTAGAAGTTTTCTGGGCCACGCCGGTTTTTACCGAAGATTTATCAAAGACTTCTCAAAAATTGCCAAGCCACTCACCCACCTCCTTTGCAATGATGTAGAATTCAAATTTGATGAAGGATGCCTAGAGTCATTTGAAAAACTCAAGACAACTCTTGTATCGGCACCCATAGTGCAACCGCCGAAGTGGGATCTTCCTTTCGAGCTTATGTGCGATGCAAGCGACTTTGCCATTGGGGCCATTTTGGGGCAACGAGTTGAGAAGAAACTCCATGTGATCTACTACGTGAGCAAGGTGCTCGATAATGCCCAGTTGAATTATACAACCACTGAAAAGGAGTTGCTAGCGGTGGTCTACGCCTTTGAAAAATTCAGGCCTTATCTTGTGGGGACCAAGACTATTGTCTACACGGACCACGCCGCTATTAAGTATTTAATGGCCAGGAAAGATGCAAAGCCAAGGCTTATTCGTTGGGTCCTTCTTCTACAAGAGTTCAATATTGAGATTAGAGACAAGAAAGGGGTGGAAATGTAGTAGCGGATCACCTCTCGAGAGTTGAGCTCTACGATTCAAAATGGTTCTCGGCACCTATCCAAGACTCTTTTGTCGGTGAATATTTGATGAGTGCCGAAGATGATGCCCCGTGGTATGCGGATTATGTGAACTACTTGACATGCAACATTCTCCCCGAAGGACTTGATTATAATCAGAAGAGTAAGTTCTTACATGACGTTTTGAGATATTACTGGGATGACCCGTTCTTGTACAAGCTATGCTCAGATGGGATTTATAGAACATGTGTGCCCAAGGAAGATGTCAAAGAAATCATAGCTTGTTGTCATTCTTCTTCTTATGGTGGTCATGGTTCGGCCTCAAAAACCACGTCTAAAATTCTTCAATCGGGATTCTATTGGCCAAGCATGTTTAAAGATACGTATGAATTCGTCAAGGCTTGTAATGAATGTCAACGAATGGGAAACATTGCTAGAAGGGAAGAAATGCCTCAGAAAGGCATATTAGAGGTGGAGATATTTGATGTTTGGGGCGTTGACTTCATGGGCCCTCTGCCGTCGTCACAAGGAAACACCTTTATTTTAGTAGCTGTGGACTACGTGTCTAAATGGGTTGAGGCCATAGCCTCCCCATCCTGTGATGCTAAAGTGGTGATCAAAATGTTCAAAAAGATCATATTCCCAAGATTCGGGGTCCCAAGGGCGGTGATAAGCGACAATGGCTCCCATTTCAAGGAAAAGAGATTTGAATCCATGCTAAAGAAACATGGGATTTTCCATATGTGTTCCGCTCCATACCACCCTCAAGCGAAAGGTCAAGTCGAGGTATCAAACCGAGAGATAAAAAACATCTTGACAAAGACAATTGGAAAGTCAGGGAAAGACTGGGCACTGAAGCTGGACGATGCATTATGGGCTTACAGAACCGCTTTCAAGACTCCTTCAACTAAATGAATTAGATGAAATCAGATTGGACTCCTACGAAAGTTCAAGAATCTATAAGGAGAAAACTCGGAGATGGCACGACAAGCTCATTCGGAAGAAACAGTTCTCGGTAGGTGATAAAGTCTTGCTATTCAACTCTAGATACAAGTTATTTCCCGGGAAGTTCAAGTCTAGGTGGTTTGGACCATTTAGAATTCATAGAGTTTTCAATGATGGCCACCTAGAGCTAATTGACAACCAAGATAATGTCTTCAAAGCAAATGGGTAGAGAGTTAAAATCTATCATGCTGCTGATGGGAATCAGGACCTGTTGGTAGCACCCTCGTGAATGCTATACGCAATACCGCTAGAGAAGGGATCCCGCTCGGGACTTCTCTTAGTGTGCTTCTTGTTATGAAAAGATTTGGCTCCGTCTTGGCCAAGACGTTAAACTAGGCTTGTGAGTGTCTTTCCCATGCTCTTCAAGATATTTTAGTTGGTTGGATTGTTGCTTGTGTCGGTGATTGCTCTATGCATGAGTGAAATTGAAGGTCTGAAATGTGTGTGTGCGAGTGCCTATATCTGATTGTTAATGAGGAATTAGACTACTTCCATGATGTCGTGCTTGGTGAATTTGATGCTTTGATAAGACATAAGCGTGGGGTTTTGAAATCTATTGCATGAGTGTTGATGAACGATTCGAGATTGGTTTAGAAATTCGTGCCAGTAACTCCATGCGTTCGCATAGCCCTTTCATGCGTTCGTACGTTAGCCAAAGTCTTCATTCTTTGAAGCTCGCATAATTTTCATGCGCTCGCATGCATTATTCATGCGACTGTCCAGGTCCATGCGTTCGCATGATTTCAATTCATGCGGTCGCATATCAAGCTTTCCTTTCATTTTTGCCAAGCTCGCATGACATTCATGCGTTCGCATGAAAATTCCATGCGACTGGAAATGTCATGCGATCACATGCCCTCAAATCATGCGTTCGCATAGCAGCAAAAAAAAATCCTTACTTTCTCAGTCCATGCGCTCGCATGAACCATTCATGCGTTCGCATGAGCTGCTGTAGTATATAAGCAATTCTACAATCTCTTTAATTTCAGAAAACCCTAAATCGAAATCCCAAATCCTCCCGACCCCTCTCCGACTCCCAGCCATCGCCAAGCCTCCGTCCAGCCTCCGCCAGTGACCGTCCGACCTCCAGCGACCCTTGTCGGCCCTCCACTCCAACCCTCGCCGCCAAATCGACTGTCCGACCGTCCGTTCTCCCCCAAATCCACCGAAAACCCTAAAACCCGAAATCCACCAAATCCTTCAATTTCCTCCCCAAATTCGACTATGGCTAAGGTCACCCCTTCCTCACAACCCTCCAAGGAACCCTTGAAAAAGACGGGAGTTTCCAAACCCCCGATTTCAAAAGCACCAAAGGCGAAAAGGGGCAAAAAGGCCGAACTCCTCTACGTGAAATCTACTCACTCGGGCCAGCATTACGGCCGTTCTTCATTGGAGGAAACGAGGCACATTATGGCCCCTAGCTCGGCTAGTAGAGCCGATGGAGATTTGGAAAAGGATTCACCTCCCCCGTCGCCTCGGCGCGACAATGACAACAAATTCAGCAAGGTCAAGCCGTATGAGTTTGATGGCCAACTCAAATTCGGATCCGCCAAAGATGCTGCACTGTATACCTCTCTCACGGACAAAGGTAAATGGCCAATCCCTCTCCTCTTTCTCGTTATTGATGATTTGAAGACGTTAGAGGTCCTAGAGGATATTAGGGATTTGGTTGTATCCAGTGGGATGAACTTTGTGTTTAGAGAGGATCCCAGATCATTCCATGCGGCGATGATAGAATTTATTAGTTCATTTTGTCCGATTCATGCTCCTGTTATGGATGGGGAGGATAATTGAGAAGGGAAGGTTATGTCTTGGAGGTTTACTTTGGGTAATCTTCAGTGGGAGGTGAAAGCTGAAGTTTTGTGTGATTGGCTGAGATTGCCTAGGGATGGTGATATTCCCGAAATAGTCGATGATGATATTAGGAAGTTTTGGAAGAAAATCTCGGGTTGTGTTTACACCAAAGACGACCAGCACAAATCCACTAGTATCCGAGTGCCCAAGTGGAACGTTATCCACAAATTATTGGCGGGTATAATATTTGTGCGCACCGATTATGGTAGGCTCGTGAGCAAGATGGAGATGGCGATTATGCTAATGATGGAGCAAGAGAAGAAGGCTGATTGGCTTTGGTGTATCACCGCTGGGTTTGTGGGGTATCAATCTCTTACTTCGAAGAATATGGGGTTGGGTGGTGGTTCTTTTGTGACGTGGATTGCGCGGAAGCTCAATTTCACACTCGGGGACAGAAGGAGCGAGAAGCAGGAACTTGGTATAAAGAAGATGCGTTATATGCGCATTTTGGGTAAAGGGATGAAATGGGCTAATGATGAGAAGGAGGCCGAGGTTGGAACTAAGGAAGCGCCGAACACCGACGATGAGATTGACGAGTTTGTACACCCCGACGCGCCATCCCCCTCTCGCGGCGTGCCTCCCCCTCCCACTGCAGACTCGAGCGCCACTCTGCTTCTATTGCGCCTGGACAGTCTAGCCTCCTACGTCACGCAGCACAACCAGTGGCAGGAAAGGACCTTGCTCACCATGGCAGCTCACATGGGGATCACTTCTAGCGTCGATATGCCCCCAAGGTCTCCGTTTGTGCCCGGACCACCTCCACCTCCATCTCCACCTGTGGATCCCACCCCGGAGAGGATGGGCATCTCTGACTTAGAAGATAGTCTATGATGGCATTTCTACATGCTTTATACTTGTACCTTCTCTATGATGATTTTAGATACATTTTGGATCTTTTCATGATAATTTCAAATTATGCACATCTTTGATCATTTCTATGATACATGCTACATTCCTGGTGCATTTTGAAGATTGTATGATCATCATAGTACGAACCGATTCATTAAGTTCCGTTTTGTCAAGCTCGCATAACATTCATGCGCTCGCATGAGTTTTTCATGCGATTGCCTAACTCTGTGCGCTCGCATGATCTTACTCATGCGCTCGCATGATCTTACTCATGCGCTCGCATGATCTTACTCATGCGCTCGCATGATCTTACTCATGCGCTCGCATGATCTTCAAAAAGCCCATAGAGCCGAGATCGCATAACATTCGTGCGCTCGCATGCATTATCCATGCGACTGTCTTCAGTTATGCGAGCGCACAGCCAATTCATGCGATCGCATGAAGCTCTATCATGCGTTCGCACATCCATCTGGGGCATTTTTGTGATTAATTTTGAGTTGATTTGCGCAATAATGACATATTTATGATGATGATCTCCCCTACCTCGTATGCTTATCATTCTCACTTTCAGTTTCGTATCTTATGGAAGAAAAAGGGAAATCGTCACTCGGACCCTTGGAGCAAGTCCAACTCGACAAGCGAAATAACATCTCTTACATCGAAACGGCTACCTCTAAAACGAGAGAAGTTTCTCTTAACTCTCTCTTTGCTCTTCATTCTATTCATTGCTTAGGGACTAAGCAATTGCTAAGTGTGGGGTGGCCTATGTTTGACATTGTCTTGACTACATGAGATGTTTGTGTTTGCTTGATATGCCTTCATGTTTAAAATCCAATCAATTTATGTTTAAGGGAAAACACTTACACTACCGCACAATTCTTCCAAAACATTCAAATTACTCCCTATGTCCCTCAATGTTTGTCCACTTTTTTTTTGGGCGTCCCCTAATGTTTGTCCACTTTTCTTTTATATACAATCTCTTTCCTACCAAAAAAATTATTTTTATTAAAAAAATTGTACTTTCCTTTACTTTCCCTCTCTCATTATCATTTATTTACTGAACGAGACCCACTTCCACATACACTCTCCTCCACTTTTCCTCTCTCATTGTCCTTTATTTACTTTTCTTAATTCCCGTGCCCACTGTCCTTTTGGACAAACAAAGTGGGACGGAGGGAGTATTAATGAAAACAAAAAGTCTAGACAAGGCTACATTTTCGGGAAAAAAAATCTCGTTCTAATTCAACTAGTCGTGCATGATTTCACTTGATTGATCCTTTAGATGATTAATGGATTGGATTGTTGACTTTCATTCTTGAGGATCAAGGCATCTACTAGCACTTCTTTATATTTTATTCTAAGCTTTTTCTCATTGAGACTAAAAGAGTTGACCTTTCAAAGCATATTTATCGAAATGATTTATAACTCCAAAACCCTTGCATGCCATGATTGCCTTTAGGTGACCTTAGTGACCTTGTTTGTCTAGTGGATTTTGTCTCGTTGGTTTGTCGTGCTCCATCTTTATCACTTAGCCCTTTGTCAAAGTTCTAAGTGTGGGGTCAAAAGAGGGCAAAAAATGCACCCCAACAAAAAAAAAGTATATGCTTCACTCTTATGGTCAAAAGAGGGCAAAGCCCGGACTAAAAAACTTTCTCAAAGTACAAGAGAAGTTTTGATCAAAATATACAAATGTCGGGGGTTAGGGAGGTAAGTCCCCCCTCGAAAGCATTTGTAGGCCAAAGGCCATTTGAAGAAAAAAAGGAAAAAAAAAAGAAAATAAGAAGCACTTAGACTTGACAATCGGCTATTCCGCCATTCTCTAGCATAAAAACCAATGAGGCAATTGATATTTACTAGCAAGAATTCACTAAGGGACGAACCTCATATTCTTTTATAGTTAGGCATGAAATGACTTGCAAGTATTTACAAAAACTGTAATGTTGGAACTCCTCTTCTCTTATGACTGAGCGGCCTTTGCGTCCTAGGCTTGAGAATGAGTTCAAAGCTCACAAGCCAGTGGACTAGCCTCCTTGCTAGCATTGGTGAGTGATCCAACAAGATTTCTTTGCGACTATTAGATTGTTTTCTTGAAGTCACTAATATAGAAAATGACTAGAATCCTTGATTGAAGATCTATTAGTCTTTGCTTTGATTTGCTTAAATGTCTGAATTCATGAATTTCCACAAGGATTCGAGGAGGCTTCATGTAGTGATTGAAATGCACATATCTAGTTGAATACATTATGAACTTCATGAAAAACACCTTGCCTAGTACTTTGAAAATTGTTAACCAAAAATGCCTATTTGGATGATTGTTCTCTTTGTGGGATTTGTGATTATTTTCCATGTCTGAAAACTCTCAGGAGACTATAACTCCTCCACTAGGGTAGCCTAGGGGTTTAAAGGCTTGGTTCATTCGCTAAATGCACTTGTGTCACCTACGAGAGTGGTTTATCATCAGTATTAACTATTTCCTAATGTTTTTAGTTAGTTTCATAACCGTATGGAGTTTCCTCTGAACAGATCCTTAGCAGTTGAAATGCAATGTTATTGATGATCCATATGATTAGTTTGCTCGGGACGATCAAATGTTAAGTGTGGGGTGATTTGATAGCACTAGAATACATGCATTTTAGGCAACCTTTACGCTCATCGTTTCGATCATTCCTTTACGATTTCACTTGCTATTTGATGCTTTGTGGTTCATTTCAGGCCTATTACGGAGATTTAGCAGAGAACACAAGTGAGCAGTGGTTTTGGAGCAAACCGAGCTTTTTGGAGCGAAAAAGAGCCAAACGGAAGTCGGAGCAAGTATCCCTCAAAAGCATGCGCTCGCATGGATTCGACCAGTCGCATGAGAAATTCATGCGCTCGCATGAAATGCTTCCCCGAGCTCACACACCAAACCAGTCACATGAAGAATTCATGCGATCGCACAAAAGGACCATGCGATCGCACAGACTGATCATGCGTTCGCACAAGTAAAAACAGACGCATGAGAATATCATGCGAGCTCACCTGAAGATCAACCTTCTCCAAAACCATGCGTTCGTATGAATCCAGATCATGCGATCGCATACCCCAGACCAGTCGCATGAGAATTTCATGCGACCGCATACTCCAGAGCTGAGATCGCACAAGATCGAACCTTTAGGCATTCATGCGAACGCATGATCCATTCATGCGAACGCATGATGTCGTAAAGTTGCGATTTTTAATGAACAACTATAAATAGACATTAGGGTTTTTCAGCCCCCATATACTGGATTTCTGGATTTTATGCTGGGTTTTTGGAGAGAAGATAGCTTGGAGAAGAAGACAGATTTTTTCTATCATCATCAACAACTCGGATCGTGGATCGTCCTTCACCATTGTTGCTCCATATTGGTTCTAGAAACCAAAACTCAACTTTCTACATGATTTTCTGCTCATCTATTGTTGTTTTTGATTGTAACCTCACCATGAGTGACTAGTGACCTTGGTTGGGGGTCTATGAACCCCCTAGACATGTTTGTGACATTGTAGTACTATGGATGTTATCGATGAATGATTTTGCACATGATTCTTCTTCATTTGAACCTAATGTTTTCGAATTACCTATGACATGTTTTTAACAAAGTCCTCAAATAGGGATTCTGCTTGATTTCATGCTTGACGTAGCTAACCCTGAAAAGTATGAATTCAAATGAACGAAATGAAGAAGCATTAGGATTTTTGTGTTACATGGCGATACTCTAATCCTAATGAGAATGGCATGGAATTAACAAGTGCATGATTTATTTAGTCAATAAAGAGCGAGTGTGAGGCTAGATAAATCATGTCCTATAGCACCAATAAAGCGCGAGTGTGAGGTGCTATGCGAGGTGTAACCCCCTGGTACTAGGCTGTAGCGCGAGTTGAACTTGGTAATAATGTTACATGGCTAAATTCTAAACATGTGCATATAATTTCATCAATGGCGTCCCGTTTTACCGTCACAATAATTGTCTAGGTGGGGAATTAGATCCCTAGTCATCTTTGATTTGATTGCTAACCTTTTTGTTGATCACACCTCTATTTTTGGATAGTAAATTCTGCTATCAACCTCATTTGAGGAACAAAACTCCCCCCCAAACCTTAGACAATCTAGTTTAATCGTTAGCACTATTAGTTTAATCACCTGTCCTTTGGGTACGACCTCGGATTTCCCGAGTCAAGATAAATGTTTTGATTAATCGTGACTAGCATAAGTATTCGATTTCTTATTGAATATTTCCGCTATTTTACAACCGATCAAAGTGCATCCATGTCCGGGTGAACACTGCGCAGCAGATAAGTTACCATGCCACCCACACAAACTGGCCCTCGAGGCTTGAGGTGCTTCCAGTGCTCACACAAAAAAATCCCCAGTGTGGGACTTCCCCTCTCACCAAAGAGCCTAGAAGCGTCAGATCTCGGATCGACGGCTTATCATTGTCGTTCGCCCTCGCAGTCAAAGTTCTCGTCAATATGAAATGTACTAAATACCAGAAAGGATTTGTGAATGCTGCGACTGAAGCGTCGCTCGGTCTGTAGCGACCCGTCCCCATAAGGATAAAGTAAGTGTCGCTGATTTCCATCACATTACTGAAATTGATGAAAGTCCCTTCTTCCACCTTTGGCCACCCAAAGATTTGATGCAACCGCGTCATCGTGCAATGGTGCTCCACACCTCTGAAAGTGTACCTGAATCCCTTATATTCCATAGGTCCAATGTAGTGGTAACCGGTTAGGAACTCACAAGTGTCATCTACATCAGCATCACTGTAGAGCGTAAGCAATCCAAGCCAACCACATCTGTCCAACAACTCCCTGAACCTCTCTAAGAATCCGCAACGCCCCAGAAAGTACTACTCAACCCACGTTGGCGGCTTATGTGTAAGCGCCATGAATGCCTCAAGCCTTTGTTTCCTTTCATCGACGACGGCCGGAACTACTGCCTCAGCATCAACAGGTGGTGGCTGAGCTGTGCGATCACGGGATGAACTAGCACGAGACATCTTGAGTTGAAAAACCAAAAATAAATCTGAAACTGCCTGAAAACCGTGCACCCCTTCTGCAATTATGTTCCGCGGAGGTCTGCACAATTTCCTTTTATTCATTAGACGTCCGCGCCATGTTATTCTTCAGACGTCCGCGCGATTGCCAAATTTTCAGATCTGAGCTCCAATCGACTTCTGTTCGAGAATCCGACTAATCCAACTAATCCAACTTCAA
Source organism: Rhodiola kirilowii (assembly GCA_033675215.1). Lineage (NCBI taxonomy): Eukaryota > Viridiplantae > Streptophyta > Magnoliopsida > Saxifragales > Crassulaceae > Rhodiola > Rhodiola kirilowii. The sequence continues at coordinate 40,953,688 of CM066199.1, forward strand.
CTTCAAAATTCCAAACTTCAAACAACCCAAATCCAACAAACTTTGAGAACTCCCTTCCATCGATTCAACACCAAATTCCACTTCAATCCACACCAAACCCTAATCCAATAACAATCCAATCGGTAAGTCTTACCTCAATCCGGCGGAGCTTTGATTTAGCTGATAATCGCGGATGGTGAATGTGACGGCGGGTGTGAATGAGACAATCACGAACGAGAAACTCGCGTACGACAAAAATTGCGGACGGAACCTTTTTCTTTTCTTTTCTTTTGTGCCGAAAAACCCAGATTTGGAAAACGGCCCAATTTAAACTCTGCGATGTACCGCGGACGTCTTCATAATTACAGTCCGCGGAGATCTTACGATTTTGCGATAATTGTATAGGCGTCCGCGAACTTAATTGTTCAGACGTCTGCCAAATGCACTGATGTTGAATTCATTTATTCATTTATTCACATGAAACCACCATAAATAAAACATGCACTCGGGGCGCATTATCAGGGTATCAATTCCACTAATTAATCTACTCCTAACATGTGTAAAGTAAAAATACACCGGGTTGCCTCCCTGTAAGCGCCTTTGTTTTACGTCCTTGGCTGGACATTACCTCTAGCTAGGTAGAATATACTGGCTCCGCCAGTTCAACGTCCTCCGTGGTTGCCTCAAATCCATCATAGTATGGCTTGACTCTTTGCCCATTCACTTTGAAACTCTCTCCTCCTTCGGGTCCTCGCAATTCCAACGCCCCATGATTGTACACCTTTACAATGACGTATGGACCTGTCCAACGAGAACGCAATTTTCCAAGCATAAATCTTAGTCTTGAGGAAAATAAAAGTACCTTTTGCCCCACTTCATAGTTGCGCCTCAATATGTACTTGTCATGGTATATTTTCGCTCTCGCTTTGTAGTCTGACTGGCTCTCATAAGCCTCTAAGCGGAGCTCCTCCAACTCACTCAACTGTAGCTTTCTTTCAACCCATGCATTGGTTAGATCAAAGTTGCATGTTTTAATTGCCCAGAAAGCCTTATGTTGTACCTCGACCGGGAGATGACAAGCCTTCCCATAAACCAGTCTAAAAGGAGACATTCCAATTGGCGTCTTACAGGCTGTCCTGTAAGCCCACAATGCCTCTTCAAGTCTTATTGGCCAATCCTTTCTCGACGGCTTCACCATCTTCTCAAGTATAGACTTGATCTCTCGGTTCGACACCTCAGCTTGTCCATTGGTTTGAGGGTGGTAGGCGGTGGATACTTGATGATAAACACCAAAATGTTTGAACACCGACGCGATGGACCGATTGCAAAAGTGTGACCCTTGGTCACTGATCACCGCCATTGGTACTCCATACCTACAAAAGATATTAGTACGCAAGAAATCTACCACCGTCTTACCATCATCATGTTTGGTGGCCTTAGCTTCGACCCACTTAGATACATAATCAACAGCAACCAATATATATTGTAAACCATACGCAGAGGGAAACGGTCCCATAAAATCAATACCTCATATATCAAATATCTCATCAACAACAATGGGCATTTGAGGCATTTCATTTCTAGCAGAAATATTTCCTACGCGTTGACATCTATCACATGCTTTGCAATGGTTATATGCATCCCTAAACAAATGTGGCCAATAGAAGCCACTATCAAGTATTTTCCTAGATGTTCTCTTCGGTCCAAAATGACCACCACACGCATGTTCGTGACAAAAAGCAAGCACAGACGAAATCTCAGAATCAGACACACACTTTCTAACAACTTGATTCGAACCAATTTTCCACAAATAGGGTCATCCCAAATATAATATCTCGAATCATGTTTAAGCCTCAAACGTTGAGCAAACGTGAATGACGAAGGAAACTTACCTCCCACCAGGTAGTTAACTATGTTAGCGTACCATGGTGCTTTTTCTTTGACAGGAAATAAATACTCGTCCGGGAATGTTTCGGTTATAGCTCCGGTTTCCTCCTCTCTCACTATTCGGCTCAAGTGATCGGCCACGGTGTTCTCAATGCCCTTCTTGTCTTTTATTTCCACATCGAACTCTTGTAGCAAGAGGATCTATCTAATCAGCTGCGGCTTGGACTCCTTTTTCATCATCAAATAGCGAATAGCAGCATGATCTGAAAAGACAACAATTTTAGAACCAAGCAAATATGGGCAAAATTTTTCTAAAGCAAATATAACAGCTAAAAGCTCTTTCTCGGTTGTGGAATAATTTTGCCGAGCCGCGTCAAGCGTCCTAGATGCATAATGGATCACCACGGGTTTCTTTTCCTTCCTTTGCCCAAGCACCGCTCCAACTGCGTAGTCGCTAGCATCACACATTATCTCGAAGGGTTGTGTCCAATCCGGTGCTTGAATGATGGGTGCACTAGTCAGTGCAGCCTTAAGATCATCGAATGCTGCCTTGCATTCCTCTGTAAACTCAAATGGTACATCCTTTTGCAGCAATCTAGAGAGAGGTAGCGCCCTTTTCGAGAAGTCCTTTAAAAACCTGCGATAAAATCCTGCATGTCCCACAAAAGACCTCACACCACGCTGATCAGAAGGGTAAGGCAAGCTAATCATCAAATCAATTTTAGCCTTATCTACTTGTATTCCTTCTCTAGAAACAACATGTCCCAATACTATACCGTGAGTGACCATAAAATGACATTTTTCATAATTCAAAACCAAATTTGTCTCCTCGCAACGTGAAAGCACTCTACTAACATTAAGCAAGCATTCATCAAAAGTATTTCCATACACGGTGAAATCATCCATGAATACTTCGACACAGTCCCTAATCAGTTCTGAAAAAATACTCATTACCACACGCTGGAAGGTACCAGGCGCGTTGCACAAACCAAAAGACATGCGTCGAAACGCGAATGTACCGAATGGGCACGTGAAAGTAGTCTTCTCCTGGTCTTCGGCTGCAATTGGAATTTGATTATACCTAGAAAATCCATCTAAAAAGCAAAAGTAAGGCTTACCTGCGAGCCTATCCAATATTTGGTCAATGAATGACAAAGGGTGATCCTTGCGTGTCACGGCATTTAGCTTTCTGTAGTCGATGCACACGCGCCATCCGTGCTGGATCTCTTTGTCACCAACTCACCTCGAGCATTAAGCTCCACTGTAATTCCTATCTTCTTCGGTACTACATGTACGGGGCTTACCCATTGACTATCTAAAATGGGATAAATCACGTCAGCATCTAAAAGTTTTTGTACCTCTTTTTGAACCACCTCCATCATTAGTGGGTTCAATCTACGCTGCGGCTGTCTCACAGGTTTGGCCCCATCCTCGAGTAAAATTTGATGCATGCACACGGTAGGGCTCACTCCTTTGATGTCCGCAAGTGTCCATCCAATTGCGTTCTTATGTTTCTTCAGTACCGCTGCCAATCTCTCCTCCTGATTAGACTTCAAGCCTTTCTTGATTATGACCGGCAACGTCTCACCATCTCCCAAATAGATATACTTTAAATGCTCGGGTAAGGGCTTAAGCTGCAACTCAAGTGCCTGTACAACAGATGGTACAAGTGTAGATTTATTAATTAAAGCAACTTGATTAGCCTCATACCTTGGGGTTAATGGTGGCGAAACTCTAAGCTCTTGTAGCATGTCACTAGTATCACGAAGCATCCCTATTGATGCGCCACGTGACTCAATAGCCTCCTTCAAAATTATTCCAAGCACATCATCCCCATAGGGAATATCTGAAGACTCCACTAGCTCATTGATCGCATCCAAAGCGTGTACTCCTACATCATCAGGTGGATATTGCATAGCTTGATATATATTAAAGTTTATTACCTCATCTTCCACCTCCATGGAAAGCGTGCCACTATCTACATCGATCTTAGTTCTAGCCGTCTTCAAGAATGGCCTACCAAATAGAATTGGTGGCTGATCTTGTGCTCCCTCATCATCCATTTTCAGCACATAGAAATCTACAGGAAAAATAAGATTTTTTACCTACACCAAAACATCCTCGATCACACCCAAAGGTTGGGTGCATGACCGGTCAGCCAATTGAATGGTCAAACCCGCTGGTTTAAGTGGACCAATACGCAAAGACAAGTACAAAGAGTAAGGAAGAACATTTATGGAAGCACCAAGATCTAGCATGCAATTTTCGATCTTCATGTTACCAATAATACATGGAATAGTAAAAGTTCCGAGATCCTTACACTTTTTGGGCACCTTCCTTTGTATCGCTGCTAATACACTTTCTCCAAGCATGACCTGCTCATTCTTAGTCGTACGCCTACGGTTAGTACATAATTCTTTAAGAAATTTTGCGTACCTTGGAATTTGCCGAATAGCCTCAATGAGTGGAATGTTCACTTCCACCTTGCTAAATAACTCCCAAACCTCCTTGTCTGTGATAGACTTCTTGTTGGTCTTAGAAACCTGCATTGGGAATGGTAGAGGAGTGTTAGAAATTGGAATTTCCTTACCTGAATTAGTGCATCCCGCGGACGTCTTCTGTTTATCTTCCGCGGACGTCTCTTGATTATTTTGTAATTCTTCAGGCGTTCGCGCATTAATTGGTGAGACGTCCGCGTTCTCCACTGAGGGAGAATCTTCGTTCAGCTCTTCTACTCCATTCTTCAATTGTTTTCCACTCCTAAGCATTACAGCGCTAATGTTGGACTTTAGATTGGGAATCGTTTGCGACGGCAGCTTCCCTTTGTCTTCTCGCTTTTCGTAAACTGCGCTGGCAATTTGAGACATTTGCTTCTTTAGCTCGTTAACGTCTCCTGCTTGTTGGCCCATCTTTTGAGTGAGTTCTTTGAACATGCCTCTCATTTCCTCTCTCAATTCCTTGATCGGGTCCTCATCTCCTTGTCTGTTGTGTGGTGGTTTGTACAGCTGCTTTTGTGGGTACGAGGATTGCCCCACATCGTAATTGTTGTTCCTTTGCCAACCATCTTCATTTAGCCTAGGCTGCCATTTGTTGTTGCCGTGATATCCATCATACCTCCTTGGCGGCAAATCTCCCTTGTTCATGTAGCCCACTATATTCACGTCTTCTGTTCTTTCCTGAAAAATAGCATTATCATTATTCATTGAATTAAAAGTGGACTTGTTTACCTTACACTCTACTTGTTGATTGCTTTGTTGTTGTTGCGTCACTATTTGAGCCATCATATTCTTCAGTTCCTGCAATTCAGAATGTACATTTATGTTAGCAACTGGTGCAGGTTTATGTGTATCTTCTAAATACCTTGTGCTCTCGGCAACTCTCCCAATCAACTCTCATATCTCCTCGGGGTACATGTCAAGGATAGACCCTTGAGCGGAGGAATCTAGCATTCTTCTTTCCATTAGAATCATCCCATCCATGAAGTATTCAAGCAACATCTTTTGCGGAATTCCATGATTCGGACAATTCTCTTCCAAATGCCTAAACCTCTCCAAATAGTCGAACAACGTTTCTGCACGTTCTTGTCTAAGCATAGAGAGCTCCTTTCTTGTTTGAGCCGCATTCGAATGGGAGTAGTACTTGTCCATGAATTTCCTTTGCATTTGATCCCATGAAATAATTGAACCTGAAGGCAAAGACATTAACCAAGATTTAGCTTGACTTACTAGAGAAAAAGGAAATGTTTTTAATTTAAAAATATCTTTCGGAATCGATGCTGATTTCATGGACATGCAAACTCCATGAAATTCCTTCAAGTGCCTTAGGGGGTTCCCATCGGGCATTCCTCCAAACTTGGGCAAGTGGTGTATCACCCCACTCTTTATCTCGATATCTTCTGCGTCCTCATCCAACCTAATGCACCAAGGTGCCTCATTAATATATGGCGCACAAACTCCTCTCATCGTGCGTCCCAAATCCCGATGCCTAGCTAACTGTCCATATTGGTTTCCTCCACCGAGGTATTGCCGATCCAACTCACCCTCGTATTGCTGATTTCTGGGGGGTGGTAATCTTTGATTAACAACGGGCAGTCCTCGCCTCTATTCTTGCATGTTATCTCCTAGTACACTACTTCGCTCTTCATGATCACGTTCAACACTTCTCTGTGACATTGTTACTTAAACATAGAATAATCAAGTGACAAAATAAAAGACAATAAAATAAAACTAAAAGAAATAAAATACTTAGTAAGATTCTTCATTACCGATCCCCGGCAACGGCGCCAAAATTTGACGGGCGTCGTTGTACCCGTCAAAAATAATATCTTCTATTCCGACTAGCAAGTGGTAAGTCGGGTTGTAACCACAGAGATCGGTATGAAATCTGTTTACTAAGTACAAGAGTAACAATGGGGTTGTAAATTTCGAACAAGTTAAATAAAAACACAAGTAAGCAACAATGATCAATTATCAATAGAGAAATCGTCACACAAATTCAAGTATAAAATTATCAAAGAGTAGTGCAAGCTAGAACTTTCAAATGTGATGCAAGACTAAATCATTGACAAATCCGTTTTGATTTCTAATGTTCTACAACTTAGAGCTTCCCGCTAAGGTTATACTCCCCATTCTTGTCTAGTACTTAGTCTCGCGCTAGCGATAATCAAGACCCTAACTCGCTAGAGTTGCATGAAGATTTAAACAAGTTGTCCTAGGGTGTTTAATCCTAGTGGTATATTACTCGTGTCCTAGTTTGCTATCCCCGCTAGGTTGCTAGTAAACTTGACAATCGGAATCAACAAACAAACAAAAGCTCCCCCGCTAGGGTTCCACTCATGCTAGCACATCAATTCCATAAACATTGTATAGTAATATAACGCAAAACATAGAAATCAACAGAAGTCTCAAGTCAATACATCACAATTTTGAGTCATAGCCTACACATATGAGTTTAGCTACTCATCGTAATGGAATACATCATCAAGTATTTGAATAGAAAGAACGAAATTACTAATGACGAATTTTCCACCAAGCTGCAGCTCAAGCTCCTTCAATTTCGTCCTCTTCAAACTTTCTTCTCTCAGCCTTTTGTTTCTTCTTTTCTCCTCCAAAAACGTATGTTCTTTTCTTCCAAAAATGTATATCAAAAACCCCACTCTTCTTTTGCTTAAATCAAGAGCTAGCCCTTTTCCATTCTATCCCTTCGAAATCTGTTTTCCTCTTTTCCAGAATGTGGCTCTTCGAAATCAGTTTGTTTTCTCCCGAGAATATGCAAATCCGAATTTAGGAAATTCGACTGCCAGCTGTCGCGCGGACGTCTCCTTCATTTATCTCCCGCGGAGGTCTAACAATTATCAAAATTCAGAAGACCTCCGCGCTTTTAATTCTTTAGACGTCCGCGCCCTTTTGCGCTCGCACAGATCAGACCAGTGGCATGAAAATATCGTGCGATCGCATGGCCCTGAGCAGTGGCATGAAAATAGTGTGTGTTCGCACAGTCCAAGAACGCGCTCGCAAATCATCTTCTAACAGGCTCCTTTTAGCCGATATTCTTTCTATGGTCTCCGAATGCACCTGAGAACGAAAACTACTCACAGGTAGTAAAATAATATACAGGCAACCACTAAGAGACGAGGTTTTAACACAGAAAATAGTCGTACAACTACGACTTATCATCAACCAATGACACTCCCAACCAGTGTTTTTAAACTCGGACCAATCCGGCCGGTTCGATCGGTTTGGTTTTCTAATCGGACGGGAAATGTTATCGACCCGGTAAATAATCGGTTGAACCAACTGATTTTCGGTTGAACCATAACCCAGCCGGGTCGTCCGGGTTGATGTATATTTCACAAAACACAGTCGTTTTGAATTTTGATGTTTAAAAAACTTAAATTAAAAAAAGAAACAAAAACAGATTAGAGAATGTTTCAAGTTCAACACGGCGACTCGGCGAGCCCTAATTTTCCAATTTCTTGATCTCTTGCCTCTGCAGTCTGGTGCACGCTTTGATTTCGAAGTTCTGGTATGCGAAATTTATTTGTGTCTGATATTCTGCTCAAGTTGAACTTATCAAGTACATCAATGAAAATATTTCTCTTCTTATTTTGATTTGTTGCTCATCAAGCTACTGTTGCAGCCTGAGATGGAATTTAATAGTTTAACATCAACTATCAGATTGGTTGATGTTGTATGCTTTGTGCTGAGTGTTTGTATGCTTTGTGATGTTATAAGGTGAAGGTGAATTAGTGACTTTGTAAGCCTGGTGATTGATGTTAATCATGTTATAACAGATGTTAATGAAAATACCTGAGCTGCCAGTGTTGCCAGTGTGACTGCAATGATTCTAGAACAGCCCGCGAACTGATATATAATAGTGTAACTCAGTTTACTAAGTGTCCTTATTTTTTACGTGCAGAATAGAACAAGTGACTAAGTGGATAGGAGACACTGATTGTTTTCTATCATTACAGCTTGGTAAGTAATCAATTTGCCTTTGAGTGCCGCAATTTCCTGGCCGCAGAAAAGCTACTGACCTTTTCTATAGACCATCACAGTGATTGATTTTAAGCCTTGTCCCTCAGTTGCCAGTGTTGCTAGGCTCTATCTTTTTCTTTTTACTTTTTTGCGTTTGTGTGCACCTTTGTGAATCATATTATAATGTTCACTGTCTTTATTTATTTTTGCAGTTAGAAATGTCTACGAAACACGAATCACAACCCTCATCACAAGAAGCATCATCTAATCAGAAAGCGTTTAGATCAAAAACAGATCCTGCTTGGGGACATTACAAGGAGATTGTTGAAGATGGTGAGAAAACTGCTTTGTTATGTATTTATTGCAACAACATTATAAGAGGAGGTGGCAATAATAGGTTCATGTATCACTTGGCAGGAGAAAAAGGGCAGGTTGAACAATGTAAGACAGTCTTTGCAGATATTCAACACCAGATGAGACAAAGTATTGATGCAGTAAAGAGTGAAAAGAGGAGGGTACAAGAAGAGTATGAGGATAGTTATCCAATTCATGAGCAAGCATTGGCCACACCTACCACAAATATTAGTAACTACTTCATGCCTAGAACAATTCCAGGAGCTCAGCCAACAATTAAAAGTGTTATGCAGAGTAAAGAAGTGATGGAAAAGTGTGATATTTCCATCTCAAAATGGATGATTGATGCTTCGGTGCCTTTTAATGCGGTCAATTCCACATTTTTTTCAACCTATGATTGATGCTATTTCTAGCATGGGAGCTGATTACAAAGCTCCAAATTTTTATAGAGTTCGTCGATATTTATTGAATCACTGGATCAGTGAGATCAGCAAGCTTGTTGATAATTACTGTAATATTTGAAAAAAAATTGGATGCACTATCATGGCAGATGGGTGGACAGATCGTTCTACGCGAACTCTTATCAATTTTTTGGTTTATTGTCCTAAAGGGACTATTTTTCTAAAATCTGTTGATGCTTCGAATACCTCAAAAACTGCAAAAATGTTGTACAAGCTTTTTAAGGAGGTGATATTATATGTTGGTGCTAAAAATATTGTCCATATTATAACAGATAATGCTGCAAATTATGTTGCGGCCGACAAATTACTAGAAGCTGAATTTCTGAAGTTATTTTGGTCTCCTTGTGTAGCACACTGTATTAATTTGATGTTCCAAGACATCGGAAAGTTTGCGGAAGTAAGTGAGGCTGTGACACATGCATCCAAGATTACCAAATACATATACAATCATTGTTATGCATTACATTTGATGAGGCAACATACAGGTGGAAGAGAAATACTCCGTCCAACCCCTACCCGCTTTGCCACTAATTTTATTGCATTGCAAAGTATATTGGGTCAAAAGGATGCATTGAGAGCAATGGTAACATCAAGAGAATGGACAAGCTCAACTTATGCTAAAGATAGCAAAGCAAAAAAGTTTGTGGATCAAGTCTTGGACTCTTCTTTCTGGAAACATTGTTGTGATATTGTGAGACTTACTGAGCCACTTGTACGTGTGCTGTGCATTGTTGATAGTTAAGATAAACCCGCAATGAGTTTTCTCTATAGAGCTATATACAAAGTTAGAGAGGAGATGATGTGGAGGTTTAGAAGGAACAAGAAGAAAATAGAGCTTTACTTAGAAATCTTGGATAGACTTTACAGCTTCGAAAAAATCTCCACGTCGCGGGTTACTGGCTAAATCCAGCTATCCAGTTCAACAATGATGAGTTTGATAAGCACCAAAACACCATATCTGGCCTTTTGGATGTCATTGAAAGGTATTCTCATGGAGATCTTGAATTGCAGTCTAAGTTGACAAGTGAGATGAGATTATTAAAAAATGCGGAAGATGATTTTGGAAGGCAAACTGCAATTCATGATCGAAATACGGTGATGCCAGGTAAATCAGTTTACCTTTCATTTCATAATTATTCTTTATTCTATTTAGTTTGATGATATTTCATATTAGTGTTTATATTGTTTTTGGATATTTCAAATTAGCTCACAACAGAAAACTCCTTGCTGCTTATCAACACTTAATAGTTCTGTGTTTTTTTAATATATCAACATGACATTATTCTAGTGAGCCTCAGATTATGGGGCATCTTTTCATATCCTGAATTTCTTCGTGGGCCTTATATGTTGCTTGTACCCAAAACTCATTTTATTTCTCTTGGTGTTCATGCATTTACAACTTTTTGATTTATATGAGTCAGTAGCCTTATATTAAGCTTTTCTTATTTTTAACTTACTTTTGTATTTACTGTGAATGTTCCTTAGTTTGAGGATCTGCCTTTATAGTTCTATTTAGTTTGATGATATTTCATATTGGTGTTTATATTGTTTTTGGATGTATGAAATATTCAAGATCAATGGTGGGAATCTTATGGATGTGATGCTCCAACTTTGCAAAAGTTGGCCATTCGCATTTTGAGCCAAACATGTAGTTCATCGGGTTGTGAACGGAATTGGAGTATTTTTGAGCACATTCATCAAAAAAGCGCAATCGACTAGAGCATCAAAAACTTATGAGCTTGTATACGTTCATTATAACTTAAGGCTACAGCAAAGGTAACAATATAATTCATGTTAACTGATTGTTTACTTCTGCGTTTATGTATACATATTATATTAGTGTAATGTCTTGTACACTAAAAATTGCTGAAAACAACTAAGGCATCAAAATTATGACCCAATCAATATTGAAACACTTGATGACCATTCGGATTGGGTGACGAAGGAATCACCACCATAGTTAACTAATGAAGAGGTGGATGCTATACGCAATGATCTTGCAAGTATGACTATACAACCTGTTTCGGATGATATCGATATGCTTCTTTGTTTACTAATGATTATAACCATATTGATTGATATTATTATTGTGACTTTAGCTGACAGGTTATAATAATATTGTCATAGGGCAAATAAATTTGGATGACAACGAGGATGAAAATGAGGATGAAGAAGCACATGATAATACCATTGGAGAGACGAATCAAAATCCAAGCAACTTAGATGAAATTCACCACCATATCTATTTTCCTTATTAAATTTTTATTTTTTGGCATAACTTTTGAATGTTATTGCGATTTGTGAATTAAGACTAAAATTGCAATTGTTGTTTTGTTATTTTCTTATTATGTGTGACATTTGAATTCTAAATTTGTTATGGTTATAGTATTGTATATAGGTTAAATTTTATTAGTTACAAAACACGTAAATAAATATGCATATATATAAGTTATTTTATTATTTTTAATTTGTGCGGATTAATCCGAATCGACCCGGTTGAACCAGTGACCCATTGACCCAGTAACTTCACCGGGTCGATGCCCAGATCGATTTTAATAACACTGATCCCACCATTCATTCGACTTTACGCCATTCAATAATTTACAAGGTGAGATAAGGCTAATACATATAGTAAAATGGGAGAGGAAAAGTGATTACTCTTTTTTCAGCGTGGTGTCGGACCACAGTTCGTATAGTGTGGTCTATAGCATCAACATGATGCCAACTGCATTGACTTCCGATGGATGACGGATGAAACTGGATCATGTAATAATTACTCTCCCAAGGTACTTCAGAAGGCAGTGATGGTTTGGTACTTGGCAAGTTGGGATTGGCGGCGTCCCAAATGGAAGCCTGTCACTATCCATAATACGCAGAGCTGTAACGTCACAAAAGGAAAAGTGCTCATGACTTCACTAAACAAAAAATAAGGAACATGCTTTCGAGAATTGAAAGAGACGGGATTTCTAAGAGCATCTGAGGTACAGGCTGTGCATGAGCTTACAGGCAAGGCATATAGAGAAACAGTTGATGTTCTTCCATGCAGGGTGCTAAAGAGAATCTTGTACAATCCTGCAGCTGTCGCATCTCCAAGCCTTTGAACAATGACATCTATGCATATCTACATCAACTACTTCCAAGTGAGGACAACATTTTCTTAAATTATAAAGAACAATCAATAATAGTTTTATGATCACATATAACTCTCAAATTTAAAGCAGCAAGTTCCAAGTGAGAATACACATTACGCAAAGACAACATTTTCATGAATACAAAGAAACAATCAATAACAATTTTATGATCACATAAACATGCTTTTACATCCATTGTCATGACGATCAGCTTTAATAGATTATCAGCTATAAACTCATACCTTGGCTTTGTACTTCTCTTCCTGTGAGACAACAGTAAATAGAAGTTCTCTCCCAGGTCTAGTTACGACATAGCTCACCACCTGTATACAACGACAATAGATATCAGGATACGGTTGATAAAAAGTAGGCACGTTTAAAACCATAAGATCTTGTTAATGCCAAAGGAGGGCATACACATTTTTGACAAAGCATCAGAGGCCAACAACGCGTCATTAAATAAATAGGTGGGTGTTGAATGTAATAATTCGTAAACAGTACTAGCCTTTCGCAAGGTTTCAGAAATGGCCACCACGAGCCAAGTTGGCCATACAGCAACAGCAATTAAATTCAAGAAGGCGACAGAAGGAGCTGAACAGATTGCAGCAGTAACACCAGCAACAGTAAGAATTCGTCCCTGAAAAAGAATGTATATGCAGATCTAAGTCCTTAAAAAGCTTCCAATTAAGAAGCCATCCATTAAACTGAGCAAACAAGATTGAGCATGGATCACAAATACAACGAACAGTTGAAATACTCATGTCTAGCCAATCTTGCCAATTTCCCTTAATTTTTTGTGTGAAAGCACCCCCAGTATTTGAAGTCATACAAAGCTTACTGTCACTGTGAGTTGTCCCAGTACAATAAAAAGAGCAGTGAAGCTGTTGATCTGCGCGAATAACCTTCTTCTTTCGACCGGGCTTATAACAGTTAAGGCAATAACGGTAACTTTCTGCACTCAAAATACAAGTTGAAAATCTCAGATGCATTGTAGTCCTTCCAGAATCGAGATTTTTTACATGACGGTTTAAAAATGAGGGTGAAAGGACGTTCTTACTTGAAAATAAAAAAAGGATGAAACAACAGCACTCAGCCACAAGAAAAGGGAGACATATAACAAATAAGTCGATGAGAGTATAAGTCGGATTCCATCCAGTACAGCCCACAGTTGAGGCTTCTCCATAAGATTACGAGATCTGGGAGAAGGGCCTTTAGACGAAACGGCAGCACTCATGTTGGGTTCTTGATCTTTGCTCTCGCCATTACTGGTAAATAAAAGAAACTGATAAGAATCAACTAATGAACATACATTATACCAAGGTAGAGAACTATTCTACTTGATTCAATATAGGTCGCAGATGTGATTAAAGACATAAACGATGCATCATCTTAGAGGCTGATAGGACAGAGATATATATCACATATCAGTAGTAGCATATTCTTTAAGGTGGAAAATGTCAATCACAAAATTGCCTTATCGGAGAGAGTTCTTCCGGGAGATGTGTCGTGTCTCGCTTGATGCCTATCGATGATTGTGCAGCAAGTTCCATCAAGACAGCAGCAACAAGGAGTAGATCTGAGACATTAAGAGTTAATGCTCAATCTTTAAGCAGTAGGGATCAGCAAAAAAGAAAACACAAGAGTTTACTTTAAATAAATACGCACATGGACCCAACCAAGCCATTGTTGCAGCAAATATTGAGCCACAAAGTTGGCCAAGGGTAGCACCAGCCCCGATAAACCCGAATAATCTTGAACCTGACTGGATGTGAGATAAAGTTAGATTACTATACAGTTGCCCTTTTAAAGTGGACCAGTCACTGCAACCCAAAGAATGACTACAAACCTCGTTGTCCATGACATCGATGATTCTAGCCCATGTTGAAGAGATAGTGATAAGATTAAGCAAAGCAATCTGATAACACATGCACAATTGCATTAGAACTGAAAAACAAAGTTAGCATATATCACTGAAAAAGTAGTCTTTATTACGGGCACATCATTATAAAGGTGCTATTATATATTCTTACCCAGAGAAACAAGCCGATCCTCACTGATATGTAAAGCAATCCATGGTTACCCCACGATGCATGTTGTGCATCAGTTGCCTGATTAACACCAACCTTCAATTCTTCCTTTATAGGGGCGGCTGAGGAAACTGAGTCCTGAGTGTCAAAGATATCAGATAACGCTGTAAACAAGAAAAATCAGGTAAAGAACCATACTACCACTAGTTCAAAGATACCTTAGCTATAACTGATGGAGTTCCTGATGGTGGAGATGAAAAGTGCCATAGAATAAAGAATGCAACAAGTGACAAACTAAAGAACCTGTGTATCAAAACCAAAGCCTGGAAATCCAATAAGCATCTATTACAAAATGATACAAAAAGGACCGGCAGACTCCCAGAATTTTCATGTGTTCAATAAGTCATAATTCTCAGTCTAGAGATAATCACAAATCAACAACAGCCACCAAATAACAATTACTGGCTCTCTAACAATCTGACATAAACAATCACCGAAACAAATACTGATAACCAAAATGCAACCAGTGGGAAACAATAACATCAAACTCTCATTAAAGCCAAACAACATAAATATAGAAATACCTTGACTTTGGGAAGACTAGGTAGAGAGAAGAGGAGAGTGGAAAGCGGTACAGCAACCAACGTTAGCACCAAGGATCCAACAAAAAGGATCGGAAGGTTGGAGACACCGAGAGAAATCGCACCTTCATCTCGCAGCGGTAGCACCACAAAATACGAACTCAAAATCTGCATATAATGCGAAATCAATCGAATCAAAACACGCTATCGATTTCACAATTCACGTCACCCGAACTCGAATCAGACGTAGATGGATTAGCGCGCTTACGAAGAAGAAGCAGGAAGACGAGTGGAGCAGGGCAGAGGTCTCATGCGGGTGCACTGTGACGAACAGAGCGATAACCGAGTCCAATCGAGACCTGAGTGCTGCGGTTATCATTTCAATTATCAATCGATCCTCGTCAGTGCTCTGCGTCTCAGATTTCAAGCTAAACCATTCGATCGATCGCGTTGAAGTTGAACTCTACGTTTGTTCTTGTTCGCTTTTCGCTAGCTACAAATCGTCAAATCTCCACGGTCATCGTGTTCGCCGAATCTCGCAGTCGAAGCAGATTTTTTACCAATTCGTGGGTTGCCCGCGTGGGTTTATGGGTTAGGCCGGTCCACCCGAGTTGTACAACCTAAGTTGCGGGTCGATGGTTGGTTCAGCTTGCGGATCGGGTTGGGTTGCTCTAAATTCAACCAGATTCACAAATTAAAAATTAAGAATATAGTCGTCTGAAATGAAACTTAAGAACAGAATTCTGCGGATGGAGGTTTCTGTGGATCAGAACTGCGTTCTATGTGGGCAGGCCGAGGAGAGCAGAGATCACCTATTTTTCTTGTGTCCCATAGCTGCGGACTTGTGGATGAGAGCCTTGAGCTTTATAGGGGCTAGCGGAGGTCCGTCTCAATGGCACTTGCTTATTCCATGGTTTCAGAGGAGGAGCAAGAACACGTTACAAACAAAATTCATCGCAGCGGCTGCCACAAGAACCATGTACGTGATTTGGAACATGAGGAACAAGAAATTGTTTGGAGAGGAAGAGGTGAATATTACTGCTAGTTATAGGGATATTATTGGAGGCCTCAAGATGAAATTGGGTGCCATTGATTTTAGGAATACTAATGAGATTGATAGGAAGTGGCTTGGTAGTATAGGCATGTTGCCTTGATTTTTTGGAGTAGCCGTGTGTGGCTGTTTTTGTTGTTGCTCTCGGTGGCTCTTTGTTTCTGTTGTACTAGTTGTACAGGGTTTTGGTTCTGTGGTTTTGGCTTTGCCTCTTTTGAATGAAGCTCGCTTTTATTCAAAAAAAAATGAAAATTTATGATTCCAATCAAAGGGCTTAATTTGGGGGTTCAATCCACGGACCAAATATTTAAATATATAGCCACTCAATGCCGCTGAAAGATGAGAATATTACAAGATAAAAGTTGATAATAAACTGGAGATGAATTCAAACTTTAGAATGTAGATTCACTGTCATTATCTTTTACTTTTCGAGTATCATTCATGGTCAATTGACTTTATACTATTGTAAAGTTGAACTATTTATAAAGTTTTCCACTTAGAATTTGTGTCAGGCTTTCGCTTCCACCCGAGCCATGAAGTTTGGCTCTCGTTTAATAAACAAATAATTTTTTAGTGGATTTTTAATTAAATCCTTTTTTACTTAGATAACAATTACTTTCAATATAATTTTAATAAAATTTTCGATTATTAATAAATTGTGTATTAATTATTTAATAAAAATAATAATAATCTGTGGGTCAAATCCGCGAGTTGGACTCACCCCATTCAGCTCGACCCAGCTCATTTATGGTGGATCTATTTATAAATCGTGGGATGAATCCTAATTTTTCTCTTTCACCCGATCCGGCCGTTGGCTCGTTACTGTTTGAAACTACCTCGACCCAACTCGAACACACGCGAATTATACTATTTCAACCCAACTTGATCCATGCAAAAAAGAAAATTACTTGGTTTTCTCTCTCTAGGACTTTCCTACGAGAGTGCTTTTTAGTCTAAATAGTAACATACCTAGTTACCTACGGCTGTGTCTTATTGAGATTTTAACTTCTGTCGGTGAATACCTACAGTGTATTCATCTTTACGCTTGTTTCAATCTCTCACAAGGAGCTAACACTATGTTGGAAAAAAAACACTATGTTGGGAAAGCAAACGTAGACTGTCCACACAGGTGGAACGTCTGGCAGACATGATTAATGGACATTTAGCTGTAACAGTGAAGGAGGAAGCCTGGAATAATGTAGCGGAAGAGCATAAGAATGTCATTGTGATTCGACTGTCCACATGAAAAGGTTTTAATGTGACTACTGACTACGTACGCTGGCGGCCATTCTCAAGAAGGCATGGAATACTCCAGACCTTCGGGAGATAAAGAATAATATGGTTGTAGTTAAGTTCAGAGAGGAAGAGCAGCCAAATAAAATTTGTAGTCTAATTAAGAAAGTTCTTAACTATTAACGATTTTGTGATGACCAAATTTAATCCGTACTGTAAATTAGTAAAGTTCATTACACTGGTAGCGGAAACAGATTGTGCGTTCCAAATTATAGGGATACGAATTTACAATAATGACAATAATGCCCTTATGAACATATAGATATATATATATATATTTAAAAAAATCGAAAAACAAGGGTCGTTGGATGAAAAGTCGAATGATTGTGATTAATTATCAATTTTCATCAAATTTGTCACTTCTCATATGATTATTTGTGCTATCTCTTGTTGGGCTTTCATTTTTTGTTGTTAAATTAGTTTGTAATAGGCGTATTTATACAACTCGTCGAACTTACTAATATCATTTATTTCGATATTTTTGAATTCACTTTTTAGTATGCCTTTGCATTTCAAGTGTGTTAGAAGCTCGATAAGAAAATACACGATTAAAGGTCACATTTCGGTGTCAAAACATCACATGACATATTAGACTTTTGATGCTTCAAAGGAGTGTTGGGAGTTAACGAGAGATCTGATGGATACGACTCAGATGTGGTTGCGTAGTTGACTCAAAATCTTACAATGATTAGTCAATATTTTGATAAATTATTTGCTACATTCGATGAAGGATTACACTCGTTCTCCGGGAAAATTGTCTCTATTTGATGTCTTTCTCTGGTGTTTCAGGTCTTTTCCTCCTTCAGAGCCAACGAACGACGAATCGACGAAGAATCAAGTAAAATCCACTAAAAGGGCTCTGGCCCCGTGACGCTCTCTTGGTCACGGGCGCTACGGGCGTCACAGGCCGACTCAGAAGTTCCGGAGAGCTGAAGACCCCGTGCGCCCCGTGTCACACCTTCGTTCCGGGCGAGAGCCCCGTGACGCGCCTCTTGGTCACGGGCGCTACGGACAAACTCAGAGGTCCCGGAAATTGAAGCAACCCATTGAGCCCGTGACCAACCCCTTGGTCACGGGCGTCACGGGCAACGTCAGCACAGAATCATAAGAAATTTCCTAATTTAATTTTGGGAGTTTTCTGGGCCTTTTTTGGAAATCGTTCGATTGGGTTATAAAAGGAAAACGACCTGAACGATTTTTGTTGTTGTGATTTTGGAGCAAAAACCCTAACTTGGGAGAGAAGACAAGTTTTCATCGTGAGGATCAACGAGCCAATCGTCTACGGTTTATTCGTTTCTTCCTTTCTTTACACTGTTTTTGGTTAACTACCATGAATAGTGAGTAGTCTTCTCAATTCCGGGATCCTACGGATCCCGTGCTATGTAACCCTAACTCTCATGTGATCAATTGAAGTTTATTATTTATGCGATTCGATTATTCAATTTCATTGTGTGCTTAATTTTATCGTTCTATGCATGTATTTACATCAAGGGGTATGTTTGCATTGATAGAACGTATTTAGGTTATATGCCGAAAGGTGGATGGGCCCTAGGGATTAACCGGATTCGCATGAAATTGATGTTAGGTCATGTTTACATGATTTAATAGGAAAACCTTTAATTTAATAAATCAAAATCGTTGATAATTCGTGGATGGGCGGCGTTCAACGATTGAGATTAATCTAGACAATGATCCGTGGATGGGCGGCTTGTCTAGTGTTATTTCGGTTATATTCCATATTCGATAGCATGAATATTTAACGTAGAATGATTGCATGATTAGTGGGGTTAGAACGGGTGAAGTACGGATTCTGGGATTCTTTCTCTGATTAAATACAACCATTAATTTTCTGTTATATAATTTCTACAATTTTCGTGACAACAAAAACCGTTTTTACAATGTTCAATCGGAATAGCTAAATAGGTCACACTGTTTGCTAGTATTCACACGCACTGCTCCTAGGATCGACCCTTGGCTTACCAAGGTTTATAAATATTGTTTGACTGCAATTTGACCCCTAAAACTTACACGTTGACAACTATAAAGGGTTAAAAATACGCGTGTCAAAATGGCGCCGTTGCCGGGGAGCAGCGTTTAGTGTGATATTAGAGTAACGTGTGTAGTTTAGACTATTCCACCTCGTTTGATATCTGATTTCTCTGCTGTGATTTCTTCACTCACGGTGTTTCTTGGTCTTTGCAGGCACTAGGTAGTTCATGCCAAAGAAAGCACCCAGACGGAAAAAAGCAAATTCAGAATTCAGACAACGACACATCGGACCAAAGAAAGAACAATCGTCAGGCCCAGAACGAAGCTCGGCAGCTACGAGCACTGAACTGAAACTACGCTGCTATAGCTATGAATCAGAATTTACTAAATGGAAGAGTCGAGGATGACTAGCCACCACGAGTGCCACCGCCGGTGCGCAAAACCCTTGGAGATTACACTACTCCACGTGTTACTGGGTTCCAGTCAGCTATTGCGCCACCCGGCATTGAAAACAACACTTGGGAGCTGAAAACTGGTCTTATCCAGATGGTACAGAATAATCAATTCTCAGGAAGGGTTAACGAAGACCCTCACCAGTGTTGGGCTATGAAGCCTGATAACCAAAAGCCCATATGTCTTTAGCGGAGGCTATGGTTTCAGCTGTGCAACACTGCTAGGGTTTCGTTAGAGTTTCATTCTTGCCCTATATAAACCTGGTCTGAGTATTGTAATTGTATCTCATCATCATAATGAAAATCTCCTGGCTTGGTAGTGCCCCCAGACGTAGTCACATTCGGTGGCGAACTGGGTATCAAATCCTTGTGTTCTTTATTGTTGTTTTCTTTCATTACCGCTTTAGATCCTAACAACTGGTATCAAGAGCCGAGGTTCTAGCAGTCGCGATGGGAGATGTAAGACAACCTGTGGAGAAATTTGACGGATCGGATTTCGGATTTTGGAAGATGCAAATCGAAGACTACCTACCATAAGTGAAGTCAAAGACGACGAAGGAGATGATGGAGACTCTGTCGGCGTTGTACGAGAAACCATCAGCATCAAACAAAGTCCATATGATGCGGCGGTTGTTCAACCTAAGAATGGCAGAGAGCACGACGGTGGCAAAGCACCTAAGCGAGTTCAACATGACGATCGCACAGCTGAGCTCCGTTAAAATTGAGTTCGATGATGAAATAAAGGTCTTGATTCTACTATCCTCATTACCAAAAAGTTGGAGCGGGACGGTTACAGCCATTAGTGCCTCAGCTGGGAAGGCAAAGCTTGAGCTGGATGAAGTCAGAGACCTGATCGTTAGTGAAGAGATTCGCCGGAGGGAGTCAGGCTCTAGTTTGGGTCTAGCTTTGAATGCTGGAAACAGAGGCAAATCTGAGTTCAGGTCGAAGGTGCAGCGTGACAGGTCAAAGTCCAGAGGGAAGGACAAACAGGCCAGAGATAAAAGCAAGGTGAAGTGCTGGAAGTGTGACGGAGTGGGTCACTACAAAAGTGAGTGTAAGGCACAGTCAGCAAACGCAGTCACTGAAGAAATTACGGAGGCACTAATTCTGAGTGTGAGCAGCCCATTGGAGTCTTGGGTGTTAGACTCTGGAGCATCATTCCATTCCTGTAGTAATGCTGACATAATGAAGCATTACAGATCTGGAGATTTCGGGAAGGTTTATCTCGCTGATGATGAACCATTGGAAGTCGTAGGGAAAGGAGATGTTCAGATAAAAGCTCCAAACGGGTCAGTGTTGCAGCTGCATGATGTCAGACATATTCCAGACTTGAAGAGAAACTTGTTGTCAGTTGGCCAGTTGGATGACGAAGGCTATGCAGTAACTTTCGGTTGTAGTACTTGGAAGATAACCAAGGGTTCCATGGTGATAGCTCGAGGCAAGAAAGAGGGGACGTTGTATATGACAAGCAACCTCCAAGAAAGCATCGCTGTTGCAAGTGTGAAAGGTGATGCAGATTTGTGGCATTGTCGTCTCGGTCATATGGGTGAGAAAGGGATGAAGGTCTTATGCTCGAGGGGTCTGCTACCTGGTCTCAAGTCTGTTGAAGTCAGATTATGTGAGGACTGCGTCTTCGGGAAGCAGAAGAGAGTCAGTTTCTCAAGAGGTGGCAGGACGTTGAGAAAGCAGAAGCTGGAGTTGGTCCATAGCGACTTATGGGGGCCAGCACCTGTTACATCCCTTGGTGGAGCATCATATTATATGACCTTCATTGACGATTGCACAAGGAAGGTATGGGTTTATTTTCTGAAAAATAAATCTGATGCGTTTGATGTTTTCAGAAAGTGGAAAGCCCTGATAGAGACTGAGACAGGTGTTAAAGTGAAGTGTCTGAGATCTGACAATGGTGGAGAGTATGAGCTACGAGAGTTCAAGGAGTATTGTGCAGCGAATGGAGTTCGTATGGAAAAAACTTTGAAGGGAACTCCACAGCAGAATGGCGTCGCAGAACGTATGAACAGAACTCTGAATGAGCGTGCTAGGAGCATGAGATTGAAGTGTGGACTTCCGAAGATGTTTTGGGCAAAAGCAGTTAACACTACAGCTTACCTGATTAACAGAGGACCATCAGCTCCGTTAGAGAATGGAATTCCAGAGGAGGCTTGGAGTGGCAAGGAGGTAAATCTGTCATTTCTTCGTATTTTTGGATGTGTTGCATATGTTCACATACCTGCTGTTGAAAGAAGTAAGCTGGATGCAAAGTCTGTTAAGTGTACATTTATTGGATATGGTGGTGATGACTTCGGATATCAGCTTTGGGATGAGCAGAATAAGAAAATTATTCGTAGTCGAGATGTCATATTCAATGAGCAGGTACTGTATAAAGACTTGATAGGTGCATTAGAAGCTGGCAGCTCAGAAACTGAGATGATTGAGTTAGATATTTCTAACTCGGGTGGGAGTATGACGGTTCCAGATGACCATGAGGTTGATGAGGAGGATGAACCGAATACACCAGAAGTTCAGCTGCGAAGATCCAGTAGAGAGCACAGATCACCAGATAGATATTCGCCTTCCAATTTCTATTTGTTATTAACTGATAGTGGTGAACCAGAATGTTTTGCAGAAGCGTCTCAGGGAAAACATGCAGATCAGTGGAAGCTAGCAATGGACGATGAGATGAAGTCATTGCTTACAAACGAGACATGGGAGCTAGTTGAGCTTCCACGAGGCAAGAAGGCACTGCATAACAAGTGGGTTTACAGAATTAAGGAGGAGGCGAATGGAAGTAAGCGTTACAAGGCAAGATTGGTTGTGAAAGGATTTCAGCAGAAATACGGTATAGATTACACTGATGTTTTCACACCTGTTATCAAGATGACTACTATACGGCTTGTGTTGAGTATGGTTGCAGCTGAAGATCTTGAGTTACAGCAGCTAGATGTGAAAACAGCCTTTCTTCATGGTGACCTGGATGAAGAAATCTATATGAACCAACCAGAAGGCTACTTGTCAAAGGGTAACGAGTTGTTGGTGTGTAAACTGAAGAAGAGCTTGTACGGTTTGAAACAAGCTCCAAGACAGTGGTACAAGAAGTTTGATGGGTTTATGCACAAAGTTAAGTTCGTGAGGAGTGAGGCTGACCATTGCTGTTATTTCAAGAAGTTGGATGACGGCTATATCATATTGCTATTATATGTTGACGACATGCTGATAGCAGGTTCCAGTGCTCAGGAGGTGAGTAAGCTGAAGAAGCAGTTATCCAAACGGTTTGCCATGAAAGATCTGGGTGAGGCGAAGCAGATTTTGGGAATGCGAATTGAACGTGACAGAAAGGCAGGAAAGCTGCATCTCTCGCAAGCTGCGTACATCAAGAAGATTCTGGAGAGGTTCAGCATGCAAGATGCAAAGCCGGCTAAGATTCCATTGGGTAATCAGATTACACTTTCAATTAGAGACTCACCGAAAGACCAAGAAGAGCGTGACTACATGCAGAAGACTCCATATGCATCAGCAATTGGCAGCTTGATGTATGCAATGGTGTGTACTAGGCCAGACATTGCACATGCGGTGGGAGTAGTGAGTCGGTTCATGGGCAATCCAGGGAAAAAGCATCGGTAAGCGGTAAAATGGATCTTAAGGTACTTGAAGGGGACCACTGAGCATGCCTTGTGTTTTGAAGGCAAGAAAGTTGAGTTAGCAGGATATGTTGATGCAGATTTGGCATCAAGTGATATTGACAAGAGGAGAAGTACAACCGGATATGTCTTCACATTGGGTGGTACTGCTCTCTCTTGGGCGTCAAAGTTGCAGAAGATTGCTGCTTTGTCTACTGCTGAAGCTGAATATGTTGCAGTGACTGAGGCTAGTAAGGAGATGGTGTGGCTGCAGAATTTCTTGCGTGAATTGGGAAAGGAGCAAGGGGGTAGTACTCTTTACAGTGATAGTCAGAGTGCCATCCACTTGGCCAAGAACCCTGCATTTCATTCGAGGACCAAGCATATAGAGCTGAAGTATTATTACATACGCCATCTACTGGAGAAGAAGATCTTGCAACTAATGAAGATTGATGGAAGTAAAAATCCTGCTGACATGTTAACTAAGGCTGTGACCTTAGAGAAGTTGAAGCTATGCATGGCTTCAACTGGCCTTGGAACTTAAGGTGAAGGCCTGGCACTACCAACGTTCGTAGGATGATGAATGAGGAGATGACGACGATTATGATTGGAATCAGGCTCCAGGTGGGAGATTGTTGGGCTATGAAGCCTGATAACCAAAAGCCCATATGTCTTTAGCTGCGGCTAGGGTTTCAGCTGTGCAACATGGCTAGGGTTTCGTTAGGGTTTCATTCTTGCCATATATAAACCTGATCTGAGTATTGTAATTGTATCTCATCATCATAGTGAAAATCTCCTGGCTTGGTAGTGCCCCCAGACGTAGTCACATTCGGTGGTGAACTGGGTATCAAATCCTTGTGTTCTTTATTGTTGTTTTCTTTCATTACCGCTTTAGATCCTAACCACCAGCACCTCAAGCGCTTTGTTCAGATGTGCAATACAGTTAAGACAAATGGTGTCCCTCTAGAGTCTTACTACCTCAGGTTGTTCCCGTTCTCGCTGTCCGACAAGGCTAGCAGGTGGCTAGACAGCCACGCTGAAGGTACCTTTACCACATGGAACAGGCTGGCCGAAGCTTTTCTCCAGCAGTACTTCCCACCATCAAAGACAGCTCATTTCAGGAACAAAATCATATCGTTCTGCTCTATTGATGGTGAGACTCTGTATGACTCATGGGAAAGGTACAAGGAGCTGACAAGGATGTGCCCACACCATAACCTAGAGCAGTGGCAGATTATCGACACCTTCTATCAAGGGATCGATCAAGGGATGCGAACCTTAATCAATCAAGCAGCAGGTGGGGGACTGAACCAAGTCCCGCTAGAGGACACCTATGATATTATAGAAAGGGCAGCCACAGACTACCATCTCTGGACAAGTGATCGCGGCAATCCCAAGGACAGGAAAGGCGTGCAGGATTTATGTCAAGCTGAGAGCACTAATGACATAGCTCGGTTGGCTGATACAATGAAGATACTTTCCACCGAGATTCAAAGTTTTAAGCTAGCAAACACCATGAAGTCCTCAGACGTCGCTCACATTGGCGTGTACTATCAGATTTGCTGTTCCCCTTCTCACTACGCAGATAGTTGTCCAGTGATCGGATCAGATGATAACAACGGTAATCAGGAGGATGCAAACTTCATCGGGCAGAATAATCAAGGGGTTGGTCCCAGCTATGGACCACCCACGAACAGATGGGATAATCCAAACAGGAACAATCCTAACCTGTCCTATAAGCCCCAGAATCAAGCACCTCCGAGTTTTCCATACAAACAGCAGTAGGGGAATGCACCGTATCAGCCATGAGGGCAATACAACGTTCGAGCTCAGGAGCAGAATAACACTTCCTACCAGACAAGGACTCAGTACAATAACCAGTACCATAATCAGTCACAAGGGCAGCAAAATCAGAATTCGGGGAACTATTCATACCAGCCGCAGCAACCCAAGCAGCAAGAGTCTGACAGCTCATCTAGCATGGAAGCCATGATGGCCAAGTTTATGGCAGAACAGGACAAGAAAGTGCAAGGGCTCTAGCAGACGATCGACCAGCTGGTAATTCAGAACAGAATGCTGGAAACTCAGGTGGCTCAGCAGGCAAATTCAGCAACCATGGAACAAGGGAAACTCCCTTCAAAACCAGAGCACAATACTAGAGAATCAGTCAATGCTATCACACTCTGAGGGGGCAAGCAGCTCGAGATGATACCAGCTCAAAACACTCAGAATTCTGCAGAAAATCAACACTCAAATCTGCATCTACTGAAGAAGAAACACCAAAAGAAGCAGAAGACCGAAATGAAAATTCTGCGCAGACAGTGGAGCCAGCTCCTTACAAGCCTCCAATTCCGTTCCCTCAGTGTCTCAAGGGTGCTAGAAGGGACAAAGAGTTCATGAAATTCGTGGATAAGATTCGTACTCTGTACATCACTATGCCCTTCACAGATGCAATCACGCAGATTCCAACATATGCCAAATTCATGAAGGAGATTATGATTGGGAAACGGAAGGTGGACGAAACTAAGACAGTGGCCCTAAGTGAGGAGTGTAGTGCTGCCATGCACCTGCCTATGCCGCCTAAGCTTAAGGACTCAGGGAGTTTTTCTATTCCTTGTGATATTGGTGGTCTTACTATTCGTCGTGCTTTGTGTGATTTTGGTGCTAGTGTGTCTATCATGCCGTATTCTCTATATGCTAAATTGAATTTAGGTGATCTCTGTCCGACTAACATCTCTATTCACCTCGCGGATCGTTCTTGTAGACTCCCGAAAGGGATTCTGAAAGACGTACCCGTCAGGGTGAAGAATATTTATATCCCTACTGATTTTATTATGCTAGAGATTTCAGAGGACACAGACATTCCCATTATCCTTGGTAGACCGTTCCTATACACGGCTAGAGTAGTTATTGACATGGATAGAGGGTCTATTGCTTTGCGAGTAGGCAACGAACGTGTTGTCTTTTATTTACCTGACATGTGCAGAACTCCTAGTCTTCTTGCTGATTGTGATGTGTTAGACTCTGCTGATGTTGATCAGCCCATTTTGTTAACATCTATTGAGTCTTACAAGGTTGTACCAGGCTGCCCTATACCGATGGATGTCTACGCCATGAGCATAGAGGTCGCGGACGCAGCTGATGCCGCAGGAGACGCAGGTAAGGAATCTTGCACGGTAGAGCTGAAACCTCTACCTGCAAGTCTCAGGTATGAATTTCTGGGCCCTAATTCCACTTACCCGGTGATTGTTAATGCATCCTTGACTGATGTAGAGACCCAGAAATTGCTTGATGTCCTGCGAAAGCATAGACCAGCCCTAGGATATTATATTGACGACCTCAAGGGGATTAGCCCAGATTTGTGCATGCATAGAATTGACCTTGAGGACGATGCTAGACCAAGAAGGGATGTCTTGAGACGTTTGAACCCCAAACTGAATGATGTTGTTAAGAAAGAAATTCTGAAATTATTAGATGCCGGCATCATTTATTCTGTTGCTGATAGTAAGTGGGTGAGCCCTACGCACATTGTCCCTAAGAAGGGAGGTTTAACTGTTGTACGAAATGAAAACAATGAATTGATTCCTACTCGTACTATGACTGGTTGGCGTATGTGCATTGATTATAGGAAATTGAATAAGGCTACTCTTAAGGATCACTTTCCTTTGCCTTTTATTGATCAAATGTTAGAACGTCTAGCAAAGCATGAATTTTTCTGCTACCTCGACGGTTATATTGGATTTTTCCAGATCCCTATACACCCAGAGGACCAGGAGAAAACTACTTTTACTTGCCCTTTTGGCACATTTGCTTATAGACGTATGCCCTTTGGTCTTTGCAATGCACCAGCCACTTTTCAACGTTGCATGATGGCTATTTTTTCTGATTTTTTGGAACACACCATGGAAGTATTTATGGATGATTTTTCGGTGTATGGTTCCTCATTTGATTCGTGTCTCTCTAACCTTACTGATGTTCTTCATCGTTGTGTTGACACTAACCTGGTTTTGAACTGGGAGAAGTGTCACTTTATGGTGCAGGAAGGTATAGTGCTCGGACACATGGTCTCTCACAGAGGCATCGAGGTTGATCGCGCAAAGGTAGAGGTGATTGAAAAGCTACCCCCACCAAAAGACGTAAAAGGGATCAGGAGCTTTCTCGGGCACGCTGGATTTTACAGACGGTTTATCAAGGACTTTTCGAAGACAGCAAAGCCGCTCACTGATTTACTTTGTCAGGAAGCTGAGTTTAAATTTACTGATTCTTGTTTAAATGCTTTCAACGATCTAAAAACTGCTCTTACTTCCGCTCCTATAGTGCAGCCTCCCGATTGGGAGCTGCCATTTGAACTAATGTGTGATGCAAGTGATTTTGCAGTAGGAGCAGTCTTGGGGCAGCGCATCGACAAGAAGCTGCACGTAGTTTACTACGCCAGCAAGGTCCTCGCCGGAGCAGCAGTCAATTACACTACAACTGAGAAAGAAATGCTGGCCATCATCTATGCTTTCGAGAAGTTCAGGCAGTATTTAATTGGTTCGAAGACCACAGTTTATACCGATCATGCTGCCATCAAATACCTGCTGTCCAAGAAAGACTCGAAACCCCGTCTAATCTGTTGGGTCCTCCTTCTCCAAGAATTCGATATTGATATTAGAGACAAGAAGGGAGCAGAAAATCTGGTTGCAGATCACCTGTCACGCCTCGAACTTAGAGAGCTCAACCGCGAAGAGGACACACTCCCGATGACTGATTCTTTAGCAGGCGAACAGCTGATGCACATTGATGTGGACAACGTCCCGTGGTATGCAGATTTCGTTAATTTCCTGGCCTGTGGAATCCTCCCTCCCGACCTCTCGCACAACCAGAAGAGGAAATTTCTATCCGATGTTAAAAGGTACTTCTGGGATGACCCTTTTCTTTATAGATTATGTGCTGATGGTCTCTACAGGACTTGTGTCGATGAGGACCAGATCACATACATTCTGGAACGCTGCCACTCATCCCAGTACGGTGGGCATGGGGCTGGTTCGAAAACAGTTACAAAGGTTCTCCAGTCCGGTGTCTTTTGGCCTTCACTGTTTAAGGATGCACATGAATTCGTCAAAGCCTGTGATCAATGCCAGAGGACTGGAAATATCTCGAAGCAACAGGAAATGCCACAGCAAAGCATTCTCATAGTAGACCTGTTCGATGTTTGGGGGATCAACTTTATGGGACCATTCACACCTTCCTATGGTAATCAGTATATCTTGGTAGCAGTCGACTACGTCTCTAAGTGGGTTGAGGCAGTTGCTACTCCTACTTGCGACACCAAGGTAGTTATAAAAATGTTTCAGAAGGTGATCTTCCCTCAGTTCGGAGTGCCCAGAACAATTATCAGTGACGGTGGCTCTCACTTCAAGGAGAGGAATTTCGAAACATTGTTAAAGAAGTATGGTGTCTACCACAAGATTGGCACTCCTTATCACCCTCAGACTAGTGGACAGGTTGAGATCTCTAACAGAGAGATCAAGAGAATTCTGGGAAAGACAGTCTCGAGCCACAGGAAAGACTGGGCGTCCAAGTTAGATGACGCACTGTGGGCATACAGGACTGCATACAAAACACCTATCGGTATGAGTCCGTTCAGACTTGTCTATGGAAAAACCTGCCACTTGCCGGTCGAACTCGAGTATAAGGCACTATGGGCTATTAGAGAGCTGAACATGGATATGAAGGCAGCCGGAGAAAAGCGAATACTGCAGCTCCACGAGCTTGATGAAATCAGGTTGGATTCCTACGAGAATGCCCGCATTTATAAGGAGAGAACTAAGAAGTGGCATGACAAAAGGATAGTGCGCCGAGAGTTCAACGAAGGCAAGCGAGTTTTTCTCTACAACTCCCGCCTTAGATTATTTCCTGGAAAGTTGCACACTAAATGAAGTGGCCCTTATACATTAGAACGAGCACATCCAGACGGGCATGTGGAAATCAGTGTGGAAGGAGGAAAATCCATGGTAGTCAACGGGCAGCGCCTCAAGCACTACCATGTTCTGAAGCATCTTGCACCTCCTGCAGGGATTGATGACAACCTACTTCTCGGGAAGGAATCTCAGCAAGGGACTTCCCGAGATTGCTTCTAGTCCTACCTCCTTTGTTATGTCTCGCCAAGACGTTAAACTAGGTCTCTTCGGGGAGTAACCCGCGCTGTAAGTATTAGTTAGTTGCATCTGCATTGTATGTTTTGTGTATGACCATTGCAGGACCATTCATGGGGGTCTTCATCGCGGAACAGATTTTAAAATCAAAGGTTTTTCAGATTGGCTGATTTCAACCCGTTCACGTCGTGACCAATGGTTTGTCACGGGTGTCACGGCCCGTGACCAAAGGTCTCGTCGCGGGTGTTACAGGCATCACGGGGGCACTCAGAAAAGGTAGAATTTAGCAAGCCCGTTCGCCCCGTGCCCAATGGACTCGTCACGGGCGTAACGGGTCGTGACCAAAGGACTCGTCACGGGTATCACGGGCAGGCTTAGAAAATGTGAAGTTTCGTTGGCCCGTTCACCCCGTGATCAAGGGTACGCTACGGGCAGTACGGGTTTCAGCTCCTTCTCAGATTATAAATTGAAATCAAAAGAGAGAGAAAAAATATTAAATCAGTTTTCAAAGTCCTCTCTCGCCCCGTGCTCGACCACCGTCGCACGCCCAGTCCGCACCAACCCTCCGGTGCCAGTCCGTCCGACACTCGCCATGTCTCAGCCGCCTCCCCTCCACCTGTCTGCAGGCGCCTCCGCTGGTCTTCTCCCCAGCCGTCCGCAAGCCAAACCCTAAATCCCCAATCCTCTACAATTTCAATTCATCCTATGGCTCCTAAATTTAGCACGAGGGCTCGCCGAAAATCCTCAGCATTAGCCGCAGCCACCAGCGACCTCCCTGCCCTTCCGGCACCACCACCGGTCCCGGCCCGTCAGGTGTATAACCACCGTGTTGACCCGCCTTTTTCGTCCGAGGACGTGCGAATTCTTTACACCAAGCTCTGGGATTTCAAGGTAAATAGACCCACCTTGGTTCCTCACCTTAAGTCTTTGCAAGATGTTGGTGTATTGAACCCCGTTCGAGAGATGTTTATTGCCTCCAGTTTAGATATTATTTTTGCTTGTCAAGCTGTTACGCATCGGGCCCCATTGTTTGAATTTGTGGCTTCGTTCTTGCCTGTTAGGGACGACGTGGGATATTCCCACTAGAATTTTCAGTTTAAAGGCACCTCGTTCTCTCTGGACAGAGCGGAGGTGTGCCGCATATTTGGGTTCCCTTTGGACAGGCAGGACGCCCATTATTCTGATGTCGAGCATAATGAATTCTGGCAATACATTTCTGGTTTTGATGCGCCCTACTTGGCCACGCATCCGGCAGCTTGCATCCGGCTTAAGGAGTGGAAGGTAGTCCACCGTTTAGTTTCCATGGATGTCAACGTTCGTAAAGAGGGTGGCACAGTTTGCAACGAGAAGGACATCGACATAATGATCTCAATGAGCCGTGGGCTCCCGATTGATTGGTTTGGCATCCTGACCACTCATTTCTTGGACTGGCAGCAGCTCAATGGGGTTAATGTTAATGGTGCCATCAGCGGTGGCCTCTTTGTCACTATTTTGGGAGAGGAGCTGGATTTTGATTTCAGAACTCCGGCCAGCGCTCGTGACTGGAAATTAAACACCAAAAAGATGATCGAGTGCCATATACTCAAGAAGGACCAGACTTGGGATCACAGGCCGACCCCGCCAGACACCGGTGTTAAGGGTGAGCGACTTCAAAGGAAGAAGCGACGCCTGGAGCAAGGATCAAGCAGTAACCCAACAGTCGAGCCTGATTTTGATACACCCGCGGCACAAGAGCCTCCGGCACCTACTCATGGGGTCCCACCACAGATTTTCAAGGAGCGTCTCACCCGCTATGAGGCCCAGCAGAGCCAGATCATCGACACTCAGGCTCATATTCTCGCTGCCTTAGCTCAGATGGCCTCAGATTTTTCTGATTTCTGGGTTGAGGCTGCGCGCACCGGCAATTTCCCTGCAGCAGCACCTCGTGAGGACAGACCCTCTCGCACAGTCGGCTCTGTGGGGTGCAGTGATTTAGAGGCTGGTGATTCAGACGATGATGCCTCTTATGATTCAGAGGTCGGTGATTCCGACGACGATGCTTCTCAGGAAACAGCAGGCAGCCCCACTTTTTGACTGTTATTGTTCGAGGCTGCTCTTGATGTTCATTTTGTCTGCTATTTCCTTGTGCCATGTTTCTTTTGTTTTGTCTACTTGATTCTTGATGGTTGAGATACACTTCACATATGTTCAAACTTTTGCTCACATCATTTATCATATCATCATTTTGGCACTTCTTTCGTTTACCTACCCTCTATTATCGATGCTAACCTATAACTTGTGCCGCTCTTTATGTTTATTCGTACATCTATCAGCTCACAGGTCGTATTTCACTCACCAGCCATCGTTTAATCTCCACGGTATCACGTCATCGCATACGAGGGAAGTTCCTATACGCTTATTTTCTCTTTTTATTTCTTTGCTTAGGGACTAAGCTCATTTTTAAGTGTGGAGTTGGTAGCGCATAGTCACATGCATTGCATATCATATTCACTCTTGCATATGCTCAACTGTCTACGTATTGCGATTGAAATCCTCATTTTCTACGATACTCCTTGACTGATATACATTCTTTTGGATTCGAAGTCTAGGACTTGAAATAGTTTTACTCGTGTGCGTATTCTCTTGAGTCAGTATCATTACTAACCCTTGCCTATCACATGTTCTACGTATTTCTTGAAGCATGTTTAAGACTTGATATTAGTAGGCACCGTTTCAAAAAAATTCAGAATAGAAAAAAAACTTAAAATTGCATATCTTTTTCTAGGTGACCTTAGTACTAGTATGTTTTTTCTCTACATTCGTCGTGATTTGCATGCACCCGCCTTTATTCGTACACTATGTCAAGCTTTAAGTGTGGAGTTAGACAATTGACCTTCAAGTTTTTCCCCTCAAAAGCAAAGTTCTTGATCTTGGAAAGTGGGTGAAACATTGGCCCCAAGCATAGCTGCTTTTGAAAGACAACCAGTTCGGAAAAAAAAAGAAGAAGAAAAATATGCTTTTGTTGATTCTGCGAGAGCAGAAAATACCAAGGACCTGGTGAGAAAAGTCACCCTTGGTATATGGAAAACACTCTTGAAACAATTTCTGCCCCTTTTGCTTGATATAGTGTAATTCCATCCTCTCATTGCGTGCAAATCATAACCTATCTTGAGAATTCGTGTACTAGAAACTAAGGGACGATCCTCGTGCTTGCACTGAATTTTTGATGCAAATTTTCGTACTATTTTTTCAGGAAATCCTTTAGTCAGGCTCCTCTTCTCTTACTGGTCATTGTCTAATCCTTGGCACTTGAGAATGAGCTTTGCGCCAAGAGCCCGTGGACTATCCCTAGATAGCATAGGTGAATGGTGAGCGTATTTTGTGCAACTTTTCATGTCTTTATCCCGTTGCGATAGAACTATTTAGAACTTGTGATGAGGCGCTTGTTAGTCGTGTGTGCTGACCGTTTGAATGCATAACTCGTTTAATCTATGATTGTCTGAAAACTTTGATGAAGATGTTTGACTTGAAGTTGAGGTAACACGATGAATCCGAGGTACGACATGACTTTATTGAGACTCGTTGAGCATCATTTCATGCATACACTTGAGTGGGGTAGCTTTATGGTCGTTAAACATCATATTCACTCGTGCTATCTATTCTGCCATTCGTTCGACATTTGTTCGGGATGAACAAATCCTAAGTGTGGATTGTTTTGATCAGTCAATATTTTGACTAATTATTCGCTACATTCGATGAAGGATTACACTCGTTCTCCGGGCAAATTGTCTCTATTTGATGTCTTTCTCTAGTGTTTCAGGTCTTTTCCTCCTTCAGAGCCAACGAACGACGAATCGACAAAGAATCAAGTAAAATCCACCAAAAGGGCTCTGGCCCCGTGACGCTCTCTTGGTCACGGGCGCTACGGGTGTCACGGGCCAACTCAGAAGTTTCGGAGAGCTGAAGAGCCCGTGCGCCCCGTGTCACACCTTCGTTCCGGGCGAGAGCCCCGTGACGCGCCTCTTGGTCACGGGCGCTACGGACCAACTCAGAGGTCCCGGAAATTGAAGAAACCCATTGAGCCCGTGACCAACCCCTTGGTCACGGGCGTCACGGGCACCGTCAGCACAGAATCATCAGAAATTTCCTAATTTAATTTTGGGAGTTTTCTGGGCCTTTTTTGGAAATCGTTCGATTGGGCTATAAAAGGAAAACGACCTGAACGATTTTTGTTGTTGTGATTTTGGAGCAAAAACCCTAACTTGGGAGAGAAGACAAGTTTTCATCGTGAGGATCAACGAGCCAATCGTCTACGGTTTATTCGTTTCTTCCTTTCTTTACACTGTTTTTGGTTAACTACCATGAATAGTGAGTAGTCTTCTCAATTCCGGGATCCTACGGATCCCGTGCTATGTAACCCTAACTCTCATGTGATCAATTGAAGTTTATTATTTATGCGATTCGATTATTCAATTTCATTGTGTGCTTAATTTTATCGTTCTATGCATGTATTTACATCAAAGGGTATGTTTGCATTGATAGAACGTATTTAGGTTATATGCCGAAAGGTGGATGGGCCCTAGGGATTAACCGGATTCGCATGAAATTGATGTTAGGTCATGTTTACATGATTTAATAGGAAAACCTTTAATTTAATAAATCGAAATCGTTGATAATCCGTGGATGGGCGGCGTTCAACGATTGAGATTAATCTAGACAATGATCCGTGGATGGGCGGCTTGTCTAGTGTTATTTCGGTTATATTCCATATTCGATAGCATGAATATTTAACGTAGAATGATTGCATGATTAGTGGGGTTAGCACGGGTGAAGTACGGATTCTGGGATTCTTTCTCCGATTAAATACAACCATTAATTTTCTGTTATTTAATTTCTGCAATTTTCGTGACAACAAAAACCGTTTTTACAAAGTTCAATCGGAATAGCTAAATAGGTCACACTGTTTGCTAGTATTCACACGCACTGCTCCTAGGATCGAACCTTGGCTTACCAAGGTTTATAAATATTGTTTGACTGCAATTTGACCCCTAAAACTCACACTTTGACAACTATAAAGGGTTAAAAATACGCGTGTCATACAACTCTCTAGTCTAGTTCACACCGAGAGCAGGAGAGGTAGTTTTGACGGTCGAATCGAGGATCGAGTGAAGACCAATGCACAGAAAGGGTGAAATCTAGCAGGCGATCCAGCACACTACGTACACTTTATAGTGTCCGTGCGCGGTCGGTAATCACTACAAGAAAAGGCCTTATAAGCAACGACTTAAAATCAACGGAATGTATTTTGTTGATTATATATATATATATATATATATATATATATATATATATATATATATATATATATATAATCTTCAAAATTTTGTTGGAAGTAAATCCGTTGTAATTTATGTGTTATAAGCTACAAATTAAATCCAACGGAACTTGTGTTGTTGATAATATATATGTAAAACCTACGAACATTTGTTGGAAATAAATCCGTTAATATTTATATGTCATAAGCTACAAATTTAAATTTGACGAAACTATTTTGTTGTTTATATATTTATAAAACCTTCAAAATTTGGTTGAAAATAAATCCGTTGCAAGTTATGTGTTAAAAGCTACAAATTAAATTCAACGGAAAGTATGTTGTTGATAATATATATGTAAAACCTTCGAACATTTGTTGGAAATGAATCGGTTGAGATTTATAAATTATAAGCTACAAATTAAGTTCGACGAAAACTATTTGGTTGTTAATATATATATATAAAACCTTCAAAATTTAGTTGGAAATAATTCCGTTGCAAGTTACGTGTTATAAGCTACAAATTAAATTCAACAAAAAGTATATTTTTGATAATACATGTGTAAAACCTTCCAATTCTGGTCGATAATAAATTCGTTTAGATTTATATATGTTATAAACTATATGATAATAATTATGATAACGTTTGTTGGATTTTAAAGGATACATTTTATTCATGTTATAATCCACATCACTACAACTTTTTGGGATTTTACCGCTTCCAACTTCTGTCACTAAAACGTCACCTGAAGCGCTGATGGAAATTAATCCGTTATATTTCCGGCAAAATTCCGTTATCCAAATAATATTCGTTATATTTCCGTCAAATTTTCGTGAACAAAAATTCCGTCTGCACAATTGAGGTGGAACGTTGACGGAATTCAGTAGACGGAATGTTGTGGTAAAGTAAAGGGAAAAATTGGGAGTGTTAATTTCGTGCCATTTCCAGCTATATTCCGTCATTTGTTACCGTTAGTGGTCCCCCTATATTCCATCATCAAAAACTTTCAGCCAATCTTCCCGCTTTATTCCGTCAGAAATTTGTAATATTTTGGTTCCCTTACCTATGTTCATTGACGGTTGAATAATTAGATAATTCCGTTAATGTTGCATCACAATTCTGTAGTCCTAAACGGAAATGTAATGGAACAACAACGAAATTTTTTGAGGACCATACGTATTTAAAAAAATTGATTCCTTTAATTGGACAGCGCTTACAAAGAAAGCGCTGTCTAATGTTAATATATAACAGCTCGTTCACGAAAAGCGCTGGCAAACTGTTAAGTATAAAACAGCGCTTTTCATAAAAGTGATGTCTTAAATATTATTAGCAGCGCTTAAATGTAAGATGTTGTCTGAAACAAAAAAGAAGACATCGCTTATAAGGAAAGGGCTGTCTCATTGTTTTTTTAATTGTGTTTATTTAATTAATCGCTGTGGAAAACGACAAATAAGACAGCGCTTGAAATATGAAGCGCTGTCTGATGTCCAACATATTTTCAATTTGTTTCCTCTCAGTTACGTCATATAGTCGTTGCATTTATATTACCGTTATTTGTGGACCGTTGATTATTGACAGCGCGTCGTTGATACGCTGCAAATTTACATTTATAGTTTCACTACT
Organism: Rhodiola kirilowii; assembly: GCA_033675215.1. Taxonomy (NCBI): domain Eukaryota; kingdom Viridiplantae; phylum Streptophyta; class Magnoliopsida; order Saxifragales; family Crassulaceae; genus Rhodiola; species Rhodiola kirilowii. The sequence continues at coordinate 40,990,037 of CM066199.1, forward strand.
TTAGTGGCTCACTATTGGATTAGTAGAGCGGTAAGTAGGGGTCGAACCCAAGAGAGTCAGTGTGGAGTAGTTCTTCTTGAAAAGAAAAGAAAAATGAAAGTAAATACAGGTTGGGTTTGAGTGAGTTTTAGACAGAAAGTAAATGACAGAATTGAAAGTGCTGAAAGTAAAGTGCTGAAAATAAAGTGCTGAAAGTAAAGTGCGTAAAGTAAGTGCGAGAACAACCGAGTTCAATATCAACCATACAACATACGTTTTGGTTTGTCGCACGCTGTGTTTCAAGCGCAATACGTACCAAAATGTTGTGTTTGATTGATGTTGAAAAGTGTTGTAATGAAAGTAAAAGTGCGGAAAGTAAAGTACGTGAAAGTAAGAACTGAATTTAAATGACAGAAAAGTAAAGTGCGTATAAGTAAAGATGAAAGATATTCAGTCTAGGGTCTCACATTGTGACACTTCCATCATAGACTTACTTTGTGTTCATAAGTGTGGGTTTATTCCATGACCATTTCAAGCTCTTACACCACAATCTACTCCAAAATCAAGACATAGACTTCTAGTTCAAAAGTGCAGCCACTTGATCTCTCATTTCCGATCAACCAAGCGACTTAAAGGGGGTTTGAATCACTCGGAAAAGCTTTGCCATTTTAAGCATCCACTTAACTTCGTTGTTCATGAACTCCACGGAAGAGCTTTGCCATTTCAAGGATCCACTCAATCGTGTATGTTCAAACCGAATGAAGGGCACAAGAACTAGTTGACACACAAAGAAGCATTAAGCTTAAGTCTCAAGATGCATACACAAGTATGGACACCCTTGACCGAATATGCTTTAGCTACTTGTATTCATGTCAAGAAATACAAGCACCATGCTTATAAAAGTAAAGAAAACCGAAGAGAAAACAAGGGAAACCGAGAGCTTTTTGTAACCAAAACCGTGAGCAAGTAAAGGAAAGAACGAAAGTCGTGGCTTTGACAAGGAAAGTAAAGAAAGCTTTAGCTACTTGTATTCATGTCAAGGAATACAAGTAGCCGTGGCTTTTGTGCAAGAAAGTAAAGGAGAGGAGCTCCAAATCAAGGACAAGACATGAAAGTAAAGAGTGCTTGCTGGAAATTAAGAGCTTTGGAGCTCAAGAATAAGTGAAGAAAGCTTTGGAAATCAAGAACAAAAGCAAGAACAAGTAGAGAGCAAATTGTGTTTGTATTGAAAATGAAGAGAAGAGAGTTAAGCTCTCTTCTCTCTAAGGACTTGGGATTTTGAAGGCTACATATTACATGAGGCAAGCCCTCTATTTATAGAAGAGGAAGACTTGGTGGCTAAGTTTGGCTTGAAAAATATCCCAAAGCAAACCACTTTGATTGGTTTAGCCACCACTTGCACATGGCTTTGCTTCCAAGAGCCAACCACTTGGCAACCCACTTGCATCCCCATAACCGACTTGCCCATGGCCAACCAAAAGCCTCCACATGCCAACCGACTTGCTTGAGCCAATCACATGCCAACCGACTTTGAATAGTAAGGGCCAACCGGAATCCAAAAGCCAACTGAAATGAATAGTAAGTAACCGGAATATTGGGACTTTGGTTGGTTCTTGGCCGGAACTTGATCGGAGCTTGATCTGAGGTTGGCCGGAATTTGGCCGGAGCTTCTTGGCTTTTGGACAGTGTATTCTGAACGACAAATTCATTCTAAGATGATCTCAAAAAGGATGCTAAGCCAGATTCTGCCCGGAACATGGTCGAAATCCCAAAATAGCCAGTAATGCCCTAGTTTGGCCTTGAGCACGCTTGAGTCTTCGGCATTGCGTTCTCAGCTTTTTGGCAATGGTTCTAGCATTTTGAAGTGATTTAAAGATGAATTCTCGAGCTAGATTAGCAAGGGCCTGACCGAAATTATGATTGGCCCTAGAATGGCCTAGAATTCGGTTGTTTGGCCTCGGACAGACCCGGATTTTGGACCATGCATTCTTGCCGTTTGATTGCGGTTTTGGAACGACAATGTGATTTGAAGTCGAGTGCCCGAAGTGGTTTTTTCGGAACGCCGCTGGAAAGTGGTCATGGCCTGGTGTGAAGTTCAGTTTGGGCGCAGGCCTCGGACGGGCTCGGACGCGGGCCTGGTTTTCTCGGACGTGGGCCTGGTTTTCTTGGACACGGGCCTCGGACTCTCGGGCGCAATACTCGGACGCGTCCGTCTTTCTCAGTCTCGGATGCAAGCGTCCGTCTTTTCTCAAACGGCCCGGCTGAAGTTCTAGGCGCCCCCGGATGCATCCTGCGTTCTTGGTACTGGCCTGGGCTCTCTCGGTCCTGGGTTGGTTTTGCTCGGGCCCTGGATGCGACTTCTCGGCCAGAAATGCTTGGTGTGCTTTTTGGGCATAAATATCCCCTTTTAGGCATGTTTCCTCTTTAGACCCCAAAACAGCCTATATACACAAAAAAAGGCATTAACAAGCACTTGTTCGTATGATCAAATGTCTAATTTGGTGGGTTTAACTGTCTTGATGAGTCGTATAAATACGCGCCATCAATTATTTAAAAATTTTGTTCATAGATTTGCCCTATATATTTGACACACCTTTTACAACACTTAACCAACAAAAATCTAATCAGAACGTAGTTCGTTGCAATTCAGTATTTGCATATACATGTCTCCTTCGTTTGATCGTGTCGGTGTCCATGAACGTTATGTCAATCGTAGACAGCATGTTGTGCGTGTTGCAGGAAACAAGTGAGAACTTACTGTAACATTCAGTTTGTTGGATTTGATAAATTTACTAATTTTGTGATCCAAATTTTGTATCAGTTTTTCCCGTTCGATGGTCATCAAAGGGTTGCACGAGAATGCATATCAAAATGCTGAGATTCAACGTGGAGATCATGGAACATGATCCCACAAAATGCTAAGGAAAATTGGTACGAGGAGTTTCAGGTACAAAGCGTTAACTCAAAAAAGTGTAAACAATGAAATATTGTTTACAATGCTAAAATCAGTATTTAAATTTTTGTGATTGTAGAATATAACTACCTGGGATGCTGATCAAGAAAGACGCGTTCGGCGTAATTTTATGGAGAGATGTGAAATGATCGTCAATGACGCATTGTATACGCTAAGGAGAGGAAGGATTTCACGTTCCCCACAGTCAACTCATCCGTAAATTATTTGACGTGCTGTTTTTAGTCAAAAAGTAACATCTTTGTATTCCATGCATAACGTAACTTATTGAGGTACAACGGCTGACAATGTTTAAATACTTTTCCTATTGCACTTATGTATCCAAATCACAATTTTACTGGAAATTTTATGAAAACCCAACTGCACTGGTTTAATACAATTTATTTATATACCACTTATGTTTTGAAAGCGCATTTATAATGCAAATTGACTTCCACCGTCTTACCATATTTCGACTGTTTTATGTTTGTATTGTATGTTCCATAAACGAATTTGAAATTTGACGACATTGGTCAGTAATACATATAGATCAAACAACAATTGATAAGAAATAAGGGATATTTATAAAATATGATAGACTTGCCGCAAGTACGTAATCAAACCATTTGCAAACTCATCCCTAATACCGTCAAGCACAGTGTTATGATATGATTGTACTCCTCCGGGGAAACACTGTAAAACAAATTAAGTGTTACGAAGTTTAAGGACAAGAGTGACTTCATTAATAATAGATTTTATCTTTGTATATACTTACTTGTCTGATGTCGTCCTCGAGCGATCCGTTTGTATCTTGAACAAATTTGATTATTTCGTGAATATATTGCACGACATAGTAACCACATAAATTGGACGGTATAGGCTGGCTCGGGCACTGTAAAAATACCTCTTTCAATGAAAAAATGTGTAACATTTCACTTGTTGCTCAAATTGGAATTGTTTTATATTTGTTATGTGAATACCGTGACAGTTTTCCACTCTATGTCATCTGCTGACGGGATGTTTAAGCACAGGCACATGCTACTAAAATACAAACGTTAGTACTATCAGGAGGTTGTAGCTAATGTTGTAAGGAGAACAGAAAAGTGGAGTAAAATATTTCATTACGTGTTAACAAAGTTAACCGCATCAGTCAAGGGCTCATTTGCCAAAGGATCAAGCCAAAGTACCAGTCGTTTTTAGGAAAGATCACAATCAGCATCCAATGATACCTAACAAACATTTCACACAATGTATAAAATAATAATACGCCTTTAATGAAAAATACAAAACGTAAATTATAAAATCCACTTACACTTTGACATTGATGTAGGGAAGGAAGTAGCAAAATTTACGATCATAGTCGGGCATTTTCAATCTCCTCTGGAAGAACTCGACCCTCGTATCGAAGTCCTCTGATGGCGTCATATAGCTCGGTCTGAAGAATCCAAAACGAACGCCTGGTCGCATCTTATCGTGGAGAAACCTGCAGCCATATGATGAAGTTAGTAAAAATTCTTTTAATATTGTAAAAAGCCCAAAGAATTACCTTATGTACACTTCGACTGACGATGCACCCACAGCTTGGAAGCTGGTGAACTCCTTAATGCAATCATTATTCAAGTCCACAAAGCAATCCTCACCAAACACTTCGCTACTAATGTACACCGAGTACAGAGTTGACTTGTCCATCCCGCAAGCGTGCTCGTAAAGAAAGCGGCATGCCATTGTCATTCTGCTCATATCTTCATCGCCGAAACTGGAGCATTGGAGTTTAAATAAGCGGGTCTCATCATATCTCTGACCAAACAAAATGTATATCACATGAGTAAAAACCCCATTTTTGTGTATCGTGATAAAAACAAATTATGTGAGGTACCTTTTCATCAACGTCTACTAGACATTTCGGTCATCCCACAAAGGCATGCAATGCATTCGATACTCTCTCCATGTATCCGAACTTCTGTGGCAACTCAGCAGATAAGACGATGGCATCGTCTATAATCACCTTGACCATGTCATCGTCCAACTGTTGATATTGCACAATTCGTCCTGGCATCACTTTGCCAAGTGCGACAATTTCGTTTCCAGTCTCCAAACCTCCATGGACATGGAGTATGCATTTTTTTCCCAAACTGTTCAGATGATGAAACAACATTATTATATCAAATTGAATGAACTACATTGCCATTTATGGACAAAATATGAAATGAATTCATAAAACCTCGGGTATATCTGTAAATGGGCATGGATTTGACCCACTATGATAGCTATCCAGGGTAGGCGCGTGCGAAGTAACAGTGGAACATGTGTTGCACGAAGAAGACTACTTACCGAATATGTCAGTCCAACCTACCAAACTCCCTATCCCCCGTGTGCGGCCCGGGTACTCGTCCTTCCCCGTCGCCTCCGTCAGTATGTCTCTTCATCCCCGTGACGTAAATCATCCTTGACTCACCAACTCTTGCAATTCATCCTGTAAATAACATATATTTAGTTCAGCATAATCACACCGGTTGACGTACTATATATTAAATTACTAACTTACAATTTTTTTAGCCACCATCCGCATCGAGTCGTTTACGTACTCCTTATTCCTCCTTTGGTGATCCCTCTTCCATACTTCATGCCTCCTAATGTGGACGACAGGCTCTTCCCCTGGAGATATCAAACCTTGCTCTTCCATCTGCGCTTTCTTTTCTGTAAGAAGCTCCGCCCTTACCTTCTTGTAGCCGCCACAAGACGATGTGTGCTGGTACTGGTCAGATTTTGCTCGATCAATGTTCTTCATTCTAATTTCTTGTTCCGGACCAATGAAAGGGTACACGATAGTCGGATCCTCTCCTTGTTTTGGGCCAAATATATACTGGTTCGCTAGCTCACTCTTGAAGTTTCTCCACATTCTTGCGGCAGCCTGCATCTCCCCCGCCTTAAACTTACGGGTTAACTCATTCTGTGGCACATCAAATAATGCCTACAAAAATCATCAATGTTAATAATGGCATAACTGTTGAAAAACTGATTGTGGTACAATAACAAACACACCATCATATCGTCCCACACCATATATATCCCTGCGCTCATCGGGTACAGACTTCCAAGTTCCATATGTAATCGGAACTCGCAATCTTACAACAATGCCTGCAAGTACATATCATATTGAGTACAACTAATATCTGCAAATATTCGTTAATTGCATATATAGGCACCTCAATTACGGAATAACATTACCAAGGTAGGTTTTGAATGAAGTGGATACTTCACCGGCAATAGTTCCATCTCTCTCTAACGTGACCGGCTCCTTAGTGCTTGTTTCCTTATGCCGCTGGATTAAGCTTTTTAGAGAGCTTGGGCCTCTTTGCTTACGCGTAGAAGAACTTCCGCCATTATCGGTATGTGAGTCAACCATCGTCTTTCGATTACACAACATATGCATTAAAATCAGTTACATACCATTAATACCAAAAATAGGACATCACTACTAATTAACATACTTCATCCACATGCTTTGCACAATTAACGCCCAAATGTGAAATACATCTTTAACATACAGGAACAAACTACGCAAAAACTTAATTGGACAAAACTGGTTACATTGAAAATTCAATTCGTAACTAATTAATCGAAGGTTAAACGAATCGGAACGCCTTCTAAGGTTAACACTGACCCTAACTAAATTACACAAACTGGGATTGGAAATACACAAAATGATGGCGACGGTGGACGACGACAAGGGCATACGTATAATCGGAGACGAAGAGAATTCAAACAATGAACATGCCAATTGACGTTACCTGATAGCAGACAGTCAGTTAGATGTGTAGGGCACCGAAGACGGTAGTGAAATTTTCAGTGTAGGTGAAGAAATTTGAAACGGACTGAGATGTACATAGAAGGTCGCTTTTATGATATGGAAATAAGATAGCATTTTTTAAACAAGCGCTTTCTTTGAAAAGGTATCACAGCGCTTCATCTGAAAGCGCTATCATTTGTAAAATCAAAGACAGCACTTTTAGTAGAAACGCTGTGGAATGTGTAACCAAAAATAGCGCTGTCGAATATAACACCAAATACAGTGCTTTCTATAAAGCGCTGTCGTATGGTTAACCAATTACCGCGCTTAAAGTTTAATCGCTGTTGAATGTGTATAACAAAGACATCGGTTCACATGAAAGGGCTGTGTATTTACTATATCTACACAGCGCCTAAATGTAAACGCTGTGTTACGTTTATTTACGACAACGTTTAAGGTCAGACGGAGTATTTGATGGAAATATCATGGAATTTTTCATCATTTGTTCCTTTATAAATACACATATACATGGTTCTGTCTACACAATCATCCGCACCACACTTAAATACGAGTTCATCATAATGTGTTCCAATTTGGAAGCTGACCGTATATTTGGTTCGAGCTCCGGAGATGAATCCAACGGTTCAGAAGGGTATATTTGCTCAGAACAAAATTTTATATACCCATGTGACAACGGCTCTGCGTGTAACGGAGATCACAGCTTTAGTGCGGAAAAATACAGACACGACAAAGATTCCAGTGTAGAAGGTCCATATTGGAATGCATCCTCAGCTACTAGTGATGAAGAAGTTGACAAACCTTCACTGCATGGGTCTCCTACAACTAAATCATCGCCCAGTGGTTGAATTACGTTCAATATTGTATACCCCCGGATTAACTATAATCCGCACTTCGTATTGTCTTTATAATTATTAGATTGTCTAAACCATATTTCCAATAATATATATGTGCAAATAATATTTGACTATATATATTATGGTAATATAAGGCTATCTTTCCAATTAGTGGGATCCTCAATTTGATTAGGGTTTACGTTGAAGACAGCTCGGCCTCCTGTACATTTCATCTTTATGTACTATTTCACGTTGAAGATAGCTCGCAATCCTATTGAATTTCAGCTTTATGTACTATTTCCCATGTTGTTCTGACTTCATTGCTCAGAGCGTTGCGTATTTGCAGTGATTTGCAATAATTACTTTTGGACACCATTTTATGACTGTTTGATATATCCATAATTTAATGAATTTCATCTGTATGGCCATTTTTTTTAATAAATTTATGTACTGGTAACTGAAGCATATTTTTAATAAATTTATTACTTCAATTATATAATGATGTTATAATTGTAAAAACAGCGCTTACGGCGAAAGGGCTGTGTAAATTATCAGCTATTACAGTGCTTATTAAAAAGCGTTGTTGTATGTATAAGCTAATACATCACTTAATTTAAAAGCGTTGTTATATGTATAAGCTAATACAGTGCTTATTTTAAAAGCGTTGTATAAACATTAAACATAACACATTCTATTACACCTACTCTGATACAATACTGGGATTGGGAAAATCTCCTACGCTGGGGAAGGTAAATTTGAACTATAGATTTTACTTTCATTCCGTATCAAATTGTTGAATTTGTTACATGGAATTGTTATATGAGGGAAGGAGATGGATGTACGAGGCTGCTGGTGATGGTTCGTTGTACAGTAATGATATTTTCATCGCCAGAGTAAATCAATTTGTTGAAACTGCTGTGTCTAACGGGCATCTTTCATCCGACAACAAAATGCGGTGCCCGTGTACTAAATGCAAGAATTGTCGATTCATTTATATTAGAATATTGGAGGAGCATTTGTACAAGTACGGATTCACACCAAATTACTATAACTGGACGTTGCACGGCGAAGACGTAGTCACGTACGGAGATCTGTGCACAGACATACCTGGGCCGAGCACAAATCACACTTTTGGTAATTTGCACGATGTTGAAAATGATACCAATGAACATGAAGACCACGATACACCAAACAATTATTGTATTCCAGATTCGACGAACTTGAATTGCCGGCAATATGAGAATCCCGAAGTGAATAGATTCTTCAACCTCTTAAATTCATGTTCAGAGCCAGCTTACGAAGGTTGCACGACAGAGACAGAACTATCGATTAACATGAAAATGCTTGCAACAAAAGCTAACTACGGCTATTCTGAAGGGGCATTTAACGCCATTTGTGAAACAATGAAAAACATGATTGGTGGAGATAACAAGATCCCTGCTTCTTTCAAACAAGCAAAGAAATTGGTATCCGATCTCGGAATGGGGTACAAAAGGATTGGCGTATGTGTAGTAGGGTGTATAATTTACTATGGTGAAGATGGAAGTTTGACAAACTATCGTATCTGCTCAGAACGAAGATATCATCGTCCAAGACGCGCTGAAAGTTCTTCAGGGTACCAACGGCGTGCGAGATGTGAGATGTTTTACTTACCGATTATACCAAGACTACAAAGACTATTTTTATCAGAAGCTATAGCAGCAGATATGTCCTGGCACGCAAGGCCAAGGGAAGACAGGTCTCGCATGGTTCACCCCTCAGATGGAGAGTCTTGGAAGCATTTTGATCGTTGCCATCCACACTTTGCTTCCGAGCCGCATAATGTAAGGTTAGGCTTATGCACAGATGGATTTAATCCATGGGGTATGTCAACCAAACAATACTCTGTTTGGCCCGTAATGGTGACACCGTACAACTTACCCCCATGGTTGAGTATGAAGACGCGATTCATTTGGTTAACTATACTAATTCTTGGGCCGTCAAATCCAAAGAAACGTTTGGACATCTATTTAAGGCCTTTTATTGATGACATGGTATATCTTTGGAGTGTTGGGGTCGAAACATATGATTCTAGTCGAAAAGATTGTTTTACCATGCGGGCAGCTTTGATGTGGACTGTATCCGATTTCCCGGCGTATGCAATGCTATCGGGGTGGTCAACCCAAGGAAAACTCGGATGCCCATGATGTATGGAAAACACTAAGACATTTGTGTTGAAGAATGGAAGAAAAGTGTCTTATTTTGGTTGTCATAGACGTTTTTTATCACAGAATCATTCATATCATTGGAATTTGAGGAATTTCTATAGAGATCGAACAGACTTCGACAATCCATTCCCATTTCGCTCAGGTCACGAAGTTTTTGAAAGAGTTCGTAACTTAAAATATATATGGGAGCAAGGTACGAATGAGGTGTTGGAAGGCTTTGGGGTGTGGCACAATTGGACGAAGAAATCAATTTTCTGGGAACTTCCATACTGGGTGGACATCAAGCTTAGGCATAACCTTGACGTTATGCACATTGAGAAGAATTTTTTCGAAAATTTATTCAACACTATCATGGATGTGAAGGGGAAAACAAAGGATGACGGTGTAAAGTGCAGAAAAGATATCGGGTTATATTGTCGGAGACCAGAACTAGAACTGAAAACTATTCGAAATTGTCTGGTGGCTAACAAGGGTAAGTGATGGACCATAATTGTACGAATCTTAAACACAGTTAAACCCACCAAATTAGACGCTTTGTCTATTTAACTTTTGCTTGTTAGTTCCGATATTTATCTACAGGGTATTTTGGAGTCTAGAGAGAATACAGGCTAAGGAGGAGATATATTACGAGTCATTCCAAGGTCACGACCAGATGCCGACTGAAGAAATATCATGAACCTGACATGGAATCACTCAAAACAAGTCCAACCGAAGAGCAATCAGAGTCAGTCCAGAGCGGAAATGAACCGATAGTTTTGTGAAAACCTCACAAAACTCACAAACCACTCCCCTTATGCCACCTAGCCGGCGGCTTCCTCCTCTCATCCTCCTCTCCCCTTCCTCCACATGGGGGGCGGCTAAAGGGGAAGCTCCTCCTCACATGGGCGGCTAAAGGAGTGGTGAGTCACCTATGATGGCTTTTCCTCCCCTCCATGGATTCATGCCATGTGTTTCTCATCTCCTCCACATCTCTTCACTCCCCTTAGCGTATAAATAGACTACTTCCTCCCATTTGTAAAATCATGCCACAATCCACAAGTTAGTGAGAGAAGCTCTCACTTCTCTCTAGAGTTTGGGCACTAATCATGTAATCACTTTACTTTGGAATCAAAGCTTTAGCACTTTCAACGGTTTTTGTAAGTACTCTCTTTTTTACTTTACTGTCTTTCAAAGTACTTTACTTTTCAATGCACTCAGCTATGATGTCCTGTTCCATGAATAGTCATAGCTAAACTCTTCATTCGGTTGAAGGGGTGTACTTGTATCATAAAATGTTTTAGACCCTGCACCTAGTGCCTCTCTGTGTTCAAAACTTGTTCTATGTGCCACATATTAGGTTAGAACTTCCAAGGTTGAGTGGATGCTTTAACGGGCAAAGCTCTTCCGTGGGGTTCGTGAACATACTCGGGTAAGTGGATGCTTTAACGGGCAAAGCTTATCTGAGGAGTTCGACCTCTCTTAAAAACTATTTGGTTGATCATAACTGAAGATCAAATGGATGCACTCAAGGCTAAGATATTTCGAAAGGAGGAATTAGTCTAAATAGAACAAGTGTTCTAAACGATGTTGCAAGTCTTGTGCTAGAAATAGCCTCGATTCATCTTTGAACACTTAGTATGATCATTAGAGGTCAATGATAAACAGAATATGATACAAGGCCCCTGAAACCGAATCTTTCCTTTAATTGTTATATCAACTGTTCCTTTACTTTCAGTACCTTATCAACTGTTTACTTTCTGTATAAACCACTCAAACCCAATCGCACTTTAATTTATGTGTAAGCTTCATTAAAGAACAACTAATCCACACTGACTCTCTTGGGTTCGACCCCTACTTACCACTTGCTACCCAGTAGTGAAGTCGTGAGTAGCGAACTTATAAATTTATTTGTACATTTGCTCTGACGACAAGCATCTGTCAGTAAGTATCAGCTTACACGAGAACAACAAAAACTTGTACTTGCACATTGAGAAGAATTTTTTGAAAATTTATTCAACATTATCATGGATGTGAAGGGGAAAACAAAGAATGACGGTGTAAAGTGCAGAAAAGATATCGGGTTATATTGTCGGAGACCAAAACTAGAACTGAAAACTAATCCAAATCGTCTAGTGGCTAACAAGGGTAAGTATCAGCTTACACGAGAACAACAAAAACTTGTACTTGTTTGGGTCAAGTCTTTGAAGTTTCCTGATGGTTTTTCTTCTAACTTGGGGAATAAGGTTGATTTGAGTACCCTAAAGCTAGTGGGGTACAAGTCACACGACGCACATGTATTCATCGAGCGTCTAATATGCCTATTGCATTCAAGGGTTTTTTACCAAACAGATATGGGAAGCTGTATCAGAGTTGTGCACATTTTTCCGAAACCTCTGCGCATCCTCACTTCACATTGAGCTAATGGAAAATTGGTAGAGGAACATTGCTTCGACACTGTGTAAGCTAGAGACAATATTCCCCCTTCCTTTTTTGATACAATGGAACACCTCCCAATTCATTTGGCTGATGAGGTGCTGCTTGGCGGTCAAGTCCATTATCGTTGGATGTATCCATTTGAGCGTTTCATATACCGTCTTAAATAGTTGGGCCAAAAAGGGAATAGAGCTGAGGTGGAAGCAAGTATCGTTAACGCTTATATACAGTTGGAGACTTCATATTTGGGATTGGATTACCTAGATGCTGAGTTAACAACGAACTTTACAAGCTTAAAAAGAAATGAAGTTGCGGCAGAAGATTGCGAAGACCCTCAGATTTCTATTCTTAATTACCCAGGAGTCGCTGGGAGCATCTTAAAGCGTAGGGTTCTGGATAGCAACGAATTTGCTAAAGCAACTCATTACATCTTCAGCAACACACCTGAGATTGAACAATATTTGGCATTATTTGAGAGCCGCTTAAGACAATCACATCCCCGGCTCAATGACCGACAAGTATACGAGGGAATTTTCTGAGTGGCTTCATTCGCATGTAAGTGTTATAGATTTTCTGCACATATATTTCCTTATTTCCACTGTCACATATATGCATTAACTCGTCCATATTTTGTCTAGGTTTGGGAGCTTGGAGAAACCGTATCACTACCACAATGGGTTCACCACTTGTCCTCTAGATTTCACTCTGACATAACATTTTCGGCAACATACAAAGTTAATAACTACAAATTTCACATCGAGAGCCACGGCGAAGGGAGGAATACGGTGAACAGTCATGTTTACGTGAAAGGGACGGAGGGAATACACTACTACGGGGTGATTGAAGAAATAATTCACATGAGATGTAGGACCCATCATAGGCTAAGGGTTGTCTTGTTCAAGTGCCGTTGGTACGATCCTCAATTTGTTAAGTCATACCCGACTAATGGCATTGTCATCGTAAACACTCATAGACCGTACATGCATTATGACCCATACATTCTCGCTCAGCAAGCGTTTCAAGTATACTATGTTACGTTTCCGGGATTAGCAGGACAAAATAATCAGGGCTGGGTTGCAGTTTGTCCAGTAAAACCAACAAACGCAATAGACATGGAAGTTGCTACTGTTCCATTCCAGGATGACGGTCAATTAGGAGCTGAGATGCCTGTAATTAACGAAGTTGGTTCATATGGAACCTCGCTGATGATGAAGTTTACGAGTACACAGAAGAAGACGTCAACGAAGATAACTTAACTGATGATATTCTAGATATCCAATATGATTCCGACGAATCCTCGTGAGCTCATACATTTCTAATTTTCCTGAAGACATTGTAATGTAATTACACTATCCTTTTTAATGTAATCAAATGTCAGTTTAAAAATAAAAGTGTCCATTACAGGGAAAACATAAGGACAAAACATATGAACTGAAAAGTTAATGTGACACTGTATTTAAGTAAGGTAATAAGATAAAATGAATGTTGATTCAGTTTTAAATTAAAGATTTGAAGTGTAAATAAAAAGGAAAGAAAAGGCGCCTAGAAACGAAAATGAAATAAAAGGCGCCTAGGAAATTTTTTTGATGATGCTACTAACAAAAAAGACAGCGCTTCCGAAGAAAGCGATGTTGTATATATGTATTTAACAGCGCTCATCTTAAAAATGCCATTTTATGTTACATATACGACAACGCTTCTTATAAAAAGCGCTGTCGTATATTTCTCAAAAGACAGCGCTTAGTTAAAAAACGCCATCTTAAGTGCTATATAAGACAACGCTTTTTCTTAAAGCGCTGTCCAATAACATGTTTGACAGCGGTTATATTGGAAGCGCTGTATATTGGTTCTTTTATTCGGAGCTTTCTATGAAAGCGCTGTCTATGTAACACCTTAAAACTTAAGACAACTCAGAATCTCAGATCTACTACTGGAAACCATCGTCTTTCTTCATAACTCAGCTGTCGTCGAAGAAGGTCGGCCGTTATCTCCCGTCCACATTCTTTTACTGCCTGCTAGCTTTAGAACACGCCTGTTTCTTAACCCAGGTAAGGTCATTCCAAAATCATCTTTCATTCATTGTGATTTGTCGGTAACACATGTCTTATGTTCTATACACTTCACCCAAAATATATGTTTTTTGATTCCCTACCGTTTGATTCCGGTAGAGTTAATGTCAATATTATCCAGTGAACTATTGATTTCATTTACAGTAATTCCTCAGAGTTGATTTAATGTGTGAACATGGCTGTGGGTTTTTGTACATGTTATATATATGGCACCACTAAAGCGTACTGGATGTGGTAAAAGGAATATGGGCACTGGTAGAGGTCCGCCTGGTTTATCACAAACCAGGCTAACTGACATGCACCAACCGAGAACAATGAGCCTGGAAAAACAACATCAGACACTGTCAATCGGCGATGGACGTCAAGGCCCGGAAGTGTACAGACCAACTATGCCTGTACCGGAGGATCCAATACCTGTTCAAATGGACGAGGAGAGAACATTCCCACATACTAATGAATACGAGTTGGACGAACTTATGAATTACAATGAAGAGGCAATCCAGGCGGATGGACAGGGCAACGACCAGTGTGATAATGAGGGAGATGGCACACCGCGGACGGCATTTAATATAGGAGTGACATCGGGCAGTGACGGACTAGAGGAGATGACACGGATAGGTTTGATGTCACAGGATGGTTGACCGTGGATTGTTCTAGCGGGTGATGACAAGTAAGGAAATTTTTTTGCATATACTAATTGACATTGCATTACTAATAATATTGTACATTACCCCCACGTGTAATTTTTTCAGCTTTGACCCACCATCAGCTGTCAAAAAAATCGGGTTGCAATGTATCGCCCCTGGTTTTCAGGTTGGTTGGATGACAAATGGCACGTGTGATCCAGATGTGCATGTGAAATGGTTTCGACATTTTAAGGTAAATGGTATTAAATTTGTATAACAATGTCTGTTTTTATTCCGATATTGAGTCATTTCGTAGTAATATTACAAATTTCGTAACGCAAATATGTAGAGCTTGTACCGGTGGGATCCAATGCACAACGATCAAATTGAGGCCAACTTCAGAAAGAATCCGGGGAAGATACTCCAAGATGCTTGGAAAGGCATGCGAAAGGGGACGACTAATATACCGAAGTGGTTGACAAATGATCACCGGCTTGTAGCAAAAGAGCGCTTCGACATGGACCCAGTATTCAAGGCCCGGAGTGAACAGAAAAAGCAAATATATTTGGCCCGGCATGCTAGAAACGGGCCGTTGTTGCATGCCTTTGGGTCGAGACCAGCACATTTTCACCATGCGAATATGGTAATACAAATATTGAAAGTACTTTAATTTACATTATCAAATACACTATCAACATTTGTTATATGTTCAGGGAAAGAGTAATCAACGATAAGTGTTGCACACTGATATGTTTGATCGGAAATTCAAGCGGAAGGATGGGACATATTTGATCCCCGACGCGGAAACGAAAAGGGTATGTAATGACCTAATTTTATGTCTCCGCATCACTACTTTGACTATGAATATAATGTCAATCAAAATGTAATGTGTGAATTCATGTATCTGTTGGGATTGAATATCTTAAATATTTGATTTATTTCGTAACAAAACATTTTATGTTTCTTGGAAAATGTACAGAAAGAGCTCGAGGATGCTGAAGCTGTGGTCCTAAGGAAACATGACAAAGGGAAAAGGGTACCAGAGGAGGAGCTAGTGCAGGCCGCTGCAACTGTCATGGGTGTTAACCCCAGGTCTGGGATACCATATTTGTACGGGCCATCGGCAACATTAATATCGGACAAGTTCTCCTCAACCGGCAGTCAGTCAAGCGCTAGCTCACACGTATCAAGGTCCCAACAATCGGACGAGTGGATATCTCAGGAGATGAGGTCGCGATTGGAGCGCATGGACGAGCTTTATAGCTCTCAGTCCCGACAGGAGGATGAGATCAGAGATATGAAGGGAAACATAGAGCGATTGATGCAAATGATGCAAATGCAATCTGACATGCTTAAGATGTTAACTCCTACATATCCTCCGCCTCCAAGTCAAAGTCCGCACGTAAACAACCGCGGTCTGCCTACTAAGAGATCGAATGAAGAGAATCGGGGACGTCATTAGGGCTAGAGGGGAAATTTTGCACTAGACGTGTTTGTGTTTGTTTCGAAAAAATATTGTGTTTGTTTTTTGAATAATAATTTTTAAAATGCAATTAAAGTTTTTTCCAAAATGCAATTAAATTGTTTTCCAAAATGCAATTAATGTAATGTTCAAATTAAATTGAAAATGTTGTATCAAAAAAAATTAATTGAAAATTGTATCTGGTGATGGAATTGTGTAGGAATTAAGTCGGAATATTGATGGGCATTGTTGCTGACGGAAATTTGCCGGAATATTGATGGAAATTTATGCTGACAGATTTTTGCTGGATAATTGATGGAAATTTTATTAACGAAATTGTGCGGAAATAATGATGGAAATTTTTTATGACGGAATTGTGCGGGAATAATGATGGAATTAGTTTGTGACTGAATGTTATTGGAATAACGATGCATATTTCTCGATGACAGAATTTTGCCGAATAAATGATGGAAATTATTGTTGACGAAATTGTGCTGGAATAATGATGGAATTAATTGGTGACTGAATGTTATAGGAATAATGACGCATTTTATCTATGACGGATATGTGGGGGGGGGGGGAAATGATGGAAATAATTCGTGTAGGAAATTTGCCGGAATAACGATGGAATTAACTGATGACGGAAACTTATGGGAATAATGAGGGAAAATAATTGGTGACAGAATGTAGAGGGAATAATGATGGAAATTATGCATGTCGGACTTTTGTGGGTAAATAGACGGAAATTTACATCGGAAAATTGACGAATGTGTGACGGAGTTTTATGTGACGGAATTTAGACGGACTGTATACGGAAATGTGATGGAAAATGATGACAGAATTTTGCTGGAATCAAATTTCCGCCGTAAAAAATGCCATCAGCGGAGTTGTTTACGGAATTATGCCGAAATTTGTGTTTTCCGTCAACATTACATCAGTTTTCCATCACTCGAAATTATGCCGGAATTTGTGTTTTCCGTCAACATTACATCAGTTTTCCATCACTTTTCTGGTGACGGAATTTTCTCAAAAATTTGTAGTGCATGTATTCGGTGGAAAATAATGTTTGTGGGTTTTATATTTTAAATTATATTTAGCAAATTAAACAAGCAAATGCATAGCTTCCTTTGAGTTGAGATCAAATGAGAAATGACATCTTTGGTGAGAAATGAGAAATTATAATAACCGTCCGATTTATCATCCAACGGATATGATTTTACCAATTTATTTCCATTTATTTTCGGAATAAATACGAGATTGGGGTGTATTAGTCATTTGATTTATCTAATTTTAATTAATCCCTAGAAAGTCGCACATGTTCGTTCGGTTATTTTAATTAATTTCTATTTTGTCTCACATTATTTTGTCTATCTAATTTTAATTAATCCCTAGAAAGTCGCACACGTTTGTTCGGTTTCTTTAATTAATTCCTATTTTGTTTCACATTATTTTGTCGCACACCGGAAATTCGGTTATTTTAATTAATTCTTATTTAAATAGAAAGATACGCATTACAAAGTTACACATTTTGAATAGACATATACGCATTATAAATTTACGCATTTTGAATAGAAAGTTACGCATTATAAAGTTATGCATTTTAATTCAACTATTACAAATATTATCCTACGCTTACGCATTTTGGTTTGAATGGAAGAAAAAGATTTAAAAAAAGAGGTAAAAGGAGGAGTTGGATACGATTTGGTTCAGTTACGAAATCAACGTGTGGAAGCAATTGGGACCCATTGGATATGAGTTGTCAGTTAGGGTTTTAATTTTTATTTTTTGTTGGTCTAATTTGCCCTTAATGATGTATTAATTGTGAAATAATTACAAATTTTGAAATAAATCTTGTTTAATCTTAGCCCTAGATCTATTAGGATTGATGAATGAGATAATTTCTCATTTCTCACCTAACTTGCATTTCTCATGGGAACCGAACTCAGCTTCCTTTTGTGCGAAACCTAAAAAGAAAAAACAAATTAAGCAAATTAATTAATATTATACTCTACATCAAATTGGTTTTCTTTCCAATTTTTTTTCCCAATAAATTACACTTCCAACAATCCAACTTCTGTCGACAAACCCCAGAAAAATAAATCAATTAATATAAAAAAAACCTAGATATTCTGTTCCTTTTTCACTTTGACGGCGAGCGATTCTTAATCTGATTTGGAACGCAACGGCCATATCTTGATAGACGACTGATCTAGCTTCTTTGTATTGATCGATTTGGAAAGCAGCTGCCAACATCAGTTATCTCCAATCGGGCATAGCCGAATAGAAATCGACGACCTGAATTGCCTAGAGGCAGCGAAGGAGAACAAGGCTCATTGGGATTGTTAGATTGTATTATCGTTCATTGTCTTCTATCCCAGCCATCGTCTTTATGATTGTAGGTCATAGTTGCACAAAGACAGCGGCACTCGATAACAAAGTCGGAAGGGTCTAGCAGCTTGGGCATCGCCTAGTGATTTATCTTTGTAAGTTTTGTTGTGTTTATAGTGTGAATGTTTCCTTGATATAGCTACTGTGTAATGCCTTTTACTAGAGCTTACTATACTAAAAGAAGGCAGTGGATGATGTGGATCAAAGTTTGGGAGAAAAAAAAAAAGAAGTGCCAGGAAACGGGTTTGACTATAAATCAACTGGTAAAGTTCCGCCAAATTTTAATGTTTATTATTGTTTTGCTTGATTAGTTTGATAAGTAGAGGAAAAATTAGTGCACTGATTCACATTTGTTGATTGAATTGAATTATATGTTCCAGGCAACGATTGTTGAAATTGCTACATGGGAGTTGTCAAACTACCTGTCTTCACACCGTTTGATAAAAGACCTGAATAAAAATTTGCAATCAACTTCATGTTTTGTATGTACAATACCTTTCTTGCAGTTTCCTTTTGTTACTTGTCTAGTTGTCTGCACATGTTTTACATGCTTATGTGTAAAGGTTTGTGAAAAAAATTAAGAGTCATTTAATTTTTTTTGCAATTGCTGGACGTTATCTTAGTTTGCTCTTTATTGATATTTTATTATACATTATTGCACTTATTGGTACACAAGTGAAAGGATGCGCATTGTTAGCTTAGTGTCATCCTCTGATATAGCTAATCATTGACTTTTTAGTTCACGTATAGATGTCAACAGATCGGCGTTGGATGTACGATAGGGTTATTTTCAATGGCACAAGGTTAACAGATGAGTTCAGAGTAGGTGTGAATGAGTTTTTAAATTTTGCAGCAAATGAAAAATCAATGGATTCAACGAATATGATTAGATGTCCTTGTCTGAAGTGTAAGAACATGTATTGGAAGAGTCGCGATGAAGTCAAATATGATCTATATCGGTATGGATTTCTTGGGGGCTATGAAATATGGAATCTTCATGGTGAAGATTATGAGTGAGTAGAAGAAGAGATACACGAGCCGAATTATGATCATCGAGCGTCTGGTGATGAAAATGTTTATGACAGTGTTGAAATGCTGACAGATGCTGCAGGACTACCTGATATATATAGTTTTGAAAGGTCTCAAGCAAGTGGAGAAGATCAACAACCCCATGGGGACACGTCTCAATTTTACAAGGTACTAGAAGATGCTTCAATGCCTATTTATCCAACCAATACAAAATTTACAAGCCTGAGTTTTGTTACAAAGCTTCTACATTTTAAAAATATGTATGGATGCAGTGAGAGGTGTTTTGATGAGCTACTTGAGCTATTGGTAATGTTTTACCAGAAGATCATAAGTTACCAAAATCTTACTATGAGGTGAAGAAAATGGTAAAAGAATTGAATTTGGGATATCAAAAGATTGATGCATATGAAAACGATTGTATGCTATTTTATGAGGACAACTTTGATAAGTCGCAGTGTGATATATGTGGTGTGAGTCGTTATAAAGATGTAACAACAAAGGAACAGAAGATTATACCTCGAAAAAATTCTCTGATACTTTCCTCTTACTCCTAGGCTACAAAGGTTGTTCATGTCATCACATACAGCGGGACATATGAAATGGTATAAAACAAGAAATAAGCAAGAAGGGGCGTTGACTCACCCATCTGATGGAGAAGAATGGAAACGTTTTGACCTTATGCACCCATCATTTGCGAAAGAGATTCGGAAGTCAGACAGCAGCGATTGATAATGTCAGCAATTACGAATTTAGAACCCTAAATCCGCTAAAATATTTGAAGACCGATTCAAAAGAAGTCCGGCCTGAATTTCTGCTTCACATAAAATATATTTTTGGTTATTAAGATATACGTCCACAACATTATTTGATGCAGCTTGTTTTTACACTATTATAATTTTGATGTTTTAGTGACTATGACTGTTTTGATGATAGTTCATTTATGACATTCAATAAGATAATCATTGTTGTAAAGTCTTGAGTTGAAACAAAATTTGAAGAAAACACTATTTTCAAATGATAACCGTGAATATGATAATGAAGTGAATATGGGATTTCCTATGCTCTAAACAGTTGAGTGTCATTTACTGCATTTATTATGAGCTCAAATGAGTGACCAAAAAAAAATAAAGATCCAGATATGCATGTGCAAAGAAGTAGAGGCGTCAATTTTACCCTAAACTCGACAATCCGTCCGTTAACCGCCCTATTAGTAAACGGGTTTAGTAAATCCGTGTCCGTTAACAACCCTTTTATAAACGGGTTATCCGGTTAAAACCCGGATAACCCGTCTAACCCTATAACAACTCGCTTAACTTAACAATTAACAAATTGTTTTTGATTTTGATTGAGCAAACAAGCTTCTTTGTTTGATTTTGATGTGCGGAAAAATGAATTTAGCTATGAAAATGAATTAGACAAAACTTCAATGAAAAAACAATGCGTATGTACAGTAAATTTCCTTTAAAAAAATTATCTACAATTATTTTATGAGCTAAAAGTGTTCTAATAGTTTCGCTATTCAACAACAACAAAATTCAGAAAATTTAAAATTCGAAATACTAGAAGAGCACAAATCAACATGTCTATCAAGCTATAATTTGATTTGATGCAGATTGGTTCATCAGGATTTTTATTATTTGAATTAATAAAAATTTGTTTAATGGTAAAAAAAATTAAAGAAAAGAGTAAAGACTTGACAAAGTTAATGGGTTAACCGGGTTAAACAGGTTCGGTGGGTTAAACGGCATAACGCTCTTAATCCGCTAAACGGGATAATATCCTCTCATTTGCTTGTTGACGGTTTCCATTCGAACTCTGAGCAAGTTGACATGTTTCTTCGCTTGCATTATTCAACATTGACTTGGCTCAACGATGATGCATGTATCATTGTCGTCATACATTGTGGAATCTCTTACATTGTAATTTTATTATTTGACAATGAAACAAGTAGAATATTTTTAGACTAAAAAGGTTAAACGGGTAAACTCGCTTAATCCGCTACCCGCTAAGAACCCGCCAGTTAACGTTAAACGGATTTAACGAGTTTGACCCGCTTAACCCGCTAACAATTTACAACCCGCCCGATACCTGCCCGCCCGTTTTGCCACCCCTACAAAGAAGCACAAAGGTTTCTTTATATGTGGTACTAAACTAGACTCTTTCTGTTAAAAACCGAATTCTCTATTTTGCATTCGACCTACAAAGCATTATTTGATATGGGTTAAAAGCAGGTACAAAGTCAAATTTTGGTACAAAATAAAAAATTCGTCAAAATTATTTTATAATTCGTCAGTTTATTTTATAGTTCGTCAAAATTATTTTATAAATCGTCACTTTTCGAGCCCGAAAAATGAAAAAGATGAGCCGAAAAAGAAAAAGACGACATAGTTCGTCAGTTTCATTTTATAATTCGCACAGGAAAAACACCAAAAAATCCAAATTTAATCTCATCCATTCAAATCAAAATATCAAGGGCTATGATTAGTTTGTATTTTGTACCAAAAATTAACTTTGCACCAGATCCTTTTCCATTTGATATTGATAACAATCACTTTTCAATTGAACATTGAGATCTTTTTTTTGTGATGACCCAAAAAATATTAGTTCCAAACTTTCGATGATACTTGTATATTTTGTGACTCTTTGATTCTCAATTTTTGAACTTTTTAAATTTAGTGTATTGATATGATATAACGAAATTGATATTTGGTTTGTATTTTTTTGTCTCACAAATACAAAACTCAATTATACAATGAATACTTTGTTACTTTAGTCTCACTCGGGCGAGCCCGATTCGAGCACGACCAAAATCCGACCCAAGGTCAGCCAAAGCTCGGCCAAAATCCGACTAAGTCATAGGGTCTTTAAAAATCTTTCAAGTATGGCCCGGTCTGATCCCGAAACTAAGCATGGGCCAGATTCGGACTCAATAAAACCCGACCACGCCTGGCCTTGTAAAAGCACGATCCGGCTCATTGGAGAGCCTTAACTAGATTGACATTTACATTTTACACTTAGAATACACAAATATTAATACTCGAATCAAAAATGAATTACAAACAATGCCTCTAGAAAAGCGGGAAAATTTGAAATAAATTAGATGATTGACCAAGAAAAGAAATAAGATTGCTCAATTTGAGCAAATTTGAAGGGAAAAAAAATCAGATTCCACCGGTTAAAGTTAAAAAAAAATTCTAACTTTACATTTCTTTAACACCCTGTTTGGTTGCAGGAAAACTAAAGGAAAAGTAAAGTTTTGGGATAGAAAATCAAATTAGCATGTTTGGTTACTAGGAAAGCAGATGAGAAAGAAAAAACGAATAGAAAATAAATTGGAAAATTAGCCCGATTTTCCTTAAAACTTTTCCTCCCAAATATGAGAGGACAATCAAAATCCATCAGAGCTTCGTCCCTTTTGTTCGAACAGGAGCGCAGAGCGCTGGCTTCACTTTCTCTCTAAAATTTTAACCTTGTTCGAACACTCGAAATCTCGACGACGACTGTGAGGATCCATCAGAGTACGAACTCTAATCGATTTCGCTCGTGCTTGTCTTCTTGTCGATTGAGAAACGTGGCATATGGATGTGAATCTAGATGTTACTTTCGGTGGTGAATCGGATCCTCGAGTGGAAAATGGCGATGCTGCTGCTTTAGGACTGACCAAACCCTAATTGAGATGATTAAGGCTACGACTGAGAAGGAAGCTGCAGGTGTTAATAGTGAGGATTTAAGGATTAGGGTTTGCAATTTTCAGTGGGTTTGGAGCAGGGCTTTGCTGGGTGTTCAGACAAAGTGTTTCCATGTTATTTTCTTTTCTTGTTTACAAATATGTCCTTATTTTTCAGTACATTTTTCGTAGAATTTTCCATATATAACCAAACACAAATAAAAAGAAAATTCTATTTTCCATAAAAGAATTTCCTAACTATTTTCCTCAATATTTTATTTTCTCTCTACTTTCTTACAACCAAACAGAAGAATAAATAGAAATCAGTATCTTGAAATGGATGATTTAATTTTTTTACTGGTAGTGAATTGAATGTATACATAATGTATTGAATGGAGATGTGAAAAGGGTTTCTATCCTGAGAAAAGTCTTGTAAAGAAATTGCCAGACTTGGGCTTATTCAAACAATCAACATGAACATATCTTCCCAACTTGTCTACTTGCCTTGGCTCGTTTCTTGTATCTTTCTTGCACACTTTGCAGGTCTTGTCCACCCAACCTTCTTCCACATATTCCCCATCCACTGCATTCACATAAGAATGGATAATTAGTAAGTGATGCAGAATGCGAATCACGTACTAGCACTACAGTTTGAATTCAGATTCGGTGCAACGCAGCAAAATACTATGAGTGCAAAATGTCGTCGTTTTTATATATTTCAAAAAAAAGATCAATCAAAACGATGTCGTGTTTATTGAAACGACAAAGTCTTGATACTTGCAGCATTTGTCTGCACTGCACCGGATCTTTTTCCGCTACAGTTTGCTCTGTTAAACTTGAAGCATCAAATCACCTTCGATGTAGGATTTAAAAAAATCCTTGTACGTTCCTCCAATTTTCCTCCTAAGGGCTCCATACTGCATTAAAATCAGAGTTCAGAATCAAATGACTAGAAAAATAATTCCAAAGCCAGGAAAAATGTGATAGTATTTGTTACCTGTTCGCGGTTCATTCTACCTCCAGATTTGGTGGCCTCTCTAGCATCTTCAATCAGCACAGCATCCTCAACAGACCTCACTTGCGAAAAATCAAGGGCCTCAGTCACACTACTAAACAATGATTGCTTTGGCTTCTTAGGCTGTTCCTTCTCATCCTCCTCCTTATTCTCTGATTTTGCAGAGACTACGGTTACTCTGAAGACCTTGTTGTGACCATTTTTGGAGATGTTTGGGGCAGTCAGCCTTAGCTGTGGAGCTAAGCTATTATGCGCAGATGTTAAAGGAAGAGCTCTCAGCCCCATTATTCCTTAGACAACAAGTCTGATTAGTAATTTTGGCAGCAGAGAATGCAAAAATATAGGTACAAGTCAGTGAGTTGAATGCCACTCATTTTTGGAATGCTTGTAGCCACTTGTTTATTGGGCAACTTTGGTGGCTAATAAAACCACATATGTGTCTCTACCTGAGACAATCAATTTAGTCTGGCAACTGGGTCAGGATGCAAATTCATGAATCGAAGTGAGATGTTTAATAGAACCCAAAACTGCAGTTAATCTCTTCGTAATTTTACCCAAATCAGCCGCTATGCTTGTTGACAGAGGTGAGTCCCTTATTTAATGGGTAGATGAGTGCATGCGCAAAGCTGTGCTTTTCCATCCTAAAATTTCCGTTAACAAACAGTAAACTTCCCAAAAAATAGATTGGTGGCAAACAAAAGGTGGAGTTGTAGCTCGGTTTAAATTAAAATTAGCAACATAACTTCAAATGCAGGAGTCATTTACAAAAATTAGTTCAACAAAATTGTGAATTTGGAAAAAAAAAAGAAAAAGAAAAAGAAAATAAATTTGCAGCATTCAATAAAAGAAATTTGACACTTGAAGGGTTCCAGTAGCAAGCACATAAGGTGTCGCTTAGGAGCGTGGTGGAGCTCCTGGGGCACCAACAGCTGGGCGTGATCCAGGAACCTGTCCTGGTTTCTGGTTGTCATCCTGAAGAGATAAAAAAGAATGTAAGAGATGAGAACAATCTTTATGACAAGAAAAGTAACTAACATCACATGGTATGCATCCAATTGACAAACACATAAAATAAGGATGTCTATGGTATCTGGGAACCGAGACTTGCTAAATGCTTATGTCAAAACGAGTAAGAAAGTAGCGACTTGTTTGAGGCCAAGGCCAAGGCCAACACATATTTTTGATAGGCATGGCGAATAGCATTATTCATTATGGCAACGCTACTGTGCAAGGATTTGCGCCAAAGAAATATTAAGGCCTTGCACGGCAAAATGGAAATCTGGTAGACTACTATTGATGAACATGTTGACCATACAATCGTTTAAAGGTATTGGACTACATGAGGTTGATTACTTTGTGAAAAAAAGTTTCCAGTGAACTAGCCACTAAAAAAACACCGAAAGCATAATAGCCGCACTTAAACAATATTTGGATAGGAATAGCTACTAAGTACAGATAACTAACCCTGCGTCTGAAGCGCTGTGGAGGCTCCCTGTTCTTCCTGTCGGTGCGAGATCGCACCCTGACAACATGTGCATGGATGGCACATGACACACAGTAATGCATCTTAATGTACAGCTTGGGAAGAGCATAAGCTGAAGATACAAATTAGTACAATATACCATAGGAGAAGCCATCAAGGATAATAGAGTCGGCGGCTTACTGTCATAGACACAAGCTTCTTGAACATCTCTGATAGCAGCCTGCTCAACCATGTTCCTTACGAGGAACCTCTTAATAGCCTTGTCCTATTGAAAACGTAGGCAAGAGATGTAACAACTCAAGTTATGTAAGCTATAAATAAAACAGACGAGGCAATGTCAAGACTGTAAAACATATAAGATAAAATCCACACAGCAAGGTTGCGAACTGAAAATTTCCCTAAGCAAATTCAACATACAAAAGACGCACAAATTGTAAAACAAATTAGGAACACCTAACATCATTGATTGGGATTCATTGGAAACTACATTACAGATGACTAACAGCTCAACTTGTGTAAAACCGAGCAGGCAATGTGAAGACTGTAAAACATATAGGATAAGATCCACACTAAGCAAATTCAATATACTAAAGGCGTACAAATTGTAAAACAAATTAAGAAAGCCTAACATCATCGATTGGGATTCATGGGAAACTACATTACGGATGACTAACAGCTCAACTTGTGTAGAATTGAGCAGGCAATGTGAAGATTGTAAAACATATAGGATAAGATCCACACAGCAAGGTTGCTAGGTTTTGATTTCACTAAGCAAATTCAATACACTCAAGGCGTACGGATTGTAAAACAAATTAAGAAAATCTAATATAATTAATTGGGAAACTATGACTATCAAAATTCTTGAAGCAGCTAATAAGAACACAATACATTAACATAACAATCTCAGTTATTCAATCGTTGAAAAAGAATGGAACCTTGGGGCAGCACTTGGCGCAATTGGAGCACCTAACGAACTTGACGTGTCCGCGGCCGTGCTTGTTACGGCCTCCATTCCTTCGCTTAAACGTCTGCGACAACACAAGACATAAATTTCATATACACAATTCAAGTGAGAAGGAATCGATGTGCGGATCCTCACCATACTGGGCAAGTAGGGTTCGCTGAAGACTGATTCAAGCGGCTCTGCTAGGGCTTCGCGAAGTTGGTCAAACAAATTTGACGAAATACATAACATTTATACTATGGATCGATTGGGCTGTCATAATTGGTCTAATTATTTGGGCTGGGCTTACAAATATGAAAGCCATTCTGTTTGCGTAATCTGTATATAATTTGATTCCTCAAATTGTTTTTAGGCCACTATAAAAAATTTGTTTTTAGGGAAAATACACGTTTTTAATTACGGTCTAAACTAAAAAAATATACATTTATGTTTAAAATAAAATATATATCAATTAATTTTCAAACGTCAAGCACCATAGCAATATCATAACTTAATTGCTAACTATGTAAACAGATTAAATAGGACTCAATAAAAAGATCTACGTTAAAAAGAAATATTGATTTAATATGTTAAATGTTTATGATAATCTTCCTGTCACTTTCAAAGGGAATCCCAGATTGATTAATAAATATAACTAGTGTAATTATAATATTTGGAGTTTAAAAATACGTCAATTCATTTCTTATGTTAGCCAAAAATGAAAATTTTAATAATTTAGACCATTATTTAAAAAGTGATGATAGTTTAGATTAAATGTGTACTTTTTCCCTTATTATTATTCACGTTCGTATATACCATTCTCAGTAATGATACCAAATGGAAAAGTAGAAAAATGGTTGCCTTCAACAAAAAAATAAAAATAAAACAACAGAAATATTTCGTCAAACCAAAATCCATAGTGTGACAAGCACTCTCTTGTGTCTTGTTCAACTGATCTGACATCAATTTATTAATTGTTTGGTTGGTACAAGGTTGGTAATGATGTCCTCCTTTGCCTCATTCAAGAGCACTCTTTCTCATACACTTCACTGGCATACTTCCAGTTAATCACTCTCCATATGTTCTTCAGATAATCTGGCCTTACATTCTTGTACTGCAATCATAAAAAGTATTTCAAGTTACACTTGGTACAATGGGAATACAAGAGCACTGTCACAAAGATCATAATGGTATGTTGTTGTAGCAAACCTGGTTTTAAAAACAAATATTACATGACCAATGCGGGGAAGTTGACCAAGTTTATATGCAAACGTTCAGATTCAGCTGAAATTTTCATTTAATCTACTCAATCTCAAATGACACCGGTCTTCATATTACATTGAAAAGTTTGTGAATGTGTACGCTGTTATCACAAATTCGATTTGCAATGAGATATTAACTTGAGGACATACAAAGTAAACTGCTACAGCTCTATTTAGTACTATGGACATATATTCATCCACGAGGTACACGGTGGATTACACATTTAACATCCTCGTCTGAGTGGGCACATTAAAAATATACAGTATCTGTCTCAATTGTAACAGGGTACACGAGAAACTCTAAACTTTGCGTCCATGAGTCTTACTTATTGTTATCCTAATATTTAGGTTAATACTTAGCTGTACAAATCAACCAATGAAGAAAGCTAACCAAACACAAAACCATGCACAAATATTAACAGTTAGCACGGTGATCAACAAGAATACCTGCAAGTAGTAAGCATGCTCCCAAACATCTATACCTACTAGAGGAATCAAAGTTGGTGCCTTGGTAACCAAGGGATCCTGCACCAAATGGCAAATAGTACATTGAGTGAACACCAAAAATGTAGACATGCCCCAAGTTACAAAAAAGTGCCTTGGTCATTTAGAACAGCAATAACATTAAAGAGGGTTCAACTGAACTGGGTTGCTTTTTAATTATATCTTGTTGAACATGATCAGGTCATATCCTTTGAGATTTCAGTCGCGAGTAGTGGACATTAAAATGAATAAAGAACGCTAACAACATAACCTGGCAAATGATTAACTACTATTCTTAAATCTTAAAAAGTATGTTATAAACAAATTTCACTCACTTGAGATAAATCTCATTTAATGTACCAAAATATATGAATCTAAGAGTTTTCAAGGAATCAAAAGATGAGATGAACAACAAAAGACGAGCACCTGATTTGCGGTGGTTTCAATGACAAGCTTCTGTGACTCTTTGTCATAGCCCAGCCACTAAAAATTTAATAAAATATGTCAAGAGTAAACCATGTATCAAGAAAGGCAAATATCCACAAAGCTGAGATGTTAAGTCAAACTTGCTATAAAAAAAAGCCAATCTCGAATATGCAATGCACATACCACCCATCCAGAGCCTTGCAGAGCAGCTCCTTCTGCATTCATCTTCTTGACCAAACCTTCCAGACTACCAAAATGTGTATCGACAGCCCAACCTAAGGATCCCTTTGGGGGCTCACCTCCACCTTCCTGGAAACAAATTGTATTATAATTAACCAAAAAGGATTATAAAATTGTAATAAACAGTAGAGGATGAATGAATCAACATACACTGATAGGAGTAAGATTCTTCCAGAAAATGGAGTGGTTGACATGACCTGCAGAAAGCCGAAGTCAATAATTTCCCAGTAACTTAAAATTAAAAAACCTAAGCAACCGATTCAAAGAGGAAGGAGCATACCACCGCCATTAAACTTAATAGCGCTCTGAAGCTTGACAGTGGTGGACGCATCTCCCTTGTGAATAGCCTCCTCCAGCTGCTCTAAAGCCTTGTTGTAATTAGTCACATAAGCCTGGTGATGCTTCTGATGATGGATCTGCATAATCTCGCCGCTGATGGCCGGCTCAAGAGCGCCGTAGTCGTATGAGAGGTCAGGCAGCGCGACGGTGGTCACTCCACGGGACTGAGCCGCAAGCCCTAGACCGAGCACTGCGCTCGGACCTGCTGCCAATCCTCTCAGGGATTTCCTGGTCAGCATCGATCGAAGAGCCATCGGGAGTCGTTGGTTTGCGAAGTGATTTTGATGAGAAGAGATGAAGATTAGGCGAAATGGCCAGGCAGGGTTTTAGATACGCGTTTAAAGTGGAACACGACTCCTCTCTAGATGCTGAGTATTAGTATAAATTGAGATATTTTTTATTTTGAATAAAGCGCATTCAATAAAAAAAGTGTGAGAAACTACAAAACCGTGCTCTCCGGCTGATAAGTCTACAAAAGACCAGGCTGCTAACAAAACTTCAAAACCAAAAAACAGGAACCTAACCTGCACAACAGTAACTTCACAGCTCGAACTCCTCCGATCTGCATCTTCTCCGCCGACGGACACCTTGCTGCCGGTTCGTGGGTGGTCATCGCCTCGCTGGTTTCCCCCTGGGCCACCTCCACCTTCCCGTCGCCCTTCCCTCTTCCCCGGCTGCTGCTCGTCCCCTTCTCTTGGCCATCCCGGTTCCCATGTCGCCTTCTTTCCCTTCCTTGCCGTTTCTCTTGGGCTGTGTTGCCTTTCCATCGCTGCTGCGGTGTTTTGCAGTCGGTGGTGGTCGGATCCGGTTCTGGAGGTCGTGCTGGCGGGTGGTTTTGGAGGTTTTTGGCGTTGGTGGTGGTGGTGGCTAGTTGGGGTTTTGTTTGTGGGGTGGTTGTGTGTGGTTGTTGGTGTGGTTGCCGGTTGTGCTGGTGTTGTGTGTGTTGTTCGGTGTTGGGTGACCGTGGTGGTGCTCCTTTGGACTTGGTGGAGTTTGGTGTTTCGCCGGTGATCGTTTTGGTTGTTGTATATAGGTTGCTCTACGCTTTAGGCGTAGCTTTACTTTAGTTTTTAGTTGTTTCTTTTCTGCTGCTAGGTTTAGGTTATAGTATTAGGTTAGGTTTTTTGGGGCTGCACTTGTTGCATTTATGATCTCCTGGATTTGGTGGTATGGCCATCCCTTTCGGCACGAGGCGAAGTGGAGCTTCTCCATGCTCCCAGCTAGTTAACTTGTCCTAGCTTTTAGTCCTCCGTTATGCCGTTTTATTATCTCTTGATGGCGTGCTTCCAGTGATGGGCGGTCGGGTTAGAAGTCTTCACCTGTGCAGCTTTGTTTCGAATTTTAAGGAAATCGGCTGGCGCTCCAATGGGATTTTGTTTGGCCGTTGTGGCATATATTGGCTTCGAAGCTTTCTTGGCCTGACGATCTTTGAGGCCTTGCTAGGCATGGATTGCGATGTTATGTTTACATGTTCTGGTCCTGTCTTGTGAATCCTGTGGTATATTATTGTTGTCTTGCTGAGTTTTTTTCCGAATCTTTGTATGTTGCCTTTTTATCAAAAAAAAGAAGAGGAACCTAACCAAGGACTAAACCACCTCAAACTAACCCTGAGAAACACTACTAATAACCAAAGCAAGGTTGTCAGAATCGAGTTTTTACCTTGATTCGTTTTGGCAAGGTAAAATCGATTCGTAAACTCGCCGAATTTACCTTATATTAAAATAATATTAAATAATATATAATTGACATTTAAATATACTTTTATAACACTATAATTATAACTAAATTAGATATTTTATTTTTGATTTAATTATATAGCTCTAACTAATCAAATTATCTTGGGATGTGGAAACTAACTTCCAAATTTTTTTATCAATCTTACTTTTACAAATTTCTAAAATTGCCAAAAATAATATTTGGAATTATGATATTCAATTTTAATATGAATAGGTAAAAGAAACAAATTAGGCATTTTCAAAAAAAAAGAAAAAGAAAGAAAGTAAAGTGGCTGCGTTGACTCCGTTCAAACAAAACAAAAAAAGCAAAGTGGGTGCTTCCCCAAACAAAACAAAAAAACAAAACAACGGTGTAAAGCAATTTGGGCCGTGAGACTAAAAAGTAGAATCGTAAGTTTTTATAACGAGCTTAGAGCGATTTTACCGATTTTGTACAGTAAAAAATGGTGTAAAATCGTATCAATACCCGATTTCAAGCCAAATCGATTTTAGCAGCGATTTAACACGAATTGCTGACCTAGAAACGTAAAATCGGACGATTTTACGTTTTAAAACTCGATTTTAACAACCTTGAACCAAAGACCAAGCTGAACAAAACTCAAGAATGTTAGATTATTTTGAATAATTTAATATTTTGGATCATATTATAAATGGTTTAAGATGTGTATACTATCATGGTATATACGTCAATAATAAAATGATCCATTAGATAGTTGGCTTTAGAGTAAATAAAGTGATCATGGAATATTAAACATATGTGTACATATCGGTTCGTAAATACGTTTCTTTTGAGGGGAAGGATTCGTAATTATGAAAACTTATAGCAGTTATGTACACTGCTATAAATAGGTAGTGGTCCCCAATTTCACGTACGCTCTCTGTTCCTATTTTCTCTCAAATACTTACTGGTTAAGGTCGTACGAAGAAACTGGAAGATCCACTGCCGGTGACAACCAGAAAAGTTCAGAGTCATCAACGGAGGTTTGTTGATCTTCTTCTCTAATTTCGTTGTGCTTGATTAACATGATATTGGATATTACGATCTAGGATATGAATTTATTCTAACAATTGGTATCAGTCGCACGCAATTTTTGTGTTAATTGAGCGTCTCTCGGTGTTGAAATCAGAATAAGTAAATCTATGGTTATTTGTTTTCTCCTCTAATTTTTTTCCCTGAGTGTCATCTCATCCGCTGCGTTGGAGAAATTGCGGCCCCTCACATTTGTCTGCAACTGACTGAAACATGGTTGAAATCGTTTGGTAACTGTCCGGAACCGCCATATAACCGCCACCTGTCACCGCCGCACACTTGGCTGTTAACCTCCGGATATGCCAGTAATTGACCTCGACAGCTTGATTCCTGCACTGCTCAATATCGTCAGTATCGTTCAGATCTGGTTTTTGTGTGGAAATTTCAGGTCTTTGCAGTCTAGATACGGCAAACTAATCGCCGGAATCCATATCGAAAGAAGATATCGTGAGTGCGAAGAAGTTGGATGGGAAAATCAATTTGAATTTTGACTGTTGCGCTAATTTTGGGTTTTGAAAGCGTCGATTGGTTTGAATGCGGCCATTGATGATAAAATGGAAAAATCACCAGTTTGCCCCAAATGCAAACTCAAATCACCCATATACACCAAATCAAACTCAAATCATCAATCTACCCCACTTTTTAACAATTCCGGTTTTCTAGAAACCGGAACTAATGATTCCGGTTTTGTCCCGACCGAAACTCTTTGAAAATAGAAACGTGGCTCGGATCGGGGTCTACGTGGACCGAAATGTACGAAATATCAGCCAGGTGGAGTTCCGGTTCCTAATAAACCGGAATTATGATAATTTAATGTCGTGTAAGCCATTTAATGTCATTTCATTATACTCATCAAACCTATAAATAGCAGTATTGATAGTCTGAGATGCAGCTATACATCACGTTTCTCTATAAATGTCAGGCATCTAATAGGAGTATTTTTTATTTTTTTTTTTTGATGAAAGACATTTAATAGCAGTATTGATAGTGGCAGGCATTAATGGCAGGCATTTAATGGCAGGCAAACCGAAGCATATGTGTATGCTGAAGCATTAATGGCAGGCATTCAATGGCTTTCCAAACCGAAGCATTAATGACAGACATTTAATGCTCTATCACGTTACTCATTAAAAAAAATTCTGTTCCAAACCGATCCGAGCCAAGTTTAATGCTTTCCAAAAAAATTCAATTCTGCTTTCCATACCGAAGCATTAATGGCAGGCATTTAATGCTCTATCACGTTACTCATTAAAAAAAATTGAGGATTCCGGTTCCTCAACAACCGGAATCATATGTGTATGTCCACGTAGGTCCCGATCCGAGTCACGTTTCCATTTTCAAAGAGTTTCGGTCGGACAAAAACCGGAATTATTAGTTCCGGTTTCTGGCAAACCGGAATTGTTAAAAAGTGGGGTAGATTGGTGATTTGAGTTTGGTTTGGTGTATATGGGTGATTTGAATTTGCATTTGGGGCAAACTGGTGATTTTTCCAGATAAAATTAAAGGAAGAAACGGAGTTTAAATTAATTTGATTAATTAATTATTTATTTAATTAATCAATCAATTTTTTTCGTTTCATGGTAGTCGGCTGGAAGTGGTGGGGTTTGGTTTTTGTTTGTATACATCACGAAACCCTACTTCATTTTGCGCTAATTGGATTATTTAATGGATTACATGAATTTAATTCTGGGCTGTCAAATGAACATGGGCTTCAATTAGTGGGCTGAATTTTTTTTGGGTTTCATTTTTTTATATTTATCATAAAAAATCAAACCGGTCTGGTTCATTTGGAACTGATTTGGTTTGCTCCAATACATGAATTTTGGTTCAATGTGGTCCAGTTTTGTAATTTGATCCAATTGAATCTGATTCAATTAAAGTGATTTGGACTGGTTCAGTTATGTAGTTCAAATCAATTTTTGCGGTTTCAGTTGCGATTGAACCGGTTGCGGTTCAATTTGGATCGAACTAATCTGATTCAATTAGAATTGGTTTTGGTTTTATTCATTTTTTTTATGGAATCGGTTCAATTAAGATGGAATCAATATGGTTAAGTTAGAATCTGATTTGGATCCGGTTCATTATGGGAATCTGCTCAATGTGATCTAGTTTGGTTATTTGGTCCAATAAAATGTGATTTGAGCCAATTTGATCATAGCACTTTGATTCAGTTCGAAATGAACCGGTTGTGGTTCAGTGAGGAATGAACCAGTTTTGGTCCATTTAGCGGTTCTGTCTGGTTTGTTCAATAAGAACTGATTTGATTTTTTGTTCTATATATGAACTAATTCAATGTGGTCCATTTTTTGTTACTCGGTCCAATTGAATGAAGTTCAAGTAAAATAATTTGAGCCAGATGGTCTGTGGTTCAATTAAAGTAAATTTGACCAATTTGGTTATGTGGTCCAATTCAATCTTGGTTCAGTAACACTTAACTAATTAAATCTATTTTGATTTAATTAAATTGCTGTGTATTACTGTAAATTAAAGGTACATACATATATAACATATGTTTTCAATTTTGGGCCACACTTAAAGTGTATTAATTAATGCATAACTGTCACAAAAGTTACATGAATAATTAATTGGCCCCAAGGAAAATTATTATCTACTGTAATTACATACATATCTGTGGTAATGACATGTGATGATTGTCCGGATGAACTTCGTGTGAATAATTAGTACATCAAAAGATGGCTATTTATTTGACACCATTTATCATCAATGTTTGATTGCTACAACAAGAGTACGACTTACAGTTAATAGTACTATCCAAAGATTTGCTGTTAATGTTGTGCTGGGTATATTGATATGTCATATTTATTTATGCATTATGTGAGCATGAAAAGCTGACTTATGTCTTGATCTCTTTCAGCTTACATGTCTGCCACTTCAGTTGCTGCAAACCTCAATAATACTCCCATACTAAATGGGACGAATTTTGAGGAGTGGAAAGAAAATATTAAGATTTTCTTGGGTAGCATGTATCTTGACTTAGCACTGTGAGAGGCGAAGCCGATTCATCTTGCTAATTCAAGAAGTGCATTTGATTGTCATCATTTAAGAATGTGGGAGCATTCTAATAGAATGAGTCTGATGATCATTCACCGCGGCATTCCAGAGGCTTTCAGGGGTATAGTGCCTGATGAGATTTCCAGTGCTAAAGACTACCTAGCGGAATTTGAAAAGTGTTTTGTAGAAAACGATAAGGCGAAAACAAGTGAGCTTTTAGCAAACTTGATTTCATTGAAGTACTCCGGCAAGGGCAACATCAGGGAGCATATTATGGAAATGTCTCAACTTGCTTCAAAACTAAAAGCCTTAAAGCTCGAGTTATCTAAGAACCTACTAGTGCATTTGGTGTTAATCTCTCTTCCTTCAGAGTACAGTCAGTTAAGGATTTCCTATAACTGTCAAAGGGAGAAGTGGACTCTCATTGAGCTCATTTCGTTTTGTGTGGAAGAAGAGGAGATGTTGAAGCATGATGAAGCTGCTGATTCTAAGGCTCCAGTTTTCAATACTCATATTACATGTCATTTCTGTGAGGAAACTGGACACGTGAAGACAAAATGTCCCAAGTAGTCTAATTATATTGCTTGGCGAGTTAAAATGGGATTGTCCAAGCTGCCGATGACCTATTGACGCTGAAAGATGCATTTATTTGGGGATATGTCATGCGGTAGAGGAGGCAATGATGAATTTCAGATTATTAGCATTTTTTCATTTTGTTTGGATTTAATAGACATTCGTTGTAACATCGATCATGTGAAACTTAATTGATATTTCCGAATTGAGCAAATTCAGTTATTATTGTTCATTTGGTGATAGTAAATTTATTTCATCTATTAAACTCCAATTTTTGGGACCGATATGCATTATGTATATAATAATCTGTCCATGTTGGATTTCGTTCCATCAGATAATAAATCCCTACATAAGACTTGAGACTTCAGTCACTGAACATGTTCAAATCATTTAACACTAAAGTTGAGAGACGACTCAACTAAAGAATAAAGGGTGTTGTATCTCATTGTGGTGGTGAAATCACAATAGATGTGACCAATCAGGTGAACAACGTTCTATGACTATTTGCTAGATACCTAGAGGAGTGTAAAGTTAAACTCATAAGGACATGGTATGAATTATAATTAGTCATTTCAACTTACCAGAAGGACTCTAGGTGAAGCACTAAAGACAGCAGCTTAAATCCTTAATAAGGTACCAACTAGGTTTGGCGATCCCATTATTAAGTAATTTTTTTGGATGAGAATCATAACATTTTGAGGATATTGAGTTTGGGGGAGAATTCATGTTAGAAATAATGTTCAACCCAGAAGGAGAATCAGAATACTATTTATGAAGTACAAACTCAACAACCTCTTAAAATGTATAAATAAAGAATTCCATAATGGATTTATGGAAAATTCTCATCGGTGGTACTTTAAATTACATCAAGTGATAGTCTTGTATGATTTTGAGACAATCTTGATGGATGAATGTGTGTATCACAAGTTCAGTGGGAGTAAGGTTTAATTTCTCACACCCCTGATCGCTAAAGGAGACAATTCAGTCTCAGTTAATACCTTGAAAATACTCTAGAAATTCAGGAATGTAGAAAATCTCTTACGCTTTGTGATGGACCATAATTGTATGAATCATAAACACAGTTAAACCCACCAAATTAGACTCTTTGTCTATTTAACTTTTGTTTGTTAGTTCCGATATTTATATACAGGGTATTTTGAAGTCTAGAGAGAATACAGGCTAAGGAGGAGTTTTAAAGCTGAAAATGAATTACGAGTCATTCCAGGACACGACCAAATTCCAACTTTCAAGAACCGACTTGGAATCACTCAAATATGCTAGAACAGTCGGCATTTGGACAAGAACGGAATGCAAAGGCACCGAGCCCGGTAAAGGCCAAACAAGGGCAATTTCAGCCGATTTGGGATTTCGACCATGTTCGGGGCAGAATTTGGCTTAACTTCCGTCTTGAGATCATCTTAGAATGACATTTTCATTCAGAATACACTCTCCAAAATCCAAGAAGCTCCGGCCAAAGCTCCGGCCAAAGCTCCGGTCAGATTTCGGTCAAACCGATGGCTTTTTGGAGACAAATATCTCAATCCACTCAACTCACTTCCTCCTCCACCTTTGGCCACCTGTCCCGGCGGCTTTGGGAGAGCAGCCGGCTGATTTGGGTTGTCCTCCCATCTCATGCCATGTGGTCTCATCCCATCCACATCTTCTCCTCTCCCTTAGCCTATAAATAGAGATGCCCTCTTCACTTGTAAATCATCCCAAAGTGTGGAGAGCTCATCTCTCTACATCATCCCATTTTGTGTGCAAGAAGCACAAGTCACAAATCACTTATCTCTCTAGAGTTTGGGCACTAATCTTGTAATCACTTTACTTGGAATCAAAGCTTGATCTTTAGCACTTTCAACGGTTTTTGTAAGTACTCTTTTCTTTACTTTACTGTCTTTTCAATTCAGCAACTTTACTTTCCTATCTTTACTTTCAAAAACTTTACTTTACTGTCTTTCAAAAACCTTTACTTTTTAATGCACTTAGCTATGATGTCCTGTTCCATGAATAGTCGTAGCTAAACCCTTCATTCGGTTGAAGGGGTGTACTTGTATCATACAATGTTTTAGACCCTGCACCTAGTGCCTCTCTGTGTTCAAAACTTGTTTTATGTGCCACATATAAGGTTAGAACTTCCAAGGTTGAGTGGATGCTTTAACGGGCAAAACTCTCCCGTGAGGTTCGTGAACATACTCGGGTAAGTGGATGCTTTAACGGGCAAAGCTTATCTGAGGAGTTCGACCTCTTTTAAAAAACCATTTGGTTGATCGTAACTGAAGATCAAATGGATGCACATAAGGCTAAGATACTTCGAAAGGAGGAATTAGTCTAAATAAAACAAGTGTTCTAAACGATGTTGCAAGTCTTGTGCTAGAAATAGCCTCGATTCATCTTTTAACACTTAGTATGATCATTAGAGGTCAATGATAAATAGAATATGATACAAGACCCCTGAAACCGAATCTTTCCTTTAATTATTGTATCAACTGTTCCTTTACTTTCAGTACCTTATCAACTGCTTACTTTCTGTCAAGTCTTGTCCATCAAACACCTTACTTTTCAGTAACCAAAAACAAAAAACAACCCCCCAAACTGCTTTATTTAACCCATCCTTTTCAAAAGAACAACTATTCACCTAATTCCCTTGGGTTCGACCCGTACTTACCACTGACTACCCAAAATAGTTAAGTCGCGAGTATCAGAGATATAAATTTGCTTTTGCACAAAGAACATCGCACCTTAACGACAGTGCAGTGGGCTCCGTCAAAATTGGCGCCGTTGCCGGGGAGTTAGCTTCCGATTAGTTGTTCTTTTCTTTTCTTTCTCTCTCTCAATTCTCGAAATCACTTCTACGCAACCATGTCGTCGTACTACGGAAGCGAGCCTTGGAATGATGGAGGCAGCAACCTTATGTTTGAAATGATTAGACGTCTCCCCCAATTCGGAGGTACCATTGAAGAGGACCCTGTGATACATTGCCAACATGTTCACCACATCTGCCGCCACATGAAACCTGAGAACGAGATGTTAGAGGAGTTTAAGCTGAGATGCTTCAAATTTTCTTTAACAGACTCCGCACTAGATTGGTATTACTCATGTGCAGAGGATAAAGGTGATTATAGGGATCTACAAACCCAATTCCTAGAGGAGTTTTGCCCGCCATCTCTCCGACTTGAAACCCGCGAGAAGATTCTCAATCTTGAGCAATTCCGGGATGAAACTTTGGACGAGTACTTGGCGTACTTTGCCTCCATTGTGGCGAGCTGCCCGCACCATGGATTCACCAGATTCAATCTTATTCAAAGGTTTCTCGTTGGAATGATGCCACTTGAGCGGAAAAGACTTAATGATGTAGCGGGATGTTCACTCATGAAGTTAACCGTGACTGAAGCCTGGCGCCTCATAAATGATTTGGAAAAGAACACAAAACAGGGTCAGTGGCACCAAACTGACGATAAGGCACCGACGATGGAAGTGGACTCAGTGCAAAACGAGCCCGACACCACACCCATTACAAGCTTGCCCATAGAAAACTCGGAAAGAGACATCAGTACAAGGGCAGTAATGGATGTGGAGGCGACTCTAAAGGAGCCAATATTGGAGCCCATGGAGCCTACAAAGGATGAGAACTCTTGGATGGCCGAAGAAGAACTGCCCAAATCTGGCCCGGTCCTCATCACCAATCTGCCCGAGGAAGTCCCGGCCCTACTTGACGAGCCAAATAAAGTCCCGGACTTCACTACCAAACCAGCCGAGACATACCCGGACCTCACTGCCAAACTGACCGAGAAAATCACGGCATGCTCGGTCCTCACTGAAGAGATGCTCGAGAAAGGCCCTGTCCCTATGGCCGAGAAGCCCTACCTAACCCTTCATGTTCTATGAAGATCACGGCCACCAGAGATGAGATGATCGATGATGATGCAGTGCTAGGCGAGTTGGAGGAGAAGCATGAGCCAAAACAATCAACGCAGAAGCTCCCACTCGTCACAAGCCAAGAAGAGCCTCCTGAAAGGTGTAAGGACCAAGGACGCCCAATCATCTCTGCCACAAAGAAGAGGTTAGCAAGGGCGCATGCTTGAGGTCGCTTGGCAAAAGACTGAACTTCCGAAACTGCAAAGATGCCAACCGACCATACATGAAGAAGCGGCAAAGACATGGGCCCAAAGAATGGAAACCCGGAAGGAGTAACAAGCGAGCACGACTCATTGGACCAGCAGCTATGGTCAATAAAGCCTCACCCTCTCAGAGCAAAAGGGCAGCCGAGAAGAAATTCGACCTCAAGCACCCATGGGATCCCTACTTATGATCCAGGAATGAGGTATCGTCGAGCTAATGACGTTAAACAAATGCACTGGTCGGGAGGTAACCCGACATCTATCTTACTTTCAGTCATTTAATTTCAGTCATTTAGTTTTTTGCCTTAAGTCATTCTCACCTTGCCTGTATATATTTGCTTGCAATTAACTTTTGAACCAAGTCTTGCTGAAAGGCACGCCTTCGTTCAAAAGTGTGGGGTGAGAACCGCCTGTGTACATAACATGTTTTTCTTTTCCTTTTCCCTTAATATTATCTTTTTGAAAATATGAACTTGAGAATGTGAAAAAGATAGATCTAAATTCATGCATTTACCTTGTGAAAATTCAACTGTTTAAAAACTTAGGATGTAACTTCTCATTTGTCCCTTTGTGCTGAGATATACAAGGGATGTGGAGTTGATATAAACTGCCCTAGAGAGGCTTGGCAAGCACTCGAAGGATCGAATCTAACTATATGGTTTTCAAAGTCAGTGGGGGCTGCACTTCGGGTTTCAGTGAAGATTGAAGTCATCTCCGTCGTGCAGCGTTTATGCAAGAGGCGGGATGGGAATCAAACCGTCCTATCTCTAGTCCTAGTAGCCGGGAAAATAGATGAGCGACCCTCATCTTGACCCGCGCGAAACGGCAAGGATGAGAAAGAGCGGGGAGGTATTTCCATATGCTTGCGGGCGACGATTGGACCTCCAAAAAGGCTTGAGAAAATGGACTAGCAAGCCACAAAAAGGCAAAAGCTCAAAGAAGCTAATCAAAGGCCAAAGGCCAAAGTTGTGAAGGTTTTAACCGAACAAAAGTGAAGTACTCAAAGAGTCAAATCAAAGGCCAAAGGCCGATTCAGTACAAAAAAAGCTGTCCCTCGCCAAAAAGAAATCAAAAAGGCTCAACTCAGTGAAACCCGAACCGAATCACGTGCTAGAGAAAGCTACAAGGAAACCATATAGTGCGAGTCGATCCCAAGAATGCAGTCCAGGAGCCTGAAAAGGGCTATCTCACGAAACATCCGAATTAATTTGCATCTCGGCCAAAGGTACAAGTATCAAGTTTCTTCTAAGTATTTACACGGTTAAGTTTGGTAATAAGTAAGTAATGCATGAATAGGATAAATCTAGTTCATATTCTCACTTTCATATTTAAAGTTTTTACTTGGATTGTGTGTGCCGCCCTTTAAAAGCATTGTTCGGGACGAACAACTAAAAGTGTGGGGTGATCTGATGGACCATAATTGTATGAATCATAAACACAGTTAAACCCACCAAATTAGACTCTTTGTCTATTTAACTTTTGCTTGTTAGTTCCGATATTTATCTACAGGGTATTTTGAAGTCTAGAGAGAATACAGGCTAAGGAGGAGTTTTAAAGCTGAAAATGAATTACGAGTCATTCCAGGACACGACCAAATTCCAACTTTCAAGAACCAACTTAGAATCACTCAAATATGCTAGAACAGTCGGCATTTGGACAGGAACGCAATGCAAAGGCACCGAGCCCGGTAAAGGCCAAACAAGGGCAATTTCTGCCGATTTGGGATTTCGACCATGATCGGGGCAGAATTTGGCTTAACTTCCTTCTTGAGATCATCTTAGAATGACATTTTCATTCAGAATACACTCTCCAAAATCCAAGAAGCTCCGGCCAAAGCTCCGGTCAGATTCCGGTCAAACCGATGGCTTTTTGGAGACAAATATCTCAATCCACTCAACTCACTTCCTCCTCCACCTTTGGCCACCAGTCCCGGCGGCTTTGGGAGAGCAGCCGGCTGCTTTGGGTTGTCCTCCCATCTCATGCCATGTGGTCTCATCCCATCCACATCTTCTCCTCTCCCTTAGCCTATAAATAGAGATGCCCTCTTCACTTGTAAATCATCCCAAAGTGTGGAGAGCTCATCTCTACATCATCCCATTTTGTGTGCAAGAAGCACAAGTCACAAATCACTTATCTCTCTAAAGTTTGGGCACTAATCTTGTAATCACTTTACTTGGAATCAAAGCTTGATCTTTAGCACTTTCAACGGTTTTTGTAAGTACTCTTTTCTTTACTTTACTGTCTTTTCAATTCAGCAACTTTACTTTCCTGTCTTTACTTTCAAAAACTTTACTTTACTGTCTTTCAAAAACCTTTACTTTTCAATGCACTTAGCTATGATGTCCTGTTCCATGAATAGTCGTAGCTAAACACTTCATTCGGTTGAAGGGGTGTACTTGTATCATACAATGTTTTAGACCCTGCACCTAGTGCCTCTCTGTGTTCAAAACTTGTTCTATGTGCCACATATAAGGTTAGAACTTCCAAGGTTGAGTGGATGCTTTAACGGGCAAAACTCTCCCGTGGGGTTCGTGAACATACTCGGGTAAGTGGATGCTTTAACGGGAAAAGCTTATCTGAGGAGTTCGACCTCTTTTAAAAAACCATTTGGTTGATCGTAACTGAAGATCAAATGGATGCACATAAGGCTAAGATACTTCGAAAGGAGGAATTAGTCTAAATAGAACAAGTGTTCTAAACGATGTTGCAAGTCTTGTGCTAGAAATAGCCTTGATTCATCTTTGAACACTTAGTATGATCATTAGAGGTCAATGATAAACAGAATATGATACAAGGCCCCTGAAACCGAATCTTTCCTTTAATTATTGTATCAACTGTTCCTTTACTTTCAGTACCTTATCAACTGCTTACTTTCTGTCAAGTCTTGTCCATCAAACACCTTACTTTTCAGTAACCAAAACCCAAAAACAACCCCCCAAACTGCTTTATTTAACCTCCCCTTTTCAAAAGAACAACTATTCACCTAATTCCCTTGGGTTCGACCCGTACTTACCACTGACTACCCAAAATAGTTAAGTCGCGAGTATCGGAGATATAAATTTGCTTTTGCACAGAGAACATCGCACCTTAACGACAATGCGGTGGGCTCCGTCACTTTGGCTATATAGAGATTATATATATATATATTAAGGTATGTACGAAGTTAGTTATTGCGTACATTGTTGGTATGTCTGGCAGACATATAAGCAACCCATGGGTGGATCATTGGGTAGCAGTCAAGAATATTGTTAGGTTCTTAAAGAGAACATGAGACTACATGCTCACATACATGAAATCGGATTGGTAGGAGATCATTATGTATTCCGATTGCGATTTCAGAGGATGCCTATTTGGTGAGAGATCCACGTCATGTTGTGAGGCATCTATTTAGGGAACATGACTACAAAATTTTGTCACAAGACTGCACTTATAGAAGGTATTGAAAGACCATTAAGGATAATGTGACATCAAGGAGGTAGTATATTCCAACAAAGTACAGAGTGGTCATATTTCCATAGAGCACCTTGATAAGTCATAGTTCTATGACTATTTTATATGTTAAAACCCCGTCTCTTTGTGGTTGCTTGTATATTATTTCACTACCTGTGTGTAGTTTTCGTTCGCAGGTATATTCGGAGACCATGGAAGGAATATCGGCTAAAGGGAGCCTATTTGATGATGTTTGGCGTGGAAAGAAATGA
This sequence comes from Rhodiola kirilowii, assembly GCA_033675215.1. Classification (NCBI taxonomy): domain Eukaryota; kingdom Viridiplantae; phylum Streptophyta; class Magnoliopsida; order Saxifragales; family Crassulaceae; genus Rhodiola; species Rhodiola kirilowii. The sequence goes on from CM066199.1 coordinate 41,033,834, forward strand.
AGTCCGGTATGCTCGAAGTCTGAGTCAATGAATCACGCGGACGTCTGAAGAATACTATGCGCGGAGGTCTTCTGCACTTCCTTAATAGTTAAGACGTTTGCGAATCATAAAGCAAGAGACGTCCGCGGAAAACACCTGGTCAGAGCCATACGAACGCACACTATTTTCATGCCACTGGTCTGATTTGTGCGAGCGCAAAAGCGCGGAGGGCTGAAGCATTAAAGGCGCGGAGGTCTTCTGAATTTCCATAATTGTTGAGACCTCCACGGAATATAAATCAAGAGACGTCCGCGCGTGACAACTGGCAGTCGAAATTTCCTAATTTCGAATTTGCATTCTCGGGAAGGATATAAATAGAATAAGACGAGCGAAACCCTAAATAGCTGGTTCTGGACAAAATAGAGAGGAGAAGAAGCTTGAGCGTGGATTCGTTGCTGGATTCAAGTATTAGAGTTGAGCTGCAGTTGGTGGAGGATTCATCATCAGTAATTTCGTTTCATTCTATTCAAACAACTTGATGATGTATTCTTTCGGGATGAGTAGCTAAACTCATATGTGTAGGCTAGAACCTGACATTGTGATGTTTTTGACTTGAGACCTATATTGATTTCTATGTTTTGCGTTATATTATTATGCAGTGTTTATGGAATTGATGTGCTAGCATAAGTGGAACCCTAGCGGGGGAGCTTCTGTTTGTTTGTTGATTCCGATTGTCAAAGTATACTAGCAACCTAGCGGGGATAGTAAACTAGGACACGAGTAATATACCACTAGGATTAAAAACCCTAGGTCAACTTGTTTAAATCTTCATGCAACTCTAGCGAGTTAGGGTCTTGATTATCGCTAGCGCGAGATTAAGTACTAGAATAAGAACGGGGAGCACAACCTAGCGGGGAGCTCTAAGTTGTAGAACATTAGAATTCAAAACGGTTTGGTCCATGATTTAGTCTTGCATCACAGTCGAAAGTTCTAGCCTGCACTGCTCTTTAATATTTTATACTCAAATTTGTGCGACGATTGCTCTTTAGATAATTGATCATTGTTACTTGTTTGCGTTTTTATTTACTTGCTGGAAATTTACAACCCCCATTGTCACGCTTTTACTTAGTGAACAGATTCGTATACCGATCTCTGTGGATACGACGACCCGACTTACCACTTGCTAGTCGGAGATAAAGAAAATATTATTTTTGATGGGTACAACGACGCCCGTCAAATTTTGGCGCCGTTGCTGGGGATTGGTAACGAAGAATCTCACTAAGTATTTCTTTCTTTCTTTTAGTTTTATTTTATTGTCTTTTATTTTGTCACTTGATTATTTTCTGTTTAAGTAACAATGTCACAGAGATGTGTTGAACGTGATGATGAAGAGCGAGGAAGTGTACTAGGAGATAACATGCAAGAACAGAGGCAAGGACTGCCCGCTGTTAATCAAAGATTACCACCCCCCAGAAATCAGCAATTTGTGAATGAGTTTGCTAGACATCGTGCAGCTAGACACGAGGATAACGAGGAGGAGTTGGATCGACAATACCTCGGTGGAGGAAACCATTATGGACAGTTAGCTAGGCGTCGGGATTTGGGACGCACTATGAGAGGAGTATGTGCGCCGTATATTGATGAGGCACCTTGGTGCATTAGGTTAGATGAGGACGCAGAAGACATCGAGATAAAGAGTGGGGTTATACACCACTTGCCCAAGTTTGGAGGAATGCCCGATGAGAACCCCCTAAGGCACTTGAAGGAATTTCATGGAGTTTGCATGTCCACGAAAACAGCATCGGTTCCGGAAAATATTTTTAAGTTAAAGACATTTCATTTTTCTTTAGAAAGTCAAGCTAAATCTTGGTTAATGTCTTTGCCTTCAGGTTCGATTACTTCATGGGATCAAATGCAAAGGAAGTTCATGGACAAGTACTACTCCCATTCGAAGGCGGCTCAAACAAGAAAGGAGCTCTCTATGCTTAGACAAGGACGTGGATAAACATTGTTTGATTATTTGGAGAGGTTTAGGCAATTGGAAGAGAAATGTCCGAATCATGGAATCCCACAGAGGATGCTGCTGGAATACTTCATGGATGGGATGGTTCTAATGGAAAGGAGAATGTTAGATGCCTCTGCTCAAGGGTCTATCCTTGACATGTACCCCGAGGAGATATGGGAGTTGATAGGGAAAGTTGCCGAGATCACAAGGTATTTAGAAGAAACATATAAACCTGCACCGTTGCTAACGTAAATGTACATTCTGAATTACAGGAACTGAAGAATATGGTCGCTCAAATGATGACGCAACGACCACAAAGAAATCAACAAGTGGAGTATAAGGTAAACAAGTCCACTTGTAATTCACTAAATAATGATAACGCTGTTTTTCAGGAAAGAACATAAGGCGTGAATATAGTGGGCTACATGAACAAGGGAGATTTGTCACCAAGGAGATATAATGGATATCAAGGCAACAACAAATGGCACCCTAGGCAAAATGAGGGTGGTTGGCAAAGGAACAACAACTACAATGAGGGGCAATCTTCGTACCCACAAAAGCATCCGTACAAACCACCGCACATCAAACAAGGAGAAGACAGCCCGATCAAGGAATTTAGGGATGAAGTGAGAGGCATGTTCAAAGAACTCACTGAAAAGATGGTGCAACAAGCTGGAGACGTTAATGAGCTGAAGAAGCAAGTATCTCAAATTGCCAAAGATGTTTACGAAAAGCGAGAAGACAAAGGGAAGCTACCTTCGCAAACGATCCCCAATCTAAGGCAAAATGTGAGTGTGATCGTGATAAAGGATAAAGAGGAGATGAAGGCTGGAGGAAAAGAAAAAGAGCGAGGTTTGGACTCAGCATCAGTGGAGAACGCGGACGTCTCAACAATTAATGCGCAGACGCCTGATGAATTTCTACAAATACTAGAGACGTCCGCGGAGAAAAATATGGAGACGTGCGCGGAAGTCCCAGTAAGCAATTCCCGAATTTTGAATTCTAACCCTCTTGCGCAATTGCCATTTCCCATGCAGGTTATTGAGCGCCACGAAGCTATAAATAATGGGATTCAACGGAAGGAGTGTGAAGACATGAGGACCAACGCAAAAATACAAGAATTGGAGCAAGGGTAACAAGGAGTGTTGACCAATCGGATTAGAGACCTAGGTGCCTTCACGGTGACCTGTGGCATTAGTAACACGCTTATTCCCCACTGTTTGATTGATTTGGGAGCGTCTATTAATGTGATGCCTTATGATCTATATTGTTCATTGAAACTTGGACCGGTGAAACCGATCAAGCTAACTATTGAGTTAGGCAACATGTCATGTGTTCATCCCTATGGTTTGCTTGAAAATTTAACCTTGAATGTTGGTGAAGTTGTTGTGCCTGCAGATTTTTATGTCTTGCAGATGGAGGACACCCAGACTAAGGAGTCACCAACACTCATTCTAGGACGACCTATCTTGTTTGCGACGAAGGCGAAGATTGATGTCGCTGAGAGTACTTTAATCCTCAAATATGGTGGCAAGATGGCTGAGTTTCGTGTCTTTGAGGATGACCACCAGCCTTGTGCGGGAAAACCACCTGAGATAGCTGGTAAAACATGTTTTAATAATATAACTGCTGAATCGTTGCGTTTGATTCAGGGTGTCAGTGAGCAGCTAAAGGTAACAAGGAAAACACGCCCACCGGATGAAAAACGAGTAAAGAAACAAAAGTGTGGGGTGGGTGCGCAAAAGCGGTGGACACCTAAAGAAAAGAACTGGAGATCGAAGCCACCTGATGGCGGGTGGAGCATTGAGAAACGATTAGCTTGTGGAAGTGATGAGGAGAGGAGCACGCTGAGTGGTAAGTATGACTTGGAGCAGCCATGGGATCCTAACTTGTGATTCCTAAAGAGGTAATGTCCAGCCAAGGACGTAAAACAAAGGCGCTTACTGGGAGGCAACCCGGTGTATTTTTACTTTACACATGTTAGGAGTAGGTTAATTAGTGGAATTGTGAATCTGATAATGCGCCCCGAGTGCATTTCTTTTTTATTTCTGGTGGTTTCAGGTGAATGAATGAAGAAAGGAATTCAACATCAGTGCATTTGGCGCACGTCTGGACAATTAATTGCGCGGACGTCTATACAATTATCTCGAAATCATAAGACCTCCGCGGAATGATATTATGAAGGCGTACGCGGTACATCGCAGAGCACAGCACCACCGCCACCAGAGTATTAGGGGAGTACCAGTTCCTTCGTTTGTTTTATTTATTGTCTTTTATTTTTATGTGAGTCTATTTTTGTTTGTCCATCATAACTCTTGAGTTGTACCATGAGGACACGAGTCAATTGAAGTGTGGGGTGGGATGTTATAGAGTCAGTTATGTGTCGTGTCTGTTTTAAATTTTTATTTCGCATGTTATGTGTCTTGATGAACTCGTGACGAACTGATGATGTACTGCTATGCTTTCTGATATGTCGAAATCCTATTTCCAGCTTTATATGACTATTGTGCTCATTTGACTAAAAATGCAAAATTTCAAAAATTTCGATGCTTTGTTCTTGTGAGTTGTGATATGCAGGGATGTGGAGTTGACAGAAATGTACGACAAATTGCAGGAAGTTCTGAGTTTTTGGTTCTGATGATTGAGAAAAGCGGTGGAGGTTGACGCTTCACTAGCCTAGTCCTGAGAGTAGCTCCGTCACCAAGTATACAAGTTTATTCATGCGTTCGAAGTGGTGGCGGGACAGAGAAAACGAACTGTCCATCTATAGTTGAAGTAGCTGGGAATGGGTGGGTAACCCCTACCTTGCCTCATGCAGAAAAGACGTGGATGAGAAAAGAGCGGGACGCACTCCTATGCTGTTATCCGGAGGCTATGATTGGAGTGGTTCAAGGGCGCAAATGATTATGTGGACAAGAAACAAATTCAAAAGCCGAAGGCAAACCATCAAGTAGAAAAAAGAAAAAAAATTAGAAATCTGATTGATTCAAGCAAAGATGTGTCATTTATCAAAGTCCATACAAGTTAAAGAATTCAAGACTCAACGGTATGAAAGCAGTGAATAAATCATGTGTCAGAGAAACCCGCTGACTCGATTCAAATAACCAGAACTCAGAAAAGAATGCAATGTCCGTGGTACCTATAGTGGGACTATCTCCCAATCATCCAAGGTCGTTTAGATTGCAACTCGCGAGGTAACAAGTATCGAAAAATCTATCTATACTCGCATTGTTAGAATCTTAAGCATAATAAGATTAATTGTAGGATTTGAGATTGAGATGTAAGGATTAGCATGACTAGTACATTGTAATTCGCTCTATGGCTTTGTTCTTGTTCGGGACGAACAAGTTCAAGTGTGGGGTAGTTTGATAAGTCGTAGTTCTACGATTATTTTATATGTTAACACCCCGTCTCTTAGTGGTTGACTGTATATTATTTCACTACCTGTGTGTAGTTTTCATTAGCAGGTACATTTGGAGACCATGGAAGGAATATCGGCTAAAGGGAGCCTATTTGATGATGTTTGGTGTGGAAAGAAATGAAGTCCGGTATGCTCGAAGTCTGAGTCAATGAATCACGCGGACGTCTGAAGAATACTATGCGCGGAGGTCTTCTGCATTTCCTTAATGGTTAAGACATCCGCGAATCATAAAGCAAGAGACGTCCGCGGAAAACACCTGGTCATGGCCATGCGAACGCACACTATTTTCATGCCACTGGTCTGATTTGTGCGAGCGCAAAAGCGCGGAGGGCTGAAGCATTAAAGGCGCGGAGGTCTTCTGAATTTCCATAATTGTTGAGACCTCCGCGGAATATAAATCAAGAGACGTCCGCGCGTGACAGCTGGCAGTCAAAATTTCCTAATTTCGGATTTGCATTCTCGGGAAGGATATAAATAGAATAAGACGAGCGAAACCCTAAATAGCTGGTTCTGGATGAAATAGAGAGGAGAAGAAGCTTGAGCGTGGATTCGTTGCTGGATTCAAGTATTAGAGTTGACCTGCAGTTGGTGGAGGATTCATCATCAGTAATTTCGTTTCATTCTATTCAAACAACTTGATGATGTATTCTTTCGGGATGAGTAGCTAAACTCATATGTGTAGGCTAGAACCCGACATTGTGATGTTTTGACTTGAGACCTATATTGATTTCTATGTTTTGCGTTATATTATTATGCAGTGTTTATGGAATTGATGTGCTAGCATAAGTGGAACCCTAGCGGGGGAGCTTCTGTTTGTTTGTTGATTCCGATTGTCAAAGTATACTAGCAACCTAGCGGGGATAGTAAACCTAGGACACGAGTAATATACCACTAGGATTAAAAACCCTAGGACAACTTGTTTAAATCTTCATGCAACTCTAGCGAGTTAGGGTCTTGATTATCGCTAGCGCGAGATTAAGTACTAGAATAAGAACGGGGAGCACAACCTAGCGGGGAGCTCTAAGTTGTAGAATATTAGAATTCAAAACGGTTTGGTCCATGATTTAGTCTTGCATCACAGTCAAAAGTTCTAGCCTGCACTGCTCTTTAATATTTTATACTCGAATTTGTGCGACGATTGCTCTTTAGATAATTGATCATTGTTACTTGTTTGCGTTTTTGTTTACTTCCTGGAAATTTACAACCCCCATTGTCACGCTTTTACTTAGTGAACAGATTCTTATACCGATCTCTGTGCATACGACGACCCGACTTACCACTTGCTAGTCGGAGATAAAAAAAATATTATTTTTGACAGGTACAACGACGCCCGTCACACCTTGAGTCAAAACTCCATGATTAGCACCCAAGGTGTTTCACTAGCGTACTGCTTATATGGGTGTAATCAAATTTGAGAATATCCAGATTTAGTGGGAGTTTGTGTTGTGATTATGTTTTGCTCTATGATGTATATGGATCCTGTACATTGCACTTTGTTATATTTTGGTTTAAGGATTGATCTCCGTAAAGTAAAGGTGACCAGTTGGAAATAGACATGTGTAGATCACAGTTCATGTAATTTCCATGCAACATATCCATGATTGATCTGTGTCATTTGGTTGTACTAATATACGTGACAAGTTTGGTCCCGTAACGATTAATGCTACGAATGCTGACTTGATCCTATGTTAGTATAATTGATGGACGAGATTGTTTTCGGATATACTCTATATGATAGTACATTTGATATCACTAAGGTTGCACATCTAGTTGAATTTACATTTATGATCCAGTGGGAGATTGTTAGATTATTTTGAATAAGCAAATATTTTGGATCATATTGTAAATGGTTTAAGATGTGTATACTATCATGGTATATAAGTCAATAATAAAGTGATCCATTAGATAGTTGGCTTTAGAGTATATAAATTAAGGTGATCATGGAATATTAAACATATGTGTGTAGATACCGGTTCGTAAATACGTTTCTTTTGAGGGGAAGGATTCGTAATTATGAAAACTTATAGCAGTTATGTACACTGCTATATATAGGTAGCGGTTCCCAGTTTCACGTACGCTCTCAGTTCTTTTTTTCTCTAAAATACTTACTGGTTAAGGTTGTATGAAGAAACTAGAAGATCCACTGCCGGTGACAACCAGAAGAGTTCAGAGTCATCAACGGAGGTTTGTTGATCCTCTTCTCTAATTTATTTGTGCTTGATTAACATGATATTGGGTATTACAATCTTGGATATGAATTTATTCTAACAAAGAAACCTGGCTAAACAGCAGAGAACTAAAAGACCTGCACAAGACCTGCCTACCTATCATTATTAACCTGTACAAAATTTCTATAGATGGACCCTTCTTTTTTTATTAAAGTTGGGTCGGTGCCAGAGGTTTATTACTGGGTCCAAAACTCTTGAACCATGGCTAATACAGGGAAGGCCCTCAAGCGCCGATCCAAGAAAACCCGAACATAACAACGCCGAATGGGCCAAAAAATGAAAACGACAAGGGAAGCTATAAATTAACTACCCTGCGAAGATCCTAGAAGAGGATGCGTGTCGCGACGAGCCATGTAGGAGCGGGGGTTGAAGTCTCCGCTTGAGAGTGAGGAGGACCGGAGGTGCCTTGTCTGCACCAAACTGGAAGTCGAAGGTAATCTCCTTTGATAGCCTTGCGCGCCGCCAGAGGGAGATCTTCCAGTTTGTCAGTGATGAGAGGAATTGGATGCGTGAAAGCTAAAGCGAGGGCTGCATTGTTCCTTTCAGGTTGGATCCTCATGATCTTGATGCCTTTGAGGGCGTCCTTAAGGATATTCCAACTATTGAAATGATCCCAGGGGCCATGGAACGTATCTGCTTGAAGAATCTAAAAATTTTCTTATAGAAGAATGGGTTGCCCGGGACTCGATCCCGGAACTAGTCGAATGGATTAGAATATTTTATTTTTCAAAAACAAAAAGATAAAAAGACTCTCTCCAAACCGTGTTTGCATTTTTCATTGCACACAGCTTTCCCTATGTATACATCTAAAACTCAGTTCTTTCCCTATAGGGGATTCTAAGAACATTGTTGAATAGTGATTTGATTCAACACCTAGGAAAAAGATCAGGTGAGAAGTATGCATATTTTTAAGAAATAAGAATTTATCCTGTCCATTGATTATAAAGATCCAACAGTGGTGATTAAATAGAATATTTAGAATATATTTAATGATAAATACGGTTAAAGGGTATATTTGTAATTCAATTTTGCATCAATCGTGGTATCGACTGATTCGTTTCTGATTGTTCGCAATCCATTCATATGCCTCTTTCCCGTTTCAAATCCTGGTTGAGATCTTTCCTTGTTCGCGTACCAATTCGTGCCGCATCCCTAGCGTTCAGTTCGTCCCCAATCAGATTCAGTTCGTAAAAATTAATCTACGTTCAGTCGTCCCCAATCAGATTCAGATTCAGTTCGTAAAAATGTGAGCTCGAGTACCCTATCGGCTACCCGACCTAAGTTGCTCGTGCACCCTATCGTCTACCCGATCAATCCCTGTGTTTACTACGGACTATGCTTTGATATATACGGATAATGCAATGATTTCTACGGACTATGCTGTGGAAATTACGGATAATGCTATGATTGTGAGCTAGGGTACCCGATCGGCTACCCGACCTAAGTTGCTCGATCAATCCCTGTGTTTACTACGGACTATGCTTTGATATATACGGATAATGCAATGATTTATACGGACTATGCTATGGAAAATACGGATAATGCTCGGACGCCGATTTTCGAACCATCGTCGTCGTGATTTCTGGTGTTCGGACGCCGATTTTCGAACCATCCTCGTCGTGTTTTCCGAATCGATGGCGGCGGTTGTGCGGGTGTCTGTAGCTTCTATTTCGAAGCACAAGTTGGTTTGGGTTTTGCGAATCGATTGCGGAGGTTTGCATCGTCCGTAGCTTGTATTACGAAACACAAGTGATTAGGGTTTGGTTCGTAACCAACGATAGCAGTTTTGGATTTTTTGGGATGATACTGCCCCTGTATGCGTAATACGACGTGTTTTTGGTTAAAATTTTAGACAAATCGTAGCTGTTGATTATCAAAAATTAATGGACAAGATAAATTCTCATTTCTCATCTTAAAGTCACTTCTCACCGGATCTCAACCCTCAACACCTAATGTATAAACAATTTTTTGATTATTTAAAGTTTAATTTTGTCTCTCTTTTATGTTCTGAGTTCCACCCTTTTTCTATCTAAAGAATGAATCAAATGAAAAACGGAGTTGGATTATTAATGGTTATTTGATTTTCAAAATTTTGATCAAATGCATGCACGAGAATTCCACTTGTTTAGTCGACAGCAAAGCCAACATTTGCTCGACGCAGGAGAAGACACTATGATCTACAATCTCCAGCCGGCCAGCTAGAAGAAGAGTACCTTTGTTACTCCTGACAATGTAACCGCATTGAGAGGTCGTTCCCTTCAGCAGGAGGAAGCCAACCAATCCAAGAACCAGGAAGGGTCTTGCGAGGAGCCTCCACATGAAGCAGATCCAACGCCAACTGATTGTGTTAGTATGGCATGTAGTTTGGCAACTTAGTATAGTTGTTCTAGCTTTTGTTCAAGACTGGAAGAGACAACTGTCCTAGAACAAGTTGAAACAGAAGAAGTGTTTCCTAAATCAGATTAGGAAACCTAGTCGACCGTTGGAAGATTAAGGCGGTTGCACATCAGTGGACAGAAGTTGGAAGTTTCCATATTCGGATTTGGAAACTTGTCTAAGCCGACTTAGCACAACTCTGACGCAGCAGTGAATTTCCTAAATCATATTAGTCGAGTCAGGTGCTTATAGATTATTGGAAATATCCTTGGAGTCGGTTGCTTGCGCTTGAAGCTATCTTAGTCGAGAAGATAATCGAAGGTTGCTTAATCTAGTTTGAAGATTCGAACGGAGGATTATCTACAAGAGATATGCACAAGAGATTAGGAAAGATTTCCTAAAGATAGAGGCGGTTTAGTTTAGGAATCCTTATTGTTTTAGGGTTTCGACCGCTCTATATAAGGAGTGCTAATACTCGGTTATTAGCAGCACTCACGGAGATACAATACACGCTCATACTCATTGAAGGGAGGAGGAGGCAAACGGCGGTGAATCAATCGTAACTGGTTATTCACGACGCACGTATACGGTTGGAGAACTAACCGTCACTGGTTACTCGAAGGCGCTCGGATCAATCTGCATTGGTGCTCAACAGATTGATCGAAGGACGAAGCTGAAGGCTCGCACTGAAATTCTGTTACTGCGCATTCGGGAGAAGGCGCTGATTCTCACGGAGAATCATTCTGGTGGATACGGAGCGGGAGCGAAGATCTAAGGGGAGACCTAGATTTCAATTACTAGAGTGTCCGAGGCTCAGGTTGTTTAAGAGGGATTCTGTAAACGGTAAACCCTGTACTTGCAATACTCAATAATAGTGAATTGCTATCCACCGGGCTAGAGAACGCCCCTCAGACGTAGGCTCGTTAACGCCGAACTGGGTAACAACTTTGCGTGTCGTTTTATTTCCGCATTACTTGTTTTAGCGCATAAGTTGTTTTAGGATTTGCTCTGGATCTCGACCAGAACAACATCTCATCTACCAGGGGAAGATTTCACTTGGTATCAAAGCAAATACTCGACACAGAGAGTAAGATCCGAAGGCTGGTGAGATGGATTTAAGAGAAGGGCAGAACATCACGAGACCTCCTCTGCTCGAAGGAAACAAATATGGCTACTGGAGGGTACGAATGAAGGCGTTTCTAAAGTCTCAAGACGAATCAGTCTGGGAAGCTGTTGAACAAGGATGGACTCACCCAGTGGCTACCGACGAAAAAGGTAAGGTTAGCCTTCTTGCTAAAGACAAGTGGACTGAGGTTCAAAAGAAAGCTGAAGCGGCGAACTCTAAAGCAATGAATGCCATATTCTCGGGAGTTGATGGAAAGAATTTCAAGATGATTTCTACCTGTGAAATTGCGAAGAAGGCTTGGGACATTCTTCAAACTGCTCATGAAGGTACATCCAAAGTTAAAATTTCTAGAATGGAGACGGTCACATCAAAGTTCGAAAACCTAAGAATGCAGGAGGACGAGACAATAGCTGACTTCAATACTCGGGTTCTCGACATCTCTAATGAAGCATTCGCGCTTGGAGAACCAATGTCTGAAGAAACACTGGTAAGGAAAGTGCTGAGGTCGCTAACCAAGCGGTACGCTATGAAGGCTCTTGCTGTCAAGGAAGCAAACGATGTAAAGACCATGAGGTTGGATGAACTGATGGGATCTCTTCAGTCCCATGAGATGGACATGAATGAAGAAGATCAACTCGGGAAAGATAAAAGCGTTGGTCTAAAAACCGAAGTCTCAGTTGTGCCAGACAAGATGGGAGACCTATCAGAACAACAGTAAGCCATGTTTGCCAAAAACTTTGGAAAGTTTATGAGGAGGCAGTACGGTAAAGGGACTGAGTCCGGTCAGCCGCCTAACTCAAGATTCCAGAAGAATGATGGAGGATATAAAAAGAACCAATCTGGAGACTCCGATCCTAACAAATGCAAAGGGATACAATGCAGAGAATGTGAGGGCTATGGTCATATCCGGGCAGAATGTATTAACACACAGAAGAAAAAGAATGCATATGCTGTGAATTGGAGTGATAGTGACTCTGAGGGGGAAACCAACAACTTTGTTGCTCTTACCGGATGTGTCAAACCCAAAAAGGACCAAAGCATAGAAGAGGAGACCATGAAATCTCCTGAAGATCACACTCTATATTCTAGCTACAGTGACCATGATGAAATTACTGATGAGAAAATTGCTAACAACTACAAAGATCTATATCAACAATGGCTGGTTGATATCAAGCGAAAAATAGATCTACAGAACTCTCTAGAAGATCTAACTGCAGAAAAGGAGAAGCTCAAGAAAGAGGTTAGCACCTTAAAACTAAATTATCAGCAGACTATTACTGATCTCAAAGCCCAGTTGATGGCAGCGACAAACAAAAGAGCTGAGCTAAGCTCTCAAAAAACGGAGTTACTGGCAGTTATATCCTCCCTGAAACTTCGAAGTAACGACTACCAAGGAGATCATTCAGGAGATACAGATGACCTAAAGCAAGAAAATGATACTCTGAAAAGAAGAGAGGTAAATCTTACTGATATTATTGATTCCCTCAAATGTGAAATCGAAACAGGCAAACTTGCTCATGAGGCGACAATAGAAGAGCTGAATCACTTGAAAAAGACAGTCAAAATGCTGAACTCTGGAACAAAAGATCTAGACTCTATTCTGGGAGCACAAAGGATAGGGGGTGGTCATAAAGGGCTTGGATTTACTCGAGGATCAAGCTCCGGAAAGACGGCTTTTGTTAAGGTTGTGCCACAACTACTACCACAACTTGTTCCAGCTGAACATCGTACTCAAAAAAAATCTTTTGCTAAGCCAGAACCGGAAACTATTCCAGCCAATCATTTCCCACAAAGAAAATTATCTTGGCTTACCACACGACATTCCACAAGACAGCGAGACAGACGAAGATGTTTCTTCTGTAATCAAATGGGACACATTAAGGCAAGATGTCATGAGTTTCATATGTCCTTCAGAAAGGTGAAACAAGTTCAGAAACCACGAATGAACCAAGTTTGGAGAGTTAAGCAAAGAAGTGAAGTGTGCTATGTTGCATTCAGTTCGTCCAGTCATCTGAAGAAAGAAAAGTGGTACTTTGATAGTGGATGTTCGAGACATATGACTGGCAATCCCGAGTTTCTAACAAGTATAGAAGAATGCAAAGGAAGTTCTAATGTGACTTTTGGTGATGGTGTAGAGAGCAAAGTCATTGGGAAAGGAATCCTAAATGTTCAAGGTCTGCCCAGATTGAAAGAAGTTCTTCTTGTCAAAGGTTTACAGGCCAATCTTATCAGCATAAGTCAGTTGTGCGATGGAGAGCATCATGTTCAATTCTCCCAGGATGAATGCGTGGTGTTAAACCAGAAGAATGAACCAGTCCTCACAGGAAGAAGGTCGTCAAATAACTGCTATCTTCTCAACCTAGGTAAACCCAATGCTGAAACAACATGCTTACTGAGCCGTACTGAAGAGATGAACTTATGGAATCAGCGAATGGGACATGTGAACCTTAGAACATTACAGAAGATTACTTCAGAGGGGCTTGTTCGAGGCATTCCCAGAGTTCGAGGAGAACTTAACATTATTTGCGGAGACTGTCAGATTGGAAAACAAATCAAAGTCCCTCACAAGAGCACCACTCAGATTAATACAAGCAGACCCCTAGAACTGCTTCATATTGACCTAATGGGGCCTATGCAAGTGGAAAGTTATTCTGGCAAAAGGTATGTTCTTGTTTGTGTTGACGATTTCACAAGGTTCACCTGGCCTTGTTTTTTGAGAGAAAAGTTAGATGCAGTTCAGGTGTTTGTTCAGCTGTGCACTCAACTGGAACGCGAAAGAGAGGATAAAGACGAGCATATAGTAAAAATTAGAAGTGATCATGGGAAAGAGTTTGAGAATGCTGCTCTTGCTGATTTCTGTTCAAAAAGAGGAATTATACAACAATTCTCTTCTCCTATCACTCCTCAACAGAATGGAGTTGTGGAGAGAGAGAATCGAACTATTCAGGAGATGACTCGAGTTATGCTTCACACAAAGAAGGTGCCTTTAAAATTTTGGGCGGAAGCAATGAATATAGCCTGCTATGTCATTAACAGAGTGACGATTCGATCCGGAACAGAGAAGACTTGCTACGAGTTATGGAAGGGTAAACGACCTACAGTAAAGTACTTTCATGTCTTCGGAAGCCAGTGCTATATTCTCAGAGATCGAGAGTACCTGCAGAAGCTAGATCCTAAAAGTGATGAAGGGATCTTTCTGGGTTATTCTACTAACAGCAGGGCATATCGTGTCTACAACAAGCGCACTGGAGTCGTCATGGAATCCATTAATGTGGTTGTTCAAGATGTTGTGCCAGAAGCTTCTGAGACACATGCTGCCGATGATGATGATACTCCGTCCCTTCCAGATCAATTGGGAATCAATTGTCCCAACACAACTATCATTTCTAACACAGATCCCAAACTTCCGACCTCGAATGACAATCAGCCAGAAGGAGATAATAATCCAGATACAACATATCCTGATTCCCCACGTGTCCTTCATCCCTCAAGGGCCATCGAGAAGAATCATCCCATCAGCGAGGTGATTGGTGATCTAAATGAAGGCATCATTACTAGAGGTAAACAAGTAAACTTTCGAGATCTGGCTGGCTTTGCATGCTTCATATCCTCTATCGAACCCAAGAACGTCAAGGAAGCCATCAATGATGAATACTGGGTTGTTGCCATGCAAGAATAACTTGGTGAATTTCAGCGCAATGATGTTTGGGACCTTGTTCCACGTCCTGATAATGTGAATGTTATTGGCACGAAGTGGATTTTCAAGAACAAGTCTGATGAGCAAGGAAACATCACTAGAAACAAGGCAAGACTTGTGGCTCAAGGCTATACTCAGATTGAAGGAATAGACTTTGATGAGACATTTGCCTCTGTTGCTCGTTTGGAAGCCATTCGACTTCTCTTAGCTCTTGCATGCCACCTGAAGTTCAAGTTGTTTCAGATGGACGTGAAGAGTGCTTTTCTCAACGGGGTGCTAAATGAAGAAGTTTATGTAGCTCAACCAAAGGGTTTCAAAGATCCTCATCACCCGGAATATGTGTATCACCTGAAGAAGGCTCTATATGGTCTTAAACAGGCGCCCAGGGCCTGGTATGAGCGGCTTACAGAGTTCCTTGTCTCTCATGAATATGTGCGAGGGGGAGTAGATAAGACGCTGTTTGTGAAGCACACAGGGTCAGACTTCATCATTGCTCAGATTTACGTGGATGATATTGTGTTCGGCTCTAGCAGACAGACGCTGGTGGACAAATTTGTTGAACAAATGAAAAGCGAATTCCAGATGAGCATGGTAGGAGAGATGAGTTATTTCCTAGGGTTACAAGTTAAACAGAAGGCAGATGGAATCTTTATCTCCCAAAGCAAGTATGCAAGGAACCTTATCAAGAAGTTTAATCTGGAGAAAGCAACTCATAAGAGAACCCCTACTGCAACTCATGTGAAGGTCACAAAGGATGATGCTGGTACTAAGGTGGATCAAACCTTGTACAGAAGCATGATTGGCAGTCTTCTATACCTAACATCCAGTAGACCGGACATTGCTCATGCAGTTGGTGTCTGTGCCAGATATCAAGCTAATCCCAAGGAGAGTCACCTGATGAATGTGAAAAGAATTATCAGATATGTTTGTGGAACAGCTGACTATGGTCTGTGGTATACCAAGGATACTAACGCATGTCTGGTAGGCTATTGTGATGCAGATTGGGCTGGGAATGCAGAGGATCGCAAAAGTACCTCTGGAGGATGTTTCTTTCTAGGAAACAATCTGGTCTCTTGGTTCAGTAAGAAGCAGAATAGTATATCCTTATCTACCGCTGAAGCAGAATATATTGCAGCCGGAAGTTGTTGTACCCAGATGGTATGGATGAAACAGATGCTAGAGAAATACGGGGTAAAACAAGGTATGATGACTCTCTACTGTGACAACATGAGTGCCATCAATATATCTAAGAATCCGGTACAACATTCTAGAACAAAGCATATCGATATCAGGCATCATTTCATTCGGGAACTTGTAGAAAAGAAGACTCTCACCCTGACCCATGTATCAACGGAGAAACAGCTTGCAGACATATTCACAAAGGCTTTGGACAATCTTCAGTTTGAGACACTTAGATCCTCTCTGGGTCTGTGTGTCATTGACAACTAAGTGGTTTCGGATCAGGGTGGTCAACCGGTTCTCTCTTATCTATACGTGATAGGTTGACCTGGAGGCAGTATGGATAGAATGAGTTTCAAAGGATTTTCAAGGTATTTCGTATTCTCTGCATCTTGTGAAGTCGTGGTACTCCCTTGTCACTTTATGGCAAAAAGGGGGAGTAAATTTTGGAGTTTGAAATCTCCTTAAAAGATTCGTTGTGCTTTTATTGTGTAAGGAGTTTGAAATCTCCTCAAAGATTCAGTTGGTAGCTTAGTTAGTAGCACAGCTAGGGAGTTTGAAATCTTCTCAAAGATTCAACTGTATTAGTAGTACAGGTAGCTTCAAATAGGTAGTTTTGCCAAAAATGCCAAGGGGGAGATTGTTAGTATGGCATGTAGTTTGGCAAAACTTAGTATAGTTGTTCTAGCTGTTGTTCAAGACTAGAAGAGACAACTGTCCTAAAACAAGTTGAAACAGAAGAAGTGTTTCCTAAATCAGATTAGGAAACCTAGTCGACCGTTGGAAGATCAAGGCGGTTGCACATCAGTGGACAGAAGTTGGAAGTTTCCATATTCGGATTTGGAAACTTGTCTAAGCCGACTTAGCACAACTCTGACGCAGCAGTGAATTTCCTAAATCATATTAGTCGAGTCAGGTGCTTATGGATTATTGGAAATATCCTTGGAGTCGGTTGCTTGCGCTTGAAGCTATCTTAGTCGAGAAGATAATCGAAGGTTGCTTAATCTAGTTTGAAGATTCGAACGGAGGATTATCTACAAGAGATTTGCGCAAGAGATTAGGAAAGATTTCCTAAAGATAGAGGCGGTTTAGTTTAGGAATCCTTATTGTTTTAGGGTTTCGACCGCTCTATATAAGGAGTGCTAATACTCGGTTATTAGCAGCACTCACGGAGATACAATACATGCTCATACTCATTGAAGGGAGGAGGAGGCAAACGGCGGTGAATCAATCGTAACTGGTTATTCACGACGCACGTATACGGCTGGAGAACTAACCGTCACTGGTTACTCGAAGGCGCTCAGATCAATCTGCATTGGTGCTCAACAGATTGATCGAAGGACGAAGCTGAAGGCTCGCACTGAAATTCTGTTACTGCGCATTCGGGAGAAGGCGCTGATTCTCACGGAGAATCATTCTGGTGGATACGGAGCGGGAGCGAAGATCTAGGGGGAGACCTAGATTGCAATTACTAGAGTGTCCGAGGCTCAGGTTGTTTAAGAGGGATTCTGTAAACGGTAAACCCTGTACTCGCAATACTCAATAATAGTGAATTGCTATCCACCGGGCTAGAGAACGACCCCCAGACGTAGGCTCGTTAACGCCGAACTGGGTAACAACTTTGCGTGTCGTTTTATTTCCGCATTACTTGTTTTAGCGCATAAGTTGTTTTAGGATTTGCTCTGGATCTCGACCAGAACAACATCTCATCTACCGGGGGAAGATTTCAGATTGTTGAGACTATTCTGGAACGGGACATTGATGAACGTGGCAAGAGATATTGTCCAACGAGTGGCCTTGTAGATAATGTCCCCTGGACGCTCATCATGAATACGTTTGTTACGCGCGCACCAAACCTCCCAAAGAGTACAGCTAGCTAGAGACATGGCCAAGCAATCCATATACCTTTTACAATTTATGGACGAGAACCTTGAGCGAGTCAAGTGAGATATGGAGCGAGGTTGAGGTCTATCAAAGACTCTGGCCATGAACTTCCAAGCTCCGGCAGCTAGATCGCTGTGTATAAAAAGGTGATCTTGAGTTTCCACCGTTGGTTGGGAGCAGCAGGAGCATTTAGAAGGAAGACAAAAGCCCAAACCTTGGACTGCGTCGTCGGTAGGAATGACTTTGTGGAAAAATTTCCAAAGAAAGCCGCTAATTTTTGAAGGGATCCAATTCTTCCAAATAACCAAAAAGATGGGGCTAGTTAGCTGTTGTATCTGCCTGGAAGAGTAGTACCTTTTGACAGAGAAAGTGCTTGTTTGCGAGGCTCTCCGTAGTAGAGTATCCGGACGATTAGAAAGGGTGATGTTGGACAAAATCCTTTGGACCATGGATGGGAGGAGCTCAGCGGCTTTAATGATGATGTCTGGGTCATTCTTAACGTCACGGATGGACCAGTTTGCAGCCTCTTTGGGAATAGTAATGTCTAACCAGTCACAGAAGTGAGACATGTTGATCTTGCCGGCACCCACAGCCCAAGTGCTTTCTCTACGAAGCCGACGAGTATACGGGTGTATAGATCTCCAAATGGCCGACGAGGTAGAGGTGTACATGAATCTGTTCCTCGCATAGGTGGCCCATACCGAGTTATTAAGTAAAAATTTCCACGCAAGCTTAGCCATCAAAGCATGTTTCATGTCAAGCAGCTTTTTAATGCCAAGACCTTCCAAGAAGCCGGATTGCTCAGTACTAATGATGTTTGGGAGGAGTTTCTTAAGCCTGGTGTTCAATATACTGGATATGATCTTGTGGAAGAAGTTGCACAGGCTTATAGGACAAAGTTGGTTGAGAGAACAAACATGTTTAGCCTTTGGCAGGAGAATTATGTTTCTAGCCGAGATGATCTTAGGAAGCATCTGCCCTTGGGAGAAGGCATGAATAGCTGTAACTACGTCCTCTTTAATAATGGACCAGCAGGCGACGTAGAATTTGCCTGTGAAACCGTCAGGGCCCGGCGAGCTGCTGTGGTTCATTGTACTTAGAACGTCCTGAATCTCATCCTCGTCAGGTATGCGCCCTAGGTCCAGGTTTTGATCATCCGAGATTGAGCTATGGATGAGATCTTCCACCAAAATATCTGCGTGCTGTGAAAGGTCACAGAACAGAGCTTTGAAATGACTAGCAGCGGCTTGACCAATGATATCCACATCGTCAGTGCAAGAGCCATCTTCCCGACGAAGGCGGATACTATTATATAGATACGACGGGCCTTAATGGACACATGAAATAGATTCGTGTTACGCTCCCCATCTCGAATCCAGTTGATTCTCGATTTCTCCTCAAGAATGCTGTATTGATACAATGATACCGAAGAGCAGTGGAAAGGTCTTTCTTTGCCTGGACAACCGCTTGATGCATGACATTGTCCCAGCCTTGTTGAAGCTGACCCTCCAACTCCTCTATCAGGCTTTGGGTGTTTATGACCCTCTTGTTAACATCTCCAAAAGTATTCCAGTTCCATTTAGTTAAACAAGTCCGCAATCTTTTCAGTTTCAGGCCGAAATTAATCAGAGGATTCTTATGAGCATTGCCTGACCAATTCGACGAGACAAGATTTATGAACTCATCATGCATGGTCCAAGCGCCCATAAATTTGAAGCCTCTCTTGCGTTTGGAAGCAGCGGCAAGAGCGATAAGAAGAGGACAGTGATCTGAGGAGACACGAGGTAGGTGTGTCACCTGTAAATCAGGAAAGAACGCCATGGCATTCCCATTCAAAAGGACCCTGTCAAGCCACTCCCAAATGCAATTATTGCCTTGTTTCGACCAGGTAAACGGGGAACCAGAAAAACCGGCATCGAAGATTCCTACATGAACCATGAAGGTATTAAAATCTGAGATGGCAGAATGATTAGAAGCGTTACCTCCTTTCTTTTCATTCCACGAGGATATAACATTGAAATCACCAGCAAGAACCCATGGTCCTTGCGTTTGTTGGGAAATTAGGCCGAGCTCATCCCAAACAAGATTTCTAATCGTTTGATCCACAGAAGCATAGATGAAGCTGCACGTAAACTCTCTGTCTTCGTATCTTACTTTGGTGGTGATCTGTTGGGTAGAATGGCTGAGAATGTGAACCTGAAAAGTTTCGTCCTAGAGAAGCCAGATGTGCGAGTTATCTAGACTGCAATGGGTGAAATAGGGGAACTTTAGGGCCGAGGTGAACTTACTCAGCGAGTTAGCATCAGTCTTAGGTTCCAGAATAGCCACGAGACCAAACTTGTGCGTGTCTTTCAAAATCTTGAGGTAATCCTTGGTGCTTTTATTCGACACTCCTCTAGCATTCCAACAAAGGATGTTGTGTATCATTGATCCACTGATTGGGAGCAGTACTTGCTGTTGTTCGCATCATTTGAAGGACCATCGGCGATCGGTAGACTGCCATTGGCTGTAGGATTGACGGGGCAGGACGTGGACTTATCCTTACCCTCGTCAGTTAAAATGGAGAGCCGCCCTTCGTGGGACAGCCGAGTGAGCGAGGAGTTTATTATGGACCTCTCTTCCTTGGACAAGATAAGGTGTGGTAAAATGGTGTTGTATTCCTCCAAATTTTTTTCCATATTTTCCATGTCGCCCATGCTTTGTGATCTGGGAAGATGCGAGCTCGGCTGAGTTACAGTCCCAGTGTTCTAAGTGAGGCTATGCTCCCTCCCACAGGGACGAAGATGTTCCATGCTAGGTTGACCTATGGCCTGCTGTAGGCCTCGGTAATGGGCCGGGTCGGGCTTACCCGACCCTAATCAGTTCGGGTGCGGGCTGGGTTTGACTCTAATTAATATGATCCTTCTGTATTTTTCGGGTCGGGTCGGGCTGCATATACCTAAAATATAGGAGCCCACGGGCTACACATGGGCCGGGTCAAAATCGGGTTTACTCGGGCTTTCAAAGCCATTTTATAAATAAAAATGCAATAATATTTTTTTTTCTTCTGTTGTGCCTCAGAAATGACCTCACAGCATTCGGTCACTTAAACCACCATCAAACGACATCCTAACTCGCTATGCATTTGCCAAACTACTAATAACTACACATTACAAAGCCAAAATAATGCAACCAATGTTTCAGCAAATCCAAAAAGGACGTTTGTAGGCAGCAACGGTGATAAGGCAGTGCATTGCGAGGGTTGAGGCGAGGCAATTTATCTGCAGCTGGGAGATTCGCGGGTCACTAAAACCCTTTTCATCATCAAGAGCATCAGGAGTTTGTTACTACTATGAAATGTATCTGATTCTAACATATTACATTTTCCTACCACAATAACCAGAAGCTAATACATTGGAAAAAGGTTTTGCAGTCTAATATCAGTAAGCAGCTTCATCCTTCAACTGCAAAAGGTAAAAGAAAACTACTTAGTAAACAAATATGGCACTACATAATTTATCAAAATACATGATATTGCATACACAAATATAACGGATGAACTGTGAAGTAATTATAATAAATATACAAATATAAGTTCCAAAATAGAACCTCCTTCATCATCAAAAAGCTAAACTATGAAGAACACAGCAGCATAATCACAACAGATACATATTTTGATCACAACAGCTTAATCACAACAACAAAATAACAGTAATGAGTTCAGAAATAGAACCTTTCACAACAGCTTAATCACAACGACATAATAACAGTAAAGAATCAAATCGGAGAGAATCAAAAACTTAAATACAGATTAATAGATCTACGCA
This sequence comes from Rhodiola kirilowii, assembly GCA_033675215.1. Lineage (NCBI taxonomy): Eukaryota > Viridiplantae > Streptophyta > Magnoliopsida > Saxifragales > Crassulaceae > Rhodiola > Rhodiola kirilowii. The sequence goes on from CM066199.1 coordinate 41,055,535, forward strand.
GTAAGGAAAATAAATAAAAAATTACCATCAAAAGGAAAACAGATAGATCTGCACCAATCGAATCAGAAATGCGACGATGAATGCTAGAGATGTGAGATTGTGAGCGAGATTTCGTCGGAAATCTTAAGAGTTTGAAATCGACGAGAGAGTCAGGAGCGGATGAGAGAGACATGAGCGGATGAGAGAGACAGTCAAACTTGGTTAGGGTTTCGTAGAATATGAAGTATATATATCGGGCTTAATTCAGGTCGGGCTGTCGGGTAGGTTCGGGTTTCAAATAGTAGGCCCTGGCCCAGTTATTTGTAAATCGGGTCGGGTTAAATTCGGCCCGTTACTCGGGTCGGGTCGGGTCACGGGTCATCGGGTCAAAGGGCTTTAAAGGGCCTGTTTTGGGCTCAGGGCCTGATGCCGAGGCCTAGCCTGCTGTGTTTCTGTGGTCTCTGACTTCTGCGTCTCGCTCTGCACGAGGTTATAGCCGTTGGCATGAGAAGACAACATCTTGTCGTCCTTTTTTGATTTGGACAGCTCGTCTTGCTTTGTGTAGGGCTGAAAAGGAGACGATACGCTCGTGAGATACTCGTGAACAAACTCGGTCAAAGCTCGAATCGAAACTAAATGAGTCGAGCACGAGCATAAATTTTTAGCTCGTTTATTAAACGAGTCGAGTACGAGCAAGGTAATACTCGACTCGTATGTACTCGTGAACAACTCGATTAAATACTCAATATACTACTCGGTTATTCCATATGAATTACTAGAATGTAATAGGCTTTATCCTATATAATCCCAAAAAAATTCATTGGATTAAGTAGATTGGATTTTGAAGTGGGAGTGTTCCTCTATATATACTCATTCATCCTATTAGTTTTGTAATGAACATCCAATGTGGGACAAAAGTAAATATTACAAAGAAGGAAGGAAAAGTTAAAAAGTAAGTGAAGTCATAATGTCCCACATTGGTCCCTATTCATGTCTTTGGTTCACAAATGATTATAAAAGGGGAAGTAAGCCTATCCATTCAAACACAAGTTAGGATTCTTTGGGATAGACTTCTCTTGGACTTTTTGGTCCTTGGGTCGCTATTGGATTCCAATATTAAATGCTTTATATTTGCTCATGCAAACGAGCTTTAAATTCAAGCAGTTTTTAGTGGTATGAGCACTTCAAATTCGAGTTTACGATTCGAGTACGAGTCGAGCTCGAGTAATATGAAATTTTTTTGAGTCGAGTTTGAACAAGACTTATTGAAGCTCGTCGAGTTTCAAGTCGAGTTCGAGTATGGTATATATCCATTCGAGTCGAGTTCGAGCAGCTTACTACTCGACTCGAGTCGAGTTCGAGCAGCTTACTACTCGACTCGACTCGGCTCGTTTGCAGCCCTAGCTTTGTGATAGAAGAGAGTCATTGTACCTCGTTCTGGAGGACAATATCCTTCGTACCTTTTGTCTTTTTGTCTGCTTGTATTGCCGAGGCTATTCTGAGATGTTTATAGGCTTTCTTTGTTTGTTTCTTGTTTTGAACTAGTTTCCAGCCTAGGTTTCTCTGAGGGCATTGCGGCTTGGCCCTTGCTTTTTATCTCTTCTGGTCTATTGCTCTGTCCTGCTTTGTCTGCTTTTGGAGCTAGTTTGGGGGATGCGCCTATCTGGACAACTGGAAGGCCGTGTTCATCACGTGCCTCCCAAATCTTTTGTTCTTCCTCCAGCCGTAGCCTCGCCTTTCTGTAGGTTGCTAGCTGGTGGCCGTGAAGACGGCACTTAGAACAATAGAAAAGCTTATTCTCATAGATCAGTTTAACCCAGAAGCCGGTTTGAAGACCAGTGGCAATCCACACAGAATCTGGTAAGGTGCTGGTTACGTCTATTTCCATTCAAACCCTAGCGAAACTGGGGTTTTTGAAGGATGTCGTCATGTTATCCACCGCCAAGAAACGCCCAAAGGAAGCCACAATAGACTCGATGTACCCTTGGTTGTACAGGTGCGGAGGAAGGTTGGATAAACGAACCCATGTAGTCGTGGTAGTAGATTCTTTTTTGGTATCAAAATCGACGGACCACCTGAACACTCTAAAGGAGTGGCCTATCTTACGAACAGGATGCTCGAGGACCTTCCGGGCATCCATTTCCGATTCAAGGACTATTAGAATATGCCGAGTGTCCCAGGCTCCTATCGAACAAGTGCCGTTCAGCTCTCATGAGTGCATACAGGCTCTCCTCACTTCATCTATCGACGGCCGACCGCCTGAAAACTTGGCCACAAGGCTATGTTTCAGGTTGTCTATACCGACCTGGAGTTCAGCTGTTGAGAAGGGAATGGACGGTTTACCCTCTTTACTACCATACTGACGGGCTGCTAGTTTTATGGTCGGAAATCGCCGCACACCTTTTACTTTTGTTACCGTCGCAAAGGTGTCACCTTTATGACTTGCTCCAGCTTTCGCACCTGACGTGCCTAGCTGCTGTGGTGTTCCTTCTCTACCAGCATTAGAGACCCCATTTTTTATGTTGTCCGGCGGCCTGGACTGCCCTGCTGATGAGTCGCATTTATACGACTCGTCGAATCAACTAATCCTACTTATTTCGACACTTTTATATGCGAACATTTACTTTTTAGTATGATTTTGCATTTCAGGTGTTCAGAAGCTCTAGGAGGAAACGCGCATAAAGACGGCGTTTTAGGCCAAAAACATCACAATGCCAAATCAGACCTCTGGACGTTCAACGAGACGCTGGGAATGGACCTTTGATTAGAAAAATACGATTCATATACCATTGCGAAGGTGACTCAATTTCCTACAACTCGCTAGCTCACACCAAGAACAACCGAGGTCATCCAAGAGGTCAAATCCCGAGTCGAAGTCAGAACTGGCGCGCAGAAGAAGGACCACAACTCAGTGCGGATCGCGTTTTCGCTAATCATTAGCAGCAACGCTAAAGTTAAAGGAGAACGCGCCGCTAATGCAAGGGGAAAACGCGCCAAGTCGGTGAGGGCTGACGTCAGCAGGCCGTTTGATGACGTCAGCAAGTCCAAATTTTGATAATTCCAGCCCAAAACAGATTTGGAAATCCCAGTTTATTATAAATAAGAAGTTTGGGCTAGGGTTTTCAGAATCCATCATTCTACGAAGACTGAGACGGCTCTGGAGAAGACGAAGACGCAACCTTTCGACGAAGCGAAGAATTTTCTACTTGTTTTCATCATTAAATTCTGCATTTGTTTTCCATGACTATGAGTAGCTAAACTTTTTATTCGGTTTAGGGTTTCGTTCATTGTGAGAATCGTTTTGAGACTTTTTACTTAATGCAATTTCTTGTTTCTCTTGTTCTTGTGCCTAATATTAAGGGTTGAATTGTGAAGCTAAGCTGAGACTTACCCGTAAAGCTTAGCCGAATAATTCAGTTCTTATCGTTAATACTTGTTTGAGACTTTCCCGTAAAAACGAGTAAGAACACCTAGATTAAATAATGTCTATCCCGGATTATTAGATTTAGGAGAACTAGAAGTCTAATGCCTGAAACGGATTAGATTGTGGTGTATTGCCTGAAACGGAATACTTAAAGTTATAACCTGAAACGGAGTAACCACACTTAGAAACCTGAAATTTGATAATTAGCAGTCAATAATAAACGTGTCACAATAGAATCCCTAAACTGAATGCTTTCTCTTATTGAACTCTTCGTTATTCTTTTCTCTCGTGCTTTTACGATACTTGTATACAAAACCCCCCTTTTATTTAATTGTTTTCAGGAACAATTTCAACAACCAGCTCTCTTGGGTTCGACCCCGCTTGCCGCTTTACTAGCTAATAGCAGGAGAAAAAAATAAATTTAAGTTTGACGCGTGAAACGACGTGCATCAAATTTTGGCGCCGTTGCCAGGGAGCTGCGCTTCGGTGAAGCTGTTTCTTTTTTTTATTTTCATTTTTCTATTTTTTATTTTTTTTGTTTTTATTTAGCTATTTTTAGTATTTCGCTACTTGTGCACCATGTCTCGTACAGGTAGTCAGATTGGTGATGACTAGAACAACAACAACAATGCGATTGCCCCAGTTAATAATAACGAGGTGATCCCTCCATTCTACGATGAACCAGAACGAGAGATACGCACTCGCAATAAGGCAAATAATGCAGCAAGGCTGGCTCAACAGCTGAATCAGAGAACGCCTGTGGCACAGAATGGTGCTGGTGCGAGACAGCCGCCTCCACCGCCTCCACTACAACCTCCACAGCCGTCTATCCACATGGAGCCAGAATATGAAGAGGAGTATTACCACGAGCCCACAATGAAGGAGCTGTCTGCCCCAAATTTTCAGAACATTCCTTGGTGCATCTATAAGGGGCCAGACATGCAGGAAATCGTGGTCAGTTCTATAGTGGTGCATCATTTGCCCAAGTTTTCAGGTCGGCAAGGAGAGTCAGCCACCAAGCATCTTCAGAGCCTTCATGGCGTCTGCCAGACTCTCCGACCCTACGGAGCCACAGTGGAGAATTTCAAACTCAAGGCTTTTCATCTTTCCTTAACTGATGCAGCTCATGCTTGGTTTTTATCTCTTCCTTCAGGTAGCATAAGGACTTGGGACCAGATGCAGAAGAAATTCCTCGACAAATACTACCCAGCAGCCAAGGCAGGACAGGTCCGTAGACAGCTGCAAGAGCTCAGGCAGGGGCCGAACGAGTCCATGTATGACTACGTGGAGAAGTTCAACCAGGCCGAACAGAGCTGCTGCAACCTTGGGATGTCTGAGAAGCTAGTAATCGAGTACTTGCTAGATGGGTCGAGGGCACTCGATAGGATGTTGCTGGACGCCTCAGCTGAAGGGACTATCATGAGTCTATCCCCAGAGGGAGTGCGAAGGATGATTGCAGAGGTGGCTGAAAACACAAGGTTCAGAGAGGAAAACAGTCGGCATGATGAATTCAGCCGAACTAGGAACATCTCAAGGGTTGACACTGCACCAGCTTCTGAAGAGCTGAAGGAATTAAGGGAGATGGTGAAATTGCTGGTGACTAATCAGGTAGCTCAAGTGAAGGCATGTGAATTCTGCTCTGCGACTAATCACAAAACGGATGCGTGCCCTAGTCTACAGGAGGACGAGCATGGAGACGTCAACAATGTGGGCAGTTATCAGCACTACGACAATCACCCGCAACAGCAAAAATTTGGGCTAGCAGCTAATGGGTTCAGTTGGAGAGACAGCAATAATAATACTACGAAGGAACCAGCCCAGCAGTCCCAACAGCAGCAGCAGTACTATCGGCCTCTGTATCGTCAACAACAGGGCAGCTACAATAATCAGAGCCAGTATCAGCAGAGAGGGCAGAATTACAATCAAGCAGGCCCCAGTAATCAGAACAGCAGCAAATCTCTGGAGGACATTGTGAAAGAGCTGGCAGCTAGCACCCAGCAATTGGCCACCACAGTACATCAAAATCAGGCCAAGAACGATGAGACTTTAGCAGAACTAGGTAAGCAGATGTCCAACCTAGCCCAGACAGTTTTGGCACTGAAGAGAGATCCAGAAAGGCTACCATCGCAGCCAGTGCCTAATCCGAGAGGGAATGTCAGCACAATGGCAGTAGTGGATGTGGACGCAGCACTTAAGGAGTCTGCTTATTGGGTGAATCAGATGCTCGCGATCGACAGGCACATTGAGGCGGAAAATTGCAAAAATGAGCCGAAATCAGTGCAGATGCGTCCGAAGGAGACTTTAGCCCGACGCTAATGTCTGAAGCAGACGCGTCCTTAACATGTGAACGAGACGCGGCCCCTACTAGTACTTGTGCTAAAACTGACCCTTCTCCTTCGTTATCTATGCAGGTAATAGCTCCTGAGGACCAGATTGTCGACAAGGATGAGCTAAGAGGCAGATTGGAGGCGAGGCAGGAGCAAAACAGCCCAACGATGGAGCACTCACTCGATACGAGTCGTGAGTCACCAGGAAAGAGTAAGGACCCAGGTGCTTTCACAGTCACCTGTGGTATCGGTGAGACTCAAATACATCACTGTTTAATTGATTTGGGTGCTGCCATTGATGCTATGCCATATTCGTTGTATTGTTCGTTGAAATTGGGACCATTGAAGCCTCCTAAATTGTTGGTAGAGTTAGGGGATAAATCATGTATTCGTCCTGTTGGTTTGCTAGAGGATCTATCCCTCAGAGTAGGAGACCTTGTTGTTCATGCAGATTTCTATGTCTTGCAGATGGGAGATGCTAGAGACTATGATCCTCTAACGCTTATCTTGGGACGGTCATTCCTCTTCGCCACCAAGGCCAAGATTGACATGGGCTCCGCCTTACTGTCACTTGCGTTTGGTGGCAAAACATCTAACTTTCAGATCTATGAGGATGCCGATCGTCCATGCATGAAGAAACCACCGGATATCGTGAATACATCATACCTTGGTGCCCTAATTCCAGACCCGCCGGATGAGACTGACTGTGCAGCTAGACCAGTAGCTCTGAGAAGAGTATCCTCGCAGACTCAGGAGGACGTGAAGGCGAACCCGCCTGATCGATAGAGAGCAGATCTGAGCACGCCATTACATGAGAATGTCGAGCAGGCTGAAGGAGTAGCTGAGGTGAAGTTTGACCTCACTTGTCCATGGTATCCTAACTTGTGATCCCTAAATGAGGTACCGTTGAGCCAACGACGTAAAACAAAGGCGCTCGCAGGGAGGCAGCCCGGCAATTTTGTCATTTTTTTCGTTTTTTATTTCTATTGTATTTTATTTGAATCTTGAGTCATATTTTACATTGTCTTTTGGGAAAGGAGATGTTCTTCATGCAGGTAACAAAGCACCTTAGTGCGGATCGCGTCAGCCCTCAACATTAGCTGACCGCGTTCGCCCTCAACATTAAGGTAACGTCTACACCAGACGCGGCATGTAACGTCTGAAGCAGACGCGGCTGACCGTTGACCAGCGTTGACCGACTCGGTTGACCATAATTTACACCGTCACACAACGACACGAGGGGAGTGCATGTTCATTTTTACTCTCTACTTGTTTTCCCCTATGTTTGCGTGTCTTGCATTATTTGTGTCTTTGAATTTAAGTCGTACCGTGAGGACACGGCTTAGTTCAAAAGTGTGGGGTGGGAGAGTCAGTCTGTTGTGTCAGCACGTTTATTTTTGCACCTGCATACTATCTGCACGTTTCCCTTTATAAAAAAAATCTGATGAAGTATGAAATTTCTCTGTTTCTTGGATACATAGTATTGAAGTATGAGTATGTGAAATTTATGATCCCGACTACATGTATTTCTCCCGTGAAATCTGATTTGTGTGATTACGTGTGAACTTAACCTACTATGTGTCCTATTGAGTTGAGATAAACAGGGATGTGGAGTTGATAGAAATGTCCTAGAGAGACCTGACGAAGCATTCAAAGGACCAAATTTTGAGTTATATGGTTATGTGGATTTCGTGGAGGCTAGCACTTCGAGACGACATGGTTAAGAGTCTGCTCTGCCACTGCAGTGCTTATGCGGTCAGGTGGGACGGGAAAACAACACACCGTCCAATCTCTAGTCCGAGTAGCCGGGAAAACAGACGAGAGACCCTCGGCTTGACTCGCGTCAAAAGGACAAGGATGATTGAGAGCATGGAGGTATTTCCATATGCTTGCGGGCGATGATTGGACCTTCGTCAAAGAAAAGAAAAGGACAAGCAATTCGCAATACAGGAGCAATGCTTCAAGAAAAAAAAATCAGCCACATTGTGAAGTTTCATACAACAAAAGTGAAGTACACCATTGTTACATCAAGAGCCAAAGGCCAAAGAAATTCACTACAAAAGCTGTCCTACAAAAGAAAGAAAGCTCAGAAAACCTTAAAGCTCGAATGAATCACGTGCAAGAAAAAGCAATGATATATAACTATATAGCAAGAGTTTGGAATAGCGAATGCGGATCATGGGTCTAAAGAGGACTATCTCTCATTCATCCAAATTGATTTGAATTCCAGCTCAAAAGGTAACATTGTATCAAAGTTAATTCCGTGTTAAGCATAATGATTTGAGTACCGATTGAGCGATGCATAGAAAGGAGGAATTTAGACTAGCAGCTCATTTTCATGTAGTACTATCCAGAACGTCGAAGAAATTGTGGTGTGCATTTATTTTCCTTCTATGACTTAGTTCTTGTTCGAGACGAACAAGTTTAAGTGTGGGGTGGTTTGACGAGTCGTATTTATACGACTCGTCGATTCAACTAATCCTATTTATTTCGACACTTTTATATGCGAACATTTACTTTTTAGTATGATTTTGCATTTCGGTGTTTCGGAAGGTCTAGGAGGAAACGCGCATAAAGACGGCGTTTTAGGACGAAAACATCACAATGCCAAATCAGACCTCTGGACGTTCAACGAGACGCTGGGAATGAACCTTTGATCAGAAAAATACGAGTGATATACCATTGCGAAGGTGACTCAATTCCTTACAACTCGCTAGTTCACACCGAGAACAACTAAGGTCATCCAAGAGGTCAAATTCAGAGTCGAAGTCAGAACTGGCGCGCAGAAGAAGGACCGCAACTCAGTGCGGATCGCATTTTCACTAATCATTAGCAGCAACACTAATGTTAAAGGAGAACGCGCCGCTAATGCAAGGGGAAAACGCGCCAAGTCGGCGAGGGCTAACGTCAGCAAGTCCGAATTTTGATAATTCCAGCCCAAAACAGATTTGGAAATCCCAGTTTATTATAAATAAGAAGTTTGGGCTAGGGTTTTCAGAATCCATCATTCTACAAAGACTGAGACGGCTCTGGAGAAGACGAAGACGCAACCTTTCGATGAAGCGAAGAATTTTCTACTTGTTTTCATCATTAAATTCTGCATTTGTTTTCCATGACTATGAGTAGCTAAACCTTTAATTCCGTTTAGGGTTTTGTTCATTGTGACAATCGTTTTGAGACTTTTTACTTAATGCAATTTCTTGTTTCTCTAGTTCTTGTGCCTAATATTAAGGGTTGAATTGTGAAGCTAAGCTGAGACTTACCCGTAAAGCTTAGCCGAATAATTCAGTTCTTATCGTTAATAATTGTTTGAGACTTTCCCATAAAAATGAGTAAGAACACCTAGATTAAATAATGCATATCCCGGATTATTAGATTTAGGAGAACTAGAAGTCTAATGCCTGAAACGGATTAGATTGTGGTGTATTGCCTGAAACGGAATACTTTAGGTTATAACCTGAAACGGAGTAATCACACTTAGAAACCTAAAATTAGATAATTAGTAGTCAATGATAAACGTGTCACAATAGAAACCATAAACTGAAGCTTTCTCTTATTGAACACTTCGTTATTCTTTTCTCTCGTGCTTTTACGATACTTGTTTACAAAACCCCCTTTTATTTAATTGTTTTCTGGAACAACTTCAACAACCAGCTGTCTTGGGTTCGACCCCGCTTGCTGCTTTACTAGCTAATAGCAGGAGAAAAAAATAAATTTAAGTTTGACGCGTCAAACGACCAAGACCAATACGTCTCTTGTGGGATGCTCCGCTATCGACCAAGACCAATACGTCTCACCCCTGGATCCACCCCTTGAGTTCAAAAGAGCGGGGGCTGGTCGATCTCGAGAGGCTATAGAGGGAGACCTCTGCTAGGCCCTGGTCCTCCTTGACTCGTAGAGTGTTGCTGCCAAGGCTCTTGCTAGGCGCTCGACCCTGCTGCCTGGCGCCTGTTGTGGCTTGTTCCCCTTCGACTAGCGATGCTAGCTATGCATGGCTTCCTCCTGATCCGTAGGTCTCAACACGCGGATCCCCTCTCTGATGCTTGGCTTAAGACCCTTCAACCAACACCCAATGAGTGCTTCTGCGGTCATCCCGCCTAAGCCCGTGGACAATTCCTCGAACTTGTCTTGATAATCGGCCACGCTGGTCTCTTATTCCAGGGCAAAGAATCTCTCAAAGATGTGCCCCGGTAGTTCTTGGAACCGCTTAAGTAACCCTACCTTGAGTTCTTCCCAAGTCATGAATGGCTACCATCCCTCTCGACATTCGAACCAAAGGAGCGCCCTCCCTTCTAGACATAATATCGTAGCACCCAATTTTTCATGGTCATTTAATGAATTCACGAGGAAGTACCTTTCGGCGTGATGTAGCCACCCTCGCACATTGTCACCTCGAAAGATCGGGAGGTCGAGCTTCTAGTGGGAGACTTCGTAGGCTATCGGGCGCCCAGCGTGTCGTGGTTCTCGGTTTTCATCTCTCAGGGCCTTGGGTAGGTGCCATCTAGATGCGTCGAAGGGCTCACCCAAATAAGGGTCCACATACGAGGGCCTCCGGCAATACTCTAAGGTCCCTATGTCATAGGTGAGATTTCCCCACGCGGTGTCCTTTGCTTTGGACGTCGGGGCCTGCTTGTTCTTCATTGATGTGACTTCAGTTTGCAAGGCCACCATGGATGTGTCGATAGCACCGAGCGTATCGTTGATGGCCGCATGATTTTCAGCGACCCTCTTGGTCAGGGATTCCAGATCTACGCGTAGTGCTTTTGTCTCGGCTTTCAAGGCCGTCGCTCTTGCGTCGAGTTCCAACAGCGTGGTTTGGCGTGTGTTGAGAGTCATCTGCTCCGGTAGATTGAACCGCTCTGAGACCAATTTGATGTGAACCCAAGAAGTGGTCTTGGGCCAAAACGAGTGAGATGCAGCGGAAGTGATGAAGTATGATGAAAAGTGATGGAAAGGGGTCGAAATATTATTGAATGGGGAAAAATAATGGGAACTACAATAGCGAAATAATGCGAGAAATTGCTCTTGTAGTAAGGCAAAGTCACGCCCAAAAGGATATGCCTCAAAAGCTATACTAAATGGACCAAGAGATGAACTTGTCTAAAATCTTGATGCCTTCGAGCTGCTGCCTTGATCTCTTCTTATATTCCCCGGCCTTGATTCGAATTTCAAATGCTTTGGTAACTGTCGCCCATAAAGCTCCATCAAGGGTTTGACTAGTAACGGCTAAGGGGGATTGCGTAACTCCTCTCGCCTTAAATGTCCAGATTCTCCCCTTTCAAATTCAAACTTGGAAGCGCATCTAGGGACTCGGGCTTCGTGGTCGCATGAACTGGGTTCGGCGACTTTGCTGCTGGACGCGTCCGACGCCTGATCCGCATACTTTTGGGCACCCGCGGCCGTAACTGGGCAAATGGGACGGAGTGCTCTGGCCGAGACCTGGGAGTTCCCATCACATTGCAAATGATGTCTATGAGTTTGTCTGATTTTAACATTATTATGCCTGTTTAACTCTTCAAACAACATTTATTCTTGAATTCCTTCTCGTTCATATATCCACTTGACGTTAATATCTTCACATCCTATCTAAAATAAGCTTCATGATGCCTGTTGTGTGATAGACTTCACTAGGGTGGTTTATTTATCTTGCCTCAGAATTGGTTGGTCACACTCACATGTGCATAACATTTCTGAAAAATGTCTCTGGCTTTGTTGTGTTCTGTTTGCTTAACCGATGCAATTTTAAAGATGAAGAAGACATTAGCTTGCATCATGGGAACAATGACTTTGATCCGTTGGATTATTTGCATATGCACTCATGGTTAAATCTCACATATGCTTCTAAATTTAACATTTGCAGTTACATTGGCGCAGCATACTAAGGAGACTATAGTGCACTAATAATGTGTGTAAGGATGGTATATGTGAATGTTTTTGGTATCATGTTTTATCATCTAAAATCTTTTTCATGATAAAATAAAAGACGTCTTCGAATCTATAATCTAATACGCAATGCTTGCTTGGGATCCGAAATGATTACTTCTAGGTTATATTCTCTTATATGTTGTTTACATTAAAATACCAACATTCGAAAGTGCCAACACCTGTAGCTGTAAACACTGATCATGTAGCTGTAAACACTGATGATGAATGCCAAAATCTCACAAATGAATTTAGGCATCAGTTTTTCTGTGAATCATGGTGAAAAAAAGACAGACACAGGACTTCATGTTGGGTTAATTTTGTAAATTAACCAATTATGTGGGGTCACACATGTAAATAAAATGAATGTGTGTGTTATCATTTAAATAAGCCTCACTAAAGTGATCTAGTTGTAATTTATATTTGGCTTATGGGTATAATGTCATGAGGGTTATTGTGTAGATATCATTTGATAATTATCTTTCTATGAGAGACGGAAAGTTAATTATGACAATAGTGGTTGCCCTAGCACACGACTATTTATATGGGTTACGGTCCCCGGTCCACCACATCGAAAAGACGACAGCTTTTCTTGCCCTCTCGGTGGAAAAACTGAGATGACTCTAGTGGCAGGACTGGAAGACCTAATCCGGTGTACTCGTGTATACGTCTTACGCTTCCGTATATTCAAGTTTCTAACGGTACGTTCTCTTTAATCTGATTTGAGTTTACGATCCTGGATATATTACTGTTGTCTGAGTAATTTATTTCTAACAAGTGGTATCAGTCGCCGCTCAATATCGGATTACTGAGGATTTGTGTACTAACCAATTGTGTTTTTGTCTAAACGCATGTACACGATTGAGTTTGTAACGAATCGGAAAAGACTCAATTTTGATCGCCGTGTGTATTCATTCCCCAAAGCCATCAAAGCACTGCCATCATAAAAATTGAGGAATACAGGAGCCGGGCGGCCGTAGTCTTTGCTGAGGACTTGGAGATGAAACCCCAATTCTTTTTTCAGCTTGTAAAGACTCCATAGTCAGGCTGCAATTACAGTTGCGTGGGAAAACATGAAACCCTGATGGTTTTGAATCGAACCTCTTCGGTTCAATCAGGTTCGACTTTACTATAAATTTGATTCAATTTAATTTGAGAATCATGCTATTTTGTGGATTCAGTTAAGTCTAATTTGACATTGATTGAGATTGAATCAGTTTAATCTGATTCGAATATTGAACTGATTTGGTGAAATTGCAGTTTAATTGATTGATTCAATGCGGTTAATTCCGATGGTGACTCAATCAATTTGATATATTGAATTTATATAGCGCTGGATACGCTTTTATATAGCACGATGGGCCTAAGTTAACCATCGGCGTGAACCACGTTGGGCCTTAGTTAACCAACGGGTTATAACAAAGCCTGCAGGCATGCACCCCAACCCACTCTCAAGGCCCAAGCATAATTGCTTTAATTGGAGCCTTGCCGGTTGTTGGTGGGAGTCGAACACATGACTTCCTCCACCCTTTAACATGCGCTAGCAGGCAACATGTTAACCATATGGGCTGCAGTTTGTGCTGGTTGAGTGAATCAATCGATTTGGATATTGAACCATTATGAATTTGGATTGATTTTAAACGGTTTCTTCCGGTTTGATAAATCAATTAAAAGTGATTACTGAACTAGTACGGTTTAAATGTTTCGGTTCATACCGATCCCATTTATTCCAGTTTGATTTGATCCTATTCAAAATTTGATGGATCGATTCAGTATGAATTTTGGTTCAGATAGATTGGTTTAATACGGTTTTTATCGTCTCGAGAAACCAATCTAGTCTGTCATGAATCCTGGTTCAATTAGATTGGTTTACTACGATTTTACATCGTCTTATGAAACCAATCTAGTGTGATATTGAATTTCAATTCAATAAAATTGGTTTAACTCGGTTTCATACCGACTTGCAAAACCAATATAGTGTGATTTTGAATTGTGGTTCAGTATGATTGGTTTAATACGATTACGTATCGTCTTGAAAAACCAATCTAATTTAATATCAGTTTTGGTTCAATGAGATTGGTTTAACTCGGTTTAATACCTACTTTCGAAACTAATCTAGAGTGATATTGAATTTCAGCTCAATGAAGTTGGTTTAACTCGATTTTATATCGACTTGAGAAATCAATCTAGTTTGGTATAATTTTGGTTCAATGGATTGGTTTAATTCGATGTTGTATCGACTTGGGAAACCAATCTAATATAGTATGGAATTTTAGTTCAATAAAATTAATCTAATTCGATGAATCTTCGACCAACTATGGTTGAACCTTTGACACTGGTCAATTTTTGTTAAAATTTGACTTCGGTCAATTTGAGTCTAGTTACCCCTTTGGCATCAGTCAACTTATGTTCAACTTTAGTTGATATTTGACTTCAGTCAACTTGTTGTCAACTTTAGTTGAAATATGACTTTATCCATTTGAGTCAACTTTAGTTGAGTTTTTGACATTCGGTCAACTTGTGATCAACTTTAGTTGAAACCTAACTTCGGTCCATTTGTGATCCTTTGTTGAAATTTGAATTCGGTCAACTTTGGTTGAATTTTGACCTTGATCAACTTTTGGTGAACTATGGTTCGGATGAGAAATTGTATTTTTATGCAATTTTAGTTTGATCTAATTTAGATCGGTCAAATTTGGTTCAATTGAAATCGGATCAATTGAAACCTGGTTGACAAATTGTATGTTGGTTCAATTTGGTTTATTACAAATTGATTGAAGTTGGTCTGACTGTTTAGTTCAGGCCGATTCAATTGTTTATGGTTCAATTTTACTGGCTTAGACTGGTCTCTTGTTTGGAACCATAATTGAGAGGAACCAACATTACAATTGAGACTTTACTTGCATGATAAGACATTCGATATTTGGGCTGACATAACAAAGGCTGGTTGATTGAAACGGAATACATGACCACCTCCGTGGCATATCCGTGGAGACTGCCTTATTTCTTATGTTAGGATACATGTGTGAAGGATACTAATTTAGGCCCCCGCACATTAGTATTCAGCGTGACTGCATACATACCCGTGGTGATAAATGTGTGACGATCTTTAGTATTTTGATGTGAATAGTAAGTCCATCCTCTGATGATTTATTATTTGACATCCCTTATCGTCAATGTTTGATCACCGAACAAGATGCCCTTGTAGTTAATACCATAGTCCTCCGCATGCTATTGATGGTGCCCAACATCTTGTGAATGTCATTATCTGCTTTTAAAGTTTTAGTTAATGTATTGGTTCAGTTAAATCGACAGACTTGTCTCTTTTGATCTTGTACTGTCCTATTGTTTGGAACCATGAACTTCTTTGGAAACCCAACACCACTTGAGATTTAGTCTCTAAATTTGACATTCCTACTGTGCACCGATATTTTACATCTGTCTGTTGAAATGGAAAACATGATCACCTCCGCGACGTATCCGCGTAGGTTGGCTCGGATTATATCGGATGTGTGTAGCTTGTTTGAATATTGATAGACCCTCCGGAAAGTCAATATTCAATGTAGCTTCAGACGTACTTAGAGATAAATAGTTGATGATCTTTAGTATTCGATGTGAATAATAAATCCATCCTCTGATGGTTCATTATTTGATATCACCTTATTGTCAATATTTATTCAATTGGAACAAGATATCACTTATAGTTAATACCACTGTCCCTCCGACTTGCTATTAATGTGTACCGATATCTTGTGAATGTCTTGATATGCTTTTAAAGCTTATTTTATTTAATGCATAGTCTATGACATGCATAATTATGTTGTTGGTGAGCATGTTTATTTTGTTTGACTTATTCTCTATTTGAGAAATATCTGCTACATTTTGGTGCTTCATTGCACAATTGTGTATTGAATATCATCCTTTTGAAAGTGCATACAATTTTAAGGTTGAATTTTCTTGCGGATCTTAAATTCTATATATACTTTGTGGAATTTGAAGACATTGAAATTCATATTTTCGTTGGTGAGATTTTGAATCTCATAATTCTTGAGGAAATTGAGTTTGGGGGAGATATGGTTAGGACATTGTCATTGAAGAAAAAATTGTCTCTGACTACGGGGTGATTGATTAAATTTGCATGCATACTCGGGATAATCAATCACAAGACAAAGTCTAATTGTTCTCCAGTCAAAAGACTGATTATTTCAGTAGGATATTCATGTTTATTGTGTTGCCATCTTGCTTGTTTGGAGATGAAACACAAATTATGGCTGGTGTGTATACCACGGTTCAGTGCGAGTGAGATATGATTTTCTTACATTATGGAACTTGTGGTACACACATTCGCAATTGAGACATGTGTGGTCTCCTTTACTTGTTGAAGTTTGTATGCATTCTGAAGTTACATACATGATAATGTTGTGCAGATATTTGAGGAATTCACTATTGAATTCATTATTTAGAGAACATGTGACGAATGTGCTCATGTATTGGATGTCAGATTTGGTAGAGATCACTTTTATTACTAACTCCAATGTGATGCCTAATAAGATTATGATTAATCTAATTATTGCTATATCAGTTTTGAATAGCAAATTTGAGGCATTAATTAACGAATATGGTTTGTATTTATTGTCACTACACAACTTCCGATTTCGTGTTGCGAAAGATCGTGTATATTGATATGTGACAAATTTGATTATATCATATTCTGTTGGCAACTAGAGATAAGCAATGTGATAGCATTGATATCGACATGCTAGTTATAATTAAGAGATACAGAGTGAACATATAGAGCATTTTCTAACAAACTCTGTTGCGGATCCGCTTTATAAAATGGATTACTATCCGAGGTCTTTCAGTGACATACTAATCATATGCATGTTACCTTGTTTGAGGATATTCTGATTTAGTGGGAGGTTGGCTTGTGCGCTGCTCTATGTTGGACATAGATTTTGATCTATACTATCCAATTACGTTTTGCAGAATTGTTGTTGCTAGTTTGCACTCTGTCTAATGTTGTTGATCTCGCTTTAGGGACTAGTTGGAAATAGACATGTAAGATCACAGTTCATGTAATTTCCATGCTGCACACGTATGATGAATCCATGTCGTTTAATTATGTTGGCATCCGTGACAAGCTCGGTCAAGTATCGATGATGCATACGAAGGCCGCCTTGATCCCATGTCAGCATAGTTAATGGACCGGATAGGGGATATACCTTTATGATATGATAGCAGTTTTTTAGCTCACTTTTGTTATACATTTATTATTTACACATGTGACCCAGTGGGAGATTGTTGGGTTAATTTTGTAAATTAACCAATTATGTGGGGTCACACATGTAAATAAAATGAATGTGTGTGCTATCATTTAAATAAGCCTAACTAAAGTGATCTAGTTGTGATTTATATTTGGCTTATGGGTATAATGTCATGAGGGTTATTGTGTAAATACCATTGGTAATTATCTTTATATGAGAGGCGGAAAGGTAATTATGACAATAGTGGTTGCCCTAGCTAGCACACCACTATTTATATGGGTTATGGTCTCCGGTCGACCACATCGAAAAGATGACAGCTTTTCTTGCCCTCTCGGTGGAAAAGCTGAGATGACTCTAATGGCAGGACTGGAAGACCTAATCCGGTGTACTCGTGTGTACGTCTCACGCTTCCGCATATTCAAGGTTCTAACGGTACGTTCTCTTTAATCTGATTTGAGTTTACGATCCTGAATATATTATTGTTGTATCAGTAATTTATTTCTAACACTTCATGCTAACCATATGTCATGTAAGTTGTTGTAGTATCGTTTTTATCTTTCGCAAGAAACTCATATCTTGTCACATGACTCACATGTAAGAATTAAAATGACATACGGAGACGTACTACTGGCATAAGTTGACATTTACAATAATATAAATTAGTAGCGTAACCTTTATTGCATTTTGATAATAGTTTCATATATGAAAGAAAATGTTTTGTACTCAACAACCACTACAAATTTTTGGATTTTTTTCGTCCAGAAATTTTATTGCAAAAACGTCGACAGACACGACACCGCAAAATAATCCGTTGCAATACCGTCGAACGTTCGTCAACAAAATTTGGAATATTTAAATTCGTCGTAATTCCGGCATATTTCCGTCGCCACATATTCCGTCGCGAATAGTTAGTCGGATTGTTGACGGAATTTTTGTGACGAAGAATTAACGGAGAGGTTACGCAAATATTATTCGCTCACATTCCGTCAAAATTCAGTCGGTGTGTACTGTAGCCTAATTCTCTCAACATTACATCACCATTCCGTCATCTGGAAATAGTTTTCATTTTTTCCATCAAATTTCCGTCACTATTCAGTCTTCCAAAAATCATTTTTCATTTTTTAAACATAAGTGGACTTTTGACACGTAGACATACGCTGTCTAAAGTCGACTTTAGACAGCGCCTATTGCCAAACAGTCATGTTGCCAAACGCTGTCTTAATTAAATCCTAATAATCCTATCTCTATATAACCAGAGAGTTACAAAATCGTTTTCAATACGTAAGTCAAGATGATTTACCTGTCGAATTCTTGATCTATTATTCATTTCATTATATGAAGGATTATGTTCATTTTCTTGATAATTTTTGTCATTTAATCATGTTTCTAGTGTTTCAGGTCCTATATCACTTATATAAGGCCTCTGGATTTATTCGAAGTAAAATAAAGTATTATATGAAGGTTTTGCAAAAGCAAACCAGGACAGGATAGATTGTCCGACTTGTTCGGCAAGCCCACATAGGGTGTCCAAATTCATTGAGCAATAGCTTGTAGGAAATCTAATTAAAAGAGATACAATTTTCAAATTTACACGAAGCTCGAATTCGGAGTTTAATACGATAAAAAATGCTTCTTAAGTCAGACCAACCATGACAGACATATTGTGGAACAAGCTTTCAGACACCCAGCATAGTTTTTGTTCCTGGCTAGCCTTGTTAGACAGGTTGCCCACTAAAGCTAATTTGCGAGGGTATGTTCATGGTGAAAATTATTGTTGCTGGTGCGAGGCCGAGGAGGAAAGCGGGCATCACCTTTTCTCTAAATGCACAGTGAGAAAGCCTATCCATTTTTTCCTGGAGATCATCCATATCAAAGTTTGCTGGAATTCCTGGGAGGAGCTTATTGAGTGGTACAAGAGAAAAGCTTGGAAAGAAAAAGAAGAGAAGAAAGACACATTCATTATCAACGCAGCCATATATGAAACATGGAGAGCAAGGAACAAGCGTTTATTCTTGGAAGACAATGCTTCTGTGGAGCAGCTAATTAACCTATAACATTTGGAAAGTGCTTAGATCAAAAGTAGTAGTGTAATTAGAAATAGCAAAATAGGGAGTAGAGATAACAATTGGGTTGTGAACAGGAGAATTTCTACTAGAATGTAAGTGTGCTTCTGGTTTTGTGGTTCTGAACCTGGCTTGTTTTGGTTATGCGTTGTCCAGCAGGAGTAGACTTGTGTTAGCAGGGCTGTACAATTGTTTTTCGGTTTTGTGGGTCAGCAGGTGTTTTTTGTTGGTTAGGCCTTTTTTGTGTTTCTGGTCTGGGTAGACTGGTTGTGGAGTGAGTTTTGTAGGTAGTGTGTCGTGTTATGTTTTGAATAAATACGCCTTTATTCAAACAAAAAAAACCATGACAGACATGATGCCATCACGAGAAGCACGAACCGTGTGACAAAAATGTTGCTTGATGGCTGTGTTTGACTTTTCCATAACAGTCATAACGGCTTATATAGAATTTTTTGGTAGAAATTGAAGGTTTCGGCCCAAATTTTAGAATGCTGATTTTTGAGATAGATCTAACCTAGCTCGTAAAAGAATATCAACCAAAGCTTCAAGAGACACCCAAGATTTGAGGACGTGCACCGGCAAAAGAATTTCCGCGCTCTTGATCTTCTATAATTATATGTACTTTTGATTTATAACCATGAGCAGTGAGTGGTGGCCTCATTCCGAGTCCGAGATATCTTACGGATCGCGTGCTACATCCATACTTTTCATGTACTTATAGAAACGTTTTGCATTAATACAATTCTGAGTAAGTCAGTTCTACCATGCTTCACTTTATCGTTCTTGCACGTTATATCACTACAAATTTTTGGGATTTTACCGTCTCCAAATTCCGTCAGTAAAACGTCAACTGGCACGCTGACGGAAAATAATCCATTATAATTCCATCAAAATTCCGTCACCCAAATAATATTCGTTAAATTTCCGTCACAATTTCGTGCACAAAAATTCCGTCTCCACAATTGAGGTGGAACACTGACGGAATTCGTTACACGGAATGTTGAGGAAAAATAAAGAGAAATATTGGGAGCGTTAATTTCGTTCCATTTCCGGCTAAATTCTGTCATTTATATTACCGTTAGTATTCCCCCTATATTCCGTCATCATAGAATTTCAGCCAATATTCCCACTTTATTCCGTCACAAATTTGTAATATTCGTTTCACTTACCTAAGTTTATTGACGGTTGAATATTTACAAAATTTCGTAAATATTACAACACATTTCCATCAACAAAAACGGAAATGTGATGAAAGAACAACGAAATTTTGTGAGGTCCATATGTAAAATATAATAATTACTTCCTTTAATTAGACAACGCTTACCCAAAAAGCGCTGGGTAATGTTAACATATAACAGCGCTTTTTGTGTAAGCGCTGTCTAATTGTTAACTATAAAACAACGCTTTTATGAAAAGCGCTGTCGTAAATATTTTTAACAGTGCTTAATTAGAAGGCGCTGTGGAAAATCACAAATAAGACATCGCTTAAATAGAAAGCACTATTTTATTAAATTAGTTTTAGTTACATTTTAAAAAAAAATTCCCGCTCTATTCCGTAATATTTAGTTTTAGTTATATTTATAAAATTCCCTCACTATTACATCACATTTCCGTCAACGTCGACGGAAATATGATGGAACAATGACAAAAATTAATTGACGATGATACTTAGTGACAAAAAAATTAAACGCTTATGTAGTTACCTTTAACAGCGCTTATATAGAAAGTGATGTCTTATATTTAACATTAGACATCGCTTATAATAGAAGCGCTATCTAAAGTCTACTTTAGACAGCGTTTGGATACAAGCGCTGTGTAAAGTAGGCTTTAGACAGCGCCTGTAATCAAACGCTGTCAAATGTGTCATACTTTAGACAGCGCTTGTAGCCAAACGCTGTCTTAAGTGGAATTTAGACAGCGCTTGTTACCAAACAAGCGCTGTCTTAAATGGACTTTAGACAGAACTTGTAGCCAAACAGGCGTTGTCTAAAGTCTAATTTAGACAGCGCTTGTTGCCAAACGCTATCTTAACTGAACTCTAATAATCCCTATCTCTATATAATCAACATGTTTCTCAAATTTACAACACCCACCGAAAACCCTTTCCATTTTTTTCAACTTCCTCCGTCTTCGCCTTATCAAAAAAATTTCTCCATATTTGCAGCATATTCTTCCAACGTCTATACCATCGCTTCCTACTCTTCACCGGACTCCAAATCTTCATATTCTGCTTTGAAGAGGATGAATCTCCCATCAAGTAAAGAAACAGAGGGACAAGATCAGGAGTATAGGCGATCAATTTTGAACTGTTGATTTCTCTGCTTGTATTTTTGGTTGTCCATCAATTTTCGTTAACTACTAGATTTATTTTATGTGCGTGTTCTGATAACAATGAATGAATAAGGGCTAGTAATGTCTAAAATTATTGTCTTTAAAATTATTAAATTATCTGTAACATATTTCCAATAATATATATTTGCAAATAATATTTAACCATTGTAATGTAATTAATAAAAATAATTCCGGAAATGTGCGGGAAATATATTTGACCATTTTAATGCAATTAATAAAAATAATTCCAGAAATGTGCGGGAAAAATATTTGACCATTGTAATTTGTAATGCAAAATTTAACGCAATTACATTGATGACGGAAATGTCCGGGAAAAATGATGGAAATAATTGATGACGGAAACTTATGGGGATAATGAGGGAAAGTAATTGGTGACGGAATTTAGAGGAAATAATGATGGACATTATGCATGTCGGATTTTTGAGGGAAAATAGACGGAAATTTACATTGAAAAATTGACGGATGTGTGACGGAATTTAGACGGAATGTATACTGAAAATTGACGAAAATGGATGACGGAATTTCGCTGGAACCATAATTCTGCCGGAAAAAATGCCGTCATCGGGGTTGTTGACGGAATTTTACCGGAAATTTTGTATTTTCCGTCATAATTCCATCACTTTTCCATCACATTTTTGCTGACGGAATTTTTCAAAAAATTTGTAGTGTATATTGGTTCAGATATTTTTTTGTTTGAATAAATTAGATAAGATGGTAAAAAGATGAAATGAGTCCGCGCCAATTAAATTGTTCAAGTAGAATTGATGTTAGGTAATAGTAGTTATTTTGGTAGTATATGATCTAATAGGAAAGTTAATATCAATTGTTTCACTTAGCTATGGTAGCTATGTTGGTAGTTGATGTTGTTGTATTTAACTCCGACATAGCCTAGGTTGTGTTAATTCTAGTTCCATGCATATAGCTCCTAGATTCGTGCATATGCTTATGTTACTTTATTTGCTTGTTTTAATATTAAGTAGTCGAAAAACTCAACCAACCCAAAAATGCATTTAGAATATATTGGTAGAAGCTAATACTATCTTATTGTTTCATACTAGTAGGTCCTTACCTAGGCTTATGAACTATTTTTGACCAAGTAAAATACAGCAACATCAAAATGGCGACGTTGCCGGAGAGTTATTTTCAATATGTTATTATATACATTTTAGTGAAAACCGAGTGTATTGTTTTGCAACTGTAAATAAAATGTTGATTTGTATAGTTACATGTTGTTCTGCACTCTCATACTGAATGTATTTCTAATATTACATGTACATACTGATAATTATATTCTTTTGTCGCACTAACCTATGAAGTTATGAATTAGTATTAGTAAGGGATAACAAGATGGACTCACGCTAACGCTGGATACTGCCTACGATGGAGAGAATACTACACCATTTTACATGCTATGGCACAAACTTTGAAAAGTATCGCAAAAAACTTGTCACATAAGCATGTTTATACTACATGACTTTGAAACGTTTGTCGCAATTACATGTATATGCGACAACATTTTATGCCACACGGAGCAAATGTCTCATAAACCCTTTCTTGCGACAAATGTTTTAGTGACACCAAGATAATGTCCGGATAACGCGACATTGTTATACGCGACGTTACATTTACGTCTCGTTTAACCCTTTACGCGACTTTACGCAAGCGACAATAGGAGATAATGTCTCGTAATATTGTTAACGCGACATTAATATATGGGACATGTTTTTTATGTCCCGTTTAACATTTTATGCGACAACATATACGCTACAATTCAATGTATGTCCCTTTATAGTGAAAAGTAGTGAGATGTATCAGCTGTCGCGACTCACCTGTTAATTTTGAAACTGTGACTCAGACAGTGAAGCAGGGTCACCCACCTTTTATGGTTTACGCGACATTTTACGCATCCAAAGTCGTATAAACATAAGAAAATTGAATGCTGAGTAAATGCAAGTACAGAACAAAGAGAACTTGCACCAACCTTAATCCTTACCCAACTCACCTGCAACTATCCCCCAACTGTTGGAGAACCTTCTGCAGTTCCAAGTGTTTGGTGAAATATTCAAGTTAAAGGGCAAACATTATGGTATGTATATTCTCATTATTATTTTGTCATTTTTGTATATATGCCAACATTGTTATTGAAATTTTGATTGAGTGTGGAATATCGAATTGAGATGTAAATGAGGGAGAGATGTGAACAGACAAAGCTTGCTGTGAACACACAAAGCTTGATGTACGTGTATGTGTGAACATGAGATGTAAATGAGGGAAATGACCATTTATGAGGAAGGGAATAATAGGTGAGAAAAATGGAGAGTTGCTGGGCATGTTTTGTAGATAGCAGCTGGCCGGTCGCTGTGTGTACGAGCTATTGCCGGCAGCATTGTTTTGCATATTAATTTGCATATTTAATTAGTTTGAACATTAATATTTAGGCATGAGTTTGTTAACCACTTTGCATTGCTTTTTGTCATATATAGATCAATATAAATCACATGGACAAGAGCTGGATGTATTTATCGGACAAATGTGATCCGCGATTTACCCAAGGGATTATGGCTTTCATAGACTTCATCAAACAACACAAACCTTGGAGTATTACGCATAAATGTCCATGTAGGCGTTGTAGGTTGCACCATGAGAAGTTATCGTTGGATAAAATCCAAACACATTTGTTTCGGAATGGTATAATGCAAGAGTACACAACTTGGACCTCTCATGGGGAAGAACCCGAGGCTTCATCATCATTATACACAGAATGACGCCAACATGTTATGGAAAAGAGTCGTGCGACGACGGTTGATGAAGAAAGTGATGCTTATTACATGGATCCTACAATAGATATGCTAAACGAATCTTTTCCCAATTTTCCAGATCCACATGACGAGGACCTTGAAAATGAGTGTTTGGGGTAAGGATGCATATGATAAGTACCAAAGACTTTTAGCGGAAGAACAAACTCTCATCTATGTTGGGAGTGACCAGACTGTTTTGGAGACGATTTTAAGTGTGATGAAAGTTAAAGTTGATAATGGATGGTCCGACAAGAGCTTCAATGATCATTTGAGGATCACTCGAGAACTCCTTCCGAATCCAAATAATTATCCTGGTTCTTCTCGTTAGGTAAAGAGACTTTTGAAGAATATGGGTATGGGATATGAGTCATTCACGCATGTGAATATGGTTGTGTTCTCTACTATAAAGATTTTAAGAACCTAGACCAGTGTCCAGTGTGTCATGAATCTCGATACTTATATGGAGATGATGATAGCGAGATTCCAAGAAAAGTGGTACGATACTTTCCTTTAACTCCAAGATTACAACGCCTTTATATGTCACCGCATTTATCAAGGGGATGCGATGGCATGGGGAAAGAAAAGTGAAAAGGGTCTCATTAGACATTCTGCAGATAGCAAAGCATAGCAATAGTTTGATATAAAATTTCTTGATTTTGCACAAGACGTCAGAAATGTGCGTCTTAGATTAGCTACAGATGGTTTCAATCCATTCGGAGCAGCTGCTCTTTCACATAGTACTTGGCCAATTGTATTGATGCCTTACAATTTGCCACCTTCATTGTGCAAGAAGAAGGAATTTAACATTCTAGCTATGTTGATTTTGGGTCCGAAATCCCTGGGAAAGTGCTTGAATGTGTTCATGCAACCTCTGATAGATGAATTGAATGTGATGTGGAACATCGGAGCAGTGACATTTGATCGACATATTAGATCTTCATTCAACATGAAAGCTGCGGTCATGTGGACAATCAGTGACTTTCCGGGTTTGGGAATGTTGGAAGGACTAAAGTCTAAAGGATACAAAGCTTGTCCTTTGTGTTTGGATGAGATTGATTCCCAACATTTAGCAGGGAGAATGTCCTACCAAGGCCATCGCAGATGGCTCGATATAAATCTTTCATGGAGGCATTTGGCCACTAAATTTAACGGGGAAGTGGAATTACGAGACGCCCCATTTTCTTTAACAGGAGAAGAGACTTTCAGTTCTGTATGTAGCCATGAGTACCCCCATACTTAGCTTGCTTCCGGATTTGAAAGCTAGAGGTATCAAGGAGAAGTTGTGTTTGACTCATGTGATCATTTTTTACGATTTACCCTATTGGAGCACATTCAGACAACCTTATTTGTTGGACGTGATGCACATAGAGAAGAATGTATTTGACAACATCATTGGCACTATTTCTTGGTCTCCAAGGGAAGACAAAAGATGACATTAAGGCTCGAGAAGGTTTAGAAAAGCAAGGGATTCGGAAGGAACTGTGGTGGAAGAAAAAAGGGTCATCTTCAAGAAAAGATAAGGTATCACAAGTACCGTATACGGTTTTACCTAATGAGAGAACTGAGATATTTGAGTTCATCAAGGATGCTAAATATCCATACGGTTTTGCTGGTAGTTTGAAGAACAAAATCAATGTTGAAGATAAAAAATTTAATGGGTTGAAAACACATGATTGCCATGTAATGTTGCAACGTCTACTTTCAGTGTTCATTCGACCTTACTTGCCACATTACGTAGTGGAGCCCCTTATATCATTATCACGATGGTTTCAGAAGTTATGTTGCAAAGAGTTGATGGTCAGAGACGTAACTCAAATGAAAGACGATATCATTATGATTCTATGCAAATTGAAGATGGTTTTTCCACCTGCTTTCTTCACCATCATGGTGCATCTATTGATCCATCTCCCCGAACAAGTTTTGCTTAAGGGACCCATACACTATAGCTGGATGTATCCTATTGAGAGGTTGATATCTGTTAAATATTAATTGTGCTTCTATTATTTGCCGAGAATAGAAGACACACATACACATGTATTTATAAACTAACTTCGATTATTTCCTCATGCAAACAATTAAGGGAGTACAAGCGATCGGTTCGGAATAGCAGATATCCAGAGGGATGTATGGCCGAGTCCTACGTTACACATGAGTGCGTAACGTATTGCAAATTGTGTATGATGACTAACCCAACCGAGATGGACTCACCAAATGAAGCTCGATCATATGTCTTAAATGTTCACTGTCCTCTAATCAAGGTTAGTGGTCATTCGCCTCGGATCAAGTTAAATAAGAAACAACTTGACATGACCCATTGGTGTGTTATGGAGCACTGCAACCAAGTAGGAGAATATCTTCGAAGGCATACTGAGAAGTTTGAGAGAGAGTGTCCAAACAGAATAAAGAAAGAATGTGTTAAGCATTTTCTTAAGTATTTTTGTGACTGCGTATGAATGCTAATTAAATTGTATGTTAACTTTATTTAGTTTGTCATTCATTTTATTTATTTCACTTTAGCTCACTCTTTAATTTTATAAACCGCAGATGAAAATATTGCGAAGGGAATCTAGTCAATCTTATTCTCTCGAGTTGCACAGTTTAGCCCGGATGCCTCAATCATATGTGTGCTTCTCTCAGTGTTATGTTAATGGTGTCAAATTCGTTGTTTGGTCTCGAGATAGGAATAAGAGGACTCAAAATTCTGGTGTAATTGTGGAAGATGGTGACTTAACCTATTATGGGATTATTCAAAACATTATTGAGCTCCGCTACGCTAATGGAATGCCTGTAGTTCTTTTTGATTGCACATGGCTTAACATCAGTGTTATTAAAACCGGACCGGTCATCAAACCGGTCAAGTCAATGGGTCAGTGGTTCAACCGGGTCGAACCGGTTCAACCCGCATGAATTAAAAATAATAAAATAATAAAATAATATATATATATATATCATATATGCATATTTTTTTTACCTATTTTGTAACCTAATAAAATTTAACCTGTTTACAATACTATAACGTATAACCATAACAAATTTAGAATTCGAATATCACACATTAATAAGAAAATAACAAAACAACAACTGCGATTTTTGTCTTAAGTCACAAATCGCAATAACATTGAAAAGTTATGCCAAAAGATAAAAGTTTAAAAAGGAAAATAGACATGATCGTGAACTTCATTTAAGGTTACAGCTAATATCCACACTGTACCATCAGTCCATTCCCATAGCACAAAACTAATGTACATAGTAATGAGTGGTCCTTGCCTGTGGAAGCCTTTAGCAGCTGCTGAGAGGGGTGGGGAGTTGGAATGTCAGATGGTCAATCCTTTGCAGACTACTTGTCAATCCCTTGTAAATTACTCGGGAACACTAACCTCTTGATCAACCTTCCAGTAGTTTGTGTCATTGAATTCTTCATTGCCCACATCATTCTCGACAGGGCTTTGCCTATCTAGTGCGTTAGGCAAGGCGTTCCTCTTCAGAGCTCCAACTTCTCCGACTATTCCCTCTTTCAAGGCTCTTTCCATTGCCATCTCCGTGCCTTCCACTTCCACACCTACAAATTCAACATCCTCTTCAAACACAGATGGGACAGCAGTAACCCCTTGACTACTACCTGGACCTGGGTCTGGATCACAAGAGTCATCAAGGCATGTAGATGTAGGTTGTTGTTTGACCGACAAAGATGCAAGCTCAGATTCCATTTCCTTGGGCTCAGCGGAGACTACAGCAACGGAAGTAACAAAAGGATCCATGCTTGACCCATCAACCTGTGATTCACCCCATGCTGCCCAATCTGAAACTAATCCATCTTCAGACAACTTCTGTGTGTCAGGGACATTATAATAGGATTTGAATGATCAACATTATAACCAATCTAAGATGGAATGCGAAAACTCATTGCGATCTCAGCACTTAAAACAGAACAAAGTGATGAGATCATGTCATCAGATGCCTACACACTAACATAAACCAAACGGACTTCATCCCACATTCAACTCTCAAACGCTCCTAAATTAAAATTGACCTAGAAGGCTAGAACCAAGAACGAAAGCAGAAAATAAAGATTTCACCGAAATGGATTTACACGCTGATTCAACCAGGTTCAAAATTAACATAAATAAACCTGAACTGATATACAAATTCGAAGCTGAACTTCAAATTGAAGAAGGTTCAACTCGGAGTTACCGAAGCCAGCGATAAAGAGTGAGGCTGCGACTGCTCAGTGCGACTGCAAGTTTTCAACGATTTCAACAGAGAAATCAGTGCGACTGCTCAGAGCTAGACCTCGCCGCTCGCCGACTGTGTTTCGCTTTCGTGAAATTGGAATTAGTCAATTAGGGGTTAGGGCGCCGATGCGTTTCTGAGACTTCGGTTTGTTTTTTTATTTTTTTAATTCAAGTTTTTTTTAACAATCAATTGGCTGTGTTTCGAGAATTTAACATCAACCCGGTTGACCCGGCCGGGTCACGGTTCAACCGGAAACCGGCGATTCAACCAGTTATTGGTCGAGTTAATGACATTTCTGATCCGATTTGAGAACCGGACCGGTCTGGTGACCGATTCCCGGTCGAACCGGCCGGTCCGGTCCGGTTTTAATAACACTGCTTAACATGGATCCAAAAGAGAGAGGAAGCACTAAGATGGACTATGGACTTTTATCCGTAGACACTTCCTCAACTTGGTATGAAGATTGGCCTTATTGCCTAGCCACTACCGCAAGACAAGTTGTTTACTTAGATGATCTAAAAGCCGGCGACATTTTGAAAGTGGTAAATGTTGTTTTACATAGAGGGACCTATAGTGATACTTCCCTTGCACGAGAGATCAAAATGAAAGAGACACAATATTAATACCGGCGGAAGGAGACAATCCTTATCAAGAGCAAATGACCACTAATATCACAAGTGATGTAGAGCCTTATGACAACTCCATAGACAACAATAACATGGTGGAAATTCCAAGAGCAAGGAGGCAGTTGTACTTGGATGATGAGGGAGCTGATATGTTTGCATCAGGGGATCATCAAAGTGTAGGTGATGAGGATGATGAAATGGAGTCGGATGAAGAACAAGATCAAAGTGTTGGTCCAATGCAAAATCAACCGATGATGAGAATTGAGTTGTGTATGTACTAGAAACTGGTGAGCGTATGTATTAAGTTGCGTATGTATTAGAAACTGCTTCTGATCTATTGTCTCAGTCCAGCCGACACGTTTTTCTAATGGTAATTCTAATAGCTCTAATAATTTGGTTTATGCTATGTTTTTACATTATTTGTCACGTAACCATATGACGTGGGTCAAAAAAACAAAGCCCAACACCGTTTTCCAAACCCTAACAGTACTCCTCATTCGTGTTTATTCATCCTCACAGCGTCGTTTCACTCTCATCCTCATGCCGATTCACCACCACCACTTGAAGATCAAATTCGTGTTTACTCAACGCCGATTCACCAACTGTAACTCCTCCTCAACAATGGCCAAGTCGAAGAACAAAGCCATAAGACGTCCAGATGAAGCCGAAGTGACGAGCTATCAAAAATCCATGAAATTACGGTCTCCGTCAGTACGTAAGCCATCCAACAGGTTTCGGTCGCCTCCGAGGAAGGCAACAACTGGCTATATTTCCGCTGACACTCCACCAAGGTCCTCTGGCTCGCAACCTGATTTTGGTCCTAATGTGGTCCACACTGAGCGTTCCCGAGCAGTTCTAGCAGGGATAAAGCAGTCCAGGTGGCTTCGGAAACTGGATGCCATTAAAACACCGCCTTTAAGATGACACATGAGAAGAAGAGACACAAGCAGATCCATGCTTGTGTCTCTTCTTCTCAGGTTGAGGAGGTTTAAACCTGAGAAGAAGAGACACAAGCAGACCAACAATCCTCCTCAACTGACTGAAAAGAGCACATCCAAATCTGCCTACACCACCAGTTGTACCTCCTCAACCTCATGTCGTCAATGAACCTCCAGCTCCTAGTAAAGAACCTGTACTATCTCAAACTCCTAATACACAACCTCCCATAGGAAACCCTACACCACCGGCTCCTAGTAATAAAGAACCTGACACCCCAAAGTCTAATCCTCTAGTGTATCGAAGGTCTCCTAGATGCTTGTCTAAGTACGCTGGTCGAGCCAATATCGAAGGCTGAAATAATCCACATCCCATGCCCAATTTTAGTCCACCACCCGCGCCCCAGCCCTCCCCTGTACCCACTCCAGTACAAGCCATATCCAGGTCTGATGAACCCCCACCGATGGCCTTATTTGAACCCCCAGCTCCTGAGTTTCATCCCAACCATTCACTCGATAATGATAGTGCGTCGGATGATGAGGCCGAGGAAACTGAATGTTCCAAGTATCAGATGCAAGAGCACCGATTTTGTGCAAATAGGTAATTTTTTGTGCGCGAAAGTTTAGTTTTTTTATTATAGTTTATTGGGTAATTTTTATGCTATTTTCCTCATGTTTAACTGGGGATGAGCGCGGAGATAAAAGGAAGGTCAGGGGGTTGTCAATGGAACAATGGTGGCCACCTATAAGCAATGCTTTAATAAGGGACAACCGAACAAGGTGGAGTTCCTTCCTGATGGAACTGGGCCAGCAAACCAAACAGTGAATAGCCTACTCGTTCACAAGATTAGTAGTGCCGTGAGAGACAAGGTTCCCATGCTTGCCCCGTCATTCAAAAAGCTTGCAGAGAAAGATAGAGAAGTAGTGTATGATCACTTGAATGTAAGTACAAGCAACTGTTCTTACTTCTCATTTCATGCAAGCTGTGTCTTTTTAACTTTAATTTATTGTTTTGTTTTTCATTGTAGCCCAATTTTGTTATTAATCCTAAAGATGACCAGCTGTGGAATCATATTTTCAATAAAGCCAGTGAGAGGTATCATGATTGGAAATCCGATTGCAAAACCTTCTTCTTGGAATATGGAACTGAGGTAATTCCCAAGGAGTTTTTGGAGCGCCATGACCAATGGGCATGGCTTCTGATCCACTTCACTATACCAAAAAACTAGGTTAAATATGCATTCATTTTTTATCAACGGACATTTTATTAGTTCTATAATGTATTTAATTTTTATCTTTAAATGATTTGTATTTATTCAGTGAGCTTTAACTTGTTTTATTTTTTGTTATGAAAGGAGAGAGGTAAGACAATGTCGAGGGTGCGCAATGACTCTGTTCGCATCAACCACCACTCTGGAAAGGTCCCGTTCTATCAGAGGGCTGTAAAACTCGCTGCGCAGGGAGAGAAGGCACACCTTATAGATGCATATGACCAGGTCTACTCTGCTTACCCAGCCGGTGCCGCCTTGGCAGTTAAGTTTCTATTTATTTGGTTTTTGTTGATGTATATGTTGGTGAATAATGGTTGGTGAATGTGAATTGTCTGTTGTTCTTCTTGGTATGTATCTGTCATATATTGTTCTTCATATGTACTATATTGTTCTGCGAAATATTTATGTTGTTCTTCAGTACATCAAAGTAGTTTTATTATATATGTTATGTTTAATGTTTGTGAATAATGGTTGGTGAATTGTGTTTTGTCGTGGTTATTATCTATCATGCTATTGTTCTTCATATGTTTTGTCGTGGTTCGTATCTGTCATGCTATTGTTCTTGTTATATATGCCATTATATATGTGTGTTGTGGTTATATATTGTTCTTGTTCTTATCTGTCATGCTTTTGTTCTTGTTATATATGCCAAACTATATTTTGCATTTCGCCGCATATATCATTGCCATTGTATTTACATTTAAGTCTTAATTTTTGTTCTCTTATGAAGATATTTGCCTACTTTATTGGTTTTGAGTTAGAGTTTTAGAAGCTTGAGCACATTAATGGCATCAAATTTATTTCAAAGACAGTAACCAGTTCAGCAGGCCCCTCTGTGTTACAAGTAATGTTGGTTTTTTTTCCATGGTCACATGAGACTTGTGTTGTGATAACTGAGATTGAAGCAGGAGTTTGCATTGTCCATCTGCCTTGTG
This sequence comes from Rhodiola kirilowii, assembly GCA_033675215.1. Classification (NCBI taxonomy): domain Eukaryota; kingdom Viridiplantae; phylum Streptophyta; class Magnoliopsida; order Saxifragales; family Crassulaceae; genus Rhodiola; species Rhodiola kirilowii. Next base: position 41,087,664 of record CM066199.1, read on the forward strand.
ATCACTTTTGAGTATAATAGTGATATAAATGTAAATCGGCTTTGTAAAGTGGCTTTGTATATCACTGCCATTGTATTTACATTTAACAATGTATATTTATATATAGGCACAAATGTGAGATAGGGTTCGTGGTAGCGCGTCGTTGATACGCTGCAAAATTTACATTTATAATTCCACTACTTTAGTGGCGCACTATGGATAGCAAGCGGTAAGTAGGGGTCGAACCCAAGAGAGTCAGTGTGGATTAGTTGTTCTTTAAAAAGAAAGAAAAATGAAAGTAAAAACATTTGGGTTTTGTGGGTTGTTTTATGAACAGAAAAGTAAATGACAGAAAGTAAATAACTAAAAAGTAAATGACTGAAATGTTAATTGCTGAAAGTATGTACTGAAAATAAAGGTACTGGAAGTAAAGTGCGGAAAGTAAATTGCTGGAAGTAAATGACAGAAAGTAAATTGCAGAAAGTAAACAGTTGATAGCGAGACTGAAAGTAAAATGACAGATATTTACAGAAGAAAGATATTCAGTCTAGGGTCTCAACTAGTGACACATCCATCATTGACTTCAAATGATCTTACTTGTGTTCATAAGTGTGGGTTATTCCTTGGTCCAGATATAACCCTAAGGTAAGGCCCTTTCGAAGCACTTACACCACAATCTACTCCAAAAACAAGACATAGACTTCTAGTTCTGTCTAGACTGATTCCTTCTTTCGAAGTATCTTAGCCTAGGTTCCGCCACTTGATCTCACATTTCTATGACCATCCAAGCGGTTTTAAACTTAGGTTGAACTACTCGGCTAAGCTTTGCTCTTTCGAGCATCCACCTAGCCTTGTTGTTCAACCGAATAATGGCACAAAGAACTAGTAGAACACAAAAAGCATTAAGTAAAAGGGTCTCAAAACATGGTCATAGTATGAGAGAACCCCTAAACCGAATATAAGCCTTAGCTACTTGTATTCATGTCAAGGAATACAAGCAGCCGTGACTTGAACAAGGTAAACAAAAGGAAAACCGAGAGCTTTGTGGAACACAACAAGAAAGTGAAAAGAACCGTGAGCTTTTGTAGCAAGAACTTAGCTTTGACTACTTGTATTCATGTCAAGGAATACAAGTAGCCTTGGCTGTGGTAACAAGACATGAAAGTAAAAGAAAACAACAAAGAAAAGTAAAGAACTTGACAATAAAAGTAAAGAGGAACTCGGATCCAACAAGAAAAGTAAAAAAGCATAAGCTACTTGTATTCATGTCAAGGAATACAAGTAGCCATGGCTTTGTGCAAGAAAAAATAAGAGAACTTGGCAATAAAAGTAAAGAGGATTCGAACTCAAGAGCAAGAACAAGTGAAGAACAAAAGGAAATGTGTTTGTATTGAAGTGAAGTGGAGAAGAGAGATAAGCTCTCTTCTCCCTAATGTAAGCACTATGGGACAAGGATTTCTAAGGCTTAAGGCCTCTTATTTATAGAAGAGGAAGACTTGGGGGCTAAGTTTGGCTTGAAAAATATCCCAAAAGCACTTCATTTTGATTGGTTCTTCTAAAAGCCACCACTTGCAAATGGCTCAACCAAAGCCAACCACTTGGCAAGGCTCTCCCAAAGCCGCCGGTGGCTTTCTCCAAAGGGCAGCAGCCGGCCACAGGTGGCACTCCCCAAAGGCCACCTCTAGTTGAATTCTAATGCAACCGAACTCCAAATGCCAACCGAAATGATTAGTAGAAGCCAACCGGAATGAATAGTAAGTAACCGGAATATTGGGACTTCGGTTGGGTTCTGGCCGGAACTTGATCTGAGCTTGGTCGGAGCTTGGATGTGGTCGGAATTGGCTTGATCGGAGGCTCGTCGGAGGTTCCCCGGAGCATGGCCGGAGTTCGCCGAAATTTGGCCAGAATCTGACCGGAGCTTTGGCCGGAGATTCTTGGATTTTGGAGAGTGGATTCTGAACGAAAAAGTCATTCTAAGATGATCTCAAGAAGGAAGTTTGGCCAGATTCTGCTCGAAACATGGTCGAAATCCAAAAACGGCCGAAATTGCCCTATTTTGACCTTGACCGGGCTCGGTGCCTTGATAGTGCGTTCTTGTCCAAACGCCGACAGTTCTAGAATATTTGAGTGATTCCAAGTCGGTTCCATGAAGGATGTTAAGGCTGAATTTGAGTGTAGCATGGTCGTTCCCTAGGATGGCCTAGAACTCGGTCCTCGGGCCTTGGCTGGCTTTTTGGCACAATTATCCCTTTTTAAGCGTGTTTCCTCTTTAGACTCCAAAATGGCCTATAAACATAAAATGACATTAACAAGTAAGTGTTCTTAGGACAAAGTGTCGAATAAGGTGGGTTTTGTGTACTCGATGAATAGTATAAATACGCTCCATCAGTTCATCAGGTGATGCGAGACATGCATGGTTATGAAGCTGGTGATGGCATTGTCCTCGATGATCAAGAACCTCTTCCGATTGCTACGCAGATTGACATTATAACTCAAGTGGTGGGGCAGAAGAGTGGAACTGACGTTTATGGAGCTGGTAAAGCCTTCAAGGGGCCACCCCTCTCTAGAGGAGGTGCAAGGAACACCGAGCTGAAAGACCAACTCCAAAAGCAAAAGGATGAGCTAGTGGAAATGAAGAAGAATTCCAAGCGAGGATTCGTGTTCTTGAGGAGCTGGTGGTATGGGGTGGATTAGCAAACCTAGCAAACACTAATGCTTCAGAAGGTGGGACGTCTTATGGACTTGTTGTTTAATTACATGTTGATAATGGTGTAAAACTGTTGTGCTCTTGTGGCCGAGTATACACCTGAACATCTTTTGTGTGTACCCTTTTGATGTTGGCCGAAATCATGTTTAGTTGGCCGAAATCATGTTCTGTAAAACAATTTCTTATTTGCTATGAAGACTGACACCTGTATCTTTATGCGACAAATAAGTATCCACATTCTTAACGTAAGCTATTTTATATGACAATAGTATATTTACATTTTAAATCGTCTGTGCCTTCACGATTGTAACGTAAGCCAGTTTATACGACAACAATATTTTTAAAGATATACGCGTATGTTCCCTAAAGCGACAAATATATTTCAACGATTGTAACGTAAGCCAGTTTATACGACAACAATATATTTAAAATTCTAAGCGTATGTTCCTTAAAGCGACAAATATGTTTTCACGTTTGTAATGTAAGGGTGTTTATACGACAAATATATTTTCAAGTTTGTAACGTAAGGATGTTTATACGACAAACATATATTTAAAGTTCTTAGCGTATGTAGTTTTATATGACAATAAGATGTAAATGTTTGAAGCGTATAAATGTTTACGAGATGAATTGGGGAACCTACCATCTGTAAATTCGATCACGTAAGTCAGTTAACCCGACCAAATTTGGATTGGAAATGTAGCGTATGCCTTGCACCGAATCGAACTCGTTCTAATGTTTTTGGGACATATAGAAAATAATGTCGCATAAGAGTTACAGTTAACGCGACGTTTCGTCATTTTTTTGTCGCAGGGACATTACGCTACTTGGATTTCGCGACCCCTTTTACGCGACATTTTTTGTCACATAAACTATATGCAACTAATTTAGGGGTTTATGCAACGGAAAACAAATGTCTCCTAATCTGAAAAATGGTGTAGTGGAATGATGACTCGAATTTAAGTAAATAAGTTAGAATCCAGCTCACGCTAGAAACATAGAGGAAAGATTGCAAAACTCAGAGATAGTCTTCATTCTCAAGCAGCATGAAGTCTAAGAGAAGATGCGGAGAGAATGTTCAATCTGCTGTGCAGAACTGTTCAGTCGGATGAAGGACCCAGAGTGATGAGTCAATAGGAGAAGAGACCTCAGGAAATACCTCTGTCTCTGGATAAGAACACATTGAGACGGTAGCGTGCCCTTCATGAAAGAAATGGCAACCGGGCAGCCATGGTAGCCTCCAACCAGTTGATGCTCATTGTGAGCACATTTTGTTTCTAAACTTATCCTATGTATTTTAATAATAAAAAGATTGTAGGTTGTTTCTTGATCCATAGATAAAAGAGCCCAGAGCTTCGCGAAAGAGATCACGGAAAGACATTTTTATTCGTACCCGACGGAGGAGATAAGGACACTGATGTTCCCTTGAATGTCATGGTTTTGGCAAAACACCTTTAGAGAGTTCAAGCAGGAGTTCAAGCAGAGTTCAACCGAAGATTGGAACAAAAGTACAGCGTGGATCAGACGCAAGGATGTTTCCTATTCAGAACGTTTCCAAAGATCAAAGATATGTTCGGTTGAAGTCGGCCAGCGAAGAAATAGAAGACCAAATATTCTAAAGAATATTTGCTGATCGGTTGGGAGTCGGTTACGAAGATTTAACCGGACTTGGCATGGAAGAAATCTCAAGATCTTCCTAAAGATTGGATTAAAGATATCTAGCAAATATTTAGGAATATTTCCTAAATATTTAACAGATTATCTAAGACAAATTTGGGAACCGCCAATGCAAATAAATAGAATGCTAGGGCGTCCATATCTGTATCGCTTTTCTGAAAGAAACATACACGAGATCATACGTGACATTGGAGAGAAGAAGAGCGACAGCCGTCTGAGTTTTCCCCACTGGAAAATCACCGGCGCTGAAGCAGTCTGTTCAGTGTGCTTATCAGACTGTTCTTGTTGAACTGACTGCTGCACACACGGAAGACCATTACAAGCTTTTGGGAGAAAGCTTCCGAGCTTAAAGAGAAAATCGAGTTCGTTCGAAAGGGAGTTTCGAACTGAGGGGATCTAGGGGGAGCCGAGATCACAAATCTGAGTGAAGTAGTGGTAGAGGCAAGGTTTCTACATTCAGGAGATTGTTAGAGTAAGTCCACGTGTAGCTCTATACTATTCAATAAGATTTTAATTCCTTAGGGTGTGGGAAGCCCCCCAGAGTAGGCAAGGCCGAACTGGGTATCATATCATGTGTGCCTACAGTGTTCTGTGTTAATTACTGTCTGAACACCACCTGGAAGTGGTCTTGAACAGTCAACAGTATTTCAATTGGTATCAGAACAGACACTTGACATAGTGAGTGTGATCCTACATCTGTTCAAGATGAGTTTGAAGGAAGGACAGAGCACCAACCGAGCCCCGTTACTTGAAGGACCAAACTATGGCTACTGGAAGTCCAAGATGAAAGCGTTCCTGAAATCTCTCAATGAAAAGGCTGGGAAAGCTGTATTGGTTGGATGGACACAACTCATGATGGCCAATCCTGAAGGCGCAACCGTACCAAAACCAGAAGCCCTGTGGACCGACGCAGATGAAAAGGCTGCTGTTGGAAATTCAAAGGCAATGAATGCAATTTTCTCTGGAGTGGATGAAAATGTGTTCAAACTGATTGCTAATTGTGAAGTTGCTAAGGAGGCATGGGATATTCTCAGGACAGCATATGAAGGTACATACAAGGTTCGGAACTCTCGAATGCAAATAGTAACAACAAAGTTTGAGGACATGAAGATGAAGGACAATGAAACCATTCCTTAGTTCAATGCAAGAGTTCTAGATCTGTCCAACGAGGCTGCTGCCCTGGGAAAACCTATTGACGGAGAAAGAATGGCTAGCAAAGTATTGAGATCGCTTCCTCCGAGGTTTGCCATGAAAGTTACTGCTATTGAAGAGATGCATGACATCTCCAAACTGAAGCTGGACGATCTCATGGGTTCTCTCAGAATTTACGAGATGAATCAACAGCAAGATGTCCAACTCAAAGATGGGAAAGGAATTGCACTGAAAGCTGAAGTGTCTGAAGACAAGTTTGAGTCCAGCTGCTCTACTGAACAACTAGCAATGATGGCGCAGAACTTTGGCAAAATGGTACAAAAGATCAACAGACGTGGTCCTGAGCAAGGTCAGTCATCCTCCAGCAACTTTCGTAACTGGAAAAAGGAGAAGACCAGGACAAGTGAAAATAGGCAAGAGTTCTCTACTGAAAAAGGGAAAGACATACAGTGTCGAGAATGTAGAGGCTTCGGTCACATTCAAGAAGAATGCGCCAACACCCACAAGAAGAAAAAAGCGATGGTTGCTAATCTGAGCGACAGCGAGTCTGACAATGAGTGATGGACCAAAATTATACGAATAAAAAACACAGTAAAACCCACCAAATTAGACTGTTGGTCTATTTAACTTCTGCTTGTTAGTCCTGATTTATTTTTACAGGGTATTTTGGCGCTTAGAGAGAAAACACGCTAATGAGAGGATTTTACGCTGAAAAGATGATAAGAGTCAATCCAAGGTCAAGATCAGACGCTGAACGAAGAAATATCAAGATCCTGACGTAGGAATTACTCAAATTAAATTCAACCGAGGAACAATCAAAGTCAGACGGAGCGAAATTGGATTGATAGTTTTGTGAAAAGACTGCACAAAACTGTCAAAATGCACCCTTGGACCAAGATGATCGGCCACCTTGCTTGGAGGTGGCCAAAGCCACCCTTCTCGTCCTTGGATGACCGGCCAACCGGTGGCTTCTCCTCCCCCAATCGGTGGCTTTTCTTCTCCTCCACATGTCACCTCCTCCTCCTCCTCCTTCCTCCTCCCTTGATGCAAAACCACATGGAGCCATCTCCACCCTCCATTCCTCCTCCCTATGGCTATAAATACAAGCCTCCTCCTCCTCATTTCAACATCCACAAATTTGTAACTTATCTCTCTAAAACATTTGGTTACTTTGTATGTTTGGTTTTGGAAATAATACTCCTGTTTGTTCTTGAGTATTATACGCTTTGAAATTATAATACTCCTGTCGGTTCTTGAGTATTATAATACTGTAGAGAATACTCCTGTTGGTTCTTGAGTATTCAGTAGGAAATTGGGAATACTCCTGTTGGTTCTTGAGTATTCCACCCCTTTCCCTCTTACTGTTTTCAAAAACCCCTGAGTATTTAGTTATGATGTCCTTTTCCATGGACAGTCGTAGCTAAACTCCTCATTCGGTCGAAGGTACTTTCTTGTATTATATAATGTTTTAATTTCTTTTAGTTTCATTTCTCTGTATTCAAAACTTGTTCTATGTGCCATTTATAGTCAGAGTTTCCAAGGTTGAGTGAACCATTTGTAACTGGACCAAAGGGACCAAATGGGCAAGCTCTTCCGTGGGAATTCGTGATCATACTCGGTAAGTGGAAGCTGTAACAAGCAAAACTTATCGAGGAGTTCGACTTATCTTAAAAAACCATTTGGAAACTGGACCAAAGAATTCAAATGGATGCACAAAAGGCTAAGATACTTCGAAAGGAGGAATTAGTCTGAAGTAGAACAAGTGTTGCTTTAAACGATGTTGCAAGTCTTGCGCTACGAAAGGGCCTCGATTCATCTTTGAATACTTAGAAAGGTTACTAGCGGTTATTAATAAACATGTTATAATACAAGGTACCTGAAACCGAATACTTTCCCTAGAATTACAAAAACCCCCCCTGTACTTACTTTTATAAACTGCTCGATCAACTACAACCATCAACCACTCATCTACCGGAGGAATCGCAATCACGCATCACCCACTGTAAGTCTTCTTCCCTTAACTCTTTTACTTTTAGTCATTTAATTTCAGTATTTATTTTCTGTAATTTATTTTTCCGCACTCAAAACCAAAAAAACCAAAAACAGTAGTTTAGTCAATCGCGCTAAAATCTCAATCCACTTAAAACACGCTCCCGCGCTGTACAAATCCCCCAAAGAACGACTATCCCTCTAATTCCCTTGGGTTCGACCCCTACTTACCACTTACTACCCAGTAGTGTAGTCACGAGTAGCGGAAAAATATAAATTTATTTGTACAGAGAACATTGCACCTTAACGACAGTGCAGTGGGCTCCGTCAATGAGTAAGACGATGATGAAGCTACTAACTTTGTTTCATTTGTTGCCACCATAGAATATGGCAGTGAGACAAGCGGAAGTGGAAGCAAGTACTCCCGCATTGTGGCTGAACAGCCAGTTGACGACCTCTCAGACAGTGATGATGAAGAGCTCACCCAGGAAGCCTTGGCTAAGACGTACAAAGAGCTATATGAAAAGTGACTGATGGTGATTGATCTGAACAAGAAGCTCACTGAAATGGTGTCCAGTCTGACTGAAGAAAATGACAAGATGTGGCAGGAAGTCGAGATCATGGTTACTCCAAGGTGAGGTTACATCTCAAAAACCTCAACTGATTGAGATGAAACAGGAAAGGTCGTCACTACTTGCACAGAAAGCTGAACTTCTGGGTACCGTATCTTCGTTGAAATTTGAGTTGGAGAAAAATCGAGACATGCACCCAACAGGCATGGTGGATCTGAGAAAAACGATAGTGGATCTAAATCGCAAAGAAGTTTTTCTCTTGAATAAAGTTAAGTCTCTAGAACTTCAGATGGATTCAGAAAGACAGGAACATGCAACCACCATGAAGGAACTCAGCCAGGTCAAGAGGTCAGTAAAGATGTTAAACTCCGGATCTAAAAATCTGAACGACATACTCAAGTCCTAAAGAGTGGAGTCTCGACACAGAGGTTTTGGGTTCACAGAAGAAATCAGCTCGAAAGGAACAACATTTGTTAAGGCCAAACCAGTGGTGGTACAGAAGATGGCGCTGAACCATGAGAAGATGATGAGTCGTATTTATACGACTCATCGAATCAACTAATCCCGTTTATTTTGACACTTTTATATGCAAACGTTTACTTAGTATGGTTTTGCATTTCAGGTGTTTCGGAAGTTTTAGGAGGAAACACGCATAAAAGATGGCATTTTTGTGCCAAAAAACACCACAATGGCAGATCAGACCTCTGGACGTTCGACGGAGTGCTGGGAATGGACCGTTGATCATAAAAATACAAGCTACATGCCGTTACGTAGATAACTCAATTACCTACAACTCTCTAGTTTACACCGAGAGTAGCCGAGTTCATATAAAAGGTCATATCAAGAGTCGAAGTTGGAAATGACGCGCAGACTCAGTGGGGACCATGCCCTATGAAGACATTAGCCACTGTACTAACGTCAAGGCAGGGCGCGGCCAGTACCGATAACGTCAAGGCTGGGAGAGGTCGTAATGTCTACACAGGGTGCGGCGATGACATCAGCAACGCATTTTGATGATGTCAGCAAGTCCGAAAATTGGCAATTTGGCCCAAAAACATATTTAGAAACCCACAAACTTATATATTAAGGTTTTGGAGAAGGTTTCCATCATTTCTACATTCTACGAAGATCAAGACGGCTCTGGAGAAGACACAAGCTTTCGACGAGAGAGAAGATTTTCCTACTTTCATTATGTATTTTCACATGGATATGAGTAGCTAAATTTCTATTTCAGTTTAGGTTTTCGTACATTGTGAACACGTTTTGAGATTCTTGTTCTTAATGCAATTTTATATTTTACTAGTTCTGCTCATTCTCATGAATTAACTTGCTAGACTAAGTGGAAGCTTTGTCGTAAAGCTTAGTTGAACAGCTGATTCTTACCGTTAATATCTACTGGATACTTTGTCGTAAAGGTAGATCGTAACACCTAAGCTAAATAGTACCTTTGTCGGATTATTTAGTTAAGGAAAGAACTAGAAGTCTAACACCTTTGTCGGGTTAGATTGTGGCATATCACCTTTGTCGGGATACTTGGGTTGTTACCTTTTTCGGAATGACCACACTTTAAAATAAAAGATTGATCATTAGATATCTATGATAAACGTATCACAATAGAAATCCGAAGCTGAATATTCTCTCTGATTGAAAGTATTCATTTATTTTTTCTCTTGTGCACTCTTGACTGCTAAAACCCCCTTTTCTTATTTGTTTACAGAGACAACTTCAAAAACACTAGCTCCCTTAGGTTCGACCCTGTTTGCCGCTACACTAGCCTACTAGCAGCATCAAGCATAGAACGCTCTAGTGGAATCATCCCATCAAGAAAGCTCTCAAGAAGAAATAAATCTGTTAATCCATGGTGTGGACAGCTTCCCTCAAGGTCATCGAAGCGCAAATAATACTCATATAATGTCTCGCCCGGGAATTGCTCAATGGTAGAAATTTTCTCGCGAATTTCAAATCGATAGGATGGCGGAGAAAACTTCTTCAGAAATCGGGCTCGTAGATCCGACCAAGTACTTTCACAATCTGCAGATGATGAGTAATACCAAGATCTTACTGAGTCATTTAAAGAAAATAAAAATATTTTTAACTTAAACCTCTCCAATGACTCTTCCTTAGACTTTATACGACAGTAGACCGAGTGCAACACCTCCGTCACGACCTTACCCGCAATAGAGACTCAAGCTTCAGATGAAGAGGATAATTCCACTACTACCAGAGAGTTTCACACGGAGGAAGAAATAATCATGTCTGCGGTAATCTCTGAACCACCTCAAATTATACAAAATTTTGATACACCTCTTCCACTTCTTGTGCAGGATAACATTATCCAAGATGATCATAAAGAGCCAGAAGAAGCAGAAGATGAGAATCAATTCAGCTGAATAGTGTCAGCCACATACAAGGAGGAAATACGTTCTAGCGAAGAAAACTCCACTCCTTACCTGTGCACAGACTTGATTACTAAAAAATTTGAGGTAAGCGCTGAATTTAATATGGAATTACATAAGTCTAATATGCCTCGTGTGGTGTACTTGCAGGATGGTGAACCTAAAAAATTACAAAAAAGGCGCTTGGTTCACTTTTCAATGTGGCTGCTAGTGAGGCAAAGAGGTTGCTCAGTGGAGCACCTCTCCTGTTGTATCAAAATGATCTAGGGTTCAAGTCCTCATAAGCTCAAAATTGAGCAGTACTACCTTAAGAGCATGAGCTCATAATATAAAAAAAGTGGCTGCTAGTATCCCATTATGCAAGACTAGAAACTGGATCGCGAACTACAAACTGTAATTCAGAAACACACTCGTGAGTTGGAAGCATCATAAGGAGAAAAAACAAGTAGGGAAGTTTGACCTCACACGACCATGGGATCCTAACTTGTGATTCTAATGAGGTATCGTCGAGCCAACGACGTAAAACAAAGGCGCTCACAGGGAAGCAGCCCGGTAAAATTTTTGTTTTTCCATTTTTTATTTCGTTTTGTGTTTGTTTGAGTCATGAGTCATGTTTTTCATACTGTCTTTTGCGAAAGGAGAACATTTTTATGCAGGAAACAGGTGACATCCCAAGAGGATCGCGGACCATGCACCCTTTAACCTACGCACCCACAAGCCATTTTAAATGGCTAATGTGTTCTTCAGGCGCGGTGGTAACCTCTTCTTCAGGCGCGCCCCTCTCGGTTGACTAGAATTGACCATTGACCAGGGTTGACCGTTGAATGAAGCATTTAGTAGAGATTTTGGTAAAAACAGGGTAGATTGACCTTTCCAACTTGTTTTGCACGCACAGATCACATATGGTGTCCAAATTGGTTGATTCAAAGCTTGTTGGAAAGATAATTCAAAGGGCTACAACTTTATAGATTACGCCAAGATCAAATTCGGAAGTTAAGATTATGAAAAAGCCGCCTGAAGTCTCTGCCATTTTGCATGGCCGTGACTGCCGTGACCAAAACACAATGTCACGGTAGTCACGGCCCCCTTTTTGTCCCAGAGCACTTTTGGAGCATGCTGACAGAGCCGTCGTTGAGGCACTGCAAAATTTATGTTTATAGTTCCACTACTCGTGGCTCACTATTGGATTAGCAAGCGGTAAGTAGGGGTCGAACCCAAGAGAGTCAGTGTGGATTAGTTGTTCTTTAAAAAGAAAGTAAATGAAAGTAAAGACAGATTGGGTTTCTGTTGGTTTTTTATACAGAAAGTAAATGACTGAATTTGAAGTGCTGAAAGTAAAGACTGAAAGTAAAGTGCGAAAAGTAAAGTGCTGAAATGTAAATGACATAAAAGTAAAGACTGAAATGTAAAGTGCTGAAAAGTAAAGTGCAAAAAGTAAATGACAGATAAGTAAGGACGAAAGATATTCAGTCTGGGGTCTCTACTTGTGAGACAACCATCATAGACGTCAAATGATCTTACTTTGTGTTCATAAGTGTGGGTTTATTCCTTTTCAAGACTTAAACCCTAAAGTAAGGCCATTTCTAGCACTTACACCACAATCTACTCCAAAATCAAGACATAGACTTCTAATTCTAAGTGCAGCCACTTGATCTGTCATTTCTGATCAACCAAGCGACTTAAGGAAGATCAAACTACTCGGCTAAGTTTTGCCCTTTCGATGCATCCACTTAGCCTTGTTGTCTAATCAAGATTGAACCACTCAGCTAAGCTTTGCCCTTTCGATGCATCCACTTAGCCTTGTTGTTCAACCGAATAATGGCACCGAACTAGTTGACACACAAAATAGCATTAAGTTCTAGTCTCAAGATGCATACACAAGTATGAACACCCTTTGACCGAATATGCTTTAGCTACTTGTATTCATGTCAAGGGATACAAGCACCATACTTATAAAAGTAAAGGAAAACAAGAAAGTAAAGACAAGTAACCGAGAGCTTTTTGTAACCGAGAACAACAAGAAAAGTAAAGGGAAAGCTGTGGCTTTGACAACAAAGTAAAGGAAAGGAAGCCTTAGCTACTTGTTTTCATGTCAAGGAATACAAGTAACCGTGACTTAGTACAAGGAAAGTAAAAGAAAGCTTTAGCTACTTGTATTCATGTTAAGGAATACAAGTAGCCGTGGCCTTTGTGCAAGAAAAGTAAAGGGAGAGGAGCTCCAAATCAAGTGCTGGATAGAAAGTAAAGAGCTTCGGAGCTCAAGAACAAGCAAGAACAAAGTGTGTTTGTATTGAAAGCATATGTGTAGCATAGGTTGTTTTGGAGAAGAGAGATAAGCTCTCAACTCCCTAAGGTGAGCATTTGTGGCACACGATTTCTAAGGCTTAAGGCCTCTATTTATAAGCAAAGGAAGACTTGGAGGCTAAGTTTGTGGCATGGAAATATCCCAAAACAACCATTGGATTGGAACACACTTGGTATTCATCCAAGCCATCCATTTGAGCACATGCATCTCCTCCAACCGACTTGGCCACTTGCACATGGCTCTCCAAAGCCGCCGGCCACAGGTGGCACTCCCCAAATCCGCCTCTAGTTGGATCCCAATGCAACCGAACTCCAAATGCCAACCGAAATGAATAGTAGAAGCCAACCGAAATAGTTTGAGAATTTGGTTCTTGGTTAGTTTCTTGGCCGGAACTTGGTTGGACCCTGGTTGTACTTGGTCGGAGCTTGATCGGAGCTTGATAGGAGCTTGATAGGAGCTTGGTCGGAGTTTGGCCGAAGTTGGCCGGAGTTGGCCGGAATTTTGACCGGAGGTCCTTGGATTTTGGAATGCTGATTTGGAATGCTGAGGCAATTCTAAGCCTAATGGTCGAAGTCGTTTTTCCGGAATCTCAAGGAGGCCTTGCCGGGCCTAGAATGATCGGAATTTGGCTGATAGGACTCGGACCTTGGGCATTTCTCTGGCATGAGATGGTTCCACTCGGGCGTTTTGTCTGGGAAGTGATATTTTCCGAGTTATTGTGCATTTCAAACAACTTGGTTGACCCAGATTTTCCAGATTAGCTGGTTTGGTCAAGCGACTTGGTTTCGATGCCTATCAGCGCGCGCGGGACCTTTGGAATTAGGCCAACTACCAATCAGCTCGGGCATTCACCTTGATTTTCCATCATTGTCCACCTTATTTGCCATTTTGATCACTTTTCTTGAGGTGGATTCGTCAAATCAGCTCGTTTGCCCGAGCAACTTGAATTCAGTGCTAGACAGCTCGGCTGGTGCGCTGTGCGCGGCCTGGCTTTGGCCTGGCTAGAAATGACTTGGTCTGCTTTTTGGGACAATTCTCCCCTTTTTAAGTGTGTTTCCTCTTTAGACTCCAAAATGCCTATAAACACAAAATGACATTAACAAGCATATGTTCGTATCACCAAATGTCATTTTTGGTGGGTTTAGTAGTACTTGATGAATCGTATAAATACGGCCCATCACATGTCGAGCATGTCGTGACATGCCGTGACATGTCTAAATGTCACGGTAGTCACGGCCCTATCGAAGACAATTTCCAATATTGATTTTTGAGCTTTTTGGACAGATTTTTGGACTCATTTTCTAAATTCAGTTTTAGGCTTTTTGGGCCTTTTGGAAAGCTATAAAGAGGGCAGTGTGGACAAATTGATGAGTGTTTATTTTGAGAAAAGAGAACCCTAACTTGGGAGAAGACAAAATTCATCATGAGAGATTCAACGAGCCACCGCGTCTTTACGGTTTACTCGTCCTTAATTTCTCTAAACACTATTTTAGGTTAATTTACCATGAGTAGTGAGTAGTCTTTCTATTCCGGGATCCTACGGATCCCGTGCTACCCAACTCTCATGTGATCATTTAATGTTTTTATTTATGCGATTCGAATATTCTATTTCATCGTGCTTAATTTATCGTTCTATGCAAGTATTTATATCGAATGGGATGTTTACATGCTAGAACGTATTTAGGTTAATTACCAAAAGATGGATGGGTCCTAGGTATTAATCGGATTATATGAAATTGTATGAAAACCTTAAGTCTAATAAATCAAGATCGTTGATAATCCGTGGATGGGCGGTGTTCAACGATCAAGATTAATCTAAACAATGATCCGTGGATGGGCGGCTTGCTTAGTGTTATTTTGGTTTATTCGATAGCATGAATAATTTACGTGACATGATTGCATGATTGTTGGGGTTAGCATGGGTGAAGTATGATTCTGGAATTCTTTCTTCGATAAAACACAAACCTTTATTTTTTTGCTATTTAATTTCTGCAATTTACATCACACCAAAACCTTTGTCAATTGTTAGCTAATATTCACACACACTGTTCTTTGGATCGACCCTTGGCTTACCAAGGTCATAAATTTTGTTTGACTGTGATGGACCACAATTGTATGAATCATAAACACAGTTAAACCCACCAAATTAGACTGTTTGTCTATCTAACTTCGATGTTTTAGTCCCGATACATTTCTACAGGGTATTTCAGAGCTTAGAGAGAATACACGCTAAGGAAGAGCTTTTAGCACAGAAAAGATATCAGGAGACAATCCAAGGTCAAGATCAGACGCTGAATGAAGAAATCTAAAGATCCTGACTTGGAATCATTCAAAACAAATCAAACCGAAGAGAAACCGAAGGCAATCCGGAGCTGAAATACACTGATAATTTTGTGCAAACTGCACAAAACTCACAAACCACTCTCCTCATGCCACATGGACCGGTGGCTTTGCCCTCACAACCACCTCTCCTCCTCTCCCCTTCCTCCACATGTCACCACCTCATTCCCCCTCCCAAAAGCCGCCGGCGGCTTTGCCCTCCTCCTCTCCCCTTGTGACACTTGCCCTCCTCTCCTTCTCCCCTCATCTCCACCCTTGGATGCACAAACACATGCCTCAATCCAAGCCATCCATTTCTCTCCTCCATGGCTATAAATACCAAGCCATCCTTCCCATTTCAAATCATCCACACAAATCCCACCATCCACAATCCATTCCACTTATCTCTCTAAGTTTGTTACTATGTAAAGTTTGGTTTTGATATTAATAAAAGTTCAGTTTGTTCTCAAATACTTTAGTTCGATCTTGAGTACTCCTGTCGGTTCTTGAGTACTCAAGTTTTCAGTTACAGTTCAAGAGTTACTCCTGTTTGTTCTTGAGTAATCTCTTTCTCTTCTCTCTATACTCCTGTTTGTTCTTGAGTATTCTCTTCAATATCTTAGTTATGATGTCCAACTCCATGGATATTCGTAACTAAACTCTTCATTCGGTTGAAGGGGAGTTCTTGTTTTATAAAATGTTTTACTTCGTTTAGTTTCATTTCTCTGTATTCAAAACTTGTTCTATGTGCCATTTATAAGGTCAGAATTTCCAAGGTAGAGTGGAAGCTACGAAAGGGCAAAACTCTACTGTGGGAATTCGTGAACATACTCGGATAAGTGGAAGCTACGAAAGGGCAAAGCTTATCTGAGGAGTTCGATCTATCTTAAAAACCATTTGGAAACTGGACCAAAGGGACCAAATGGATGCACTTACTGCTAAGATACTTCGAAAGAAGGAATTAGTATCGCTTAGAACAAGAGTTTATTGAGCGCTACGAAAGGGCCTCAATATACGTTTGAATACTTAGAAGGGTTACTAAAAGAATGAACAGGATATAATACAAGGCCCCCCAAGACCGAATACTTCTCTCGCAATTACAAAACCCCCCTGTCTGTACTTTTACTGTTCGATCAACTACAACCATCAACTGCTCACAATCCGGAGGACTTACCAATCACGCATCACCCACTGTAAGTCTCCTTTGTATTTTCAGTATTTACTTTTCTGTAATTTACGTTTCAACAATCAAATCCGCAACCAATCAAAAAGTCACGTAGTTGTTAGCACTAAAACCTCAACCAACTTAAAACACGCTCTCTCGCTAGACAAATCCCTTAAAAGAATAACCTATTCCCCTAATTCCCTTGGGTTCGACCCCTACTTACCAAGTACTACCTAGTAGTATAGTTGCG
This sequence comes from Rhodiola kirilowii, assembly GCA_033675215.1. Taxonomy (NCBI): domain Eukaryota; kingdom Viridiplantae; phylum Streptophyta; class Magnoliopsida; order Saxifragales; family Crassulaceae; genus Rhodiola; species Rhodiola kirilowii. The sequence continues at coordinate 41,104,175 of CM066199.1, forward strand.
AGTAGCGGACTATTATAAATTTATTTGCACAAATCGCTTTAACGACGAGCGGTTCTGTCAAATTGGCGCCGTTGCCGGGGAATTAGCCATCGGATAAGTTGTTCGAATCAATACGCACTTCAAAACAACCATGTCTCGCGAAGAAAGCCACCATGACTACCAGGATGACGAAGAAATAAACCTGTACGATCGAAATGATGAGGTTCCATTCGTCGATGATCCGGAACAACTCATCAGAAACAAAAGAGCTTGTGATAGAGAGGCTGCCCGAAGAAACCAAGAACCACCCGAGGACCGAAACCCAGCTGGTCCAGTACAGCCCCCTAGATACCCACCATACCCTCAACCCCGACAAATGCCTAGGCAAGAACCTGTCTTCGACAACTACTATGGGGACAACAACTACCGTGAACCTACTATGGGAGAATTAAATGCCCCTAATTTCGAAACACAGCCGTGGTGCATCTACGAGAACCCTGAATTAGAAAACATAACCATCAACGCGACAGTGGCCCACAGCTTGCCAAAATTCTCAGGAGCTCAAGGAGAATCCGCCACAACTCACCTCCAACGCCTGCATGGAATTTGCCAAAACCTAAAACCCAATCGAGTGAATATGGACGACTTTAAGTTAAAGGCGTTCTATTTTTCCCTCATAGACTCGGCAAACGACTGGTTCCTTTCATTGCCTTCCGGAAGCATCAGAACATGGGCTCAAATGCAGAAGAAATTCTTAGACAAATACTATCCGGCGGGAAGAGCAATGCAAGTAAGGAGGCAACTACAGGAAATCAAACAGGGTCCCAATGAAACCATGTACGATTACCTGGAAAAATTCAATTACCTAGAAAGGAGCTGCTGTACCCTTGGACTGCCCGAGAAACTCGTCATCGAATACCTCATTGATGGATTAAGACCCTTAGACAAAATGCTCTTGGATGCCTCAGCGGGAGGATCCATGATGAATCTATCATTGAGTGGCATAAGGAATCTCATCGCCAACGTTGCTGAAAATGCCCGATTTAGAGAAGAGACTGCTCGTCAAGATGAATTCTCTCGATCAAAAAAGGTAGCACAAGCCGAAACATCAGTAAACTCCATAACTGAAGAGATGAAACAATTAAAGGAGATGATGATTCAGATCATACGAAGACAACCAGTTCCTGTAAAACCTTGTGAATTTTGCGGTTCTACGGAGCACCAGACTGACACATGCCCGACATTAATAGAAGAGGAACCTGCAGAAGTAAATGTAGTGGGAGGATACCAAAGATACAACAACAGCAACAACAATGACAGAGCCGGACAAAACAGACAGAACGGTCAAGCAACCAACCCAAACTGGCGTAACAACAACTATCCTCAGAAAGAAACACAACCAGCTATCCCTCAACTAGCCCAGTCATTCTACCAACCCCCCCACCGGCAGTATAACCAGAACGCTCAACCAGCAGGCCAATATCAGCAAAAAAGACCAAATCAGTACCAAGCCGACACGAGCATTCAGCAAGAACCAAGCAAGTCGCTCAATGATACGATGAAGGAGCTCGCAGGAAACGTTAATCAGTTGGGAACTTCACTACACCAGTACCAAGCAAAAACTGACGGGGCAATTTCTGAATTAACTAAACAAATGTCCCAGCTCGCCACCGCAATGTCAACACTTACTCCTGAACCAAGCAGACTTCCTTCACAGACTATCCAAAACCCGAAAGCAAATATCAGCATGATAAGAAGGTCAAACATGAAGGATCCTCTGGGAAAAGTAGCACGGTCCCCAACCTACAGACTTACGAACAATCACTTTTTCCGTAGGCGTCGTCCTGATTGGAATCAAGAAGAAGATCGACCCAATAATGGCAAAACATGGGTCACGCATGCTGACAATGGACGGTACGCATTCACTGTTTGCATAACACCTCCGCCAATCATACACTCTGACATACCAGCATCTGGATGGGATGACGCACCAACTAATATTTATGCTTCGGGGCAAAATATTAAGGGGACCGATTATACAAACTCTAAGCCGTGGAATGGGCAGAATGACCAGACAATAGAAAAAGCCCTCACTATAACTCTTGAGTCACAACCAGAAAGAAACAAAGACCCAGGAGCCTTTACAGTCACTTGTGTTATCAATGAAACACAGATTCATAAATGCTTAATCGATCTTGGGGCTGCTGTCAACGCCATGCCTTCCTCCTTGTACTACTTACTAGGACTAGGTCCATTGAAACCACCCCGGTCGAATATCGAGCTAGGAGATAAGTCGTGCATCCGTCCAATTGGAGAGTTGGAGGATGTAATACTCCATGTGGGAGAGCTCGCCGTCGCTTCAGATTTTTATATAATACCAACAGGAGAGACCAATGAAGACGACCCTCCAATAATAATATTGGGACGACCATTCCTCTACGCTACTAAAGCAAGAATCGATGTGGGCAAGGGCTCACTATCGCTTAAGTTCGGCGGAAAAATTGCATACTTCTACATTGATAAGAGCCGCATGGATACAAAGAAACCGCCAGACATTATACCTATCTCAGAACAGGATAAACAGATTTCCGACCTTCCAAAGGAGATCAAAAAAGCAACAAGACCAGCAGCTATGGTCAAAGTCCCCTCACCTTCTCAAAAGCAATGGAAAATGAAATCACTAAAACAATGGGAGCAAAACCCAAGAACAACATCCCCCAAGAACTCAGGAAAAGAGAAGGCTGAAACCAATGCAGGAACCGCGGCAAAATTCGACCTGAGCCGCCCATGGGATCCCAACTGGTGATCCCCTTTGTGTCGAGCCAACGACGTTAAACAAGTGCACTGGTCGGGAGGTAACCCGACACTATCTTACTTTTCTGCACTTTTAATTTCTGTCATTTAAATTTCCAATAAGCACTCTCACCCACTTTTTGTATAGAAGGAATATCTTTCATGTAGGAATTAAGTTTGGAGCAAGACCGGATCAGCCAGGCAGCTTCCGTGAATTTACCGGGCCTGTGCTGAGAGTTCGAGGCCCCAGCCAGACTCCCTCGATTATCCAGCCTCATGCCATGTCATTTCCACGACACAGTAAAAGGGAGTTCTGTTCTTCTTTTTTCTTAATGTCATTTCCTTCTTTTGTATATATTTGCTTGACTTTTGAACTAAGGCACGCCTTCGTTCAAAAGTGTGGGGTGAGAACCGTCTGCATGTTTTTCTTTTCTTTTTAAATAGTATCTTTTTGAAAATATGAACTTAAGAATGTGAAAAAGATAGATCATAATTCATGCATCAACCTTGTGAAAATGCAAACTGTTTAAAAACTTAGAATGTAACTTCTCATTTGTCTTTTGTGCCGAGATAAACTAGGGATGTGGAGTTGATAGAAATTGCCCTAGAGGGGCTTGGCAAGCACTTGAAGGATCAGATCAAACTATATGGTTTTCGAAGTCAGTGGAGGCTGCACTTCAGGTTTCAGTGAATAATTGAAGTCAACTCCGCCAGGAAGCATCTATGCAAAGGCGAGGACGGGAATCAGACCGTCCTCTCTCTAGTCAAAATAGCCGAGAAAATAGATGAGCGACCCTCATCTTGACCCGCGCAAAACGACGAAGACGAGAGGAGCGGGGAGGTATTTCCATATGCTCGCGGGCGATGATTGGACCTCCCAAGAAGGCTTGAGAAAATGGACTAGCAAGTCACAAAGACGCAAAAAGCTCAAAGAAGCAAATCAAGAGGCCTCAGGCCCAAAATTGTGAAGGTTTTAACCGAACAAAAGTGAAGAACTCAAAGCGTCAATCAAAGGCCAAAGGCCAATTCACTACAAAAAGCAGTCCCTCGCCAAAAGTAATCAAAGTACTCAACTCACTGAAACCTGAATCGAATCACGTGCTAGAGAAAGCTACAAGAAAACCATATAGTGCGAGACGATCCCGAAGGTGTAGTCCAGGAGCCTGAAAAGGGCTATCTCCCGAAACATCCGAATTAATTTGCATCCCAGCACAAAGGTACAAGTATCAAGTTTCTTCTACTTATTTACGCAGTTTAATTTAGTAACAAGTAGTAATGCATGAATTAGGAGAAATCGAGTACCATTATCTTACTTTCATATTTTAACCAACTTACTTAGTAACGCCCTTATAAAGCATTGTTCGGGACGAACAACTAAAAGTGTGGGGTTATCTGATGGACCACAATCGTATGAATCATAAACACAGTTAAACCCACCAAATTAGACTGTTTGTCTATCTAACTTCGATGTTTTAGTCCCGATACATTTCTACAGGGTATTTCAGAGCTTAGAGAGAATACACGCTAAGGAAGAGCTTTTAGCACAGAAAAGATATCAGGAGACAATCCAAGGTCAAGATCAGACGCTGAATGAAGAAATCTAAAGATCCTGACTTGGAATCATTCAAAACAAATCAAACCGAAGAGAAACCGAAGGCAATCCGGAGCTGAAATACACTGATAATTTTGTGCAAACTGCACAAAACTCACAAACCACTCTCCTCATGCCACATGGACCGGCGGCTTTGCCCTCACAACCACCTCTCCTCCTCTCCCCTTCCTCCACATGTCACCACCTCATTCCCCCTCCCAAAAGCCGCCGGCGGCTTTGCCCTCCTCCTCTCCCCTTGTGACACTTGCCCTCCTCTCCTTCTCCCCTCATCTCCACCCTTGGATGCACAAACACATGCCTCAATCCAAGCCATCCATTTCTCTCCTCCATGGCTATAAATACCAAGCCATCCTTCCCATTTCAAATCATCCACACAAATCCCACCATCCACAATCCATTCCACTTATCTCTCTAAGTTTGTTACTATGTAAAGTTTGGTTTTGATATTAATAAAAGTTCAGTTTGTTCTCAAATACTTTAGTTCGATCTTGAGTACTCCTGTCGGTTCTTGAGTACTCAAGTTTTCAGTTACAGTTCAAGAGTTACTCCTGTTTGTTCTTGAGTAATCTCTTTCTCTTCTCTCTATACTCCTGTTTGTTCTTGAGTATTCTCTTCAATATCCTAGTTATGATGTCCAACTCCATGGATATTCGTAACTAAACTCTTCATTCGGTTGAAGGGGAGTTCTTGTTTTATAAAATGTTTTACTTCGTTTAGTTTCATTTCTCTGTATTCAAAACTTGTTCTATGTGCCATTTATAAGGTCAGAATTTCCAAGGTAGAGTGGAAGCTACGAAAGGGCAAAACTCTACTGTGGGAATTCGTGAACATACTCGGATAAGTGGAAGCTACGAAAGGGCAAAGCTTATCTGAGGAGTTCGATCTATCTTAAAAACCATTTGGAAACTGGACCAAAGGGACCAAATGGATGCACTTACTGCTAAGATACTTCGAAAGAAGGAATTAGTATCGCTTAGAACAAGAGTTTATTGAGCGCTACGAAAGGGCCTCAATATACGTTTGAATACTTAGAAGGGTTACTAAAAGAATGAACAGGATATAATACAAGGCCCCCCAAGACCGAATACTTCTCTCGCAATTACAAAACCCCCCTGTCTGTACTTTTACTGTTCGATCAACTACAACCATCAACTGCTCACAATCCGGAGGACTTACCAATCACGCATCACCCACTGTAAGTCTCCTTTGTATTTTTAGTATTTACTTTTCTGTAATTTACGTTTCAGCAATCAAATCCACAACCAATCAAAAAGTCACGTAGTTGTTAGCACTAAAACCTCAACCAACTTAAAACACGCTCTCTCGCTAGACAAATCCCTTAAAAGAATAACCTATTCCCCTAATTCCCTTGGGTTCGACCCCTACTTACCAAGTACTACCTAGTAGTATAGTTGCGAGTAGCGGACTATTATAAATTTATTTGCACAAATCGCTTTAACGACGAGCGGTTCTGTCAGACTGCAATTTGACCCCTAAAACTCATAATTTGACAACTATAAAGGGTTAAAAATATGCTTGTCAAAATGGCGTCGTTGCCGGGGATCGAACCCAGGTCACCCGCGTGACAGGCAGTTATTTTTTTCTTGCTACATTCACTCTTTCCTTGGCTTTTTGCAGGTACTGCTTAGTACATGCCAAGGAAAACACCTAGGGGCAAGAAGAAGGCGCGGGCAAACGATCAAAGTGACTCGGGGGATCAACAGACACCTCGGGTAGACAGAGAAGAAGTCCGTTTGCCCAGATTACGAGCTCGTCAACTAAAAATAAATCAGAACCCAGCATTACTTGGGCTGGTCGGGGATGACCAGCACCGTCCCGTGCGGCAGCCTGCTCGAAGGCTTTGCAACTAGTAGTCCGCGAAGAGATCATCAACATTAAGCAATCCCGGGACGAAACATTGGACGAGTACTTATCATACTTTGATTCCCTTGTGACGAGCTGCCCGCACCATGGATTCACGAACTTAGATCTTCTTCAAAGATTTCTCGATGGGATGATGCCATATGAGTGGAATTGGCTTATTGACGCGGCAGGAGGTTCGGTAAATAACTAAAACATGGATGATCTTTGGAAATTGATAAACGATTTGGCCGCGAGGTCAAGATCAAGACAAGATTAGGCCATATGGCGCGAAGAACTAGACAACACGATGCACCAAATCAGGGCTAAAACCGAATTATGGGCAGCAGAAAACGAGCTGGCAGCTAGCACCCAACAATTAGCCGTAGACATACAGCAATTAAGTGCCTCGATGCACCAATTCACAGCCAAAACCGAATCATGGGCAATAGAAAAGACGGCTGAACCCGAGGAGCCGGCAGAGAATGAGGACCAACAGATGATCAAAGAAGAACTGCCCAAATCAGGCCCGGTCCTTATCACCAATCCATCCGAGAAAATCACAGTCCTAACTGCCGAGCCAACAGAAGTCCCAAACCTCACTGCCGAAGCGGCCGAAGAAATCAAGCTAGGCCCGGTCCTTGCGCTCGGAGCACCCGAGACATACCCAGACCTCATTGCCGAACTGTTTGAGAAAGACCTGGTCCTCACTGTCGGAGCACCTGAAACAGACCCAGTCCTCATGGTCGAAGTGCCTCAACTTAACCCTTCGTGTTTTATGCCGATCATAGCCACCGAAGATCATATAATCAATAATGATGAGGTGCAAGGGGAGTTAGAGGAGGAGCATGAGCCAAAAAAGCCGACAAAGGAACTCTCACTCGTCACAAGCCAAGGAAAACCGCCTTAAAATTCACTCGTTCCAAGACAACCATCCATCAATGCCACAATGAAGAGGATTGGCAGAGGCGCATGCTTAATGTCGCCTACATTTAATGGCACAAAACCAAACTTCCAAACTCGCAAAGGTGCCAACTATTCAAACATGAAGAAGCGGCAAAGACATGGGCCGAAAGAATGGAAACCCGGAAGGAGTAACAAGCAAGCACGACTCATTGGACCAGCAGCTATGGTCAAATCAAAAGAGCTACCAAGAAGAAGTTCGACCTCAAGCACCCATGGGATCCCTACTTATGATCCAGGAATGAGGTATCGTCGAGCTAACGACGTTAAACAAATGCACTGGTCGGGAGGTAACCCGACACCTATATTACTTTCAGTACCTTTATTTTCTATCATTTAGTTTTTTCCAATAAGTCGCTCTCACCCACTTGGTGCATAGAATGAAATGACTATTCAGGAATCGGTTATGGGTGCAACATCAAGCCAGCCAGGCCTATGCCAAAAGTTCAAGGCCCCAGCCGAACTCCCTCAATTTCCAGCCTCATGCCATGTCGTTCACTCGACACTTTAAAGGGAGTTCTGTTCTTCCCTTTTCCTTAATGTCATTTCCTTCTCATAATTGTCTGCTTGCATGGCTTTTGAACTAAGTCATTTCGTAAAGAATGCCTTCGTTCAAAAGTGTGGGGTGAGAACCACCTGTGTACATAAACATGTTTTCTTTTTTCCTTAATATTATCTTTTTGAAAATATGAACTTGAGAATGTGAAAAAGATAGATCATAATTCATGCATTAACCTTGTGAAAATTCAACTGTTTAAAAACTTAGAATGTAACTTCTCTTTTGTCCCTTTGTGCTGAGATAAACTAGGGATGTGGAGTTGACATAAACTGCCCTAGAGAGGCTTGGCAAGCACTCGAAAGATCGAATCTAACTATATGGTTTTCGAAGTCAGTGGAGGCTGCACTTCGGGTTTCAGTGAAGATTGAAGTCATCTCCGCCATGCAGTGTTTATGCAAAAAGAAAAAAGGCGAGGACGGGAATCAGACCGTCCTATCTCTAGTCAAAGTAGCCGAGAAAATAGATAAGCGACCCTCATCTTGACCCGCGTGAAACAGCAAGGATGAGAGGAGCGGGGAGGTATTTCCATATGCTCGCGGGCGACGATTGGACCTCCCAAAAAAGGCTTGAGAAAATGGACTAGCAAGCCACAAAAAGGCAAAAGCTCAAAGAAGCAAATCAAGAGGCCAAAGGCCCAAAATTGTGAAGGTTTTAACTGAACAAAAAGTGAAGTACTCAAAGAGTCAAATCAAAGGCCAAAGGCCGATTCACTACAAAAGCTGTCCCTCGCCAAAAGAAAATCAAAGACCAAACCATTGAAACCCGAACCGAATCACGTGCTAGAGAAAGCTACAAGGAAACCATATAGTGCGAGACGGTCCCGAGGTTGCAGTTCAGGAACCTGAAAAGGGCTATCTCCCGAAACATCCAAAATAATTTGCATCTCAGCACGGAGGTACAAGTACCAAGTTTCTTCTATTTATTTACACAGTTCAATTTGGTAATAAGTAAGTAATGCATGAATTAGGATAAATCGAGTCCCACAGTCTAACTTTCATATTTTAAAAGCTTACTTAGTGTGCCGCCCTTTAATAGCATTGTACGGGACGAACAACTAAAAGTGTGGGGTGATCTGATGGACCATACATGTATGAATCATAAACACAGTTAAACCCACCAAATTAGACTGTTTGTCTATTTAACTTTTGCTTGTTAGTTCCGATATTTATCTACAGGGTATTTTGGAGTCTAGAGAGAATACAGGCTAAGGAGGAGTTTTTACGCTGAAAATATATTACGAGTCATTCCAAGGTCACGACCAGATGCCGACTGAAGAAATATCATGAACCTGACTTGGAATCACTCAAACATGCTTAATCCATCAGCATTTGGACAAGAACGCAATGCAAAGGCATCGAGCCCGGTAAAGGCCAAACAAGGGCAATTTCAGCCGATTTGGGATTTCGACCATGTTCCAAGCAGAATTTGGCTTAGGTTCCTTCTTGAGATCATCTTAGAATGACATTTTATTTCAGAATATACTCTCCAAAATCCAAGATGCTCCGGTCAAATTTCGGTCAAACCGATGGCTTTTTGGAGACAAATATCTCATTCCACTCAAACTCTCCTCCTCCACCTCACATGGGCGGCTTTCCTTGTGGTGTTGACACCTTGCCCGGCTGCTTTTGAGGAGATGAAGACACCTATGGCCGGTGGCTTTTTCTCTCCTCTTGCCATGTGTTGTGATCTCCTCCACACCTCCTCTCCCATTTGACAAGTGTCATGCCTCTCATCCACATCCATCTCCTCCCCTTAGCCAATAAATAGAACCCTCCTTCTCCATTGTAAATCATCCCATTGTGCCACAATCCACAAGTTAGTGAGAGAAGCTCTCACTTCTCTCTAGAATTTGGGCACTAATCATGTAATCACTTTACTTTGGAATCGAAGCTTTAGTACTTTCAACGGTTTTTGTAAGTACTCTTTTTTTACTTTACTGTCTTTCAAAGTACTTTACTTTTCAACGCACTTAGCTATGATATCCTATTCTATGAATATTCGTAGCTAAACCTTGTATTCGGTAGAGGGAGTATTTATATCATAAATCGTTCTAGACTTTATGCTTAATGCTACTTAGTGTTTCAAAACTTGTTCTATGTGCCACATATTAGGTTAGAACTTCCAAGGTTGAGTGGATGCTTTAACGGGCAAAGCTCTTCCGTGGGGTTCGTGAACATACTCGGGTAAGTGGATGCTTTAATGGGCAAAGCTTATCTGAGTTCGACCTCTCTTAAAAACCATTTGGTTGATCGTAACTGAAGATCAAATGGATGCACATAAGGCTAAGATACTTCGAAAGGAGGAATTAGTCTAAATAGAACAAGTGTTCTAAATGATGTGGCAAGTCTTGTGCTAGAAATAGCCTCGATTCATCTTTGAACACTTAGTATGATCATTAGAGGTCAATGATGAATGATAATATGATATGAAACCCCTAAACCGAATCCTTTCCTTCCATTAAAATATCAACTGTTTACTTTCTGTATAAACCACTCAACCCCAACCTCAATCGCACTTTTATTTATGTGTAAGCTTCATTAAAGAACAACTAATCCACACTGACTCTCTCGAGTTCGACCCCTACTTACCACTTGCTACCCAGTAGTGAAGTCGCGAGTTGCGGACTTATAAATTTATTTGTACATTTGCTCTGACGACAAGCATCTGTCAATGCTCGCGGCCAAAATAAAAAGTCTGAAGATAGAATCGGCTATGAGGCCATCTGTGGTTCTACTGCCTCATGTAGGTGTCTACTGCCAAATCTGTGGTTCTCCGTCTCACTTCGCTTATGGCTGTCCAGTAATGGGGCAGGAAGGTGACGAAGGTAGCCAGGAAGATGCGAATTATGTTGGGCATAATAATCAAGGGACTAGTTTTGCTTCTGGACAAGCCACTAATAGGTGGGATAATGATGGGGTGTATTTATACGATCCCTAAAGACTGTTAAACCCACCAAATTAACAGTTTTATCTTAACAACTTTCACTTGTTAGTCCCATTTTGTTCTACAGGTTATGTTGAGGTTTAGTGAAGAAAACAGCTTAAAAAAGGGATTTTATGCTAAAAATAAACTACAAGTTGATCAGGCCAATCGGTGTCCGAAGAACCAGGCCGCGTCCGAAGAAATGCCCGGACGCGTCCCAGAACCGTTGCCGAGAGCCGTTGCCGAGAAAACCCGGATGCGTCCCAGGCCCGTCCGAGAACACAGGCGCCATCGTGAAAATCTTCGGCCATGACCTATCTCCGACAGCATTCTGAGAAATCCGCCTCGACCAAAATGTTCCAAATGACAATTAAGGTGGAGAATGTCGAGATACCAAGAGCGACGCACGAGCCATTTGACAGTCGGCTCAGTTCCAAGCAAAGGCCCCGCGCGCTGAAGGACCAAAACCAAGTTGCTCGACCAAACCTTCGAATCTGACAATTCTGGCTCGACCAAAGTGTTTTAAATGCCCAATAATTCGGTGAATATCATTTGCTAGGCAAAAGGCCCGAGTGGAACTAGCTCAAGCCCGATGAGGGCCAAACTAAGGCAATTCCGGCCAATTTCCAAGCTACTTGCTACTCAAGTCCGGTAACTTTGGAAGCACCTTGCTCAAGGAGGTTGGTAACGGGCACCTCTTAGCTTAAAGTCGGTTTTGCTTAGGGGAGAAGGATCTCCAAAAGACTTACATTTGGCACAAGCTAGCTTATTTGCGGCTAGCTTAAGGATGAAGAAAGCTTTGAGAAGTCGACACGCACCTACTAGCCTGGATTGCGGCTAGCCAATGGGAGGCTTTCCTTAGCCATGAAGTCGCCGCCTCATATGCCTATAAATACAAGAGCAATACCTTGAGAAGAAATGTCCCAAAATTGGTCCGCAAAGGTCCTTGTCCTTGTCCTTCCTTTTGGTTCGAAATTGTGCTAGAGTGCTAGAGATCTTGATTGTGTTATTGTGTAAGAATTGAGAGAGAAACACTTGTAGTTTATAGCTCACAATCCATCCGTGTACCATTTGTGCTAGAAATCGGAAAAGCTTCAACTTCTTTCTACTCAATCTTGTTTACTTTCATTTAGAATGGTTATGATGTTCATTTCAATGGTTACTTGTAGCTAAATCGCCATTCGGTTGAGGGAAGTTGATGTTATGAAACCGTTCTAGACCTTTGCTATCATGTTACTATGTGTTCTAACTAGTTCTTGTGTTCTCGGATTGAACATATGAGGAAGAGTGATGCTTGACATGGCATGGTTCTTCCAAGTAGTTCACTCCATCTATGGTTGCTTGGTTGTTTCTGAAATGAGGGATCAAGTAATTGCTCTTGGAATGACATACCTTGACATGGGGTGTTAGCCTAAGGGAGAACTAGAAGGCTTGTCTTGAAATGGACAAGTTGAGGAACGAATGCTTGAAATGGTTTCGTTTGGAGTTAGACTTGACATGGAATAACTCACTCTTTAGAACACTTGGTTAAATCTTTGATGGTCGATGATGAACGGGGACATAACAAAAGACTCCTAAAACCGAATTCACTCATTTAATTCAAACACCCTTTACTTTACTTGCACTTTACTTATTGTCTTTACTTTCCTCGCACATTTACTTTCAGTCAAGACTTGGATCTTCAAGCACCTTTATTTTCAAGCACTTTACTTTCTCGCACATTTACTTTCAGTCAAGTCTTGGTCCTTCAAGCACCCTTACTTTTCAGTCATTTACTTTACGCTCTTTACTTTTCAGTACCTAAAACAACCAAAAAATCCCAATTGTCTTTACTTAATTTTCGCTTTTAGAAGAACAACTGTTTTCTACCATAATTCCCTTGGGTTCGACCCCTACTTACCGTTTGCTACCTGTAGTGAACCACTAAAGTAGTGGAAAATATAAATGTAAATTTGCAGGTCACAACGACAACCTGTCAAATTTTGGCGCCGTTGCCGGGGAGTAGTTAGAGTATCAAAAGGTTGTTCTTGCTCATTACATAATTCGCCATGTCTTCCTACTACGAAAGCGATGAGGAGTTTTTCTCGCTAATCCGCGATGAGATCATCAACATTAAGCAATCCCGGGATGAAACTTTGGAAGAGTATTTGGCGGACTTTGACTTCATGGTGGAGAGCTGCCCGCACCATGGATTCACCAGAATCAATCTTATTCAAAGGTTTCTCGGAGGAATGATGCCACTTGAGCGAAAAAGATTTAATGATGTAGCAGGATGTTCACTCAGGAAGTTAACCGTGGGTGAAGCCTGGCGCCTCATAAATGATTTGGCAAAGAACACAAAACAGGGTCAGAAGCACCAAACTAAAGATAAGGCACCGACGATGGAAGTGGACTCAGTACAAAACGAGCCCGACACCACACCTATTACAAGCTTGCCCACAACAAACCTGGAAGAAGACACCAGTACAGGGGCAGTAATGGACGTTGAGGCGGCTCTAAAGGAGCCAACATTGGAGCCCACGGAGCCAACTGAGGATGAGGACTCACAAATAATCGAAGAAGAATCGGCCAAATTAGGCCCGGCCCTCACTGAAGAACTGCTCGAGAAAGACCTGGCCCTTGTGGTAAAAGTCCCCCAACTTGTCCCCTCGGTTTGTATACGGATCACAGCCCCTGAAGATAAAGTGATCAATGAGGAGGTGCAAAGCGAGCTGGAAGCGGGACAAAGGCAAGAAAAGCCAGCAATGGAGCACTCTCTCGTCATGAGCCAAGAAAAGCCGGCTGAAAACTCACTCATTCTAGGATGGCAATTCATCTCTGCCACAAAGAAAAGGCTTAGCATGGGAACTTGCTTAAGGTCGCTCATGTTCAATGGCACAATACTGAATTTCCAAACTTGCAAAGGTGCCAACCACTCATACATAGAGAAGCGGCAAAAGCATGGCCCCAAGGAATGGAAACCCGGAAAGAGAAGTAAGAGAGCACGGCTCCATGGACCGGCAGCTATGATCAAGGAATCCTCGCTTTCTCGGGGATATGTGAAAAAAAAGCCTCCGGATCATGGGAGAGCAGAACTAAGCCCGCTGCCATATGAGTTATTTGGGCAAATAAAAAGGGCAGCTGAGAAAAAGTTTGACCTCACACACCCATGGGACCCGGACCCGTCCTAGAACAAGGTATCGTCGAGCCAACGACGTAAAACAAAGGCACTTGTCGGGAGGTAACCCGGCTCTTTTACAGTTTTTTATGCATTTTAGTTTAATTTAGGATTAAATCGTACTCACCACAACACATTTTGGAAGAAAATTGACTTTCTATAGGAACCGGGGTCACGACCGAGAAGGACCGGGCTTCGTTTGAGAAGGCCCGTGTCGCGACCAAGAAGTACCGGCCCGCGTCCGAGAAACATCGGGGCGCAGCTGAGAAACCCGACTTCCTGCCGAACTTATTCGAGCACCAACCATAGGGGAGTTCCGTTTTTCACTCTTATGTCATTTTCTTTCAAATCTTTTTGCCTTTTGAATTAAGACGTGCTGAGAGGCACGGCTTCATTCAAAAGTGTGGGGTGAGTCGTTGCATATATTAGTCGGCATGTTTTCCTTTAATATTATCTTTTTGAACGCCTTGCATATAAGCTTCATGATGTGAAATAGATGGATCCAAAGTCATGCATATCCTTGTGAGATCTAAATTGAGTTTAAGCTTTAAAACTTAACTTCTTATTTGTCCTTTCGTGCCAAGATAAAAAGGGATGTGGAGTTGATAGAAACGCCCTAGAGAGGTCTGACAAGCACTCAAAGGACCGGGTCTCGCTATATGGTTATCCGAAGTTAGTGGAGGTTAACACTTCGGGATGCTTGGGATTCGAGTAGACTCCGTCACGAAGCATTTATGCAAGGGGCGGGACGGGAATCAAACCGTCCTATCTCTAGTCCAAGTAGCCGGGAAAATAGCCGAGTAACCCTCGTCTTGACTCGCGCGAAAGAACAAGGATGAGAGAGAGCGGGGAGGTATTTCCATATGCTTGAGGGCGATGATTGGACCTTCCAAGAGAAAAGATGGAAAAGAAATCCACAAGAAGCAAAGTTCAAAAAGTCAAATCAAAAGCAAAAAGCCAAAGTTGTGAAGGTTCTAACCAAAGCAAAGAAACAAAAAGTGAAGTACCCTAGCTCAAAATCAAAGGCCAAAGGCCAAAAGTCACTACAAAAGAGCTCTTCAAGCAAAAGAAAAGAAAATCAAAGACTCAACTCCCAAGTAGCCCGAATGAATCAAGTGCTAGAGAAAGCTACGGAAGATAACCAAATAGTACGAGTTCGGTCCGAAGAGTGCGTACAAGAACCTAAAAAGGACTATCTCCCACTCATCCAAATTGGTTTGTGTCACGGCTCGGAGGTACAAATATTAAGTTACCTTCTAAATTTTAATCACACTTTATTTTGACATCAAGTGATGCATGAATAGGAAAAGTCTAGACTAGCAATCTAACCATTCATATATATAACAGTTTGTTTTGCCTCTCTTACCTAAGATTGTTCGGGACGAACAAGGATAAGTGTGGGGTGATCTGATGGGGTGTATTTATACGATCCCTAAAGACTGTTAAACCCACCAAATTAACAGTTTTATCTTAACAACTTTCACTTGTTAGTCCCATTTTGTTCTACAGGTTATGTTGATGTTTAGTGAAGAAAACAGCTTAAAAAAGGGATTTTATGCTAAAAATAAACTACAAGTTGATCAGGCCAATCGGTGTCCGAAGAACCAGGCCGCGTCCGAAGAAATGCCCGGACGCGTCCCAGAATCGTTGCCGAGAGCCGTTGCCGAGAAAACCCGGACGCGTCCCAGGCCCGTCCGAGAACACAGGCGCCATCGTGAAAATCTTCGGCCATGACCTATCTCCGACAGCATTCTGAGAAATCCGCCTCGACCAAAATGTTCCAAATGACAATTAAGGTGGAGAATGTCGAGATACCAAGAGCGACGCACGAGCCATTTGACAGTCGGCTCAGTTCCAAGCAAAGGCCCCGCGCGCTGAAGGACCAAAACCAAGTTGCTCGACCAAACCTTCGAATCTGACAATTCTGGCTCGACCAAAGTGTTTTAAATGCCCAATAATTCGGTGAATATCATTTCCTAGGCAAAAGGCCCGAGTGGAACTAGCTCAAGCCCGATGAGGGCCAAACTAAGGCAATTCCGGCCAATTTCCAAGCTACTTGCTACTCAAGTCCGGTAACTTTGGAAGCACCTTGCTCAAGGAGGTTGGTAACGGGCACCTCTTAGCTTAAAGTCGGTTTTGCTTAGGGGAGAAGGATCTCCAAAAGACTTACATTTGGCACAAGCTAGCTTATTTGCGGCTAGCTTAAGGATGAAGAAAGCTTTGAGAAGTCGACACGCACCTACTAGCTTGGATTGCGGCTAGCCAATGGGAGGCTTTCCTTAGCCATGAAGTCGCCGCCTCATATGCCTATAAATACAAGAGCAATACCTTGAGAAGAAATGTCCAAAAATTGGTCCGCAAAGGTCCTTGTCCTTGTCCTTCCTTTTGGTTCGAAATTGTGCTAGAGTGCTAGAGATCTTGATTGTGTTATTGTGTAAGAATTGAGAGAGAAACACTTGTAGTTTATAGCTCACAATCCATCCGTGTACCATTTGTGCAAGAAATCGGAAAAGCTTCAACTTCTTTCTACTCAATCTTGTTTACTTTCATTTAGAATGGTTATGATGTTCACTTCAATGGTTACTTGTAGCTAAATCGCCATTCGGTTGAGGGAAGTTGATGTTATGAAACCGTTCTAGACCTTTGCTATCATGTTACTATGTGTTCTAACTAGTTCTTGTGTTCTCGGATTGAACATATGAGGAAGAGTGATGCTTGACATGGCATGGTTCTTCCAAGTAGTTCACTCCATCTATGGTTGCTTGGTTGTTTCTGAAATGAGGGATCAAGTAATTGCTCTTGGAATGACATACCTTGACATGGGGTGTTAGCCTAAGGGAGAACTAGAAGGCTTGTCTTGAAATGGACAAGTTGAGGAACGAATGCTTGAAATGGTTTCGTTTGGAGTTAGACTTGACATGGAATAACTCACTCTTTAGAACACTTGGTTAAATCTTTGATGGTCGATGATGAACGGGGACATAACAAAAGACTCCTAAAACCGAATTCACTCATTTAATTCAAACACCCTTTACTTTACTTGCACTTTACTTATTGTCTTTACTTTCCTCGCACATTTACTTTCAGTCAAGACTTGGATCTTCAAGCACCTTTATTTTCAAGCACTTTACTTTCTCGCACATTTACTTTCAGTCAAGTCTTGGTCCTTCAAGCACCCTTACTTTTCAGTCATTTACTTTACGCTCTTTACTTTTCAGTACCTAAAACAACCAAAAAACCCCAATTGTCTTTACTTAATTTTCGCTTTTAGAAGAACAACTGTTTTCTACCATAATTCCCTTGGGTTCGACCCCTACTTACCGTTTGCTACCTGTAGTGAACCACTAAAGTAGTGGAAAATATAAATGTAAATTTGCAGGTCACAACGACAGCCTGTCAAATTTTGGCGCCGTTGCCGGGGAGTAGTTAGAGTATCAAAAGGTTGTTCTTGCTCATTACATAATTCGCCATGTCTTCCTACTACGAAAGCGATGAGGAGTTTTTCTCGCTAATCCGCGATGAGATCATCAACATTAAGCAATCCCGGGATGAAACTTTGGAAGAGTATTTGGCGGACTTTGACTTCATGGTGGAGAGCTGCCCGCACCATGGATTCACCAGAATCAATCTTATTCAAAGGTTTCTCGGAGGAATGATGCCACTTGAGCGAAAAAGATTTAATGATGTAGCAGGATGTTCACTCAGGAAGTTAACCGTGGGTGAAGCCTGGCGCCTCATAAATGATTTGGCAAAGAACACAAAACAGGGTCAGAAGCACCAACCTAAAGATAAGGCACCGACGATGGAAGTGGACTCAGTACAAAACGAGCCCGACACCACACCTATTACAAGCTTGCCCACAACAAACCTGGAAGAAGACACCAGTACAGGGGCAGTAATGGACGTGGAGGCGGCTCTAAAGGAGCCAACATTGGAGCCCACGGAGCCAACTGAGGATGAGGACTCACAAATAATCGAAGAAGAATCGGCCAAATTAGGCCCGGCCCTCACTGAAGAACTGCTCGAGAAAGACCTGGCCCTTGTGGTAAAAGTCCCCCAACTTGTCCCCTCGGTTTGTATACGGATCACAGCCCCTGAAGATAAAGTGATCAATGAGGAGGTGCAAAGCGAGCTGGAAGCGGGACAAAGGCAAGAAAAGCCAGCAATGGAGCACTCTCTCGTCATGAGCCAAGAAAAGCCGGCTGAAAACTCACTCATTCTAGGATGGCAATTCATCTCTGCCACAAAGAAAAGGCTTAGCATGGGAACTTGCTTAAGGTCGCTCATGTTCAATGGCACAATACTGAATTTCCAAACTTGCAAAGGTGCCAACCACTCATACATAGAGAAGCGGCAAAAGCATGGCCCCAAGGAATGGAAACCCGGAAAGAGAAGTAAGAGAGCACGGCTCCATGGACCGGCAGCTATGATCAAGGAATCCTCGCTTTCTCGGGGATATGTGAAAAAAAAGCCTCCGGATCATGGGAGAGCAGAACTAAGCCCGCTGCCATATGAGTTATTTGGGCAAATAAAAAGGGCAGCTGAGAAAAAGTTTGACCTCACACACCCATGGGACCCGGACCCGTCCTAGAACAAGGTATCGTCGAGCCAACGACGTAAAACAAAGGCACTTGTCGGGAGGTAACCCGGCTCTTTTACAGTTTTTTATGCATTTTAGTTTAATTTAGGATTAAATCGTACTCACCACAACACATTTTGGAAGAAAATTGACTTTCTATAGGAACCGGGGTCACGACCGAGAAGGACCGGGCTTCGTTCGAGAAGGCCCGTGTCGCGACCAAGAAGTACCGGCCCGCGTCCGAGAAACATCGGGGCGCAGCTGAGAAACCCGACTTCCTGCCGAACTTATTCGAGCACCAACCATAGGGGAGTTCCGTTTTTCACTCTTATGTCATTTTCTTTCAAATCTTTTTGCCTTTTGAATTAAGACGTGCTGAGAGGCACGGCTTCATTCAAAAGTGTGGGGTGAGTCGTTGCATATATTAGTCGGCATGTTTTCCTTTAATATTATCTTTTTGAACGCCTTGCATATAAGCTTCATGATGTGAAATAGATGGATCCAAAGTCATGCATATCCTTGTGAGATCTAAATTGAGTTTAAGCTTTAAAACTTAACTTCTTATTTGTCCTTTCGTGCCAAGATAAAAAGGGATGTGGAGTTGATAGAAACGCCCTAGAGAGGTCTGACAAGCACTCAAAGGACCGGGTCTCGCTATATGGTTATCCGAAGTTAGTGGAGGTTAACACTTCGGGATGCTTGGGATTCGAGTAGACTCCGTCACGAAGCATTTATGCAAGGGGCGGGATGGGAATCAAACCGTCCTATCTCTAGTCCAAGTAGCCGGGAAAATAGCCGAGTAACCCTCGTCTTGACTCGCGCGAAAGAACAAGGATGAGAGAGAGCGGGGAGGTATTTCCATATGCTTGAGGGCGATGATTGGACCTTCCAAGAGAAAAGATGGAAAAGAAATCCACAAGAAGCAAAGTTCAAAAAGTCAAATCAAAAGCAAAAAGCCAAAGTTGTGAAGGTTCTAACCAAAGCAAAGAAACAAAAAGTGAAGTACCCTAGCTCAAAATCAAAGGCCAAAGGCCAAAAGTCACTACAAAAGAGCTCTTCAAGCAAAAGAAAAGAAAATCAAAGACTCAACTCCCAAGTAGCCCGAATGAATCAAGTGCTAGAGAAAGCTACGGAAGATAACCAAATAGTACGAGTTCGGTCCGAAGAGTGCGTACAAGAACCTAAAAAGGACTATCTCCCACTCATCCAAATTGGTTTGTATCACGGCTCGGAGGTACAAATATTAAGTTACCTTCTAAATTTTAATCACACTTTATTTTGACATCAAGTGATGCATGAATAGGAAAAGTCTAGACTAGCAATCTAACCATTCATATATATAACAGTTTGTTTTGCCTCTCTTACCTAAGATTGTTCGGGACGAACAAGGATAAGTGTGGGGTGATCTGATGGGGTGTATTTATACGATCCCTAAAGACTGTTAAACCCACCAAATTAACAGTTTTATCTTAACAACTTTCACTTGTTAGTCCCATTTTGTTCTACAGGTTATGTTGAGGTTTAGTGAAGAAAACAGCTTAAAAAAGGGATTTTATGCTAAAAATAAACTACAAGTTGATCAGGCCAATCGGTGTCCGAAGAACCAGGCCGCGTCCGAAGAAATGCCCGGACGCGTCCCAGAACCGTTGCCGAGAGCCGTTGCCGAGAAAACCCGGACGCGTCCCAGGCCCGTCCGAGAACACAGGCGCCATCGTGAAAATCTTCGGCCATGACCTATCTCCGACAGCATTCTGAGAAATCCGCCTCGACCAAAATGTTCCAAATGACAATTAAGGTGGAGAATGTCGAGATACCAAGAGCGACGCACGAGCCATTTGACAGTCGGCTCAGTTCCAAGCAAAGGCCCCGCGCGCTGAAGGACCAAAACCAAGTTGCTCGACCAAACCTTCGAATCTGACAATTCTGGCTCGACCAAAGTGTTTTAAATGCCCAATAATTCGGTGAATATCATTTCCTAGGCAAAAGGCCCGAGTGGAACTAGCTCAAGCCCGATGAGGGCCAAACTAAGGCAATTCCGGCCAATTTCCAAGCTACTTGCTACTCAAGTCCGGTAACTTTGGAAGCACCTTGCTCAAGGAGGTTGGTAACGGGCACCTCTTAGCTTAAAGTCGGTTTTGCTTAGGGGAGAAGGATCTCCAAAAGACTTACATTTGGCACAAGCTAGCTTATTTGCGGCTAGCTTAAGGATGAAGAAAGCTTTGAGAAGTCGACACGCACCTACTAGCTTGGATTGCGGCTAGCCAATGGGAGGCTTTCCTTAGCCATGAAGTCGCCGCCTCATATGCCTATAAATACAAGAGCAATACCTTGAGAAGAAATGTCCAAAAATTGGTCCGCAAAGGTCCTTGTCCTTGTCCTTCCTTTTGGTTCGAAATTGTGCTAGAGTGCTAGAGATCTTGATTGTGTTATTGTGTAAGAATTGAGAGAGAAACACTTGTAGTTTATAGCTCACAATCCATCCGTGTACCATTTGTGCTAGAAATCGGAAAAGCTTCAACTTCTTTCTACTCAATCTTGTTTACTTTCATTTAGAATGGTTATGATGTTCATTTCAATGGTTACTTGTAGCTAAATCGCCATTCGGTTGAGGGAAGTTGATGTTATGAAACCGTTCTAGACCTTTGCTATCATGTTACTATGTGTTCTAACTAGTTCTTGTGTTCTCGGATTGAACATATGAGGAAGAGTGATGCTTGACATGGCATGGTTCTTCCAAGTAGTTCACTCCATCTATGGTTGCTTGGTTGTTTCTGAAATGAGGGATCAAGTAATTGCTCTTGGAATGACATACCTTGACATGGGGTGTTAGCCTAAGGGAGAACTAGAAGGCTTGTCTTGA
Source organism: Rhodiola kirilowii (assembly GCA_033675215.1). NCBI lineage: Eukaryota > Viridiplantae > Streptophyta > Magnoliopsida > Saxifragales > Crassulaceae > Rhodiola > Rhodiola kirilowii. The sequence continues at coordinate 41,125,459 of CM066199.1, forward strand.
AATGGACAAGTTGAGGAACGAATGCTTGAAATGGTTTCGTTTGGAGTTAGACTTGACATGGAATAACACACTCTTTAGAACACTTGGTTAAATCTTTGATGGTCGATGATGAACGGGGACATAACAAAAGACTCCTAAAACCGAATTCACTCATTTAATTCAAACACCCTTTACTTTACTTGCACTTTACTTATTGTCTTTACTTTCCTCGCACATTTACTTTCAGTCAAGACTTGGATCTTCAAGCACCTTTATTTTCAAGCACTTTACTTTCTCGCACATTTACTTTCAGTCAAGTCTTGGTCCTTCAAGCACCCTTACTTTTCAGTCATTTACTTTACGCTCTTTACTTTTCAGTACCTAAAACAACCAAAAAACCCCAATTGTCTTTACTTAATTTTCGCTTTTAGAAGAACAACTGTTTTCTACCATAATTCCCTTGGGTTCGACCCCTACTTACCGTTTGCTACCTGTAGTGAACCACTAAAGTAGTGGAAAATATAAATGTAAATTTGCAGGTCACAACGACAGCCTGTCAAATTTTGGCGCCGTTGCCGGGGAGTAGTTAGAGTATCAAAAGGTTGTTCTTGCTCATTACATAATTCGCCATGTCTTCCTACTACGAAAGCGATGAGGAGTTTTTCTCGCTAATCCGCGATGAGATCATCAACATTAAGCAATCCCGGGATGAAACTTTGGAAGAGTATTTGGCGGACTTTGACTTCATGGTGGAGAGCTGCCCGCACCATGGATTCACCAGAATCAATCTTATTCAAAGGTTTCTCGGAGGAATGATGCCACTTGAGCGAAAAAGATTTAATGATGTAGCAGGATGTTCACTCAGGAAGTTAACCGTGGGTGAAGCCTGGCGCCTCATAAATGATTTGGCAAAGAACACAAAACAGGGTCAGAAGCACCAAACTAAAGATAAGGCACCGACGATGGAAGTGGACTCAGTACAAAACGAGCCCGACACCACACCTATTACAAGCTTGCCCACAACAAACCTGGAAGAAGACACCAGTACAGGGGCAGTAATGGACGTGGAGGCGGCTCTAAAGGAGCCAACATTGGAGGCCACGGAGCCAACTGAGGATGAGGACTCACAAATAACCGAAGAAGAATCGGCCAAATTAGGCCCGGCCCTCACTGAAGAACTGCTCGAGAAAGACCTGGCCCTTGTGGTAAAAGTCCCCCAACTTGTCCCCTCGGTTTGTATACGGATCACAGCCCCTGAAGATAAAGTGATCAATGAGGAGGTGCAAAGCGAGCTGGAAGCGGGACAAAGGCAAGAAAAGCCAGCAATGGAGCACTCTCTCGTCATGAGCCAAGAAAAGCCGGCTGAAAACTCACTCATTCTAGGATGGCAATTCATCTCTGCCACAAAGAAAAGGCTTAGCATGGGAACTTGCTTAAGGTCGCTCATGTTCAATGGCACAATACTGAATTTCCAAACTTGCAAAGGTGCCAACCACTCATACATAGAGAAGCGGCAAAAGCATGGCCCCAAGGAATGGAAACCCGGAAAGAGAAGTAAGAGAGCACGGCTCCATGGACCGGCAGCTATGATCAAGGAATCCTCGCTTTCTCGGGGATATGTGAAAAAAAAGCCTCCGGATCATGGGAGAGCAGAACTAAGCCCGCTGCCATATGAGTTATTTGGGCAAATAAAAAGGGCAGCTGAGAAGAAGTTTGACCTCACACACCCATGGGACCCGGACCCGTCCTAGAACAAGGTATCGTCGAGCCAACGACGTAAAACAAAGGCACTTGTCGGGAGGTAACCCGGCTCTTTTACAGTTTTTTATGCATTTTAGTTTAATTTAGGATTAAATCGTACTCACCACAACACATTTTGGAAGAAAATTGACTTTCTATAGGAACCGGGGTCACGACCGAGAAGGACCGGGCATCGTTCGAGAAGGCCCGTGTCGCGACCAAGAAGTACCGGCCCGCGTCCGAGAAACATCGGGGCGCAGCTGAGAAACCCGACTTCCTGCCGAACTTATTCGAGCACCAACCATAGGGGAGTTCCGTTTTTCACTCTTATGTCATTTTCTTTCAAATCTTTTTGCCTTTTGAATTAAGACGTGCTGAGAGGCACGGCTTCATTCAAAAGTGTGGGGTGAGTCGTTGCATATATTAGTCGGCATGTTTTCCTTTAATATTATCTTTTTGAACGCCTTGCATATAAGCTTCATGATGTGAAATAGATGGATCCAAAGTCATGCATATCCTTGTGAGATCTAAATTGAGTTTAAGCTTTAAAACTTAACTTCTTATTTGTCCTTTCGTGCCAAGATAAAAAGGGATGTGGAGTTGATAGAAACGCCCTAGAGAGGTCTGACAAGCACTCAAAGGACCGGGTCTCGCTATATGGTTATCCGAAGTTAGTGGAGGTTAACACTTCGGGATGCTTGGGATTCGAGTAGACTCCGTCACGAAGCATTTATGCAAGGGGCGGGACGGGAATCAAACCGTCCTATCTCTAGTCCAAGTAGCCGGGAAAATAGCCGAGTAACCCTCGTCTTGACTCGCGCGAAAGAACAAGGATGAGAGAGAGCGGGGAGGTATTTCCATATGCTTGAGGGCGATGATTGGACCTTCCAAGAGAAAAGATGGAAAAGAAATCCACAAGAAGCAAAGTTCAAAAAGTCAAATCAAAAGCAAAAAGCCAAAGTTGTGAAGGTTCTAACCAAAGCAAAGAAACAAAAAGTGAAGTACCCTAGCTCAAAATCAAAGGCCAAAGGCCAAAAGTCACTACAAAAGAGCTCTTCAAGCAAAAGAAAAGAAAATCAAAGACTCAACTCCCAAGTAGCCCGAATGAATCAAGTGCTAGAGAAAGCTACGGAAGATAACCATATAGTACGAGTTCGGTCCGAAGAGTGCGTACAAGAACCTAAAAAGGACTATCTCCCACTCATCCAAATTGGTTTGTATCACGGCTCGGAGGTACAAATATTAAGTTACCTTCTAAATTTTAATCACACTTTATTTTGACATCAAGTGATGCATGAATAGGAAAAGTCTAGACTAGCAATCTAACCATTCATATATATAACAGTTTGTTTTGCCTCTCTTACCTAAGATTGTTCGGGACGAACAAGGATAAGTGTGGGGTGATCTGATGGGGTGTATTTATACGATCCCTAAAGACTGTTAAACCCACCAAATTAACAGTTTTATCTTAACAACTTTCACTTGTTAGTCCCATTTTGTTCTACAGGTTATGTTGAGGTTTAGTGAAGAAAACAGCTTAAAAAAGGGATTTTATGCTAAAAATAAACTACAAGTTGATCAGGCCAATCGGTGTCCAAAGAACCAGGCCGCGTCCGAAGAAATGCCCGGACGCGTCCCAGAACCGTTGCCGAGAGCCGTTGCCGAGAAAACCCAGACGCGTCCCAGGCCCGTCCGAGAACACAGGCGCCATCGTGAAAATCTTCGGCCATGACCTATCTCCGACAGCATTCTGAGAAATCCGCCTCGACCAAAATGTTCCAAATGACAATTAAGGTGGAGAATGTCGAGATACCAAGAGCGACGCACGAGCCATTTGACAGTCGGCTCAGTTCCAAGCAAAGGCCCCGCGCGCTGAAGGACCAAAACCAAGTTGCTCGACCAAACCTTCGAATCTGACAATTCTGGCTCGACCAAAGTGTTTTAAATGCCCAATAATTCGGTGAATATCATTTCCTAGGAAAAAGGCCCGAGTGGAACTAGCTCAAGCCCGATGAGGGCAAAACTAAGGCAATTCCGGCCAATTTCCAAGCTACTTGCTACTCAAGTCCGGTAACTTTGGAAGCACCTCGCTCAAGGAGGTTGGTAACGGGCACCTCTTAGCTTAAAGTCGGTTTTGCTTAGGGGAGAAGGATCTCCAAAAGACTTACATTTGGCACAAGCTAGCTTATTTGCGGCTAGCTTAAGGATGAAGAAAGCTTTGAGAAGTCGACACGCACCTACTAGCTTGGATTGCGGCTAGCCAATGGGAGGCTTTCCTTAGCCATGAAGTCGCCGCCTCATATGCCTATAAATACAAGAGCAATACCTTGAGAAGAAATGTCCAAAAATTGGTCCGCAAAGGTCCTTGTCCTTGTCCTTCCTTTTGGTTCGAAATTGTGCTAGAGTGCTAGAGATCTTGATTGTGTTATTGTGTAAGAATTGAGAGAGAAACACTTGTAGTTTATAGCTCACAATCCATCCGTGTACCATTTGTGCTAGAAATCGGAAAAGCTTCAACTTCTTTCTACTCAATCTTGTTTACTTTCATTTAGAATGGTTATGATGTTCATTTCAATGGTTACTTGTAGCTAAATCGCCATTCGGTTGAGGGAAGTTGATGTTATGAAACCGTTCTAGACCTTTGCTATCATGTTACTATGTGTTCTAACTAGTTCTTGTGTTCTCGGATTGAACATATGAGGAAGAGTGATGCTTGACATGGCATGGTTCTTCCAAGTAGTTCACTCCATCTATGGTTGCTTGGTTGTTTCTGAAATGAGGGATCAAGTAATTGCTCTTGGAATGACATACCTTGACATGGGGTGTTAGCCTAAGGGAGAACTAGAAGGCTTGTCTTGAAATGGACAAGTTGAGGAACGAATGCTTGAAATGGTTTCGTTTGGAGTTAGACTTGACATGGAATAACTCACTCTTTAGAACACTTGGTTAAATCTTTGATGGTCGATGATGAACGGGGACATAACAAAAGACTCCTAAAACCGAATTCACTCATTTAATTCAAACACCCTTTACTTTACTTGCACTTTACTTATTGTCTTTACTTTCCTCGCACATTTACTTTCAGTCAAGACTTGGATCTTCAAGCACCTTTATTTTCAAGCACTTTACTTTCTCGCACATTTACTTTCAGTCAAGTCTTGGTCCTTCAAGCACCCTTACTTTTCAGTCATTTACTTTACGCTCTTTACTTTTCAGTACCTAAAACAACCAAAAAACCCCAATTGTCTTTACTTAATTTTCGCTTTTAGAAGAACAACTGTTTTCTACCATAATTCCCTTGGGTTCGACCCCTACTTACCGTTTGCTACCTGTAGTGAACCACTAAAGTAGTGGAAAATATAAATGTAAATTTGCAGGTCACAACGACAGCCTGTCAGCCGGCCATTCCTAAAGACATCCAAAATGAAGATTGATTGCGATAGTGGCACACTTTCCATGGAAGTTGAGGGAGAAAAATTTAGTTTTGACATATTCAGGGCAATAAAGCACCCAATGGAGTTTGAGGAAGTTCAAGCGCTAGACACATTGGACAATCTTGTCCAAGAAGCTCAGACGGAGCTAAGAGAGGATCCCCTAGAACTTGCACTCATTGGATCCATATATTCACACGAGAACACTTATGAGTTGGTCAAAGGTGTCCATGAGACAGTATCATACCTGATGATCGCGGAGCCTCTTACACTAAGGTACGAAGTGAATGAGGTCAAATTATTTAAATCTAATGTCTTTTTACCCTCAATTGTGCAGGCACCCGAGGTCGAGTTAAAACCTTTGCCTGGACACTTAAAGTACGCGTTCCTGGGGGAAAACAATACTCTTCCGGTGATCATTAAAAGTGGTTTGAAGTTGGATCAAGAGTGTCGGTTGTTGGAAGTACTAAGTCGGCACAAATTGGCAATTGGATGGACTTTAGCTGACCTAAGAGGAGTGAGCCCGGCGGTATGCATGCATCGCATCTTGCTCAAGGATGGGGCCAAGCCGTCAAGAGAGCCTCAACGACGACTCAACCCTATAATGATGGAAATCGTCCGGAAGGAAATACAGAAATTATTAGATGCGGACGTCATTTATCCAATCTCGGATAGCCAGTGGGTAAGCCCGGTGCATGTGGTCCCGAAGAAAACTGGAGTCACAGTCGAAGAAGATGCTGAGGGGAATAAGGTAACGACAAGGGTTAAGAACAGCTGGAGAATGTGCATAGACTACCGGAAATTGAACGCCGTCACAAGAAAGGACCATTTTCTTTTACCATTCATAGATCAAATGTTGGACCGACTGGCGGGCAAGCCATTCTTTTGCTTCTTGGATGGATTCTCGGGATACAACCAAATTCCCATAGCACCTGAGGACCAGGAAAAGACAACGTTCACTTGCCCATTCGGTACCTTTGCCTTCCGAAGGATGTCGTTCGGACTATGCAACGCTCCGGGCACGTTTCAGCGAGTTGTCACGAGCATCTTCTCAGACATGATCGGTACAATGATCGAGGTGTTCATGGACGACTTCACAATATATGGAGACACCTTCGACGCATGCTTGGACAATCTGAACGACGTGTTGGCGCGATGTGTCTCGATGAACCTAGTACTTAATTATGAAAAGTGTCATTTCATGGTCACTCATGGGATAGTCCTGGGACATGTTGTCTCGCATAAAGGGATAGAGGTCGATAAAGCAAAAGTCGACGTAATCATGACCTTACCCTACCCAACAACCGTACGAGACATCAAGTCCTTCCTTGGACACGCTGGGTTCTACCGGAGGTTCATCCAAGATTTCTCAAAGGAGGCGTTGCCTCTATCAAAATTGCTGCAAAAAGATGTTCCCTTTGAGTTCACAGCCACATGTCGAGAAGCCTTTGATAAACTAAAGCAGGCGCTCACTAGCACTCCTATCATCCGCGCACCAGACTAGACCCAGTCGTTCGAAATCATGTGCGACGCAAGCAACTACGCTGTAGGCGCTGTGCTAGGCCAACGATCGAACAAGAAACCTGTGGCGATCTACTACGCCTCCAGGACCCTGGATGCCGCCCAAAAGAACTACTCCACCACTGAAAAAGAGCTCTTGGCCGTTGTGTTTGCACTAGAGAAATTCCGATCCTATCTACTTGGAGCCAAGGTAATAGTTTACTCAGACCATGCTGCCATTCGGTATCTCATGAAGAAAAAAGAGGCCAAGCCAAGATTGATACGATGGATCTTACTCCTCCAAGAATTCGATGTAGAAATAAAAGACAAGAAAGGAATTGAGAACTCAGTGGCCGACCATCTGAGCCGGATTATCCAAGAAGAAGAAAAGGGACACATCACGGAGTCATTCCCGGACGAACATCTTTATGCTATCTCAAGCAAGGTGCCATGGTATGCTCCCATCGTCAACTACCTTGTAGGAGGTACATTTCCTCCCTCATTTACTAAAGCACAAAGTATGAAACTAAGGCACGATGCTAGATACTATTTATGGGATGATCCCTATTTATGGAAAATAGGAGCGGATCAAGTGCTTAGGAGATGCATACCCGATCATGAAGTAGATTCTGTGCTTAGATTTTGCCATGAATTTGCATGTGGAGGACACTTCGGGCCTAGGAGAACTGCTAGAAAAATCTTAGATAGCGGTTTCTTCTGGCCAAATATATTTAGAGATGCATATGAGAAGTGTAGGAAGTGCGATAGATGTCAAAGAGTAGGAAATGCGACGACTAGAAATGAGATGCCACAAGTGCCCATCATGGTCAATGAGGTGTTCGACATTTGGGGCATTGATTTCATGGGGCCATTCCCTATATCACGCGGGAATACATACATTCTAGTTGCCGTTGACTATGTATCAAAATGGGTAGAGGCCAAGGCCACTAAGAGCGACGATGCAAAAACTGTAGTAGATTTTTTGCGCTCTAACATTTTTTGCAGATACGGAGTACCCAAGGCAGTAATCAGCAATCAAGGCACGCATTTTTGCAACCGCATGATGACCAACACCTTGAAGCACTTCCATGTGCACCACCGAACGTCCACTGCCTATCACCCTCAAACAAACGGGCAAGCTGAAATCTCAAACCGCGAGATCAAGAGGATCTTAGAAAAAATGGTTAAGCCGACAAGAATGGATTGGAGCAAAAGGGTAGAAGAGGCCCTATGGGCCTACCGAACAGCATATAAGACTCCGATAGGGACCTCTCCCTTCCGATTAGTCTACAGGAAGGCATGCCACCTCCCGGTAGAATTGGAGCATAAGGCCTACTGGGCGCTCAAACATTGTAATCCAGATCTTAAGGCTGCCGGGCTGGATAGGAAACTTCAACTAAGCGAGCTCGAGGAATTGCGACTAGAGGCTTATGAAAACCAAGCCGACTACAAAGCACGGACGAAAATATACCATGATAAGTTCATTCTTCGGCGACAATTTGAAGAAGGACAACAAGTGTTGGTTTTTTCCTCGCGACTACGATTGATGCCCAGGAAATTAAGGTCTAGATGGACTGGTCCCTTCACAATAATTAAGGTGTACAGTCATGGAGCACTCGAGCTGGAAAACCCAGGAAATGGAAGCCAATTCACGATAAATGGACAGCGGGTCAAACACTATCATGGCGAGATGGACTTAACACCTCAACAGTTTGACCTAGCCGAACCACCAGACCCGCCGTGAAACAAGGTACCGTCGAGCCAACGACGTTAAACAAGTGCACTGGTTGGGAGGTAACCCAACACTATCTTACTTCCAGTCATTTAATTTCTGTCATTTAAATTTCAGTTTTTTAAAGTAATTCTCACCCTTTTGTCTCTTTTTGTGTAAATGTTTGCTTAAAACAGCTTTTGAACTAAGTCGTGCCGCGAGGCACAGCCTTGTTCAAAAGTGTGGGGTGAAAATCAACTTTGCATATAGTAGTTAGCATGTTTTCATTAGCTTTTACCTTTTTGAACAGTTTGAATATAAGCTTCATGATGTGAAATAGATGGACCCGACTTCATACATGTCCTTGTGAGATCTAAACTGTGTTTAAACTTTAGAACTTAACTTTTTATTTGTCTTCTCGTGCCTAGATAAAAAGGGATGTGGAGTTGATAGAAAAAGTCCTAGAGAGGTCTGAAAAGCACTCCAAGGACCGGGTCTCACTATATGGTTATCTGAAGTCAGTGGAGGTTAGAACTTCGGGTTTCAATTGAGTTTTGAGTGGACTCCGCCATGCAAAATCTATGCAAGAGCGGGACGGGAATCAAACCGTCCTACCTCTAGTTCAAATAGCCGGGAAAATATACGGGCGACCCTCGTATTGACTCGCGCAAAAGAACCAAGATGAGGGAGAGCGGGGAGGTATTTCCATATGCTTTAGGGCGATGATTGGACCTCCCAAGAGACAAATAAATGGTCTAGCAAGTCACAAAGAAGAAAAGCTCGAAGAAGCAAATCAATGGCCCAAAAAGCCAGTTATGTGAAGGTTTTAACCAAGAAAACAAAAGTGAAATTCTCCAACTCCAAATCAAAAGCCAAAAGGCAAAAGTCACTTCAAAAGCCATCCGTCTCAAAAAGAAATCAAAGAGCTCGAAGCGTTGAAACCCGAATCGAATCATGTACTAAAGAAAGCTACGGAAGATAACCATATAGCTCGAGCTTGGTCCGAAGAGTGCGTACAAGAACCTAAAAAGGACTATCTCCCACTCATCCAAATTGGTTTGTATCACGGCTCGGAGGTACAAATATTAAGTTACCTTCTAAATTTTAATCACACTTTATTTTGACATCAAGTGATGCATGAATAGGAAAAGTCTAGACTAGCAATCTAACCATTCATATATATAACAGTTTGTTTTGCCTCTCTTACCTAAGATTGTTCGGGACGAACAAGGATAAGTGTGGGGTGATCTGATGGGGTGTATTTATACGATCCCTAAAGACTGTTAAACCCACCAAATTAACAGTTTTATCTTAACAACTTTCACTTGTTAGTCCCATTTTGTTCTACAGGTTATGTTGAGGTTTAGTGAAGAAAACAGCTTAAAAAAGGGATTTTATGCTAAAAATAAACTACAAGTTGATCAGGCCAATCGGTGTCCGAAGAACCAGGCCGCATCCGAAGAAATGCCCGGACGCGTCCCAGAACCGTTGCCGAGAGCCGTTGCCGAGAAAACCCGGACGCGTCCCAGGCCCGTCCGAGAACACAGGCGCCATCGTGAAAATCTTCGGCCATGACCTATCTCCGACAGCATTCTGAGAAATCCGCCTCGACCAAAATGTTCCAAATGACAATTAAGGTGGAGAATGTCGAGATACCAAGAGCGACGCACGAGCCATTTGACAGTCGGCTCAGTTCCAAGCAAAGGCCCCGCGCGCTGAAGGACCAAAACCAAGTTGCTCGACCAAACCTTCGAATCTGACAATTCTGGCTCGACCAAAGTGTTTTAAATGCCCAATAATTCGGTGAATATCATTTCCTAGGCAAAAGGCCCGAGTGGAACTAGCTCAAGCCCGATGAGGGCCAAACTAAGGCAATTCCGGCCAATTTCCAAGCTACTTGCTACTCAAGTCCGGTAACTTTGGAAGCACCTTGCTCAAGGAGGTTGGTAACGGGCACCTCTTAGCTTAAAGTCGGTTTTGCTTAGGGGAGAAGGATCTCCAAAAGACTTACATTTGGCACAAGCTAGCTTATTTGCGGCTAGCTTAAGGATGAAGAAAGCTTTGAGAAGTCGACACGCACCTACTAGCTTGGATTGCGGCTAGCCAATGGGAGGCTTTCCTTAGCCATGAAGTCGCCGCCTCATATGCCTATAAATACAAGAGCAATACCTTGAGAAGAAATGTCCCAAAATTGGTCCGCAAAGGTCCTTGTCCTTGTCCTTCCTTTTGGTTCGAAATTGTGCTAGAGTGCTAGAGATCTTGATTGTGTTATTGTGTAAGAATTGAGAGAGAAACACTTGTAGTTTATAGCTCACAATCCATCCGTGTACCATTTGTGCTAGAAATCGGAAAAGCTTCAACTTCTTTCTACTCAATCTTGTTTACTTTCATTTAGAATGGTTATGATGTTCATTTCAATGGTTACTTGTAGCTAAATCGCCATTCGGTTGAGGGAAGTTGATGTTATGAAACCGTTCTAGACCTTTGCTATCATGTTACTATGTGTTCTAACTAGTTCTTGTGTTCTCGGATTGAACATATGAGGAAGAGTGATGCTTGACATGGCATGGTTCTTCCAAGTAGTTCACTCCATCTATGGTTGCTTGGTTGTTTCTGAAATGAGGGATCAAGTAATTGCTCTTGGAATGACATACCTTGACATGGGGTGTTAGCCTAAGGGAGAACTAGAAGGCTTGTCTTGAAATGGACAAGTTGAGGAACGAATGCTTGAAATGGTTTCGTTTGGAGTTAGACTTGACATGGAATAACTCACTCTTTAGAACACTTGGTTAAATCTTTGATGGTCGATGATGAACGGGGACATAACAAAAGACTCCTAAAACCGAATTCACTCATTTAATTCAAACACCCTTTACTTTACTTGCACTTTACTTATTGTCTTTACTTTCCTCGCACATTTACTTTCAGTCAAGACTTGGATCTTCAAGCACCTTTATTTTCAAGCACTTTACTTTCTCGCACATTTACTTTCAGTCAAGTCTTGGTCCTTCAAGCACCCTTACTTTTCAGTCATTTACTTTACGCTCTTTACTTTTCAGTCATTTACTTTACGCTCTTTACTTTTCAATACCTAAAACAACCAAAAAAACCCCAATTGTCTTTACTTAATTTTCGCTTTTAGAAGAACAACTGTTTTCTACCATAATTCCCTTGGGTTCGACCCCTACTTACCGTTTGCTACCTGTAGTGAACCACTAAAGTAGTGGAAAATATAAATGTAAATTTGCAGGTCACAACGACATCCTGTCAGATAACCCGAACCGAAATAACCCCAACCTCTCCTACAAGCCACAGGACCAGGCGCCTCCTAGCTTTCCCTATAAACAGCAGCAGGGGAATGCACCGTACCAGCCACGAGGCTAATACAACAACCAAGCTCAGCCACCCCAGAACAATTATCAGCCCAGAAACTAGTACAACAATCAGCCCCAGCAGTAGCAAACTCATAATGAGGGGCCAACGTCCAACCTAGAATCATTGCTGACTAGCTTCATGGCAAAACAAGACAAGTGGAACGAGGACCAAGGTAGGAGGCTTCAAGGAATCGAGCAGTCCATAGAGCAGATTACTACTCACGGCAGAATGATGGATAATCAGATAGCTCAGCTAGCAAGCTCGACAAGCAGGGAGCACGAGAAACTCCCATCGAAACCAGATCCGAATCACAGGGAATCCGTGAATGCCATCACCCTCCGAGGAGGAAAACAGCTTGAGATACTACCAGCTCTGAGCACCCTACCTCGAGCTACGTACTCAGCACCTAATCCTACACCTCCGGAAGAGGAAACATCAAAAGCAGCTGTATTCCGTGCTGAAAATTCTGCTCCAACAGTAGAGCCGGCCCCCTATGTGCCACCGGTCCCATTCCCTCACCGGCTCAAGGCTACAAGAAGAGATAAAGAGTTCATGCAGTTCGTTGATAAAATTCGTACTCTTTACATCACAATGCCCTTCACCGAAGCAATCACCCAGATCCCCACCTATGCAAAATTCATGAAGGAGATTCTGACTGGGAAACGGAAGATGGACGGGACCGAGACAGTGGCTCTGAGTGAGGAGTGTAGTGTTGCCATGAACCAGGCCATGCCGCCTAAGCTTAAGGACTCAGGGAGTTTTTCTATCCTTTGTGATATTGGCGGTATTACTATTCATTGTGCTTTGTGTGATCTTTGTGCTAGTGTGTCTATCATGCCTTATTATTTGTATGCTAAACTGAATTTGGGTGATCTCTGTCCCACCAACATCTCTATTCGCCTTGCTGATCGTTCTTGTAGACTCCCAAAAGGGATTCTAAAGGATGTACCTGTCATGGTGAAGAACGTTTACATCCCTGTTGATTTTAATGTGTTTGAGATCTCAGAGGACATTGATATCTCGATTATACTTGGTAGACCATTCCTTTACACGGCTAAGGTAGTCATTGACATGAATAGAGGGTCTATAGCTTTGCGAGTAGGCAGTGAAAGAGTTGTTTTTAATTTGCCTGACATGTCTACGAGTCCTAGTTTGTTTGCTGACTGTGATATACTGGACTCTGCTGATGTTGATGATCCTATTGCACTGACCTCTATTGAGCCTTACAGAGTTGTACCAGGCTGCCCGATATCAATGAATATATGTGCAGCGAGAACTGAGGAAGCAACTAAGCTGAACAGACCTCCAGCAGAGGTAAGGAACCTTGTAGCGTAGTGCTGAAACCCCTTCTTGACCCCGGAGAAATATGTAAGGAGAGAACGAAGACCTGGCATGATAAGCAAATGGTGCGCAGAAAATTTAGTCGATGCGAGCGAGTTCTTCTCTACAACTCAAGCCTTAGGTTATTTACTGGAAAGCTGCGTACCAAGTGGAGTGGTCCCTTCACAGTGGTGAGAGCATACCCAGATGACCATGTGGAGCTTAGTACCAAGGGAGGAAAATCAATGGTGGTCGATGGGCAACGCCTTAAGCATTATCACGTCATGAAGCACCGGGAACCACCTGACAACATTGATGATAACATGCTTCTCGGGAAGGGATCTCAGCAAGGGACTTCCCGAGAATGCTTCTAGTCCAATCTCCCTCGCTATGTCTAGCCAAGACAGTAAACAAGGCCTCTTCGGGGAGTAACGCGCACTGTAAGTATTAGTTAGTTGCATTTTGTACTTTGTGCTTTGCGTGTGTTCTATGTAGGATCCAAGTGTGGAGTGCACAAATTTCAGGCAGGAAATGGTTTCGGGATGTAAATTAATATTTTAAACTGGAATCAGGGGTGCCATGACCCGCCGTGACCAATGGACATGTCACGGGTGTCACAATAAGGTAAAGCAACAGATTTCTTTCAGAGGTACCGTGACCTATGGTATCTCAATGGATAGGTCACGGTAGTCACGGCAGGCTTATTCCTCAGTCAGTTTTGGGGGGTGCCGTGACACCCGTGACATTCTCGGATGTCTCGGTAGTCACGGCCAAATCAGTATCTTCTTCCCTAAAAATTCGAATCAAAACCCTATCACTTGCCTTGTTTCTTGACCATTATCGATGCTAATCTATCACTTGTGCAGCTCGATGTTTTTATCTATATATATCTACCAGCTCATGAGTCGCATTTCGCTCCCCGGGCATCGCTTAATCTCCATGGATATCGCGCCATCACACACGAGTGAAGTTCCTATACGCTTAATCTTTTCTCATATATCTTCGCTTAGGGACTAAGCACATTTTTAAGTGTGGAGTGGGTAGCTGACGGAGCGCACCGGATTGTCGTTAAGGTGCGATGTTCTCTGTGCAAAAATAAATTTATATCTCCGCTACTCGCGACTTCACTATTGGGTAGTAAAGGGTAAGTAGGGGTCGAACCCAAGGGAATTAGGTGAATAGTTGTTCTTTAGAGAGTGGAAAATTAAGACAGTTGGGGGTTGGTTGTGATTTTAGTACTGAAAAGTAAAGTGCTGAAAAATAAAGTGCTGGAACAGTCAATTTCAAGAACGACCGCAGACACACATTTGATACTAGCCGCACGCTGTGTTTCAAGCGTGTTGCGTACCAAAGGTTATGCCGGGCTGATATTGATAAAGTCTGTACTGAAAGTAAGTGCAGAAATTAAAGTACTGAAAATTGAAGTGCTTGAAGGACAAGACTTGCAGAAACTAAAGTGCTGAAAGTAAGCAATTGATAATGGTACTGAAAGTAAAGTGACAGGTGATATTGCAATTAAAGGAAAGATTCGGTTTTAGGGGCCTTGTATCATAGTCCGTTTATCATTGACCTCTAATGACCATACTATGTGTTCAAAGATGTATCAAGGCTATTTCTAGCATATGACTTGCCACATCATTCAGAACACTTGTTCTATTTAGACTAATTCCTCCTTTCGAAGTATCTTAGCCTTATGTGCATCCATTTGATCAATCAGTTATGATCAACCGAATGGTGTTTAAAAGAGGTTGAACTCCTCAGATAAGCTTTGCCCGTTAAAGCATCCACTTACCCGAGTATGTTCACGAACCCCACGGAAGAGCTTTGCCCGTTAAAGCATCCACTCAACCTTGGAAGTTCTAACCTAATATTTGGCACATAGAACAAGTTTTGAACACAAAGAAGAATTTAAGAAAAGGGTCTAAAACATTTTATGATACAAGCACTCCCCTTCAACTGAATGAAGGGTTTAGCTACGAATATCCATGGAACAGGACATCATAGCTAAGTACTTGGAAAAGTAAAGGTTTTTTGAAAGACAGGAAAGTAAAGGTTTTTGAAAATCAAGACAAGGAAAGTAAAAGGAGAATACTCAAGAACCAACAGGAGTAAACTCAAGAACAGTAAAAGAAAAGCTTGAGTACTACAAGAACCGACAAGAGTACTCAAGAACAAACTTAAAGCTTTTGATATCAAAGGAAAGTGTTGCAAGGATTGTGCCACAATCTAGAGAGAAGTGAGAGCTTATGGATGATGGTTTGGAATGAGATTGTGGGATGTGTGGGATGATTTTCTTCAAGTGACAAGTGAGTATGGAACATGGGACAAGGCCAATTATTCAAGGAGAGGGGAGTGTGGTATTTATAGGCTAAGGGGAGGAGGAGATGTGGAGGAGAAGAGAACACATGTCAAATGGGGAGGGGAGGAGTCCATAGCCGCCCATGTGGTGAGGAGATGAGTGTGAGTTGAGATATTTCTCCAAAAGCCACCGCCCATGTGTCATCTCCCCATTGTTGAGCCGCCCATGTGAGGTGGAGGAGGAGAGTTTGAGTGGAATGAGATCTCTTCTCCCCAAAAGCCTTCGGTTGATATGTAACTCCGGTTGCCCCTTGGTTGCACTTTAGTTGCCTCTTTGGTTGCTTCTTGGTTGATATCAAAGGATAAGTCACTTATACTTGGCATTTCACTTGTGTTCTTGATCTTTGATGGAATAAGTCATTGGGACTTAGTTGTGGCTTGATTGGAGTACTGTCGGAGTATGGTCAGTTCTGACTTGTAATCCACTTTCAGCGTTAAGAACTCCATTTTAGCTCGTTTTCATCTTTACTCCTTGAAATAGCCTGTAGAACAAAAGTGAAACTAACAAGTAAAAGTTGTACAGATAAAGCATCCAATTTGGTGGGTTTAACTGTCTTAATGAATCATATAAATATGGTCCATCAGATCATCCCCACACTTTTAGTTGTTCGTCCCGAACAATGCCATTTAAGAGATGCACACACAATCCAAGTAAAAACTTCAAATAGGAAAGTTAGATTGTGGGACTAGATTTATCCTATTCATGCATTACTTACTTATTACCAAACTAAACTGTGTAAATACTTAGAAGAAACTTGATACTTGTACCTTCGAGCTGAGATGCAAATTAATTTGGATGTTTCGGGAGATAGCCCTTTGCAGGCTCCTGGACTGCATTCTCTGGACCGACTCGCACTATATGGTTAACTTGTCGCTTTCTCTAGCACATGATTCGGTTCGGGTTTCACTGAGTTGAGCACTTTGATTTCTTTTTGGTGAGGGACAGCTTCTGAAGTGAATTGGCCTTTGGCCTTTGGCCTTTGGCCTTTGATGTTGAATTGGAGTTTCTTCACTTTTGTTTCGGTTAAAACTTCACAATTTTGGCTTTTGGCCTTTGATTAGCTTCTTCGAGCTTTTACTTCTGTGTGACTTGCTTGTCCATTTTCTCAACCTTTCTTTGGGTGGTCCAATCGTCGCCCGAGAGCATATGCAAATACCTCCCCGCTCTTTCTCATCCTTGCCGTTTCGCGCGGGTCAAGATGAGGGTCGCTCATCTATTTTCCCGGCTACTAAGACTAGAGATTGGACGGTTTGATTCCCGTCCCGCCTCTTGCATAAACGCTGCACGGCAGAGATGACTCTGATCTTCTTTGAAACCCGAAGTGCAGCCTCCACAGACTTCGTAAACCATATAGTGAAATTCAGTCCTTTGATTGCTTGCCAAGCCTCTCTAGGGCAATTTATATCAACTCCACATCCTCTGTATATCTCAGCACAAAGGGACAAATGAGAATTTACATTTTAAGTTTTTAAACAGTTGAGATTTCACAAGGTAAATGCATGAATTATGATCTATCTTTTTCACATTCTCAAGTTCATATTTTCAAAAAGATAATATTAAGGGAAAAGGAAAAGAAAAAACATGTTAATTAACTATGTACAAAGGTGGTTCTCACCCCACACTTTTGAACGAAGGCGTGCCTCACAGCAAAACTTAGTTCAAAAGTCATGCAAGCAAATATATACAGGAAAGGTGAGAATGTTTTAAGGCAAAAAACTAAATGACTGAAATTAAATGACTGAAAGTAAGATAGATGTCGGGTTACCTCTCGACCAGTGCATTTGTTTAACGTCGTTACCTCGACGATACCTCATTTCTGGATCATAAGGTGGGATCCCATGGGTGCTTGAGGTCGAACTTCTTCTCGGCAGCTCTTTTGATTTGCCCAAAGAACACATATGGCAGCGGGCTCAGTTCTGCTCCCCCTTGATCCAGAGGCTTCTTTTCACATATCCCCGAGAAGGCGAGGACTCCTTGACCATAGCTGCTGGTCCATCAAGTCGAGCTCTCTTTCTTCTCCTTCCGGGTTTCCATTTCCTTGGCCCATGTCTTGGCCGTTTCTTCATGTTTGAATGGGTGGCACCTTTGCAATTCTGGAAGTTTAGTATTGTGCCATTGAACACGAGCGACCTTGAGCTTGTTCCCATGCCAAGCATTTTCTTTGTGGCAGAGATGATTGGCCATCCTAGAACGAGTGAGTTTTCAGCCAGCTTTTCTTGGCTCATGACGAGTGAGTGCTCCACCGGCTCTTCTGGCCCTTGATTTGCCTCCAACTCCCCTTGCACCTCATCATCATTGAATAAATGATCTTCGGTGGCTATGATCTGCATAAAACATGAAGGGTTAGGTAGGGGCTTCTCGGCCATAAGGACCGGGTCTTTTTTAAGCAGCACTTCAGTGAGGACCGGGCCTGTCTCGGGTGGTTTGGCAATGAGGTGCTGGACTGGCGTGATTTCCTCGGGTAGATTGGTGATGAGGACCGGGCCTGAATTGGACAGTTTTTCTTCTAACTCTCAGGGGTAATCTGAGTGGAGTTCTTCTTCAGGCAACCATGGGTCCTCATCCTCGTCATTTATATGGTCTCCGGGGGCAATCACACTGAGGTCTGGGTCTGATTTGGGCAACTCGGTAGCGAGGACCGGTTCTAGTTGTTCAGTCGGCTTCGTGGGCTCCCATGTAGGCTCTTCTTTGATGACCCTTGGCTTGCGCATCTCATTGATTAGACAACCAGTTTCTTTTATAGCCGCCTCTATTTCTGCCCATGCTTCCTCGGATCTGGCTTGATTTTGGTGCATCGTGGCATTCAATTGAGGTATGTCCGCGGCCAACTGCTAGGTGCTAGCTGCCAGCTCCATTATATAGTCCTTGAGCGGCTCGGCCTGATCTTGTCTTGGTTTTGACCTCGCGGCCAAATCATCTATTAAGTTCCAAAGATCATCCATGTCTAAGTTGTTCACCGAGCCTCCTGCTGCATCATTTAGCCAATTCCACTCTTGTGGCATCATTCCATTGAGAAACCTTTGAAGAAGATCTTGGTTGGTGAATCCATGGTGCGGGCAGCTCGTCACAATGGAGTCAAAGTACGCCAAGTACTCGTCCAAAGTTTCATCCCGGGATTGCTCTATGTTGTTGATCTTCTCGCGGACTTCAAGTTCGAAAGGTGGTGGGGAAAACTCCTCATTGTTCCAAGGCTCGCATCCGTAGTAGAAAGACTTTGTGAACTGCATGACAAAACAAAAACAAAAGAAAAAATAGAACAACAATTCCGATTGCTAACTCCCCGGCAATGGCGCCAATTTTGACGGAGCGCACCGCACTATCGTTAAGGTGCGATGTTCTCTGTGCAAAAATAAATTTATATCTCCGCTACTCGCGACTTCACTATTGGGTAGTAAAGGGTAAGTAGGGGTCGAACCCAAGGGAATTAGGTGAATAGTTGTTCTTTAGAGAGTGGAAAATTAAGACAGTTGGGGTTTGGTTGTGATTTTAGTACTGAAAAGTAAAGTGCTGGAACAGTCAATTTCAAGATCGACCACAGACACACATTTGATACTGGCCGCACGCTGTGTTTCAAGCGTGTTACGTACCAAAGGTTATGCCGGGCTGATGTTGATAAAGTCTGTACTGAAAGTAAGTGCAGAAATTAAAGTACTGAAAATTGAAGTGCTTGAAGGACAAGACTTGCAGAAATTAAAGTGCTGAAAGTAAGCAGTTGATAATGGTACTGAAAGTAAAGTGCAGGTGATATTGCAATTAAAGGAAAGATTCGGTTTTAGGGGCCTTGTATCATAGTCCGTTTATCATTGACCTCTAATGACCATACTATGTGTTCAAAGATGTATCAAGGCTATTTCTAGCACATGACTTGCCACATCATTCAGAACACTTGTTCTATTTAGACTAATTCCTCCTTTCGAAGTATCTTAGCCTTATGTGCATCCATTTGATCAATCAGTTACGATCAACCGAATGGTGTTTAAAAGAGGTTGAACTCCTCAGATAAGCTTTGCCCGTTAAAGCATCCACTTACCCGAGTATGTTCACGAACCCCACGGAAGAGCTTTGCCCGTTAAAGCATCCACTCAACCTTGGAAGTTCTAACCTAATATTTGGCACATAGAACAAGTTTTGAACACAAAGAAGAATTTAAGAAAAGGGTCTAAAACATTTTATGATACAAGCACTCCCCTTCAACCGAATGAAGGGTTTAGCTACGAATATCCATGGATCAGGACATCATAGCTAAGTACTTGGAAAAGTAAAGGTTTTTTGAAAGACAGGAAAGTAAAGGTTTTTGAAAATCAAGACAAGGAAAGTAAAAGGAGAATACTCAAGAACCAACAGGAGTAAACTCAAGAACAATAAAAGAAAAGCTTGAGTACTACAAGAACCGACAAGAGTACTCAAGAACAAACTTAAAGCTTTTGATATCAAAGGAAAGTGTTACAAGGATTGTGCCACAATCTAGAGAGAAGTGAGAGCTTATGGATGATGGTTTGGAATGAGATTGTGGGATGTGTGGGATGATTTTCTACAAGTGACAAGTGAGTATGGAACATGGGACAAGGCCAATTATTCAAGGAGAGGGGAGTGTGGTATTTATAGGCTAAGGGGAGGAGGAGATGTGGAGGAGAAAAGAACACATGTCAAATGGGGAGGGGAGGAGTCCATAGCCGCCCATGTGGTGAGGAGATGAGTGTGAGTTGAGATATTTCTCCAAAAGCCACCGCTCATGTGTCATCTCCCCATGGTTGAGCCGCCCATGTGAGGTGGAGGAGGAGAGTTTGAGTGGAATGAGAACTTTTCTCCCCAAAAGCCTTCGGTTGATATGTAACTCCGGTTGCCCCTTGGTTGCACTTTAGTTGCCTCTTTGGTTGCTTCTTGGTTGATATCAAAGGATAAGTCACTTATACTTGGCATTTCACTTATGTTCTTGATCTTTGATGGAATAAGTCATTGGGACTTAGTTGTGGCTTGATCGGAGTACTGTCAGAGTATGGTCAGTTCTGACTTGTAATCCACTTTCAGCGTTAAGAACTCCATTTTAGCTCGTTTTCATCTTTACTCCTTGAAATAGCCTGTAGAACAAAAGTGAAACTAACAAGTAAAAGTTGTACAGATAAAGCATCCAATTTGGTGGGTTTAACTGTCTTTATGAATCATATAAATATGGTCCATCAGTAGCGCATAGTCACACGCATCGCATATCACATTCACTCTTGCATATGCTCAACTGTCTATGTATTGCGATTGAAATCCTCGTTTTCTACGATACTCCTAGACTAATTGTCATTTTTTTGGATTCGAAATCTAGAACTTGAAATAGTTTTATTCTTGTGTGTATTCTCTTGAGTCGGTATCATTGCTAGCCTTTGCCTATCACATGTTGTACGTATTTCTTGAAGCATGTTTGAGACTTGATATTAGTAGGCACTGGTACAAAACGTCAAAAACTTAGATTGCATCTCTTTTTCTAGGTGACCTTAGTACTAGTATGTGTTTCTCTATACTTGTTGTGATCTGCATGCACCCGCCTTTATTCATACACTATGTCAAGCTTGAAGTGTGGAGTTAGAAACAAAAATGGTTTTCAATCAAGAACAAAGTTCTGAATTTTCAAAAGAGGGTGAAAAATTGACCCAAAGCATAGTTGTTTTTGAAAGAAAAAAAGGAGCAGAAAAATACCAAGGGCAAAGTGAGAAAAGTCACCCCTTGTGTATGAAAAAAAATGAAATTTCTGCCCCCTTTTGCTTGTTGTAGTGTAATTCCGTCTTCTCTTTGCGTGCAATCATGACTTGTCTTGAGAATTCATGTACTAGAAACTAAGGGACGATCCTCGTGCTTGCATTGAAATTTTGATGTGATTTTCGTACTAATTTTCAGAAAAATTCTTTAGCCAGGCTCCTCTTCTTTTACGAGTCATTGCTTAGTCCTTGGCACTTGAGAATGAGCTTTGCGCCAAGAACCCGTGGACTATCCCTAGATAGCATAGGTGAATGGCGAGCATGTTTTGTGTAACTATTCTTGCTCTTATTTCATGGCTATAGAACTATTTAGAACATGTGATGAGTCGCTTGCTAGTCGTGTGTACTGACCATTTGAATGCATAACTCGTTTAATCTATGATTGTCTGACAACTTTGATGAAGATGTTTGACTTGAAGTTGAGGTAACACGATGAATTAGAGGTATGACATGACTTTACTATGACTTGTTGAGCATCATTCATACATACACGTTAGTTAGTTATACATGGGATTTGTAGGTAGTTCCATTCCTGAAAATCTTCACGAGACTATACTCGTCCTGCTAGGGCAGATTAGGGGTTTAAAGGCTTGATGCATACGCTAAATGCATTTGTGTCCTCTACGACAGTGAGTTATCTTTTAGTTTTTATTTTAGTTAGGATTGATCACATGATACTTGAGTGGGTAACTATTCTGCAATTTATCGACTTGCGCTTAATGTTTGTTCGGGACGAACAAATCCTAAGTGTGGAGTGTTTTGATCGGTCGAATTCTTGACCTGTTATTCACTTCATACGATGATGGATTAGGTTTGTTTTCCAGACATTGTGTTATCATTTAACCTCTTTTCTAGTGTTTCAGGCCATATATCACATTCCTAATACTCTTTGATTGATCTGAAGCAAAACGAAGCATTTAGTAGAGATTTCGATAAAAACCGGGTAGATTGACCTGTCTGACTAGTTTTGCACACACAGATCGCATATGGTGTCCAAATTGGTTGATTCAAAGCTTGTTGGTAAGCTAATTTAAAGGGCTATAACTTTGTAGTTTACGCCAAGATCAAATTCAGAGGTTACGAGTATGAAACAGCGGCCCGAATTCTCTGCCATTTTGCATGGCCGTGACTGCCATGACCAAAACACAACGCCACGGTAGTCACGGCCCCCTTTTGTCCCAGAGCACTTTTGGAGCATGCCGAGCATGCCGTGACATGTCTAAATGTTACGGTAGTCACGGCCCCGTCGAAGACAATTTCCAAAATTGATTTTTTGGCTTTTTGGACAGATTTTTGGACTTATTTCCTATTTTCGGTTTTAGGCTTTTTGGGTCTTTTGGAAAGCTATAAAGAGGGCAGTGTGGACTAATTGAGGAGTGCTTATTTTGAGAAAAGAGAACCCTAAATTGGGAGAAGATAAAAGTCATCGTGAGAGATTCAACGAGCCACCGCGTCTTTACGGTTTACTCGTCCTTAATTTCTCTAAACACTATTTTTGGTTAATTTACCATGAGTAGTGAGTAGTCTTTGTATTCCGGGATTCTATGGATCCCGTGCTATGTACCCAACTCTCATGTGATCAATTAACGTTTTTATTTATGCGATTCAAATATTCAATTTCATCGTGCTTAATTTATCGTTCTATGCAAGTATTTATATCGAATGGGATGTTTGCATGCTAGAACGTATTTAGGTTAATTACCGAAAGATGGATGGGTCCTACGTATCAATCGGATTATATGAAATTGTATGAAAACCTTAAGTCTAATAAATCGAGATCGTTGATAATCCGTGGATGGGCGGCGTTCAACGATCAAGATTTATCTAAACAATGATCCATGGATGGGCGGCTTGCTTAGTGTTATTTTGGTTTATTCAATAGCATGAATAATTTACGTGACATGATTGCATGATTGTTGGGGTTAGCATGGGTGAAGTATGATTCTGGAATTCTTTCTCTGATAAAACATAAACCTTAATTTTTCTGCTATTTAATTTCTGCAATTTACATCGCACCAAAACCTTTGTCAATTCGGAATAGCTAAATAGGTCGCTTGTTAGCTAATATTCAAACACACTGTTCCTTGGATCGACCCTTGGCTTACTAAGGATATAAATTTTGTTTGGCTGCAATTTGACCCCTAAAAGTCATAATTTGACAACTATAAAGGGTTAAAATACACTTGTCAACTGTGTCAGCACATTTCCTTTAAAAAAATGAAGTATGAAATTTCTCAGTTTCTTTGATATGCAGTATTGAATTATGAGTATGTGAAATTTATGATGCCGATTACATTTATTTTTCTCGTTAAATTTGAATTATGTGACTACATGTGAATTTAACCCAATGCGTGTCCTTTTGAGTTGAGATAAACAGGGATGTGGAGTTTATAGAAATGTCCTAGAGAGACTTGACGAAGCATTCAAAGGACCGAATTTCGAGTTATATGGTTATATGGACTTTGTGGAGGCTAGCACTTCGAGACGATATGGTTCAGAGTTTGCTCCGCCGCTACAGCGTTTATGTGAGTAGGCGGGACGGGAAAAAGACCATCCTATCTCTAGTCCGAAGTAATCGGGAAGAGGTGAGTGACCCTCATCTTGACTCGCGTCAAAAAGGTCGAGGGCTGAGAAACAGCGGGGAGGTATTAATTCCATATGCTCGCGGTCGATGATTGGACCTCCTTCAAAAGAAAGAAAGAAAGAAAAGGACAAGCTATTCACAATAAAGGAGCAAAGCTAAAGAAAAAAGCAGCCAAGTTGTGAAGTTCAATACAATGAAAAAGTGAGTGCATCATTCATACACAAGAGCCAACGGCCAAAGGAAGTCACTACAAAAGCTGTCCCAAAAAAAGAGAGAAGAACAATTCAAAAACCTTGAAGCTCGAATGAATCACGTGCAAGAAGAAGCAATGAAGTGTAACCATATAACTAGAATTCGGAACAGCGAATGCAGATCATGGGTCTAAATAGGACTATCTTCCATTCATCCGGATTGATTTGAATTTCAGCTCAAAAGGTAACATGTATCAAGTTAATTCTATGTTGAGCATGATGATTAGAGTAAGGATTGAGCTATGCATGGAAAGGAGGAATTTAGACTAGCAACTCATGTTCATGTAGTGTTATCCAGGACGTCGAAGAAAGTGTGGTGTCATATTTGTTTTCCTTCTACGACTTAGTTCTTGTTCGGGACAAACAAGTTTAAGTGTGGGGTGGTTTGATGAGTCGTATGTAAACGACTCGTCGAATCAACTAATCCCATTTATTTCGACACTTTTACATGCGAACGTTTACTTTTTAGTATGGTTTTGCATTTCAGGTGTTTGGGAAGCTTTAGGAGGAAACGCGTATAAAAGATGGCATTTTGTGCCAAAAACACCACAATGGAAGATCAGACCTCTGGACGTTTGACGGGGCGCTGGGAGTAGACCGTTGATCATTACGAGCTACATGCCATTGCGTAGATAACACGATTCCCTACAACTCTCTAGTTCACACCAAGAGCAGCCGAGGTCATATAGAATGTAAAATCCAGAGTCAAAGTCGGAACTGACGCGCAGAATCAGTCGGGACCGCGCCCTATGAAGACATTAGCCACTGTACTAATGTCAAGGCAAGGCGCGTTCAGTACCGATAACGTCAAGGCTGGGAGCGGTCGTAATGTCTACAAAGGGCGCGGCGATGATATCAGCAACGCATTTTGATGACGTCAGCAAGTCCGAAAATTGGCAATTTGGCCCAAAAATAGATTTAGAAACCCACAAACTTATATATTAAGGTTTTGGAGAAGGTTTTCCATCATTTCTATGTTCTACGAAGATCAAGACGGCTCTGGAGAAGACACAAGCTTTCGACGAGAGAGAAGATTTTCCTACTTTCATTATGTGTTTTTACATGGATATGAGTATCTAAATTTCTATTTCAGTTTAGGGTTTCGTACATTTTGAACACGTTTTGAGATTCTTGTTCTTAATGCAATTTTATATTTTACTAGTTCTTATGCTCATTCTCATGAATTAATTTGTTAGACTAAGTGGAAGCTTTGTCGCAGAGCTTAGTTGAACAGCTAATTCTTACCGTTAATATCTACTGGATACTTTGTCGTAAAGGTAGATCATAACACCTAAGCTAAATAATACCTTTGTCGGATTATTTAGTTAAGGAAAGAACTAGAAGTCTAACACCTTTGTCGGGTTAGATTGTGGCGTATCACCTTTGTCGAGATACTTGGGTTGTTACCTTTGTCGGAACGACCACACTTTAAAATATAAGATTGATCATTAGATATCTATGATAAACGTGTCACAATAGAAGCTCTAAGCTGAATATTATCTCTGATTGGAAGTCTTCAGTTATTTTTTCTTCTTTGCACTCTTAACTGCTAAACCCTCCCCCCCCCCCCCCTTTTCTTATTTGTTTACAGAGATAGCTTAAACAACACTAGCTCCTTTGGGTTCGATCCTGCTTGCCGCTACACTAGCCTACTAGTAGAAAAATTATAAATATTAAATTTGACGTGTCAGACGACGCGCGTCAGAAGACCCTAGGCAAGTCCCGAAGGGGGACCCTGACTTCTCATGCCAAACCTAAGCTAGAAGGGACGAGAGACGCTCGTACTTGCTGGTACTGCTACCAGATGGGGCACATCAAACCGAAGTGCCGACTATTTTGAGCTGAGCGAAAAGCTATGGGATCAGGAGCCAACCTCGGATTCGACAAGTATGGAGACCTAAAGTCAAAGAGAAAGTGTGCATGGTTGCATTCAGCTCGTCCAGTCACATGACGAAAGATCGGTGGTATTTTGATAGTGGTTGCTCTGCCCATATGACAGGTAACTCGAAGTATCTTACACATATTAGACCTGTTAAAAAATGTCAGTTTGTCACGTTTGGTGATGGAGGAAAGGGCCAGGTGCTCGGTTGTGGGACAATGCAGGTTCCGGATCTACCTGCACTCTAGGATACCCTCTTGGTTGAAGGATTAAAGGTGAACCTGATTAGTATTAGTCAATTGTGTGATGGAGGATACCATGTCCTTTACTCATAACTCATGTCAAGTATTGGATAAGGAAAGTGGTACACTAATGGAAGGAAGCAGGTCAGCCAACAACTGCTACCTTCTAGGATCTGCTAGAACAGTCGCTGCATCAGCCTGCTTGACTAGTCAAACTGATGAGATGGCATTGTGGCATAGGCGACTGGGTCATCTGAATCTCAAAACCCTAAAGAAGATTTCCACAGCTGGACTCATCCGAGGAATGCCTGCTGTGAAAGGTGATTTAGATGTAGTCTATGGCGAGTGTCAGATTGGCAAGCAGACAAAGGCCTCGCATCCCAAAACCTCGCAGATCAGCACTAGTAGACCTCTGGAACTGGTTCATATGGATCTTATGGGTCCAATGCAAGTTGAGAGCTACGGTGGAAAAAAAGTATGTTCTAGTGTGTGTAGACGACTACACCAGATTTACCTGGACTAGATTTCTTCAAGACAAGACTGAAGCTGCCCAACAGTTCATTCAACTAGCTACCTTACTTCAGAGAGAGAGGGAGGACAAAGGAGAAAACATGGTGGCCATCAGGAGTGATTACGGTATAGAATTTAAGAACAACACTATGGCTACCTACTGCGCAGAACATGGCATAGCACACCAGTTTGCGTCTTCCATCACCCCCCCCCCCCCCCAACAGAACGGTGTCATGGACTGCAAGAATCGCACAATTCAGGAGATGGCATGTGTGATGCTACACGCCAAGACGATACCTCTTAAGTTCTGATCAGAAGTTATGAATACAACATGTCACATCATCAATCGTGTCACAGTCCGCACTAGAACATAGATGACCTGTTATAAACTTTGGAAGGGGAAGAAGCCAACTGTGAAATACTTCCATATCTTTGGGAGTGTCTGCTACATCCTGAATGATATAGAGTACAAACAAAAGCTGGATCCGAAGAGTGATGAGGGATTTTTTTCTAGGATACTCCACAAACAGTCAAGCATATCGGGTGTTCAACAAGCGTACAGGCACCGTCATGGAATCAGTCAATGTCAAGGTGGAGGATGAAGTGTTTGAGAAAGCTGTCTTAGACGATGATAACTGTGAAGGTGGAGCAGTAAGAGATGCACCATCTTTGCCTCAGTCGGCTGGAGATGATGGTCCAGGAGGAGTGCAAGCGGAGGACAATCACACCTCGGACTCCTCATCTGACGATGCTAAAGACCCCAGCACACAAGAGGATATAGCTGATTTACAGCCATCCCGACAAGTTGCCAAGAATCATTCGATTTCTGAGGTTATAGGTGAACCAAGTGAAGGGATGAAGACTCGGGGTAAGGAGATCAACTATCGAGAACTGGCGGCTTGCTCATGTTTTCTGTCTATGATAGAGCCAAAGAAGAACTGGAAGAGTTCACCAGGAATGATGTGTGGGATTTAGTTCCGCAACCTGACGACGTTAATGTCATCGGAACGAAATGGATCTTCAAAAACAAATCCGATGCGACGGGCAACAATACTAGAAACAAAGCCAGATTGGTAGGCACAAGGCGACACTCAGATTCAGGGCATCGACTTTGATGAAACATTGGCCCCCGTTGCACGCCTTAAGGCCATTCGCCTGTTTCTTGCTTTGGCCTGTCCTCTGAAGTTTTGTTTGTTCCAGATGGATGTGAAGAGCGCGTTCTTGAACGGCTTTCTGAACGAGGAGGTCTATGTTGCTCAACCCAAGGGATTTGAGGATCCACATCACCCTACTCATGTGTACCAACTGAAGAAGGCTTTGTATGGACTCACACAGGCGCCCGGAGCATGGTATGAGCATTTGACGGTGTTCCTCGTGCGAGGGGGAGTAGATAAGACTCTATTCGTCAAACGCACAAGGTCAGACTTCATTATAGCTCAAATATATGTGGATGATATAGTGTTTGGTTCCAGCACACAGAAGCTGGTGGACCAGTTTGTGGAACAGATGCAGAAGGAGTTGAAGATGAGCATGATAGGAGAAATGAACTACTTTCTTGGACTCCAAGTGACTAGAGGTGGCAAAATGGACGGACGGATGATTTAATGGATGGATGAAACGGTTAGCAGATTAAACGGATCCAATCCGTTACAATCCATTAGTGCTAATGGATTAAACGGACGGATCACTAATTGTTGACGGATTAATGGATAAATCCATTTGATCCATTTTGATCCATTTGATCCATTTAGTTCATTTACTCATTTAACTTGTTTACTTTAAATATGGGTCAATTTTTTTTATGAATGGTGTCATGGATAAAGATCATCATCTCATGTATTCGTTCTTTGACATGGATAACTACATCTGCTGTACAATTCGATAATTGTTTAGTAAACTGAAATTGGATACAATTGCGAAAGGGGCGGCTAAGATACTGAAGATAAAACTCAGTGCCCAACCCCATATTTCCCAATTGTTCGACAACTCCAAGACTCCACAGGACACTCATATTCAACAAAAATATGATCTGTCACAAATGCAGAAGAACTCCAAAAACAAGCACCAGCAGTATCCCTAAGACGTTCAGGTAGATATAATCTTGCAAATTAGGCTGCGAAAGGAGCGGCTACCATATCAACCGGAGGAGATCGGTCGGCGAGGTGGCTGCACAGGTCGATGTCGCTGAGCTGAGGAGATGCGTCGATGTCGTCGGAGATGAAGGAGATGAGCATTGCGCAGAGTAATATTTTGAGAAAAGATGAGTTTTCTTAAGGAAAAAATATATTTTATTAATTAACGGATCATTAATGGATTAATGGATCAAACCATGTCATCCATTTACTAATGGATTGTTAATGGATATGAATTAGTTCAATCCATTAACTAAATGCATGGATAACGGATGAATTTTCGCGGATGGTTACCGGATTGATAATGATTGATGGATCATTTTGCCGGGTCTACAAGTGACTCAGAAGGAGGATGGCATATTCATCTCTCAAAGTAAGTATGCCAAAAATCTAATCAAAAAGTTTGATCTCGAAAAGGCTAGTCACAAGAGGACACCGACTGCTAGTCACTTGAAGATCACCAAAGACGATGTTGGAACAAAGGTGGACCAGACACTATACAGAAGTATGATTGGAAGTCTTCTATACCTAACAGCCAGCAGACCGACATTGCTTATGCAGTAGAAGTTTGTGCTAGATACCAGGCAAATCTAAAAGAAAGCCATCTACTGCAGGTAAAAAGGGTTATCAAATACGTCTGTGGAACTGCTAATTTTGGGATCTGGTACACCAAGGACACAAATCCATTCTTGGTCGGCTACTGTAACGCAGACTGGGCAGGAAATGCTGAAGATCAAAAAAGCACGTCCGGAGGTTGCTTCTTCTTCGGCAACAACTTGGTTTCTTGGTTCAGCAAAAAGCAAGATAGCATCTCTCTGTCTACTGCTGAAGCAGAGTATATTGTTGCAGGAAGTTGATACACTCAACTACTATGGATGAAGCAGATGCTGTCTGAATACGGAGTGGAACAGTAAGAGATGACTCTGTACTGTGACAATATGAGCGCTATCATCATATCCAAAATCCCAGTACAGCACTCCAAAATGAAGCACATAGATATCAGACATCACTTCATCAGAGAGCTGGTAGAGCATGTGACGACAGACAAACAACTTGCGGACATCTTCACCAAGCCATTGGATGCTTCTCAGTTTGAGACACTTAGATCCTCCTTGGGTCTATGTGTTGTCAACAACTAGCTATTCCAGGCAGTGGTCAGTCAAGGGTAGAACACCAGCAAAACAGTTGGAATGACCATATAAAGAAAGGAGCTATAACAGATGGTGTATACCTAGAAGGTGGTTTTTTATTCAATGTTTTTATATTTTCAAGCCGTTATGAGGAGAGAGATGATTGCACAAATATCTCACGCAAATATACTCAAGTCGGTTTCGGGAAGGTGAGAAGTTTGCTATTTTGAAAATCAAATCACCCATCTGCTGCCGTTCTCGCACAAGTCTCTGAAACCCTAGAGCACCAACTTTTTTGAAATCTCTCAAATCAACAACAATAGTGAATACCAGAAAAACTACCAAGAGGACGGTCAAGACATCGCCGGAACCAAAGAAGAAGATAGAGAAGAAAGCTTCCTCCGAAGCAGTTTCCTTGGATGTTTCGGTGGCGAATCCAAAAGCGGTAAAGATTGCAAAATCGAATGCTATGAAGGAGAAGAAATTGAAACCAACAGGGAGTCCCACATCGAAGGATGTCGTGGAGCCAGACACGGGAGAAGTCACAGTCCCGATTAACCCTAAAATCGGAGAGAATCAAAAGGAAGGAAAAGAGACTGCCGCAAAGCATAAGGGTGTGCCTTCAAAGACATCGGAGGGGACTCCTAAGCCTAACGATGCAAGTTTGCCATCGATGAGACTCGATCTACCAACAACTGAGCCACAAACTGAGGTAATCCCTGCTCCTAAAACTCAAATTACTATTCCCTTACCTATGGAAGTGGTGAATGTGAAAAATAAGAAGAACAATAAGGGAGAAACAGTGATGGATGATACGGTTGTGGAGAATGTAAAAGAAAGGGGAGCCAGTAGGGCTGAATCTGTGATGAACACGGTTGGAGTATTGAAAGAAGTTGAAGCAAGCTTAGACAAGTCCGTCGCTGCTACGAGGCAGAATGGGCTGAAAGACCGACTGCATGCAAACGGGTTTGTGCTGAAAAAGGAAGGACTGCGTCGGAAACTGGTGGTTAAAAGAAAATTTTCTCCAAGAACGTCTGTAGACAAAATCAGTGCCATCAGGGAGGGGATGAAATCTACGTCAGAGTCAGAGACTGAACAGCTTGTGGAAAGTGCTGGCAAGAGAAAGTTAGTTCTTGATGAAGAGACTAGCGATGGATCAGTAGAAAAAGCTAAGAAAAGAGTTGATGAGCAGCAAGCAAAACAAGACGATGTTGAGCAGAGTTAGATCCTTCTAAAAAGGACGACGAGCTCAATGACATATATAAGGATATTGATGAAGTGGTCCACGAGTTGCAGAAGGAAGGGTCATTTGATAAGGAAGGCAACGAGTCTTGAAAAGGTTCTGACTCTAGGGAAGCTGCTGTTGCAGAAGACTCTGTTCCAAGCGAGCTTCAGTTGGAGAGCCAGCTGGTGTGCAAGCGCATGTTCAACCAACGTTTCAACAGGTAGATGAGCAGTTCAATGTAGATATGGCGGAGGCTGCTCAAATACAAGCTATACCAGATGTTGTACTAGCTGATGCACAGGATGATGAACAAGACTCTATTACTTTATCAGAACTCAAAAAGACTGAGAAGAAAAAGGGAAAGAAAAAGGTTCTCTTTCAAGATCCAGAGGATAAGGATACCACCCGGGAAGGTGAAGGAAGTCAAGATGTAGGGGGAGTCAGTGGTACCAAGAAGAGGAAACGTGATGCTCCATCTCCTATATCAGCAGATGTTCCAACTGGGATCACAAAAGGTGGTATTTTGTTCACAAATAAGGATGATGTAGCTAAGTAGAAGACAATACAGAAGAGAAAGATAATCCCAGAAAGACTGCTTGACGAGAAAAGCTACAAGGGTAAGGAAGCTGTGCATGTTCTGAAGCAAACGTGGCTGATTTGGACATTGACAAGGAGCAAACCATTCAACGAATAGCTTGTTCGAGAGGCTATAGCTAAATTACCAAAACAGTTTGGAGTTGCCGGGGACACAGATTATGGAGCGGTCTATGTTCGAGAAAAAAGAGCAAAATTGATCCAGAGCTCATCAACGTCTATTATGCTATGGATGATCCAGCAATGGATGAGGAAGAACCCGGCTACGACAAGATTGCCGACTGCATCACCGTAGGTTCATATCCGTTCTGGGGAGATGCGGTCATCCCTGTCGCAGATTTAACAACATTCTACTCAAAGCTCTTCTTCATTGTCATTGCCAGCTGGAAGCTGACGTCACACCGTTCTTTAGTCAGCAAGGGGATGGGACAGCTGATATATCAAATTAGGAACAAGCTGCACTTCCATTTGGGCAGGATCATATTCACACAGATCGTTGAACATGCCACCGCCAGCCGGTCCCTGCATCATATTGGGTTTCCATCCCTTATCTATGAGCTAATCATTCACAAAAATCCAGAACTGAAGACGTCGCAGGATAATCTCTTCAAAGCCCCGCAAAAATTCACTGTGGATCATAAGTTGTACAAGGGGCATCATGTGAATGACCTTAAGCATCCGGTACACAGAAGGAAGGACATCCCAGAGTCGTCAATGAGCGGAGCTGGTGCCGGAGTAAAGATGCCTCATGCTGAAAGGGAAAAGCTGCTGAAGGAACTGGAGATCATCATCACGGTGGAAAAGGAGCAAAAGAAACGCATCAACAGCTTGGTTCGTGCACTGCGCTACCCCAGCGATGATGAGGATGATGCTACTGAAGCAGAAGATGGTGACTTTGAGGATATCTCGTCTTCATGAAGGTCCATGATTTGATAAACTTGACCCTTGTCACATTTCACTTTTGTTCTAGTACTCTTTACTTTCTGTTTGAACTATGATTGGACTCCTTGCCAATTTCAGGCAAAAAGGGAGAGTAATTTTGGGAGACCAGTGTGTTCCCTCAAGTGTCTCTAAAGTCTAGATTGTTAGAATTAGAAGATCTGGTTTTGCCAAAAATGCCAAGGGGAAGATTGATGTTCCCTTGAATGTCATGGTTTCGGCAAAATGCCTTTAGAGAGTTCAAGCAGGAGTTCAAGCAGAGTTCAACCGAAGATTGGAACAGAAGTACAGCGTGGATCAGACGCAAGGATGTTTCCTATTCAGAACGTTTCCAAAGATCGAAGATATGTTCGGTTGAAGTCGGCCAGTGAAGAAATAGAAGATCAAATATTCTAAAGAATATCTGCTGATCGGTTGGGAGTCGGTTATGAAGATTTAACCGGACTTGGCATGGAAGAAATCTCAAGATCTTCCTAAAGATTGGATTAAAGATATCTAGCAAATATTTAGGAATATTTCCTAAATATTTGACATATTATCAAGGACAAAATTGGGAATCGCCAATGCATATAAATAGAATGCTAGGGCGTCCATATCTGTATCGCTTTTCTGAAAGAAACATACACAAGAGCATACGTGAGATTGGAGAGAAGAAGAGCGAAGGCCGTCTGAGTTTTCCTCACTGGAAAATCAACGGCGCTAAAGTAGTCTGTTCAATGTGCTGATCAGACTGTTCTTGTTGAACTGACCGCTGCACACACGGAAGACCATTACAAGCTTTCGGTAGAAAGCTTCCGAACTTTAGGAGAAGATCGAGTTTGTTGAGTTTCGAACTAAGGGGATCTAGGGGGAGCCGAGATCACAAATCTGAGTGAAGTAGTGATAGACGCAAGGTGTCTACATTCGGGAGATTGATAGAGTAAGTCCACGTGTAGCTTTATACTGTTCAATAAATGTTTGAATCCCTTTAGGGTGTGGGAAGCCCCCCAGAGTGGGCAAGGCCGAACTGGATATCATATCGTGTGTGCCTACAATATTCTGTGTTAATTACTGTCTGCTAAGGTGTTCAAGGTACGTCAGAACACCACCTGTAACTGGTCTTCAACAATTAACAGTATTTCAGACACGCTACAAATCAGTTATTTAGAAAATTCTTATTTACTTATGTTTCTTTACTAATATAATATTTGAAAAAGTCACAAAAAATGATTTTTCAGTGTAAAGGACCCGCCTACAAAGAAGGCGCCACCCCTAAAGAGCCTCTCTCGCTCCAGCGAGGTGTCAGTTGCCAAACCTTGCCTATTCGTAGAGGCGCTTCCTACAAAAACTTTGCTTAGCCGTAGAAGCACCGCCTACTATTGCTGCTTCTATATAAAGGCAAGCAGGTCCTCCGTCTTGATCCTCACATTGACAATCATTTCTTCTTTACATTTTCACATTTTCAAGAGCCTTCTTAAAGCCCTTATCAACCCAATGGAGTTCCCAACTTCATTTATAGCTCTCTTCGCAGATACTCGATCCACCTTCGAGTATTCATCAATGGGAAAGGTACATCCATGTCACTCACCTACCTAGTAGAGATACCCTTGGAAAGTTGGGATTTCTCGTAAATGTTGTGGCCAAGCTCAAGGCAGTAGGTCTAGGGATGCTAGTGGATAAGGAACTGTCGACTTACACTCTAGACTGGTATTCAAACTCCTTGACGCCTCAAAGAACGAAGACTAGGGCAGTACTCTCATTCTCCCTTTCACTTTCTATCATCTTCATCTTGTATTTTGCATGTGCGTTTGTGCCCTAGTACTTAAGTCGTTTCGTTAAGGCCACGACTTGGTTTATTATTGTAGGGTGGGTTAATTAGTGAGTCACTTTGTGTCAGCATGTTTATTTTCTTGCATATGTATTGTGTGTCATCATTTTTCTTTTCTTTTATAAAAAAAATTTGTGAAATTTTGTCGATATTAAGTAATGGCTTTGATGAATCATCATGACCTATGTGAAAACTATGAATATGTTGTTGTTTTCTTGTCATTTGAGTTGGAATAAACGGTGGATGTGGAGTTGATAGGAATATTCTAGAGAGGCTTGACAAAGCATTCAAAGGACCGAGTTTCGAACCGTTTGGTTAGATGGATTTCGTAGAGGTTGGTGTTCGAGTTTTTTTTATTGAATTAGAGTCAGGCTCCGGCCGCAACATTTATGTGAGTAGGCGGGACGGGAAAACATATCGTCCTATCTCCAGTCCAAAATAATCGGGATTATAGGTGGTGACCCCCATATTTACTCGCGTCAAAAAGGCAATGATGAGAAAGAGCGAGACAGTAAAAGAAGCATGGACAAGCAAGCATGAAGACAAAGTCTCGATATATAAAATTTTAAGAAGTTGCCAACAAAAGTGAAGTGTCTCATTCATATGCAAGAGTCAAAGACGAAAGAAAGTTCTCTACAATAGAAGTTGTCCAGCAACAGAAAATCAAAAGAAAAACTCTAGTCTCAGGAGTTCGAATTAATCACGTCCCAGAAAAAGTGATGAAGTATAATAATATGACTAGTGTTGGACCCTTTGTGTTTTGATGATAACAAACACTTAGCTAATATTTGACTTGAGTGTGCAGAAATCACAAATCTGTCTGAGAAGTCACAGGGTCCAGACTGTCTGAGAGAAACGTGACTGGACATCTCTGAGAGAGCTCAGCGCTATAAAAGAGATGAGATCTGCGTGACAGACGAGATCAAGTTCAGTAGATATACTCAAGATATGATATGGAAATATCTGAGCAGATATACTCAAGATATGGTATGGAAATATACGAGCTGGATATGGAAGGGAAATAATTGATTGAGTTAAGATATGACAATATCTTAACAGAATCAGATCTGCAAGAACGGATCTCTGATGTAGATCAGATCTACTGGACATCTCTGAGAGAGAGCAAAGCTGCGAGAGAGATGCGTTCCGTGAGAGAGACAAACCGACTTATGACGAGATTGGATCGGCGAGAATATACTCGATACAAATCAGGAGATATTCGAGTATATATGATGGATAATTGATGAGAAGAATTAATATCGGTATATACACTGAATATATGTCGAGTATATACGAAGAGAAGATACATGCCAGATTTGGAAGGGAAATATGTGATGTGGTTAAGATATGGAAATATCTTAACCATATCATATCTGCTGGATAGCAATCGGATCTGCGACAGAGATCAGATCAGCCGACTTGAAGACTAATATAAATAGAGGAGAAGTCTTCAATATGAAGTGCAGCTTTCGGAGAGAGCAGATCGGCTTTTGGACAGAACGAATCGGAGATAGAAGAGCGATCAATTCCGGAGCTGACGAAGTGCTGCTGTGTGCGGACGAGACAGATCGTGTTAGTTGATACTTTGAGTTGAGTAGAATTGTTAGCTGTCACTGAGTGAGACAAAGTGTAACAATCTACAAGCATACTCTTTCATCAATAACATTGATCTTGAAGCCCTTCTGGAACTGTCCAGAAGGCAAGTGGTTTTCAGCCTGCTGCAAAGGTTGCAGTAAGGTTTCCACTATAAATCTGTGAGTCTTTACTTTCCGTATAATTTCCTGTGTTACAGATAATTTCCGCTGCCATCTGTCTGAGGGATACCACTCTGGGATCTCCCTCACATAGTTGGCTAACCTAACGATCCAACAATTGGTATCAGAGCCGGGAAGCTCTAGATTTTGTGTTAGCCTTTGCAGGAAATCATGTCAGGCAGAAACGACTCGTTCTGGAAGCCGCCGGTGCTCAGCCCGGGAGAGTATGACTGGTGGAAGGATCAGTTCGAAGCTCACGTCTGCTCCCTGGATGGGAAGCTGTGGCGTGTATTTGAGAAGGGTAACTACCCTATTCTGGATATGACAGATCCTGCCAAACCGAAAGAGAAGGAGAAAGACGACTACACAGATGCTGACTACAAAGCTCTCCAGCAGAATGCCATGGCTAAGAAGGTTCTGTACATGGCCCTCTCACAAGGAGATCAGGTGAAGATGGCCGTGTACAAAACTGCGAAGGAGCAGTGGGATGGCTTGACTAGACTGTACGAGGGAAACGAAGACATAAAAAGGAACAGAATCCTAGCTGCCACAAAGGATTACGAATCTGTCGAACAGCGCAAGGACGAATCTCTGGAGAACTTCTACACCAGATTTCAAGTCATAGTCGCACAGCTGAACTCCCTGGATGAGGTACTCCCACAGTGGAAAGTAACTCATCAGTTCATGCAAGCTCTCAGCTCCAGATGGGACACAGTAACTACTGCTCTCCAAGCTCAGAAGGGGATTAAAGACGTTACTCTGGAAGAGCTCGTGGCGAATCTGCAAAGCCAAGCTGGAATAGCAGAGAGGAAAATGGTTAGGAGGAAAGCAGGAGAATCTCAAGCTATAGCATTGAAAGTTGAGAAGGCTTTGGATATGGCACAGGTGAGTATGTCATCTAAAGGTGAGGATGAGGAGATTGATCTCCTCTCGAGAGTCTTCAAGATGGCAAACACAGGGAGAGCACAGAACTTCAACAGAGGTCTGTCTGGTGGAAGAAACTCTGGCAGAGAAGAAAGTAGGACAGAGGCAGGAGCAAAGGAAGAAAGAACCTGCCATCACTGCCAGAAAAAGGGGCATCTGGCTAGAGATTGCTACAGCAAAAAGAAGGGTGAACCACCTGCCCCAAAGGAAGCTCATGCCATGTTCGCTGCCTGGGGTGACTCAGATGAGGAGCGCAGCGATGGAAAGCAAGCTAAGGAGCCATGTCTGATGGCGAACTCCGCAAACAATGAGGTAAATGAATCTGACTCTTTTATAGATCAAGTGTTTAGTGAATCTGACTTTGCAGAAACTATTGGAGAACTGCTGAAGAAGATCACAAGCCTTAAGGAACAGATTGAGATCATGAAAGATGAACATGAAGACGACATGGAGAACAATCGTCTCTGGTCAACCAAAGCTATGCAACTTGAGAGAGAAATGGAGGAGCACATCTGCAAATGTCCCACCTGCGACAGAGGGGACGCACAAATCAGTGATCTAAGTGACGAACTGAGGGGCATGAGAATTGATGACACCAGGATGGTAGGATCAATTGCAGAATCGGTCAGGATCCAGTTGGATAACGAGGAAATCCGTCAGACTGTTGCAGATCTCAGACAAAAAGAGACGGAGAGAAAGAAAATCTGGCTTCGAGAACTAGAAGCTAAAAAGGTCGAGGAAGTAAGAAACGACTACAACAGGAAGTTTGCCAGACCTGGACTTGGGTATGTCGGAGTGATGGAAGAAACTGATGAAGAGGCGGCAAACAGAAGGATTGCCAAAGGAAAGGGACCAATGACTGAAGTCGGAGAGGGCTCCCATCAGCAGAGAAAGCCGGAACCCACAAGACAGTCGGGAAGAGCAGCCGCATCTCTGAAGGAGAGTCATCTCCATGACAATGACTCTGGACTTTTTAAGGGTGGGAAGGCCTTTGAAATTTGGAAGGAGATGAGTTCCAACCGTCAACCTTTCTCGATCGACTCTCAGGCACGGAGAAACAGGAGACCTGTGCCCTTAGAGAGACACAAGAAAACTAGCAGCCTCTATTACCGTGTCTGCTGGCACTGTGGTCACTCTGGCCATTACAGAGCAGACTGTGAGAAATGGAAAGAAGCCAACGAGAGGAGTCGCAGCTATCAGAGAAAGGCCAGTACTGCTTATGTCCCTAGGAGAAAGGTTTCTCCTCATAGAAGGGAAGACAGAGCTGAATGGGTTCTGTCTCACCATGACACAGCCATCTACGGACGACCCAGGAGAACTCCCAGGGGGACAATCAATCTCGCTGATGATAATGATTCCCGTCCTTTAAAGTTTCCTTCTACTGTTAAAACTGTCCCAAAACCCAGTAAGCCCAAGCTTGTCTGGGTTCGTAAAAACTAATCTCTCTCTCGCAGAAGTGAGGCCCCGACCCTGGTATCTGGATAGGAGATGTTCCGGGCACTGAGGGGGAATCCAGGACTACAAGCGATGGGAGAGTTATACAGCCACCGGCAAGGCTGAGGGACCACCATTGTTACATATCGCAGGATCAGGTAAATCAAGATAATTTGTATCATTTTTGTGGATTTGCGTCCTTTGTCTCTCTTGCAGAACCAAAGACAGTAGCAGAAGAGCTCAAGGATCCAGAATGGGTCAATGTCATGCAAGAAGAGCTACATTAGTTTGAGAGGAACAAGGTATGAGAGACTGTCACAGATTCTACTGTCTCACGGATATGTCAGAGGAGAGGTGGACAAGACACTCTTCCTTTTGAACGAAGGGAAGGACACTCTAGTGGTTCAGGTTTCAGGCAGATCCTAGAGAAACCCACGTGAAAGCTGTGAAGAGGATACTGAGATATCTGAAGGGAACAGATGATTTGTGCTTGTTCTTTCCGAGGGGAAGAGACTTACACCTGGTATCCTACACTGATGCAGATTGCGGGCTGCAAGATAGACAGGAAGTCCACGTCAGGGATGGCTCAGTATCTTGGACCGTGTCTCATCTCTTGGGCTTCAAAGAAGCAGTCCTCAATTGCACTGTCCACCGCTGAGGTGGAATACACTGCTGCTGCTACTTGCTGTGCGCAGCTGCTATGGCTCAGGCAACAGCTAAGTGACTATGGTGTTCTTACTGATTGTGCTAAAATTCTGTGTGATAACACTAGTGCTTTTAATATCTCTAAAAATCGTGTGCAGTTTCCACACACTAAGCATATAGAGATTCGATATCACTTTCCGTGAGACTGTGTTGAAGAGGGAATAGTGGAGATGGAATATTGCAGAACTGAGGGACAGAAAGCAGACATATTCACAAAGGCAACGCACAGGGAACCCTACGAGAAGCTGAGGCTTGAACTAGGTATGGTTTCTCTTCCTTAGAGCTATGATCATATGTTGCTCCCTCAGTGATTGGCTAGACTAGATGCATATGAGTCACGTCTGATGGAGAATTTAACATGGATGTTCTGTGTTAGTGAAAAATTAAATTGTGTTCACAGTGTATCCATGCATGCTAGATATGTGATTGATGACTGTAGTAGGGACTGAAAAACATGAAATTCTGAATCTTCTTTCTGCCCAAAAGAGACCTCCATAGTTGATCCCACATTATAAGCCCAGGAGGTACTCTAGA
This sequence comes from Rhodiola kirilowii, assembly GCA_033675215.1. NCBI lineage: Eukaryota > Viridiplantae > Streptophyta > Magnoliopsida > Saxifragales > Crassulaceae > Rhodiola > Rhodiola kirilowii. The sequence continues at coordinate 41,165,262 of CM066199.1, forward strand.
CCAACCCTAGCCTATCTTCATGTGGGATATTCCTATGAGCCCGTTGATGTGCTATTTTTCTGGAGTTATTCCACATGAGATATGAAGATGATAAAAATGTGTTTGGATGATCTTATTTGTTTTTGCCTGATTGCGTGTGGTGTTATTTGTACCATTTGGGTAAAGTTAGCACACCATACCAAAAACCTTGCGTACCCATGAGACAGGTCAGATTGAGTTATCACTGTGGAAGGTTCAACTTTGGCTGGGAAACAATCTATGTGACAGTTATGGAAATGGAGATTGCTGCCATTTTCAAGGCCGCTGAAATGGAGCAGCGATTACTGAGATGAAAAAGTTATAGTGAGGAAAAGGTGAGGGCAGCTCTCCTACTTTTGAATTCAATGTTGAAGAGTTTGAGCCCATGATGATTGGTCGTGTGAGGGTGATTTCCATGCGATAGAAAGTAAGTTTTGCGTGCTTAAAAGGATGTGCCTTGTGGTGGAGAAGAGAATACTACAGTTCTGTGAGTACGCGAGAAAGTCAAATGATGATGTAATCTCGTCGAGGAGACTTCCTTTGATAGAGGAATGAAGAAGCAGAGAAGACCACGTTAGATGGGTGGCTAGCTATGTGCAGGTCACTCTCATGCAGTTGATGGTGTGGAGAATGATGATGACCTGAGTCTTTCCCTCAGAATGGACGGGGAAGGCTATCCTTGAGCTGATGAACTGTTCAGAAGTTGAAGGAAAGTGATGACAAGCCAAGTTGCTGTGTTGATGACTTGTATGGAAAATTCAACAAAGTCAGGTGTGCACGTTGAGCTGGTCATCAAGTAACATGATGCTGTGCAATAGGCATTCTTAAATCAAGAAGTTGTGAAGGATGTCGGATGACAGTTTTGAGATGTTCAAAAATGACAAGAATAGTAACCTTGGGAGTAAAACCCAAAAGAGGGTATGATGAAGGCCCTGCCGCTGCGTGATAGAAACGTGAGGTATGGAAAATGGTCCACGAGTGCTGCAAGATCAGTCTTGGTGATGGTGGTGTATTTAGTTGAGTCACACACATTATGAGAAGAAGATCATGAGTCCTGTGGCGCAGTTGGTGTTCTTCTTGCTCCTACTTATGAGCGTGATTACTGAGGTCTGGAGTACTCTGCAGGAGAAGGATGGATAGTTCCACGCTCCCCATCACAGTCACCTATAGAAGAAGATATTATTGAAGTGACTCCCGTTTCTGTTCCTGTGCGTGAAGAAGCTGTTCTCCCCTCTGATAGTATGGGCGAGATGATGTCGTTGTTGAAGGAGCTTCAGATTGAGGTTCAGGAAGCTCTGACTGAGATGCAGAGAGTTCGGTCTGCATTGGAGGAAGTGAGGTCTGAGCTGCAGGATGTGAAGGAGAGGTTAGCAGCCTTGGAGGTGGCAGTAGAGGTAGACTCGGGTGGTGTGACAGCTGTGCTGGAAGGGCTCCCATCGCAGATCAAGAGCCTTGGCACAGAGACTATGGAACAGTTGAAGGTTCTGTCCCAGAATGATTCTTAGTCTGGACTGTCTCATGGACCTCCCTCTTTGCCAACCCTACCACATATATCCCTGCTTCCTTGAAATTTCTTTTTGAATTTCATGTTAGATGTCTCTGTGCATTTTGATTTCCCTGCTTGGATGTGTGGTTTCCGTGTGACACACTTATGACTTGCTGGCATGACTGAAGTGTTTTCTTTCCATTACTCTGTGTTCCTATTTGCATGTCTTTTTGATGATGCCAAAAGGGGGAAGAACTATGTGCATACACTAAGGGGGAAAATCAGTACCATAGATTAAGCGGATGTCTATCTGAGGGGGAACTGCGCTCTGCTAGAGCTAAATGAAAATCGAATTGAATAAACTCTGAAATAACTGGCACCTGTAGGAAATTGCTGATGTGCTGTGTGTGTGATTTCTTATTTGTGAAGAAGTGTTTGTCATCATCAAAAAGGGGGAATTTGTTGGACCCTTTGTGTTTTGATGATAACAAACACTTAGCTAATATTTGACTTGAGTGTGCAGAAATCACAAATCTGTCTGAGAAGTCACAGGGTCCAGACTGTCTGAGAGAAACGTGACTGGACATCTCTGAGAGAGCTCAGCGCTATAAAAGAGATGAGATCTGCGTGACAGACGAGATCAAGTTCAGTAGATATACTCAAGATATGATATGGAAATATCTGAGCAGATATACTCAAGATATGGTATGGAAATATACGAGCTGGATATGGAAGGGAAATAATTGATTGAGTTAAGATATGACAATATCTTAACAGAATCAGATCTGCAAGAACGGATCTCTGATGTAGATCAGATCTACTGGACATCTCTGAGAGAGAGCAAAGCTGCGAGAGAGATGCGTTCCGTGAGAGAGACAAACCGACTTATGACGAGATTGGATCGGCGAGAATATACTCGATACAAATCAGGAGATATTCGAGTATATATGATGGATAATTGATGAGAAGAATTAATATCGGTATATACACTGAATATATGTCGAGTATATACGAAGAGAAGATACATGCCAGATTTGGAAGGGAAATATGTGATGTGGTTAAGATATGGAAATATCTTAACCATATCATATCTGCTGGATAGCAATCGGATCTGCGACAGAGATCAGATCAGCCGACTTGAAGACTAATATAAATAGAGGAGAAGTCTTCAATATGAAGTGCAGCTTTCGGAGAGAGCAGATCGGCTTTTGGACAGAACGAATCGGAGATAGAAGAGCGATCAATTCCGGAGCTGACGAAGTGCTGCTGTGTGCGGACGAGACAGATCGTGTTAGTTGATACTTTGAGTTGAGTAGAATTGTTAGCTGTCACTGAGTGAGACAAAGTGTAACAATCTACAAGCATACTCTTTCATCAATAACATTGATCTTGAAGCCCTTCTGGAACTGTCCAGAAGGCAAGTGGTTTTCAGCCTGCTGCAAAGGTTGCAGTAAGGTTTCCACTATAAATCTGTGAGTCTTTACTTTCCGTATAATTTCCTGTGTTACAGATAATTTCCGCTGCCATCTGTCTGAGGGATACCACTCTGGGATCTCCCTCACATAGTTGGCTAACCTAACGATCCAACAACTAGAAATCGAAATAGACCATGTAGATCATGGGCCTGAACTATAATTTATTCATTCAGTTTTGGTATGCATTCCAACAATTAAGTATTATATATAAATTCAATTTATTTTTAGCACAGCCATGTGAATGGCAAAGCTATACCAGTAGAGATAGAAAAAGTGAGATTAAAAACTTGTATTTATGTAGCATGATATCCATGACTTCGAATACCTTATGGTGATAATATTTGTGTGTTCTTCTTTATGACTTGTTCTTGTTCGAGGACAAACAAGTCTCAATTGTGTGGTGCTTTTATAAGGTGTATTTTACTACTCATCTAACTAGTTGATCTCATTTATTGTGATATATTTATATGCAAATGTTTACTCTTTTAGTATGATTTTACATTTCAGGTGTATCGGAAGTTCTAGGAGAGAATATAGACTTAAACGCGCATTCTATGCGTTAGTTCATCACAAAGGCAGATTTCACCTACGACACTTCAAATGATTGTTGGGAACATATGAAAGATCTGACGGAGGCGAGCTATATGCCTTTGCGAAGCTAACTCATTCTTCTGCAACTCTTTAGTTTACACCAAGAGCAGATTCACCCGTTTAAAGGTCAAAGCGAAAGTTGAGGTAAAAATAAAAGCTGCATGGGATGAACAAAATCTGACAAAGATATCCACACGCTAAGCACATTTTTAAGTGTCGCGATCCACCTTCATTTTAAGAGCTAAATTGTTTCTGGATGTAGACGACGCTAGCAATGAGTCATCAATGATGCAAGTATTTGCGGATTTTCAGAATTGGTTAGCTTTTCTTTTTTTTTGATACACAGAATTGGTTAGCTTAAACATATGATTTCCAAATATATTTTCTTAAGATAATCTTCCAAAATATACAAGATTTCTTTAAGCAAGATAATCAAGAATTGGAAAAGAGATCTCGGGTAGAAATCCTAACCCCATTAGGATTACTCAAAATTTGGCAGCCGCCCAACTCTATATAAAGAGAGCCAGCAAACCCTAAGAATCAGGCAATCTGTGTCAAGTCAGGACAGAGGGCTGAGGAGTAGAGTGACCCGGGGCATCACCAGGGGCGGACGTACGTTTGTTACAATGGGGCAGCTGCCCCCAATAAATTCCTTTAAATTTTCTTTAAAGCATGATTAATTAGATTAATATTTCATTAATTGTATTATTTGCCCCCATTAATTTTATGCTTTGCCCCATTAACTTTGATCCTTTCAGCTTTCATTAATTTATAAGTAAAATCAAGATGTATTCTTTTTTCAATAAGTTTGGGATTTGGATCCGCTGAAACGCAGTAAAATATTACGAGTGTCAGAATAACGTCGTTTCAATCATAATGTCGCCGTTTTATTATGTTTTTAAAAAATATGATTAGAAATGACGACATTTTTATTGAAACGACGCTGTTTAATTTATTAGATATATTTTTGAGTGAATTTATATTTTCAATTAAATATGTTAGAACGAAAGTTTGACTATTTTTGAAGCAAAAAACTTCACTTTTAACTAAGGATCATGATAATTGAACTGCAAATATACGGCAAACCGTGTTCCTCAAGGTATTTTTTTCATAAGAAAAGGGTATTATTTTTTATCTTTATTAACGCCCCCAGTGGAAAAAAAATCCTGGGTCCGCCACTAGGCATCACTTCGACGATTTCTTCACTACGCATTCATTTTCTTTTAATGACGTGTTTTGGTGTGACTAATGTCTAACTGAATCATTGCTTCAGTTTAGAACATTATTTTGTGACGTTGGAGGCGCAAGATGGTTTATGATGCACTATTTAAGATAATTTTAACATCAGTTCAAAAAAAAAAGAAGATAACTTTAACATGTGGTCAACTGATTCTCTAACTCTTACAATTAGAGAAATATGAATCGGGGTGCGATCATACTAGCACTAATGCACCGAATCCCATCAGAACTCCGTAGTTAAGCGTGTTTGAACGAGAGTAGTATTAGAATGGGGACCTCCTGGAAAGTATTCGTGTTGCACCCTTTTAAAAGAAAGAATCTAGTCAAGATTGTCCGGCCAAAATACCCAAGACATTGAAATTCTTGCCACAAAATAAAATCTTTACACTTTTTCCAACAAAAACTCTGCTTGTTGTATGAAATTGCTCAAAATGAATTTCCTTGTTCCCCAACTCTCCACAACATGAGAGAACACAGGAACTGATTAAGAAGGTCATAGTCATACAATACATCCATCAAGCTGGAGCAATGGAAACTCTGTCAACCTCCACAATATACTCCAAAGTGGCATTGGGCGGGACAACGATGCCCGAACCCAAGTCTGCACCTTCATCCCCAAACCCAAGATTAGGAGGAACTACTAAACTCCTCTTTCCCCCAGCCTTCATCGATCTCATTACATAATCTAAACCTTCACACATTCCTCTCGTATAAGGTCTTCTTCCCATCACTAGCGCTAATGGTTTTTTCTTGTCACCGAATGTATCGACAAAGACCTGTCCTGTGCCTTGAACCACTCCCCTTAGGCCAATGACTACCAAATCACCAGTTTTTGGTGAGGCTCCTCCGCCTACTCGAAGATCATAATACCTACAGTTATCATGTATACCGTCGTCATTTAGCTGAGGTCAAGATCCAGTATCAAATGGCTGGTTAAAGCAAAATCAAGTACCGTAGGCCGTTGGGCAATACAACCTCTTCTTGTTTCTCCACGTCCCTAACACAAATGTCACAAATCTTTCAGCAATGCCTCATTTGACAATTGGAAAATCTGATAAATTGATATAAAATTTGTTGGTAATTTTAGGGTTTATGAGTATGGTAACATACTTAAACTCATTAGAACAATTTGTTCTAATGAAATAAGAGCTTTTGGGCTTCGTTCAAGCTTAATTTGGTGTCTGGGTCAGAGAGGACCGCACCCAACATATACATTAAGTTGGGCGCGTCCACTAAAGACATTAAGTTAATGTCTTGGCTGGGCGCGGCACGCTAATGTTGGCGTTGGGCGCGCGGCACTCGTCTGACAGACGCAGCTGCTCAGGCCGGGAAATGCAACCCTTGCTTGTGTCCGATTGTTTGCTATAAATATCAGATGATTATCTGATGTTGGATGATGGATGAAATTGATCAGAATACACAAGCAACATATCCTTGATTCCCAAACACCTCAAACCTAAGTTTGATTTCTACATCTTTAGCCGAGAGTAGAAATTGTTCGATTATACGATTTGATTATCCCCGTTCGGATTTCGTGTAACCCTCGACTAATCTATAGGATCGAAATATCAAATTCAGAAAGCGAATACGCGGTCAAATTTAATATCCAGACTATTACGATTCTTCATAGAATCACAACAGTAGAAGAACAAGAAAGAAGAAAGAAGAAGAAGTTGTTCGTCGTCTTTGCTGTCTCCTGCACTAGCCAACTGAAGACTAATTCCCCAACAAACGAATTCGATATTTACGATGTATGGCAATGGCGGTGGGAAGACCAGAAAATTCCAGAAATTGAAAAGTTGGAAGGAATAAGTTTCCAGCACTGGTTTAAGAAGTTGACGAAGAATTGGAATTATTGTTTCTGAAGAGAGACGACAACTGGAGGTTGATGTGCACCGAGATGATGCAATTCTTCATATAAATGGATTTGGAATTTTGCTTAATAAAGACGTGGAGTTCAGATGGTGTTGACTAAGGATGATGTTGGTGGCACTCTAGTTCACTGCATATTTCAAAGTCAAGATGGTCCAATCAACAAACCCTCAGTCCACAATGATTATGGTTAAATGGGCCATGCGAATGAAAGGGGGGAGACGGCTGCTGGATTTCAGTCAATTTTTATTTAATTAACTCACTTTGTGTATTCTGTTTTGTGTTGCAGACTGGTGAATTGGTGTCGAAGTCTTTTGTGTCGAACAAGGCTACGGCGATTGCAAAAGAAGACACTGGTGAATTGGTGTCGAAGTCTTTTGTGTCGAAGTATGCTCAATTGTTGATTATGTATATCTTAGGTTGATACCATGTTATATGTTTTGTAAAACTCATGTGTTGATGGTTGTAAACCAGAATACTCGGAAGGATTTTCTGATATGTAACTCAAGTGAATATTAAGCATGATTATCGTATTAATAAACATGATTAGTTGAGTTTGTGGTTTGAAATATCACTGGTTTTGTGATTATTTCATATTTCTGGTTTGAAATATTCACTAGAGATTCATCTTAGTGAAGAATACTTCATTGTATGTGTTTCTTAAACACCATACTAGAAAGGTGTTTGGTCATCCGGTTAGATGTCTGTTAATGCAAGTACTACTGTGCTAGTCTTGTTATGATATAACATATTTATGGTTTAATTATTAAATTAGCAGCACATGTACTTGCATGATTCTCTTGTTCACATGTAACTTATTTTATGCATGAATATCATGTCTTGATTGCATAAATAATATGTGGTATAAATTTCAAAGCTTGAGGTCTTTTTTTTATTATAAAGCTTGAGGTTTTGAAATGAGAAAAACTTTGATGTTCAAGTTGAGAACTTAGTATATGTGTTACTCTCTTTGATTATTTACAATCCTCATAATGAAGTTTATAAGGATAGTACTCTTGATAAATTTGGGATTTATAAGAGCGAAATTGAAAGTTGAAAGGGAATTTAAATCAAAGTTTTGATTTATGTCATGACATATGCAAGACCTGACATCGCATTTGCGGTGAGTAAGCTTAGTCGATATACTAGTAACCTTAGTATGCAACATTGACAAGCGGCTCATAGGGTATTTAGGTACCTAAAGGAGAAAATGAATATTGATCTTGTATATTCAGAATTTCCTTCGGTCATAGAAGGAATAACAGATGCAAGTTGGATTTCAAATGAGGAAGATCATTCTTGTATAAGTAGATGGATATTTCTACTTGGGGGAGGTCTGATTCCATGGGCATCTAAGAAACAAACTTGCATCACAAGCTCAACAATGGAATATAAGTTTGTTGATTTAGCCGGTGCTTCAAAGGAAGCGGAATGATTAAAGAACATAATACTAGGAAATTCCATTGTGGGAAAGACCGATATCACCAATATCGATACATTGACAGCGATGGAACATTGGCTAAAGTATATAGCTATGTATACAATGTGAAGTCTAGACACTGAAGTGTTAGACTAGTGCAATAAGAGAGCTCATTACGCATGTGGTGATATCTGTGGATTTTGTTAGGTTATAAGAAAAGGTAAGCTAATCACTTGACGAAGGATTAGCTAGAGACTTATTTTCCGAATCGGTAAAAGGGATGTGATTATAACCCATATAATCATCTAGTCGTGGGACTCCCAATTAACATCTAACTAGCGTTAGAGTTGAATTCAATGTGAAAGCCCATTCCTAGAAGATTGATGAACACAAATAATCATCCCCAAGTATGTGTTCATGACCTACTAGTAATAGGTTGAAGAGTGAATCTTCCTAATAGATTCTTTGAAAAAGTGTTAATTGTAGGAACACAATCGGGTAGTGTAACCTATTAAAGAATCTACCTATATGAACGTGAAGTTTATGGTCTCTTCATGAAATTTCGGGTTGAATCTCAATACGTTCACGAAGGGATTGGAACTCAAGGGCCATTAAGAGTCAAGTTAAACTTAGAGTTTGTGAAGTAACTCATGTGTGTGTTATCTTGAGGTACCCAAATGGATTGATTGGTTCAAACGTTACGAGCACCATGATTTTTGGGTATTTTGAATGTGTAACTACACTAAGCGGAAATTCAATCGTTGCGACATTTTCGTTTGTGTATTTTACTTAAAAACAAAGGTATTTGGGAGAACAAAGGGAAAACCCTAAAATGGGAGAGGATTGTTGATAATTTTAGGGTTTATGAGTATGGTAACATACTTAAACTCATTAGAACAATTTGTTCTAATGAAATAAGAGCTTTTGGGCTTCGTTTAAGCTTAATTTGGTGTCTGGGTCAGAGAGGACCGCGCCCAACATATACATTAAGTTGGGCGCGTCCAGTAAAGACATTGAGTTAATGTCTTGGCTGGGCGCGACACGCTAATGTTGGCGTTGGGCGCGCAACACTCGTCTGACAGACGCAACTGCTCAGGCCAGGAGATGCAACCCTTGCTCGTGTCCGATTGTTTGCTATAAATATCAGATGATTATCTGATTTGGATGATGGATGAAATCGATCAGAATACACAAGCAACACATCCTTGATTCCCAAACACCTCAAACCTAAGTTTGATTTCTACATCTTTACTGCAAACCTAAATAAAAAAAATTAAAAAAGGTCTAATGTTGAAATATTTACTGCAAATCGCCAATATTTTAATTAAAATATTTAGTTTGTGAACTTGCCTGGTATTTACTGCCTCTTGAGAAACTTCTATTCTAGTTTTGATCTGTTCAGACACGACACCAACAGCAAGAAAAGCAGCCCATGCAAGGCCGGCACCGAGGCCAAACCTCCTCGTCAAGGAGGAAGCGATCCAATCTGTAGAATCGGCATTCATGCCCGGTCTTTTATTACTTGTCTTCTTGGCTGAGGCTACTAAAGGCACTAGCTGGTCTGGTGAACTGACACTTATTGGTGAAGGTTGTGACGGTGGCTGCGGTGGAGGAGACGGTGGAGGAATCTGAGAAGACGAGGTAGTGGCATGACGAGTTCTTGTGATAGGTAAAGAGAGTAATTGGGAAGACCGGAATAGGGAGGCCATTTTTGTTATTGAGGAGTCAGATCAATGCATAAACTTCAGTCTTTAGTCTGATGAGTCCTTACCTTATCCTGATAAGATTTAAATGGTTCATGTTTCTATCTTCCTTTTGTGAGTGGAAAATATAAGCTTTCTTATGCGAAATAAATAGTAATGAATATTGATCAATGATACACTATTTAGGAAATTACACAAATTGTAAATAAAACAAAATATTATTTAGACCTCCAAATTAAAGAAAGAACAGAATGACCTCAATAGACATTATCTGCTTAACACCTGCTGATGACAACCAGATACTGGTTTCCTCTCAGAGCAAAAATGCACAGTTGGGTGAAAACAAAAAACAGTACCTTTGCGATAGATAAATATTCTGACGTCCGCGATATTTGGCTTTTCTCAACCAAAGAATCCAATTTTTCGTACACTACACTGATATATTCTTAGGACCATTGATGATTCCGGATACAACCTGGATCTTTCTCTGTAAATTCTCAGCATCAGATGCTCGGTTTAAATTTTTATATATACGAGCAAGAAACCGCATTCTCCTAATACACAATGGGGATTCTCCTTGCCCACCATCCTCCAATATCCGGATAGACTCTTCAACAAGTGTTGCTGAATCACTTTCTTCTCCTTGAAGGTAGAGTACAGTACCAAGATGATACATAGTATCAGCAAAGTCTCTGTGCTCGCGTCCAAGAACGCGTCCCTTTATCTTTAGTGCACGCTCGTAAAATTTGCGAGCTTCTTCTAGTTTCCGTTGTGCAATATAAAACTGGCCAATGTTGTGATATGCAACCCCTAGTCTAATATCTTCAGGGCCAAATGACTGCTCAAGTATATCAATAGCCTCTAAATACAATGGTTCCGCTTTATCTAACATCTTCCTCACTCTATAAAGCTCTGCCAAATTGTTGCAGGACGATGCGACATGCGGGTCTCTTTCCCCGAAACCTTCTCTAGCTTCTTGTATAGCTAACAAAAAGAACTTCTCAGCTTCTTCTATTTTTCCCTGCAAGAAAAGCTCCCTTCCTTGATCAGTAAAGATTCGCCACTTAGATGTATGTTCGTTCGAAATGACTGTTCCATCCTCAATTTTCTGTAAACCCCTGTCATTATTGTCCCCTGCAACTTCTTTTGCAAAGACACAGTTTGAGTTGATGCCTAGTCCAAGGAGTAGAGCACTTTGCCCTGAAATAACCATCCACATACATAGGTCCTTGTAAAGCTTCTGTCTTTTATGAAAGGAAAAACTTCGTTTTCCATAGAGTAATTGCATCGTAGAAGAGTTCAGGAGCTTTTGATGGCAAGAAGGAGCTACAGCTGGGGCAAAAGAATTGGCTCTCTTCATTAAACGAGAAGCAGCTGCTTGTAACCGAAACATCTCCTTGAAGTCCACTGGTTTTGTTTCCAAATCCTGAAAATTATATGCTTTCAGTAAAAACAGTGTGCTAGAATAAACACTTTGGTCCTATTATGTCCAAAATCCTTTCAGCACTCGTAGAAGACAGCAACAACAACATACTTAAAAGCTCCAAAAGTACATAAACAAAGATAATCCTTATATATCCTGAATACAGACATAGCTTGCATCAAAAGTATTCATATTTGCAAGATCATCTATGCTGCATATTAAAAGAGTCCTATAGAGAGCTCCAAGAAAAACTAGGATTTTTTTGTCCCAAATGCCCTGTTTTGGGTTTGAGATTTCCCAAATACGTCAAACGAGTTTGACATTTCTCGTTTGCCCTGTTTTCAATAATACTGGTCTGGGAGGATCCGATTTGTTGCATTTTGAGCGATTACCGGGTCTTGAGGAACTGATTTGTTGCATTTCGCAACTTAGCGGCCCATTTTCGCAAATGTGAAATGCGACAGTAACTGGTAATCTCTGACATTGCAACAAACCGGATCCTCCCAAACTGTTATTATTAAAAACAGGGCAAACGAAATATGTTAAACTCGGTTCCCGTATTTGGGAAATTGCAAACCCAAAATGGGGGCAATTCGGGAAAAACTCCAAAACTAGTTATAGTCCTTTGTTTCATACGAGTACAATATATTTTTCCGCATTTTCCCAGTGTAAGGTGTAACCCCATAAATTTTTTGTAAATGTAGTCAAAACAAATATAAACATTCCAAAATTGCAGTCCCCAGCATAAACCCAACGAATCCATACCGGAATAACTGACACATACAGCTACAAACTTTCAAGCTCGGTACACAAAGGAGACTTAAACTAAGGTCTCCAGTCACACCTCAAACAGAAACAACTAAAATCGGCAAAAGCGATTAGTACGAAAACTCACAACAACTCACAACAATCAGAAATCAAATACCAGAAAAAGCGAGCAACGTAATGGCACAAATCTACTCCAAACATGAAGCAGAAATCAGACAGATGAGGAAGTGAATTACAAAAAAAAAGGAACTGATGGATCGAGATAGGAGATAAATTTGACCTCCGATTGAAGAATGGGCAAAACGCTAGATACGGTGGTTGGGTTGTTGATGAGGGTTATGATCGCGGCGGCAGGATAACTTCGATCGCAGTAGGGTTGTGATCGCAGCAGGTGCAGTGAGATGAGACGAGCACGACACGGTGCCGTTCGACTAATTGTACAGAGGACGTTGTTAGAGTAGGGTTGAGTTATTAAAGGGAAAATTTCTCAAAATACTCAAAATTAAAGATTGAGTTATTTTTTCTCATCAAAAAAAAAAGATTGAGTTACTTTCCGCTCAATCTCCGAGATTGGTTTCTTTATTTACTCACTTTTCTTAAGGTGCTGTTTAAACCTAAAACGTTCTTGTCAACAGCAGCTTAGGACCGCGTGTTATTTTTTTTAAAAATAAGTCGAGTCAGCAGGGTTAAGTCACGTTTTTAAATAGCGTCCTAGTCATTTCTTCAGGTTCTCCGCTAGCCCTCCCGTTGGCGAATGCCCTCATCATATTCATCTTCAGCGCACACACAAATACACAGTACAACTCTGCACAACAATCCGCAGTCGCCTGACTTCTCAACTACTCAAATCGATGCGAATCCTAGCGCCGATGGACCAAATCGCGTTACAGACAACCAACGCCAAATCAGATCAACCAATTACAAAAACCGCACTACATCACATCAATCGACGTAAAAAATACACAATGCGAACTCTTAAAGCAATTGCAGAGTGATAAAGCCCATAAAAACCAAAAAATCAAATGTCATTGTCAAGCGAAGTCATCCGTACGAGAGAAATTGCCAAATGTGAAGAATTTGGGAGAGACGAAGAATGAAACTTGATTCGTCGGCTGATGAGTCGTGTGGGAATCTGTGACGTCAGCTTCCAAAAATTGTGTTTGGGAAATCAACTGAAGATAAATTTGGATACACTTAAACCACTATTCTGGACTGCGTTTAAATAAAAAATAAAATCAAACGATCCACATCAGCCTGTTGACTCACATATATACACCACGAGGCTTAAGCCGCTGTTGGATGGAGCGTTTTATGTTCAAACACCATTGGCAACGACGTCTTAGAAAACGTGAGTAAATTGGGAAACCAATCTATGAGATTGAGTACAATTGGCACTCAATCTTCAATTTTGGAAAATTTCCCTTATTAAAGTGCGATTCGGGTGAGAAGTGCAGTTATGATGAGAAATGAGAAATATTCTCAATCCTTCATCTTAGTTGATTCACAGTCAAGATTAAATCGAAATAAAATTTAAAATCACGCTCATCAGACGAAAACCCATTGATTTCGTCGACTCATTCCACGACTGAAGAAAGAGGAAGTCGCTCATTCCAATTGCATAAGAAAATCTCCTAATCATTGATTCAGGGTTTTGGATTGGATTGCTTTCCGACTAAAATACGTAGCAATTAGAAATAAAATTCGTAAATGTCACTATGACTGCTACGAATTGTAAACAGAAAGCTACGCATTACAAACGTATGCATATTAGAAATTGCATATCTACGCATTTTAACTAGAAAGCTACGCATCATAAAAAATAGTGTATGCGTAGCCCTTGAAAGTTATAATTAAATGACAAACTATGAATTTTAAATGACAACTTAGATTGCATATTACAAATTTAATGTTGAAAGCTACGCGTTAGAGGTGTTGAAAGTTACGCGTTAAGGAAATCCAGATAGTAGATACATTTGACCTCTGATTGAAGAATGGGCGAAACGCTAGATACCGTGGCTGAGTTGTTGATGATCGCGGGGGCAGGATACAGTGCCGGCCCATCCCCTTGGCAAAATGTGCAACGGCACAGGGCCACCAATGGCACAGGGCCACAATTTTTTTTATATTTTTTGATTAAACATCTATCTTCGATTGCTATTTTTCTGAGCTTAACATTCTAATTTCATCTCGGAGTAAACATGAAAGTTATAGAACATTCATTGAGCTTTCTATCCATATATAGATCATCTTCGATGGACACTACATGATGCCTCTATGAGATTCCGAAAGTTGGCTCGGACCCCCTTGATTTCGGCAAAATCAAACATCTATTTTTGGTCGCTGTTTTTATTAGCTTAACCTCCAAATTTCATCTTTAAGTAAACATGAAAGTTATAGAACATTCTATTAGCTTTCTATACATATATGGATCATCTTTAACGGATACCAGATGACGCCTCTATGAGCTTCAGAAGATTAGCACGAATCCCCTCAATTTCGGCAAATTTCAACTAATCATCTATCTTTGATCGTTGTTTTTATCAGCTTAACCTCCGAAATTCATCTTGCATTAAACATGAAAGTTATAGAACATTTAATTAGCTTTCTATCAATACATAGATCATCTTCAACGGACATCGAATGATGTCTCTATGAGCTTCAAAAGGTTGGCTAATCATTAGCGGACTTCAAATATATAGCCTGTTTCAACTTAGTTTTCGGTCACCTTAACATTAGACTTGTGTCTAGATGTTAGCACTTAGCATAGAAGTTGTAGCTCTTATCGTCAGCTTCATGAGCAAGGTGATTGATTTCTCAAGTGGTGCTCAGTCTACCTGTTATATGTTAGCAAGTTGTTAAGGTTACATGTGATTGACTATGTACACTTGTTATGCGTTCTTACTTTACGTATGTTTTTGGTTGCTTAAACGTCTGATTGATATCTTGATATCAATTGAAGAGTCGTAGGCCATCAAATTATCTCTCCAATGATATATATCTCGATCTTATAGGGTAATCACCATGTCTTCTATGACCTCTCAAAGTTAGTTCATCAATAAACATTATATGAATTCAAACTTTGATATTTTACTAGAAAATAGCTTATATCATCAAATATAAGGAATATATATACCGAATTTTTTTTTCCGAATCCAACCTATACCCTTATTCATCAAAATTTTTTTTGAGAACCCTCACACGAAGCTCTGGATCCGCCACTGTAGGGGAGCCACATTTGATATCTCGCACAAGGCCTCCAAAGACAAGGGACCGGCTCTGACAGGATAACTCGATCGCACTAGGGTTATGATCGCAGCAGGTGCGGTGAGATGAGATGAGCATGGCACGGTGCCATTCGGTGATTCTACAGATGTCGTACTCTTATTAGACTACGGTTGAGTTAATATTTCTATTTATCTAAGTTTTCAATCAAAGAGTGCAATTACGGTATAAATCAAAAAAAAATTATATTAACTTTAAACCTGCTCAAAAGTTAACGTATGTCAAATTTGCCGAAATTTTGTAATTGAACACTGAAGGACAATATTGTCTTTTCATATTTTTGTAATTAATTTTAATTCAATTTAGACTTTCGCTGCTTTAAAAGAGTACTGGGAGCAAATGAAAGATCCGATGAAGGCGAGCTATATATTGTTGCGTAGCTAACTGAAAGCCCTACAACTCTCTAGTTCACACCAAGAGCGGAAGAGATCGTTTAAAATGTCGAAATATGAGTTGAAGTCAGACACAATGTGTACCGATCAATGTTCAGACTTAACGCTAAATGTTCAGACTTAAGCAAGAAAGTTCGGACTTAAACACTAAATGTTCACTTAAAAAAATATCATAAAGCTTATACAATGTGTTATAAAATAATACTGAAGCAAAATAATAAGTCATTAGCTCATAGTGGTCATGAATGAAATGAATTTACACCACAAATGGCAGACTAGACCTTCTGTATTTCAAATGAATACTGTGAGCAAATAAAAAAGTCAATGGATGCAAGTTATGGGTTGGGATCCTATGAGAAGGTGACGTGTAGATTTTTGCATATGTGTCAAATGAATTTATAAGTTGACCGGTAAGACCGGTGTCGAACCCAAGGGAGCAATTGGATTATACGCTAGGGAAATCATGTTTTCTATCTCGGCTATTCCTTCGGATCAATTATGAGGTGATTATCAAACAAGAAACAAGTAATGAAATGTTTTCAAGGGGGTTTCAATTCAATTAAAGAGAGTTTTAAGGGGTTACTCCTCTCCTTAGCAATTTCCCAACGATCATGTACACAAGAGTTAATTTATCTTTAGGGGTTGATTGGTTCAAACCTAGCTTGGGCTAGGGTAGACTAACTATCGTGTGATCTATCCTAGTCAAGCCATCAATTAGAACATCACTTTGTCAAGAAATTGATTCACTCTATAGCACTATTATCAATGGAACATCTTCCTAAAGTAATAAATGCTATAGGCATTAAGCTTTAGTTAACCACATACCCATACAATTTACTCTCATAAACACTAGGTATGTTCATTTCCACATTATCCAAATCATCACTAAGCTCTTTCAACACTTAGATCACGATTCTAAGGTAAACATGTCACATAGGCATTTCCTCAAACACTTAGCAACATATCATGAATAGAACACCTAGTGAAAATGAAATGAACTCCATAGATTGCAAATAGAATGTGTATACATGATCATTGAGTACCAAGGAGGGTTGTAAATCCCTCAAAACACAAGGAGACTACTCACACATCATGTAAGACAACATGATGTGAATAGGGTTTAATGACAACACAAAGAGAATAGAAGAGGAATAGAAATAGGATGATTTGTCCTAGAATCTCCCTTTGATCTTCACTCCTCCTTGGTTGGATGATGATGGATGACCTTGATTTGATCTCTTTTCCTTGTCTTTTCCCCCAAGATGACAGATGCCTAGGTCAAAATTGCCTCTTTCTATTTATAGGCTCGGCAGAAATTTCGCACTGTAGCAGGTCCACCTGGGCGGGTGGACAGGGCCTTCGGATCTCACCCGGTCGGGTGGAACAGGGAGAAATTAGTCGGTTCTGAGATGCTTGTCCACCCAGTCGGGTTGATCCAACCGGCTCGAATGATGCTTGATGGATGCCTTCTGAGATCTCTGGCCACCCGGTCGGGTGGTCAGTTGACCCGACCGGTTGGGCTCCAACTCAGACCACTTTCTGCTTCAATTCTTCGATTTTTCCCTAGTTTTTGTATTTTGGCTTTGACACTGAGATATCTTGTTTTGTCCCTGAAATGTACGAAAGGAGATCAAATGACATCGAATTATCGCCGGAAACGAACTAAAGCTCTAGTGAAAATGGGCACTAATAAGTCAAAAACTCGACTTATCAACACTCCACACTTAAGCTTTGTTCGTCCGGAACAAAGTATGCATATATGTCTAGGTCTTGCAAATGCCGAAATGCTAGTGGTGCTATGTTTTTTTGTCTATTTTCCTCACTAGCAATCACAAGGTCTCAATCATTATTGCTAAACATGTTATTGAAAAGTAAATGCAAGTATATACAACATAACAAGCTCCTTTTTGTAGGCGTCACGAATGCATTTAGCGTATGCATCACGCCTTTAAACCCCAAGGCTACCCTAGTGGACGAGTTATAGTCTCGTGAGAGTTTTCAGAAAAAGAAATACTCACAAATCCCAAATGCACTTATCCCATGAGAATTAATTCAAGAGTGTTCAACCAAGGCTAGGATTTCTCAAAACAGGTTCTCACCCCACGCTAGGACTACCATCACAATATCATCAAAAGAACTTTTGAACCATTTTGAGCACCCTTGAGGTTGTGCATTCAAGGTCATCAATACTAGAGCTATCAATCGTCTCATCCAAAAGTCTACTCATTTTCGAGGCAATACAATAGAAATAAAGTGTTTAGTTTGCACAAAAATTGTCAATCGCTCACCTATGCTAGCTAGGGCTAGTCCATGGGTTTGCGACATGGAACTCATTCCCAAGTTTTAGGCGCTTAAGCCGTAATCCATAAGGGAAGAGGATTTCGACTCTAGAGTTCTCAAAAACGAGCATAGACTAAATGATGACTCCCGCGCGAGCACATGGGTCGTCCAAAAGTCATTCTAACAAGCACACAATGCAAATGATTAATCCCACACAAATGTGGAATGGAGGAAAAACATAGGGTCAAGTTTTAAGTGCTTCTTATTTTCTTTTTGAAACCGCCTTTGGCCTACAAATGCTTTCAAGGGGGAACTTACCTTCCTAACCCCCGGCATTTGTATATTTTGGAGCAAAACTTCTCGTGATCATTGAGAAAGTTTTTAGTCGGGGCTTTGCCCTCTTTGACCGCAAACATTTTTTTTAAATGGGGCCTATTTTTTGCCCTCTTTTGACTCCACACTTAAAACTTGACAATATGTTCAAAAAGTGTATGGAATGTGCGGGAATCAAACAAGAACAAGGCACCGTGTTAGATAACTCAAGTCACCAAGGAGCATTCAAAGGGTCTAAGTTTTTTACGAAGATTTTAAAAGGTTCTTGCTATAACTTGATCCAAGGCATTTCAACGAAAATACTTAGAGATTTGGATATGCAAAAGATAGCAATGATATTGGTTCTCAAGAGTACACATTCAATGGACTAGGTCGGTTCTAAGTTCAAGATCCAATAAATGTGATAGATAAGCTAGATGTGATTTATAGGAATTAGGATCGATAGTCACAAGCCTATGTGGTTAAAAGCACTCTCATGTAGGGATAATGTGCAAAAGATGCAAGTGTCCATCTAAAAATGATATGCGTGGCATGCAAACATGTGAACTATGCGCATCAAACCACTCCACACTTAATTCAAGCTTAGTCCCTAAGCGCATAGAATGATAGAATAAAGGCAAAGGCGCATAGGAACTCCCCTCGTTTGTAGAGCTGGTAACATAACTCTTGGGAGTGAGAAATACCCTTTTGGTTGCAAATGTAGACAAAGAAGGTGAATTTGGAACATGATAATAATATGTAGGTGTATATCCTGTAGAGTGAACAACATAAATGGTAAACACCTTTAATATCATAGGAAATGTATCATGCACCAAAGGCAAGTCAAGAGTATAAGCACTCAAAATGGCATACATCATCCAAAATTGCGCCAAAAGGCGACTTAACATCCAAGTACATGATCTAAGCAAGAAAGAATCAAAGCATAGACAAAAGTAAGAACAAAATGCAATACAAGCTCAAGATGTAGCCTCATCGCCGCCCGGACTGATCTGTCTAGCTGAATCTCCAACACCTTCCTCATTCGGTATCGTGGCACCAGTGTATCGCGAGTCCTCCTCTCTAGCGGAACTCTCGTTCACTATCGTGCCTTCAACAAGTGGCGTGCCCGCCTCCCTGATGAGACGTATTTATACGACTCATCGAGTCAACAAAACCCACCATTTACGACATTTGATCATAAGAACGTTTACTTGTTAATGTCGTTTTGCATTTCAGGGCCTTTTGGAGTCTAGAGAAGAATCGGGCTTAAAAGATGGCATTTAAGGCCAAAATCACCACAAGGCATTATTGGCCCACACGTGAGCCTAAGCCAAACATAGTCCACTTGCAAAATCTTGATGATTCTAGAAGCATCTCATCATTGGCTCATGACAAACCATTTTGACTACTTCCAGAGCAAGAGTGCCTTGATGATTCTAGAAGCATCTCATCATTGGCTCATGCCAATCCACTTGTGCCACTCCAAACTTGGGGTCCAAGACAAGAGAAACCCTAGCTCATGCTTATAAATACAACCTATTGGAGCAAGGAAAAGATATTCGAAAATCTAGCTAAAATTCCTTGGTTGTACCTCTTGTCATTTGCAATAGAAAGTCTCAACATCTCTCTACTCCTTCTTCTTGTATTACGCACTTTACATTCTATCCTACGCATTTTAGTGTGAGCCTTGCTTATTCCGATTGTGTTCCTTTAGTTCTCATATTCATTCCATGAATATGAGTGGCTAAAACCTTCACAATTCGGTTTGGGGTTCCCTAATGTTGTAGCAAGGCTTTGAGACCTTGATCTTAATGCTATCTTGTACCCATTTGCTAGTTGTGCCAATAGTTTGGGGAATGAATACCTAGGCTAAACTAAAGCTTGGAATGGCAAGGTTTAGCCGTGTGGTTTCTTCACCACTATTGTGCTTGTTTTCATTGGAATGTGAAGCAAGCTTTTGCACCTAGTCTAGTACAACTTGGAAGAGGGTATTAGTCTTATTTACACTAGTGATCTATTCTTGGAATGGAATAGGTCATGGAGTAAGAATTTGGAACAATCCTTACTAGGGTCATTCTTGGAATGGAAAGGCCACACTTATGGGTGCAAGGATAGATCATTAGAGGTCAATGATGAGTTGAGCTACAATAAAAGGCCCCTAGACCGAATTATATTCTCTTGATCACAATCCATTGCTATTTACTTTTTGCACTTGCACTTACATTCAAACACCATTTCAAAAACCCCAAACTTGTCTTACTTTACTTGCACAAAGAACAATGAGTAGTTGAACTATTTCCCTTGGGTTCGACCCCTACTTACCGCTCTACTAATCTCATAGTGAGCCTAAGGTAGTGGACACTTATAAATTTAGATTTGATTTGGCATACGACGACTTTGCCTCTATCAAATTTTGGCACCGTTGCCGGGGATTTAGTTACATCGGTGAAAGTTGTTCTTGTATTTACTTTTTTGTTGCTCTTGTGCTTAGTGAACCATGTCCCATCATAGTGATAATTTTGATGAGGATGAGGTGAACAATGATATGCACCAATTCGGTCGTGACAATGCACCACCTCCATTCTATGAGGACCCCGAGGTGCTAGTCCGACAAGCTAACATGAGGCGAAGGCAAGCGGCCGGGCGAAACCAAGGGATGTCCGATGATCAAGCCCGAAAGGATCCGAGGCAACCGGTTAGACCCCCGCCTAGGCCTCTCCCTCAACAACGTGCCCGAGAGCGCAATATGCCCGGGAGGCAAACTTTGAGAATGAGTTCTTTCAAGAACCCACCATGGGGGAACTTTCGGCTCCTAACTTTAGAAACCAATCTTGGTGTATCTATGAGAGCCCGGAACTAGAGGATATATTGGTTAGCACGGGCGTCGTGCACAATTTGCCTAAGTTCTCGGGCACTCAAGGAGAGTCCGCGACTTCCCATCTCAAACGTTTTCATGGCACTTGTCAAAATCTTAAGCCCCATGGAGTAGAAGTAGATGACTTCAAGTTGAAGGCCTTCTACTTCTCCCTAATGGATGCGGATATAGATTGGTTTCTCTCCTTGCCTTCGGGAAGTATTCAAACTTGGGCTCAAATGCAAGCTAAATTTTTGGCCAAATACTATCCCGCTGGCCGAGCCTCACAAGTGAGGAGGCAATTGCAAGAGTTGAAACAAGGGCCAAACGAGTCTATGTATGATTATCTTGAGAAGTTTAACCAACTAGAGGGAAGTTGTTGCAATCTAGGGCTCCCCGGGAAAATCCTTCTAGAGTACTTACTAGATGGATTCAAGCCCCATAGATAAAATGCTTTTGAATGCCTCGGCTGGAGGATCAATGGCTAGTCTCACATTGAGAGGGATAAGGGACTTGATATTGAAGGTGGCCGAGAATGCCCGGTTTGAGGAAGCTAATAGCCGACAAGAGGAGTTCACTAGGACAAGAAATGTGGCCAAGGCCGAAGCCCCTGTGAATCATATGGCCGAGGACTTGAAGCAAATGAAGGAGATGATGATGCACTTGATGAGAAGGGAACCGGTCAAAACCAAACCATGTGAGTTTTGTGGGGCTATGGACCACAAGACGGACTCTTGCCCAACTTTGCTAGAAGAGGACCATGGGGAAGTGATTGCCGTGGGGAACTATCAAGGGTATCAAAACCGGGCCGGACCTAGTCAACCTTATGGACAAGGACCGGCCGGGGAGACTTGGCGTCACGACATTCCAAGGGACTTGGCTCCTCAATCTCAATCTCACCAACAAGCCACTCCTCAAGCCACCCAACAATTCTATAGGCCTCCCCAAAGACAATATCAGCAGAATGTACCGGGATCCTATCAAAGGGGACCAAGACAAAATCAGTCGGGACCAAGCCCGGTAGGACCAAACCGGTCCTTAGAGGACATGATAAAGGAGTTGGCCGCTAGCAATGTGAAAATGAATGCTACAATACAGCAAAACCAGGCCGAAACAAGGGTAGCAATAGCCGAAATCAACAAACAGTTGTCCCAACTTGCTACCACAGTATCCGAGCTCACAAAAGAGTCCGGCCGGCTTCCCTCACTAACCGTTCAAAATCCAAAAGGAAATGTTAGCATGATGGAGGTGATTATGATTGATGACGACAAGCTAGATAGATCGGAGGAGTTTCCCAAGCAGAATGGACCCATGATAGAGCGTTCCCTCACTACGAGCCACAAGTCACCACCGGGAAAGGGTAGAGACCCAGGGGCTTTCACGGTCACATGCGGTATAGGTGAGGCTCAAGTTCCTCATTGCTTGATCGATCTTGGCGCTGTCATCAATGCCATGCCCTACTCCTTATACCACTCGTTGGGACGTGGTCCGTTGAGCCCGCCTAAAATGTTGATTGAGTTGGGGAACAAGTCATGTATTCGACCGGTTGGACTACTCGAGGACCTAACACTCCAAGTGGGAGACCTTGCTATACCTGCAGATTTTTACGTCTTGCAGATGGGCAATGCTAGAGACGATGAGCCTCCTACACTTATATTGGGACGGCCATTCCTCTACGCCACCAAGGCTAGGATTGACATGGGCATGGGTTTATTGTCACTTTCATTCGGTGGCAGAATTTCAGATTTCTACATCTATGATAATGATGACCGCCCGGGCACGAAGAAGCCACCGGACATTGTGAACACCTCGGATCTTAGTGCCCTAGTCCCTGACCTACCAAGAGAGACCGTGTGCACGACTAGGGCAATAGCTATGGTTAAGACTTCCTCGCCGACATGGAGGAATGTGAAGGCAAAACCGCTCGACTATTGGATACCTGATTCGAGCACTTCACTCCACGGGGACTTGGGGTGGATCAAGGAAAGAGCTGAGGTGAAATTTGACCTCATCCACCCGTGGGACCCCAACCAATGACCCATGGTTAAGGTCCCGTCGAGCCAACGACGTTAAACAAAAGTGCTCGTCAGGAGGCAGCCCGGCATTTCCTTAGTACTTCTTGCATTTTATTTGGTTATACTAACCCTCACCCCATTTTATTTGGCAAGGAAAAGGTATGTGTATTGTAGGTTGGGTACACGGGTGTTACGTGTTTTGCCGGTTCTGCTATGCATTTTAAGCAGAACCGGGCGAGATTGAAGGAGGACCGAGGCGCGTCCAAGACCTAGGCCCGACTGCCGAGTCTGCTCCACATGTTACCGGTTTTGCTATGCATTTTAAGCAGAACCGGGCGCACCCGAGAGAGACCAAGAGCGTCCGAGAGGGAAACCGAGCCCGACCTAGCTCCCCATGAGTTTCAGCCGATTGATGCAAGTCCAAGCCTTGTCATTTCATGACATACAAGGACATCCTAAGGGGAGTTCCGTTTCACTTTAGTACCTTGTTCCTTTTCATTGATATTGTGCATATTGTGTGAAATTGAGTTGTGTCGTGAGGACACGGCTCGTTTCAAAAGTGTGGAGTGGGGTGATTAGTAGTTTGTTGTGTCTCACGTCTATTTTTCTTGCACTTGCATGAGTCAGCACGTTTCCCTTTGAAAATTTTAAATTTTTTTGAATAAAATGCGTAGGAGTGGGGTGTTGAGCTTTCATGATGTGAAATAGATGGATCCTAGTACATGCATTACTCTTATGAAATTCTAATTGTGCGACTAACATGTGATCTAACTTCTTATGTATCCTTATGAGTTGGGATAAATAGGGATGTGGAGTTGATAGAAATGTCCTAGTGAGGCTTGACAAAAGCACTCAAGGAACCGGGATTCGAGTTACATGGTTATACGAACTTGTGGAGGCTGCATTTCGAGACTTGTGGTATAGAGTGACTCCACCATTGCAGCGTTTATGCAAGTGGTGGGACGGGAATCAAACCTTCCTATCTCTAGTCCTAGTAGCCGGGAAAAGAGGTGAGTGACCCTCATCTTGACTCGCGCGAAATGACAAGGATGAGAAAGAGCGGATAGGTATTTCCATATGCTTGAGGGCAATGATTGGACCTCCCAAGAAGGAATGGACAAAAAAAACTCACAAAAAGGAGCAAAGCTCAAAGAAAAATCAACTCATGTGAAGGTTTACCCAAAACAAAGTGAAAGATCATCAAAGTCATACCAAGGCCGAAGGCCAAGTTCACTACAAGTATGTCCAAGCAAGTACCAAAGACTCAACCCTTGAGCTTGAATACATCAAGTGCTAGAAGAAGCAACAAGTATAACCATGTAACAAGAACCGGACCCAAGAGTGTAGATCATGGGTCTAAAAAGGACTATCTCCCACTCATCCGAATTGGTTTGCATCTCGACTCAAAGGTACATGTATCAAGTTAATTCCATGTCTTAGCAAATGCCTTGAGTAGTGATTGAGAATGCATGGAAAGGGGAAGTCTAGACTAGCATTTATCTAGGGTGCCGAGAAGGGCTTGTAGTGTTTATATGTGTCTTTTCCTCTTGTGACTTAAGGCCTTGTTCGGGATGAACAAGTTCAAGTGTGGGGTGGTTTGATGAGACGTATTTATACGACTCATCGAGTCAACAAAACCCACCATTTACGACATTTGATCATAAGAACGTTTACTTGTTAATGTCGTTTTGCATTTTAGGGCCTTTTGGAGTCTAGAGAAGAATCGGGCTTAAAAGATGGCATTTAAGGCCAAAATCACCACAAGGCATTATTGGCCCACACGTGAGCCCAAGCCAAACATAGTCCACTTGCAAAATCTTGATGATTCTAGAAGCATCTCATCATTGGCTCATGCCAATCCATTTTGACTACTTCCAGAGCAAGAGTGCCTTGATGATTCTAGAAGCATCTCATCATTGGCTCATGCCAATCCACTTGTGCCACTCCAAACTTGGGGTCCAAGACAAGAGAAACCCTAGCTCATGCTTATAAATACAACCTATTGGAGCAAGGAAAAGATATTCGAAAATCTAGCTAAAATTCCTTGGTTGTACCTCTTGTCATTTGCAATAGAAAGTCTCAACATCTCTCTACTCCTTCTTCTTGTATTACGCACTTTACATTCTATCCTACGCATTTTAGTGTGAGCCTTGCTTATTCCGATTGTGTTCCTTTAGTTCTCATATTCATTCCATGAATATGAGTGGCTAAAACCTTCACAATTCGGTTTGGGGTTCCCTAATGTTGTAGCAAGGCTTTGAGACCTTGATCTTAATGCTATCTTGTACCCATTTGCTAGTTGTGCCAATAGTTTGGGGAATGAATACCTAGGCTAAACTAAAGCTTGGAATGGCAAGGTTTAGCCGTGTGGTTTCTTCACCACTATTGTGCTTGTTTTCATTGGAATGTGAAGCAAGCTTTTGCACCTAGTCTAGTACAACTTGGAAGAGGGTATTAGTCTTATTTACACTAGTGATCTATTCTTGGAATGGAATAGGTCATGGAGTAAGAATTTGGAACAATCCTTACTAGGGTCATTCTTGGAATGGAAAGGCCACACTTATGGGCGCAAGGATAGATCATTAGAGGTCAATGATGAGTTGAGCTACAATAAAAGGCCCCTAGACCGAATTATATTCTCTTGATCACAATCCATTGCTATTTACTTTTTGCACTTGCACTTACATTCAAAAACCATTTTAAAAACCCCAAACTTGTCTTACTTTACTTGCACAAAGAACAACGAGTAGTTGAACTATTTCCCTTGGGTTCGACCCCTACTTACCGCTCTACTAATCTCATAGTGAGCCTAAGGTAGTGGACACTTATAAATTTAGATTTGATTTGGCATACGACGACATTGCCTCTATCACTCCCCGACTCTGGAAGCTGGCGTGGTAGGCAGGGGAGGTGCCGCGAGGAGCAGAGAACTCTGGAGTAACTGGTAGAGCTATTGGGCCACCGGATCCTCTGAACACGGATGATACTGTGGACCGGAGCCACTCCCACTCCTGGTGAGCTCTCGTGTCTGCCTCTCTAACAAAGTCCTCAAGCCGAGTCAAGCCACTCCTCAAGTCAGCCACGCCACTCGTCAAGCTAGCGATATAGGAAGAGACTCTCGCTCTCCACTCAGTCTGATCATCTGTAGCACGAGGAGGACTCTCGACTGCTGGCTCCTCTGCGGGTAACTCCCCGTGCTCATCTAGTGGAGGGGGGAAAGGGTGGGAGAGGAAGGAGGTGATGGTGTTAGGTTGGCAAGACAATAAAGCGGGTTCTGATCCTTGAACGCTTGCCTCCTATGTGTTATATCCTTCAGGAGCCCCTTTTTTGTGAGGCTTGTTGTCGACTTCCCAAGTCTTGCCGTCCGCCTTGAGGAGGTGCATATACTTCAATGTGCGCATGTCAAGAATCCTCTTGGATGGGTTAGGGCATCCTTCGTGACCAAAAGTGAAGTTACACTTCATGGCTAGTAGTGTAATCAAAGATCCTCCTCCCAAGGCTAAATTCCTCGAGGTATCCTTAACAACACTCTCAAAGCCCACGGAAAAGATGGCCAACCAATCGATGACGTCCCCATGATCAATGGCCATCATAATCCTCATGTCCTGGATGGACAAAGATCTAGCCTCATCCTTCCTAGTGTTCACCCCAATGGCAACGAGGTGGTGAATGACCTTCCAAACTGGCGCGGTAATGGCGGAGGAGTTAAGGGATGCCACAAACCACTCGTCTCGACCATAAATCCACTTCCAAAATTGAGTACGCTCATGTTCATTAAACCCAGGCCCATCTCCACAATTGGGAGGAAAACCCAACCATCTTGAACTATACTCTCCTTAATCTTGAAGTCCCTTCCACCCAATCTAAATTTCCAAAAGAATTGCCCCTCCACCTCTTTTATCCAATGAAAAGAACAGACAAATTCTTCCACTACCCTTTGGTAACATCCCGGGTCATCATTAAACAAAAAATTCAAACCACTGTGACTAAGCCGAGAATGTACCTTATCGGCGACCACAAGATCGATGCCTTTAAGGAGCTCCATGTCCGGATAGAGGGTCACGATGGCCGTCTTCCTCTTCTTCTTAATGATCTTCCCATGCGTTTCATCTATGAACACGAGAGGCTCGGCAAAGGGGTAATGGGTGGGTAGAGGCAAGGGGCCCTCCAATGACCTGGCTCTGCTAGAGCAAGTGCATTGCTGGGAGAGGCAGGAGGTGAGGGTGATGGTGCTCTCACAATGGGAGGCGCAGGGGCCTTCTTCTTCTTAGGCTTCTTTGGTGCGGAGGAGGCACCCTTTGAGGTTTTGCTCTTCTTCTTAGGCGGAGGTTTGGGAGAGGGAGGAGGGGAATCCACTTCCTCGTCCGAACTAGGATCTCTCAGCGAATCTCAAAATTGCCTCCTCTTGCGAGTCACGAGAGGCAAGTCATCCTCTTCGCTATCGGACTGTTCATCGATCCGAATGTCCCTCGATGGCTCTCGGGAAATTCCCTTGCCTTTTGACTTGGTTTTGGATGAAGAACTGGCGGGAGGCATTGTTTGAGGTGGAGGAATTGGATAGGCTGAGATTCAGCTCTGAGTTGCGATCCACCCGGTCGGGTGAGGCTTCGAATCTAGGGTGAAATTGGGGTTGTTTGAATTGGGCTTGGGGGATGAAATCGATGCTTGGGGATTGCAATTAGGAGTATATCGAGTAGTTTGAGCGGCTGAGCGGTCGGATTTGATGGAGGAGCGAGGAGATCGACGAGGGTTTATGGTCGGTGAGTCGGGTGGAGATGCGGCTGGCTGCAGGTCGCGGTTGGGTCGGTTGGAGACGAGCGTAGGATGGTGGTGGTGACGGCGAAGCGAGGCTGGGACAGCCGGACGAGATCGGGTGAGTGAAGGTTGGGTGGGGGAGTCGGTTGGGTGAGTGTGCAAAATGAAATGAGAGAGAAGGGTGTTTAGTGGTATTTGGATGAGGAGATTTCACCCGGGCGGCTAGTAAGTCCACCCGGTCGGGTGGGGCAACGAAAAGAAGAGAGTCTCCTGAAGTTCAATCGACCCGGTTGGGTGGTATGAGCGAAATGAGGAGACTGCTGAGGTAACGATCGACCCGGTCGGGTGGCTTCTGGCTGCATATCACCCGGCCGAGTGGGGCAGTTTTCAGTAAGATAGCTTTGAGTTTGCCCCGAGAATCCTTTGATACTTGCTTGAACCCCAACTCCACACTTAGGATTTTTACCCCGCATCACAAATAAACACACTCAATATTCATACGCATTCAATCCCAAACAAAGGCATGCTTCACCAAGAAATCACTAGCATACATAAGATTTTCAACAAAACGCAAGCTAGGATCATAGACTCCACACTTAAGGCACCACTATCATTTAGATATTTCGTGCAAGCACATTTCCACCCCAAGCACACCTAATCATGCATTTAGACCGTCCTAGCACAAAGTTTACATTCAAAGTTCAATGTACACATGCCAAACATATATGAAATTAATTGTGCATAGATGGATAACTCACAAACCGGGTGACCTCCCGTTAGGGCCTAGTTTAACGTCTTGGCAAAGACCGAGAAGAATCTTTTCTCAAGAAACACACTTGAGGAGTCCTTTACTAGGATCCCTCCTCAAGCGGATTGTAGCTTTTTCATGGGTCGGTCAAAGAATAAGTTGCATTATGCTCATCCCGAGCTTGTCCACAATAGTGCTTGAGCCTTTGTCCATTTGCCTTAAAGATAGTTCCGTCATCATTGAATAACTCTACATGGCCATCTTCGTGAGGCTTGTGGATAATAAAAGGACTACTCCATCGGCTCCTTAGTTTTCCCGGAAAGAGCTTGAGCCTAGAGTTGAAAAGTAGGACTTTGTCTCCTATTTTAAATTCACGGTGGAAAATTCTCTTGTCATGCCATTTCTTTGTCTTTTCTTTGAAAATTCTAGCACTCTCATAAGCTTCATTCCTTATCTCTTCTAACTCGTAGAGTTGAAGGATCCTATTTTCTCCCGTCGTTTGTAAGTCCAAATTCAAGAATTTGATTGCCCACATTGCCTTATACTCCAATTCAACTGGCAAATGGCATGGTTTCCCGTATATGACGCGATATGGAGACATCCCAATGTGAGTCTTGAAGGTGGTACGATAAGCCCATAACGCATCATCTAGTTTTGATGACCAATCTTTCCTTGAACTCCCCACCGTCTTTTCTACAATTGCTTTGATTTCCCTATTTGAGATCTCCACTTGCCCGCTTGTTTGCGGGTGATACCGCGTAGCAACCTTGTGAGTTACCTCATACTTCCGAAGCAAGGCCTCAAAGTGTTTTTCCTTAAAGTGTGAACCGCCATCACTAATGACGGTTCTAGGAACTCCAAATCTCGGGAAAATTATCTTCTTGAAGAGTCTTGTAACCACCTTGGCATCACAAGTAGGGGAGGCGACAGCCTCTACCCATTTGGAGACATAATCGACCGCGACCAATATGTATTGATTACCGTGGGAGGACGGGAAAGGACCCATGTAGTCTATACCCCAAACATCAAATATTTCCACCGGAAGAATGATTTGTTGGGGCATTTCATGCCTTTTAGAAATATTTACCGACCTTTGGCATTAGTCACAAGCCTTGACGAAATTATAAGCATCTCTAGGGTAGGCCAATAGAATCCACTTTGTAGTACCTTTGATGCCGTTTTTGCTCCCCTACGATGTCCTTCATATTGGGATGAGTGACAATGGTATAGGATATTCCTCATCTCTTCTTCGGCGACACAAGTCCTATAAATCCCGTCCGCGCATAGCCTATATAAGAATGGTTCATCCCAATAATACCTCTTGGCCTCTGACAGAACCTTGTCGTGAGGCAATGTGCAAAATTAATTTATAAGTCCACTACTTGTGACTTCACTATTGGGTAGTAAAGCGGTAAGTAGGGGTCGAACCCAAGGGAATTAGTGGATAGTTGTTCTTTGAGGAAATTTGTACAGAAATTTAAGTGCAATTGGGGTTGGTTGTGGTTTTAGTACTGAAAGTAAATTGCTGGAAAGTAAATGACTGAAAGTAAAGTGCTGAAAGTAAATTGCTGGAAAGTAAATGACTGAAAGTAAGGAAAGTAAATACAGAACTGAAAGTAAATATTGAAAAGTGAAGTGCTGGAACAGTCGAGTTCAATATCAACCAAACAACATACTTTTGGTTTGTCGCACGCTATATTTCAAGCGCAATACGTGCCAAAGTTATGTTGGATTGATGTTGAAAATGTCTGTAGTAAGCGGTAAGTAAAGACTGAAAGTAAAGTGCGGAAATGTAAAGTACTGAAAAGTAAAGTGCGTAAAGTAAAGTGCGTAAAGTAAAGTGCGTAAAAGTAAAGTGCGTAAAAGTAAAGTACTGAAAGTAAGTGCGTAAAGTAAAGTACTGAATGTAAAGTTAGTTGCGGAATGTAAAAGTACTGAATGTAAAGTTAGTTGCGGAATGTAAAAGTTAGTTGCAGAATGTAAAGTACTGAAAGTAAATGGTACTGAAAGTAAACAGTTGATATTGAGACTGAAAGTAAAATGACAAGTGATGTTTTGATTGAGAGAAGGATTCGGTTTTAGGGGCCTTGTATCATAGTCCGTTCATCATTGACCTCTAATGATCGTTCTAAGTGTTCAAAGATGTATCAAGGCCATTTCTAGCACTCGACTTGCCACACCGCCTAGTCCTTTTCAAGACATAGAGCACTTGTTCTAGATAGGCTAATTCCTCCTTTCGAAGTATCTTAGCCTATGTGCATCCACTTGATCAATCATTTCCGATCAACCAAGTGGTGTTTAAAAGAGGTTGAACTCCATGGAAAAGCTTTGCTCTTTCGAGCCTCCACTCAACCATGTATGTTCACGAACCCCATGGAAGAGCTTTGCTCTTTCAAGCCTCCACTCAACCATGTATGTTCTAACCTAATATATGGCACATAGAACAAGTTTGAACATAATAGAAGCACTAAGAAAAGGGTCTAAAACGTTTGCATGATACAAGCACACCCCTTCAACCAAATGAAGGGTTTAGCTACGAATATCCATAGAAGTGGATACCAAAGCTAGTGCTAGAAAAGTAAATGGTTTTGAAAGCAAAGACAAGGAAAGTAAAGGTTTTGGAAAGTAAAATTCAAGAACAACAAGAATACTCAAGAACAAACAAGAGTAAACTCAAGAACACTCAAGAATACTCAAGAACCAACAAGAGTATTCATGATCAAGAGAGAAGGTAGAGCTTTTGATATTGAAAATGCAAGTGTTTTACAAGGATTGTGGGATGGATTCTAGAGAGATTCTCTACCTTAGTTACAAGTGATGACATGAGGTGGTAGTGGAGTGGGATATTTCCTCCCAAAAGCCTTCGGTTCTCCCTCAACTCCGGTTAGACTTGGTTTGCTCTTCGGTTGGACTTGTTTGACACCAAAGGGTGCACAAGCCTTGCACATGGGCGGCTGAGCTTGAGATATCCCAAAGTGCAACTATATGAGCTTGGTTGAGCTTTGGGAAACTCCCTTGAACTTGGTTGAGGTTTGGTTTCAAACCAAAAGATCAACCGATGTGAATAGTATGCCCTAACCGGGAAATAAGTAGTTTGGTTGGTCTTCGCCGGATTTTGACTGGAGTAGGGCTAGAATGACCGGAGCAAGGTGGTGACTAGATTTGGCTTGATCGGAGCATCACCGGATGTTGATTGGACCATGGGGCGGAGCTTGGCCGGAATATGGCCGGAGCTGCCGGAATTTTGGCCGGAGGTGATTGGGTGTTGGACCATGGATTTGGAATGTTGAGAAGATTCTAAGACTGATCCATGAAGGATGTTTGGCCAGATTCTGCCCGGAGCATGGTCATGGCCCGGGGTTGAAGTTTTCCTCGGGCCCATGGTCGACCGGGCCCGGGCGCTACTCTCGGTGCAGTCCTGGTTTTCTTGGACTCGGCTCTCGGCGCTCTCGGATGCGGGTGCTCGGCTCTTTCGGCACTGGTCTCGGCACGGGTCTAGGCATGGGCGCTCGGCTCTCTCGGCACGGGTGCTCGGCTCTCTCGGCACGGGTGCTCGGCGGGGACCTGGTCTTCTCGGCACACGGCACTCGGGACTCGGGACTTGGTTCCCGGCACTTCTGGCACTTGGGCCCGGCACCTCTCGGCAGGGACCTGAGGTCCTCGGTGCAGGGCCTGGGTACCCGGCTGAGCTTTCTCGGTCCTCGACTGGGGTCCTCGGTCCCTGGTTGATTTTTCTCGGTCCCCGACTGGCCCGACTTGACTTGTAATCCATTTTTGGTTTAAGAACCCCCTTTTTAGCTCGTTTCTTCTCTAAACCTCAAAATAGCCTGTACAACAAAAATGGAACTAACAAGTAAACGTTGTTAAGACAAAGTGTCTAATTTGGTCGGTTTAACTATCTTAATGAATCATATAAATATGGTCCATCAGATCACCCCACACTTATACTTGTTCGTCCCGAACAATGCTATTTGAAAGAGGTGGCACAAAATCCAAGTAAAAAAAACTCTAAATAAGAAGGTGAGAATGTGGGACTATATTTATCCTATTCATGCAATACTTACTTGTTACCAAACTAAACCGTGTAAATACATAGAAGAAACTTGATACTTGTACCTTCGAGCCGAGATGCAAATTAATTTGGATGATTCGGGAGATAGCCCTTTTCAGGCTCCTGGACTGCATTCTCGGGACCGATTCGCACTATATGGTTATCTTGTAGCTTTCTCTAGCACGTGATTTGGTTCGGGTTTCAATGATCTGAGCTCTTTGACTTCTTTTGATGAAGGACAGCTTTTGAAGTGATTTGGTCTTTGGCCTTCGATTTCGAATTTGAGTTTCTTCACTTTTGTTTCGGTTAAAACCTTAACAGAATTTGGCCTTTGGCCTTTGATTTGCTTCTTCAGGCTTTGCTTCTTTGTGATTTGCTTGTCCATTTTCTCAACCTTTTGGGAGGTCCAATCATCGCCCGAGAGCATATGGAAATGCCTCCCCGCTCTTTCTCATCCTCGCCGTTTCGTGCGGGTCAAGATGAGGGTCGCTCATCTATTTTCTCGGCTACTTGGACTAGAGTTAGGACGGTTTGATTCCCGTCCCGCCTCTTGCATAAACGCTGCACGGCGGAGATGACTCTAAATCCACTGAAACCCGAAGTGCAGCCTCCACTGACTTCGTAAACCATATAGCGAAATCTGATCCTTCGAGTGCTTGCCAAGCCTCTCTAGGGCATTTTATGTCAACTCCACATCTCCTATATATCTCAGCACAAAGGGACAAATGAGAAGTTACATCCTCAAGTTTTTACACAGTTGAGATTTCACGAGGTAAATGCTTGAATTTAGATCTATCTTTTTCACATTCTCAAGTTCATATTTTCAAAAAGATAATATTAAGGGAAAAGGAAAAAGAAAGCATGTAAATTAACTATGTGCAAAGGCAGTTCTCACCCCACACTTTTGAACGAAGGCGTGCCTCTCGGCATGACTTAGTTCAAAAGCCGATTGCAAGCAAACATTTACAAGAAAGGAAATGGGTGAGTACGAATTAAGGCAAAAACTAAATGACATAAAATAAAATGACTGAAAAATTAAAAGATGCATGAAAATAAAAGTGTGCCGAGTTACCTCCCGACCAGTGCCTTTGTTTAACGTCGTTGGCTCGACAGTACCTCACTCAGGAGGGATCTGGGTCCCATGGGCGGCTCAAATCAAATTTTGCTGCAGCTCCTGCGTTGATTCTTGCCTTGACCTTCCCTGATTTCTTGCGGGATGATGTGCTTGGGCCAGGACTCCATTGACCGAGCGGATTTTCCTTCATATCCTCCCAAGTTGGCGAGGAAGTCTTTACCATAGCTGCTGGCCTAGTTACCCTTACGGTCTCTCTTGGTAAGTCAGAAACCAGTGTACTGAGGTCCGAGGTGTGCACAATGTCCGGCGGTTTCCTTGTACTTGGGCGGCCATTATTATCATCGATGTAGAAATCTGAAATTCTGCCTCCAAATGCAAGCGATAACAAGCCCTCGCCCATGTCTATCCTTGCCCTGGTGGCGTAGAGGAATGGTCGTCCCAATATGATTGTTGGAGGGTCATCCTTGCTGGTATCTCCCATTTGTATTACATAAAAATCTGCAGCAACGACGAGCTTCCCTACACGGAGTATTAGATCTTTAAACACTCCAACCGGACGGATACACGACTTGTCTCCCAACTCAATAAATAACTTTAGTGGCTTCAATGGACCAAGCTCCAATGAGCAATATAGATGGTAGGGCAAAACATTGGCAGCAGCTCCAAGGTCAATCAGGCAATGATGAATTTCGGATTCGCCAATACCACAGGTGACCGTGAAGGCCCCCGGGTCCTTACCCTTTTCTGGTTGTGACACATGATCCGTAGCAAGGGATCTTTCCATTATCGGGCCACTCTGCCCATTCTTTGGCTTTAATCTTATTTCTTCCTCGTTCTTTTGGATCGCATGGTCTTTGGAGGCAACCATCTGCATGGAGTATGAAAAATCTTTGGGGTATGCCTGCTCACTGCTGCCCTTATAATCTGTTGATTCGGCATCTTCCTCTGATTCAAGATTTGCTGGATCGGGTCCATTTAATTCCTGATTTTCTAGGTAATTGCTTTGCTCCGATGCACATATGTTAGATGGGGAGTCCCATCTGGGATCATCAGAGTCTAAATCTTCATTGTCATCCCACCCAGATGCTGGTACGTTAAAGTGTGTCATAGGTGGTGGTGTCATGTTAACAGTGAACGCATA
The DNA here is from genome assembly GCA_033675215.1 of Rhodiola kirilowii. Taxonomy (NCBI): domain Eukaryota; kingdom Viridiplantae; phylum Streptophyta; class Magnoliopsida; order Saxifragales; family Crassulaceae; genus Rhodiola; species Rhodiola kirilowii. Next base: position 41,200,162 of record CM066199.1, read on the forward strand.
GCGCCCATTGTCAGCATGCGTGACCCATGTTTTGCCATCATTGGGTCGGTCTTCCTCTTGATTCCAATCAGGACGGTGCCTACGGGTGAAGTGCTTGGCCGTAAGTTTGTAAGTTACAGGTCGTGCTGCTTCTTCCAGTGCTCCCTTCATGTCTGACATCTTTATCATGCTAATATTTGCCTTTGGGTTTTGGACGGGTTGTGAAGGAAGTCTGCCAGGCTTATTAGTAAGGGCGGACATTGAGGTAGCGAGCTGGGACATTTGCTTCTTCAAGTCCGAAATATCTCCCTTTGTTTCGACTCTGAGTTGATGTATAGAACTAGCGAGCTCCTTTACTACGTCCTCAAGTGACTTGCTAGGACCTTGCTGATTGCTCGGGCTGGCTTGGTATTGGTTCTGTCCCTTCTGTTGATATTGGCCCGTCGGGTACTGGTTTGGTCCCCTTTGTTGGTATTGGCCTGCTGGTGGAGCGTTCTGGTTGTACTGCCAGTGAGGAGGTTGGTACAATGATTGAGCTGGTTGAGGGGCGGATTGTTGTATTTCTCTTTGAGCGTGGTTCTCGTTCTGCCAGTTCGGGCTGGTTGCTTGACTATACTGTCGGTTTGGCCCGGCTCTGTCGTTGCTGTTGTTATTGTACCCTTGGTATCCTCCCACTGCATTTACCTCTGCCGGGTCCTCTACTATTACTATCGGGCATGCGTCAGTCTTGTGGTCCGTAGATCCACAAAACTCGCAAGGTCTCATTTGAGCTGGCTGCCTTCGTAGGATCTGAATCATCATCTCCTTTATTTGTTTCATCTCATCGGGCATGGAGTTTACTGACGTCTCGGCTCGTGCTACGTTCTATGTTCGGGAGAACTCATCTTGCCGAGTGGTCTCCTCTCTAAACCGAGCATTTTCAGCAACATCAGTGATGAGTCGCCTTATGCCGCTTAATGATAGTCTCATCATGGACCCTCCAGCTGAAGCATCAAGGAGCTTTTTGTCTAAGGGAGTCAGTCCATCAATTAGGTAATCGATGATGAGCTTCTCGGGCAGTCCAAGAGTGCAGCAGCTTCTCTCTAGGCGGTTGAATTTTTCCAGGTAGTCATACATGGTTTCATAGGCCCCTACCTTATGTCCTGCAGTTGCCTCCTTACTTGCATCGCTCTTCCCGCCGGGTAGTATTTGTCTAGAAATTTCTTTTGCATCTGAGCCCATGTTCTGATGCTTCCCGAAGGTAATGAAAGGAACCAATCGTTTGCTGAGTCAATGAGGGAAAAGTAGAAGGCCTTTAGTTTGAAGTCCTCTACATTCACTCCATTGGGTTTTAGATTTTGGCAAATGCCATGTAAGCGTTGGAGATGAGTTGTTGCAGATTCTCCGTGAGCTCCTGAGAACTTGGGCAAATTATGGACCACGGATGTGTTGATAGAAATGTTCTCTAGTTCAGGGTCCTCGTATATGCACCACGGCAGATTTCTGAAATCTGGGGCCGAAAGTTCTCCCATGGTTGGGTCACGAAGGATTTCGTCCTCATAGTACTCCTCATAGACGGGTCGTTGCCTCGGCATTTGCTGATTCGGAGGAAGTGGTCGTCTAGGGGGCAGCCCTGGGCCAGCTCCATTCCGGACCTCGGGTTGCCCTTGGTTTCTTCGGATGTCCTCCCTTTCACGAGCTCTTTGGTCTCTGATGAGTTGCTCCGGATCGTCATAATATGGTTGTTCCTCATCATTTCAACCGAACTGGTTTACCTCGTCGTTGACCTCATCATTATGGTGGCTTCCGGCACGAGACATGGTTATGTGGAAGCGCGTTCGAAAATTAAAAGAAGAAAGAAAAAGAAAGAACAGTTATCCGATTGTTAACTCTAATTCCCCGGCAACGGCGCCAATTTGACAGAACCTTGTCGTGAGGCAATGTGCAAAATTAATTTATAAGTCCACTACTTGTGACTTCACTATTGGGTAGTAAAGCGGTAAGTAGGGGTCGAACCCAAGGGAATTAGTGGATAGTTGTTCTTTGAGGAAATTTGTACAGAAATTTAAGTGCAATTGGGGTTGGTTGTGGTTTTAGTACTGAAAGTAAATTGCTGGAAAGTAAATGACTGAAAGTAAAGTGCTGAAAGTAAATTGCTGGAAAGTAAATGACTGAAAGTAAGGAAAGTAAATACAGAACTGAAAGTAAATACTGAAAAGTAAAGTGCTAGAACAATCGAGTTCAATATCAACCAAACAACATACTTTTGGTTTGTCGCAAGCGGAAAGTAAAGACTGAAAATAAAGTGCGGAAATGTAAAGTACTGAAAAGTAAAGTACGTAAATTAAAGTGCGTAAAGTAAAGTGCATAAAAGTAAAGTGCGCAATAGTAAAGTACTGAAAGTAAGTGCGTAAAGTAAAGTACTGAATGTAAAGTTAGTTGCGGAATGTAAAAGTACTGAATGTAAAGTTAGTTGCGGAATGTAAAAGTTAGTTGCAGAATGTAAAGTACTGAAAGTAAATGGTACTGAAAGTAAACAATTGATATTGAGACTGAAAGTAAAATGACAAGTGATGTTTTGATTGAGAGAAGGATTCGGTTTTAGGGGCCTTGTATCATAGTCCGTTCATCATTGACCTCTAATGATCGTTCTAAGTGTTCAAAGATGTATCAAGGCCATTTCTAGCACTCGACTTGCCACACCGCCTAGTCCTTTTCAAGACATAGAGCACTTGTTCTAGATAGGCTAATTCCTCCTTTCGAAGTATCTTAGCCTATGTGCATCCACTTGATCAATCATTTCCGATCAACAAAGTGGTGTTTAAAAGAGGTTTAACTCCATGGAAAAGCTTTGCTCTTTCGAGCCTCCACTCAACCATGTATGTTCACGAACCCCATGGAAGAGCTTTGCTCTTTCGAGCCTCCACTCAACCATGTATGTTCTAACCTAATATATGGCACATAGAACAAGTTTGAACATAATAGAAGCACTAAGAAAAGGGTCTAAAACGTTTGCATGATACAAGCACGCCCCTTCAACCGAATGAAGGGTTTAGCTACGAATATCCATAGAAGTGGATACCATAGCTAGTGCTAGAAAAGTAAATGGTTTTGAAAGCAAAGACAAGGAAAGTAAAGGTTTTGGAAAGTAAAATTCAAGAACAACAAGAATACTCAAGAACAAACAAGAGTAAACTCAAGAACACTCAAGAATACTCAAGAACCAACAAGAGTATTCATGATCAAGAGAGAAGGTAGAGCTTTTGATATTGAAAATGCATGTGTTTTACAAGGATTGTGGGATGGATTCTAGAGAGATTCTCTACCTAAGTTACAAGTGATGACATGAGGTGGTAGTGGAGTGGGATATTTCCTCCCAAAAGCCTTCGGTTCTCCCTCAACTCCGGTTAGACTTGGTTTGCTCTTCGGTTGGACTTGTTTGACACCAAAGGGTGCACAAGCCTTGCACATGGGCGGCTGAGCTTGAGATATCCCAAAGGGAAACTATATGAGCTTGGTTGAGCTTTGGGCAACTCCCCTTAACTTGGTTGAGGTTTGGTTTCAAACCAAAAGATCAACCGATGTGAATAGTATGCCCTAACCGGGAAATAAGTAGTTTGGTTGGTCTTCGCCGGATTTTGACCGAAGTAGGGCTAGAATGACCGGAGCAAGGTGGTGACAAGATTTGGCTTGATCAGAGCACCACCGGAAGTTGATTGGACCATGGCCGGAGCTTGGCCGGAATATGGCCAGAGCTGCCGAAATTTTGGCCGGAGGTGATTGGGTGTTGGACCATGGATTTGGAATGTTGAGAAGATTCTAAGACTGATCCATGAAGGATGTTTGGCCAGATTCTGCCCGGAGCATGGTCATGGCCCGGGGTTAAAGTTTTCCTCGGGCCCTTGGTCGACCGGGCCCGGGCGCTGCTCTCGGCGCAGTCCTTGTTTTCTCAGACTCGGCTCTCGGCGCTCTCGGATGCGGGTGCTCGGCTCTTTCGGCACTGGTCTCGGCACGGGCGCTCGGACCTCCCGGCACGGGTCTCGGCACGGGCGCTCGGCTCTCTCGGCACGGGCGCTCGGCTCTCTCAGCACGGGTGCTCGGTGGGGACCTGGTCTTCTCGGCACTCGGGACTCGGGACTTGGTTCCCGGCACCTCTCGGCAGGGACCTGAGGTCCTCGGTGCTGTGCCTGGGTACCCGGCTGAGCTTTCTCGGTCCTCGACTGGGGTCCTCGGTCCCTGGTTGATTTTTCTCGGTCCCTGACTGGCCCGACTTGACTTGTAATCCATTTTTGGTTTAAGAACCCCCTTTTTAGCTCATTTCTTCTCTAAACCTCAAAATAGCCTGTACAATAAAAATGGAACTAACAAGTAAACGTTGTTAAGACAAAGTGTCTAATTTGGTGCGTTTAACTATCTTAATGAATCATATAAATATGGTCCATCAGCCTCCGATAAGAACTTCCTCCTTTGGTGATGATTCATGTCTTGGGGTATGATTCCACATACCACAAAATTTACCATATCCGCATACCAAGGAAGGGCTTCCGCTTCTACTCTCATTAGTTGCTCTCCGACGAAAGAGTCGTCTACAAGGGTAGTGTCCTCTTTGAGCTCCTCATTTCCCTCAAGCCTAGATAGGTGATCGGTAACTAGATTTTCTACTCCCTTCTTATCTTTGATCTCAATATCAAATTCTTGGAGCAAGAGGATTCACCTTATTAATCTTGGCTTTGAGTCCTTCTTTGACAAGAGATATTTGATGGCCGCGTGGTCGGTGAATACTATTGTTTTTTATCCCACAAGATATGGACGAAACTTGTCGAATGCATACACAATGGCAAGGAGTTCCTTTTCGGTTGTAGAATAATTCATTTGAGCTCCATTTAGGACCTTGCTAGTAAGTGAATGGCATGAAGTTTCTTGTCCACCCTTTGTCCAAGAACCACTCGAATAGCATAATCGCTTGCATCACACATGAGCTCAAAGGGCAAATCCCAATTTGGAGGTTGAATAATAGGAGCCGAGACCAATGTCCTCTTCAACTTCTCAAAGGCCATTAAGCAATCTTCATCAAAATGGAATTTGGTGTCATTGCATAATAGATTTTTCAATGGCCTTGCAATTTTTGAGAAGTCCTTGATGAATCTTCTATAGAAACCGGCATGGCTAAGAAAACTCCTTATGCCTTTAACATCCTTTGGAGGTGGCAATTTCTAGATAACTTCCACTTTAGCCTTATCCACCTCAATACCTCTCCTTGACACCAAGTGTCCAAGCACTATGCCCTCCTGCACCATAAAATGACATTTTTCCCAATTTAGCACAAGATTTGTCTCAATACACCTTTTCAAGACTTTTGCCAAATTGGCCAAGCAATCATCAAACAAGGAACCATAGACAGAAAAATCATCCATAAACACTTCCATAATTTCCTCAATAAAATCTGAAAATATAGCCATCATGCATCTTTGAAATGTGCCCGGTGCATTACAAAGTCCAAAGGGAATTCGCCGATAGGCAAATGTTCCATAGGGACAAGTGAAAGTGGTCTTTTCTTGATCTTGTGGATGAATAGGGATTTGGAAAAATCCACTATATCCATCAAGATAGCAAAAGTAATCATGCTTGGCTAATCTCTCTAACATTTGATCAATAAATGGAAGTGGGAAATGATCTTTCTTAGTGGCCTTATTAAGTTTCCGAAAATCAATGCACATACGCCAACCGGTGACGGTTCTAGTGGGAATCAATTCATTTTTATCATTTTTCACAACCGTCATGCCTCCCTTTTTGGGCACCACATGTATGGGACTTACCCAATTAGAATCCGCAATAGGGAAGATAATTCCCGCATCAAGCATTTTCAAGATTTCCTTCTTAACCACTTCACAAACAATGGGATTAAGTCTCCTAGCATGTTCTCTAGATGGCAAGCTATCATCTTCCAAATTAATTCTATGCATGCACAAACTAGGACTTATCCCCTTCAAATCATCAATAGAATATTCAATGGCACCTTTGTGCTCTCTAATCACATCAAGCAATCTCAAAGTCTCATCATCATTCAAGGAGGCATTCACAATAATGGGCAAAGTAGAAGAATTGGGGCCTAGAAACTCATACCTTAGGCTTGTTGGTAGAGCTTTTAACTCTACTGAACAAGACTCCTTACCTTTGTCGCTTTTAGTTTTCCCTTTTCCCTCGTCGTTCAAGATAGCCCAACAATCAACATGCTCGGGTAGCTCATTATCAAGATCAATAACATGTGTAGGTAATCAAGTAATTCAAAGCCATCAACAAAGTCAATATAATTGCAACTCATGGTAGAACTAGGACTTTTTTGTGCTTTATCTAAATTAAACTCAATTTCCTCATCACCTACTCTCATTGTGATTGAACCCTTAGTCGTGTCAAATATGGCTCCTGCCGTATAGAGGAAAGGTCTCCCTAATAGAATAGGGATCTCCATGTCCTCTTCCATTACTAGCACAACAAAGTCTCCGGGAATGTGAAAGTTCCCTACTTTGACCAGGACGTCCTTAAGAATCCCCCTAGGATATCTTGAGGAGCGGTCCGCGAGCCTCAAGGTCATTTGTGTGGGCATGGGTTCACCAATGTTCAATTTCTTGCATAATGAGTAGGGCATCAAAGATATGCTAGCTCCTAAATCACACATGGCACGCTCTATTTTAACTCCACCAATATAGCATGAGATAGAAAAACTACCGGGGTCTCCTAGCTTTGGCGGCATGTTAGGATGAAAGATGGCGCTACACTCTTCATTGAGGGATATTGAATTAACCTCTTCAATTGTCCTCCTGCACGTAACAATGTCTTTTAGAAAGTGAGCATATGATGGAGCTTGAGTAATTACCTCGGTGAAGGGCAATGTCACATATAGCTTCCTCATCATATCGGCGAACTTCGAGAATTGCTTGTCGTTGCTTTTCTTATTGAGCCTTTGTGGGAAGGGTATAGGCGGTGTGTACGGTTTAAGCTCATCTTTCTCTTTTCCCACTTCTTTCACTTTTTGGGTATCAGGATTAGGGACCTCTTCATCTATATCTTCAATTTCGGCACTAGCTTGGCCTCCAAGATCAAAGGAAACTTTCTTCTTCCTTGGTTGCTCACCCTCTAGCTCTTTTCCACTCCTTAGCGTGACCGCATTGATAAGCTCCCTTTGCCCTTGCTCGGGTCGAGCCGGCAATTTTCCTTGAGCCCTTGTAGATGATTCGGCTTGTTGAGCTATTTGGTTCTCAAGCATCTTGTTGTGAGTTTCTAACCTTTGATTGCATTGCTTAACCTCTTTCAATTCATGCCTCATCTCTTCTTGGGTTGCTAAGAGTTTCGCAAGCATTGCCTCAACACCGGAGGGTTCACTCAAGATTTGTGGAGGAGGGTCAACTTGTTGGTAGGGCCTTTGGGTTTGAGCTTGGTATTGTTGCCCTTGGTTTTGGTTCCTTTGAAGCAAAGTCGGTCCTTGGCTTTGATAGTTGCTCCTAGGTTGGAATTGATTCCTTGGTTAGAAGGCTTGATTATTAAGAGTAGGCTTAGGACCAAACCCGGGAGGTGTAGTTCCAAAGTCGGGACGAGTGGGATTTGTAGTTTTGTAAGAGAAGTTAGGGTGATTCCTCCATCCCGAGGAAAACCTTGGCGTAGTTTGGTTAGCTTGAGAATTTTGGCCTTGAGTGGCGCTAGTGTCATACTCTCTACCTTGGTTTCCACCAACAAAGTTTGCTTCCTCATACCCATATCTATTACCGTCTCTTCGGACCATGGGGCAAGAGTCTGTTTCATGCTCATAAACCTCACAAATGTCACACCCTTGACTCGTTGAGCGATCTTTCTCCGAGTGTTTCAACTTAAACACTTCATCCGAGAGGTTTTCAAAATCTTTCCTTAAGGCTTCGTAGTCACTTGTGCTCACGGCTTTTACCTCATGCCTTTCGCTTTTTCTTCTCGGGTTTCCTCTTTCACTTCCCCACATGAAATAGTTCTTTGTCATCTTCTCGATCACCGCATATCCTTGGGGAGGTTCAAGCTCCATGATAGCTCCTCCCGCGGCGGTATCAAGTGCAAGCCGTGAGGCACCATCAACACCATGATAGAAGGTATGGAAAACGAGGAGGTCGTCCAAGTTGTGATGTGGGCAAAGCCTTTGATACTCCTTATACCTCTCCCAAGCTTCATAAAGTGTTTCCCCATCCATTTGTGAAAAGTTCGTAATTTGATTTCTATAGTACGCCGTCTTGGAAGGAGGAAAGTATTTGTTAAGAAACGCAATGGCAAGCTCCTCCCAAGTGGTAAAGCTATCCGGCGTTTGGCTCCTTAGCCAATCTCTTGCTCTTCCCGTAAGGGAGAAGGGGAATAACCTCAATAGCTTTGCATCTTTGGAAAACCCATTAATTTTGAAGGTGGCACAAACTTCAAGGAATGTGGTCAAATGGGAGTTCGGATCCTCATGGTCTCTTCCCGAGAATTGGTTTGATTGAACCATTTGGATGGTTGAGGTCTTCAAGTCGAAGTCTCGGTTATCCACCGCCGGGACAAGGATGGGAGAACGGTATCCATAGGCATTTGGAGCGGCATAGTCCTTGAGAACCCTTCTAGCTTGAGGGGCTTGTGGTAGTCGAGCGGGAGGTGGAGGGGGAGGAGGAAGTCCATCTCTATCTCCCATGGCTTGATGAATGATTCCTTGAGCGTTCGAGGTAGTTCCTTTGTCTTTGGTTTTCTTACTCCTTGTAGGGTAGGGGTTAACGAATTCTCTTATCGGTTGATTCAAATCTCTATCCACAATTTGAGTGAGCTTCTTTGTCTTAGGTGGCATAAAAGAAATGAACCTACAAGGGGAAAACAAATAAAACAAGTGAGAATATTGCAATAAACTCAAGAAACACAAGTTGCAAAACAAATAAAGAAAAATATGGAATAGTCGAACTTCTAAATGATTTTTCCTAGGGACAATCTAGCCATTACTCCCCGCCAACAGCGCCATTTTGACGTGTAGATTTTTGCATATGTGTCAAAAGAATTTATAAGTTGACCGGTAAGACCGGTGTCGAACCCAAGGGAGCAATTGGATTATACGCTAGGGAAATCAAGTTTTCTATCTCGGCTATTCCTTCGGATCAATTATGAGGTGATTATCAAACAAGAAACAAGTAATGAAATGTTTTCAAGGGGGTTTCAATTCAATTAAAGAGAGTTTTAAGGGATTACCACCCTCCTTAGCAATTTCCCAACGATCATGTACACAAGAGTTAATTTATCTTTAGGGGTTGATTGGTTCAAACCTAGCTTGGACTAGGGTAGACTAACTATCGTGTGATCTATCCTAGTCAAGCCATCTCAATTGGAACCTCACTTTGTCAAGATATTGATTCACTCTATAGCACTATTATCCTTGGAACATCTTCCTAAGGTAATAAATGCTATAGGCATTAAGCTTTAGTTAACCACATACCCATACATTTACTCTCATAAACACTAGGTATGTTCATTTCCACATTATCCAAATCATCACTAAGCTCTTTCAACACTTAGATCACGATTCTAAGGTAAACATGTCACTTAGGCATTTCCTCACACACTTAGCAACATATCATGAATAGAACACCTAGTGAAAATGAAATCAACTCCATAGATTGCAAATAGAATATGTATACATGATCATTGAGTACCAAGGAGGGTTGTAAATCCCTCAAAACACAAGGAGACTACTCACACATCATGTAAGACAACATGATGTGAATAGGGTTTAATGACAACACAAAGAGAATAGAAGAGGAATAGAAATAGGATGATTAGTCCTAGAATCTCCCTTTGATCTTCACTCCTCCTTGGTTGGATGATGATGGATGACTGATGGACCATAATTATATGAATCATAAACACGGTTAAACCCACCAAATTAGACTGTTTGTCTATTTAACTTTTGCTTGTTAGTTCCGATATTTATCTACAGGGTATTTTGGAGCCTAGAGAGAATACACGCTAAGGAGGAGTTTTTACGCTGAAAATATATTACGAGTCATTCCAAGGTCATGACCAGATGCCGACTGAAGAAATCTCAAGATCCTGACGTGGAATCACTCAAAACAAATCCAACTGAAGGGCAACCAAAGTCAGTCCGGAGCTGAATTGGACCGATGGCTTTGGTAAAACTTCACAAAACCTCCTCCACCCTCTTGATGACCGGCGGCTTTAAGGGAAGGGATGAATCATGAGGGGAGGCTCCTCCCCCTCATGACCTACAACCGGCGGCTAATGGAGCTCCCCTTGGATGATGCCATGTGGTTTGATCTAAACCACATCTTCCCTCCTCCCATGGCTATAAATAGAGCCCTCTCATCCCTTGTAAAATCATCCACAATCCTCACAACACTTCACTTATCTCTCTAGACTTTTGGGCACTTTTGTAAGCTTTTGTGTTAAATCTATAATACTCCTGTTGGTTCTTGAGTATTCTAGTAGTTTTTGAGAATACTCCTGTTGGTTCTTGAGTATTCTCCTTTACTTACTGTCTTTCAAAAACCCTCGAGTACTTAGCTATGGTATCCACCTCTATGGATATTCGTAGCTAAACTCTTCATTCGGTTGAAGGGGTGTACTTGTATCATAAAATGTTTTAGGCTATACTCTTAGTGCCTCTTTATATTCAAAACTTGTTATATGTGCCATATATTAGGTCAGAACTTCCAAGGTTGAGTGGATGCTTGAAATGGCAAAGCTCTTCCGTGGGGTTCGTGAACATACTCGGGTAAGTGGATGCTTGAAATGGCAAAGCTTATCTGAGGAGTTCGACCTCTTTTAAACACCATTTGGTTTGATCGGAAATGATTGATCAAATGGATGCACATATGCTATTATACCTTGAAATGGGGTGCTAGTCTAAATAGAACAAGTGCTCTACGACCTTGAAATGGGCTAGACAGTGTGTGCAAATCGAGCGCTTGAAATGGTCTTGATACACGTTTGAATACTTAGTTGGTCACTAAGGGTCAATGATAAACAGGCTATGATACAAGGCCCCCGAAACCGAATGCTTTCCTTAGATTTAAACACCACCTGCATTTACTTTCTTAGTATAAACTGCTTTATCAACTGCTGACGTTCCCGAAGACTTGCTGATCACGCATCACTCACTATAAGTCTTCTCTTTTATTTTCAGTATTTACTTTTCTGTTATTTACTTTTCCGCACTAAAAACCAAAACCAACCAACCAACCAATCACTTAGTTGTTAGCATTAAAACCTCAATCAACCTAAAAACATGCTCCCTCGCTGTACAAATCCCTCAAAGAACAGCTTATCCCCCTAATTCCCTTGGGTTCGACCCCTACTTACCACTTGCTACCCAGTAGTGAAGTCGCGAGTAGCGGACTTATAAATTTATTCTTGACGTTTGCACATGACGACTATGCATCCATCAAAATTGGCACCGTTTCCGGGGAATTAGTTAATTAATCGGATAAGTTCTTTGAATCGATACTCGCTTCAAAACAACCATGTCTCACGAAGGAAGCCACGATAACTACTATGGGGATGACAACTACCGTGCACCTACTATGGGAGAACTCAATGCCCCAGATTTCACAACGCAGACGTGGTGCATTTGCGAGGGCCCTGAAGTAGAAAACATTGCCGTCGACATGTCTGTGGTCCACAATTTGCCAAAGTTCTCCGGAACTAATGGAGAATCAGCAATGACTCATCTCCAATGCTTACATGGCACTTTCCAAATTCTAAAGCCCAATCGAGTGAATATAGATGACTTCAAGTTGAAAGCATTCTATTTTTCCCTCATTGACTCGGCAATCGACTGGTTCCTTTCATTACCTTCGGGAAGCATCAGAACTTGGGTTCAGATGCAAGGGAAATTCCTGGACAAATACTACCCAGCGACAAAAGCAATGCAAGTAAGAAGGCAACTGCAGGACATAAGGCAGGAACCTAACGAAACCATGTACGACTACCTGGAGAAATTCAACCACCTGGAAAGGAGCTGCTGCACTCTTGGACTACCCGAGAAGCTCATCATCGAGTACCTGATTAATGGACTAACTGAGTTAGACAAAAAGCTCCTAGACGCCTCAGCTGGAGGATCCATGATGAATCTATCGTTAAGTAGCATAAGGGATCTCATCACCAAGGTTGCTGAAAATGCTCGGTTTAGAGAGGAGACTACTCGTCAAGATGAATTCTTCCGAACAAAAAACGTATCACGAGCCGAGACATCAGTAAACTCCATGCCAGAAGAGATGAGACAAATGAAGGAAATGATGATGCAGCTCTTACAAAAGCAGACAGTTCAAGTAAGACCTTGCGAGTTTTGTGGCTCTACGGACCACAAGACTGATGCATGCCCAACTATGATCGAAAGTCAACCCAGCGGAGGCCAATACAGTAGGAGGATATCAAGGATACAATGACAACGAAAAAAACAAACCAAGCTGACAGTATAATAAAGCAACCAACCCGAGCTGGCATAACAACAGCTATTCTCAAGAAGAAACACAACCAGCTGTCCCTCAACTAGCCCAGTCATTCTATCAACCGATCCACCAACAGTACAACCAGGACGCCCCACCAGCAGGCCAGTACCAAGCAAACTCGAGCAATCATCAAGGACCAAACAAGTCACTTGAGGACATGATAACGCAATTGTCAGGGGAATGTGTAGCAGTTGAGCACTACTATGCATCAAAACCAAGCCGAAACAAAGGGAGAATTATCGGACTTGAAGAATCACATCTCCCAACTCGCTGCCTCAATGTCCGCACTCGCTAATGAGCCCGGCAGACTCCTTTCACAAACCATTCAAATCATGCAGGAAGATGTGAATGCCTTGACTCTTAGGAGTGGAAAAACGCTTGTCGACAAACCTTTGGAGCAAGAGGAGAACAAAGACCCAAGGTTGCCCGGAGAAGAGAAAATGAGGCCCGAATCTCTCAAAACTCTAGAGGATGATGCGGCCAATAAAGACGACGACATATTTGAGGAAGAGCGGGACGTAACCGAAGAAGAAGAGAATACGTCCAAGGAACACAGGCCTAACCCGGTGCCCAGAACCGAAACCCCTAAAATCAGCGCAACACTACCATTTCCAGTACCGGCTCGCGTGCAAAAATAACATGTCATGGATGAGGACGTATTTGATTTGTTCAGCAAGGTCGAAATCAACATCCCCCTTTTGGAAGCCATCAAGCAAATTCCTCGGTATGCCAAGTTTTGAAAAGAACTTTGCACCAACCGGAGGAAGAGTAATAGATACGATCAAGAGCTGATGAGTAGAAACGTGTCGGCCGTCATACAATGAAAAGTGCCCCCCAAATGTGGAGATCCAGGAACTTACACCATTCCATGCACAATTGGCAACATCAGGATCGAGAATTGCATGCTAGACCTTGGAGCATCAATCAATGTTCTTCCCTTCTCTATCTACTCATGTCTTAAGATTGGACCGCTCAAACCCACCGGTCTCACTATTCAACTAGCAGATCGGTCATGCAAACAGCTCGAGGGAAAAATAGAAGACGTCCTAGTTCAAGTAGGCAAATTAGTGTTTCCAGCAGACTTCTACGTCTTAAAATGGAGAATGGCGGGCCAACAGACCATGCACCCATCCTTCTCGGCTGTCCATTTCTCAAAACATCAAAAATGAAGATAGACTGTGGAAGTGGAATGCTCTCAATGGAAGTAGAAGGAGAAGTCTTCAGCTTTGACATATTCCGAGCAATGAAGCACCCTATGGAATTCGAGGAAGTACACGCTCTCGATGCTTTGGACGACCTGGTCCAAGAAATTCAACCAGAACTAAGAGCAGATCCCTTAGAAGCCATACTCAACGGAGCCGAAGGCTCATACGAATTAACCAAAGACTTACATGAAACGGTGGCCCACTTGACAATCTCGGAGCCTCTTACACCAGAATATGAAGTCAACGAGGTAAAATTATTCAAATCGAATACTTTTCTACCCTCGGTGATGCAAGCCCCCAAAATAGAATTGAAGCCCCTGCCTGGACATCTGAAATACGCCTTCCTAGGGGATAATGACACACTCCCAATAATCATCAAGAGTGTCTTGGAAGCAGGCCAGGAACAAAGTTTGATAAAAGTACTAAGACAGCACAAGTTGGCTATTGGATGGACTCTAACCGACTTGAGAGGAGTTAGCCCAGCGGTATGTATGCACCGTATTCTACTTGAGGACAGGGCAAAGCCATCAAGAGAGCCTCAACGACGACTCAACCCAATCATGATGGAGATCGTCCAAAAGGAAATACAAAAGCTACTAGATGCGGACGTTATCTACCCCATATCAGATAGTCAATGGGTGAGTCCTGTCCACGTGGTCCCGAAGAAAAGTGGGATCACGGTCGAGGAAGATGCCGAAGGAAAAATGGTAACAACAAGGGTCAAGAACGGCTGGAGAATGTGCATCGACTACAGGAAATTATACGCCGTCACAAGAAAAGACCATTTCCCTCTGCCATTCATCGATCAAATGCTAGACCGACTGGCAGGCAAGCCATATTTCTGCTTCTTGGACGGGTTCTCAGGATACTACCAGATCCCCATAGCACCTGAGGACCAAGAGAAGACTACATTCACCTGCCCATTCGGTACATTCGCCTTCAGAAGAATGTCGTTCGGCCTATGCAATGCCCCGGGAACTTTTCAAAGGGTAGTAACCAGCATCTTTTCAGACATGATCAGGGAATTCATTGAAGTCTTCATGGACGACTTCACCATCTATGGCAATACATTCGACGCTTGCCTAGATAACTTGAGCACGGTTCTGGCACAATGTGTCTCAATGAACCTCGTGCTCAATTATGAGAAATGCCACTTCATGGTAACTCATGGAGTAGTCTTAGGGCACGTCGTCTCACAAGAAGGCATAGAGGTGGATAAATCTAAAATAAACCTGATCATGACTCTACCATACCCCTCCACTGTCCGAGACATCCAATCCTTCCTTGGGCATGCGGGATTCTACCGACGATTCATCAAGGACTTCTCCAAAAAGGCTTTGCCTCTATCCACTCTCCTCCAAAAAGAAGTTCCTTTTGAATTCACCAATACATGCAAGGAAGCCTTTGATGAGCTCAAAAAGGCCCTCACTAGCACACCCGTCATCCAAACTCCGGATTGGAAAAAACCATTTGAGATCATGTGCGACGCAAGCGACTTTGCTGTGGGAGCAGTTCTCGGCCAAAAGATTGACAAGAAAGCGGGTGTGATCTACTACGCCTCATGAACCCTAGATCCTGCCCAACGGAACTACTCCACCACCGAGAAGGAACTCCTGGCAGTAGTATTCGCTCTGGAAAAATTTAGATCTTATTTGCTTGGAGCAAAAGTGATAGTTTATTCTGACCATGCTGCCATCCGTTACCTAATGAAGAAAAAGGAGGCCAAGCCAAGGCTCATTCGGTGGATCTTGCTACTGCAAGAATTCGATGTGGAAATAAGGGACAAAAAGGGGATCGAGAATACTGTGGCCGATCACCTAAGTAGGATTGTCCGAAAGGAAGAAGAAGGGCACATAACTGAGTCATTTCCAGACGAGCATCTCTATGCAGTCTCAACCAAGGTGCCATGGTACGCCTCAATCGTCAACTACCTTGTAGGAGGAACATTTCCTCCTTTTACTAAAGCACAATGCATGAAACTTAGACATGATGCTAAACAATATTTATGGGATGATCCTTATTTATGGAAAATAGGAGCAGATCAAATACTTAGGAGATGCATCCCCGATAATGAAATAGCTTCTGTTATTAGCTTTTGCCATGAGTTTCCATGTGGAGGACACTTCGGGCCTAGGAGAATCGCTAGAAAAATCTTAGATAGCGGTTTTTTCTGGCCAAGTATATTTAGAGATGCCTATAAAAAGTGTAAAAAATGCGATAAGTGTCAAAGAGTAGGAAATGTGTCAGCTAGAAGTGAAATGCCTCAAGTACCCATTTTAGTCAACGATGTTTTTGACATTTGGAGTCTTGATTTTATGGGACCATTTCCAGTTTCATGCGGTTATACTTACATTTTAGTTGCTGTAGATTATGTGTCAAAATGGGTAGAAGCCAAGGCCACAAGGTGCGACGATGCAAAGACTGTCATAGAATTTTTGCGCACTAACCTGTTTTGTAGGTACGGGGTACCCAAGGCCATAATAACGACCAAGGAACTCATTTCTGCAACCGCATGATGGCTGCTACCTTAAAACGCTACCATGTTCACCACCGGACATCCACGGCATATCACCCCCAATCCAATGGTCAATCGGAGATCTCAAACCGCGAAATCAAAGGAATTTTAGAAAAAATGGTAAAACCGGGCAGGAAAGATTGGAGTCAGAGGCTAGATGAAGCTCTTTGGGCTTATCAGACGGCATACAAGACGCCAATTGGAACCTCCCCCTTTCGGCTTGTTTATGGAAAGACATGCCACCTTCTGGTGGAATTAGAACATAAAGCCTATTGGGCGCTCAAGCATTGCAATCCAGATTTAAAAGCTGCAGGCCTGGATAGGAAGCTTAATCTGTGTGAGCTTGAGGAATTGCGGCTTGAGGCCTATGAAGGGCAAACGGACTACAAAGCGCGGACCAAATTGTATCATGACAAATTCATCCTCCGACGCTCATTTGAGGAGGGACAACAAGTGCTGGTCTTTTCCTCGCGACAGAAATTGATGCCCTGGAAGCTTAAATCTAGATGGACCGGCCCTTTCACAATAACTAAGGTATTCAACCATGGGGCAATTGAGTTAGAAAGTCCAAACGATGGAAGCAGGTTCACAGTGAATGGGCAGCGGGTCAAACATTACCATGGCGAGGTCAGCTTGATAACACAGAAATTCGACCTGAGCCACCCATGGGATCCAAACAAGTGATCCAGGAATGAGGTATCGTCGAGCTAACGACGTTAAACAAATGCACTGGTCGGGAGGTAACCCGACATCTATCTTACTTTTAGTCATTTAATTTCTGTCATTTAGTTTTTTGCCTTAAATCATTCTCACCTTTCCTGTATATATTTGCTTGCATAAACTTTTGAACTAAGTCATGCTGTGAGGCACGCCTTCGTTCAAAAGTGTGGGGTGAGAACCGCCTGTGTACATAACATGTTTTTCTTTTCCTTTTCCCTTAATACTATCTTTTTGAAAATATGAACTTGAGAATGTGAAAAAGATAGATCATAATTCATGCATTAACCTTGTGAAAATTCAACTGTTTAAAAACTTAGATAAACTATGGATGTGGAGTTGACATAAACTGCCCTAGAGAGGCTTGGCAAGCACTCGAAGGATCGAATCTAACTATATGGTTTTCGAAGTCAGTGGAGGCTGCACTTCGGGTTTCAGTTGAGTCAGAAGTCATCTCCGCCATGCAGCGTTTATGCAGAAAAAAGGCGGGACGGGAATCAAACCGTCCTATCTCTAGTCAGAGTAGCCGGGAAAATAAATGAGCGACCCTCATTTTGACTCGCGCGAAACGGCAAGGATGAGAGAGAGCGGGGAGGTATTTCCATATGCTCGCGGGCAATGATTGGACCTCCCAAAAAAGGCTTGAGAAAATGGACTAGCAAGCCACAAAAAGGCAAAAGCTCAAAGAAGCAAATCAAGAGGCCAAAGGCCCAAAATTGTGAAGGTTTTAACCGAACAAAAAGTGAAGTACTCAAAGAGTCAAATCAAAGGCCAAAGGCCGATTCACTACAAAAAAAGCTGTCCCTCGCCAAAAAGAAAATCAAAAAGGCTCAACTCAGTGAAACCCGAACCGAATCACGTGCTAGAGAAAGCTACAAGGAAACCATATAGTGCGAGACGGTCCCGAGAATGCAGTCCAGGAGCCTAAAAAGGGCTATCTCCCGAAACATCCGAATTAATTTGCATCTCAGCACGGAGGTACAAGTATCAAGTTTCTTCTATTTATTTACACAGTTCAATTTGGTAATAAGTAGTAATGCATGAATTAGGATAAATCTAGTCCCACAATCTTACCTTCATATTTTAAAAGCTTACTTAGTGTGCCGCCCTTTAATAGCATTGTTCGGGACGAACAACTAAAAGTGTGGGGTGATCTGATGGACCATAATTATACGAATCATAAACACAGTTAAACCCACCAAATTAGACAGTTTGTCTATTTAACTTTTGCTTGTTAGTTCCGATATTTATCTACAGGGTATTTTGGAGCCTAGAGAGAATACACGCTAAGGAGGAGTTTTTACGCTGAAAATATATTACGAGTCATTCAAAGGTCACGACCAGATGCTGACTGAAGAAATCTCAAGATCCTGACGTGGAATCACTCAAAACAAATCCAACCGAAGGGCAACCAAAGTCAGTCCGGAGCTGAATTGGACCAATGGCTTTGGAAAAACTTCACAAACCCACACAAAACCTCCTCCACCCTCTTGATGACCGGCGGCTTTAAGGGAAGGGATGAGTCATGAGGGGAGGCTCCTCCCCCTCATGACCTACAACCGGCGGCTAATGGAGCTCCCCTTGGATGATGCCATGTGGTTTGATCTAAACCACATCTTCCCTCCTCCCATGGCTATAAATAGAGCCCTCTCATCCCTTGTAAAATCATCCACAATCCTCACAACACTTCACTTATCTCTCTAGACTTTTGGGCACTTTTGTAAGCTTTTGTGTTAAATCTATAATACTCCTGTTGGTTCTTGAGTATTCTAGTAGTTTTTGAGAATACTCCTGTTGGTTCTTGAGTATTCTCCTTTACTTACTGTCTTTCAAAAACCCTCGAGTACTTAGCTATGGTATCCACCTCTATGGATATTCGTAGCTAAACTCTTCATTCGGTTGAAGGGGTGTACTTGTATCATAAAATGTTTTAGGCTATACTCTTAGTGCCTCTTTGTATTCAAAACTTGTTATATGTGCCATATATTAGGTCAGAACTTCCAAGGTTGAGTGGATGCTTGAAATGGCAAAGCTCTTCCGTGGGGTTCGTGAACATACTCGGGTAAGTGGATGCTTGAAATGGCAAAGCTTATCTGAGGAGTTCGACCTCTTTTAAACACCATTTGGTTTGATCGGAAATGATTGATCAAATGGATGCACATAGGCTAGTATACCTTGAAATGGGGTGCTAGTCTAAATAGAACAAGTGCTCTACGACCTTGAAATGGGCTAAACAGTGTGTGCAAATCGAGCGCTTGAAATGGCCTTGATAAACGTTTGAATACTTAGTTGGTCACTAAGGGTCAATGATAAACAGGCTATGATACAAGGCCCCCGAAACCGAATGCTTTCCTTAGATTTAAACACCACCTGCATTTACTTTCTTAGTATAAACTGCTTTATCAACTGCTGACGTTCCTGAAGACTTGCTGATCACGCATCACTCGCTGTAAGTCTTCTCTTTTATTTTCAGTATTTACTTTTCTGTCATTTACTAAAAACCAAAACCAACCAACCAATCACTTAGTTGTTAGCATTAAAACCTCAATCAACCTAAAAACACGCTCCCTCGCTGTACAAATCCCTCAAAGAACAGCTTATCCCCCTAATTCCCTTGGGTTCGAACCCTACTTACCACTTGCTACCCAGTAGTGAAGTCGCGAGTAGCGGACTTATAAATTTATTCTTGATGTTTGCACACGACGACTGTGCATCCATCAATGACCTTGATTTGATCTCTTTTCCTTGTCTTTTTCCCCCAAGATGACAGATGCCTAGGTCAAAATTGCCTCTTTCTATTTATAGGCTCGGCAGAAATTTCGCACTGTAGCAGGTCCACCCGGGCGGGTGGACAGGGCCTTCGGATCTCACCCGGTCGGGTGGAGCAGGGAGAAATTAGTCGATTTTGAGATGCTTGTCCACCCGGTCGGGTTGACCCGACCGGCTCGAATGATGCTTGATGGATGCCTTCTGAGATCTTTGGCCACCCGGTCGGGTGGTCAGTTGACCCGACCGGTTGGGCTCCAACTCAGACCACTTTCTGCTTTAATTCTTTGATTTTTCCCGAGTTTTTATATTTTGGCTTTGACACTGAGATATCTTGTTTTGTCCCTGAAATGTACGAAAAGAGATGAAAATGACATCGAATTATCGCCGGAAACAAACTAAAGCTATAGTGAAAACGAGTACTAATAAGTCAAAAACTCGACTTATGAAAAGGTCTTTTTAGGTGAGAAATTATCTCATCCTTTCATCTTAATTCATCTAGGGTCAGAATTAAAGCTGATTTTATTTTAAATTCATAATTATATTAAGATTAATTAGTGATAAAGGGCAAATTTGGCCAAACAATATATCAAATACAACCCTAATCTCGTTCTCGTCAGATCCCAGAAGTCGGTAGTCGATAAATTCTTCCGCCACCCGCTTTACAACCGCTACGTCAAGCGGACCAACAAGTTCATGACGCACGATGAGAACAACCTCTGCAACATTGCAGGCCGTGGGAAGCTCGATCCTTCCAGGCCGCTCAGCAAGCACAAGCGTTGGGTTTTCACTGAGATTCTCAAGACCGCGCGCATATACACGCCGCCATCGAGTAATGAATTGGCTAAGCAGGCTTGAATTTCGTGAAAATGTTCACTGTGATAAACTTGTAAACTGTTTCATGGAAACAGATTATTAGGTTTTTCAAAAAATAAAAACATTTGAAAAATCTTTTTAAAAAAAGTGCAGCTGTTGATGAGGTCTAAAAAATAAGAAGATTAAAATGCGTAGTTATTAAATCAGAATTCGTATTTTTTAATTTGGGGTATTTTCCGACTAAAATGCGTAGCAATTACAAACAAAATTCATAACAGTCACTATGATTGCTACGAATTTTAAACAGAAAGCTACGCATTATAAATGTATGGTTATCAGAAATTACATATGTACGCATTTTAACTAAAAAGCTACGCATTATAAAAAAGGTTATGTTACTTTGCGGAGTGTATAATTCGTACGTTTAAAAGCATAATATTTATAGCTACGGAGATAAAATGCGTAGTATATTTCTGGCAAATGAATCATAATGCGTAGCTTTCCTATGTTACTTTTTTTTTCTAGTACAAAATTAGTGCTTTAACCCGATACGAATTATATATATGTTGACAGCTACAAATTATAAATGTCGTTGCAATGTGCGATTCCACTACGCATTATATGTAAAAGACTACGAATTATGTTAACTAGACAACGAATTATGTGAACAACACTACGCATAATATGAACTAGACTACGAATTTTAACTAGAAAGCTTTGCATTATAAAAATGGGGTAAATGACAGGCTTCGAATTTTAATTAAAATGCTACGCAACACACACGCAACAATGAGAAGCAACCGTGCTAGTATTTCTTGTTGGAAATGCTAAATGAGTTTATTTTCATAGAAGTTGTCGTTGATGGATCCATCTTTGGGAACAATTTTGTAGCAATAACAGCTCTTCATGCCTTGCTGGTTCCTGTAGCATTCAAGGACGAGAGCAATACTACTTTTCATGAGTAGAACCACAACACCACCAACAAGCCAAAAATTCATGACAACCTAATGGTTTCTTGATGTTCTTCTTCACGTTGATGACTTCTTCAGCGTCATCTAGAACCAAGTTCATATACTCGTCAAAACCTTGTGCAACCATGAATTAAGCAGTCAGTACAACACACTAAAAGTAACAGCATACAATATAAAAGGCAAAACATGATATGATGATAACTCTTGAGTTCATACTAGCAACAGTAGCACCAAAATGATGCTATTTATACGCAGATTTTAACTAATTATGTAGTAGTTTTCAACTACAAACTAAGGGGGTGTTCTTTTCAGTTCAAATTGAGCTGACTTCAACTGTGTCAGTGATGGGATACTGAAGGCGAGGGCTACAGGAGATGATCATACACACACAGCTCGTGACGTGCATGAGGAAGGAACACCAGATACAACTGTGCTGCCGCGTAGAGGATCTCGGCTCAAGGAAGCTTCTAGGCATTATCCAGCTAACGAATTCGTACTGAAGAATTAGTTAGGGTGTCAGTGAATGACGACATTCCCATGGCAGGCAATACTGCAGTGTAGTATAAAGGCAGTGATTGGCATGAATTGTAAGGCAACAAATCAATAACAATTATCTTCCTTCTCCTATATTCTCTTCTCCCCCTTTCTCTCTTCACCCTTCCTCCATCAGTCAGTACATAACTTCAGCTTTTCGATGGGAAAAAAGAGTTGTACTCTATCAACCTAGACTAATACTCAATAATAAGTTACGCTGCAAAGAACATTCCCCGATATAAGTAACACAGAAGCAGCAAGCAACAATCTGCACTTATCAAAAGTAAAACAAAACCACGGTACGTCTAGTTGTGACGACAAATGAATAGCACATGTTTTTGCCCACAAACAGTCATCAAGGGTCAAAGGAACCATATATATCATCAGTGGCGGTGCCAGGGGGCTGGACCCCTCTCAATTTTTGCAAAAAATTGCCTTCCATTAGGTTTCGATCCCCAGTCTACACGCATGTAAGTCTCTCTTCTACCAAGTGAGCTTTAAAGGATATATGTTTTGTTTAGCAAAGAGTAACATTTAGTATTTGAAGTTGATTATTTGATTTAATATCTCAATTAAGTATGTTTGATTACTTAATGGCACTCAACTCTGCATTATTTAGATCTACGTTAACTTATTTTTTAGCAACTAAGTTATAAAACAAAATAAAATACGTATTTATTAATTAAAATAAACTCCAATTAATTTAAATTCTATTATTAATAATTAATATGTAATTTATATTTAAAAAATTGATCGCGCTCAAATAAATTTTTTTTTGGGACCCCCTCTCCAGAGGCGCTGGATCCGCCACTGTATATCATCGTGGATAAATTTTAGAAGACAATTGTGACACCATCTTATGCCCAAGACACAGATGCAGAGAACACACACCAGTGATTCCTAAGATAACTAATGTTGCTTAGCCCTTACTCTCAAAGAGGTAGTGAATATCTAGTACAGATACATAAAAAAGGTAATGTGTAAGTAAATACATGGCCAATTTAGAGGCTTTTCATGATCACTGCATTCTAAAACCGTACAACATATTCACATTAATATACTCTCTGTTAGAACTAAATTACTGAAATCAACAGTAATATATCCAGGATCGTAAACTCAAATCAGATTAAAAAGAACGTACCGTTAGAACCTTGAATCTGCGTAAGCGTAAGACGTACATGGGTACACCGGATTAGGTCTTCAAGTCCTGCCACCAGAGTCATCTAAGCTTTTCCACTGAGAGGGCAAGAAAAGCTGTCGCCGTTTTGATGTGGTGGACTGGGGACCATAAACCATATAAATAGTGGTGTGCTAGGGCAACCGATATTGTCATAATTACCTTTCCGCCTCTCATAACAAGATAATTACCAGATGATATCTACACATTAACCCTCATGACATTATATCCATAAGCCAATATAAATCACAACTAGACCACTTTAGTTAGGCTTATTTAAATGATAGCACATACATTCATTTTATTTACATGTGTGACTCTACATAATTGGTTAATTTACAAAATTAACCCAACAATCTCCCACTGGGTCACATGTGTAAATAATAAATGTATAACAAAAGTGAGCTCAAAACTGCTATCATATCATAAAGGTATATCTCATATCCGGTCCATTAACTATGCTGACATGGGATCAAGGCGGTCTTCTTATGCATCATCGATACTCGACCGAGCTTGTCACGGATGCCAACATAATTAAATGACATGGATTCATCATGAGTGTGCAGCATGGAAATTACATGAACTGTGACCTTACATGTCCAACTAGTCCTAAAGCGAGATCAACAACATTACACAGAATGCGTACTAGCAACAAAAGTTCTGCAAAACATAATTCGATAGTATAGATAAAATCTATATCTAACATAGAGCGGCGCACAAGACAAACTCCCACTGAATATGAATATCCTCAAATAAGGTTACTCGCATATGATCAGTATGCCACTGAAAGACCTCGGATAGTAATCCCTTTTATTAAACGGATCCGCAATGGAGTCTGTTACAAAATGCTCTATATGTTCACTCTGTATCTCTTAATTACAACTAGCATACTGATATCAATGTTATCACATTGACTATCTCTAGTTGCTAATGGAATATGGTATAATAAAATTTGTCACATATCAATATCCACGGTCTTTCGCAACACGAAATCAGAAGTTTTATAGTGACAATAAATACAAACCATATTTGTTAATTAATGCCTCAAATATGGTATCCAAAACTGACATATTAATAATTAGATTAATCATAATCTTATTAGGCATCATATTGGAGTCGGTAACAAAAGTGATCTCTAACAAATCTGACATCCAACACTTAGAACATGTTCGTCACATGTTCTTTAGATAATGAATTCAATAGTGAATTCCTCAAATATCTGCACAACATTAGCACGTATGTAACTTCCGAATGCATACAAACTTCAACAAGTAAATGAGACCACACATGTCTCAATTGCGAATGTGTGTACCACAAGTTCCATAATGTAAGAAAATCATATCTCACTCCCACTGAAGCGTGGTATACACACCAGCCATAATTTGTGTTTCATCTTTAAACCAGCAAGATGACAACACAATAAACATGAATATCACCAACTAAAAAAACATACAACAAATCGTATCTGACTTAAAAGTCATAATACATATTTTTTGAGGTAGTTGAGTTTGTCCTACTGAAATAATTTGACTGGAGAACAAATAGACATTGTCTTATGATTGATTATCCCGAGCATGCATGCAAATTTAATCAGTCGCCTCGTAATAAGAGACAATTTTCTCTTCAATGACAATGTCCCAACCATATCTCCCCCAAACTCAATTTCTTCAAGAAATATGAGAGTCAAAATCTCACCTACCAAAATATGAATTTCAACGTCTTTAAATCTCATACATCATATATGAAATTTAAGACCATAAGGAAATTCAACAACAAATTTGTATGCACTTTCAAAAGGATGATATTCAATACACAATTGTGCAATGAAGTACCAAAATGTCGCAGATATTTCTCAAAACAGAGAATAAGTCAAACCAATAAACATGCTCACCAACACCATAATCATGCATGTCATAGACTATGCATTAAATAAAATAAGATTTAAAAGCATATCATGACATTCACAAGATATCGGCACACATTAATAACAAGTCGGAGGACAGTGGTATTAACTGTAAGTGATATCTTGTTACAGTGAATAAATATTGGCGATAAGGTGATATCAAATAATAAACCATCGGAGGATGGATTTATTATTCACATCAAAAACTAAAGATCATCAACTATTTATCACTAAGTACGTCTGCAACTACATTAAATATTGACTTCCGGAGGGTCTATCAATATTCAAACAAGCTACACACATCCGATATAATAGACCGTGCCAACCTACGCGGATACGTCACGGAGGTGATCGTGTTTTCCGTTTCAACAGACAGATGTAAAATACCGGTCCTCAGTAGAAATGTCAAATTTAGAGACTAAATCTCAAGTGGTGTTGGGTTTCCAAAGAAGTTCATGATTCCAAACAATAGGACAGAACAAGATCAGTAGAGACAAGTCTGTCGATTTAACTGAACCATTACATAAACCAAAACTTTAAAAGCAGAGATAATGACATTCACAAGATACCAGACACTATTAATAGCATGTCGGAGGACTATGGTATTAATTGCAAGGGCATCTTGTTCGGTGATCAAACATTGACGATAACTCGATAAGGGATGTCAAATAATAAACCATCGGAGGATGGATTTACTATTCACATCAAAATACTAAAGATCGTCACACGTTTATCACCACGGGTATGTATGCAGTCACGCTGAATACTAATGTGCGGAGACCTAAATTAGTATCCTTGTAAATTACACACATGTATCCTAACATAAGAAATAAGGCAGTCTCTACGGATATGCCACGGAGGTGGTCATGTATTCCGCTTAGAACAACCCATTTATTATGTCATCCCAAATGTCGAATGTCTTATCATGCAAGTAAAGTCTCAATTGTAATGTTAGTTCCTCTCAATAATGGTTCCAAACAAGAGGGCAATCTTAGCCAGCAAAATTGACCATAAATGACTGAACCAGCCTGAACTAAACAATCAGACCGACTTTCATTAATTGGTAGAAAACCAAATTGAACCAACATACAATTTGTCAATAAAATTTCAATTGATCTGATGTTCAATTGAACCAAAATTTTGACCGATCTAAATTAGATCAAACCAAAATTGCATCAATATACAATTTATCATCCGAACCATAGTTCACCAAAAGTTGATCAAAGTCAAAATTCAACCAAAGTTGACGGAATTCAAATTTTAACTAAGGTGACCACAAATGGACCGAAGTCAGGTTTCAACTAAAGTTGATCACAAGTTGATCGAATGTCAAAAAACTCAACTAAAGCTGACTCAAGCTGACAAAATCATATTTCAACTAAAGTTGATCACAAGTTGATTGATGTCAAAGGCTCAACTAAAGTTGACTCAAGTTTACCAGTGTCAAAATTCAACCATAGTTGACTAACGATTCACCAAATTTGATCAATTTTATTGAATCGAAATTCCATATCAGATTGATGTCCCAAGTCGGTACTAAACCGATTAAACCAATCTCATTGAAAACTCATATCAAACTAGATTGGTTTCTCAAGACGATAAGTAATCGTATTAAACCAATCACATTGAACCACAATTCAAAATCACAATAGATTGGTTTCAAAAGTCGGTATAAACCAAGTTAAACCAATATCATTGAGCTGAAATTTAATATCACTCTAAATTGGTATCGTAAGTCGGTATAAAACCGAGTTAAACCAATCTCATGGAATCAATATTAAATATCACACTAGTTTGGTTTCATAAGGCGATATATAATCGTAGTAAACCAATCTAATTGAACCAGGATCCATGTCAGACTAGATTGGTTACTCAAGACGATAAAGAATCGTATTTAACCAATCTATCTGAACATAAATCCATACTGAACCGATCCACCAATTTTGAATAGGATCAAATCAAACTGGAATAAATGGGATCGGTATGAACCGAAACATTTAAACCTTATCATTCCAATAGTGACTTTTGATTGATTTATGAAACCGGAATAAACTGTATTAAATCAATCCAAAACACAATGGTTCAATATCCACATCGATTGATTCACTCAACTAGCACAAACTGCATTGAATCAATCCAACCATAACGGTTCTATATATAAAATTGATTGAGTCACCAAATCGGAATTAACCGCTTTGAATCAATCAATTAAACTGGAATTTCACCAGAACGGTTCAATATCGAAATTGATTGATCCACTAGTCGGAATTAACCGCATCGAATCAATCCATTAAACTGGAATTTCACCAAAACGATTTAATATTTGAATCAACTAGAACTGAATCCATCTCAATTATGATCAATTGAACACAATTGAATCCACAAAATAATATGATTCAAAATTGGATAGTTTACCTTACATATGTGATTTTGTCCAGCTTCTGTAAGCCTTTGTTGCCTTTGTTTGCCTTTCTAGGCAGTTTTCACTAGGCCTGGGCTCGGGTCGGTTCGGGCCGAAAATTTCCAAAAATTGACCCGGAACCCGAACTTTCGGTTCGGTTCGGGTTCGGGCTTTTTAAAACACCAATCCGAGTAAAACCCGATTTTCGGGCTTCGGGCCGGGTTCGGGCTTTTCGGGCCAAATTCGGGCCAAAATTCAGGCCAAATTTTGGGCTTTTTCGAGCTTTTTTCAGGCTTTTTTTGGGCTTCGGTCTATTTTCGGGCTTTTTCGAGCTTTTTTCGGGCTTCGGTCTATTTTCGGGCTTTCGGTCCTTGGTAAAATACAGACCGAGACCGAACCGAACTGGTCCAATCGGTTCGGTCTATTTTCGGGCTTTTTTCGGTCCCATCGATTCGGGCTTTTTCGGTTCGGTTCGGTTCGAGCTTCGGGTTTTTTTCGCCCAGACCTAGTTTTCACTATCAAAAAAAATTTAAACTAAAATCGAACCTGAACCGGTCCAAACTATGAGTCGAAGTCTCCAAGAGATGCCTCCAGCACCTCGACCAATTACGGTTTATTGTTTTCCATAACTCATGACGCAGCAGCCACTTGCTGTGTACTCGGTTTTAGAATGAAAGAAAAAATATCTAGCGCAGCCGCAGCACCCAAATCCCAGTCCATCAATGTCGATTTTGGTGGGCCGCATCCGAAGCTTCTCAAACACGCCTCTGTTTTGGAGAGCCAAATAACCATCTCCATGTGACCAATAAAACTCGCAATTCCATTCAAAACGACTCGATGGGAGTGTCAATGCTCCAGCCACATAATCTTGGATTGAAACAAGCGAGTCATTCAATATTGCACAGTAAAGTCGCCTTTCATTCCCAACCTCCGTCAAAGTGGTGCAGCGAGAACTTTCCACATTCTGTGGTGGATCTTGACATGTAGAAGTAAATAACATGTTGATGGCTTGAGCATTGAATCCACCAACAGCTCCAGACAAGGCAGGCCCAACAAGGTTTATGAAAAACAAAAGTGGTGGACTGTTGTAGTCCCAAACTTCACTGTAGGTGTTGATATAAGAAGAAGAAGCAGCATCAGAAGCATGGTCTTCTTCATCCGATGTCAGCAGAAAGGATCCAGGATCGTAAAATTACTGAAATCAACAGTAATATAACCAGGATCGTAAATTCAAATCAGATTAAAGAGAACGTACCGTTAGAACCTTGAATCTGCAAAAGCGTAAGACGTACATGGGTACACCGGATTAGGTTTTCCAGTCCTGCCACCAGAGTCATCTATGCTTTTTCCACCGAGAGGGCAAGAAAAGATGTCGTCTTTTCGATGTGGTGGACTGGGGACCATAACCCATATAAATAGTAGTGTGCTAGGGCAACCACTATTGTCATAATTACCTTTTCGCCTCTCATAGAAAGATAATTATCAGATGGTATCTACACATTAACCCTCATTTAAAATACCCATAAGCCAATATAAATCACAACTAGACCATTTTAGTTAGGCTTATTTAAATAATAGCACATACATTCATTTTATTTACATGTGTGACCCTACATAATTGGTTAATTTATAAAATTAACCCAACACTCTCTACGATCCAAATGAGTAAGCAAAGCAACTTACAATAAAGCGGCCTTCAATCCTCAAATCCTTCTGCTCAAACAGTCAAATCTGAATACGAGTGGCCTTCAATCCTAAAAGGCATCCGGGGCACGTACGGCGGACTTTCGGGGACTCGAACTAACATGTTTTTGAAAGGAGTGGTTGTTGGTAGAGTAGTTTGGAGGCAGATCCGAGTCCGTTGTTCAAGTCCATTGCGATGGTGAAACTTCGATTGATCCCACTTCGTAATCGCTTCTCTTCTCCTCTCGCTCGTCTTCCAAGTTCCAATTAAACAATACTGACATATTTGCCCTTACTAACATATTAAATCTATATTGATATCTAAACTATTCCAAAACTTTTGGGCAATTTGATCTAAAATCCAACGGTTATACATATTTCTTATTTCTCATGAGAGTTATTATTTCTCATATGATCCTAACTCTGCAAGTTATATATCGTTGTGTAGCTAATTCAAAGTTCTACAACTATCTAGTTCACATTGAGATCAGAAGAAGTTTTTTAAAAGGTCGAAATACGAGTGGAATTCAGACATCAATGTAACACACTACGAATTCTACAGTTGCACCGACCTTGACTTGAGACCTTTTAAACGACTTTTTTTGCTTTTGGTGTGAACTAAAGAGTTGTAGAGCTTTGAGTTAGCTACGCAACGACGTATATCTCGTTGGGATCGAATCTTTCGTCTGTTCCCATGTTCCCAGCCCATATTGGAAGCATCAAATGTTTAATGTGCCGTTAACATTGTTACTTTTTTGAACCTTTGTACCCTCACATTTGTTATATATTCTTATATAAGTCCGTTTTATTTTTTTTTATTTACAAAAAGTGCCCTTTATTATGATTGATTGTGAGTGCCACATGTCAAATTCTTAAGAGGTTTAAAATTAACGTCTTTAATTGTGGTTTTTATTTTATCCTCTCTCATCAATCAAATATGATTCTTGGTACCTTCAAATCGAAAACGATATCGTTTTGAATAAAAAGTATCAAAACTATATCACTTCATTAATATAAGTCCTACATCGAAAAATAAATCATTTTCAACACTATACAATTTTAACTTAAAACTACACACTTTTTGTCTTAAAAGTTAAAACACACAGACAAAAGTTATTTTATTTGAAGCGAAGGAGAAACACAAGGCAAGGCAACTCAAGAAGGAAGGATAGTCAAGTAAAGGATTCATACAGGAAGGGAAGGAACAACAACAACATGCTTTCAAATCAGGGCAACTAACACTTAACTTAACAAGCCCTCATCAAAAAAAAAGGCAACTAAGGAGAGAGGATACCGTTAATTTTTGGACAGTTCACAATTTTCTTAGGCTAAGAGTGCGTTCTTTTTTTTAACTTTTGGCAGAAACACCTTGTAAATCTTCGAAGACTGTGGCTCGATTGCTAGTTTGGAGATGTCAATGATATGGTGGTTAGTTGATACAGTGTGAGTGGCCGGGTTAATCTTGATTTTGATGGGACTTCCTTCATATGTTACCGCTCTCCTTCTCTTTATTATTATACGAGGTCCATCAGATATCATGTCTCTTCAATACTACTGATTCCGTACCCTTGGGATGCCATCTAGCCCCACGATTATCAGCTGCATCAATCAAAAGTACCTCAGTTAAGATAAGAGCACAAGTGACACAATAAGGTCTAATCAATAAATTACACAATGTAAACATGCTACATAGCAAGCTGATATCACATAATTCCTTGATGGGTACAAACAGCTTCTTCAATAATAAGAGAAAAGAATACCAATGCGTCGATACCTTCAAGAAAAGCTTCGATGCTGGCATGCTTCACCTTTGAAGCTATAGGTAGCATATCTTGAGCAATAATCTCGACCTTGTGTGCCCTCTCCATCAACACAAACTTGTCTATTTCCCATACACATTCAAGGGTGATCGTTTCCTTGTGTTTTGGGTAGTACTCTCTAAAAACCTGCACCATCACTAGTCTCCATAAATTGCATGCATGGGGTAAAGACCACTTGGTTAGTGAAACAAAAGAAGTGGCGATTTTAATTGATTGTATACAACCAAACATATCACTACACTACACTTGCATACTTAATTGTACAAGGGAGCGCTCGGTTGAGAACCCCTAATAATTTGAGAATCTGAGAGCCGAAATCTGACTATTGGACCAAGTTGCATCTTTCAATCTGAAGCTAACACATGTCTAACTCACTTTTTCCTTCGTTTACTTTCGAGCACGAGTTTTGCCTAAATGCATTTTCAGCTTTTTTGAAACTTCATTTAGGCAAAATTCAGTGTTGTTTAAAAAGTGCATAACGAGGGGGGTTCTCAAGCTTCTCGAAATATTGTGGAGTTCTCATTTGAGCACTCCAAACATCATAAAATTTGCATAACTTACATCAACTCCTTGGATTATTTCTATTGATTGTTGTATACGCGAAATGGAAGAAATGGTGTTGAAGACTGATACAACATCAAGTAAAATCTGCAAGGAAGAACAAACTCACATTTTTAACAATGGGCGCCCGAAAAATAATTTTCTATAATTCAAAAAATAAATAAAAAGCAAGAGAGTGGAACTCACTTGTTGAACCAAAACTCGCAAACGAGCAATTATGGCCAAAACAGTGACTGAGAAACTCATGAAGAAAGATTGTGCCAGCACCGTTGAAATCTTACTTCACATAATGAATGGGAAAATGTCAGCAGATGATGGACATGAAATAACTAATAAGTATTAACCTATTTCCTTTATTTTCAGATAATGAGCAGATGAACTACTTATTTACTGATAAGAAAAACTATCAAGCTAATAAAATGCAGCACCTAAACCGGCAACTAGTGTGGTTCAAGTGCAACCTAAAACAATAAAACAAGGATCTATGGTTCTAACTTCAACGAGCTGCTGAGATAGCTCTAAATAAATACAACAACTGGACATTGAATCCACTGTAGAAGTAAGAATATACTCGATTAGGGGAGCGCTCGGTTGAGACCCCTCAAAAAATTGAGAACTTGATGCATCTTTAAATCTGTATGTGACACATGTCAAAAAAATAAAGTCAAAGTTGATAGATTTGACTTAGTTTGAATATGTACATGGGACACGTGTCACCACGACATGGAAGATAAAGATTGGGGTCTCAAGTTCTAAAAAAAGAGGGGTTCTTATTTGAAAGCTCCTCTACTCAATTATATGAATTCATAAAATAAATTTCGAAACAGTCTCATTATCGATGCAAGTAAAGCCTTGAGGTTCCGAGCCCTATTTCTCAAGGACACCATGATTCCCACCTAGGCAACTAATCAACAATAGTAGTATGAACAGTAGTTAATGGTACCTAGCAGCTTTCAACATTGGCTCAGCCATCTGCAGTGAAAGTAAGAACTGTTTTAAACAATGAAACTAGAAACCAACTCAGTTTAACACATGACTTTCAAGTCAATTCAAAATCATACGGGAATTTTCCTTTCTTTATTGAACTAAAAACGCTTAGTCACCTGCGAAAGCAATCGAGCAGCGCCTAAAAGCCTCTCCATAAAGTTATGTTTTCCATTGTCATGCATTGACTTTTCAACGCTGCAAGAGGGTTGACGAATTGAACTGTCAATACCTTCTAATCCAATAACAACAACTAAGCTAATTCATAATCAAGTTTACGACTTATACTTCACAATCACAAACTCTAACATTGGTACAAAAAATCAAAAATTAACATAAGCTATAAGAACATACCTTTCCGGAGCAAACACCTTCTGCTTGGGTTTCTTTTCATCAATCATATAAAAACACTGTGTTAGAATCTCCTCGAGCCTAACAGATTGCAGCAGCCTCAAATCCCTCCTCACCTATACACCACCAAAGACTCCCAGTCACCAAGCTTTTGTTTGACAACAAAACCCTTGAATTATCAGAGTCAGATGAAATAAATAAAAATACCAACCACCAACAAACCTTCATGAGATACTGAAAGTAGGATCCCCTACAGTGCTGATTCTTGTTCTTGTACACAATTCGGTCGACAATAGCGTATTCTTATTGAAGCCGAGTCAAGAAGGAATTCAATCGTTCCTCAATACCACACTCGTTCTCGTTCGAAGCCATGTTTGCAAAATTCTGTGTTGAATCAATTAGATGATTTTTAACAAAAACAATTTTGTTACCCAGAAAAAAAAAGAAGATTACACTATAAACAGAGATGGCAGAGGTTATACGGATACAATCTTGGATAATCCGTCACTCAAGAGATTGAACTCCAACAGAAACAGATACATTACACTACAAGTAGAGATTCCAGAGACAACAAATACAAATTTGTTATTCAAACCATGGAACTTAATATTGATACTTAATTCTGCACTATCCCACCCTAATGTTACATGTTTTTTTCCCTACTAAAGTAAGACCTCGGACAGCAGGACATTTTAGGGTTCTGCGCTGGTATTCTAAAACAAGTGCCTGATACAAACACCACATCAATCGACAATATAAAAACATTGCTTCTTGGTTGACCAGTATTCAGTACATCACTGAACAGATGCTCATAGGAGAGTCAGCTTTTTGCACAAGTGCATCTTAAGTATCATCAGTGGAGGATGCATGTTTCTTTACTGAGACAAAAGCGACTCTACTTTTCAAATCTAACTTGGTCTAAAGCACTACAATCAATGCAATGCGTAACTCTTACAAAAAAAAATGGTAAGGAGAGTTCTTGAGTAAATAAACACTTTAATGGTTGAAATGAAAGATCCCAAAGTTTTTTGTGTCAAGTGTCAACGTTACATTATTGTGTTGGAAGTTGAGGATGTGGCGTCCAGGCTAGTTGCGCATTAACTTGATGATGAGATCATCACTTTTCTCTGTTGTTCATTCTCCTTTGGTTGCATGCCTTGAGAGCTTGGACTTTACTCTGACAGGCTTTCCAGTTCCTGTTCGTCTCCACGAGACAATCCTGCAATGACATGTAAAGAGCAGAGCAATTGCCAAGCTGCTGCACATTTTCATCCTCATCCTCAACATCGTCCTTGTGGTTCGGGTGCGGAAACATAGCAGGTTCTTTCTCAGTCTGACCTTCTTTCGGTAGTGCTGACTCGGCCATATCACTTAAAATGAGGCAGGCCGACAAATGTCTTTTCTACCGGTCTAGAAAAAGAAGGACGCTGGTATAAATTGTAGACAGTCAACAAGTCGAAAACTGCTAAGGGTGCATTAACTCCAATTATAGAGCATTTTTATAATCATAAATTGTAAACAAAGACACTCTTCGGCAAGCCTGATAAGCCTGAAACAAATTTGCTTTTAGTAAACTTGATTTCAATGAAGTATAATGGAAATGGTAATATTTGGGAGTACATAACGGGAATGTACAATCTGAATCTGGGTCCCAAAATTAAGGTTTTGAAGCTCGAGTTATCAGATGATTTACTCGCGCATTTGGTTCTCATCTCTCTTTCTGCACAATTTTTCGTTTATCATTGTTCAACTCTTATAATTGACTAACGTGATGATGGGATTACGGTTCTGGGAAATATGGTTTTGTATATTTAGACTTAGCAACAAGATTATAAATGCTGCATATTAAAACAGTCATAAGGAAAACTACTCGAAAAACTAGTTGCGATCATATTGTTGCCATATAATCATATACAACACTTAAAAGTTACAACAGTCTAACCCACACATCAAACAGAAACACAAATTCACACAAAATCAACAAAACAAGTGCAGACTACACTTGGTTAGCGGTTTTGAACGAGCTTCCTACAAGAGAGAGACTCAGAGGTGAGTATCAAGGAGAAATATCTTGCTGCTGGTGTAACAGAGAAGTGGAGAATGGGGAGCACATTTTCTTTAATTGCTCGACGCTTAAACCTATCGGCTCTTACTTGGAAATTCTGGGCATTAAAGTGAGATGGAGTTATTGGGAAAATCTGCATGAGTGGCTGCAAAGAAGACGCTGGAGGAGTAGTGCTGAGAAGACGTTATGCTGCTTCATTATTAATGCAACAATTTATGAATCATGGAGAGCGAGAAACCAGCGCATCTTTGTTGAAGACACTACATCTCCGGAGGAGCTGAGGAACCGCATTTTGAAGCTTCTCAATGGAAAGTTAAATCTGATAAGGAACAACAAATAGAGAGTACAATTTACAAATGGTGTATTGAAGAGAATATAGGTCTAAATGTTTAGTTGTTCTGGGTGTTTTTGTGCTGGTGATTTGGTTTGTTTGTGTAGTAGGTTGTCCAGTTTGTTGTTTAGGTGTTTTAGCTGGTGGTAGTCTGGCTGTGTTTAGAGAGGTGTTTTTGTTTTGTTCAGCTAGGAGTAGCTGTTAGTGTGGGTGTCCAGTGGCTGTTTGCCTTTTTCTCCTTTTTTGAACACTAACGCCTTTATTAAAAAAAAGTGCAGACTACACTGATAAAACCCGAGTAATAAAGATACAGGATCCACAGACCTGAACAAACTAAAAACCAAAACCACAATCTCGGAACCATTACAAAGGAACTCCAATCTGACGTACAAGAATACACCAGATTGAAACCCCAATAACGAGAGATTTTAATTGTTCATATCAGAAATCGATTAGCAGCAAAAGCGAGCATGGTAATGGCACAAATCAAATTCCAACGTGAATCAGAAACCAGACAAATAAGAAATTGAATTTTAAAAAAAGGAATCGATGGGTCGAGATAGGAGAGAAATCTGACCTCCGATCGAAGAATGGGCGAAACCCTAGATAGAATCGGTCCGTTGCAGTCCCTGTTAGAGTATGAGTAGGATTGAATACTTAAGTAGACTTATATTTTTATTTGTAGGGAAATAAGTGAGTATTAATAAGCGAAATTTAAAGGTAGAAAAAGATTATAAGAGAGTATTTCTCATTTTATTGATGTTAATAATTATTTACAAATGATTCTTTTATATAGGGAGTACAACTAGGTTTGGGCGTTTAGATTCGAAAACCTGAAACCCGATCCGAACCGAACCAAAAAAAGTCCGAACGGGTCGGTTCTTCTCGGACCGCAAACCGAATCGAAAAAAACCCGAACCGAATGGTAAGATTCGGTTCGGTCTCGGGTTTGCTTTTTTCTCGGACCGAAAGCCCGAATCGAACCAAAAATATGTGTTTTCTGTCAATTTACAGAAAAAAACCCGAATCGGCCCGAAAAAAAATCGTGAAAACCCGACCCGAACCCAAAAAACCGAAAAACCGCCAAAAAAACCAGAAAAACCCCGAAAAAGTCCAAACCGACCCGAAACCCAAAAAATCGGGCTTTGGTCGGTTTTCACTTTCAAAACGACCGAACCCAAACCGAACCGAATTTTTGGGTTTCGGGTCGGTTTTCACAAAATTAGGGACCGAACCGAGCCCAGGCCTAAGTACAACGATACATGAAAGGATTAGAAATAAATATAGGGGAATAAATTGAGTAAATGAAAGGCTAAGAGACATTGGATAATGAAAAGCTAAAGGTCATCCAATATATTATGACAATATTCATAACACTCCCCCTTTGGATGACTCGTACAAATAGTATGTCTCATTAAAACCTTACTAGAAAAATCCTGTGGGAAAAAACTTAGTGAATGAAAAAGAGTACACAACTATATATTACGCATAAATGTTACCTCATTAAAAACCTTATTTAGGAAAATCCTAAGGGATAAAACCTAAAATAAGGAAAAGAGTGTAATGCGTATTCTCCCCCTCAATGTGGTCTTTAACATAAATCTCTAAGTTTTCGCATGCCAATTTTATAGACCAATTTTTCAAAGGGAGTTGTGGGAAGTGCCATTGTAAACAAATCGGCTAAGTTGTCACAAGAACGAATCTGACAAATATCAATCTCTCCGTTCTTATGAAGTTCATGTGTAAAGAAGAACTTTGAAGAGATGTGTTTCGTTCTATCTCCTTTTATATAACCATTTTTAATTTGAGTTATACAAGCAGCATTATACTCAAATATGACAATAGGGATTTCTTTGTCACCTGAAAGATCACATGATCCTCTAATATGATGGATTAAAGACTTCAGCCACACACATTCACGACTTGCTTCACGAAGTGCTAATATTTCAGCATGATTAGAAGAAGTGGCTGTAAGAGTCTGTTTGGTAGAGCGCCAAGATATAGTAGTATCACCATATGTAAACACATAACCCGTTTGTGATCGCGCTTTATGAGGGTCAGATAAATACCCGGCATCGGCATATCCAATTAATCCTGATTTTGAGTCTTTTGAATAAAATAAGCCTATATCAGTTGTTCCTCCAAGATATCTTAAAATTTGTTTAATGCCAGTCCAATGTATTCGAGTTGGAGAAGAACTATATCTGGCTAGTAAATTAATTGAAAATGCAATATCGGGTCGTGTATAATTAGTAAGATACATTAGTGCTCCAATAGCACTAAGATATGGTACTTCAGAACCAAGTAGTTCTTCATCCTTTTCTCGAGAACGGAATGGATCTTTTGTCACATTAAGTTATCGAACAACCATAGGCGAACTCAACGGATGTGATTTATCCATAATAAATCGTTTGAGGACCTTTCAGTATACGAGGACTGCTGAACAAAAATGCCCTTTGATAAATACTCAATTTGTAAACCAATGCAGAATTTTGTTTTGCCAAAATCTTTCATTTCAAATTCACTTTTCAAGCATGCAATTGTCTTGGTAAGTTCATCTGGGTCCCAATGATATTTAAATCATCAACATAAACCGCGATAATAGAAAATCCAGTTTTTGTCCTTTTAATAAAAGCCCATGGGCAAATTACATTGTTGATGTATCCCTCTTTCAAAAGATATTCACTTAGACGATTGTACCATATTCGAACGGATTGTTTTAATCCATATAATGATCTTTGTAATTTTGTTGAGACATTTCCTGTGGTTTTGAGCTACATGCTTCAGGTAATTTTAATCCTTCGGGAATTTTTATATAAATGTCATTATCAAGTGATCCATATAAATAGGCTGTTACGACATCCATTAAATGCATTTGGAGTCCTTCTAAGACTGATAAACTCAATAAAAATCTGAATATTATCGCATCCATGACCGGTGAATATGTCTCTTCGTAATCAATGACTGGTCTTTGCGAGAAGCCTTGTGCTGCAAGTCGTGCTTATATATCTTACGACTTCATTTTTCTCATTTCGTTTGCGCACAAGTATCCATTTATAACCAACAGGTTTGACATTCTCGGGTGTTAGGGAAATTTTCCCAAAAACTTGGCGTTTTTCACGTGAATTCAATTCTGCCTCTCGATAGCACTTTTCCATTTTGGCCAATCATTTCTTCGTCGGCATTCATTAACCGATCTTGGCTCATGATCCTCATTTTCTTCTGTAATATCTAGAGCCATAGAATAAGCGAATAATTATCCACTATAATTTCTTTTCTATTCCACATTTTCCCCGAAATGACATAATTGATCGAAATTTCTTCATTGTCATTAGTTTCATGTATCTCATTATCTTTCAAATAAGTCTCTTCATGATTCGTATCATTTTCTTTTGGAATAGTGGTTGATGCACTAATTTGGTTATCTTGAACCTTTCTTTTTCTAAATTTTTTATCCTTGGACCCAATTGGTCTACCACGTTTCTGTCGTGCTTTAGACTTACTTGCCAGTTTACTTCCAATATCTTCATCAGGAAGATTTATTTTGCAAGGTGCATTAACAGCTGGTATATGTGACTTGGTCACTATCATAACATTCGTAAATGCATCTGGTAATGTGTTTGCAACATTTTGTAAGTGGATAATCTTTTGAACTTCTAGTTCATATTGATTTGTATGAGGATCAAAATGAGACAATGAAACTGCATTCCAAGATATTACTTGTCTTTTTTCAGACTTTATTTTATCTCCTCCTAATTCAGAGAAATTTGTCTCATTGAATTGACAGTCGGCAAATCGCGCCTTAAATATGTCACCTGTCATAGGTTCCAAAAATTTAATAATTGATGCAGATTCAAATCCCACGTAAATCCCCAATCTTCTTTGGGGTCTCATTTTAGTACGTTGGGGCGGAGATATTGGAACATAGTCTGCACACCCAAAAACTCTTAAATAAGAAATATTTGATTCTTGGCCTAACAAGTTGCAAAGGGAAATATTTATTATTTGCAGTTGGCCTTACACGAATTAGTAATGCAGCATGCAAAATTGCATGTCCCCAAGCAGAACTTGGCAATTCAGATTGCATAAGTAATGGTCTAGCTATCAATTTTAGTCTCTTGATAAAAGATTACGCAAGACCATTTTGAGTATGAATATGAGCAATCGGATGTTCAATTATAACTCTAGTTGACATACAATAGTCATTAAAAGACTGAGATGTAAATTCTCCCGCATTATCCATACGGATTTTCTTAATTGTATGATCTGGAAATTATGCTCGTAATTTAATAATTTGAGCAAGCAACCTTGCAAATGCCATATTACGAGTGGATAATAAACAAACATGCGACCAACGGGTCGATGCATCAATAAGTACCATAAAGTACTGAAATGGTCCACTTGATGGGGAAATAGGTCCACATATATCTCCTTGAATCCGTTCTAAAATTATTGGACATTCAGTCTCAACTTTCAGTGGAGATGGTCTTGTAATCAGTTTTTCTTGAAAACAAGCAACACATGAGAGATCCTTGGACAAGAGAATATTTTTACTCTTTAAAGAATGTCCATGTGAATTTTCAATGATTCTTCGCATCATTATTGAAACCGGATGGCCTAATCGATCATGCCATATTAAAAAGTTTTTCGGGTCTATTGAATTCTGGTTATCACCATATATGATTCAACTGAATTTATGGGAGTATAATATAATCCAGAGTTGTATGATGGAAGTTTTCCCATCACTTTTTCATTCCTGAGACCATTAACGTGATATATAAATATTGAACGTCATTTTCATTTGTCGTCTCAACATGATAACCATTTCGATGTATATCATTGAAACTCAATAAGTTTCTTTTTGACCTGGTTGAGAACATTGCATCATCAATGATAAATCGTGTACCATTTGGTAACACTATTTGGGTTTTTCCATAGCCTTCAATAAGACTTAATTGATGCACCAAATATTGGATTTATATTAGCTTTAGCTAATTTTAGATGCAAAAAATAGATTCTATCTCTCAGAATCATGTGTTGTTGCACTATCCGCCAAACATAGCGTTTTGCCATCATCGTTTATCGTAATTGAGAGACGATTATCCATGTCTTTTCAAAAACAAACAAATAAATAAAATTAGAAATACTTTAACGAGAAGTGGAAACAAAGCATGAAACATAAGATATAAAAATACTTGAACATAAACGCTTAAATTTAATAAGTAAAGCGTCATCTTTTATGTCGTATTTCCATCACTGATTAATCTGTCAACTTCTCCATTGGCCTATTTTAAAATTTAATCTCTAACATCCAAATGGATGAAATTCATGTAGGTCCAAATGGGTGATATCCTTAGGATTATCACTTTTTTTAGTGCTGGGTTTTTGTACCGAAAACCGAACCGATACCGATACCGAACCGAAACCAAACCGAACAATACCGAACCGACTTAAAACCGAACCGAATTTCGGTTTTTTTTACCGAACCGATTAATTTCGGTTCGGTTTCGGTTTGCTTTTTGAATTTGATCGGTAAAACCGAACCGAACCGAAATAATTTTTTGCGTAGGAATCCTGATTACCGATACCAAACCCAGCAGATTAATTCTAAAGTCTAAAGTCTAAACCCTGCAAGTGAATTCGTTCTCCCTCATCGTCTCGCATCCGACACTCAAATCTCGCATCGTCTCGCATCCGACACTCCCCCTTACTCAAATCTCAATCAAATCTCGCATCGTGTCGCAGCCACACATCCGATTTCCGACAGTACCACACGCCGACTTCGGCATCGCGTCGCAGCCCTAACAACGTCGCAGCCCTAACCGAGATCCGACAATCCGAGATCCGACAATCCTAGGTTTGATTTCATCTTCACTATGCTTGAAAATGAAATTTTAATTGTGAAAATTAAATTGCCGAAGTTGTTTGATTTCATCTTCAGTGCCGAAGTCGTTTGATTTCATCTTCCAATGTTTGATTTGAATGGTTTTTTTTTTTCAATTGTAGTATAAAATAAATATAAAGATGGACCAAGGAGCGCATGACGAGATGTTGGCAGAGGATTATGTAGATGCGGAAATTGCAGCAGGTGGTGAGGCTGATCCTGATGGTGTAGTGGGTGGTGAGGATGGCGGTGAGGAGGGCGAGGAGGAGGTGGCCACAGTGACGGGAGGAGGTAAGAAGAGGAAGAAACCTTCACCGGCTTGGGAGCATTGTTCGAAAAAAGAAAAGAGAAATAGTGAAGGC
The DNA here is from genome assembly GCA_033675215.1 of Rhodiola kirilowii. NCBI lineage: Eukaryota > Viridiplantae > Streptophyta > Magnoliopsida > Saxifragales > Crassulaceae > Rhodiola > Rhodiola kirilowii. The sequence goes on from CM066199.1 coordinate 41,241,660, forward strand.
GAAATGGAGGTTACCGGGATATGCAACTATTGCAATTTGGAGATGCCGGCCCATTGTAAAAAAAATGGGACAAGAGGGTTGCTCAATCACTTAAAAAAATGTGTACTTTGCCCTCTCTATGAAGGAAGAGCTAAATCTTCTCAACCAAGCTTGACTAATGTGACTATGGGTGGAGCTTTAGTCCCACATGTTTTTAATCAGAAGAAATGTGAGTTGTTGATGGTGGAGTTCGTCATAAGAGATGAGCAACCATTTAGGGCGGTTGAAGGAGCTGGGTTTGTGAACTTCCTTCATGGGCTTCAACCTAGGTTTAAGATTCCTGATAGAAAAAAGATTGCTCGTGGAGTTTGGGAATTGTACATGCTTGAGAAGGGCAAAATAAAGTCGGTAATATGTGATAAGAGGGTAAGTATCACAACGGATACTTGGACATCTATCCAAAACATCAACTATATGGTGATCACCGCCCATTTTGTAGATGATTCTTGGAACTTGCACAAGAGGATCATCAACTTCACTAAAATCACAAGTCACAAAGGTGAAGACATAGGCTTGTGCCTTGAGCGGTGTCTACGTGAGTGGGGAGTTGAGAAAGTGTTTAGCATTACCGTTGATAATGCTTCGGAAAATGAAGGAGCGGTCGCACATATGAAGAGGAAGCTTGATAGACAAGGAAATCTAGTACTTAGGGGGGAGTACTTGCATTTGAGATGTGCTTGTCACATCCTCAATCTAATTGTGAAGGATGGATTGGGTGAACTAGAGAAGGCAATTGAGGGTATTCGGAATTGCGTCAAGTACATTCACTCTTCCTCGGCAAGGTTAGATGCATTTAGAAATGTAGCTATCTTGGAGAATATGAATAGCATGTCAAACATTCCCATGGACGTGCCTACAAGATGGAATTCAACTTATAAAATGCTTGAAGGTGCATTCAAGTATAAGGTGGTGTTTAGTAGGATGAATGATGAAGATGTGAATTTTCGAGCTTACTTTAATGAAGAGGTTAAGAAGGATGGGGTGTTTGTCAAAAGGATAGGGCCACCAATGGAGGAAGCTTGGTTGAATGCACAAGCTTTTACTCTTTTTCTTAAGAGGTTTTATGATTCTACCATAAAGCTTAGTGCAAGTAAAACTCCTACTTCAAATTTGATATTCAATGAAATGGTGGCATTGCAACAACTTATTGAGAAGAAGATACGTGATTTGAGTAATCCCATTTTGAGGAAGGTGGCTCAATCAATGAAGACAAAGTTTGACAAATATTGGGGACAAAGCAATGAAAGAGGAAATGGCCATAAAATAAACTTGATTGTGTTTATTGCCAATGTACTTGACCCAAGATTCAAACTTTCAATGCTTGAGATGACATTGTCTAGTCTTGGTCAATCAAGGACCGAAGTTGAAGGTGTTATTAGCATGGTGAAAGCAAGCTTGCAAGATTTACATAAAGCCTACAAAGGAGGTGTTTCCGATACTATCCAACCTTTTGGTAGTCTGGCCATCATTGATGATGATGATGATGATTGTGCTAATGATTTGTTGAGACAACTTGATAGGCAAAGGCATGCTATGCAAACCGATGAGATAACTAATGACTTGGATTCTTACTTTGCCGATGCTCCCGAGGCCGCTTTGAACAAAGAGTTCAAACTAATGGAATGGTGGCATGTAAATCAATTTAAATATCCAGTCGTGGCAAAGATTGCCAAGGATATCTTTGCAATACCATCTTCCACCGTTGCTAGTGAGGTGGCATTTAGCTTGGGCAAGAGGGTTGTTGATCCGTTTAGAGCTTCTTTGACTCCACTCATGGTTGAGGCACTAGTTTGCACTAGTGATTGGCTTAGGGCTGAAGAATTTGATTTTTTCAAGGAGCCAACGGATGAGGAGTTCGAAATGTACAAGGAACTTGAAGAAATTGAAACAAGTAAGTAATGGATTATTTTATTTATAAGAGTTTTTATATATGTTAGTTGTTATTCATTTTAATTTTTATGTTTCTAAATTTTACTAATGTTTTCCATTTCTTTTTTGTAGATGTGAACTATACTCAATTGCATACATTTCCTCCTACACCTTCTTCGGTTGCAAGTACTTCATCAATGAGTAGTTCCTCAATGAGTCTTACTTCATCAACGAATTTGCCTCCCATTCCTCCTCCAAGACCATCAACAATGGATCCTAGTACTAGTACTAGAGGTAGAGGTCGAGGTAGAGGCAGAGGTGAACTATATTCTGATGTTTGGTTTGTGATAGTCATATTTACTTGCTTGAAATATTTGTGTGATGTAGTGTAGTTGACTGATGAAATGGAACAGTGTACTAGTTGATGTAAAATGCAATTTAGGATGCTAAATGTACATATGGATGACCCCTTTGCTGTTTGCTATGTTATCTGCCATTCTGCCTTATCTCCCCTTTGCTGTTTGCTCACTTTGCTATGTCCCCTTTGCTGTTTGCTTAGCTATGTCATCTGCCATTCTGCTATGTCATCTGCCATTCTTCCTTAGTTATGTCCCCTTTGGTGTTTGCTTTGCTATGTCATTCTGCCATTCTGTTTGCAATCTTTGCTATGTCATCTGCTATTGCTTGATTGCTATGTCAAGTGTCAAGTTACAAACTCCACATACTATACATCATTTTCCTCTAAATTACACCATAATTGTTTTACTTTTATGCACTCTTCAGTCATCATGCATTCATGCTAATCCTTTCAACTTTGCGTGGTTTTATTTCAGGATTGCAGCAATTTTGAGTCATGAAGAATTGAAGATCTATGTTTTCTTCACTCCATTCGACCTAAAGACGATGTCTTCCCAAACTTTTTGTTCCATTGTAATGCTTTTTGTTTTTGTATCCATTTTCAGTTTTTAAGTTTGTTGTAACTTAAAGTTTCCATTGTAACTTATGTCTTATAGTTTGTTGTAACTTTATGTTTTTAAGTTTCCATTGTAACTGACAGGTAGGTACTGAAAAAACTTGAAAATTGAAAAAAAAAATACATAACCGAATTGTCGGTTTACCGAAATTTCGGTTTACCGACTGTCGGTAAACCGACAATTCGGTTCGGTTTTTGGTTGAGATTTTGACAAAAACCGAAAAGTTGGTTCGGTTCGGTAATAGTCGGTTCGGTTCGGTTTTATAACCGAACCCAGCTCTACTTTTTTAGTGGAATTTATGTTAACACTTTTTGCTTTCACATCGGCTTGATAAAAATCAAGGTATTTGGAAGTACGACCCCAATGATATTTTTTTCATCATTTTATGAATGATATTTTCATCTTATAACTTCACTTATGATGTGATTCATAAATTGCAAAATTATACTCGTATACAATTTTTAATAATCTTGCAAATGCAAGTGTGTATAATCAAAGCAAGTTTAATATCATAGCCTTTTGGTAATTGTACATCTCTTCAAATCCTTTCAAAGGACAGAGGGATCATTGATTCTCAAATTTCATATACATTCTCTCACTGAGTTGATGCCGAAAGATATTTTGGCTTTAGCCATCTTTTATGAACAAGTGCGCTTTATTTCCTTCTTTTATAGTATCTTAAAGAGACATGACACTTAGACGTACGGATTTTAATAATCAATGCCGAATAATCATTTTCTTGCTCTCGAGCTTCATAAAATTGACATTGTCAATATATGGTAAATATAATATGAATTGATTTCAAATAATAAAATTAAATGAAATAATAAAATAAACACGAGTCACATGTAAATTACATATGCATGACATAGAACATGAAAATAAGCATGTTTTATAAACTTAAAAGAAATCAATTTTTTTTTGACATATAACGTTTAGCATGTCATAGATATAAGTGAAAAAAAATAGATGATATGGATAGAACATGATTTAGCCATAAACAAAATTTAGCATGCCAACACGAATAAATAACAATATTAAAAGTTATACATGAAATTAATCATCACATATGAATAGATAAGGGAAGTGTAATTTTCCCGAATGCTAGGCTGTAGAGTTTCCCGAATTCGGACTCAATGTTGCCATCATCACGTCATATAAAGAACAAAGAAAAATAAGATGTTGTATCCCTACCTTGAGCAACTCGTGCTGATAACGTGTTGTGAATATGTGAGTATTGTTGGATCGTAGTTAGCGACCTGGCAAGTAACATTCCTTGCCAGGTAATGTAAAATAGCGGAAAATAAATATTGCAAGTAAAACTTAAACGCACACAGTGAGTTATAGTGGAAACCCCATCACTCATGTAAGTACTAGAGAAAAACCATTACCTTCTAGCGAAACTAGAAGGATTTTGAAATAGCTCTTGTATTTAGCGTTTTCCGGTTACACAGAGTTGATTACAACCTGACCACTATCAAGTGTGTACAACCTTACAATCGGATGTACCTTCGCTGTAATCACCTCCGTAGTTCACCGCGCAACAAGTTGCTATCTCTGTCTGGCTCAGATTGCTCCGTTCGTTCCCTCACAGGTATGCAGTCAGTCTGCTAACCTTCAATCAGTAATCTGCAGTTGTTACTCGATTAGAAGCTTCAACGCCAGCAGTCTCTAGAACGAACAAGAGCTAAACGAGGCTGTAGCATCCAATTTATAGCTCGTCCATCCTCCCGGGAAACCCTAGGTTTTCCAGCGAAAATCTTTCCTATATGACAAGATTATCCCATAATAATCTTGTCAAATCTTCAACAAGAATATCCCATAATATTCAAGTTGGACGTGTGCCATCTTAGTTTCCTAAAGTAGCACCGAAGATCTTCAATCAAATCTGCCCAAATCTTGATCTTTATTCTTTAAGCAATTTCCTAATTTGTAGCGAGATCTTTGATTGAATCTTTCCTTCGTCATCCACACGCTTTCCAGCTGGATATCGAGATCTTTTGGGAAATGAAAAGATCTTCCAGAATATCCTGACCGATATTCTCTCCCTGCAGTCACCTACTGAGGGAACGTTACTTCCAGAGTACATGTGCATTAACCTGCACGCGCAAGTAACATATCAACAGGATGTTTGTCATATCAAAACTGGTGGAGTTCACAGACTCCAACAAGTATGGAGAAGGGAAATTTAAAGGTAGAAGAAGAACATGAATATGTGAAGAGAGGAAGAGAGTATTTCTCATTTTATTGATGTTGATAATCCTTTACAAATGATCCATTTATATAGGGAATACAAGGATACATAAATGACTAGAAATAAATATAGGGGAATAAATTGAGTACATGAAAGACTAAGGACATTGTATAATGAAAAGCTAAAGGTCATCCAATATATTATGACAATATTCATAACATTGTTCAATTTATAGACTCTCTTTGGTCAGTATTTTGTGGGATACAAAAAAATTTTATATAGGAAAATATAATCTCACGTTCGATTATCCATTACTAATTAGTAAAAAGATCAGGTCAGAATCATCAGAGCTTAGAACTTTTAATATTTGTCAGATTATATCACCTACGGTCTTTAAATTTGACATATAAAATAATATCTAATAGAGTTAAGATCAGGTACAAAGTTGATTTTTGATACAAAAATACAAAGTTCGTCAGAATTAACCTATAATTCGTCACTTTTCGAGCCGAAAAATGAAAAAGACGACATAGTTCGTCAGTTTCATTTTATAATTCGTCACCAAGAAAATGCATCAAAATTCAGGATTTAATCCATCCATTCAAATCACAAGATCAAGGACTATAATTATTTTGTATTTTGTACAAAAAACTCAACTTTGTACCTGATCCTTTTCCTTATATATAATTTATCTTATTTGAGGGCGTATTAGTCAATCACAAAATCAATCTCAACATCTTATCCCAGAAAATCCCATAATTTTATAACAAATCATTCACTATCTTGTCTAACAACCATCTCGCAGCCAACGAAAAATATTTACTGCTAGATTTTTTTCCAGGCTGTCAGCACTCTTGCACGGATGAATCTTATTCTTAGACAGTTAGACATGTTGTTTAAAAATTAAAATTACACAGGGGTGGACAATTTTTTGGATAATGAGACGTGATGGAAGACGAAGACCGAAGAATGTATACATGAGAAGTGGATTCAAGGTAGACCTGCACAAATTCGGGTTTGGGCTGGGTTCGGACCGAGTTATTTGCTCTTTTATAATTCATATAACCGGACCGAGCTAAATCCGCCCGATCAGTTCAACTCAAAATTTTGTCAAAACCCGTCCTATTTAACGGTCCGGGCTATCCATCGGGCCAACCCGCTACAATTATATATCGATTTTTTTTAATTTCATGCATATCTTGAATAAAAATACCTTAATTTTATAAACAAACTATTTAATGATTAATTGAATCTGATGCTTTATTCAGTGTTAAATTGAAAAAGTCGTAATGTTAGGTGTCATTACCTGATCAAAGCCAATTTAGTGTCATATGAAATCAATGATTTTTATAACCTGATAGACATATTACAGTAGCTTCACTTGTTTTTATAGTATTGTTAACTTTCACAAAGTTGTAAAGTTAAAACATAAAATATAAAAATAAGTGTACACAACATTTGCTCTACATTCTGGAAGGAGGATCATATGAGAAATGATAGTTTCTGTGAGAAATAAGAAATTTTAAAAACCGTACGATTTAGGATCTAACGGACCTGATTGCACTAATATATTTCCATTTAAATATTACTAAATTCGAATTTAAGGGTGTTTCTGTCTTTTGATTAATTTTATTTTAATTATTCCCTAATTTGTCGCACACGTACGTTCGGTTTTGTTTGATATTCTCCTCTATTTTTGGAAACTCGTTCTTCGTCGAAAAGACAAAACCCATATTCCATCCGCCACCTCGTTTCCGTCGTCCCGTGTGAAGAATGAGTGCATCCGGCGAAGCGAATCCAGGTAATTCGCTGGTTATTTGGATTCAATTGTAGTATTCGTTGATTAGAACCGTATGATCCCATATTTAACGATAAGTTGTAATTCTTGTTCGCACAACTTATAATTCTTGTTCGCCGGAACTGTAATTCATGTTGCCAGATTCCCAATTCATTGTCGGTTGATTCGTTAATTATGTTTATAGTTTCGCCAGAACCAATTAGAAAACCAATTATTGCATATTATTAAAATGCGTAAATTATGTTCATAGATTCGACTGAATCGTAATTCATGTTCGCTAGGATCGGCATTACAAACCAATTATTTGCATATGATTAATATGCGTAATCGATTATATAAATTGCGTAATGTAACACATGAAATGCGTGTGCGAAGTGACTCAGCGGAATTTTACGCATGTTATTTTAAATGAGTTGATGTCATTATACAATGCGTATCTTACACTTAATTGTCATTATACAATTAAATTTGTAGCACATTATTGTAATAGTATCATGTAATTCATAATTGTTTACAGAGTGTTAGCTTGTTTGTAAGCTATTTTATGTATAGTGAGTGTAAATATTTCCATTTTTAAGAACTAATTTAACAGTTTATGTTGTATGAAACAGGTCATCCTAATCTTGAAGCTGACTTTTGTGATGATGATTCTAGTTCGTTTGTATCAGAATCTGGCACTACACATTGGATTCCGAAGTGTCCAGATGAATTTAAGCCTCGTATTGGGATGGTATTTCAACATGTTAATGATGCTATCACGTTTTACAAAAAGTATGCATACATTGCTGGGTTTTCTGTGCGTTTATCGACCACTAGCACAAGGTCAGATGGTGTAGTAACCCACAAGTATTTGGTGTGTTCAAAGGAAGGGTTTAAAGGGAAGCATGCACCTGTTGACACAGTTAATTCGGTAGAGCAAAGTGAGAGGCATAGAAGGGATAGTAGGTGTGGATGTTTCGCCAGAATGTGTTTGAATATAAGTGATGGTGGGATATACCGTGTTTACTTATTTGAGGAAGCTCACAATCATTGGTTGGTTGATGATATTGGTAAACAATATTTGAATCAAAATAGGCAGTTGTCGGTTGTTCACCAAAATTTTATTATGCATTGTGGTAAATACCGTATTGGGGCTACCAAAGCGCATCATCTTGTAAAGGATTTATGTGGGGGATTCAGTAATGTCGGGGCTACAGCCACTGATTTCAAGAATTTCAAAAGGGATTTGAAGCTATACATTGGGATTAATGATGCGCAGATGATAGTGGACAGCTTAGTGAATAAGAAAAATACATGTAAGGGTTATTCCTTTGAGTACTTTGTAGATGAGCATGGCTCTCTATCCAGATTGTTTTGGGCTGATCATGTAGCAAGGGGTGATAGCATCATATTTGGTGATGTTGTGTCATTTGATGCTACATATCGAACTAACAAGTAAGATACTGATTATTAAACTATATGCACTATTCATCTTTCATTTTTTAAAATTATTTCTTTATTCTACAGGTATAATCTTGTTTTTGTACCATTCACTGGCGTTGACAACCATCACCGAAGTGTGACTTTGGCTGCTGGATTGATATCAAAGGAGGATGTTGAGTCTTATACTTGGTTGCTTACATGTTTCAAGAATTTTGTTGTTTCTGATCCTAGTGTTATTGTTACTGATCAAGATCCTGCAATGAAGGTTGCCATTTCCAGTGTATTTCCCACAAGTCGACACAGGTTTTGCATGTGGCACATCACTGAAAAGATACAATCTAAGGTATGTCATGCACAAAATGCGTAGGATTATGTTTATCATGCGTAATAATGGATACTTTTATATTAATTTGGTTATTTTACTGCGTAGGTGGGTATTGCAAAATACAGAGAACCAGGATTTTTAAATAGCATTAAAAGAGTTATATGGGATGATTATACCGACCCTAAAGAATTTGAAGAACGATGGTCGGATATGATTATTACATACTATCTGCAATGTAACTCATGGTTAGCTGATATGTATAAACTAAGAGGTTCATGGATTCCTATTTATTTCCGTGATGTTACAATGGGAGGCCTATTGAGGACTACCTCTCGTTCGGAAAGCGAGAACTCCTTTTTTGGTAGGTATATTTACGGGTTTATGACTCTTGTTGAATTTTTCACGGGTTTCAATAATGCTATGGACCTTCAAAGAAATATTAGGGTGCAGCTTTACATTGAGTCAAGAAGCTCCAGCCCATTTATTCAATCCAAGCATATATTGGAGAAGCATGCATCTGAAATATTCACAATATCCATTTTCAAGAAAATTCAGTTAGAGATTTCTTCTGCTTCCCATACTTGTGGAATTCAGATGATGACGGATAACGAAGATGGTAAAATGTACACTATATATGATACGGAAAGAGGTGACAAAACTTTCCAGGTAATGTGATAGCACTTACTTTTTTAAATGATTTGACTTGGTTAGTCTTTAATTCCCTGTAAAATGTGTATCTGTTCGTTTCACTTGGGTAGTAATAATTAGATTGATTGTATCAGCTTAGTTACAATTCATAATATGCTATGTAAATCATGTTGTCAAGTTCATTTTGTAGGTGAACTTCATAGAAGCTGCTGATAAACTGAAGTGCAGCTGCTATATCTTGGAATCATGTGGTTATATTTGTCGCCATTTGATTTGTGTGATGTTCTTTATGAGACTTGTAAGAATACCCGATTATATGGTGATACCTAGATGGCATAAGGAGGCATCTAGGAAGCACAATCCTGGTTTGTTTGTTGAAGATTCTGATTTCTCAAAAAAAAACTGGCGAACAAATAATGTTATCTTCATCTATATGGTCCCATGTTAACCTTGGTATACGCAGTTTTGGGAGTGATGTTGGCATCTTGCAACGATTTGACGACTATATACTTCAGTTTGTTCAGGAGAATGCCCCGGACGATGTTGCTAGCATCAATACTTCAAGATCTGATTTTTTTCGATCAGTTTTGGAGATGCCTCAGCCCACCGAAGTATTAGTCAACAACCCGGGAATATCTAAAAACAAAGGAAGCGGTAAGCGAATTAAGTGTCCTAGAGAGATTGCCATGGATAAATTGAAAAAACCACAAAGGTTATGTGGTTATTGCAATGATAGGGGTACTCATGACAAGCGCACGTGTCCAAAGAGATTGCTTGATGAAGCAACATTACATGCACCTACTTCCGAACCCACCAGTGGGTATGATGCAGCTGGCTCTGACATTGAACACACCCAAATGGATCTTAGCGATAACTCTTAACTGAGTAGGCTGTGTTATTGGCACCTTTTTATTGATATCAAACTGCGTACAAAATTTATTAAAATGCCTATGAAACATCATTTTATTATTCATTGAAGTCAACTTGTATTATAATAGCTGACACACGGATTTTACAAAAAAATGTCGCAGTACTTAGCTTCGGAGTTTTAGGAATCCATAAATTTATAAAACTCGATGAGACACTTCGGTAATTTATATAACATTATGTTTTATTCTTTGATGTACGCATTTTAGTGTAAATCTTACGCATGTTGTAGTGAACTCTACGCATGTACAATAAAAATGTACGCATTTCATATCATTGAACACCTGCTGATATCTTTCTGCGACGCTTTATACTATTATATTAGAAATTTTAAATATATGTCCTTTGCAGTTTGGTTGCTACTAAGCGAAATGATTAAACAACTAAATTCTGGTACATGAAGAGTCTTCGTACTTGGGTACAACTTGTTAGTCTGTCAGACGCAATTAGCAACACATGTTGAGTTCCACAAAAAGATTACGCAGCATCTAATTAAACAATAATCTATTCTGACTGATCTCTAAGGATCCACCATTGAGTTGCGCGTTGCATCACCACTTCTCTTTTCGCATTTAGATTTGACCTGATCATTACATTCAAGTAAGTGTCGCACAGTGCCATTAGTTGCTCTGTTTGCTGCAATGCAAATATAATCACAATCAGAGTACAACCAAATTAGTGTGGGAAGTATAGTATTGAAATTTGTCTCAAGGAATCAAAAGGGTCAATATTACAATTTGGAAAATATTCCCAGCAGCCTATGATACTCACCTGTTCCCCTTCGGCAACCAAGCCACTTTTCCAATGTAAACTCCCCCCGCCCATATAAGATTCCATATGACGCATTGCGAAAACCCCACAATCCTCAAAATTTAATTTTGTTTGCCAATTGAATTCCATTCGATCATATTTTTGGGTGTCAAACATTTGTAACTTCTTATGCTTCACATGCTTTAGGTAAGCCAAGAAGTTATATATCTGCACAAAGTTAATAAACATGCTTTAGGTATCCCAATTTATGCAGCAACTTACGCATTTTATGCAGACACCTACTCAAGTACAACAATACGCAGTTTATGCAGAATCTTACGCATTTCATGCAGAATCTTACGCATTTCATGCAGAAACTTACTCATTTTAATGCATCTATTATGCAGATATACAAGAACGAAATTCAAATCAAGTACAACAATACGCAGTTTATGCAGAATCTTACGCATTTCATGCAGAAACTTACTCATTTTAATGCAGCTAATATGCAGAAATACTAAAAAACACTTTCCAATTGTACCATATAGCGTATTTGAATGTATTTGAATATTTTTTACCACATATGCAATGCTATCTGCACATTTTACATGGAAGCTATACAATATAACTAGTGGTAATCACTGGGAATATAACTTACAAACGGTGTATGTCTAGCTTCTTCTTTTGATTTTCCTTCCTTGTTCTTGTAAGGAACTATCTCTTGTGTGTTATCCAAGTTTGCATCTTTCTGCTATTCGAATATGAATACATTATGTGTAATGGGTTAGTGATATGCAATTTATGTGCATGGAAAATACTAAAATGACAAAAAAAATTATACGTTGTGAACAAGTTTTAGCTGCATTTACAAAGTTTATACACAGTATGATTAAAAAGTGTATATTTGAACTTACGATATGTTCCTTTATCTGTGCATCATCCTGTTGTACTGCATATGTCTGGTTTTGAAGTACTTCATGTGTACATGCAAGATCCACGGTATTTTGGTTGACTTCTAACTGCTGTGATATGTGCCGATATGAAGAGAATCAGTAGAAAGGCAGATAATAAAATTAAATAGCACACTTGACACAATAAAAACTTACAGTAGGTGTTTTATTTACCAAAGTCCCTTCTTGTCTGTTTCTCTTATTTTTTCCTACAGTCTGCAGCTGCGGAGTACTACTAGCAGGTTCGTTACGGCCTAATAATGTTGTTCCACAACTGAATCCCCCCTTTTTATTCTCAAGTTTCATTCGATTTGCAATTATTACGTCAGTGATTCCTTTGATAGCAGGTATTTGTCTTTCCAATTTGAACTGTCGATGTTCAAACATGTCGATATAAAGAGCCTGCAAGCCAATATTTTATTTAGCATCATTTTGTAAATCAAAAAACATTATTAACTTTTACAGCAGAACACACTTACAATTAGGAATGTTATTGGCCCGGTGTACGGAATTTTTCTATTTCCTTCCCATTCATCCTTCGTGTCTCGTAAGCAAGTGTATATGAACTCGCACCAGTTCAGGGCGCGTATGTCATCGGTCCCCTCAATCCCATTCAGGATCCTTTGGTTCGATACCCCTGATTTAGTTCTTTCTACCATGGACGAGAAGAACAGTACAAGGAAATTTATTTTGAATGTGTCATCTGCAGAATCTGATTGTTTAATCTTCTCTACGATGGTCTTGCAGGTCACAGTTGAGTCTTTAAGCCCCCCATATTGAAGTCTGAATCGCTGAACAATTGGACTGTCTGCGTCTGTCCTAGTTGGCAGTATTATGTTGCGGCCGCCTAATGGTAGTCCTAGGATTAAATGGACATCCTTTGGTACAATATCTACGTTCCCTCTCCCTGTGATGAGTGTGCTGGTTTTTGTGTTGTATGAATCCAGAAGCCACTCTGCTAATTCTGCACGAACCATGTTCTTATTCAAATGCAGCATGGCTTCCAAACCCATTGAAGCCACAGCTAACTTCTGGTCTTTATTAAGTATCTTTACGCAGTCTGTCAATGGCTTAGGGGTGGATCTGGTCTCGAAGCCTGAATATCTGGGTTTTTTGGGTAGGGGAATATGTTTATGGTCTTTGGGGACTTCCTTTGACATCACAATCTGCAAATTGTCGTCTTCGAAATCATCATCGCTGTTTGCAGATCGCAGGTCATCACTGGGTGCTATATTTTTTTTCCTTGCTGCCAAAGAAGGAAAATATTCATTATAATCACATCTTCTTAGTTAATACAAATGCACCGATTGGGTAATGGTCAAACACCATTACCTGTTTTTTCAATCAGTTTAGCTCTTTCCCCCGATGCATTCTCTCCTTTTTCTGTGTTTGTTGTTGCACAACCACCAACTTCGTCACATGGAATAAATTACATTATGTTAGCAACATAATTTATGTGTTTGCCTAATTTAATTATGTGTTATACCATACCTATTAAAGTTTGTGTGCTGGTATGATATGTAACTACTTTTGCCTTCTTCGTAGTTGGTCATTGGTGTAGCATATTTGTTCCCGAAGATTTATTGTCCTTTCCATCTTGTTTTTTTCTTTTTCGCTCTGTTAACACGTACTAATGTTAGTAATTGGGAATTACGCAGTTACAATTAAATCTGAATCACTAAAATGCCTTCTGAAACAATATATGGCTACGCATTTACAATTAATTCTCACGCATTCACAGTATTATTATATCGAAACAAACCACAACATTTGAAACACAAACAGTAATTAGAAATTGCTACAATAAAACCCTAAAATTTGTATTTTCTAAAAAAGTTGATTCGGTATGAAATGATAAGCATTTAGCATACGCAGTTATTAACGAATTGGGAGCCGACACATTATTGGCTACGCAGGTTTTAATGAATCTTACGCAATTCACATTGTACTTTCTCAAACATCAAAAAATGTAACATACGCAGTCCCTTCGGCTACGCAGTTCCTATTAATTCTTACGCATTTCGCAGTAGACTATGGAAACTTTTAAAAAATGAAACAGAAGCAGTCCCAACCCTACGCATTTACGTCTAAAACTTACGCATTTCACAGTTTACCTTCTTAAACATCCAAAAAATGGAACACACACAGTCCCAACTGCAAAGGCTACGCATTAACACCCAAAATCTATGAATAATATTCGATTGAACGGATACACAACATACGCAAGTCAACCCGAAATTAAAAATTCCAAACCCGAAAACCCTAGAATGCGAACAGTAAGCAAATCGATTCGGCTAGCAAGCACAACAACCTTGGACAAATCGATTCGGCTAGCAAGCACAACACCCCTAAATGCGTAAAACCTAGAATGAGTTGATCTTGTCATACTGTTGTCCTTCTTTTTTTTTTCTGCAGTTTCCCTTCCTCTGCCATTATTTAGTGCTGTTGTCCGGTCGTCGTCGCCTCCGTCGTCTCAAAACAAGTGTCTGCACAGCGCCTTCGTAAGTCGCTTGACTGTATTCGCATTTAGGGATTTCAGAGAGAAAATAACGGAATTGCAGTTTTGATTTTGTTAATTGTACCTAATTTGCCCTCAGAAACGTATTAATCAAATAAACAATTACGCATTTCACGCTTAATCTAAGCCGTTTATTAACTTAATCTGATGGCTAATATAATTTCTCATTTCTCATAATATATCCATTTCTCACATGAACCGCACCCCATTCTGGAAAACACCTAGATGTAAAGTAGTACTAAATTGATAAAGAGCCTCAAGTAGTAGCATAAATGACGAGGTGGCCATTATTTGGCACAAACACAGATTAGGATACTTTATGCAATGGTAGTTTACAGTATTAGGGTTTAATTCGTAGCAGGTCAATGGGCGGGCCAGTCAGTTTGATCGGGCTAAAATATGTGTCCAAGTTCGGCCCTAAAAGAAATACAGATCGTGTCGGGCTGGTCTGTCGGACTATTATGCTTGTCCAAGCCCGCTTTGATGACCGGACGAGCGGGTCGGGCCAACCTGAATTTGTGCAGGTCTAGATAATGAGCGGGCAAGGCTTGCATGCTGATGCCTGAGACCTTTTCTTTCTCTCCAAGAGACGATTTGGATTACTAGATAATGTTTTATCTGTTTCATCTCATTCGAATCGCACAAACACTAATGAATGTGAAATCATATACTTTCAAATCAGCTCTTCGTCTATCTTCTAGTTGTTAAAACTTTTTTTGTCGAAACGAAATTTATTATTCGTGGATTAGAATTTAATGTTCGTGATTTTGAGCAGAACAATGTTGATCAAAACCACGAACAATAGAGGTTTATTCACGAACAATCAACGCAAACCCAGAAATATATATAACTATATTCTAAACCACGAACATTGATATTATATGCACGGATTTTCATATCATCACACAAGCGAGTTTCAGCCTCTTATTCAAAACCACGAACAACATAGACATATTCACAAACAACCAAGTTTATTTTATGTTTTTTGGGGGCGTTCGTCATTGTTGTTCATCGAAGAGGGTTTGTTAAGTGATAATTGAAGACTATTGTCGACGGATGAAAAGAAATCATGGAGAGTAAAGATAAAAGCTATTTGAAGAGTTTCTGTTTTTGTGATTCGAAAATTTAGGGCTCGAAATATCAAACCATATATTTGACTTGATATTTATGAGATTATAAAATTAAAATATACATTATCATTTCCAAATATACCTTTATTAACCATTCAAAACTATTAAAATATTATTTATTTTAAATTAATTTTGATTAATCTAAACCATTTAGATTATCCGATCAATAGATATTCAAAGTTCTAAATTTTGACGAAAACTAGTGATTTTAACTATAACTCAACCCACAAATGAATTCAATGCACAAATTTACTCCTTATAAAAAAATACAAATTGGGTAATTGCTTCTAGCGATGCTCAACGAGGCTCATCCCATGTTGAAGCTTTACGCGCTCACCAATCTCAACAAGCACGTCCTTTAATTTTGGCCCGAGATCTCCACCACCACCAGAGGGTAATGGCTTCAGTAAACTTTCAGCAGGGGCCTGTAACGTCACAATATTTCGTATCAAATACAAAATAATGTTTTACAAATGATTTATGCTTAAGAGCAGAAGTTTGTGTTCGTAATCTCAAATGCTCCTCTGATTCTACTGTATTGCTTGCTTCGGTCTACTCAGCTTGACGTGTGCGGATGAAGGCGTAGTGCAACGTATCTTGCGTTGCGAGGGTCTTGATGACTTGATCTCACGTGCGCAGATGAAGTGAGGGTCGCGGGGACTTGGTCTCACGTGCTTGCGTTGCGGTTGGATGCTCTAGCAGACGACGTTGGGATGCTTGGGCAGACGGCACGTAATTGTCGGTTGCTGGCGGCTGACGCTTCCTTTGAGAGCACTCTGGTGCGGTGAGGGTGGAGCGCAACGTGTCTTGCGTAGTGAGGGTCTTGATGACTTGATCTCACGTGCACGGTGAAGTGAGGGTCGCGGGGACTTGGTCTCACGTGCCTGCGTTGCGGTTGGATGCTCTAGCAGACGACGTTGGAATGCTTGGGCAGGCAGCACGTACTTGTCGGTTGCTAGCGGCTGACGTTTCCTTTGAGAGCACTCTGGTGCGGTGAAGGTGGAGCGCAACGTGTCTTGCGTAGTGAGGGTCTTGATGACTTGATCTCACGTGCGCAGCGAAGTGAGGGTCGCGGGGACTTGGTCTCACGAGCCTGCGTTATGGTTGGATGCTCTAGCAGACGGCGTTGGGACGCTTGGGCAGACAGCACGTTTCCTTTGAGAGCACTCTGGTTCTTCTTTCGGCGGACAGGTTCTGGTTGTGGACTGACTTGCTTCTTTGACCTTCTTCGAGTTACAAGAGTCCATCCTTCATCATCCTCCATGCATTCAACCTCTTTCATAATCCCATAAGTTTCGATTCTTTCTGGATTATAATCGCATCTCAACTTTTTTGATTCAGCTTCAATAGATGGCTTTGATATCCACACTTTTGTTGGCTCAAGGGTGCCAAATTAGACTTGTTGCATGTCCCATTCTTGTGGCTTGCAAAGTGAGTCGCAACTAGTCATCACGGAGGCGTGGTTTGCTTCTATTGTCTCATCTGTGTCGAGCTCGATGCGTCCTTCTTTGACTAATCTCATTTTAAGCTCCTTGAGAGTGACACAGTTTTCGATACTGTGACTAACCAATCTATGGTAGCGACAGTATTCGGGATCATTCGTCCCGTTAACTTCATCATGGCGTTTTGCTTCTGGTAAGTTGATGATGCCTTTTTCCAATAGGTCATCGAGCATGCCTGATAGATCAGAGTCAGGGAATGGATACTCCTTGGCTTGTAATTCTTTCAGCGTAGGCTTCGCGCGCTTGAAGTCTTTTGAGGTGACTTCTTTCCTCTTCTCCTGCTTTGGTTTTGATGATATCTTCACAGGATCGTCGTTGGTGCTGATGGCCATGGCCTCGTCGATGATCGCCTTTGACGAGGATATGCGATTCCTTCCATGTCCTTTCACGGTGATTTCCATGTCGTGTGCGCGTGTGGCTAACTCTTGAAAATTCCTAGGTTTGATACCTTTAAGAATGTATAGCAAATCCCAGTTCATTCCATCGATGCACATTTCTACAGCCGACGTCTCGCTGATGCGATCTTTACATTCAAGGCACAATGAACGCCAGCGATTGATATAGTCAACCACAGGTTCTTCTTCCCATTGTTTCGTATTCGTTAGTTCACTCATACTGACAACCCTTCTGGTGCTATAGAATTGGTTGAAGAACTCGTCCTCCATCTGACTCCAGCTGTCAATAGACTCTGCCTCCGAGTCAGTGTACCAATCGAAAGCAATGCCCTTTAGAGACCGAACAAATTGTTTGACCAGTAGATCCCCTTCAGTTCCTGCGTTGTTACACGTTTCTACGAAGTGGGCAACATGTTGCTTTGGACTTCCTTTTCCGTCAAACTGTTGAAGTTTGGGGGGGCAGATATCCATGTGGCATGCGCAGACCGTCTATCCTCTTGATGTAGGGTTTGGCACAGCGTGCATCACCAGAAGAATCTCCACCTAGCTGGCTCTTGACCGCGTTGGCTATCAGCACTTGAAGTTGGTCTTCGTTGCACGCAACACCTCCGTTCCTGTTGGTTTCTACAGGGATCATCTTGTTAGCGTCATCATCCTTTACCGTCAGATTGACTTCTTCAACATTTCGTTTCTCGAGCCCAACCACCTCTCTCTGGAGCTCTTCAAGTTTCTTGTTCTTCTCCTGGTTGTCTTTCAGGACTAGCTCAAGCATCTCTCTTAGTTCTTGCATCTGCTTCTCCATGGTCTTGGTGCCTATGGTCATGACAGAAGCTACACAGGGTTTGGGTGTCTCGGCTTGTTTTGGCAGAGCCACCTTCACTTTTGGTGAGGGTGTTCCGTCAGCTTTCACACTTCCCTTGTGTCGTGGGGAGTTGGAGGCAATTAGTGCCGTAGCCACAGCCATGATGGAAGCAACTGTTTATGTGCGTCCCCTCCTTGGCACTTGAGAAGCTCGTAAGCTTGCAGCAGCGGTACTGACAGCCATCCTCTGAGTCATCCCTCTTGTGCAGATGCCGGTTAGTTGAGCCACAGTTCCGGCGTAGGTCTTCTTGGGAGTTTGTGGACTGGTAGGTTGAGCAGACATCTTAGCTTTAGCGTAGGGATGAGAGGTAGAGATTTTCACGTAGGGTTCACCAAAATTTGTAGGGTCACAATATTTCGTATCAAATACAAAATAATGTTTTACAAATGATTTATGCTTGAGAGCAGAAGTTGTGTTCGTAATCTCAAGTGCTCCTCTGATTCTACTGTATTGCTTGCTTCGGTCTACTCAGCTTGACGTGTGCGGATGAAGGCGTAGTGCAACGTATCTTGCGTAGCGAGGGTCTTGATGACTTGATCTCACGTGCGCAGATGAAGTGAGGGTCGCGGGGACTTGGTCTCACGTGCTTGCGTTGCGGTTGGATGCTCTAGCAGACGGCGTTGGGATGCTTGGGCAGATGGCGCGTATTTGTCAGTTGCTGGCGGCTGACGCTTCCTTTGAGAGCACTCTAGTGCAGTGAGGGTGGAGCGCAACGTGTCTTGCGTAGTGAGGGTCTTGATGACTTGATCTCACGTGTGCAGCGAAGTGAGGGTCGCGGGGACTTGGTCTCACGTGCCTGCGTTGCGGTTGGATGCTCTAGCAGACGACGTTGGAATGCTTGGGCAGGCAGGACGTACTTGTCGGTTGCTGGCGGTTGACGTTTCCTTTGAGAGCACTCTGGTGCGGTGAAGGTGGAGCGCAACGTGTCTTGCTTAGTAAGGGTCTTGATGACTTGATCTCACGTGCGCCGCGAAGTGAGGGTCGCGGGGACTTGGTCTCACGTGCCTGCGTTGTGGTTGGATGCTCTAGCATACGGCGTTGGGACGCTTGGGCAGGCAGCACGTTTCCTTTGAGAGCACTCTGGTTCTTCTTTTGCCGGACAGGTTCTGGTTGTGGACTGACTTGCTTCTTTGACCTTCTTCGAGTTACAAGAGTCCATCCTTCATCATCCTCCATGCATTCAACCTCTTTCATAATCCCATAAGTTTCGATTCTTTCTGGATTATAATCGCATCTCAACTTTTTTGATTCAGCTTCAATAGATGGCTTTGATATCCACACTTTTGTTGGCTCAAGGGTTCCAAATTGGACTTGTTGCATGTACCATTCTTGTGGCTTGCAAAGTGAGTCGCAACTAGTCGTCACGGAGGCGTGGTTTGCTTCTATTGTCTCATCTGTGTCGAGCTCGATGCGTCCTTCTTTGACTAATCTCATTATAAGCTCCTTGAGAGTGACACGGTTTCGATACTGTGACTAACCAATCTATGGTAGCGACAGTATTTGGGATCATTCGTCCTGTTGCCTTCATCTGGGCGTTTTGCTTCTGGTAAGTTGATGATGCCTTTTTCCAATAGGTCATCGAGCATGCCTGATAGATCAGAGTCAGGGAATGGATACTCCTTGGCTTGTAATTCTTTCAGCGTAGGCTTCGCGCGCTTGAAGTCTTTTGAGGTGACTTCTTTCCTCTTCTCCTGCTTTGGTTTTGATGATATCTTCACAGGATCGTCGTTGGTGCTGATGGCCATGGCCTCGTCGATGATCGCCTTTGACGAGGATATGCGATTCCTTCCATGTCCTTTCACGGTGATTTCGATGTCGTGTGCGCGTGTGGCTAACTCTTGAAAATTCCTTGGTTTGATACCTTTAAGGATGTATAGCAAATCCCAGTTCATTCCATCGATGCACATTTCTACAGCTGACGTCTCGCTGATGCGATCTTTACATTCAAGGCACAATGAACGCCAGCGATTGATATAGTCAACCACAGGTTCTTCTTCCCATTGTTTCGTATTCGTTAGTTCACTCATACTGACAACCCTTCTGGTGCTATAGAATAGGTTGAAGAACTTGTCCTCCATATGACTCCAGCTGTCAATAGACTCTGCCTCCAAGTCAGTGTACCAATCGAAAGCAATGCCCTTTAGAGACCGAACAAATTGTTTGACCAGTAGATCCCCTTCAGTTCCTGCGTTGTTACACGTTTCTACGAAGTGGGCAACATGTTGCTTTGGACTTCCATTTCCGTCAAACTGTTGGAGTTTGGGGGGGCTGATATCCCTGTGGCATGCGCAGACCGTCTATCCTCTTGCTGTAGGGTTTGGCACAGCGTGCACCACCAGAAGAATCTCCACCTAGCTGGCTCTTGACCGCGTTGGCTATCAGCACTTAAAGTTGGTCTTCGTTGCACGCAACACCTCCGTTCCTGTTGGTTTCTACAGGGATCATCTTTTTAGCGTCATCATCCTTTACCGTCAGATTGACTTCTTCAACATTTCGTTTCCCGAGCCCAACCACCTCTCTCTGGAGCTCTTCAAGTTTCTTGTTCTTCTCCTGGTTGTCTTTCAGGACTAGCTCAAGCATCTCTCTTAGTTCTTGCATCTTCTCCTCCATGGTCTTGGTGCCTATGGTCATGACAGAAGCTACACAGGGTTTGGGTCACTCGGCTTGTTTTGGCAGAGCCACCTTCACTTTTGGTGAGGGTGTTCCGTCAGCTTTCACACTTCCCTTGTGTCGTGGGGAGTTGGAGGCAATTAGTGCCGTAGCCGCAGCCATGATGGAAGCAACTGTATATGTGCGTCCCCTCCTTGGCACTTGAGCAGCTCGTAAGCTTGCAGCAGCGGTATTGACAGCCATCCTCTGAGTCATCCCTCTTGTGCAGATGCCGGTTGGTTGAGCCACAGTTCCGGCGTAAGTCTTCTTGGGAGTTTGTGGACTGGTAGGTTGAGCAGACATCTTAGCTTTAGCGTAGGGATGAGAGGTAGAGATTTTCACGTAGGGTTCACCAAAATTTGTAGGGTCACAATATTTCGTATCAAATACAAAATAATGTTTTACAAATGATTTATGCTATAGAGCAGAAGTTGTGTTCGTAATCTCAAGTGCTCCTCTGATTCTACTGTATTGCTTGCTTCGGTCTACTCAGCTTGACGTGTGCGGATGAAGGCGTAGTGCAACGTATCTTGCGTAGCGAGGGTCTTGATGACTTGATCTCACGTGCGCAGATGAAGTGAGGGTCGCGGGGACTTGGTCTCACGTGCTTGCGTTGCGGTTGGATGCTCTAGCAGACGACATTGGGATGCTTGGGCAGACGGCGCGTATTTGTCGGTTGCTGGCGGCTGACGCTTCCTTTGAGAGCACTCTGGTGCGGTGAGGGTGGAGCGCAACGTGTCTTGCGTAGTGAGGGTCTTGATGACTTGATCTCACGTGCGCAGCGAAGTGAGGGTCGCGGGGACTTCGTCTCACGTGCCTGCGTTGTGATTGGATGCTCTAGCAGACGACGTTGGAATGCTTGGGCAGGCAGCACGTACTTGTCGACTGCTGGCGGCTGACGCTTCCTTTGAGAGCACTCTTCTCTGTGCTTTCTTCTCAAATTTCAGAGTGTTTTTCTTGTGAAGTGAAGTGCTCTATTTATAGAGTTCACTAGTAGGCTTGAGGTTGGGCCCGTGCTTTGGGCTGAGTCTAACTCGTGGACCGGGCTTGTAGCTTCGACCCAAATATCCCTTGTGGGCCAGCCCATTTATACTTTAATAATCTTGATTTGGTCCTTAAACTTTTAGTATCTACAAATTGCCCCCTCATGATCATGTTGTGGGACACAATTTGAGTGTCTCAGCGCGACGTGATCGTGAGTGATTGACTTGAGAGTCTTGTGGACGCCGAACTTTTCGTAAGAGCTTCCACGCCGAACTTCTCCAACTTGACGGTTGACTTGAGATTTTTGTGAATGTCGAACTTATCGTTAAGGCTTCACTTTTTTTTCGTCGTTTGTCGTCTGGAAGAAGCCTAAGCATTGGTGACTAATGCTGCCAAATTCATGTCAGAACCGTGAACAGTAACTTCGGGCGTGAATAGTAATTCCAGGATGAACAGTAGCTTCGGGCCTAGAATAGTAACTCCGGGATGAATAGTAATTTGGCCGTGAATAGTACTTTCGGACCATGAACAGTAATTCCGTGCGTGGCGGTTCTGGAATCTTCTAGAATGACTTGCCAACTAAGTTAGCTTGAAGATAAAGCAGAGTCGGTTAGATGAGATTAGAAAATCTTTCCTAAATCTACTTGATTTGATAATCCTTGGCCATAATCTTTAGGAATCGGCCAGCCCTAATCCTCTCTATAAATAGAGCCTCAAGTCAAGAGTTCAAGCCATCCCAAAATCGAGAGCTTCACTCCTCTGATCAGCTCTGAAAAAGGTAAACTCAAAATTAGGTTTTGTCATGCTTCTTCCTACGATGCTCTCTTGATCCAATGATTGGTCACAAATTTTTGAGCATCTCAACTCATTGATATTCTGTCGAAGAGAAGGCATCATGGCTCAAAAGGAATCCTTTGATGGTTTGCCCGGCAGCCGAGCATCTCTGCCATGCAGCCTTTATTGAGCAATGTTTTTTTTTCATGCAGCCAAGCTTCTCTGCCATGCAGCCGAGCTTCGACTTCAAAAATAATGCTTTTTTTTCTTTGTACGACTTTATTGAGCAATTTTTTTTGCCATGCAGCCAAGCTTTGACTTCAAAAATAATGTTTTTTTTTCTTCGTACGACTTTGTTGAGCAAATTTTTTTTTGCCATACAGCCAAGCTTTGACTTCAAAAATAATGTTTTTTTTGTAAGAACAATGTCACTACATCTTGTCTTACTGATTTTCTTTTCCTTGTTCATGACTAGGCCCCTTTCTATCCACAGTTGCCGATTTTACTGCTCTGACGTTGATGCGCTGTTGTTGACGGTACTCTGGCTTGTTGTTGAGAGACCAATCCGCTATCCTTCTTTGCGTAAAACTGCTATCCATCGGGGGTAGTTTCACACTTTGAATTCATTGTGTCAAGAAAAATAAGCTTTTGAGGATTCTGTCACCAAGACTTACGAGTCTAAGGAGATTGGTTTTTAAGTGAGACCGTTTGTGACTCCTCCAATTTCCTGGGAATTCCTTACTTGTCTTAATTTCTTCGACATAGTCGTTTCATTTTGTGACGAACTCACGTTGCGATACAAGTCTCTACCAAAAAAAGGCAGGCGCAATGGTGCTCTTCTTGGACTCAGAGGCGAAATGTTGGCGATGACACCTCCATTTTTCAGGCGGCCGTTGATGCGTATGTAAAGAGCATTGCCACACTCCTTGTAGTCCAGCAGGGTGTTGTTAGCAACTCCGTCCGTCATGCCTGTGAGATTCCTGCGGTTGAGGGCAGTCTATGTTCTGCTCGAGTGACTTACAAGGGTGCTCTTCGAACTAGCAAGAGTTTGGAGAGGCATGGAGAAGCAGTGGCGCCGACAATAGAGGGAGCTGAAGCCAAATTACGAGCTTTGCATGATGAGGCCAAGAGCATAAGACATCAGCAAAGCCGACAAGTGGAAGTAATTGCTGCGGCCGAGTCGAGCGTTGGTGCACTTCAACAGAAGTTAGATGAATTGAGAACTTTTCGAGCGAGCTCTGACGACTTGGTGAAGGTGAAGCGTGAGTTGGATCGATGCAAGAAGGCCATCCAGGCAGCTATGCATTAGAACCATCAGACTACTTTGTCATTTTTTTTATTTTTTTTTGAGACTGCACTTGAACACATTTATTTTTGTACTCAAGCTACCTACGTACTTACAAAGTCACGTGCGTGACACTTCGTAAGATCAAGTCAACGTAGTTCATTTTTTTTTGTTTTTTTTTGTTTAGCCGTTCACAGTTTATACTCTTGCGGGCCAGGAGTGTCGATCTGTAGCTTTAGAAGTAGTAGCGTTTTAAGAACTTTCCATTGATTGGTCCGACGCGTAATCCTTCTTGATCCACGATCTTGTATGCCCCAGAGGTTGCGTTGACACCAACTTTATCGAAGTAATCCTTCGGAAAGAAGTCTTCTAAGGTAATGGGCCTTGGTGGAATCTGCTTCAAAGGATCAATAGGCAGTATATGTGAGCTCAGACTCCTCTTGAGTCTTTTCTTCCCTTTCGCCTGACGTAGTCTCTTCTTGGTCACCTGGTTCATCTTTCAACGACAGGTTCTGGTTGTGGACTGACTTGCTTCTTTGTCCTTCTTCGAGTTACAAGAGTTCATCCTTCATCATCCTCCATGCATTCAACCTCTTTCGTGATCCTATACGTTTCGATTCTTTTTGGGTTATAATTGCATCTCAACTTCTTTGATTCAGCTTCAATAGATAGCTTTGATATCCACACTTTTGTTGGCTCAAGGGTGCCAAATTGGACTTGTTGTATGTACCATTCTTGTGGCTTGCAAAGTGAGTCGCAACTAGTCGTCACGGAGGCGTGGTTTGCTTCTATTGTCTCATCAGTGTCGAGCTCGATGCGTCCTTCTTTGACTAATCTCATTATAAGCTCCTTGAGAGTGACACAGTTTTCGATACTGTGACTAACAAATCTATGGTAGAGACAGTATTTGGGATCATCCGTCCTGTTGACTTCATCTGGGCATTTTGCTTCTGGTAAGTTGATGATGCCTTTTTCCAACAGGTCATCGAGCATGCCTGATAGAACAGAGTCAGGGAATGGATACTTCTTGGCTTGTAATTCTTTCAGCGTAGGCTTCGTGCGCTTGAAGTCTTTTGAGGTGACTTATTTCCTTATCTCCTGCTTTGGTTTTGATGATATCTTCACAGGATCGTCGTTGTTGCTGATGGCCATGGCCTCGTCGATGATCGCCTTTGACGAGGATATGTGATTCCTTCCATGTCCTTTCACGGTGATTTCCATGTCGTGTGCGCGTGTGGCTAACTCTTGAAAATTCCTAGGTTTGATACCTTTAAGGATGTATAGCAACTCCCAGTTCATTCCATCGATGCACATCTCTACAGCTGACGTCTCGCTGATGCGATCTTTACATTCAAGGCACAGTGAACGCCAACTGTTGATATAGTCAACCACAGGTTCTTCTTCCCATTGTTTCATATTCATCAGTTCACTCATACTAACAACCCTTCTGGTGCTATAAAATCGGTTGAAGAACTCGTCCTCCATCTGACTCCAGCTGTCAATAGACTCTGCCTCCAAGTCAGTGTACCAATCGAAAGCAATGCCCTTTAGAGACCGCACAAATTGTTTGACCAGCAGATCCCCTTCGGTTCCCGCGTTGTTACACGTTTCTATGAAGTGGGCAACATGTTGCTTTGGACTTTCTTTTCCGTCAAACTGTTGGAGTTTGGGAGGCTGATATCCATGTGGCACGCGCAGACCGTCTATCCTCTTGATGTATGGTTTGGCACAGCGTGCACCACCAGAAGAATCTCCACCTAGCTGGCTCTTGACCGCGTTGGCTATCAGCACTTGAAGTTGGTCTTCGTTGCACGCAACACCTCCGTTCCTGTTGGTTTCTACAAGGATCATCTTATTAGTGTCATCATCTTCTGCCGTCAGATTGACTTCTTCAACCTTTCGTTTCCCGAGCCCAACCACCTCCTTCTGGAGTTCTTCAAGCTTTTTGTTCTTCTCCTGGTTGTCTTTCAGGACTAGCTCAAGCATCTCTCTTATTTCTTGCATTTGCTCCTCCATGGTCTTGGTACCTATGGTCATGACAGAAGCTACACATGGTTTGGGTGTCTCGGCTTGTTTTGGCAGAGCCACCTTCGCTTTTGGTGAGGGCGTTCCGTCAGCTTTCACACTTCCCTTGTGTCGTGGGGAGTTGGAGGCAATCAGTGCCGTAGCTGCAGCCATGATGGAAGCAACGGTATATGTGCGTTCCCTCCTTGGTACTTGAGAAGCTCGTAAGCTTGCAGCAGCGGCATTGACAGCCATCCTCTAAGCCATCCCTCTTGTGTAGATGCCGGTTGGTTGAGCCACAGTTGCGGCGTAAGTCTTCTTGGGAGTTTGTGGACTGGTAGGTTGAGCAGACATCTTAGCTTTAGCGTAGGGATGAGAGGTAGAGATCTTCACGTCGGGTTCACCAAAATTTGTAACGTCACAATATTTCGTATCAAATACAAAATAATGTTTTACAAATGATTTATGCTTGAGAGCAAAAGTTTGTGTTCGTAATCTCAAATGCTCCTCTGATTCTACTGTATTGCTTGCTTCGGTCTACTCAGCTTGACGTGTGCGGATGAAGGCGTAGTGCAACGTATCTTGCATAGAGAGGGTCTTGATGACTTGATCTCACGTGCGCAGATGAAGTGAGGGTCGCGGGGACTTGGTCTCACGTGCTTGCGTTGCGATTGGATGCTCTAGCAGACGACGTTGGGATGCTTGGGCAGACGGCGCGTATTTGTCGGTTGCTGGCGGCTGACGCTTCCTTTGAGAGCACTCTGGTGCGGTGAGGGTGGAGCGCAACGTGTCTTGCGTAGTGAGGGTCTTGATGACTTGATCTCACGTGCGCAGCGAAGTGAGGGTCGCGGGGACTTGGTCTCACGTGCCTGCGTTGCGGTTGGATGCTCTAGCAGACGACGTTGGAATGCTTGGGCAGGCAGCATGTACTTGTCGGTTGCTGGCGGCTAACGTTTCCTTTGAGAGCACTCTGGTGCATTGAAGGTGGAGCGCAACGTGTCTTGCGTAGTGAGGGTCTTGATGACTTGATCTCACGTGCGCAGCGAAGTGAGGGTCGCGAGGACTTGGTCTCACATGCCTGCGTTGTGGTTGGATGCTCTAGCAGACGGCGTTGGGACGCTTGGGCAGGCAGCACGTTTCCTTTGAGAGCACTCTGGTTCTTCTTTCGGCGGACAGGTTCTGGTTGTGGACTGACTTGCTTCTTTGACCTTCTTCGAGTTACAAGAGTCCATCCTTCATCATCCTCCATGCATTCAACCTCTTTCATAATCCCATAAGTTTCGATTCTTTCTGGATTATAATCGCATCTCAACTTTTTTGATTCAGCTTCAATAGATGGCTTTGATATCCACACTTTTGTTGGCTCAAGGGTGCCAAATTGGACTTGTTGCATGTACCATTCTTGTGGCTTGCAAAGTGAGTCGCAACTAGTCGTCACGGAGGCGTGGTTTGCTTCTTTTGTCTCATCTGTGTCGAGCTCGATGCGTCCTTCTTTGACTAATCTCATTATAAGCTCCTTGAGAGTGACACAGTTTTCGATACTGTGACTAACCAATCTATGGTAGCGACAGTATTTGGGATCATTCGTCCTGTTGACTTCATCTGGGCGTTTTGCTTCTGGTAAGTTGATGATGCCTTTTTCCAATAGGTCATCGAGCATGCCTGATAGATCAGAGTCAGGGAATGGATACTCCTTGGCTTGTAATTCTTTCAGCGTAGGCTTCGCGCGCTTGAAGTCTTTTGAGGTGACTTCTTTCCTCTTCTCCTGCTTTGGTTTTGATGATATCTTCACAGGATCATCGTTGGTGCTGATGGCCATGGCCTCGTCGATGATCGCCTTTGACGAGGATATGCGATTCCTTCCATGTCCTTTCACGGTGATTTCCATGTCGTGTGCGCGTGTGGCTAACTCTTGAAAATTCCTAGGTTTGATACCTTTAAGGATGTATAGCAAATCCCAGTTCATTCCATCGATGCACATTTCTACAGCTGACGTCTCGCTGATGCAATCTTTACATTCAAGGCACAATGAACGCCAGCGATTGATATAGTCAGCCACAGGTTCTTCTTCCCATTGTTTCGTATTCGTTAGTTCACTCGTACTGACAACCCTTCTGGTGCTATAGAATCGGTTGAAGAACTCATCCTCCATCTGACTCCAGCTGTCAATAGACTCTGCCTCCAAGTCAATGTACCAATCAAAAGCAATGCCCTTTAGAGATCGAGCAAATTGTTTGACCAGTAGATCCCCTTCAGTTCCTGCGTTGTTACACGTTTCTATGAAGTGGGCAACATGTTGCTTTGGACTTCCTTTTCCGTCAAACTGTTGGAGTTTGGGGGGCTTATATCCCTGTGGCATGCGCAGACCGTCTATCCTCTTGCTGTAGGGTTTGGCACAGCGTGCACCACCAGAAGAATCTCCACCTAGCTGGCTCTTGACCGCGTTGGCTATCAGCACTTGAAGTTGGTCTTCGTTGCACGCAACACTTCCGTTCCTGTTGGTTTCTACGGGGATCATCTTGTTAGCGTCATCATCCTTTACCGTCAGATTGACTTCTTCAACATTTCGTTTCCCGAGCCCAACCACCTCTCTCTGGAGCTCTTCAAGTTTCTTGTTCTTCTCCTGGTTGTCTTTCAGGACTAGCTCAAGCATCTCTCTTAGTTCTTGCATCTGCTCCTCCATGGTCTTGGTGCCTATGGTCATGACAGAAGCTACACAGGTTTTGGGTGTCTCGGCTTGTTTTGGCAGAGCCACCTTCACTTTTGGTGAGGGTGTTCCGTCAGCTTTCACACTTCCCTTGTGTCGTGGGGAGTTAGAGGCAATTAGTGCCGTAGCCGCAGCCATGATGGAAGCAACTGTATATGTGCGTCCCCTCCTTGGCACTTGAGAAGCTCGTAAGCTTGCAGCAGCGGTATTGACAGCCATCCTCTAAGTCATCCCTCTTGTGCAGATGCCGGTTGGTTGAGCCACAGTTCCGGCGTAAGTCTTCTTGGGAGTTTGTGGACTGGTAGGTTGAGCAGACATCTTAGCTTTAGCGTAGGGATGAGAGGTAGAGATTTTCACGTAGGGTTCACCAAAATTTGTAGGGTCACAATATTTCGTATCAAATACAAAATAATGTTTTACAAATGATTTATGCTTGAGAGCAGAAGTTGTGTTTGTAATCTCAAGTGCTCCTCTGATTCTACTGTATTGCTTGCTTCGGTCTACTCAGCTTGACGTGTGCGGATGAAGGCGTAGTGCAACGTATCTTGCGTAGCGAGGGTCTTGATGACTTGATCTCACGTGCGCAGATGAAGTGAGGGTCGCGGGGACTTGGTCTCACGTGCTTGCGTTGCGGTTGGATGCTCTTGCAGACGACGTTGGGATGCTTGGGCAGACGGCGCGTATTTGTCGGTTGCTTGCGGCTGACGCTTCCTTTGAGAGCACTCTGGTGCGGTGAGGGTGGAGCGCAACGTGTCTTCCGTAGTGAGGGTCTTGATGACTTGATCTCACGTGCGCAGCGAAGTGAGGGTCGCGGGGACTTGGTCTCACGTGCCTGCGTTGCGGTTGGATGCTCTAGCAGACGACGTTGGAATGCTTGGGCAGGCAGCACGTACTTGTCGGCTGCTGGCGGCTGACGCTTCCTTTGAGAGCACTCTTCTCTGTGCTTTCTTTTCAAATTTCAGAGTGTTTTTCTTGTGAAGTGAAGTGCTCTATTTATAGAGTTCACTAGTGGGCTTGAGGTTGGGCCCGTGCTTTGGGCTGAGTCTAACTCGTGGACCGGGCTTGTAGCTTCGACCCAAATATCCCTTGTGGGCCAGCCCATTTATACTTTAATAATCTTGATTTGGTCCTTAAACTTTTAGTGTCTACAGGGCCTTTTAAGGATTTTCAAATTGGGTTATAATCTGTATTCCCAGCCGACAACATTTAGCTGCGCAACACGGGATTCGATCCGTCATACTTTTAGTTTTTCGCGATGAATTATAACTCACTTTTGACGAATTTTACAATTTACATCAAAAATATGATTTACACATAATCTTTACTCTAATTCTTAATTTAGGGCATAGAATGTGGCTAAGTAGTGAACACTCTCCCGGTGCCAAAAGCGTCCGAATTCGAAGTCTCTCTAACACACTTAACACAACACTAACTAACCCCAATCAAAAAAAATTCTTAATTCATGTCTTTCCATCATATTTGCAGTAACTCAAATGGAAAGTTACATTATTCTTTCCGTTGTCCAATAACTTTCTTATATAATTCTTAATTCATTTTGACAGTATTCTTCTTTCCGTTGTGCTTTTCTTCTTGCTAATGCTATATAATGACGCTTAACAGGACTAAAATTCTTTGATTTTCTACTTTAATGAAATGGAACTGGAAACTATAAGTGACATCCACAAATAGTATTCAGCAAAATAAAAATGGAACCCAAGCTGGCATTAGTCTCATAATACTCGTGGACGTGGAACTGTTGGTCTTTAGCTGACTTCTGATAACTGATGAGAGTAACTGTTTCTTGTAGATGTCAAAACTTTCAAATGGAGTTTGCCATTATCATCAACTGTCTCATAAAAAGAATTATGTGAAGGAATATGGGGGGATATACCAAACATACACTCAATGTAGAGGTTTGATCTATAACTTCCTTCAGTGAGGCTCGGTCAAGGTAGAAGCTAAATCTTCTCTAGACTGCGATCTCCGACTTTGAAGTTTGCCTCCTCTGTGAGGCCACATGGAACCGATACTGGCATTCTCAAATTGCATCTGCCCCAAGCTGCCTGAAGAGTAACTATGTAAAACGCTGCTGGTTGATGGGTATAAGGAAGACTCCATAAGTTGGATGCTGCTGCTAAATGGACTCTGTGAAGCATTGGCAGCCACTGGACTCAATGGTGTCTTCCCTCTTCCATCCCCTGGCACAATTCATGATTCATAGAGTGACAAAAAAAATGAGAAACATGTAAATCAAAGGTTGATGTTGTATCAAATGTGCACAAATATCCAGCAGCCGCTAGAAAAATGATATCCTTCGACGCTAGCAATGGCTACACTAAATTGTGGTGTTGTGTACAAAACTCGTGAATTCCAAAGATCAAACTAGGTGACGGCCTCCTCTTGATTGAACTACTTGTATTAAAAGGCTAAGAAAGATAGATCAGTTAACTGAGATTAAATAAAGCTAATTTCCCTCATTTGAAAGACAAAGGATCAGTAAAGTCAGCTGCATACACTGAGCTAACAAGTGTCATCTTCATGCAACAGTTGTTCAGTGGGAGAATATAATTTTGATTATATGAGGTTCATAACCCAGCACCAGCTTAATGCTTCGATGGCAATTAAGATCAAACTTACTGGATTTAGTTGAGAATTCATACCTAGATTAATAGAGCTCCAACGGAAGCCAAAAGGGGATCCAAGGTTAGAAGCTGGGGATCCACTACTATGCCTGAACAGTGGAAGATATGATCTGCGCAAGAGCCTTGGCAACCAATTCCCAATGCATGCAAATGCACAGACTATGAAAACTAAGGACATCACCAAAACTAAGAGAATGGTGATGGGGTTTATCTTAAATTGAAGGTTCTCAAAAGGTCGAAATGGAACTTTGGTTGAGAATGTTCGTCCAGCTTCCACTAGGGCAACACCAAGTGTCCAAGTAATGCTACCGGAGCCTATATTAACTTGATCATCCACAATATGCAATCCCTCCCTCAATAGTGTAACAATGTACGGTGCCCTAAAGCAATATTGTTCTATGAAAGGTTGTGGGGCAACACTCTTCTTTGCCACTTCCCATGATTTTTCACAAAATTCTCTTCCTTTTTCCAGCACATCATCTAATGTAGCATCAGAGGTCAGGTTGAAAAAGCGATACACCACAAAAAACCCAGACATACCGTAGAACTGACCGTATGGACGGGGTAAATTTTGAGACAAAGCACATGGCTTCAGTTCACAGTCCATTCCTGAGCTTGTCTCTGACCATTCTGAAATATTCACAGCAACTTTTGCGAGTGCACTACATTGTTCCCAGTTAGGGGCACCGATAAGTTTAACAGAAACTCCGTTTCTTCCACCTTTACCTATACTTTTTCTTCCAGCTGAGGGGCTCCCAGATTCTTCAAAAAGAGAAGCACACAGTAAACAATTGTATGGCTCTTTGTAATCAGACAGCAAGCAGGGATGTCTCACCACCAATTTTGTGTTGCTGAGATCTCCACTAGTAACATGCAGAAGTTTCCGGAGAAGATGAACAACAGACTTATCAAAGGCATCATTCAACCCATAACCCGAGAGTGAGTAAGCACTCAGATGGTGATTAACACGACCGATTCTCAGGTTTAAATCAGTGTCATTATGCTGTTCATTACTCTCAAAGGTAACCTGCAGTGATGAACCCCCCAAGTCAAGGGCACCAAAAGTTGCTTTTTTGGGCAAGGCACCAAGAACACCTGTGCGATAGTTGAGAGCTATCCATCCATAATAAGCTTCTTCCATGCCACTGATAGTTTTGACCCACTCTCTCTTGCACAAGAATGCATGACTGTTTATAATGGCCCATGCTTTATCAAGAAGCCATTTCGAATCAGCACTTGGCAACCTACGCACCCCAGCAGTAGCATACAGAAAAAGAGATGTGCTCTGGTGTGCACTTTTTGGAATTTGCTTCTTTGCCCATTTTAAAAGAGGTTTTAAAGCAGCTTTCAATCCTGCTTCATTATGCACCAGCTTATCAAGCCCCGGCTCAGTTTCCATCCTATCATATGCACGCCCACTCTGTGAACGAGGCTTTTTATGAAGGCCCTCATTATATGATAACAAACGGATAGGGAGGCTACTACCCGATGCATGATTGGCAGATGCTTCATAAACATAAACACGAGTCCCCGTACTTCCGCAGTCAAGCACAACATAATATTTGGAGCCACTAGAAAGAAAATAATTTGAAAGAACATATATGAGGAAAGCAAAAAGTAGCACACAAAGAAGACAACTGATGGCTCGCAACCACTTCTTTCGCTTACGTGGCGATCCTGGTGGTCCTTTTTCCTTTGAGAAACTCAATGCACCACTTTCTCTATGCAATGGTGGTTTGGAATGATTCAAATTCCTATTCCTTCCAAAACTAATATCACCCTCTTCTGGATCGGCCGGCCGATATGCTGATAGATCTTGAAGAGAAGATGACAAACGTAGATAGTTCTTCTGAAGAGAATTAGGAAAACCCGAATTGTGACTATAAACTGCAGGTGGTAACCCAGCTGAGACGTATGATACTGTCGAAGAGGGAGTGGCTGACAATTTACTAGCTGCTGCTGATATAACCCCGACAATTTTACTGAATACCATCGTTAAAAATGTGACAGATGTCAATTCAGGTAACACTTCATGTCAGAATAGTTAAGATCTGATAATGTAGAAGAGATAAATTTTAGTAAGTTTTATTATCGAACGAATACTGATATCAAGAAAGATTCTTAAGTTCGACAAAATAGTTCTCATTTGAATCCTCCTGTATCTACATATATTATCTATTTTCAATTAGCACATCTTCTACAAGTAATCAATCTAACACAACAGAAAATAACATCTATTTTATACTTAATGCCAAACCCAAAAACCCAGTCCCATAAATGTCCCCAGCATTCGACATCCATTCTATAAAAGAAAAAAATTGATCATAAAGGAAAGGGGAAGGGGAAAAAAAGAACATCAACTACTCATCCAAGCTTAGGCATGTATGTAAAACAAAATGCTAACAGGGTTTAGAACTCTGAATCGTGTAAATAATATTTGATCACTATTCAATCTCAAATCCCACTCATCAACAACATGAATATCACCATATGTTAAGCATCTAACCCTTTAAAAAATATACATATAAAATCAAACACCTAGGTCGATCATTTTCACCTTAAAATACATCCTGGTTTTAAGCGATACACGTGAATATCACAGCCAACACTTCCCTCACGCTCAAAAGCAAAAAGTATAAAACTGGCTGATTACACATAACTCAGTATCTATCAAATCAAATAATGAAGAGGAATTTCAGTTGTTCATATCAGAAAACCGATTTCCAGCAAAAGACAAACCAAAATTCAACATCAAGCAGGAATCAGAGAAATAAGAAATTGAATAAAAGACAAGAGTCGAGATAGGAGAGAAATTTGACCTCCGATTGACCGCACGGCGAAACCCTAGATAGAGAGTAGAGTGTGTTGTTTTCGTTATGGTGATTAATCAAATTGAACTCCGAAACAAAAAGTTTCAAGCGAATCTGAGCAATATTACATCTCAGGACCCGCACATCCGCTCGCCTCATTCTGAATAACCAAATCCATCAATGTCGCTTCTACGAGTTCAGATCAAGCAATACTTAACAAAAGCTGAAGGAATCAGTTTCCCACTGCCGCCGCCGATCTGAAAGAACTCAAAAGTTCCCGAGTGAGCGTAGAAACTGAGAAATCTTGGATCGATAAGGCATTGGAATGGATCTGAAGTTAATAAGTAACTGTCGTGTCAGCAATACAGCGTCGGCGAGGGAGAGAGACGGTCATGGATTTAGAGAGTCGGTCGCCGACGGGGAGGGCGAGGAGAGAGAAAGAGAGAGGTTGTAGGTGTGAAATCTGACGAAGACAGTTTTTTGTAAAACTCGTTCAGCATCTTCGGTTTGATGACGTCATTCGATAACCGGACTTTGTTGAACTGGTCCAAGTTGGTTCAATTTTCCCAGCAATGGAGGATTATGTACACGTGTTTTAATTAATAATTCTTAACTAAATCAAAATTTTAATTAGTTGTATGCCCGATCTCAGTTGACCACTGTCACTAATTTATAAATTTCATTGCCTTAACAGGTAACATTTCATAAAAAAAACCGCATATATCAAGGCTTGACAACATTGCACAAACCCCCCATCAAAAAAAAAAAAACATTGCACAAACTTTAAGACAGACCTCGTTGACAATTAGGGGTTAAGCCTAAACCTTAAAAAAAACAACTTGGATAGCCTGTGGCCCTGTCAAGAATTATGATTATACGAGAAGTGTCTTATTTAATGAGAAATAAGAATTAATTAGATCTTTAATCCAACAACTTAGATAATTCCTGTTTATTTAAATTTTAAAAATCTATTTTAAGTTGATATAATAGCCGATCTTGCAACACAAATTTAGGCATTGAAATTCCTAATTGCCGCAACGGATCGCTCAACAGATGAAAAGCCACACTACAAATCAACAATCGCCGCCAGAGCCACGCTGGAACTTCACTCAGCATCAGGTACTCAAACCGTGGCCGAGTTTGCCATCTTACTTACCCTGGTCGCAGTATCCTAACGTCTCGTTTGGCTCGGTGAAGCCTTCTTTGACAACCGCTTCACTCGCCAGATCGATTTGTTCACATTAGAAGCTAAGAAGTCGGTGAATGGAGGCTGATTCAGGTGTTAATACAGTGAGAATTTGCGGAGCTCGATTCAATTTAATTTCCCCTATTTGTTATTAGCTTGCTTGCAGCGGATGCTTTTTTCATTTGTTGGTCAAGTTGGTTTGGAGTGGAGGCATTGACCTCCTCGGGCCAAGCTAGGAAGATCTCTTTAATTATTGCAGTAGGAAATTCACAATGAAAACTGTACTGATGCTCGCAGATCAACTTGTAAGTAAATTGCATTTGACAGTTGGCACTAATTAAGTCATTGACGTTTTCGCTAGTACCGTGGGTTACATCTTTAGGCATTCCAAGTCTGGCGGAAATAGTGATGATGAGTATGTTAACGATACCTCATACACAAAGAAGGGGAAAAGGACAGTTTCTAATTAAGGGAGCCAACGTCAGAACTGTTATGAACCGTAACAAATAGATAAAAAAGTAAGAGTCATTGTATTTTGTTACAGTTTCTGCAACCATGTTAGATATCTGTACGTTGTCTGTTTTTATTATATACCGGGTGTGCTCTTTGTCAATAGTAACTATTATGGAAATGGAAATTGCACCTTCTTCATTTTCAAAGTTCCTCATTGGAAGACATTTCTAGGCATTCCAATCTAAATGACCAACTTCCCTAAAACTTGGGATTGAGCATGTGTGAGAGGCTTGCAATGAGACCAACTTTCTGAAACCTACAACTGAACAAGAATTGTTTTTCTCATTTTACTTGGCAGTCAACTTGCCTTCTAAGCACTTGAAACTTGATAATGCGTAGTAATGGAATCAAAATGCGTAGCATAATATTCGTAAAAATTGAATCAAAATGCGTAGATAATATATTCGTAGTAATTGAATCAAAATGCGTACTTGCTCAAGAGTTGTAATTTGTAACAATCGCTGTGTCTGAAATTCATAACAGTTACGAACAAAATTCGTAACAGTTACAAACAAAATTCATAGCAGTCACCAATGACTAAAATTCGTAATACTTTCAAACAAAATTCGTAGCAGTCTTTGTGACCAAAATTCGTAATACAAGGAATCACTGTGATTAAATTCGTAATTACTACGAATTATGTACCCTGAACTACTAACTATATAAAAAAAATTTAAGTAATAAAATGAAGCATTGTTGAAGTTTTTGACATTTTACAAGACATTTGTTACTGTAGTCAAAATTGGATTACTTTTTCACTAGTCGTTACGAATTTTGATTTTTAAATTACGCATTTTAGTCATTATACAAGCCTTCATATTCAATGTGATTGACAAGAATTTCAACATCTCTTCATTCTGACATATCGCTCCATTTCAATCACCTGGTTATCTAGTTAATATAAGAACTGCTAAACTACCTTGCTTTAAGCTGCAATAACTTTTAAACAGCTCAATAGATGTGATTCTGAATTCAATTCAATATTCAATTCAAGAGCTAAAACAAATTAAATCCAATTGTTTCAGATTGATTCAGATTCAGTTTATCAATTCAGATTGAACCTAAATCGACTAGTGCTGAATATAAGGACACAATGATTTACGAGGTTCGGAAATCCTACTCATCAGCCTAGGCAGGTCGCCTAGAGATACCAATGCAATAATATATGAGAGAGTTTGTTACAAGACGACACGGACTGACACACAACCAAAACCAGACAGTCACACACCACCAAAACCTAGCAGTACTCAACTGAACTATAGGCAAATGACCAAAATCAAAGATCGATGAAAATGAGGGATTTAAGCCTCCCTTAGTGGCCCCTGCAATAAACAGTCGCGGTAGAAGCAAATACTCAATCAACAACACAAGGAGAAGCAAACAAGAACGATCTCCAAAAATCAAATGATGATGCAGGTCAATCGCCAGAAATCGTAGTGGTCTTCTCTCGGTTTCTCTCTAAAAAAAGCTGAATGGGTGAAAAACCCTAGTGGAAGCGCTACTCTTATACGACATCAAAAACCTGCGTTTCAGCAACAACAAGCTGGGCCTATCCTAAGCCCAAAATTGAGTTCAACCCAAAAACTCAATCTGATCAAAGGTGAGTTTCAGCTTAAAGCAACCATTTAGCTCAACAATTGCCCTCCTGATTCAAAAACTGAAACAAACAAACAATTACAGACTCTGAAAACCCAAAGAAAATTAATACAGGTACAGACTCGATTTCTTCGATCAGCCTATACAGAATACCATGAGCTAAAAACGAGCTCTTCTAGATAAAAAAGGAAAAGACACCCTTAAGCATTGATATCTCGGACCATCTACCATCATCGGCAACATCACAACTCATCATCCTCTTTGATAGATGAGCATGCTGTCCCCTGCACAAATAAAAGTCTTTAATCTTCATATGAGAAAAATGGCAATGTACTGAATGACTCTTGACGACACTAGACATATATGCTTTCATTCCATCAGTGATAAAATGAGAACCATTATCAGTGTATCCAATGTGGAAAACCAAGTTCTTGCGGGCATATGGCAAAGATGGACTATCTATATAGAGATACAAACGAATAACAGATAGAAAAAATCCATCACCAGTTACAAGCAATTGACAAAAAACTAGTTCAGCAAGAAACATTATTGTCACATCAGAATCAATGCTCACATCAACGAATATAACATGGCTGTGTTGCGTAAAAATGTGTAAGTGCCCTCGTAAACATGTAAGGAAGGAACTAACACTAATGACACAAAACAAAGTGTCACAAACAATATTTACGGTGCCAAAAACAAGCATGTAAAAGTCAGACGTCCATGTATGTGAAACAACACTTCTAGCAGCATGCTTAAATAAATAAAGAGTGTTATACCGAAGACAATCAGCAGCATCATCAGCGTTAGTATCATTAAAAACATCATGATCATTAATAGTAAAATCAGTCTGTCCTTTAAGAACCTCAATACAAGAGTTCCTAACTCTAACTAAAAAATAGTTAGACAAAACAGGGTAGTCACGAATAAAACAATCACACAAAAATGATTGAGAATTTTCACAAAATTGATCATGACTAAATATTATACTGATGTACTTATTTAGGGCCAAAACATGCAAAACACAAGCATATAAGGAGTCACTGTTGCTTACTCCTCTATCAACCAATTTAAAAAGGTAGATATTACCTGAATTAGGTGAACTCTCCCCTTGTTCACCACTTACCTCAGAATCAGCAAAGGGAAGCTGATTCTGGTCACAAATTACCTCCTTTCTCTTGCTGAATTTTCTGGTTGAAGCTGACAGCATCATCTGTTTGGGAAATCTTGGTCACACTATAAAGTGTGCCTAAAGACTCAAAAGTAGGGGTTAATGCTTTTTAACACATTCAGATTCATTTAGGGGCTTATTATCAACTATAGGGTCAGAAACTACAATATAGAGTCCTCCCTTTTTAACACATTTAATAACAACAATCACATTTAACGAAACTTCCTTAATTCCATTAAAAGTGTGAACATGGCAGCCCAGATCATCCAAAACAGATTCAGAAAGTATGTTTCCTCTCAAATCAGGCAGCCAACATACATTTTGAACAATTCTAATCATGCCATCATGCATTTTGGATGGAACACAGCCTATTCCTCTAATTTTCAGTGAAGTATTATTACCAGGTTTCACTTGACCACCAAAACATAAGTCAAGCTTGCAAAATAAATTCTTATGTTGTGTAGCATGCACAGTCAACCAGAATCCAAAATCCATGAATTATCAACACCAAAAACAGTAGATGCAACAAGTAATTCATGGTTATAATCAACACCAGATTCAAGCAGCAAGCCAGATTATTTATCATTAGAGTTATTAAGCTTTTCTTTTTCTTCTATTTTTTCCTTACACCTAGCTAAGTCTTGAGTCATTTTTAGAAAAACATCTAAATTCTCTTGTATAGACAAAGACATATTCATTTTGAAATTGAATAGTCTACACAACAAGGGAATTTTGCTAGGCAAATTTAGACAGGAAAATATTGTCAAGAGTATCCCATAAAGTTTTAGGGTCAGTAATGGTTACCACTTGTCGAATGATGTCATCACTTAACCTCATCATAATTTCAGCATGAACTTGATTTTGCAGCTCCTTCCTATCAGCAGAAGTGCCAGCAGGCCACTCTTCAGTGACTGCACTTGAGCACTTCTCTTTGATAAGAAGAGCCTTCAACTTGACTTTCCTGATTGAAAATCTGTTTTCCAATCAAAGGGCGTCAAGCTTGTAGAATCAGACATCTCCGCAGGCTCAAAATATCAACGAAAACCTGCAAGAAAAAGCAAATAGTGATCAAACTGAAAAACAATTGAAACAATTCAAAAAATGCCAACACAGTGGAATAATCAACCAAAGCTACTGATACCACTTTGTGATTCTGATTTCAACTCAATATTCAATTCAAGAGCTAAAGCAGATTAAATCCAATTGATTCAGATTCAGTTTATCAATTCAGATTGAACCTAAATCGACTAGTGCTGAAAATAAGGACACAATGATTTACGAGGTTCGGAAATCCTACTCCTCGGCATAGGCAGGTTGCTTAGAGATACCAATGCACTAATATATGAGAGAGTTTGTTACAAGACGACACGGACTGACACACAATTAAAACCAGACAGTCACACACCACTAAAACCTAGCAGTACTCGACTGAACTACATGAAAATGACCAAAATCAAAGATCGATGAAAATGAGGGATTTAAGCAATAAACAGTCGCGGTAGAAGCAAATACTCAATCAGTAGCACAAGGAGAAGCAAACAAGAGCGATCTCCAAAAAATCAAATGATGATGCAGGTCAATCGCCAGAAATTGTCGTGGTGTCCTCAGCAGAATGGGTGAAAAACCCTAGTGGAAGCGCTGCTCTTATATGACATCAAAAACCTGCGTCAACAACAACAAGCTGGGCCTATCCTAAGCCCAAAACTGAGTTCAGCCCAAAAATTCCATTTGATCAAAGCTGAGTGTCAGCTTTTGAAGCAACCATTTAGCTCTACAATAGAAAAGAGTTTCATTCTAATGATGTCCTCAGGGTGTGTTTAATCTTGCAAAACTTATGTCTGAAGATGTTTTGGTTTATTAATATTATGAACTCAAAAAGTGGATGCTACATACAACAGAAGTGAGAATTTGATACATTAAATAGCACCAATGTTCTCAAATCCAAGGACATAATGTTCTTAACACCAACACCAATTATGTGTCCAACAGTGCCACAAGTCAAAGTGTCAGCAACAGTGAATCCTGCTGGGTCTCCTGTCTGCAGGCCAAAATTCCTCGTCTCCAGCTAACACAACAAACTAGTACAACAAAAACAGAGCGGCTAGCACAACAAACTTGTAATCCCTTTCCTGCAGCTAAACACATCAATTATTCCCTTAAGTGAGAGGCTCCATCTCTAAGGCTGCAAACGAGTCGATACACTCGTGAGATACTCGTGAACAAACTCGGTCAAAGCTCGACTCGAAACCAAACGAGTCGAGCACGAGCATGAATTTCCAGCTCGTTTATTAAATGAGCCGAGTACGATCAAGGTAATACTCGAATAATACTCGAATAAATACTCAATTATTTCACATATATCTTGGAAATTACAATTGTAATTTCAACAAGATTAGTTGGAATGTATAGATTATATTTCGGATAGAGTGTTCATCTATATATAGTCTCATCTTATTTGTTTTGTAATAAACATCCAATGTGGGACAAAAGTAAACATTTTAAAGAAACATTGAAGAAATCGAAAAGCAAGTGAAGGTCCTAATATCTCACATTGCTTGATGTCAAAGACTTTGATTCACAAGTGATTATAAAAGGGGAGAGTAAAACCCAATCCATCTACAACACCAAAATCCTAAATTTTGGGCTAGACTAATCTTGGGCCTTGGGGTCATTGAGTTGCCCTTTGGATTTTTGTGTAAAAACCTTAATATTTTCCTATGCAAATAAGCTTTTAAATTGAGCAATTTGTATCGTTAAATGTAATTGGAGTTTTAATACTTGAGTATCGAGTCGAGCTAGAGTATCATGAAAACTTTTCGAGTCGAGTTTGAACAAAATTTTTGAAGTTCGTCGAGTTTCAAGTCGAGTTCGAGTTCGATTATATTCACTCGAGTCGAGTTCAAGCAGCTTAATACTCGACTCGACTCGGCTCGTTTGCAGCCCTGTCCATCTCTGGCAAGGATCCCTTCTAGATCTCTCTTGCAAGCCATATTTCCAAGTTTCGTTGAATATCTTTGAAATTATTTTTGATAGAGTCAAATGATAGCTTAGTCATCAAGTCGCCATGTCCAGTGACTTCAACTCCTTGACAAACTCTTTCCCGTCTCATTTTGTATAGCTATTTGTTTCTGCTAATAAAGGTTGGGTCTCAAGGGGGCATGCATCCATCAGCTTCAAAATTGGTGGAATCTGATCTGACTGCTAGTAAACTAAACGATAGTTAGCTATCAGTCTCAGTCTCTGCAGACTGCAGCTGTCTTTCCTTTGCATGACCTTTTCCTATTTCTTCTCCTGGATCTCTTAGGGTGGCCTTGATCATCGTCTCCCTGTAGTAAAACTTAAATCAGTTTTGAAAACTATGTGTAGTAAAGCAACTTATTAAAATAATGCCATCTGACTGAAAAAAAACATTTGACATTTGGGAATCAGGCTTGTAACATGAATCAAATTTCCTCAATCAACTACCAAGTTTGACCTCTCCCAGTACTCTTTTGATATCATACTGTTGATGTGAAGAGTTCACATATGCAGCCACAAATCATGTATAACAAAAAAAAGGAGCAACGGAAATCATAACTCATAAAGACATAAACAGCTACGCATTTTGATTCAATTACTACAAATATTATCCTACACATGTAGATTCAATTACTACCAATATTATCCTACGCATTTGATTCAATCACTACGAATATAATCCTACGCATTTTAATTCAATTACTACGAATATTATGCTACGAATGATGATTGAGGGTGCTACGCATTTTACCGTGCTACCATAACGAACTTAGCAAACACCAATTCTTCCAAAATAAATGACTAGCTTTTACTAGACGGTGAATGTAGTCAAGCGTGGACTAAAATCGGTTAGCTTCGAACCCTCGATTTTACTCGACGACGACAGAAATCAACAGCGAACGAGCCAGCTAAAATCAGCAAGCATCAAACTCTAAAATTACGATTCAGCTCAATTTGTAAAGCCACATATTGTAATGTTTATCGACTTTCCTCATGGTTGGGTGCTCTTTGGTGGTATTGTCCGCATTTGTTTATCAAGTCGCACAGACTCGCCAATAGTTGCCAGAAAATCGCTCGTTCTTCTCTTGAATTTGTAGATTGATTTTGCAGATTATTGTTTAGGTCGTGCGATGAGGGAGAAATTACGGGATTTTGTTTTGTTTTTGATATTTTGCTAATAATTACCGATTATGAAATAGAGTGCGGTTCAGGTAAAAACCACTATTATATATGAAAACTAAAAAACGGATTTCAAGATGACACGTGTCCAATTTTGTCGAAATCTCGGATATAACACGGAGGGGCATTATGGTCATTTCACATATCTCGGAATGATCAGATTTAACTAGGAATGATCAGAATTAATAATCAGACTTAAAAAAGCAATATCCAGACTTAAAACAGCAATGATCAGACTTAACTTAAAATGATCAGACTTAAAATAGTAATATCCAGACTTAAACATCAATGATCAGACTTAAACAACAATGACCAGACTTAAACAACAATGATCAGACTTAATAATCAGACTTAAATCAACAATATCCAGACTTAAACAACAATGATCAGACTTAAACATCAATGATCAGACTTAATAATGAAATGATCCGTCTTATTAATTAGACTTAAAACATCAATATCTAGACTTAAACAACAATGATCAGACTTAATAATCAGACTTAAAACAACAATATCCAGACTTAAACATCAATGATCAGACTTAAAACAACAATGATCAGACTTAAACATCAATGATCAGACTTAAACAGCAATGATCAGACTTAACTTGGAATGATCAGACTTAATAATCAGACTTAAAACAACAATATCTAGACTTAAACAGCAATATCCAGACTTAAACAGCAATGATCAAACTTAACTTGGAAATATCAGACTTAATAATCAGACTTAAAACATCAATATCCAGACTTAAACATCAATGATCAGATTTAAAACAACAATGACCAGACGTAAACAGCAATGATCAGACTTAAAACAGCAATATCCAGACTAACAGCAATGTTCAGACTCAAACAGTAATGATCAGACTTAAGTTAAGTCTGGATATTACTGTAGCAATTTTTAGGATGATTATATATTCGTATCTGTTATGTATTTTTAAATAAGTCCGTTTTAATTTTTTATTTACAAAAAACGTCCTGAATTACGATTGGTCAAAATATACACGTGATTAGACCTGCACAAATGCGGGTTCAAGCCGGGTTCGGGCCGGGCTATTTGCTATTTTATAGTCCATACAACCGGGCCGGGCTAAACCCACCCGTTCAATTCGGGCTCAAAATTATGCCCAAGCCCGCCCATTTACTGGACCGGGTTACCCATCGGGACAATCCGGTACAAATATATGTTAATACATATTTAAATTTCTTGTATAAATTGAATAAAAATAAACAATTCCCTGTGCAAAAACAGTACATTTTTATGTCTAATGATGTATAATAATAGATTAACCAAAACATTAACAAAATAATGTCCATGATTCAAAATTTGACAGACTCACAATTCAAATGTATCAAATTGTATATCATAATAAAACCACAGTCTGTGTTTTAGTGTTTAGTGTTTATTTTTCTTTAATTTTTTGTTCTTTTTCTATT
This sequence comes from Rhodiola kirilowii, assembly GCA_033675215.1. Taxonomy (NCBI): domain Eukaryota; kingdom Viridiplantae; phylum Streptophyta; class Magnoliopsida; order Saxifragales; family Crassulaceae; genus Rhodiola; species Rhodiola kirilowii. The sequence continues at coordinate 41,285,920 of CM066199.1, forward strand.
ATGATACACAATCAGATTAAACACTAATTAATAATAATCATTAGGTTTAATTTTTTGCGGGTTAACGGGTTGGGCTTTTTTAGCCTGGCCGGGCTAAAATAGGTGTCCAGACCCGACCCTAATAAAAAACGGTCCGGGTCGGGCTGGTCTGTCGGACTATAATGTATGTCCAAGCCTGTCAAAATGACCGGGCGAGCGGGTCGGGCTGATCTGGATTTGTGCAGGTCTACACGTGATAATAATTTATTGAATTTTTAGTTTTTATTTATAATTGTGATTTATATCTGATCCGTTTCGTATGAAATAAATCTAATTTAATTTCGACTCTAAATGTATTAAGATAAGTGGATCAGATTATTTCTCTTTTCTCACATATTATAGACTTCAAGGAATCTTAATTCTGCCTGCCAAAACCTTTCATTGAGAATTATGTTCTTATGACAGTGTTTGTCTCTTGCTACACCTTTGGCATCATAACTACTAACTGCAGCTTCCCCAGTTGGCAAAGCCTTGCAGGATTCTTAAATGTTGAGATTTTTGCCGTGTTGTCACTCTGCAAGACAACATGTGCAATGCTGAAAGATTCACCCTTTTCAATAGCGTATTGCCACTCCCTAGTGGTTATAACAAACCAGTCCTTCCTTGCTGACTTAGTTGCTTTAACTTCTATGTACTCCACATTATCTCCCCCTTCTCCTATCACAATATCGTACGGAAGTCCGCTCTCCTTATCTTTATTGACCCAGTTGACAGCATCACCAGCTTTCCCAAGATAATAATTATAAGCTACCAGTTCACCTAGTCTGCCAGTTAGCAAAGCCTGCGCGCTGTCGGGATTTCCTGTGTTGAGCTGAGTTCTCATGTCAAATTTCGTTGAAGTGGTACCCCGACGTCCATGTACTAAATTTGAGTGAAAATTATCAAATGGTAAGTTGATATTCAGATCTGGCTGATTGAAAGCAAAGTTCGGTTGAACTCCAAGAGCTTCCAAATCCAGTGAAGTCAATGCGCTGAGGTTACCATCACCCTCAGAAATCCATGTGGCACTAATGTCAGATACATATGAAGGATAAGGATCCGCGTCGACATACTCTCCATGATCCTCAAACATTTCATGTGCTTTGTGGGAAGGCTGCGAAGCAGCCTGTGTCTGATAGCCATTTTCTCTAGCAAATTTGAATCCTGGAGCAGTTTTCCAATCTGCAAGAGGCCAACATGGAACTGATCCTCTCTTATTTTTCAGCTTGGAAGCCTTTCCAGCATTAGCCATTTTTGAGCCACTTGCGTCAGTGATCTCTTCAACTTCATCTGTTGACAACACTGATGCAAGTGACCATATAATTTCATCAGATGGAAGTTTTGACAGCTTTTGGCTGTTCAATATAAAAGTCTCGATGTGCTCTTCAGAGGAACCTGCTTCTGCCATTGTCGTTAACATGTGAAGAAAATTTGCTAAGTGCAGTTCACAGGTTCCGCCAAATAAAAGCCTGGAAAGCTCCATGAATAAGGAATGTGCATCTGAATTCTCAGTGGTGTATATAATTTTTTCCTGCAGAAGCGATTCCAGTATGAATTACGAACAGTGTATGTGTAACTATAAGTGGGAACTATAGTAAGTGAATGCATACTATCATATTTCTACCTGCAGGAGACTATCACATTCGGACTGATTCATAGAAGCGAATCCACATCTCTTTAAAACGTTTCTATAAAATAGCTTTTCGACGACGATAACACGAAGAGTTCCCAAGTCTTTACAAATAGCGTTCTTCAGTTGACTATACTCGTCTGGATGCAAATTATACATGTAACGCTGAGCAAAAGGTAGAGCCCAGTTTACCAATAGCGATTTGACGTTGGAGTCCTTCACACCATAGAATATTGCCTCTCGAGTAACAACCTACATGAATGAAATACATACTAAAATTGAGTAACACTGCCCTCATTCTAACTGAAAAAAATGGCACACAGCACCAGTCCAGTATTCTTCCAAATCATTTACCCATATGAAATTTTATAGAAAAAGAGAGAAACGTAGTGAGCAAGATGAAATTTCTGTAGAAATACACCCAAAAAGACATGTTTTAATAAATGCATAAAGGCATGAGCTGATTAGTTGGGATGCTTTTTTGAAATTCAATCCAGTTTTCGCTACAAGAATAAATATATAAAGATCATGAAACCATTAAGTTTGTGTTTTTTAACAACCGAAACCTTGCACGTCAATAATGATATGAATAAACACCATCGACTCTCTCTTTGTTGATAATTTTTGAATAATAAAATCATGAGCAAAACTTTACATTTTGGTATGTTGTTTAACCTTAACTTACAAGTGTATATTCAACTTCGAATAACCAAGATGTTACATATAGTCGACAGTCGTACACTACTGACTTTCTAAGCACTACAGATACATAAAGCAAAGTTTAAATTTAAAATAAAACAATATTGAGCAGTAATTTAGCAAAAACCTTATAGCTGCGATCATTTGTTGTGAACGTAAACGAGAGAAATTTACCTGGGAGAGAGAAGGAATCCCTAGTAGCGTATTTAGCAGAACATGCACTTTTGTTTTAAGGACTTCTGTTTTATCATCCGCATCTTCACCAAAACAAATAAAATTTATGTTTTCCAGATGGTTGAATTCCTGCTTCAAGTTCTCTTCATCAGACCAGCACAGGAAGCCAAATGATGAGTGCAACGAGACCCACGTATCTTGCTCAGTGGGCAATATTTTGTATTTCTTTTTTAGAAGGGCCTTTTTCAGGTGATCAATTTCTTCAGAGCATATGACTCCAGATTCATATTCATCAGCCCACTTCGCGAACACTTGCAAAACCTGAGAAACATTTCTCGTCGTTAGCAACACACATTTGGGACTACTCAATTCCATTGGATTCGTTTAGTTACAGTATCATAGAAATCAATGTAACTTACTGAGTTAGCCGCTTGTGAGGGCAGAACACATTTAGTAAACTGCAACAACATCTCTAGGTGTTCGTGTAGAGGAGGAAGCTCATTCACCCCACAATCTTTGACGAAGAAGTCACGAAGTCCTGGATATATGTTGCATAGTACCTTTGGTGAGAAGCTCAAAAACCCTTCTTTCACTTTGCCGTTTTGGTTAGTCGATTTGCAGCTTATAGAGCCAGAAAAGTCATGCCAATAGACTTCTTTTGCCGAAAAAAATGTACCGGACACAAGATCTGCATGTTGGAAATCACAAACTTCTGGAACAAATATAAAAGGTCCAGAGAGGAGCTCTTCAAGATCCTTCTGCTTCGAAGAACGAGTTTCATTCCAGATAAATGTATATAATCTAGACATTTGCTCAATGCTGGCCATCAAAATGCCAACGGCACACTATTAGTGTTGCAATTATAATTTCTCAGAGCAGATTAATGAACATCAAAAACAAGTGTTAAAAATGTAGTAATGCCAAACTGTTATGTTTTCCCATTTTTTATAGAATGAATTGGTGGTGGAGAAGCTGTCATGACAAAATGAAAACACACATGCAAACTTTACATAACATAACTACATTTTCAACAAATACAACACTATGACGCAAAATAAACTCGTAAGGTGCAACAGGCATATTAACTTGATGATGCAGAAACAAAAGTGGTTCACTTGGAAAGTAGGCAAACAGTCGATCAAAAAAAAAAAACTGTCAAACAGGTTCGCTCCAATGAGAACACGAGAAATTGTATGTTTATATAGAAAAGGAAACCAAGATGTCCAATAATTGTCCAAGGAGAACATGCATTTTATATGGATTAGTAATGTGCTACTGAATATTAAAATGCAAATTATCTGTACAGACTGCAATATATACCTGGCCTTGAAAGAGCTTGCAGATCTTCTCCACATCGTGCAAACTGCTAGAATGTCATCCATAGTTACTTGAGTTCTCAAACCAAGTGCCTTCAGAAGCGCTTCACTGTTCACCTACATGGAAACATGAAGTGATCAAATCCCGAAATAAACCCCTCCAGTCAACTACAGCTAGATACAGTTGGAGCAAGTACATGAAGCCTATCTAATGTCATTATTCCTTAACCAAACCTACATAACCTCTTTGATATAAGCAATATGTAAGCAGTCATGAGAGAGAAACGAACGCAAATACACGAAATTTGTTCACCCAGTTTGTTATCAATGTGACTACGTCTGAAGACACTAGGTAGCGAGCCAGGTTTGTTTTACTACTTTTCAATGTGGATATAAAGAGGAACAAAATTGAAACCCTAGCCGGGCTCAAACTCAGAGTAATTACAAAGAGCTAATACTTAGATCTTGAACACTTGGTCTCTGGTTAACCGTCTAATCCATCAGACTCCATAACCCAACATCTGAGCCCAACAAAACTTATAACAATTCCTTGAATCAAACCATCTAGAATCTAGGTATGTAAACATTGCAATCAAGGATATCTAGGTGTTTAAAGGCATACAGCCGACTAAGTCATCACAATTTAGTATGTATGCAAGCAAGTAGACGACTGAATAACTAAGGGAGAAAACTCCTGATTAGCCAACTAAGTAAAGCACTTAAATAATAGACTTGCCCTGAAAATAAAAACGCTAACATAAAGTGTTAAACACTAACCCTTGGGACAGCATAAGGAGCAAAAGTTCCAAGAATGTTGCGCACCGCAGCACAGTCATGGAAAAGATCTTTTGGATAATAAAGTACGTCATCGATGCTTGAAACAATCCATCGGAGATCACAAACACTTCTCATGAAGGAAGATGTGAATGGCATCATATCTTTAGCAGCATCGGTATTCCAGTGACCGGATACTTTGTCATTATAATATTCATCCCACATGGTATCCAGAATCTTTAACATGTATATACAGTTATCACGACTACCATTTTTGGTCAGCAAAGATAAAAGCTGGACCAACTCATTGGATTCCCAATCCATGGCAAATAGGCCAGTGGACTTAAGTTCATTGCCGGGCATTAAAATCTTAAGAAGGCTGGAAGGTATATCACTGAGATTTTTCCTAACCTGTGTAACACTAACGAAATTTGTAATTCCCAAACCAGAAAAGAAGTCCTTCCATTGAATTTGACCATGGGCCAGTGACTCAGTGATTGAATGCTTCAGATAACTGCTATCAATTACACACCACTCTAAGTCTCCAGCATTGATCAACCTTGTTATGTCTACAGGATTCCCGTACTCCTTGCTGAAATGAATTGACACCTCATTTGGTCTTTTATAACCGTAATTTGTCAGAACAAGAGCCTTACAACGCAACTCAGAGATCAGGTACTGCCTTTCAGTATTGCATTCTGTGCAGCTAGATTGTAAATGTACCATAACAAAAGAAAGATATTCTACCATCAGACTCATGTTCTCATTGGCAAACTTCTCATCTGCTATGGCTGGTAAAATATGGACCTTTACAATATCATGTGCAGACAACCGCTGAACTCCGATATTTCGAAACAATATGCTAATTTTCTCAGCCAACAACATCTCTTTGCCCGAGGCAATGCCATTCGCCACAGACAGAAAAACTGAGCTTACTGTACGCAGTCTTGCATATAAGGATGGAAAGTCTTGTGGTCCCGACTCGATGTCATGGCCAATAGTTGAGAAATCATAATGCATCCATATTGCACCCTCATCTACAGAGCTAAACGTACCATTTGAAAGGGGAATAAATGGTACCTTTCGTAGTTTATCAATGACCTCCGTGTCCATACGAGTAACAACAGAACCATGTAAGTGGAACATAACATCATAGAGTTCACCTAAACAGGAACATAACCACTCAAAGCCTAACGATGCAAGGCCACCCCCAGAGTAACATAAAGACGAAATAATTCTAAGTAAGACGTTAGGCCCATATTCCTCAATGCCTAGAGCCTCTGCCAGAGGATCGGACAGAGAAATATCCCTATTTAGAAATGCTTTCCCAAGATGATCATGAAGCAAGCTGTCAAGTAGAATATTGAGAGCACAGTCACTCCAGTTCCTCAATACTTTGGAAGGAGGAACCCAGGTGCAGTTGTCTCCCTCTTTAAGTAAGCAATTAGATACCCGCAGTTTAGAAATGATCATACGAGGAAGATTTGAGAAAAATCCGTGAACTTCCCCAACAAGTGGTATAAAACTCATATAAGCTGTCACGGCTTTTCCCGGGTGCTCCCGAAAACAAGGAATACTACAAAAGGACGTTTCTGCATTGACAAACACGTTTGGGAACTCGGACAACAGCCACTGATTCCAGAGACTATTTTCATCGACACCCTCCCTCGATGAAGGAAGCACAAAATCTCCTTGAAGTATGAACTTCAGGCCATAGGTTCTTAGAGGAAGAAAAGCAAACACTGGTTGTTGGTTCAAACATGGACTGTAGTCCCCTTCCGCTGATTCCAGTAGAGTAAATGCTATAGAAATTTCTGTTGTTTTTGAATCAGCACCAAGAGCATTGGCTTGCATCTGCTGAGATACTACAAGCCATGTCATTTCCTCAACTCCATGAGATACCTTGATGATCCCATCTCCAATGATTTCCTTTTTCATGACAATAAGAGAGTCATCAAGTGTGTTCCGGAGCTTGATGCAACGGAGACGGTGTAGGAAGAGAAGTAAAGATGGATGAAGATCAGCAAACATGGGTATTATACTAGTCGCAGTACCAGATATCTTAGAACTGAACGGAAGCACAATACAAGTTCTCCAGCTACTTGAATCCTTCTTATCGGTGCCCCCACAGGCAAGCTTGGTAAACATCTCAATATCACAAGGAGGCACAACTGTAGGGCATACAAAACCAATCCGGCCTTTCCTTATGTCGAAATTCACATGGAAGTTATTTGAATGAATCTCAGGTGCATCAGTGACCTGCATATTGTAAAAAATACAACTATTCTCAGTTAGCAAAATATAATTGCAGAGAGTCAACAGTCCATCTGTAGCTATTGAATATGAGCCGGTAAAGCATGATTGGAGATGAACCGACTCCTGACAACCAATGTATAACGAATCAGAACAGGATGACTAACATGTTTTCCCCAGAATATTCATGCATAGCATGTCAGCTCATTCATAAAAATTTGCTATTTTGTTCTGATCTGAACATTATTACCTAGGACTGATAAAGTGTACACACAATTCAGAACAGGCAACAGGGACAAAAAAATATCTTTAGTGGTTCAACACCTACCATGTAGAGTCCAACTCCAGGGCAACAGATTGTTTTACACTAAATCCTTTCAACAAATTCGCTACAGTGTATGTGAGTTGCATAAAGTTCACTTTTTGTGTACTAAATCTGGCTTGTTTAAAGAAATGCTCAGATGGACAGATCTTTTCATTTCCTTTGGATTAACAAAATAAGTAAAATTTGTCAGTAAAAATGTGTTTTTAAAAAAGAAAAAAACAACTTGATCAGTGTCCGTGTTTATTTTGATTTGCTGGATATAATCAGTGTTCAAGAAAACGGCCGCCTGGGCGTTTTCTTGAATCCGTTCCGATTTGTTCAGCCTAGGCGGTCATTGTCTTGTTTATTTAATATATATTTTTATTCGGCTGTTTTAATTTTAAATTGGCCCAATTTAGGCCCATTACCTTATAACATACAATAAATCAGGCATAATACCAATTATAAAATTTTAAATTCTTTAAGTTTAGAAGTTTATGACCATATTTGAAACTACTATATTAAACTATCCTTTCAAGTATTAATTTCAAATTAAAGTAATATTGATACACACTATATAATATATTTTGTATATATATTTAAAAATATATAAAAAATTCGAAACCGATTAATCCCCGCCTAGGCCCCGATTAATCCCCGATTAGTTTTTTCAGGACCCTGTCCGCCCGATTCCCGCCTGGCGTTTTCTTGAACATTGAATATAATACATCATCTTGATAAGACAAAATTTTAGTAATCATGTTGCTTGAGCTCTCAATTCTCATGTTACATTATTTTATGGCTACTTTAAAATCATTCACCTTTCTAAAAATAGGATATATACTAAAGGAAACTCAGCTAGCGAGTCTCATGGTAATGAACCGTAACACCTCTACTTGACAAATCAAATTAATACCGATGTTATGCATCACAGGAGAGTTGAATCCTGAAATCTAGTGGTTTATCAATACTGTAACTACTACCAGCACTTGAGTTGGCCAGTATCATCCATATGAATGTATGGCATGCCATTAATAAACATTCGGTAAAAGGAAGCATTACCCGAAACACAGATTTGAAACCAATGCCTTTTTTTCCAATATACTCGGCACCTGCAACTTTTTTTGTAGAATTAGCAATATCACAAAGTGCCCTGATGTTCTGAGCAGAAAAACCATGCTCGTTGTTTAGAACAACAATGCCCGTCTCATGCAGGATAAATATCAGTGTTGGTTCTGCGTTCTTTGGATATACGTTGTCATCAGCATTTTGCACCTGCAAGAAAATGATCAAACCGCAAATATCAATCTGCAATGGGAAAATTAGTAAATCAGCGAAACAGACAGTTTGTCAGGGGTTTTCTGCAGTATCTATTTAACTTCCGTAAAATAATATCCAAGGTTTGAGGCCGCTCGCATATGGTAATCTCCAACGAACAACCAAACCGAGCAGGCTATGCACCAGCAATTTTACGACATGGCAAAGGACGCTCAACTGAAACAACTAAGAAAAATAAAAACTGTAACAATTAAGCTGCATAATTGTACCTACAGTGCGTACAAGAGTACAATCATTATTTCAAGGCGTAAGAAAAAAACGGTTCAACAAGCCAGTAGGTATATATTCTTGTCCTGACAGCCATCTTGTACTCAAATGATCTAAGTAATATCATTCACATCAGCCACATTCAGACACTCGTGTGTCCATTCACTCATGGTATGAAGACTTCTTAATCATCAATCAAACATGTGTTAAGAGCAACTTGGTTAATATCAATGACAACAAAAAGAAGCTGCTAACTAAACAGCAACCTATTTGAAGTCTTCGCATTGAAGAGCAAAACAGAATGAGAAATAAGCAGCACCAAATATTTTGGTTGTTCGCACAATAACACCTAACAAAGCAAGTGGGAATAGGAAATGTATTCTTACCAGCTCAAGAAGAAAGTGAGAATCTTGAGAATATAGTTCTTGAGATAGGCATTGAAGTGCTCTGCCTAATCGCTCATGCTGCTTGATCAACATATTATTTTCTGTTTCTGGCCTAGTTGAATCAAGACCAAACTCTTCACGTCTTATAGACTCGATGATCATTTCTGCATCTGCAATACTGTATAGCTCAGCTGGGTTTTTTGAGGGCTTATTAATAGTTCTATCACAGGATACATTAGCGCAGATACTAGTATCAGGAAATTCTTCAACTCTCACACCATCTTTCTCATTGGATGCCTCCATAATCTTGCGAGAAGGGTTTTCCTGTGGCTTGCTAAGTCCATAGTTCGAAAATTTACCAGGTTTGGCACTTTCTTGTTCTGAGATAGGACCATTGCACAAGCTTTCTTTGGTATCCAGAGAAAATTGTTGGTGGTCCTCTAGCCATTCAGTGATTCCAAGTGACAACCCAATCTCATGAAGCATGACACGCTCATATGTTTTCGGGCATTCATATAAAATGGACGAATGAGCATTTTTTACAAAATGTGATAGTCCAGAGAGCAAAATATTGGCTACAAAATCTCGAAATTCTGAAGGCACAAAAGCCAGACAGTCAATAATAAACCTTGAAGCAGTGGTCACCGCTTTACATGGTTTGCTCAATAAGGTCCTTGCAGTGCCATCATCAAAATGTTCTGCTCCACTGGGTGATTTTCCCAGGTTGTCCAATATCTGCATGTCGGGCATATTTGAGTCATCTATTGCATTTCTCAAAATAACTTTAAAAGCTTGTTGAGCGTAATTTTTTATAAGAAACATGGGAACATGTTTTTTCCCTCCAATTAAAGAAAATAGTGACGTCAACTCCACTGCTGTACGAAATGCTGATCCTTGACAAGCAGCTTCGAGGAATGAACTGGTAGTAGCTAAATGATTTATCCGAATTACCACACCACCAGTTGTAACCAAACACATTAGCTCCTCTGAACGAACTCCATCCAATAACCAACCTACAAGAGGGCCAAGAGAAGGAGCAAAAACGACATCCCAATGTGACCATGCATGTAAATCAAACAGCATAGGTGCTTTCCTAAGTGTTTCAGTTGCATCTTTTGATGTCTTGTGCCCAAGAACTCCTGAACTCCGAAGCAAGTCAGTCTTTACATAAGTAATATCTGGTAAATTATCATGATTGGCTACAGCATCCTTGGTACTGGATATATCCAACAATGGCATAGAAAATAAAACACATTTTGAGATGGCACTGTTTCTTTGCTCTCTCACCTTTTGGATCAAAAAATCAGTAGGACCATGCTGTAGAATTCTGAAACCGATGGAAGGGAACTGCCTAGTGAGCAGGTCATAAATTTTCTGTCTTGTGAAGTTTCCATCTTCCCCTAAGCTGCTAAAAGATTGCAGAAGGAAAAGATCCAGCTGGTTTTTAAGCATAGAAACCTCCAATAAGGGCTTTTCAGATTCATCACCAACTAATTGTTTCAGCAATTTGCTTGGTATTAGAGATGCATTTCTTTCCAAGAATTCAAAAAATTCACCATGGCCAAGGTTTTTGAATTCGGTAACAGAAAATTGTTCATTTAGCCAATGCTCAAAACTGGAGATATTCCTTAAGAATCTAAATTCTGTTCCCAAACTTGAATGTCCACTGGTTGGATCCTCGTTCTTTGGCACAGGATACGTGATAATTTTCTTGATTATATCATCAACCGTGACATACAGACCTGCCACAGAATAACTAAATAATCATCATACAGATAATAAAATCAAACCCATTTCATTTGTGACTACGATATCCTAAAATACCCACACAAGCACCCCAAATGAGATCCAACAGGTCAGACATATAGTATATTAGTCGCAACACTAGCGGAGATTGAATTTGTTCTTCGGACCAGGTTCTTTTAAGAAGCCAAATAAACACTCTACATGCTGAACTGGAACATGTAAGGAAAAAAAATAAAGAAATACATGTAAGTGATTATGAGGATAACAAAGTTTATATACCATCAATCCTTTCATTTAAGGTAATTCTCGACCCGTAACTCAATATCACATACTTGACGAGGTTACGAAAAGCAGATCTTATTTATCTAACCACATCCAAGGAAGAAGAAAATGATAGTCACGTGCACCTAACCCTACGTGCTTGCACAAAGATAACAATAAAGGTATTCATGGGCTCAGCATTTGTTTTTGAGGTATTATAAAGTAATCTCTTTATGTTTTCTATTGTGTTCTTTTAATATTAATATTTAAAACAATAATTATCAGGAATCACATTTAACACGTATTAATCATTCTTAACACTCATTATATTTATAGTACTTAACACAAACTAGATGAATCATCAAATAAGCATGCATAGGTAAGTTCCTACATTACATTATTTGAAATGAAAATTCCGTGTTTTGCACGTTTCGGACCAAAATGGAAAATAAAAAAAAATCAAATGGAGCGTAATAAGTTACTTTATAGATCGCAATACTCCCTACACCTTAATGGTAATCAGTTCTTCAATTTTGGGAAGTACCGAGACACTTGTCGCTCAATAAAATAGTCAATTTACTTTTTAAAAAATTAGTTGATCATAGTTGGCAAACTAAATTATTGTCAAGAACTATTTGACACATTTACAAACCACCTTAATGATAGCAATTAAAGCATCAACCGTTCTCTAAATTTGACAAGGTATGAGAAAAACAAGTTCAGCAGTAACTTGAGCAAATAGATTAGAATATGGCAACATACTCTGGGTTTGATCAGCCACACTCTTCACATTTGGTTCGACTTCAATGCTTTCAGACCCCAATACTTGGTCACCAAATCCAGGTTTCCCAAAAGATTGACAGGCATCATAAACACTATCCCACATTCCAGATTTAATAGAAGCAATCTGCACGTATGCCCAATCCATCATACACATATAATACCCAAATCAAATATCAAGGACAACATATAAACTGAGGCGGAATTAAAACGAAACAATAAGAAAAATTAATCAAATGAACATCACATTTCTATGAGTCTATGTTTAGCACGTCTTAGACTCATTACTTTGAATGTAAAACTCATTTTGACTGGTTAAAGTGTTCCTTATAGTGCTCAAAGATACATGTAGTGCTCATTGCTCAACCAACCCCCATATGTAGTGCTCAAAGCTGAACTTTTTTATGCTGGGTTCTACCGTACATAAAGCTAATAGATACGTAATCCAATGACAACGATAAATTTTAGTCTTCCTTGGTATACCCGATATTACTAATCATTTAGTTTTCACCCAATCCATATAGATAAGGATGGGAATATGCATTGCACCATTTCACTAAAAAGCATCCAATACATGAAGCTAGTAACATGAAATTGATTCTTTTAGAGGCTACTTCAGAGCAGAGAAAGCATAGGCCTGTTCATTTTAAACCAACAAATCACCTTGCAGTGTCTCATTTTTGTGGTCCTTTCAAGTTTTTCTAGTTGCAGTATAATGACTGTATAACAAAGAATAAACCCTGCTCACTCTCAATAAGCCCAAAGAAATACATGATTCTAGGAGGAATGAGGATGAAAGCCAAATCCAAAAGGCAAAACAGATTGCCAACAAAAAATCCTAAAGATTTATCACGAGTAAAAAACAACATAAGATATCCCTAGATTGAGTCTGCACAACTGGGTCAGGCTACATCCATAGCCAGTAATAGTTTTGATTCACTTCCGACATTTTTATATTAAATACTACTTACAGACATGAGGTTGAGGGTTGACGAAGACAGCTACACCAAACTTATAAAACAGACTGAAGTGATAGTAGCTGAATTCTGATGTAGTTGTTCTGGATTCTGGTTCCAAAATAATCTAATACCACCACCTTCGACTTACAAAATACTCCTGTAATCTATCCTACTAAGTTGATGAAAGATATATACAGGAACAGTTGATTTAATTGTTGCAAGTTTAGTTCGCATATTCGAGCCAGTTCACATGCCCTAAAATTGGGAGCACATATCATTGAATTTCACATTTTCACTACAATTCAGTATGTAAGCGAAACCGACTTACAGCAATCTGTAGTATAGCAGCACACGGGTTTGATGAAAACATCCGTTTTTTTATCCTTCTTTGTCCTGGTTTTGAATTATAGTAAAGAAGCATCCTGTCAAGGACCTACAAGTAGGAAAAATGCATACATGATGTACGAATTTCAAAAAGGAGGTGGCTAAAATAAAAAGAGTATACAATAATATGAAATAGGAGAAGGCCATTGATAAGTCAACATGGCCGAATACATTTGAATCCACACTTTCTTAGCACACTATACCACAATTAGAGAAGAGTGGAAATGAAGCAACCATGTTACAAGGAAAAATGATAAGAAGAAAGCACACCTTTCTAAGGAAGAATTGGGATATATTGATAACATAACTGTACAGAATACACTGACTACATATAATAAGAGCTAAGTAAGGGCAATAACATTTTTTCACAATTGGTTACCCTTGCCTCTACAGAGCTCATTCAGCACAGCTGAAAAAAAAAATTCCATTTTCTACGCCCAAAATAATAAACAGATGTTGGACAAAAGGTAGCATCTGTCTAGAGAAATTACTGAAATGTGATGTCTTTTTCACTTAAAAATATGTACATGTTGCATCCACATAGCTGCCCTAAGAAAGTGAGATCCTTGTTTGTGATGGATGGACTTCATTTTACAGATCGAAGCTAAACATAAACATGAGCAACATAAAGTACACGCTAGATTAGATGCATGAGATGCATTAAATGTATTTTGGTCAAGTGAACAGGTAGCATAGTGATAGTAGTAAGAAACAGAATGTTGACACTATATCATAGTCATAACAAGGATAAGATAAAAAAACCTCCATGGCCGTTTGGTCGTGGCACGCTTCTTTCCATGTCGTGATAAATGCCCTAATGGAATCATAAACGTCTGCATGATCAGATGCATCTATAACTTTTCTGCTCAGTGAGTCACGTAAGGTTTTAGAAGCACTGGAGCATATTTCATCTCTTTTAGGCAATTTGGATGGATTAGACAAACCGAGACCACTACGTCCCAACTTTCTCTTCTTTTTAGTTGAGGCATTGGCAGTGGACCTACTTTTGCAGCCATCAGATGAAGGAGCAGCATCCATTTCATCCTTCATGCCAAGCCGTGTCTTCTCTTCGGTTGCGGATGGATACGGACAGCTATTAATTCGATCACAAGCATCAGCACGATGCAGAAATAACTTGGAGGAACTTTCATTATCTGATTTTGTATCATCACTCTCTTCAGCTTCTGAGCTTGAAGAAGTAAATCTGATATGCCTGCCATGAAATTCATATGATGTTGAAAATGATGTTACACGTTGACTGAGAGCATGGAACTTTTCATCTAGCTCCTTCTTTTGAGAAGATAAGATAGGGAGTTTCGACTTCATTTTATCCTCTTTTTGTCCCACTGCCTTAATTGTCTTCTTTACTTCTGATTTTTCGGCTCTTGTTGCTTCTCGAATAAAAGATATGTGCATCCTGAAACAATGAAAATAGGTTTGTTGGCTACAATTCTGAAAACCCAATAACTTAACCCATAAATGTTGCTGCATATTTAACACAAATTGTAAAATCAGCGATCTTACGACAATTGCTAGGGGGTAATATCCTCATATTTGACATTACAAGTAGATAACTTTACAGCACACGAACCAATACTTCGGACTATGAAGGCTATTTTTAGAAACGAACATAATTTCCTTCTAGATGTTATTTAACCATCTCCAACAGTTCATTTAGAGGAAATCTTGCAACTAATGATTTATCGGACACCACATGTAAGAAAAATGTGTTGCGATTCAACTATTGATGCTTTTTAATCACAATGGCCTCATACATCTTATGACCACCAGAGTTAAATAAATTCATGCTCCTAAATTAAATTTAAGAAACTTGCTCAGAACTGCAGTTAAGCAATCACATTTTCACCAGTCAGAGTCATTGTGATCCCATGCGTCAGTGTTTTGATACACAATGTATGAGCTTTCCCCAATATCAACGGAGATAAAAAAGGGTAGTCAATGCACAAGTGACCACCACTTTATTGAAGCTGCAAATTATTACGGAATTGAAAGAAGAACAAACATAGTTTCATGTTTTAATAACAGACTCAAAAGATTGTTAAGGAAGATGAAGGCATAATAGGTTCACAGCCCGACAACTACAGTCATCTGTGCAACAATGTCTCATAAATTTCTCATCATTCACAGCTAATAAAAAACTAGCTCAATTGATAGCTCATACACTGTTCTTAATTCTTTCCATCAACAAGATTACTGGGCATGTATACACACACTTTGTTTCAAAAAATATATAACTCTAGAACCTCCTAAAAAGGAAAATGGCTCAAATAAGTTTATATACACCTAATTGATTAGCTTAACAAAATAAAAGAAAATAATTAGAAGAAAAAAAATCGTTAGTAATCCATCTGGTACATGATTTATAATGTAATCAACATCAAGCAGAAATCCATGCATACCCCAAGTTTTGGATCCGGATACAAAGCTTTTCCCTGCTAGTGACAGACTGCTTCTTAGCAAGAAAATCCAGGAATTCCAAGACCTCGATTTTTTGGTTCCAATGAATATCCATATACGCAGAAAGGGAAACAAGTATCTCTTCAGTAGTTATTTGGTGTATGTTGGTTAAATCAGATCTCACAGAAAAGTAGTGCACAACAAGTGGGTGTCGGAGCAAAGGACCAAGATGAAGTTCATCAAAATGCTCGACACCCTCACTTTTGCATATCGCCATCTCCAAATCATACAGAGAAGTTATTCGTCGAACTCCAACAAAGCAATGGATAAATGCATTAATCTGAAAACCAAAATGTAAAACTAAAATCAAGTGTACATGCGAAATGTAACCAGAATTTCATCATCAATGGCTGAATGCAATTTCAACTCTATATCGAGTCAAGTGCTTAAAGCTGATGGTGGATGATCAATTATTGTTGCATTCAAATCCCAGGATAGCAACAACTATAATTCATTATCAGAATATATCAAACTACTTTCTCGCAATTAGAAAATTCAGTTCACCTCTCCACATGATAGACTATCTCACGGGGGCTAAGTTATATATAACTCGATACTATCAAACTATGAATTATCTAACTTCTGATGAGGGGCGTGTGAATCTGTAACTGTAATCCATTCACAACTTTATTTCCTATCTTTTATTCTTTTTCTTCCCATTAATTCAGCGAAAATTAAGTTCAAAGATGTGAAAACACATTGTTTCTAGCATGAAACAATGGAAAGGTAGTAAAACAAGGCACTCACCTTGCCTTCAATGACCATAAGTTGATTAAGTGATGGAACATCCTGCATCTGAAACCCCAAGGAGGACCAAGATTGCACCTGCAACTTCAGAAGCACAGCCTCTGAGACTTTCAACGAGGAGACGCTCTCCCCAGCCGCCACAAGCTCCCGGCGTGCTTTAATTACAGCCGCATCAACCTTATCAACGCTGTGCCTTTGTCTAGAGGCGCCGCTGCTAGTAGCGTGATGTGTAGCGGCGACATAGTTAGGGTTTTGGGGCGGCGCAACGGGATTTTGAAGAAATAAATTATTAGGAGTCTGGAGATGATACGGAATATTGAAGTTCTGGTAATAGGGATAAGCAGTGGGGTTCTGGATGAAGAAGTTGGGATTGAATGTCGGAACCGGCGAGTTCGTAGCCGGAACTCCGGGATGGTGCCGGTGAGGTTGCATTTTTTTTTGTTTGGGAAGGAGGTGGAGGAAGGGGAGGTATTACTTTTGTTGTTTGGAAAAAGATTTGCTTTTATACCTGATGACAGTAGTTCAGAAATTTTTTCTATAAAGTAATTGTAGTTAAAGAAATAAAAAATTTCTATAAAATTTCAGCCAACACGGTGCTGTGTTAAAGGGTGGTGCTACGTCTTACAATGCTAAATGTGTTCGATGAGCCATGTGCTTCAAATATTAAAGAATGTACCAATGATTTGAAGTGTAGTTATGCACGAATTCATGTTAAAGGTATCATACCTGATCCTACAAAATACGAATATATATATCAATGACTTCAGGATCTTGGGGAGATATCTTGATAGAGGTTCAAAGATTAATATATTTATGTACTAGATAATTAAAGTTTTCGTGACATGCATTGTAATGTTATAAATGATTATATCCCTTCATCAAAAATAATAAAATAATAATAAAACATAAAAATTCACTTGCCATAAACGAAAAATTAAACATAAAAATAAAAGATAGAAGACCAATAGGAAAGGGAAAACACGATGAGGAGATTTTGAGGCTAAGGTCAAGCTTGATAGGGCGTTCAGTAACGTCGATTGGAGAAGTCTCTATCCTAGATATGAGGTTCGTCATGTGATTTCATCTGCATCAGATCAGTTACCCTTATTGGTTGATTTCTGGGTGCTTCCAAAAGAAAATTCTTTTTGATTTAAATCAATGCGGCTAAGACATGGAGAATTCGCTAATCCAATAGAAGAAGGGTGGAACGAAGAAGGCTGTAGAGGTGATCTGCAAGTAAACTGGACAATAGTGAGGGCATGGCCTCGTAGCTGGAATGCCAATGTATTTGAGAATGTGAATAAGCAAAATACTAATTTGAAGAAGGAGATTGAATATATCAGGAATCAATATAGAACCAAGGAAGTAATGGAGCAAGAGGCATACCTATAGGCATTATAGACGCCTCCAGAAGTGACTTGCTCGAGAAGAATTATTCTAGTGGCACCAATCCCGTGTAAGGTGGTTTAAAGAAAGTGATGTGACAAGCGTATTTATAACCCTTTATAGTTGTCAAGTTTTATGTTTTAGGGGTCAAATCGTAATCAAACAAAATTTATAAATATTGGTAAGTCAAGGGTCGATCCAAGGAACAGCGTGTGTGATTACTAGCTAACGAGCGACTTATTTAGCTATTCCGAATTATTTAAAGTTTTGGTGTAAACAAAAACGCAGAAAAATAAAAGGTTTTGAATTTGATCAGAGAAGGAATCCCAGAATCAAACTTCACCCGTGCCAATTTCATACAATCCGGTTAATACCTAGGACCCATTCATCTTTTGGTAATTAACCTAAATACGTTCTAGCATGCACACATCACATTAGATGTAAAACTTGCAAGAACAATAAAATTAAGCACATGAAATTGAATATTCGAATTGCATAAATAATAAACGTCTAATTAATCACATGAGAGTTGAGTACAAGGCACGGGATCCGTAGGATCCCAGAATAAAGAAGACTACTCACTATTGATGGTAAGTAAGGGGCTGTCCATTTGAACTGAAACTTAACTTATCTTAATTGATCTTAACTGATATTAACTTATGTTAACTGATATTAACTTATATCGACTGATATTAACTTATATTGATTGATATTAACTTATATTAACTTAACAGAAACTTATATTGACTGATATTAACTTATCATCATCATCATTATATCATCATACCATCATCATCATATCACCATCATCATACCATAAGCATCATCATCATCACACCATCATCATCATACCATCATCATCATCATACCATCATCATCAACATACCATCATCATCATCATCATACCATCATCATCATACCATTATGATGGTTGTGATGATGATGATGAATAGTAATATACTGATGATGATGATGGTTGTGATGATGGTGATGAATAGTAATATGATGATGATGATGGTTGTGATGATGTTGATGAATAGTAATATGTTGATGAATAGTAATATGTTGATGAATAGTATGATGATGATGGTATGATGATGATATGATATGATGATGATGATGGTGATATGATGGTATGATGATGATGATATGATGATGGTATGGTATGATATGATGATGATGGTGTTGGTATGATGATGGTATGATGATGATGTTATGTTGAAAGTAACTTATCTTATCTTAACTTAAACTCAAACTCTTTCTTTAACTTAACTTGATTGAAAGTAACTTATATTAACTGATATTAACTTATATTAAATAATGTTGATTGAAAGGAACTTATCTTATCTTGACCGTCAAAAAATAGAGTTCAAATGGACAGGGCCTTAACCACAATCTCTCGCGATGATCTCCGTCTTCTCTCCCAAGTTATGGTTCTCTTCTCTTTCAAATCAAGCTCTCAAAACTCTCGTATCATCCACACTGGCTTCAATTAGTCGATTGCCTTCGTATAACTCACGAAAAAGGGCCCAAAAACAAAATTAGGAAACTTCCCAAAAATTTGTCCCCGACGGTGAACCGATCGGTTGGCTGAGTGAATAAATCTCAACCGACCGGTTCGATCAAGGCTGGCTTGCTTGAACTCACTGAGATTTTGAACCAGGCGGTTGAGCTGGGAGCTGTGGGGTGAGCCGGCCGGTTCGATCTCCTCGAACCCTCTAACCCTTTGAGCCGACCGGTTGAGCTGGGGCCCTGGGGTGAGCCGGTCGGTTCCATACCTCAGAAGCTTTCTCTCGCTTTGATCTTCCAATCCAACCGATCGGTTGGTTTTGAGTCAACTTTCCCAATCGGTCGGTTAGTTTTGAGTTGACGTTCCCAATCGGTCGATTAGGCCTCCCTTGTGTGCTTTTTTGCCCCAAAAGTATGGTTTTTCTTCGGGTCTTGGGCATGGTTTTGATGGATATCTGCTTTTAACCTGAAACACTCAAGAAAAGACATCAAATAGTGACAATTCTCTGGGAGAACAAGTGATATCCTTCATCGTATGGAGCAATTAACTAGTCGAAATATCGACTGATCAAAACACTCCACAGTTAGGATTTGTTCGTCCCGAACAAATGGCAGAATAAATGCAAGTCCATGTGAGGCTCAACAACCATATGTTTCAAAGCTACCCACTCAAGTGTCATGTGATCAATTCTAACTAAAACTAAAACAAAAAGATAACTCACTGTCGTAGAGGACACGAATGCATTTAGCATATGCATCAAGCCTTTAAACCCATAGGCTGCCCTAGTAGGACGAGTATAGTCTCGTGAAGTTTCTTAGGAATGGGACTACCTACAAATCCCATGTACAACTAACTAACGTGTATGCATGAAATGATGCTCAACGAGTCACAGTAAAGTCATGTCTTACCTCGGATTCATCGTATTACCTCAACTTCAAGTCAAACATCTTCATCAAAGTTGTCAGACAATCATAGATTAAACGGGTTATGCATTCAAATGGCCAGTACACATGGCTAGCAAGCGACTAATCACATGTTCTAAATAGTTCTATAACAATATAATAGGAATATGAATAGTTACACAAAACATGCTTGCCATTCACCTATGCTATCTAGGTATAGTCCACGGGCTCTTGGCGCAAAGCTCATTCTCAAGTGCCAAGGACTAGGCAATGACCCGTAAGAGAAGAGGAGCCTGTCTTAAGAATTTCTGAAAAATAGTATGAAAATCACCTCAAAATTTCAGTGCAAGCACGAGGATCGTCCCTTAGTTTTAAATACATGAATTCTCAAGACAAGTCATGATTGCACGCAATGAAAAGGTGGAAATACACTACATCAAGCGAAAGGGGGCATAAATTTCATTCTTTTTTTCATACACAAATGGTGACTTTTCTTACTTTGCCCTTGGTATTATTTTTTTTCCTTTTTTCCTGCAAAAACAACTATGCTTAGGGTCAATTTTTCACCCTCATTTGAAAATTCAAAACTTTGTTCTTGATTGGGGGCCTATTTTTCGCCCCTCTTTTGAGTATTTTTTTTCTAACTCCACACTTAAAACTCGACATAGTGTATGAGTAAAGGAGGGCGCATGCAAATCACAACAAGTATATAGAAACACATACTAGTACTAAGGTCACCTAGAAAAAGAGATACAATTTAAGTTTTTGACATTTTGTATCGGTGCCTACTAATATCAAGTCTCAAACATGCTTCAGGAAATACGTAAAACACGTGATAGGCAAAGGCTAGCAATGATACTGATACGAGAGAATACACATGCGAATAAAACTATTTCAAGTCGTAGACATTTAATCCAAAAGAATGACAATCAATCAAGGAGTATCGTAGAAAAACGAGGATTTCAATCGCAATACATAGACAGTTGAGCATATGCAAGAGTGAATGTGTGACATGTGATGTATGTGACCATGCGCTACCCACCCCACACTTAAAAATGAGTTTAGTCCCTAAGCGAAGAAATAAAATATAAGAAAAGGCGCATAGGAACTTCCCTCGTGTGTGAAAACTCGATATCCATGGAGATTAAGCGATGATCGGGGAGTTAAATGCGACTCGTGAGCTGGTAGATAAATAGATAAAAACACAGAGCTACACGAGTGATAAGTAAGCATCGAAAATCGTGGAGGGGCTAGGGCACTCCACACTTAGAACTCTGAAATGTCCACACACAATGCAAATGAAAAATGCAACTAACAAATACTTACAGCGCGGGTTACTGCCCGAAGATGCCTACTTTAACGTCTTGGCGAGACATAGCTAGGGAAATAGGACTAGAAGCATTCTCGGGAAGTCCCTTGCTGAGATCCCTTCTCAAGAAGTAGATTATCATCAATGTCGTCAGGTGGTTCCCGGTGCTTCAAGACATGGTAATGCTTATGGCGCTGCTTGCTGACCACCATTGATTTTCCTCCCTCAATGCTAAGCTCCACTTTGTCATCTGGGTACGCTCTCACCACTGTGTATGGACCACTCCACTTGGTGCGCAGCTTCCCAGGTAATAATCTAAGGCAGGAGTTGTAGAGAAGAACTTGCTCGCCTTTATTGAATTTTATGTGCACTATTTGCTTATCATGCCAGTTCATCATCCTCTCCTTATAGATACCACCAGAGTCAAGACGAGGTTTCAGCTCTACCTTGCAATGTTCCTTTTTTGAGCCGGTGGTCTGTTCAGCTTCAGCTGCTCCCTCAGTGCTCACTGCGCATATATTCATCGGTATTGGACAACCTGGTACAACTTTGTAAGGCTCAATAGAGGTCAGTGTAACAGGGTCATCAACATCAGCAGAGTCCAATACATCACAGTCAACTAACAGACTAGGACTCTTACACATGTCAGGCAAATTTAAGACAACTCTTTCACTACCCACTCTCAAGGCTAAAGAACCCTTATCCATGTCAATGACTGCCTTAGCCGGGTAAAGAAATGGCCTACCAAGAATAATTGGGATATCTATGTCCTCAAATATTTCCAGCACTATAAAATCTACAGGGATGTAAATGTGCTTCACTTTGACGGGGACATCCTTCTGAATCCCTCTCGGAGTCTACAAGATTGATCCACAAGGCGAATAGTGACATTAGTAGGAAAAAGATCACCCAAATTTAGTTTAGCATAAAAAGAATATGGCAAGATAGACACAGTAGCACCTAGATCACATAGAGCACGACGAATAGTAATACCACCAATATCACAAGGGATAGAAAAACTCTATGAGTCTTGAAGTTTGGGCGGCATGGGCTGGTGCATGGCTGCACTACACTCCTCGGTCAGGGCCACTGTCTCGGTCCCATTAATTTTTCTTTTCTCAGTCAGAATCTCCTTCATGAATTTGGCATAAGTAGGAATCTGGGTAATTGCGTCAAGGCATAGTGATATAAAGAGTACGAATCTTATCCATGAACTGCTTGAATTCTTTATCCCTCCTTGTAGCCACTAGCCGCTGAGGGAATGGAATTGGAGGTCTATAAAGAGCTGCCTCCACTATCTGCGCAGAATTTTTAGCTCGGTTTTCAGCCTCCTTTGACGTTTCCTCTTCAGCAGGTGTAGAATCAGATGCTGATTTTGCAGCTGGAGATCGAGTGGCTTGAGCTGGCAGCATCTCAATATGTTTTCCTCCTCGGAGTGTGATGGCATTCACTGATTCCTTAGGATTCGAATCTGGTTTCGATGGGAGTTTCTCATGCTCCCTGCTTACCGAGCTTGCTTACTGAGCCACCTGAGTTTCCAGCATTCTATTCTGAATAGCCAGATGCTCTATCGACTGTTCAACCCCCTGAAATCTCCTCTCTTACTCCGCTAATTGCCTCTCTTGATCTTTATTCCACTTCTCCTATGATACTAGGAAATCGGCCAGCAAGGATTCCAGATTTGACAAGACACCGGATGGCTAATTTTGTTGTTGCTGTCCCTGGTTGTTGTAAAGCCCTGAGCCCTAATCTGCTGTTGTTGAGGCTGGCTGTTGTTCTGATTCCTCGGCTGGTAGGGAGCATTGTCATGCTACTGTCTGTAAGGGAAACCTGGTGCTATTTGATTCTGTGGCTTATAAGAGAGGTTGGGATTATTCCTGTTCGGGTTATCCCACCGGTTTATGCCCGATCCTTGATTGTATTGCCCTACATAAGATGCATCCTCCTGGTTTCTACCGTTATTATCTTGTCCCATCACCGGACAACTATCTACGAATTGAGAAGGAGAGCCACAAATCTGACAATAGACAGCCACATTAGCACAATAGATGACTTCATAGAGGAATCAGTCTTCAGGTTTTTGATTTTGGCTACAAGTATCTTTACTGTGTTGGTCAACTCAGCAATATCATTAGTGTTATCGGTGACGTAGAGATCATTTACACCCTTCTTGTCCTTGGGATTACCTTGGTCACTCATCCAGAGGCGATAGTCTTGAGCTGTATTCTCTATAATATCATAGGTCTCTTCTAGCGGGACTCCATTGAGTCCTCCACCAGCCGCTTGGTTTATCAAGGTGTGCATCCCCTGGTCCATTCTCTGGTAGAAAGTGTCTATGATCTGCCACAGCTTCATGTTGTGGTGTGGGCACAATCTCGTCAGCTCTTTGTACCTCTACTAAGCCTCGTAGAGAGTCTCACCATCCATAGAGCGGAACGAGATGATCTTGTTCCTGTAATGTGAAGTCTTTGATGGTGGGAAGTACTATTGTAGAAGGGCTTCGGCCAGTTTACCCCAAGTAGTGAAAGTGCCATCTGCATGACTATCTAGCCACCGACAAGCCTTGTCAGAGAGTGAGAACGGGAATAGCCTCAGGTAGTAGGACTCTGGAGGAACACCATTTGTCTTCACTGTATTGCACATCTGGATAAAACACTTAAGGTGCTGGTGAGGGTCTTCATTCATGCTCCATGAAAACTGGTTATTCTGTACCATCTGAATGAGTTCGGTTTTGATCTCCCAGTTGTTGTTGTCTATACCAGGTGGTGCAATGGCAGACTGAAATCCTGAGACACGTGGAGCAGTGTAATCTCCTAGAGTCCTGCACACTGGTTGCTGCACGGGACGCTGCTGGTCATCCTGGACCAGCTCAGGAAGCAATGCTTGGTTGTTTTCATTCATTCTTAGCTCAGCTAGTTGTCGAGCTCGTAACCTGGTTAAAGGAATGTATTCTCTGTCTACTCGAGGTGTCTGTTGATCCCCCGAGTCGCTTTGATCATTTGCCTGTGCCTTTTTCTTGCTCCTAGGTGTTTTCCTTGGCATGTACTAAGCAGTACCTGCAAAAAGCCAAGGGAAGAGTGAATAGTAAGAAAAAGCAGTCAGAGATGAGCAACGAAAAAGAAAAGGGAATAGTCTAAACTACACACGTTAAATCTAATATTACACTAAGTGCTGTTCACCGGCAACGACGCCATTTTGACAAGCGTATTTTTAACCCTTTATAGTTGTCAAGTTTTATGTTTTAGGAGTCAAATCGTAGTCAAACATAATTTATAAACCCTGGTAAGCCAAGGGTCGATCCAAGGAACAACGTGTGTGAGTGCTAGCTAACGAGCGACCTATTTAGCTACTCCAAATTATTTAAGGTTTTGGTGTGAACAAAAATGCAAAAAAATAAAAGGTTTTGATCTTGATCAGAGAAGGAATCCCATAATCAAACTTCACCCGTGCCAACCCCACTAATCATGCAATCATATAACATAGTTCAATCATGCAATCGAATATGGAAATAAACCAAAATAACACTAGACAAGTCACCCTTCCACAGATCATTGTCTAGATTAATCTCAATCGTTGACCGCCGCCCGTCCACGGATTGTCAACGATCTCGATTATTAAACTTAGGGGTTTTCAGACAAAAGTCAACTTTCTTATTAATTCATGTACTACCATTGTAGCTACCATGACCTAATATCAATTTCATACAATCCGGTTAATACCTAGGACCCATTCATCTTTTGGTAATTAACCTAAATACGTTCTAGAATGCAAACATCCATTCAATGTAAAACTTGCAAGAACGATAAAATTAAGCACATGAAATTGAATATTCGAATTGCATAAATAATAAACGTCTAATTGATCACATGAGAGTTGGGTACAAGGCACGGGATCCGTAGGATCCCAGAATAAAAAAGACTACTCACTATTCATGGTAAGTTAACCACAAATAGTGTAGAAATAGAAATTAAGGACGAGATAACCGTAGTGACGATGTAGCTCGTTCAATCCTCAATCTCTCGCGATGATCTCCGTCTTCTCTCCCAAGTTAGGGTTCTCTTCTCTTTCAAATCAAGCTCTCAAAACTCTCGTATCATCCACACTGGCTTTAATCAGTTGATTGCCTTCTTATAACTCATGAAAAAGGGCCAAAAAAGCCCAAAAATGAAATTAGGAAACTTCCCAAAAATCTATCCCCGACGACGAACCGGTCGGTTTGTTGAGTGAATAAATCTCAACCGACCGGTTCGATCAAGGCTGGCTTGCTCGAACTCTCTGAGGTTCTGAACCGGGCAGTTACGCTGGGAGCTGTGGGGTGAGCCGGTTGGTTCGATCTCCTTGAACCCTGTGACCCTTTGAGCCGATCGGTTGAGCTGGGGCCCTACCGGTTCCATACCTCAAAAGCTTTCTCTCGCTTTGATCTTCTAATCCAACCGGTTGGTTGGTTTTGAGTCGACTTTCCCAACCGGTCGGTTGGGCCTACCTTGTGTGCTTTTTAGCCCCAAAAGTATGGTTTTTCTTCGGGTCTTGGTCTTAGGCCATGGTTTTGATGGATATCTGCTTTTAACCTGAAACACTCAAGAAAAGACATCAAATAGTGACAATTTGTCGGGAGAATGTACACTTTAAATTTGTTGTATTGATGTCTTAGTGTACTTAGAGCATCCCCACCATGACCAAAAAAAATCATGGCATCTATCTCTCTCATCCTTTTTCTCTCTTATGATATGCATCCCACTCATGACTAAATTTTTTTGATCATCCCTCTCTCTCATACTTTTATATATATATTTTTATAATTTTTATTCATATCAATTTTTATTTAACAAACATTTTAATAACTAAAATATTAATATAAGGAATGAATATAGGAATATGGGTATCATTTTATAGAGCTAAAGAAGTTATATATTTTGATATATTTTTTATTTTTATTACTTTATATTTTTTTAGGATATAATCGTTACAAAATTAAAAGTTAGATCTAAAACCTGCCACATGTTCGATTTCTTTTAGAAGATAGAATATATTATGGGACCCAAGTCTCATGACCAAATCCATTTTTTGGTCATGAGATGATCTTTTTTGGACTTTGTCTTGGGCTGATCATTTCTATAACACATTTGGTCATGATAAGGGAGTAAAAAAACCATGGTGGGGATGCTCTTATAATCTGTTGCAGTTAAATAGATTTTAAAATAAACAAAATGGGCAAAACTAGATTGTCAATTGTAAACACTTATAACAGTAGTCGATTTTAAAACAAACAAACATATTTCATTCATAGCCTGGCAGCTGAAAACAAAGTATGCAAGGAGGCCTTTGAATTACCTAGAGCGAAGTCTTCTGGCGGCTGACGAAGAAGAACGACGAGGAGCAAGTTTTTTTTAGCACCTGGCAAAGAAGACGGAAGAACAACGACGACGAGGAGCGAAAAACACGATTTGAATCTGACCTAGGTTTTTTGTTTTGTTTTTTCTTTATTGGGCCTAGTCGAGCCCAAAACTATTAATTTTACTGACTGGTCGACTAATCATTGCTTAAGTCAACCACGTCGACCGACTTTCCCATAAATACCAGATCAAAATTTCTAGTCGGCCTAGGAAAACCGACTTGTTCGACTAGTAGACCATAGTTAGAATTTGGGCAAAGACTCGCGGTTGGAAGCTGTTAAAGAACAGAGCATACTTGTCGTGTTATCGATAATACTTAGCACCCCATTATATAGAGATGTACATGAAAAGTATGGAAACTACTAAGGATAAAATATAGCAACCTACTAAAGATAGCATATGTCAAACTGGTAAAGACAAATTATAACACCCTACTAGAGACAATCCATAGTTATATACGAATAGTTCTAACACCCTCCCTCAAACTCATGGTGACAAACTACATGAGTTTAAAATCATAGAGTTCTTCTAAAACCACCAATCAAGTCTTCTCTGTGAAAAAAACTAAAGTGAGAGTTTCTCTTTCTAGAAAAACGCTCTAGGTTTTTCAACTCCCCTATATCCTTCCGACGCCTGCCATGGCAGAGGGAGGTCCACCCCGACCTCCGGACACGGGTGCAACATCTGTGAACGTTGCTGGAGGGCTACCAACTCATGTAAGAGGCTCATTTGCCGGCGTCGTCAAAACTCAGAAGGAGTGCATCTTCCCCTCCATTCAGCTCGCAGCGAGGCACTACGGGACTAAGGAGGGAAAACCGGTGATTGCATTCACAACCTCGGAGCTTCAAGTCGGAACAGACCACCTGAAGCACGCCTTAGTTGCGAAGTTCGCTAGTGGACGACCGGTCATCTCTGAGGTGAGGCAGAGTCTCATGCAACTTTGGACGATCAATGGACGCTGCTCTATTGGGGCCTTAGATTCCAAGCACGTTCTCATCGTCCTCGAGTCTGAGACTGATGCTCGTGCGGTTCTAGCCCATCCCATTCGTAAGTTGGGTCATTCACTATTCAGAATCTTCCGATGGTCACGGGATTTCAGCACCAAAAGAGAGCCCACAACAACCACTACTTGGATTCGGCTGGACACCCTCCCACCGGCACTCAATAACCCAGGCTACATTGAGTTGATTGTATCAGCCTTTGCCAAGTATCTAGCTGTAGACATCCGCACCAGAAACTTCACGAACCCCAACTATGCCCGTGTCTGCATTGAAATCGATTCAACCAAGGCCCTGCCGAAGGAAGTGTGGATTACTATTGGCACAGAATCCGGTTTTTGGCAAAGGATCATCTACGAAACCTCTCTGCAATACTGCACCAACTGTCACCTTCATGGGCACTCCCTCAGCACTTGCCGGAAACACAATCAACAACAAGGAGCAGAGCAGCCCAGCTGGGAGGCGCGTGACCCCAAGGACGTTCCTTCCCAGGCGCCCCAAAATGATGTCCAGTCGCAGTCCACTGAAACGTAGCCTCAGCAAGCTACAGCCCAAAAGACGGAAAAGAACAAAACCTATGTTCCCCAAAGTCAAAAGCCGACTGGTCCCCTACATCAAATAAAGCATGTTGTCGTACCTTACCCCCAGGATGATTGGGTGTTGGTCCGGAATCGAAAAAAGAAGAAAAAAGCTTTTCCGAAAAGACAAAAACATACTGGCACGGATGTTCCTATCGCTGACACAAACCAATGCAATATCATGGATAATACATCCAAAAAGGACGATGGGGACGTCCCTTGCATAGCAAACAGGTGGCCAAAGACAAACAAGGCATACCTACGACAGTCTTTTACCCAAAGGATAATACTGAGATGCCCATAGGGCACTGCACCACACGCTTTGAGCCCCTCCCTACCTCTACACCGAACCCTACTACCTCTCTTGACAAAAGTCCTCTCAATGTCAGAGCTGACCCCTTCCACCCAGGACACTTAATTGCCCAAATTAATGACAAACACCTTTCGACCTCGTCGTCCGAGCCCCTTCCTCTTTCGTCCTCTATCAAAGGCATCAAGGTCACATCAGAGCACAAATTAGACTACACCCATGCTGAGCCTACTCCTTTAGCCATGGCTGAGACCAACTCTCCAAGCATCATGGCCATGACAAAAATCGTGGAGGAGTATAACAACTTGTTCCCGGACCTAACTCTCTCCAAAGATGACAGGCAACATATGAACTCCATGATGCAAAATACCCACTCTCTCCAAGACAAATCAACCATCGCAATGCAAGTTGGAAACAACACATCTAATACCCCTAGCATCATATCAGTGACAAAAAAATCCTCACTCCTTTGACTATGTTTAGCCGTTCTAGGGACATAGACAATGATGTATTCAATGAAGATTATAGTCAATATTGTAGGAGGACAAATCCCTACATTGACTAGGTTTGTAGTGCCCTGATCCAGGCTTTTTGGATCTTCTAATTATCTAGTATTATCGAAAAAAAGTCTTCTCTGTGAAGAAGATTATTTATTCCTGCGAATGTCCTATGAAGAGCAGAATGCATCTGTAATTGGGAGAAGAAGACAATTACGACTGAAAAGAAGAAGAGAAGAAGACAACTGCAACTGGAGAGAAGAAGACAACTGCAATAAAAGAGAAGAAGAAATCTGCTATAGAAGAGAAGAAGAAATCTGCAACTGGAGAGAAGTAGACAATTACTGCTGAAGATAAGAAGGCATCTGAAGATGGAGAGAAGAAGGCAGACTCAAAAGTGCAAATGCGAACTGCGAATTAGGAACAATGAATGCAAACTGCCTATACAAACAACGTATGCAAACTGCGAATCTCGACAGTGACAACATGATAGATGAAGATGATCATAAACAAAAAAATTATGTTATTAACACGTAAGTGATATGATTGGTGGTGGTGTGCAAGTAGTGGCACACAACCACCTAATAGAAAATAATCAACAAATAAAGACTAGAAACAAAAAACAAATTACTTAGTTTACGCGGAAGCGATTTGATGGGTGGTGATGCGCAAGTAGTTACACATCATCCAACAACAGAAACTAATCAACAAGGAAATATCAACAAAAGAAAAACTTAAGCTCTGATACCATATTAAAAATAGAGCAAACTTATCGTGTTATTGATAAATTTAGCAACCCATTATATAGGGATGTACATGACAAATTGGAAACTATTTAGGATAGAAAATAGCAACCTAGTAAATATAGCATATGTTTAACTACTAAAGACGAATCATACTAACCTACTAAAGATAATCCATAGTAATTTACTAATATTTCTAATAAAAGCTATGCAGTTTGTTAGCACGTGGAGGGAGGTTCTTATTAAGTCTAATTTCAATTTTTTCACTCTATATTATATGAACTATTTCCTCATCCAAGATACTATCATACGCAAATTGCAAAGTTATATTGATGAAGTTTTTGATGGAGGCTCTAATTGTATTCAACCTGTTTATAAGGTTAAAAATGTTATCACGCTTAAACAGAAAATATGCGGGGGTATGGGTTTTAGAGACATCAAATTTGGCGCATGATTAAAGAACATAATCGTTTATTAAGTACAGTATTCAAAGCACGTCATTTTCAAATTAATGACATTCTTCATATGTGTTTACAGGTCATCGGCAAGTTGGAGAAGCATCTTTAAGGCTATGAACGTCGTGAAAGCAGGGATTAATGTAAATAGTAAAGGTGAGGCATGTTGGAAGTTGTCTCAATCTGGCTGTTTTGAGGTGTGCAGCGCTTGCAAAGTGGCTTTAGAGATAAACAATGGTGGCGCGACGTTGCAAGCAGAAATATCAGACCAGCGAGCCATGAATGCTTTTTGGAAATTAGTTTTGCCAAGGAAAGTCAAAGCTTTTGGCCGGCGAGGTTATCATGAGGTTCTTCCGGCTGGACACAGTATGCATATAAGGGGCTTATTTTAGGATGTTGGGTGATGTATTTTTGATTTTAAGGTTGAAACTGATGTCCACACTTTTATTTATAATTGGTGGGCAGTCGTAAATGGCAGAACTTGAATATTCAGGTTTGGGAAGTTTTCTCTTGTTGTCACACATCTGCGGATATTCTATTTTATTCCTGAGGCACTTTTCTGTCAAAGAATTTCACTTATCCTTAGTGGATCTATGGTATATCATTATATTGGGTACAATATAGAAGGAATCATGTAAAACATGATTTGTACCTTTACTTGACCAGTCCCTGCCCGCTGAGGGTGAGAGGATCACGGAAAAAATAATGAGTTAGATGGACCTGGCAGCTGGAGGTGTGCTGATGGAGCTTCGGCCCGCCGATGATTAGATGATCATTGAAAAGTTAGTAAGGAAATCCCACCTTTTGGAACAACCAGAGGAATTAACCTAAAAGACATGACGTAAACAAGAAGTAAATGCAGTGGGATCAAATGAAGGACGTCATCATTCCCATGAATAAGATTAGTGTCACCATAATCATTTGGAAGCTAGGCACAGTGTGTACTACTAATAACTAATTGGTAAGCAAAATTGTGTAGTTATCAGCAACAGTCCAAACTTGTAAGCTAGCATAATAGACCGGTACACCAATAAAGGTGTATCATGAGACAGCTCTGTAGGTTGTTATGATGTAAATATGGATGATGATCCCCTTGTGTTTACTGTTTTGTTCGAGTTCAACTAGCTCATACTCCCTCCGTCCCACTTTGTTTGTCCAAAAGGACAATGGACACGAGAATTAAGAAAAGCAAATAAAGGACAATGATAGAGAAAAAGTGAAGGAGAGTGTATGTAAATGTGGGTCACGTACAGTAAATAAATGATAATAAGAGAGGGAAAGTGGAGAAAAGTACAATTTTTTTAATAAAAATAATTTTTTGGTAGGAAAGAGAAGATTGATTTGATTATTGAGTTATGTATATAAAAGGAAAGTGGACAAACATTAAGGGACGCTCAAAAAGGAAAGTGGACAAACATTGAGGGACAGAGAGAGTATATTTTTAGCTTATTCATCATCCTATTCGTGTCTGTAAATATTTCACCTTGATGTGTATTCCATATATGAATTCACTTGTTGAAATGTGTTTACAGGTGTTTTTGACAGCCAATTAAGACCTCACTTTAACTTCATTGGGTAAGTTGAGTTTATTCAGATCTTTTTATATTTAATGGCAGTTGGGTTTATTGAAAATTGTGGTTTATTCAAGGGCACTTGGGTTTTCCTTCCTTTGTTTTCCAGTTGTTGTAGCAAGGACACTCTTCCTTGTGGTCATAAGTCCCCGATGGAACGCAGAGGCACTTGAGACAACACATGTTGCAGTAGAAAAGACATGGCTTCCTGTGCGATGTTTTTGAACATCGGTAATCACAAGCGCCGGGACACTCTACAAGACAATAAGCAGCCAGAATAAAGGAACAAAATTAGAAATTCACATACTTTAAACAACCACTTGAACACACTTGATCCAATCTGAAGTTTATAACAACACTTACGATCTGGTGTAAGAGATCCTTCACCTCCAGCCTGGTGATCATTTTATACAATCACAAGTCAGGAACGTCATCATAAAAAATGCAGGATAAATTGAAGATAAGGCGGGCTTACGTTAGACACATTGACGAGCAGAAACAGGGAAAGAATGATAAGAAGAGCCATGGAGTTCATTGTTGCACCAACCATGATTTCTCACCTTAATTCTTACTAAGAAGATCACCCCTTAATTTATGAAGTTGTAAATATTACTGTACGATGAACATCTGGGTATGGCTTGTATTTATACTATGACAATGAAAAAGCAAAGTCTTATGAACTTGAGAATTATGGTAATCTAACAAGGTGCCTTTTATGTTTGCATTTTTAGTAACTTACTTCAAGTAAAAGATTAAATCTGTTTTTCTTTGATTTGTTGAATTTGGCATCGTTCAACTTTTTGGAAATTTTCCATAAAAAAAAAAACTTTTTGGACATTTTCGTGTGTCTATAAGAGTCCGGATCCTGTGAGAAGTGCAGTTACCATGAGAAATGAGAACAAATCCTGGCCATGTAATTATTGTAATCTGTGGTCAAGATTAGCCTTATTATTCGTACATAAATCAGAATTAAATCGACTAATTAGGGATTTGAGGGTATAATCGGGATTGGAATCAATTAAAAAAATCACTATCCCGTAAGTTTCGTAAAACCTAACCTGATCCCTCTCTCTCACACTAGGAATTCGAATTCGTGTCTCGACATCATTCGGCGAACGACAACGACGGACGACGGAAGACAACGGACGACGACGGATGACAGACCGCGTGGACGGACGACAGACCGCGTGGACGGATGACGACGGACGACGACGAAGATTCGACGACATTCGGAAACTCAAACTCGGCATCTCACGCATCAATCGACGACGACAGATGTAATTGTTCGTAGTTAATTTGGTTATGTTTGTGTGATTAATTTGGTTATGTTTGTGTGATTAATTTGGTTTTTTGAGATTTTGATTTGGTGAAATGCAATTGTTCTGTAAAGATTATTTGGAGCTGTGAAGCTGATTGGAGCTTCGGAGGTACTAAATCGTCTGTAAAGATTTCATCTTTTTATGATAATGGCTTATGTGAATTGTAACTTTTGATTATTGTTCGTAGAGAACACAGGTCATTCTTACTGTTGTTTTAGATGAGTTCCTTCTTTATTTGTGTAGCACACATTATTCGTAGTATGATGTCTTTTTTATTCGTAGTTTAGCACACTTATTCGTAGTTTTATCTTTCGTAGTATCAGTTTTATCTTTTGTAGTAACCGTTTTATCTTTCGTAGTATCAATTTTATCTTTTGTAGTATCAGTTTTATCTTTCATATTGAATTGCAGCTTACATATAGTGAATTAGCACACATTATTCGTAGTATGGTTTATCTTTATTAGTCTTTTGGATGCTTTATCAGCATCTACGCCTTTCATTGCATCGTAAGGCACCAGACATTCTTGTCAATGCCCTGACACACATCATTCGTAGCTGTTGTGATACATGGAGTGACTTTTGATCATTATTCGTAGCCTTCTATGTCATTAGTTACGTAGCTATGTGGGTACGCATCATTATTCGTAGCCTTCTGTGTCATTATTCGTAGTGTTTGGAAAACCATAATTTGTGGCAACAAAATATCATTATTCGTAGCATTATTCGTAGCATTCTGTAACATAATTCGTAGCTCATAACAGTGTGACATTGCATTGCATTTACTTGATTTGATCCATTGCATTTACTTTATACTAAAGCCCTGTTTACAATGGCAGGAATTTATTTTGAGAAACCCAGGGGTTTTGGCACAAATGAGAATGGTGACGAGATTAGCTTCAACACCGAGGTTTATGCTGCCTTCGCGTGGAAATACTCCAATCCACCCAAGCAGTGTTGTGCAAGCAACTGAAAGACTAGACGCTGAAAAAAATCTCGACATAGCTCCTGTAGCATCCCCAAGTGATGGGAGAAGAGACTATCCGAGCTTTTCGGTGATGAAATTGGAAAAAACACCAACAACAATGATTTGTACATAAAAAATCGTAGCTTTGTATATAACATTCGTAGATTTGTAGATTTGTCGACTCACTTGAGATGCTACGCGAATTATCATTTGAAAGCTACGAATAATATGCTACGAATATTGTATGTAATTGCTACGAATATTGTATGTGATTGCTACGAATATTGTAGAATTCAAAACTATTATTGGTAATTTGCTACATTATTCGTATTACATTATTTGTAATACATTATTTGTAATACACAACACGCAGGATACTATAAATTATAAATCTGGTAATACAAATTATAAACCTGTTATTACGAAAGATAAATCTGTTACTACAAATTATAAATCTGGTAATACAAATTATAAACCTGTTATTACGAAAGATAAATCTGTTTCTACAAATTATAAATATGGAAATACAAATAATAGTACAGATGCGTACACCTGCGGAAACTATTGATATGAATTCTAAACCACTGAATTTCATTAGCTCCATTTGATTCTAAATTTATTTGAAACTAAAAACACAATGTGGCAAATGAGTCATGGTCATTTCATTTTCATAACAGCTTGAAAAACAATCCATGTGAGTGAGAGAGCCCATCTTGAGCATATATAGTAGTATACATTATCAAATCACAGCAGATCATCAACTACTGTGACTTGAGAGTAATCAATGATACAGTGCTGATTATGGCCTTAATGAGCCTCAGCCAAAGTCAGCAATGTGAGCTCTTTTTGCAGCTAAGTACTCCAGCACCACCTGTTAATGACCTCCAGTTCCAGTGCTTCCACTCGCTCTACGGCGCATCCTCATGCTTCGTTACCTGATAACATGTAAAACAAATCAGTCAGTTTTACAAAAATGTGATGAACTCTGAAACTCAGATGAGTTTAGGAACTGTCCCAACCTCTTTGGTGAACTCATCATTCGGCGCTAGAAATCGATTTCCTTGACTATTGATTGTCGGGTTTGCGCTTCCTCCAATCGCATACATCTCCCAATGCGTGTAGTCATTGTTCACCACATGAAAACACCCATGTCTGCATCTGCATAAATAAACATCACCCCATGTTTGCATCTACAAATTATAAAAGATAAAAACTTTGATGTACCTTGGGGCCAGCAGGACCACTTCGCCATAATCAAACCAGAACATGATGCACATTCACAATCTTCAAAATTTTACAAAAGCCATAATCTCAAATCCTAAAGGTCAAATTCGACCAAAAATGTAAAAACAAACTTGAAAGTGATATACGAACCTTCTTGACAGCCAATCTCTCCAGCTTAGTAACCTCCTCCATCAACCGCGCCTTAGTTCGTCGGATCTCAGCGTTGAGCGCCACAACGGACGCTCTGTTCTTCTCGCTCGCAGCCACCTCCGCCTTCTGCGCATCGAATCCATTTTCAACCAACTCAAATCAATCACAAGATCCAGAAACATATTAATCAGATCATAGAGAGATTCCGAATTGGATCCGGTCCGAGAGCGATCCTCTCCTCTTCTATCGAACTCGCAATCACTTCATCGCGGCGGACGAAGGGCGCGGTGGTGGAAGATGTGGAGGCCAATCGAACCGATCGGCGTCGGTGACATAGGAGTTCGATTCTAATTTTGCGGAGGAGAGAGAAGAATATGACGTGATTGAAAAAAGAAAAAAAAGAAATTCGGATTTATTCCAAAAATGCCCTTTAAACCATATTTAGCAATTAATTAAATGTTAAATATTTTGATTATTAACAGTCATACGATCTTAGATCTAATGGTCCTGAAGACTTCTCATTTCTCACCGTAACATTAACTTCTCATGTGATCTTTTCTCGTGTCTATAAATCCTTTTCTTTTCTTACCATAAAGCGAAAAAAAAACATTCTTGGTCTTTTTTTCCTGTAAGAAACAACATAAACGAAAACAAATCTTTGGATTTTTATTTATTTTTTTGGTTTTAAAAAAGTTTATTATCAAGCAATATGCCAACATTTTATAATACAAAATATACGGAAAAAGAAAAAGAAGAAGCAATATGTAAACACAAAAAGATCATTTCATGTTTGACTTTAATAAATAAATAGAATGATAAAGTTGAGATATATTACCTTTCTACACTCTCATTCTCTTGGATTATTACAAAAAGCAAATCCTCCATTGTGATCATCAAAAATATGATGTAAAGAAATTTGAATGAAAAATCAAAGGGAAAGGCATTTTACCATGAAAAATAGTAAGGAAATTTTTTCCATAAACCAAACGGAGCATAACCAAATGGAACTAGCAACTTTAGCTGGACATAATGTCTTTTGCTTTTATAGAGGTGCGTAAAACACTCGTAATATACAAGTTGCATTCCTCCATTATTAATGGCTTTAAAAATCTAACAATCTACAACTAGCAAAACGACTTAGGATCGTTATGAATGGAGATTCCTAAAACTTGTCTCGCTACAACTTGGTTTTGTGGAAAGCTGGGTGAATATAGTTATGAATTATATTCCCAACATATAAAGCTGGGTGAATATAGTTATGAATTATATTCCCAACATATACAATAGTGAATTAAAATCAATGACTTTATCACGCCCACTTTTAACCTAGAGAGAGGCCTTAGACAAGAAGATCATTTATCTCCATATATTTTCATTATTCGTACGGAGTGGTTGAGCCATATGTTGTAAGAACTGCATGTGAATGATATTTTTGGTAGTTTATGGGTGAATAGTAACCCTTTCATAACACAGACATCGAGATTAAAGATTAAAAAGGAGAAGAGAACTTGATCACCGACCACCTCTTGAGACTTGAGTCTCTAAGAGAGGGAGAATAGTTGAGGAGCATTGGAAGAATGCCGACACCCTGATCTGCCGACCTAGTAAATTTCAAGGTTAATTTGCGAGGTGCTACCCCCTGACCTTAGTTATAGCCAGAAGAAGAAATTCATGTATGATGCGAAAATGTACTTTTGGGATGAGCCTCCTTACCTTTAAAAGCTTTGCGCGATAGCATATATAAGACTTGTGTGGCTGAGAAGTACATGGGTCATTGCCACTCATTTGAATATAAAAGACGTAGAGCAAGCTCGAAGCCCGCTGCAAAAGTCCTTCAAAGTGGTTTTTATTGGCAAACCATATGTAGAGATGCTCATGAGTTCGTCAAAGCCTGCCATAAGTGCCAAAGGACTCGAAATATCTTTAAGAATGATGAAATGCCCCTACATCATTCTTTAATGTGAATTCTTGATGTTTTTGTCATTGATTCCATGAGACCATTCCCCATTCTTATGGGAACCAGTACATCCTAGTCGTGGTCGACTATGTATCAAAGTAGGTCGAAGTTATAACCTCCCAAGTTGTGATGCCAAGATTGTAAGCAAGCTTCTCAGGATATTCACATTTTCTAGGTTTGGAGTCCCTCGAACTGTCAGCGGTGATAGTGAATCACACTTTAAAGAGCTATAATTCGAGCAAAAGCTACGAAAGTATGAATTAAATAATAAGGTTACTACACCCTACCATCCTTAAACTAGTGGTCAAGTAAAAGTCTCTAATAGAAAAACCAAGGCCATCCTCGAGAAAACAGTTGGTAGCTCTAGGAAAGATTGGGAAACTAAACTAGATGATGCCCTTTGGGCGTATAGAATAGCGTATAAGACCCCTGTAGGATTGTCCCTGATAAGTCAAATTTTTGACTTATTAATAGCTGTTTGTCACGATAGCTTTGAGTCGTTTCTGACTTTATTTGATGTCATTTGACCCTTGGCTTTCACATTGTAAGTACAAAATGATACCCTATTGAATTCAAGACCTCAATATCTAAATCGATTGAAAACACAAAGTTTAAGAACAAAAGGTGGGCAAAATGATTCCTAGCCGACCGGTTCAGAAAGCTACCCTGAACCAACCGGCTGGCTGAGTGGAAGACTCAGACTTTAGAGCTCTCGCTCACTTTGAGTCAGACTGTTGGACTCGTCAGCCGACTGGCTGGATGAAGGACTTCAGTAAGCTCACAACCGCTCACTTTGAATCGGTCGGCTAAGCATTCAACCAGTTGGCTGGAGCAGAGCTATCCAAGTCTTGCCCTCGCACATAATGAACCAGACGGCTCACCTAGCCAACCGATCGACTGGAGATAGGGGAAGTCCAAGCTCACAACCGCTCACTTTGAGTCGGCCGGTTGAGCATCCAACTGGTCGGCTGGAGGAGAGCTATCCAATGCTTACCCTCGCACATAATGAACCGGTCGGCTGGAGACATGGGAAGTCTAAGCATGCAACCGCTCACTTTGAGTCGGTCGGTTGGCCAATCCAACCGGTCGGCTGGATGATTACATGGAGCATATGAGGACCAAAGGCCAGAAGTCGATCGACTGGATTTTAGACACTACGCCAGCCGACCGGCTGGACCTGCTACTTCAGGGGTTTTCATCCGAGGCTATAAATAAAAGAAGAGGGTTTTGACCTAGGGGGTGGTTTTTGGAGAGAAAAATTGTGAGAAAAAGGCTAAGGAAGACTCAACATCATCAAAGGATTGCTTGGGGGAGAAGAGAGAAGATCAACGAAGGAATCTCAAGCTTGCTCAAGATCTCCTACTTGGATTTTCTCTACTCATACATCCTCCCCTTTGTAGTTTTGTATTGAAAACATGCTATCATGATGATGTGTGAGTAGTTCTTGTGTTTTGAGAGGTTCTACAACCCTCCTTGGTACTCTATGATCACAAATGTTGACATTCATGTGGATGATTGTTGATTTTATTTTCTCTTGTGCTATGAAATTCTATGCTACAAGGTGTTTGATAAAATGCCTAAGTAAAAATATGAACCCAAACTTGAACGTAAGACTTGAAAGATCTAGGGAATGGATTTGGTATAGGAAAAATGATCTATATTTTAGTTTAACATGAAAGTGAACTCTAGGATATGGATGCTTGACTAGGATTGGATGTTTAGTTTATTGGATTTGGTTTGTAACGAAAGTTATGAACTAAGTGGTGAGTTAAAGCGAGTTAATATCTTGAAAGAATGAGACTCCACCTTCGATTGTCTAAGGCTCGAGGAAATGTCAACGAAAGTTGATTTCCATATGGCATTTATTACCTCGGTAAATGCATAAAAATGAAGTGAACTATTACTTTAAGCCTATGACATTTATTACCTTGGGAGATGTTCGAAAGATAATAAATGCTATAGAGTGAACCAATATTCTCGATGGAGTGACATTTTAGTTAAGAAGGCTTGACTAAGAATAGACTATTTGATGCCATGAAACACTCAAATACTGTGTACGTAATCATTTGGGAAATGCCAAAGAGGGGAGTAACCCCTCGAAACGTCTTTTAATCATCTTTTATCTCTAATTACTTGCCATTTAGGATTTAGATACACACCCTTATACATTTTTATTAGAATAGCCGAATAGAAACACAATCTTATATAGTACATGTGCTTGGCTTTTTCCTTTGGATTCGACCCGGTCTTACCAGTCTTATAAATTGTATATGGCTAGAGTTTCTATTGCATTTATTTTCATGCAAAAATCTACAACGTCAAAATGACGCCGTTGCCGGGGAGCAACTAGTTAGCACATCCCTAGCTTAGATTGTGTTGAAGTTCCGACTATTCTTGTAGATATTTTTCTTTTTCTTGTACTTGTATATTCTTTTCACACTCATATTCCTTGCTAGCTTATGTTTATCTTGTCTTGCGAGGATGGATCCCTACAACTAACAAGTCATGAATAATGGTGAATATTATGAAGAGGAGGATCAACTAAATTCTTAGTACCAAGAACATGGCTATCCGACAAGTTATTACACTCCGAATTGGTATGATAGCCAATGCTTTGAAATTTAAGACTCCTACCCTCCATACCCTCAACCTCCGCAACCTTCAAGTGAGCCCTCCAATATGGACTCCATGATTGCCGCCACATTCCTTGCAAACCAAGAGAAGATGCGTAGAGACTTTCAAGCTCAAATGATGGATATTGAGGAACCAATCAAAATATGAAAGCTCGAATAGATATATTGGTAGAGACTTATCACAAGACTCTTGAAACTCAAGTGGCGCAACGAGCAATTGATATTGGAAGCTTGAATGAGGAAGAGGAGGCCTCCAAAGAAGAAGTCCATGAATCTTATGCCTCAAAACAAGAATGGGAGTAAGAAAGGGAAGATACGTTTTGGAGAGTCACTACCCAAGCCTTTGACGAGGGGCGGGATGGTGAATCTTGTAACAAGGATGAGATGGAACACAAAAATGCATCATCCTTCACCACTAGCACATCTCAAGATCTTTCGGATGAGAACACGCAAGAGTTCATCATTCCATCTACGCCTTGGATCTCCAACGAGGAATTTTTCAATGATGATCAATTATACATATCAGAAATATCTTTGGTTGATGAAGAAGAACTCCTCCCTCCCGCTATAAGTGAGTTAAATGTGAGCTTGATGAGTCGAGTTTTTGACTCATTAATAGCCATTTTTCACTATAGCTTTGGTTCGTTTTCGACGATATTTTGATGTCATTTGACCTCTTACCCTACATTTCAGGTAGAAAACAAGTCCAACTCAAAGTCAAAGCCTAGATACAAAAACTTGGGGAAAAACTGAAGACTAGAGCAAAATATGGGCAAAGAGGGCTCCTAGCCGACCGGTTCAGAATCTTCCCTGAACCAGCCAGTCGGCTGGTTGAAAGAGCAGAAGTGGAAGCAATCATCCACATCGAGTCGGTCGATTGGACCTATCAGCCGACCGGCTAGTAAGACTTCAGAATGATCACCATTGCTAAACCTTAAGTCAGTCGGCTGAGAGTTCAACCGATCGGCTGGAAAAGAGTTATCAGAGTGCTTGCCCAAGCACATACTCAATAGTTCGATTGGATCCACCAGCCGACCGACTGGAAAAGAACCTCAAAAGGCTCACAATCTCTCACTTTTGAGTCGGTCGGTTGGCCAATCCAACCGATCAGCTGGACGTTCAATATAGAAACAGACTAGATTTTAGCCACCAGCAGACCGGCTGGGAATCGAGCATCAGGACCAACCATTGATGAGTTGAGTTTTTGACTCAATAATAGCCATTTTTCACTAGAGCTTTCATTCGTTTCTGATGATATTTTGATGTCATTTGACCTTTTACATTACGTTTCAGGTAGAAAATGAATTCCACTCAAAGTCAAAGCCTAACTATGAAAACTAGGGGAAAAACTGAAGATTTAGAGCAAAAGTGGGCAGAAAAAGGATCCTAGTTGACCGACTGAAAATCTCCCCTGAACCAACTGGTCGGTTGGATGGAAGAGCAGAAAGAATAGCAACTTGCCAAATCCAATCGATCGGCTAGACCTATTAGCCGACTGGCTGGAAAAGAGTTACTAAGAAGACTGCATTGACTGGGAGAGGACTTCAATAGGCTCAACAACTGCTCACCCATCGAGTCGGTCGGTTGGACTCACCAGCCAATTGACTGGAATAAGATTTCAGGAGCTGTCCAGACTTTTGGCCACCAGCCGATGGGCTGGAATTTCGAGCACTAGGCCAACCGACCTGCTGGACATGCTACAGTGTGGTTTTTTCAACCCGAGGCTATACATAGAAAGAGAGGTTTTTGACCTAGAGGTGAAGGTTTTTGGTAGAAGAAGAGCAGAAAAGAGGCTCAACCAAGGTCATCAATCATCAAAAGATCCAACCAAGGAGAAGAAGAGAAGACTAAAGGGAGATTCTAGGACTAACCATCCTACTTTCTCTATATCTTTTCCATTCTACTTATTGTTTGCTATAAACCCTACTCACACCATGTTGTCTTACATGATGTGTGAGTAGTGATCTTGTGTTTTGAGGGTGTTATAACCCTCCTTGGTACTCTATGATCATGTATATACATTTGATTCAATAATCAGTGGTGATAAATTCATGTTCACTATGCTCTTCATTTATGACATGCTACTAAGTGTTTGATGAAATTTCTAAGTGACATGTTGATCTTAAAACTCGACCTAAGTATCGAATGACCTTAGGAAAGGTTTTTATGTAGTGAATATGATCATATCTAGTGTTTATGATGATGAATGCATGGGTAGGAAGTGAACTAGTACCCGAGTCTATGGTGTTTATTGCCTTGGGAGATGTTCCAAGGTTAATAAATGCTATGGAATGAACCAACAATCTCGATAAGGTGAGGTTCGAGCTAAGAGAGCTTCACTAAGAATAGATTCACATGAAAATTGGTCTACCTTAGTCTAAGCTAGGTTCCAAACTATTTGACACCTTGATTTGCATAATTCTTATATACATGATGAATGGGAAATTGCCAAGGCGGGGGGAGTAACCCTTCGAAACACCTCTAATCTATCTTTTATCTCTAATTACTCGCCATTTAGGATTTAGATATACTCATTTATACATTTTTGGTTTAGAGTAGCCAAACGGAAACACAATCTTATATAGTGCATGTGC
This sequence comes from Rhodiola kirilowii, assembly GCA_033675215.1. NCBI lineage: Eukaryota > Viridiplantae > Streptophyta > Magnoliopsida > Saxifragales > Crassulaceae > Rhodiola > Rhodiola kirilowii. Next base: position 41,328,868 of record CM066199.1, read on the forward strand.
TTGGCTTGCTCTTTTTGGTTCGACCCGGTACTTTACTTGTTAATCTATAAATTATTTTGACTCTACGACGACCCTCTTCATCGACAAATCGAGAGGGTAAAAATAGACTTGTCGAAATGGCGCCGTTGCCAACGAAGAACTAGTTAGCACATCCCTAGATTAGATTGTGTGGAAGTTCTGACTATTCTTGTAAATATTTTTCTTTTTCTTATACTTGTATATCCTTTTTTCACTCATATCCCTTGCTAGCTTACGTTTATCTTGTTTTGCAAGGATGGATCACTACAACCAACAAGTCATGCACAATGGATATTATTATGACGAGGAGGAGCAACTAAATTCTTATTATCAAGAGCATGGCTATCCGACAAGTTGTTACACTCCGAATTGGAATGATAGCCAATGCTTTGAAGTTGAAGACTCCTACCCTCCATACACTCAACCTTCAAGTGAGCCCTCCGATATGGAATCCATGATTGCTACACTCCTTGAACATTAAGAGAAAATGAAGCAAGAAATGTTTGCATACCAAGAGGAGATGCATAGAAGTGTGCAAGCTCAAATGAGGGATATCATGAAGCCAACCAAGATATGCATGCTCACATCGATATGCTTCAAGCCAAGTTAGCATCAAGCAATCGAAAAATGAAACTTGGGTGAGGAAGAGGAGGTCTCTGAAGAAGAAGTCCTTGAATCTAGTGCCTCAAAACAAGAATGGGATTGAGAAAGGGAAGATGTGTTTTGGAGAGTCGCTACCCAAGTTTTTAATGAGGGGCGGGATGGTGAATCTTGTAATTTGGACGAGATGGAATGCAAAAGTGAATCATCCTTCACTACTAGCACATCTCAAGATCATTCGAATGAGAACACACAAGAGTTCGCCATTCCATCAACGCCTCGGCTCTCCAACGAGGAATTCTTCAATGATGATGCCTCTTATATAGAGGAAATACCTTTTGTTGATGAAGAAGAATTCCTCCCTCCCGGTACAAGCAAACTTAAATGTGAACCCAAACTTCTTGATGAGGATAAAATAAAGGAAGAGCATATAGAGACCAACGGATTTCAAGGGTATAAAGACTTTGTTGAGGTCTATATGGATCAAGCTAAAGAGCCTTCTTGCACACAAGAAGACAAAGGTTTAGAAAGGGATGTTGTGGATTGGGCACCCATGGACGTCATTGAAAAACTCAAAGAGAGGATGCCCATCAAGCTCGAGACAAGTTTTGAAGACCCTTTCTTCACTACGACATCTCGAGACAAGTTTTGGAGCTTCTTGCTCTATTTTGAAAGATTATTTGGAAAAAGCTCCCATGGCCCCTTAGTTCTTAAGGGATCTTTATATTTGTATGGGTCATGCTCCCAAAGGAAAGTCCATTGTAGACTTGATGTGAGGAAATTCAAATGGGATTTGAAGGTGGATTGACACCCCAAATGCCCAAGGCCCCGTGAAAGGGATCTTAGCAAAGGACTTCTCAACGAGTGATTCTATGGGGCACTTTGCTACGTCTTTGCCTAGACGGGAAAAACTAGGCCCTCGCGGGAGGTAACTCGGTTTGTAAGATTGTTCATTCTTGTTCTTTATGTTTAAGTGTTTGGCATGACTTTGGGTAGCTTAGGCTCTAAATATGGAATGTGAAATGAATGATAATGTTGCCCTTAGTGTACATGTGCCTTCTTTGAGTTTGCTAGATGAGGACTATCTTGTTATACCATGCTACGAGTCTAGTTTCATATTTGGGGCACTTAGGAACCCTTGTGCATATTTTGGAGGGTGTGGGTCAACTTCCTTGTTTGAACTCTATGAAACTTATGCCATAATGTTATCATGTGACTTGTGATGCTCTCTTGCTCATACTTGTGTTTTGCATGACCTTGTATGTCACTTGTTGCTTTTAACCTCTCATGTATACTTGTCATCAAGGAAGTTATTTGCATCATGTATGATCAAGCTTAGCACAATTGCATTTTTTCTATTGGTGGGGCACATATAAAAACGAGGGGAGTTCCTATGCACTTTATCTCATTGTTCATCATTGTTTGCGCTTAGGGACTAAGCTACATTTTAAGTGTGGGTGGGGTAGTCGCATAGTTCACTCATTTCATGCCATGCCTATCACTTTAGAATGGACGCTTGCATTCATGTATTCTATCCCTAACATGAGAGTGTTTTTAACCACATAGGCTTGTGACTATCAATTCTACATACCTATAAATCACATCTAGCCTACTAGTCACAATTTTTGAACTTGAACCTAGAACCGACCTAGTCCCTTGTATGTGCATTCGTGTAAATCAATATCATTGCCATCTCTTGTCTATCTAATTTTCTAAGTATTTTTGTTGAAATACCTTGGATTAAGTTTTAGCAAGCACTTTTAAAAAAATTTACGAAAAACTTAGACCTCTTGTATGCTCCTTGGTGACTTGAATTCTTTCTAATTTAGTGCCTTGCTTATGATTGCTTCCCGCGCATTCCATACACTTTTTGAACATATTGTCAAGTTGTAAGTGTGGAGTCAAAAGAGGGCAGAAAATAGGCCCCAACAACAAAAATTTTGTGGTCAAAGAGGGCAAGGCCCTGACTAAAAACTTTCTTGAGTACTAGAGAATGTTTTCTTAAAAAATTATACAAATGCCGGGGGTTAGGAAGAAAAGTTTACCCTCAAAAGCATTTGTAGGCCAAAGGCCATTTGAAAAAGAAACTAAGAAGCACTTAAAACTTGACTTTATGTTCTTCCATCATTCTACTTTTGCACGGATTCATCATTTGCATTGTGTGCTAGTTGGATTAACGCTTAAATGATCCTTGTGCTTGCACAGGAGCTATTCATTTGGTCTATGCTCATTTTCTAAGAACTCTTAGTGTCGAACTCCCCTTCCGTTATGGATTATGGCTTAAGTGACTAAAACTTGGGAATGAGTTCCATGTCGCAAACCCATGGACTAGCCCTAGCTAGCATAGGTGAGCAATTGACACTCTTTTGTGCAAACTAACAACTTTGCCTCTATTGTATTGCCTTGAAAATGAGTAGACCTTTGGATGAGACAATTAATAGCCCTAGCATTGATGATCTTGAATTCACAACCTCATAGATACTTAAATGGTTCAAAAGTTCTTTTGATGATAATGTGACGGTAGTCCTAGTTTGGGGTAAGGGATTTGTTTAGAGAAATCCTCGCATCGGTTGAGCACTCTTGAAATCATTCTCATGGGGTCAGTGCAAATGGGATTTCTGAGTATTCCCATTTCTGAAAACTCTCACGAGACTATAACTCGTCCACTAGGAAAGTCTAGGGGTTTAAAGGCTTAATGCATACGCTAAATGCATTGGTCACACCTACGAAAAGAAGCTAGTTAGGATGTACATACTTTCATTTTCCTTTGAATAACATGTTTATGAATAATGATCGAGACCTTGTGAAAGCTAGTGAGGCAAATAGATGAAAAACATAGCACCACTAGCGTTTCGCCATTTGCATGGCCTTGACATATTTTCATACTTTGTTTGGGACGAACAAAGCTTAAGTGTTGAGTGTTGATGAGTCGAGTTTTTGACTCATTAATAGCCATTTTTCACTATAGCTTTGGTTTGTTTCCGACAATATTTTGATGTCATTTGACCTCTTACACTACGTTTCAGGTAGAAAACGAGTTCCACTCAAAGTCAAAGGCTAAATACGAAACTCGGGGAAAAACCGAAGATTTTAGAGCAAAAGTGGGCAGAAAAAGGATCTCAGCCTACCGGTTAAAAATCTCCCCTGAACCAACCGGTCAGCTGGATAAAAAGTAAAAAGAAGAGCAACTTGCCAAATCTAGTCGGTCGGCTGGACATATCAGTCGACCGACTGGAAAAGAGTTATCAGGAAGACTACACAAGCAAGTATTCAACCGGTCGGCTGGACTCACCAGCAGACCGACTGGGAAAGGACTTCAGAAGGCTCAACAACTACTCACCCATCGAGTCGGTCGGTTGGGACTCACTAGCCGACCGACTGGAATAAGATTTTAGGAGCTGTCTAGACATTTGGCCACCAGCCGATCGATTAGAATTTCGAGCACCAGGCCAGTCGACCAACTGGACCTGCTACATTGTAGTTTTTTTCTACCCGAGGCTATAAATAGAAAGAGGGGTTTTTGACCTAGGGGTGAAAGTTTTTAGGGAGAAGAAGAGCAGAAAAGTGGCTCAACCAAGGTCATCAATCATCAAAAGATCCAACCAAGGAGAAGAAGAGAAGACTAAAGGGAGATTCTAGGACCAACCATCCTACTTCCTCTATATCTTTTCCATTCTACTTGTTGTTTGCTATAAACCCTACTCACACCATGTTGTCTTACATGATGTGATCTTGTGTTTTGAGGGTGTTATAACCCTCCTTGGTACTCTATGATCATGTATATACATTTCATTCAATAATCTATGGTGTTAAATTCATGTTCACTATGCTCTTCATTTTTGACATGCTACTAAGTGTTTGATGAAATGCCTAAGTGATATGTTGATCTTAAAACTCAACCCAAGTATCGAATGACCTTAGGAAAGGTTTGGATGTAGTGATTATGATCTTATCTAGTGTTCATGATGATCAATGTGTGGATAGGAAGAGAACTAGTACCCGAGTCTATGGTATTTATTGCCTTGGGAGATGTTCCAAGGCTAATAAATGCTATGGAATGAACCAACAATCTCGATAGATTGAGGTTCGAGCTAAGAGAGCTTCACTAAGAATAGATTCACATGAAAATTGGTCTACCTTAGTCTAAGCTAGGTTCTAAACTATTTGACACCTTGATTTGCTTAATTATTATAAACATGATCAATGAGAAATTGCCAAGGAGGGGAGTAACCCCTCGAAACACCTCTTATCTATCTTTTATCTCTAATTACTCACCATTTAGTATTTAGATATACTCGTTTATAGCCGAACGGAAACACAATCTTATATAGTGCATGTGCATGGCTTGCTCCTTTGGGTTCAACCCGGTAGTTTATCGGTTAATATATAAATTCTTTTGACTCTACGACGATCCTCTTCATCAACAAATCGACAAGGTAAAGATAGACTTGTCAGCCGACCGTCTTCGAATAAGGAGGAGAAGAGAAGATCAAAGAGAGATACTAGGACTAACCATCCTACTTCCTCTACACCTTTTCCATTCGCTTTGTTGTTTTCTCTAAACCCTACTCACACCATGTTGTCTTACATGATGTGTGAGTAGTCACCTTGTGTTTTGAGGGTGTTATAACCCTAATTGGTACTCTATGATCATGTATACACATTTGATTCAACAATCTATAGTGTTAAATTAATGTTCACTATGCTCTTCATATATGACATGCTACTAGTTTGATGAAATGCCTAAGTGATATGTTAGTCTTAAAACTTGACCTAAGTATCGATGGACCTTAGAAAATGTTTGGATGTAGTGAATATTATCATTTCTAGTGTTTACGATGGTAGATACATGGAATTGACGTGAACTAACTCTATGTCTAATGCATTTATTACCTTGAGAGATGTTCCAAGGATGATAAAGGCAATAGAATGAACCCACAATCTCAATGGAGTGGGGTTCTAGCTAAGACGGTTTAAAGATTAAATTCACACGAACGTTGGTCTACCTTAGTCTAAACTAGGTTCAAAATTATTTGACACCTTGATTTGCATAATTCATGTATACGTGATCAATGGGAAATTCCAAGGAGGGGAGTTACCCCTCGAAACTCTCTTTTAATTGAAGTTAAAACCCTTGAAAATCTTGCATCGTTTCGGGATCAATTGAAACTCATTCATACTTGATTCGTATAAGTAGCCAAGTAACATATGCAACATTGTCCTAGCACATAATCACATTTTGCTACCTTGGGTTCGACACCGGTCTTACTGGTTAATCTATAAATTCTTTTGGCTAAAAAGAGTTGCAAAACTACACACATCAAAATGGCGCCATTGCCGTGGAGCGATGGTTAGGTTATCCCTAGGATAAATTGCATGACGCTTTGTCTACTTCATTTTTGTTTTTATTGTCTTTTTACTTCTGTTCCTTAAGCATATCCATTATCCTCACTTGGCTCGGTTGTTTTCTCCTTGTAGGTGTGATTCTTTAATGCCCCCCCTAAGGCTAAGAAATCTAGCAAGATTGTTGACAAAGATTTGAACCCCTACTTCACAAGGAGTAAAGCAACCAAGGCGAAAGGATCACCCTCAACCTCTCAAGGAATACCAACCTTGAACATGGGAGATAGACCAACTAGACCTCCAATCCTACCTCTTGACCCTACAATTCCTCAAGCCCCTCTTGCTTGAAGGGCCCTTAAGAACTATGTGGCTCCCAATGCTTATGGCTACCAATCTCTAATCCTAGTTCCCGCAGCGGACAACTGTGATTTTGACTTGAAGACCTCCACAACACAAATGGTTCAATCCAACCAATTTTCTGGGAGAGACCATGAAGATCCCAATTCTCACTTGACTTCTTTCCTCGAGATTTGTGACATTTTCAAGATAAATGGAGCTTCAAGGGATGCTATACATTTGAGGTTGTTCCCCTTCTTACTCACGGGAAGAGCCAAGGATTGGTTTAGGAGTAAAACCCGGCTAGCTTCACTACTTGGGAAGAGCTTGCAACTGCATTCCTCAACAAGTATTTCCCTCAATCCAAGATGTCTCACTATAGAAGTCAAATTATGAATTTCAAGCAAATGGATGGAGAGACGCTCTATGAAGCTTGGGGAGAGATTTGAGGAGTATCAAAGACTTTGCCCACATCGCAACCTAGATGCCTACCTCTTATTCCATACCTTCTATATTGGTGTTGATGGTCCCTCGCGGCTTGCACTTGATACCGCCACGGGAGGAGCCATAAAGGAGCTTGAACCTCGGAAGGATATGAGGTAATTGAGAAGATCACCAAGAACTACTTCATGTGGGCAAGTGAAAGAGGAAACCCAAGAAGGCAAGGACAAGGAGGAGGATATTAAGTAAGGGCCATAAGCTCAAATGAGTATGATTCGTTGATTAAGGTATTGGAAAACCTCTCGGAGAAAGTGGATAAAATACAACTTCCGGCGAAGGACCACTCAAAGAGCCATGGGTGTGATATTTGTGAAGTCTATGAGCATGACACCAACTCTTGCCCTTTGGTCCAAAGGGATGAGAGTGGACATGGGTATGAAGAAGCAAGTTATGTTGGTGGGAACCAAGGGAGAGAGTATAATGCTAGTGCCCCTCAAGGCCAAAATTCCCAATCCAATTACACTACCCCAAGGTTTTCATCGGCTTGGAGAAATCATCCAAACTTCTCATACAAGACCACAAATCCTACACCTCCCGGCTTTGGTCCAAGGCCTACTTCAAACAATCAAGGTTTCCAACCGAAGAACCAATTCCAACCAAGGAACCAATACCAAGGCCAAGGGACAACTTTACTTCAAAGAAACCAAACCCAATGGCAACAATACCGAGCTCAAGCTCAAAAGCCCTACCAACAAGTTAAACCATCCTTTTCAACCTTCTAATGAACCCTCCGGTGTTGAGGTAATGTTGGCTGAACTCCTTGCTCACAAGGAAAAGATGAGTACAACGCAAGATAAGATGCAAACCCAAATAGAAAGGTTGGAAACCCATAATAAGATGCTCAAAAATAAAATAGCCCAACGAGTCGAGTCCTCCACAAGAGCACAAGGGAAGCTACCGGCTCAACCCGAGCAAGGCCAAAGAGAGTATTGTAATGCCATTTATATAGAAAATGAGAAGCCGTTTGAGGATGAATCGCTAGAGAGTGATGAAAGTGGGATATGAGAGCTTGATGTGAATTCTTCCCCAAAGATTCCCCATGAGGAATATTGTGAGGCGGTGACCATTAGGAATGGGAAACAATTAGTCGACAAAAGAAAACTACTATGTTGCCTCAAATCCCACCGGCCAAGCTAGAGCAGAAGAAGAGGAAATATATAGAAGATGTGGTCACCATCCCTTCAACCGATAAAGCAAAAGAAACCTAGAAGGGAAGAGAGGAACTCAAGCCTTATTCTCCGCCGATTCCTTTCACTCAAAGGCTTGTAAAGCCCACCAAGTTGGACAAGGAGTTTGGGGTCTTCACCGCAATGCTAAAGAAGTTATACGTCTACTTGCCATTTTATGAGCTCATAAAGAAGGCCCTACTCTACAACAAGTTCCTAAAAGAGATATTGTCCAACAAGAGGACCATTGAAGAAGATGATCCCCATCCCCTCAACCACGAATGTAGTGCCCTCTTTTCAAAGCAAATACCTCGAAAGGTGAAAGATCCTGGCAAATTCACTATCCCTTGCTTGGCAGGTGATATGAACTTCACAAGTCCACTAGCCGATCTCGGGGCTAGTGTGAGCGTTATGCCCCTAGCCACCTACGACAAGCTTGGATTGAAAGGAATTAAGTCCACTAAAATGACACTACAACTTGCAGATGGGACAACAAGACACCCTTGTGGGGTAGTTGAAAATGTTCCAATCAAAGTCGTCAAATTCTACATACCATGCGACTTTGTGGTGATCGATATGGGGGACAATTTCACTTCTTCCTTGATCCTTGGGTGACCTTTCTTGGTCACCGCCGATTTTAAAATTGATATGAGAAAAGGGAAGTTAACTTTGAAGATTGGTGAAGAGAAGGTGATAATTGAAAGGCCTATGAGCGAACACATGGGTATACTTGAAACTTGTGATTTGAAGGAGAAAGAGAGCATGGAAAACGATGAAACTAAGGCTAAGGAGTTAACTAAGAAGGAGTTTCCCAAAGAGCGAAATCCCGACGAAGATCCTCCCCTTGATTACCATAAATCATCCCCATGAAATGATGAGATGAAAAAGAATGGCAAAGCAAAAAGATTGAGGGATGAGAAGGAAACATCGCTTTAGAAGAGGGCCATGAAGCAAGTTGCATGCAACTCTCGAAGAATCCGGAATGATATCTCCAACATTCTACAAGTCTGCTTGAGGAGGGATCCTAGCGAAGGACTCCTCAAGTGTGTTTCTGATAAGGAGATTCGGCTCGGTCTTTGCCAAGACGTTAAACTAGGCCCTCACGGGAGGTATCCCAGTTTGTGAGTTATCCATCTATGCACAAGTAATTTCATATATGTTTCGCATGCATGTTTTGAAGCTTGGGTGTGGACTTGGTGTTAGGATGATGGAAATACATGATTAGATGTGCTTGGTGTGGAACGGTGCCTGAATGTGATTTCTAGACTGTGTGTGACATTTTAAGTGTGGAGTGTTGATCCTAGCTTGCTTTTTGTTGAAAATCATGTGTGTGCTAGTGATTTCTTGGTGGTGAAGCATGCTTTGAGTTTTTATTGAGTTTTTGTTGTGAATCTTGAGTGGTGCTCGTTCATTTTGAGGAGCAAAATTTTTTTAAGTGTGGAGTTGGGTTCAAGCTAGTATCGAAGGATCTTTGGAATCAAAACTTGGAAAAATTGCTGAAACACTGTCTTCAGTCGGCCGGCTAGGAAGTAGCCTGTGATCAGCCGACCGGCTCACACCATTACTCAGACTGTCCTCAAATCACTCGATTCCAGTTGGTCTTCTGACATATCAACCGACTGGCTCGCGTACCCTCTTAGATTTGTGTCAGTCCACTTGATTTCAGTCGGTCGGCTGGATTTCCAACCGATCGGCTAAGATTTAATTATCCAAAATGGTCAGTTGCTTTTTAAACTCATTCCAGCTGACCCCGACGCTCCACCTGACCGACTGCTCCCAATCCCCACCTAGCCGACTTTGACCTTCAGCCGTCCGACCACCACTCTTAGCCGCTTCATCATCTCACCACAGCCTCGCCTTCGTCTGACCGACCCAGCCACACAAGCCGCACCAGCCTTCACCCCCAGCCGCAACTCTCCCGTCAGAAGTTGGAACTTCCTCTAAAGCCGATCTCCTCCGTCCTTCACCAAACGCCACCATTCCACTGCTTAAATCCCTCCTTGCCATCCCTATTGCAAACCCCAAGCACCGATTTCATCCGGCGAGCCAAATACCGTAACCCTCGATTCTCACCCAAATAGCTAGTCTAGCCGACCGGCTGAATATTGCCTCTCAGCCAGCCGACTAGTTTTTCTACTCCATAAAAATGTTAATTTTCCAGTCCATTCCAACAATGCCTCAGGGTGCCTCCTCCAAAACCAAGTCTAAGGGGTAAGGAAATCTCCCAGGAGCCCCCTAGAGACATTCCCATTGAGGAGAGGTATGAAAGCGATGAGGATGATAGGCCCCTTGCCACTCGCAAAAGGAGCCTAGTGAGAGCTACATTAATAGAGCTTAGCTCGTCCTCGAGTGAGGAAATTGAGTCTCCACCACCATCTCCCATCCCTCCTCCCAAGAAGAAAAGCAAACCTTCAAAGGGCGCATCCTCTACACCAAAGTAACCGAAGAAGAAGAATAAGACTCCGATACCCACCATCACTAGAGCACCTTAACCCCACCTTCGCATAGTTGTCTGACGGAGCCCACCGCACTGTCGTTAAGGTGCGATGTTCTCTGTGCAAAAACAAATTTATATCTTCGATACTCGCGACTTAACTGTTTTGGGTAGTCAGTGGTAAGTACGGGTCGAACCCAAGGGAGTCAGGTGAATAGTTGTTCTTTCGAAAAGGGGGGAATTAAATTAAGCAGTTGGGGGATTGGTTTTGGTTTTAGTACTGAAAAGTAAAGTGCGAGTCTTGACAGAAAATAAACAGTTGATATGGTACTGAAATTAAAGTAACAGTTGATATTACAATTAAAGGAAAGTATTCGGTTTTAGGGGCCTTGTATCATAGTCTGTTTATCATTGACCTCTAATGATCATACTATGTGTTCAAAAGTGTATCAAGGCCATTTCAAGCACTCGACTTGCCACACTGTCTAGCCCATTTCAAGGTCATAGAGCACTTTGTTCTATTTAGACTAGCACCCCATTTCAAGGTATACTAGCCTATGTGCATCCATTTGATCAATCATTTCCGATCAATCCAAATGGTGTTTTAAAGAGGTCGAACTCCTCAGATAAGCTTTGCCATTTCAAGCATCCACTTACCCGAGTATGTTCAGGAACCCCACGGAAGAGTTTTGCCATTTCAAGCATCCACTCAACCTTGGAAGTTCTAACCTAATATGTGGCACATAGAACAAGTTTTGAACACATATAGGCACTAAAAGTAGGGTCTAAAACATTGTATGGTACAAGTACACCCCTTCAACCGAATGAAGGGTTTAGCTACGAATATTCATAGAGGTGGATACCATAGCTAAGTACTTGGAAAAGTAAAGGTTTTGAAAGACAGAAAGTAAAGTTTTCGAAAGTAAAGACAGGAAAGTAAAGTACTTTGAAAGACAGTAAAGTAAAGAAAAGAGTACTTACAAAAACTGATAAGAGTGCTCAAGATCCAACTTCGATTCCAAAGGAAAATGTTTACACGATTGTGCCCACAAAAGCTAGAGAGATAAGTCACTTGAGGACTTGTGATGTTGGAATGAGATGGGATTGTGGGATGTGTTTGGAATGAATTTACAAAGGGAAGGAGGAGCTCTATTTATAGGCTAAGGGGAACCATAAGGACTTGACACTTGTCATGAAATGGGAGGAGAAGAAGAAAGCCATCGGAGTGACTCATCCTTCCCAAAAGCCGCCGGCCACATGGAGGAAGGGGAGAGGTGGAGAGCTTAGCCACCGGCTAGGTGGAGGAGAGGGAGTGGTGGAGTGAGTGCAATGTGATCTTCTCCAAAAGCCATCGGTCTTTTCAGCTCCGGTCTGACTTTGGTTGCCCTTCGGTTGGACTTGTTTTGCGTGATTCCATGTCAGGTTCTTGAAAGTCAGATTTTGGTCATGACCTGGAATGACTCGTAATTCATTTTTAGCTTTAAAACTCCTCTTTAGCCTGTATTCTCTCTAGACTTCAAAATACCCTGTAGATAAATATCGGAACTAACAAGCAAAAGTTAAATAGACAAAGCGTCTAATTTGGTGGGTTTAACTGTGTTTATGATTCATACAATTATGGTCCATCAGATCACCCCACACTTTTAGTTGTTCGTCCCGAACAATGCTTTTTAAGGGCGGAACACAATCTAAGTAAACTTTTAAATATGAAAGTTAGACTGTGAGACTAGATTTATCTTAATTCATGCATTACTTACTTATTACCAAACTAAACCGTGTAAATACTTAGAAAAAACTTGATACTTGTACCTTCGTGCCGAGATGCAAATTAATTTGGATGTTTCAGGAGATAGCCCTTTTCAGGCTCCTGGACTGCATTCTCGGGATCGACTTGCACTATATGGTTTCCTTGTAGCTTTCTCTAGCATGTGATTCGGTTCGGGTTTCACTGAGTTGAGCATTTTGAATTCTTTTTGGCGAGGGATAGCTTCTGTAGTGAATCGGCCTTTGGCCTTTGGCCTTTGATATTGAGTTGGAGTTTCTTCACTTTTGTTCGGTTAAAACCTTCACAATTTTGGCCTTTGGCCTTTGATTAGCTTCTTTGAGCTTTTGCTTCTTGGTGACTTGCTAGTCCATTTCTCAGCCTTTTTGGGAGGTCCAATCGTCGCCCGCAAGCATATGGAAATACCTCCCCGATCTTTCTCATCCTCGCCGTTTCACGCGGGTCAAGGTGAGGGTCGCTCATCTATTTTCCCGGCTACTAGGACTAGAGATAGGACGGTTTGATTCCCGTCCCGCCTTTGCATAAACGCTGCACGATGGAGATGACTTCAATCTTCACTAAAACCCGAAGTGCAGCCTCCACTGACTTCGAAAACCATATAGTTAGATTCGATCCTTTGATTGCTTGCCAAGCCTCTCTAGGGCATTTTCTATCAACTCCACATCCCCTGTATATCTCAGCACAAAGGGACAAATGAGAAGTTACATTCTAAGTTTTTAAACAGTTGAATTTTCACAAGGTAAATGCATGAATTTAGATCTATCTTTTTCACATTCTCAAGTTCATATTTTCAAAAAGATAATATTTAGGGAAAAGAAAAAGAAAAAGCATGTTAATTAACTATGTACACAGGCGGTTCTCACCCCACACTTTTGAACGAAGGCGTGCCTTTCAGCACGACTTAGTTCAAAAGTTTATGCAAGAAAATATATACAGGAAATGTGAGAATGTTTTAAGGCAAAAAACTAAATGACTGAAATTAAATGACTGAAAGTAAGATAGATGTCGGGTTACCTCCCGACCAGTGCATTTGTTTAACGTCGTTAGCTCGACGATACCTCACTCCTAGATCATAAGTAGGGATCCCATGGGTGCTTGAGGTCGAACTTCTTCTCGGTAGCTCTTTTGATTTGCCCAAAGAACACATATGGCAGCGGGCTCAGTTCTGCTCTCCCTTGATCCGGAGGCTTCTTTTTCACATATCCCCGAGAAGGCGAGGACTCCTTGACCATAGCTGCTGGTCCATCAAGTCGAGCTCTCTTGCTTCTCCTTCCGGGTTTCCATTCCTTTGGCCCATGTCTTGGCCGTTTCTTCATGTTTGAATGGGTGGCACCTTTGCAATTCTGGAAGTTTAGTATTGTGCTATTGAACACGAGCGACCTTGAGCTTGTTCCCATGCCAAGCCTTTTCTTTGTGGCAGAGATGACTGGCCATCCTAGAACGAGTGAGTTTTCAGCCGGCTTTTCTTGGCTCATGACGAGTGAGTGCTCCATCTTTGGCTCTTTTGGCTCATGTTTTGCCTCCAACTCCCCTTGCACCTCATCATCATTGAATAAATGATCTTCGGTGGCTATGATCTGCATAAAACATGAAGGGTTAGGTAGGGGCTTCTCGGCCATAAGGACCGGGTCTTTCTCGAGCAGCACTTCAGTGACGATCGGGCCTGCCGTGATTTTCTCGGTTAGTTCGGCAGTGAGGTCCGGGCATGTCTCGGCTGGTTTAGCACCGTAGTCCGGGACTTCCTCGGGTGCTTCTTTAGTGAGGACCGGGACTTCTGTTGGCTCGGCAGTGAGGTGCTGGACTGGCGTGATTTCCTCGGGCAGATTGGTGATGAGGACCACGCCTGAATTGGGCAGTTTTTCTTCTAACTCCCAGGGGTAATCTGAGTGGAGTTCTTCTTCAGGCAACCATGGGTCCTCATCCTCGTCATTTATATGGTCTCCTGGGGCAATCATACTGAGGTCTGGGTCTGATTTGGGCAACTCGGCAGCGAGGACCGGTTCTAGTGGTTTGGTCGGCTCCGTGGGCTCCCATGTAGGCTCTTCTTTGATGACCCTTAGCTTGCGCATCTCATTGATCAGATAATCAGTTTCTTTCATAGCCACCTCTATTTCTGCCCATGCTTCCTCGGATCTGGCTTGATTTTGGTGCATCGTGGCATTCAATTGCTGTTTGTCCGCGGCCAACTGCTGGGTGCTAGCTGCCAGCTCCATTATATCGTCCTTGGGCGGCTCGGCCTGATCTTGTCTTGGTTTTGACCTCGCGGCCAAATCATCTATTAAGTTCCAAAGATCATCCATGTCTAAGTTGTTCACCGAGCCTCCTGCTGCATCATTTAGCCAATTCCACTCTTGTGGCATCATCCCATTGAGAAACCTTTGAAGAAGATCGTGGTTGGTGAATCCATGGTGCGGGCAGCTCGTCACAATGGAGTCAAAGTACGCCAAGTACTCGTCCAAAGTTTCGTCCCGGGATTGCTCTATGTTGTTGATCTTCTCGCGGACTTCAAGTTCGAAAGGTGGTGGGGAAAACTCCTCATTGTTCCAAGGCTCGCATCCGTAGTAGAAAGACTTTGTGAACTGCATGACAAAAACAAAAACAAAAGAAAAACAAATAGAACAACTATTCCGATTGCTAACTCCCCGGCAAAGGCGCCAGTTTTGACAAAGCCCACCGCACTGTCGTTAAGGTGCAATGTTCTCTGTGCAAAAACAAATTTATATCTCCGATACTCGCGACTTAACTATTTTGGGTAGTTAGTGGTAAGTACGGGTCGAACCCAAGGGAGTTAGGTGAATAGTTGTTCTTTCGAAAAGGGGGGAATTAAATTAAGCAGTTGGGGGGGTTGGTTTTGGTTTTAGTACTGAAAAGTAAAGTGCGAGTCTTGACAGAAAATAAACAGTTGATATGGTACTGAAAGTAAAGTAACAGTTGATATTACAATTAAAAGAAAGTATTCGATTTTAGGGGCCTTGTATCATAGTCTGTTTATCATTGACCTCTAATGATCATACTATGTGTTCAAAAGTGTATCAAGGCCATTTCAAGCACTCGACTTGCCACACTGTCTAGCCCATTTCAAGGTCATAGAGCAATTTGTTCTATTTAGACTAGCACCCCATTTCAAGGTATACTAGCCTATGTGCATCCATTTGATCAATCATTTCCGATCAATCCAAATGGTGTTTTAAAGAGGTCGAACTCCTAAGATAAGCTTTGCCATTTCAAGCATCCACTTACCCGAGTATGTTTAGGAACCCCACGGAAGAGTTTTGCCATTTCAAGCATCCACTCAACCTTGGAAGTTCTAACCTAATATGTGGCACATAGAACAAGTTTTGAACACATAGAGGCACTAAGAGTAGGGTCTAAAACATTGTATGGTACAAGTACACCCCTTCAACCGAATGAAGGCTTTAGCTAGGAATATCCATAGATGTGGATACCATAACTAAGTACTTGGAAAAGTAAAGGTTTTGAAAGACAGAAAGTAAAGTTTTCGAAAGTAAAGACAGGAAAGTAAAGTACTTTGAAAGACAGTAAAGTAAAGAAAAGAGTACTTACAAAGACTGATAAGAGTGCTCAAGATCCAACTTCGATTCCAAAGGAAAATGTTTACATGATTGTGCCCACAAAAGCTAGAGAGATAAGTCACTTGAGGACTTGTGATGTTGGAATGAGATGGGATTGTGGGATGTGTTTGGAATGAATTTACAAAGGGAAGGAGGAGCTCTATTTATAGGCTAAGGGGAACCATAAGGACTTGACACTTATCATGAAATGGGAGGAGAAGAACAAAGCCATCGGAGTGACTCATCCTTCTTAAAAGCCGCCGGCCACATGGAGGAAGGGGAGAGGTGGAGAGCTTAGCCGCCGGCTAGGTGGAGGAGAGGGAGTGGTGGAGTGAGTGCAATTTGATCTTCTCCAAAAGCCATCGGTCCTTTCAGCTCCGGTCTGACTCTGGTTGCCCTTCGGTTGGACTTGTTTTGAGTGATTCCATGTCAGGTTCTTGAAAGTCAGATTTTTGTCGTGACCTGAAATGACTCGTAATTCATTTTCAGCTTTAAAACTCCTCCTTAGCCTGTATTCTCTCTAGACTTCAAAATACCCTGTAGATAAATATTGGAACTAACAAGCAAAAGTTAAATAGACAAAGCGTCTAATTTGGTGGGTTTAACTGTGTTTATGATTCATACAATTATGGTCCATCATTGTCCTTCTACTAGAGTACTAGTGCCTATCGTGGCGAGTGGTGATCCTTTGGAAGGCACATTGCCATTTCCTACCCCTTTCCCTTTTTCCGAGCCTCTCGCATTTAGAAATGCAAAGCACCGAAAGCACCATGAGTATGTCACGCAGAAGGGAAAGAAGGCCGTGCCGACTCTCTACGCCGATATGGGACTCCTCAGAGACCTTGGAGTTGCCGATGAGGTACACGCAAAATTCCATCGTAGTGGACTTAATTTCTTATTCTTGGATGATTCGGGGTCCTACCAAAGGTTAGTAGAGGAGTTTGTGTGCTCGTTTGAATGGGTAGTGAATGATGGTAAGGAGTACTTTTGGAAATTTGTATTGGGGGACGGGAATTCAACATAAGGGAGAGTCTGATTCTAGAGTGGTTGAGTCTCCCTCCCCATGGTGTAGAGGTGCGTCGATTTACTGAGCATGAACATAGTAGATTTTGGAAGAGGATCTCGGGGAGGCAAGAGTGGTTTGTTTCCTCTTATAACTCTTCCACCATCACCACCCCGGTTTGGAAGGTTATCCACCATATTATAGCCATCTGGGTCAATACTAAGAAGGAGAAGGCTAGAGCGGTAACGATCCCCGACATTGAGTTGATAATGGCCATTGATCATGGAGATGTCCTCGATTGGCTTGCCATCATTGCCTTCCGATTTGAGAGCTATGTCAAGGAGACCTCATGAAATTCCACTTTGGGAGGAGGTTCCTAGATCACATTGATTGCCATAAGGTGTAACTTTACCTTTGGCCAGCCATCAAAGAAAGTCCTTGACGTGCCCACCATGAAACATATGCACCTTCTCAAGGCGGATGGAGTTACTTGGGAGGAGGACAAAAAGTCTCACAAGAAGGAGCTTTGGGATTCGACAAAGAGCAAGAAGGAGACCTTCAAGGCTAGGAACCATCTATATTGCCTAGCCAACCTCACAATCCCCTCCTTCTCATATCCCTTCTCATCCCACTGCTTCCGAGCACGATGCTCCATTGCCGAGGAGTTACCCACCAAGGAGCCTGCTGTTGAGAGTGCCTCCATGTTAAAGGGGATTGGGCTGAGTGGTGAGAGTGAGTCTCCTCCGACATTACTGATTTGAGGAGCCGCTTAGCTAGAATTGAGGAGTTTCCTAGAGAGGAGGCTATGAGAGCTTGGCAGGAGTCGGAGTGGCTCCGTTCTACAGTGATGTCTATGATCAGAGGCACGAGTGCTCCAGTTCACGCTCCTCCAGTTGACCCAGGGCCTTCTATCCCTCGTACCGCCTCTCCCTTACCTTCCACGCCATCTACTAGACCAGAGGAGGCGAGCACGACATTCACTGATGCTATGGAGGAGGTCGATTAAGCCACCACTAGAGAGACCACTACGGGAGGCGATGATGCTACATCATGAGTCCTTGCTACTTTTTGGTTATACATGTATTGTTACTTTGAGACTTTGTTGCTTGGACCATGTACTTGAATGTTAAGTTGCCTTTTGGCGCAATTTTGGATGATGTATGCTAATTTGATGTGTACTCGTGACATGTCTTTGGTTGTATGCTACATTCTTATGATACTGAAGGTGTTTACCATTCATGCTTGCGAACTCTACAAGATATATATATATACATGTTCTTCTCATGCCAAATTCACCTTCTTTATCTACATATGCAACCAAAGGACTATTTCGCAATCCCAAGAGTTAAGTCATTGGATTTCAACCCGTTCTACAAACGAGGGGAGTTCCTATGCGCCTTTGCCTTTATTTATCATTCTTTGCGCTTAGGGACTAAGCTTGAATTAAGTGTGGAGTGGGTTAATGCGCTTAGTTCACATGATTTCATGTCATGCATATCATTCTTAGATGGACACTTGCATGTTTTGTACCTTATCCCTAACATGTGAGTGTTTTTAACCACATAGGCTTGTGATTATCAATTCTAAATCCCTATAAATCACATCTAACCTACATGTCACAATTATTGGATCTTGAACTTAGAACCGACCTAGTCCCTTGAATGTGCATTCTTGTGAATCAATATCACTGCTATCTAATTTTCTAAGTATTTCCATTGAAATACCTTGGATTAAGTTTAAGCAAGCACTTTTAAAAAATTTCACGAAAAAATTAGACCTTTTGTATACTCCTTTTGTATACTCTTGATTGTTTCCTGTGCATTCCATACATTCCTTGAACATATTGTCAAGTTTTAAGTCTGGAGTCAAAAGAGGGTGAAAAATAGGCCCCAACAAAAATGCTTCATTTTCATGGTCAAAAGAGGGCAAAGCCTTGACTAAAAACTTTCTCGATGAACAAGAGAAGTTTTGCTTCAAAAATGATACAAATGCCGGAGGTTATGAAGAAAATTTCCCCACGAAAGCATTTGTTGGCCAAAGGCCATTTCAAAAAGAAAATAAGGAGCACTTAAAACTTGACTTTATGTTCTTCCATCATTCAACATTTTTGTGGGTTCATCATTTGTAATGTGTGCTAGTTAGACTAACTCTTGGACGATCCTTGTGCTTGCACGGGAGCTCTCATTTGGTCTACGCTCATTTTCTAAGAACTCATAGTGTCGAACTCTTCTTCCCTTATGGATTACGGCTTAAGAGCCTAAGACTTGGGAATGAGTTCCATGTCGCGAACCAATGGACTAGCCCTAGCTAGCATAGGTGAGCGGATGACGCCCTTTTGTGTAAACTAACAACTTTGCATCTATTGTATTGCCTTAAAAATGAGTAGACCTTTGGATGAGACATTTGATAGCCCTAGTATTGATGATCTTGAATGCACAACCTCACGGGTACTCAAATGGTTCAAAATTTCTCTTGATGATAATGTGACGATAGTCCTAGCTTGGGGTAAGGGATTTTTTTAGAAATCCTCGCCTCGGTTAAGCACTCTTGAATTCATTCTCATCGGATAGGTGCATTTGGGATTTGTGAGTATTCCTTTTTCTGAAAACTCTCACGAGATTATAACTTGTCCACTAGGGTAGCCTAGGGGTTTAAAGGCTTAATGCATATGCTAAATGCATTTGTAACGCCTATGAAAATGAGGTAGTTAGGATGTATGCACTTTCATTTACCTTGCAATAACATGTTTAGGAATAATGGTCGAGACCATGTGAAAGCTAGTGCGGAAAATAGACAAAAAACATAGCACCACTAGCATTTTGCTATTTGCTGGACCTTGACATATTTGCATACTTTGTTCGGGACGAACAAAGCTTAAGTGTGGAGTGTTGATGAGTCAAGTTTTCGACTCATTAATAGCCGTTTTTCACTGTAGATTTGGTTCGTTTCCGACAATATTTTGATGTCATTTGACCTCTTACCCTACATCTCAATTAGAAAAGAAGTCCTACTCAAAGTCAAAGCCCAGATATGAAAACTCCGGGAAAAACCAAAGATTAGAGCAAAATATGGGCAAAGAGGCCTCCCAGCCACCGGTTCACAATCTCCCCTGAACCAGTCGGTCTGAAATTCTATCCCTTGTTCAAGCTTGTGTTCAAGGTACCGTTGAGACAGACCTTGAACTCCTTTTACAACAGTTCAACAAACTGAACAAAAACAGTAGCACGCACAGAATGATAACCCAGTTCGGCTTCGCCTACTCTGGGGGGTTTCCCACACCCTAGAAGGGACACAAATCTTTATTACGAGTTTAGAGCTTACACAGGGACTTACGCTTACACCTTGTAATTTCCTAGCCTCTAATACTCCGTCTCTCAGATTTGCAACCGAGGTTTACCGCAGTTCCCCTCGATCCCCTTCGTCCTAACCTTCTGTCCGAACGTGCTCGACCTTCTCTTGAAGCTCGGATGCTTTCTCTCGAAAGCTTGTTCACTTTTGTTGTGTGCAGCAGTTTGATCGCTTCCAGGTAGTCTTAGTTGCACTTGATAAGACTGCTCTTGCACCGATGAGTTTCCAGTGGGGAAAACACAGTCGGCCATCGCTTCCTTCTTCTCCAATCGATATGATATGCTCGTGTATGTTTGATATTGAAAGCGATGCTGATTATGGACGCCCTTGCATTGTATTTATAAGCTCGGACGATATCCAAACCAGCTCAAGATAATCACATCAAATATTTAAGAAATATTCCTAAATATTTGATGTATATCTTTTTCAAATCGGTTGGAAGAATATACAAAGACTTCTTGCCCAAGTTAGCCACGCCACCTTCAATGTAGATATTCATTCGAATATCTGATGTTTGAATAAGTCGCTGGCCGACTTCAAATCGATGAGATCTTCGTTGACGAAATCCTTCCGGGAAATATCCTTGCGTCTGTTCCACGTTGTACATGAGTGCCAGGCTATGGTCGAACTCCTCCTGAACTCCTGCTCGAACTGTCTAACGACGTTTTGCCAAATACATGCCACTCCAGGGAACATCAATCTCCCCCTTGGCATTTTGGCAAAACTAAATCTACTAGATAACTAAGACTATCTACCTATCTAGACAGTAGACAACCTTGAGGGAACAAAACATTATCTCCTCCAAAATACTCCCCCTTTTTGCCACAAACTGGCAAGGGGTCCTTCATGCAGACGACTCCTCATTTGAGTTCAGAGAGATATTTTTTCAGGGGACCTTCATGCAGACGACTCCTAATTTGAGTCCTCACCTGTAGATATGGCCTCAGAATCATCCTCGCTTGGGTCGCTGAGAGCACGAGCCAGCTTGTTGATCCGTCGGCGCTGTTCTTTGTCCACATCAATGATGGCATGAAGGTCCTTGAGCAGCTTGCTTCTTTCATCCCGGCCCATTCGTGCTCCCCCTCGACTCGACTCTGCCAGATATTTTCCTTTCTGTTTTCCCTCCTTGAGATCGTTCACGTGACGACCTTTATACAGCTTGTGGTCAACAATGAACTTGCTGGGTGCCTTTGAGAGACGGACAGTCGAGGACTTCAAATCTGGAGCTTGATGCATGATTAACTCATATATCAGAGACGGGAAGCAAATCTGGTGTATAGTGATGTTCCCTTGAGTGGCATGTATTTGGCAAAACGTAGCTTAGACAGTTCGAGCAGGAGTTCAGGGAGAGTTCGAACATATCCTAGTACTCATGATCAGCGTGGAACAGATGCAAGGATATTTTCCGGAAGGATATTGGACAGCGAAGATATCGCCAAGTTAAGTCGGCCAGCGACTTATTCGAGCATGAGATATTCGAATGAATATCTACATTGAAGATGGGGTTGCTTACTTGGGCAAGAAGACTTCGTATATTCTTCCAACCGATTTGAGAAAGATATACATCAAATATATAGGAATATTTCCTAAATATTTGATGGGATTATCTTGTGCAAATTAGGGTTTCGTGTAAAGCATATAAATACAATGCTAGGGCGCCGTTATTCTGCATCAATTTCAAGATCAAACATACACGAGTATACACTATCGATTGTGAAGGAAGAAAGCGACGGCCGGCTGTGTTTTCCCACTGGAAACTCATCGGTGCAAGAGCAGTCTTATCAAGTGCAACTGAGACTGCCTGGAAGCGATCAAACTGCCGCACACAACAAAGGTGAACAAGCTTTCGAGAGAAAGCATCCGAGCTTCAGGAGAAGGTCGAGAACGTTCGGACTGCAGGTACGGACGAAGGGGATCGAGGTTAACTACTGTAAACCTTGGTTGCAAATCTGAGAGACGTAGTGTTAGAGGCTAGGCGATTACAAGGTGTAAGCGTAAGTCCACTTGTAGCTCTAACTCGTAATAAAGTTTTCTGTCCCTTCTAGGGTGTGGGAAACCCCCTAGAGTAGGCGTGGCCGAACTGGGTTATCATTTTGTGCGTCCTTCTACTTTCGTTTTGTTGTCTGAACTGTTGTGATACGAGTTCAAGGTCTGTCGCAACTGTACCTTGAACTGTCTACTGAACTGTTGTGAAAAGAGTGCAAGGTCTGTCGCAACTGTATCTTGGACACAAGCTTGAACAGGGGATATAATTTCAATTGGTATCAGAGCAGACACTCGACACACTGAGTGGGATCCTGAACTGTTCAAGATGAATCTGAAGGAAGGACAAAGCATCACCAGACCCCCGCAACTCGAAGGATCGAACTATGCCACCTGGAAGCCCGTGATGTGATCCTTTCTGAAATCCCTAGATGAAAAAGCGTGGAATGATGTTCTGAAAGGTTGGACGGAACCCATGATGTATGACAGATGCTTGTCGTCAGAGCAAATGTACAAATAATATTTATAAAGTCCGCTACTCGCGACTTCACTACTGGGTAGCTAGTGGTAAGTAGGGGTCGAACCCAAGGGAATTAGGGGGATATGTGTTCTTTACGGGTTTGCCACGATAGTGAATACTGTTGGGGATTGAACAGCGAGGGAGCGTTTTTTAGGTTGATTGAGATTTTAATACTAACGTCTAAGTGATTGGTTGGTTGGTTTTGGTTTTTAGTGCGGAAAAGTAAATACTGAAAATACAAAGAAGACTTACAGCGGGTGATGCGTGATTGTCAAGTCCTCCGGTAGGTGAGCAGTTTATACTAAGAAAGTAAAATGCAGATGGTGTTTTGAATCAAGGGAAAGCATTCGGTTTTGGGACTCTTCTTGTGACACATCTATCATTGACTTCAATAGATTTCTTTTACACTTCTACGTGTGGTTATCCCGACAAAGGTGACAACCCAAATACCCCGACAAAGGTGGTACTCCACACCCTTAACCTGTCAAGTTGTTATGTGGTTGTCCCGACAAAGGTGACAACCCAAATACCCCGACAAAGGTGGTACTCCACAACAAGTTTGACAAAGCCTTAGGTTTCTAGTCTTTTTTCTAGCTCGAATAACCCGACAAAGGTGTTACTCTAACTAGATTTCAAAGACTAAGATTGAATAACCCGACAAAGGTGTTACTCAACCTCGATCTCCAAGACTAGAGAAGCGTAAAACAATATTGAGTGCAAAAATCTCAAGATGTTGGCACAAGGGTGTGAACCCTTAACCGAATAAAGAGTTTAGCTACGAATATCCATAGAGGTGGATACCATAGCTAAATACTCGGGGGTTTTTGAAAACAGTAAGAGGGAAAGGGGTGGAGTACTCAAGAACCAACAAGAGTATTATTTCAAAACCGAACCAAACTTACATAGTATCAAACTTAGAGAGATAAGTGTTTTTACAATTTTTGGATGATTAAAATGAGGGGAGGAGCTCCTCCTTATATAGCCATGGAAGGAGGAGGAGATGAGGACACTTGTTGCATGGAGATTGGATGAGCAAATCAAGGGAGGAGAAGCCACCACATGGAGGAGGAGGAGAGGGCGATGGAAGCCGCCGGTAGGCGGTGGTGGAGGAGGAGGGAAGGTGGCTTTTGCCACCTCCAAGCCAAATAGCCGGTCATCTGGGGAGGAGGGGGGAGGAGCCGCCGGTAGGAGGTGGTGGAATGGGGTGGCTTTCCTCCCTTGGCCACCTCTTCTTCAAGTGGCCGGTCATCTTGCCCATATGTGAGTTTTGTACAGTTTTGTGCAGTCTTTTCACAAAACTGTCAGTGTATTTTGGCCCCAGGCTGACTTGATTCCTCTTTGGTTTGATTTGTTTTAATTGATTCCATGTCAGGATCCTTTAGATTTCTTCAGTCGACATATGATCTTGACCTTGGATTGACTCCTGATATCTTTTCAGCATAAAATCCTCTCCTTAGCGTGTTTTCACTTTAATCTCTAAAATGCCCTGTGGAAATATATCGGGACTAACAAGTAGAAGTTAGATAGACAAACAGTCTAATTTGGTGGGTTTAACTGTGTTTATGATTCATACATTTATGGTCCATCAATGTACAATCTCACTGGAGAACCGATCCCGAAACCCGAAGCACTGTGGACAAAAGAGGAGGACAAAGCATCTATGGAAAACTCAAAGGCTATGAACGCAATTTTTTCGGCCGTAGATGAAAACGTCATGAAGCTAATCATTAACTGTGAAGTGGCCAAGGAAGCATGCGACATCCTCCAAACAGCCTTTGAAGGCACAGACAAAGTTCGCAACTCTCGCATGCAGGCTGTCACAACCAGGTTTGAAGAGATGAAGATGAATGAAAGTGAAACTAGAACTGAGTACAACACCAGAGTTCTGGAACTGGCTAACGAGGCTTCCCATCGATGAAGAAAGGTTGGCCAGTCAAGTCTTAAGATCACTCCCTCCGAGATTTGCGATGAAGGTCACGGCCATAGAGGAAATGCACGACATCGCCAAACTAAAACTGGATGAGCTGATGGGTTCTCTCCGAACCTACGAGATCAATCATGATTTTCAACCTTGGGAAGTGAAGGGAATCGCCCTAAAAGTGGACATGTCTGAAGACAAACTGGATGGTGGCTGCACTACTGAACAACTGGCTATGATGGCTCAGAATTTTGGCAGAATGGTGCGGAAAATCAACAGACGTGGACCAGAACAGGGACATCCTTCATTAAATAGCTTCCGAAACTGGAAAACCGACAGGCTGTCGTTGTGACCTGCAAATTTACAATTTATATTTCCACTACTTTAGTGGCTCACTAAGGATAGTAAGCGGTAAGTAGGGGTCGAACCCAAGGGAGTTTGGTTGGAAACCGTTGTTCTTTTGTAAGCAATAAATAAAGTAAAGACAATTGGGGTTTTTGATTGTGGTTTAGTGCGGAAAATAAGTATTTGGAAGGTAGATGACTGAAAGTAAATGTGCGAGAAAGTAAATTGCTTGAAGGACCAAGTCTTAATGTGCGAGAAATGTAAAGTGCATGTAATGAAAGGGTGGTTCTTTTTAAGAGAAGGAATTCGGTCTTAGGAGTCTTATATTAAGTCCCCGTTCATCATCGACCTCCAAAGATCTAACCAAATGTTCTAGGGAGTGAGTTATTCCATTTCAAGACATAACTCCAAACAAAGCCATTTCAAGCATTTGCACCTCCGGCTTTTCCATTTCAAGACAAAGTTTACTAGTTCTAGCTAGGCTAACACCCCATTTCAAGGTATATTAACCTAAGTGCAGTCGCTTGATCTCATTTCCGAACAAACCAAGCGACTATAGAGGGAATGAACTACTCGGAAGAGCTTTGCCATTTCAAGCATCCACTCTTCCTTGTTATGTTCAACCCGAAGGCACAAGAACTAGCTAGAACATTAAAGTAACATGAAAGCAAGGGTCTAGAACGGCTTCATAGTATAAGAACTCCTTTGACCGAATGGAAGTTTAGCTACGAATACTCATTGAAGTGAATATCATAACCATTGCAAGTAAAAGTAAAAAAACAAGAACGAGTAGAGGAGAATTGAGCTTTTGATTTCTAGTGTAAAGTATTACAAGTGTTTTCGACCCACAAGTTCTCGTTTCCCTCTCTAACTTTCTCTAAAGTTGTCACCAAATTGCCACACAATGAAAGGGATGGAGCTTTTTTATTTATAGGCATGGGTGGCGGTTGAGCTTTCCTCTTCCAATGGGTTAGCCGCCCAAGCTAGTAGGTGCCAAATGGAGCTCTCTTGGAGCTTTCTTCATCCTTAAGCTAGCCGCCTTTAAGCTAGCTGGTGCCAAGTGTAGCATCCTTTGAGCAAGAAGCTTCAAAAGGCTAGCTGCTCTTAGAGCAAGGTGCTCCAAAGGGGCACCGGATCTAGCAAGTAGCTGGAACTTCGCCGGAGTTTTGATCGGAAAAAGTTCTACTCGGCGCTTGGCCGGGTGCTTTCCTCGGGCGCGCTCCGGCGCTTGTCTCGGATGCGCTCAGGCGCCTGTTTCGGATGCGCTCGGGCGCCTGTTTTGGATGCGCTCGGGCGCCTGCTTCGGATGCGCTCGGGCGCCTGTTTCGGATGCGCTCGGGCGCCTGCTTTGGATGCGCTTGACATTCTTCGGTCATGAACCTCAGCGCGCTTGTGAGCGCACAGCAGTGATGCCCGGCACTGTTCTGGGGCGCGCCCTTCTTCTTTGGTACTGGCACTTGGGCCAAAGCCGAGTCTACTCGGGTACCGACCTGGGACGCGCCCCGATTTTTATCGGTCGCGGTCCGGTACTGGAGCACGGTCATGCCCGGGGTTTCTCGGGCGCCGACTTGGTTTCCTCGGTCCTTGACTGACCCGATTGACTTGCAATTCATTTCTAGCATAAAACTCCTCTTTTAAGCTGGTTTCTTCCCTAAACCTCAACATGGCCTGTAGAGCAAAATGGGACTAACAAGTGAAAGATGTTAAGACAAATTGTCTAATTTGGTGGGTTTAACTGCTTCAACGAGTCATATAAATATGCCCCATCAAATCACCCCACACTTATGCTTGGTCGTCCCGAACTAGGCTAGTGAGAAGAGGCAACTAAACATTTAAGATCCTAGACATGAATGTTAGAGTAGTGCTAGTCTAGACTTTTCCTATTCATGCATCACTTGATGTGAAAATAAAGTGTGTTTAAATTTTAGAAGATAACTTAATACTTGTACCTCCGAGCTGTGATACAAACCAATTTGGATGTATTGGAGATAGCCCTTTTTAGGTTCTTGTACGCACTCTTCGGACCGGACTCGGGCTATATGGTTATCTTCCGTAGCTTTTTCTAGCACATGATTTATTCGGGCTAAATGGGTCGAGTCTTTTATATTGTTTGGAAGAACAGCATTTTGTAGTGAATTGGCCTTCGGCCTTTGATATTGAATTTGAATGCTTCACTTTTGCTTTGGTTAAAACCTTCACAATTTGGCCTTTGGCCTTTGATTTCTCGAGCTTTGCTCCTTTGAGATTTCCTTGTCCATTTTCACTCTTGGGAGGTCCAATCATCGCCCGAGAGCATATGGAAATACCTCCCCGCTCTTTCTCATCCTCGCCTTTTTGTGCGGGTAAAGACGAGGGTCGCTCGGCTATTTTCCCGGCTACTCGAACTAGAGATAGGATGGTTTGATTCCCGTCCCGCCTCTTGCATAAACGCTGCATGGCGGAGTCTGCTCAAAACCCAAATAACCCAAAGTGCTAACCTCCACTAACTTCGGATAACCTTATAGAGAGACCCGGCCCTTCGAGTGCTTGTCAAACCTCTCTAGGGCATTTTCTGTCAACTCCACATCCCTATTTATCTCGGCACGTAAGGACAAATAAGAAGTTAAGTTCTAAAGTTTTAACATAGTTTAGATTTCACAAGGTAATGTGTGAATTTGGATCCATCTATTTTGCATCATGAAATTTATATTCAAAGAGTTCCAAAAAGATAAAAAATTTTAAGAAAAGAAGGAAAACGTGCTGACTATGTGCAATGACTCACCCCACACTTTTGAACAAAGTCGTGCCTCACGGCACTACTTAGTTCAAAACACAAAAAGTAAGGGAACATGGAAAGGGAATGACATAAGAGTAAAAGAATCGAACTCCCCTTATAGCATCGATGCTAAGTCATGGATGTAGGAGCAAACGACAGGCCCTGGTCTGGCCAGATTCGGTTGATGCTCGAGGAAGTTCGGCAGGAGATTGGGTTTCTCGGGCGCGACCCGGTACTCCTCAGTCGCGGCTTAGTCATTCTCGGGCAAAGCCCGGTCATTTTCGGTTGTGGCCCTGGCTCCTGCACAATAAGTCATTTCCTTCCAAATACAAAGGGGGTGAGTATGAAAAAATGATAAAAACATAAAAACTGTAACGAATGAAGAAACTATGCCAGGTTACCTCCCGGCAAGTGCCTTTGTTTAACGTCGTTGGCTCGACGGTACCTCACTCATGGATCATAAGTTCGGATCCCATGGGTGTGTGAGGTCGAACTTCTTCTCAGCAGCACTTTTACTTTGCCCAAAGAACTCATGGAGTGATGTGCTTGGTTCTGTTCTCCATTGCTCCGGCGAGTTCTCTTCTATAAACAGCCGAGAAGATGAGGCTCCCTTGACCATAGCTGTTGGTCCAATGACCCGTGGTCTCTTGCTACTCCATCCGGGTTTCCATTCCTTCAGCCCATGCCTTTGCCGCTTCTTCATGTTTAGGTGGTTGGCACCTTTGCAATTCTGGAAGCTCGGAATTGTGCCTTCAAACATTGGCGACCTCGAGCATGCTCCCATGCTAACCCTCTTCTTTGTGGCTGAGATGATTGGCCATCCTTGGTCCTTACACTCTTTAGGAGGTTCTTCTTGGCTTGTGACGAGTGAGAGCTCCTTTGTTGGCTATTTTGGCTCATGCTTCTCCTCCAACTTGCCTAGCACTACATCATCATTGATTATCACATCTCTGGTGGCCGTGATCTTCATAGAACATGAAGGGTTAAGTAGGGGCTTCTCGGCCATAAGGACAGGGCCTTTCTCGAGCAGCTCTTCAGTGAGGACCGGGCCTGATTTGGGGAGGTCGTCAATGAGGACCGGTTTGAGTGGCTCGGCCGTCTCTTGTCTTGGTCTTGACCTCTGTGCCAAATCATCTATGAGGCCCCAGGCTTCATCTTTGCTTAATTCCATTATTGACCCTCCTGCGGCAGTATCAAGCAAGCAAAGCTCCAGAAATCTCATCCCAGTAAGAAATGTCCGAAGAAGATATGAATATGCGAATCCGTGGTTCGGACAGCTTGCCACAATGGAATCGAAGTACGATAAGTACTCGTCCAATGTTTCATCCCGGGATTGCTCAAGATTGATGATCTTCTCGTGGACTTTAAATTGGAAAGATGGTGGGGGAAACTCCTCATCGAATGAAGGCTCGCTTTCGCAGTAGGAAGACATTGTGAACTGTAAGATGAAACAAAAACAAAAACAAAAGAAACCAAATACAACAACTATTCCAATGCACAACTCCCCGGAAACGGCGCCAAAATTTGACAAGCTGTCGTTGTGACCTGCAAATTTACAATTTATATTTCCACTACTTTAGTGGCTCACTAAGGATAGTAAGCGGTAAGTAGGGGTTGAACCCAAGGGAGTTTGGTTGGAAACAGTTGTTCTTTTGTAAGCAATACATAAAGTAAAGACAATTGGGGTTTTTGATTGTGGTTTAGTGCGGAAAATAAGTACTTGGAAGGTAGATGACTGAAAGTAAATGTGCGAGAAAGTAAATTGCTTGAAGGACCAAGTCTTAATGTGCGAGAAATGTGAAGTGCAAGTAATGAAAGGGTGGTTCTTTTTAAGAGAAGGAATTCGGTCTTAGGAGTCTTATATTAAGTCCCCGTTCATCATCGACCTCCAAAGATCTAACCAAATGTTCTAGGGAGTGAGTTATTCCATTTCAAGACATAACTCCAAACAAAGCCATTTCAAGCATTTGCACCTCCGGCTTTTCCATTTCAAGACAAAGTTTACTAGTTCTAGCTAGGCTAACACCCCATTTCAAGGTATATTAACCTAAGTGCAGTCGCTTGATCCCTCATTTCTGAACAAACCAAGCGACTATAGAGGGAATGAACTACTCGGAAGAGCTTTGCCATTTCAAGCATCCACTCTTCCTTGTTATGTTCAACCCGAAGGCACAAGAACTAGCTAGAACATTAAAGTAACATGAAAGCAAGGGTCTAGAATGGCTTCATAGTATAAGAACTCCTTTGACCGAATGGAAGTTTAGCTACGAATACTCATTGAAGTGAATATCATAACCATTGCAAGTAAAAGTAAAAAAACAAGAACGAGTAGAGGAGAATTGAGCTTTTGATTTCTACTGCAAAGTATTACAAGTGTTTTCGACCCACAAGTTCTCGTTTCCCTCTCTAAGTTTCTCTAAAGTTGTCACCAAATTGCCACACAATGAAAGGGATGGAGCTTTTCTATTTATAGGCATGGGTGGCGGTTGAGCTTTCCTCTTTGAACAGGCTGTCGTCATACCTGTGCAAAAACAATTTATAATTTCCTTGTCCTGAACTGTGGGTTAGCACAATGGCAAGCAAGGGTCGAACCCAAGGGAGCTAGATAGCTACTACTTTGTTCTGTAATGGAGAAAAACAAGAAACTAGAATGAGAGTAACGGTTAGTGAAATAATCGAAAATTGCAAGGTTGTAAATATCAGAGAGAAGTATTCAGATTAGGGTTTGATTGTGACTTGTTTTATCATAGACTTCTAAATATTCAATTCGTGTTTTACGTGTGGTTGTCCCGACAAAGGTGATTTCCCAAGTAACCCGACAAAGGTGTTACGCCACGACCTAATTCCCCTAGGTTTAATTAACCCGACAAAGGTGTTAATTGCCCTAGTTGTACTATCTATCTAAACGACAAAGTATTAGATAGATGATTAATGTAGAAATATGCGCAACTAGATTTCACGACAAAGTATACGTCCAGTCTAACAATATTTCATGGAATTCATGTACGAGAATTAGTAAAACATAGAATATAGCATTAAAGATCCAAGTCTCAAAAACATAGTCACAATATATTAACCCTAACCCGAATAGAAGGTTTAGTTACACATGATCATAATGAAACAATGCAAATAATAAAAGGGGATGAAATACTTCACAAAACCGAGGCAAGCAAGGGCTGGCCGTGTAGGGCTGATGAGCGGCCGTGCAAGGCTGAGAAGCGGCGGAATTGTGGCTGAGCAAGGAGGCACGGCTGGATTGTGAGGAGAGTAGCACACGGCTGAATTGTAGAATGAGGGATGATGAGATGCTTGTGGACTCCTCCTTATATAGGGTTTGAGAAACCCTTTGATCTTCTTGGAAACCCTTTGATCTTCTTGGAACCTTCCGAAACCCTAGCATTTGAATGTTGCCCTAATATCACAATGTAGAATGGGCCGGCTGCTGGATTTAGGGCTTGGACTTTCTTTTTTTCCGAAGTTACTGTTCACGTCCCCGAAATCACTATTCACGCCGGAATTACTATTCTCACCGGAATTACTATACATGCCGGAATACTGTTCACGACCCTCCTTTGGCTCCGTTCTTCCACTGCGATGTTTCTGGCATGAAAATGCCGTCTTTTAAGCGTGTTTCCTCCTAGAGCTTCCAAATCACCTGAAATACGAAACAACACTAAAAAGTAACTGTTCGCATAATAAAGTGAATGAAATGGTGGGAATTAACGACTCGATGAGTCCTATAAATACGGCTCATCAAACCACCCCACACTTAAACTTGTTCGTCCCGAACAAGAACAAGGTCATAAGAGGAACGACTAATGTAAACATCACAATGCTTCGGTCATCCTAGACGAGCTACATGGACATGACTTGGCTACTATAGATCCTACCTGTTATGCATGCTTGCTACTAATATCATTGTGCGAAAACAAGGGCTAAAGATACGTATTACCTTTGAAGTCGAGATGCAAATCAATTCGGATGTATCTGGAGATAGCCCTGTTTAGACCCATGAACCCTCATTCTCGGACTCGAACTCGCTGCTATATGGTTATGCTTTGCCGCTTTTTCTTGCACGTGATTGATTCGAGCTTTAAAGTGTTGAGTGTTATTCGGCCAGCTATAGTGTCATCTGATTTGGGATTTCAATGATGCTGTCACATGAGACGTGTGGACTATCACGATGGTTTGTGGATTTGTTGCTTTGTAGTGCGGATTGTGATTTGCTCGAACCGTGGTTCCTTCTCCTTTTGACGCGAGTCAAGCCGAGGGTCGCTCGTCTATTTTCCCGGTTACTCGGATTAGAAACCTTCCTGCTCTTACTCATCCTCGTCCTTTCGACACGGGTCAAGTCAAGGGTCGCTTGCCTATTTTCTCGGCTACTTGGACTAGAGCTTGGACGGTGTGAAGTATTCCCGTCCCGACCAACCGCAAAGGTACCGCAGTGGCGGAGCAGACTCGTACTATGTTGCCTCGAAGTGCTAGCCTCCACGAGCTCCACATAACCATATATCCTGAGTCCGGTCTCTGAATGATCTGTCAAGTCTCTCTAGGGCATTGCTATCAACTCCACATCCCTGTTTCTCTCAACTAACAAAGGCACGCAATGATTTAAAGATCACATGTTAGTCGCACAAATCAAGTTTCACCAAAGACATGCATGTAATCGGCTCTATCTATTTCACCTAATCATGATCCAATACTGCAAGTCTAGGAAATAGTGAAGTAATCATGTACAAAAAAATTTAAAAATGACTCGAAACGTGCTGACTCTGTGTGGTGGGCATGCTGACTCGATAACTGACTCATAACTGACTTTCCCACCACACACTTTTGAAATGAGCCGTGTCCTCACGGCACGACTCAAATTTAGACACAAATGCATGCAATAAATAGATAAGGAAAGGAGAAGGGTAGAGTAAGACTCCCCTGGGGTGTAGACGTGGTCGGGTGAACTCGGGCCAAGTCCAGTCTCAATGGGACGCGACCCGGACTCGTCTGGTGCTAAAATGCGTAGCGTAGAGTGCAAAATGCGTAGCTCGCAAGTGAATTTTCCGGCCGACTAAGTCCAATCCCTACAAAATGAAACCAAATCCTTTCCAAGGTACAATGTGACAAATAGGACTCATAAATAAACATGGTAACTAAATAAAATGCAGTGCAAACCGTGCAGGGCTGCCTCCCTGTGAGCGCCTTTGTTTTACGTCGTTGGCTCGACAGTACCTCTTTAGGGATCACAAGTTAGGATCCCATGGGCGTGTGAGGTCATACTTCTTCTCAGCTTCTCCTTCAGTTCGCCCAACGTGCTCACCTGGCTGTTCACTCGGTTCTGCTCTCCAATGATCTGGCGGTTTCTTCTTCACATATTCCCGAGAAGATGAGGATGTCTCGGCCATAGCTGCTGGCCTAGTAGTCTGTATAGCCTGCTCTGGTGGATCTGGAACTAGGATGTCGTATTCTGATGTGTGCACAATGTCTGGCGGTTTCTGATGAGCCGTATTTATACAACTCATCGAGTCATCAAATCCCACCAATTCCAGTACTTTTATATGCAAATAGTTACTTCTTAGTGTTGTTTCGCATTTCAGGTAATTTGGAGGCTCTAAGAGGAATCACATTCAAAAGACGGCTTTTGGAGCCAAAAACATCACAAGCAGTTTTCAACAGCGCAATCCGCGGAGGCCTCAACAATAAAGAGCGCGGACGTATGAAGAAATATCAATAAAGCAAGAGACGTCCGCGGAAGAGAAATGCACAAGGCGTCCGCGCGGAAATTCCAGCCCGGCCATGCGATCGCACCTCCGACCGGCCATGCGAGCGGGCGTCCGAGCATCCAGCCCGGCCATCCGGGCGTGCGTCCGAGCATCCAGCCCGGCCATCCGGGCGTGCGTCCGAGCTCCCGTCCCAGGCGCCCATGCATCCCAGGCGCGTCCGCAGGCTGGCCGTACTCAGGGAATGGCACGTCCGTCGTTTGACACAGGAGGACTCAATTCTAGATTGGAGACCATCAGGTTGTAGACCATGTGTTAGGCTACATCTCAGGCCAAACCATGTTGGTTTTCGACCAAAGATCAAGGAACGACGGGAGCAGCAACACATGAGCACGATCAGCGCAGATTTCAGGACTTAGCCAAATTCAGGGCCTGTTTTCCGGCTGGCTGAGATGCCAACCTTGAGAGCCTCCCCGGCCTAATCCGTCCACACAATGGGGTGACTTCAAGGTCCTAGCATCAAGTATACATGTCCAGCTAATGCCCCAAACCAAGAGCCCGGCCAGAAGAGTGTCCGAAGGCGAGTCAAAACGGCCCCAAAATACCCAGTCCGATCAGCCTAGCATCCGAGCTCCAGCCGAGCGTGCGAGAGTCCATGCGAGCGGCTGTCCAATCGGCCATCCGAGCGGCTGTCCGACCTCCATGCCCTTGCGCAGCCCGGCCATCCGACTGGCCATCCGAGCGTCGGAGATCAAGCCCGACCAAAACCCAAGCCTTCGTTTTGCTCATCGTTGTCATCCCATTCAAGGTGGTTTTGGAACATTCTAGAAGCTCCTAGATGACGTGATCTCCAAGCAAAGATATTGCCTAAGGATAATTCAAGAAGAAGATTTGGGAATATTTCCTAATCTAGATTTGGACCCAAACCGAAAGATACTAGGATTCCTAAGGAGAAACCGACTTCCAGGGCATCATCCTACTCTATATATACAAGCCAAAGTCGAGCCTTTCAATTCGTCCGATAGTCCCGGAATCGTCCAAGGCTTCGTCTCAGCGTTCCTCGATCTTCATCATCCATCAGTCCTTCTGGCCAGTTCTCAGTTTGTTAATCTCGGATCATAGTGAAGTATTGTTATTCCCTTTTATTATTTACATCGTTCTTCATGAGTATGTGTAACTAATCCGATTATTCGGGTTAGGGTTGAATAATTGTGACTATTGTTTTGAGATTCTGTTCTTCAATATTATTCATGCATTCTATTTAGTTCTTGTGCAAATTATCAGTGTGAATTATTAGGGTAAGGGGAGATCCGAAAGGGTACAACTTAACCTAGTAATACTTACTATCTATTCACTGCTTATTTGATACCGACCCAGTTAGAATAAGTAGTTGCACTAAACCTAATATAACCAGACCAGGAGTATTAGGTTTGCTAGAATTAAACGGTTATAACCAGACCAGGAGTATCCCTAAGAAAGCAAGAATAAATCTTTAGAAATCAAGGATAAACAAAGTCACAATTGAATAAAACCCTAACCTGAATATCTTCTCTGAATTGATACACCTTAGCAATTTTCGTGCCTTATTACTGTTTCTTAAACTGTTGCTTTTACCCAACTGTCTTTTATTTCCTTTTCAGAACAAAGTAGTAACCACTCTAGCTCCCTTGGGTTCGACCCTTGCTTGTCGCTGTACTAACCCACAGTCCAGAGTAAGGAAAATATAAATTCAAATTTGCAGGTACCAACGACGGCCTGTCAAATTTTGGCGCCGTTGCCGGGGAGCTACGCACGGTGAAATTTGTTCTCTCTTTCCTTTTTCGTTTATTCTGTTTTAATTTCGGTTATTTCCTTATTCGGTGATTGCTATATTCGAACTCTGTTTTTATTTTTATTCTCGATTTCTTGTTTTTCGGTTATTCGATTTCCAATTTCTAGCTCTCAGAGGGTTCTGTCACCAAGACTTACGAGTCTAAGGAAATTGGGTTTTAAGTGAGACCATTGTGACTCCTCCAATTTCCTGGGGACCCTTTGTTTCTAGTATGTGTTTGCTATTCGTTGCTTGCTAGTTTGTGCTTGGCTACTCTTGCACCATGTCTCGTGCAGGTAGTAGAGTTTATGATGAAGAACAGTACGAGCTTGAAAACCTTGACAAAAACCCACCCTCTTATTATAGTAGAGAACCTTGGAACGATGAAGACAACATGGATGATGGATGCGAGGGCAGCAATGTCGCGTTTTGGATGATGCGAAATATTCCCCAATTTGGAGGTGCCATCGGAGAAGACCCCGTGAGACATGAG
The DNA here is from genome assembly GCA_033675215.1 of Rhodiola kirilowii. Classification (NCBI taxonomy): domain Eukaryota; kingdom Viridiplantae; phylum Streptophyta; class Magnoliopsida; order Saxifragales; family Crassulaceae; genus Rhodiola; species Rhodiola kirilowii. The sequence continues at coordinate 41,364,507 of CM066199.1, forward strand.
CAAAAATTTCACGCCATCTGCTACTACATCAAGCCTGAAGACGAGCCATTGGAGGAGTTCCAGCTTAGATATTTTAAGTTTTCTTTAACTGACTCCGCTGATGATTGGTTTTACTCATCAGGTGCAAACTATGAAAGAAGTTATTGGAATCTACGAGCCCAATTTCTTGAGGAGTTTACTCCGCCGTCCTTTCGAATTGGTGTCCGCGTGAAGCTTCGTAACTTTAAGCAATTCAAGGGCGAACTATTCTATGAGTACTCTGCGCGCTTTGAAGACCTTCGAGAAAGCTGCCCACACCATGGATTCCCAGATTTATTTCTTATGCAGAGGTTTCTTGAAGGGATGATGCCACATACACGTAATATGCTCGATGCTGCAGCAGGTGGTTCGATAATGAATGTAGGCATGTATGATCTCTGGAACCTGATATATGATGTGGAAGAAAGATCAAGGCAAAGACATGCTCAAATGCACAAAATGGATAATAAGGCGCAGACAATGGAAGCTGATTCAGTGCAGATTGTGCGCGACACCGCATTGGCCATGATAAATGAACCAGGGGCAGAGAACGAAGAAAATAAGTCAGAGGCCGTGAGCATCACACCCGAAGAAGAGCTGAACGAAGATTCTTCCTCAGTGCAGAACACGGACGCCTCACCAATTACGGCGCGGACGTCTGAGGAATTAGTGCAAAATACAGATACGTCCACGGAACTTATTCAAGAGACCTCCGCGGACTGCACTGATGCAGTTAACGAAACTCTAATTTCTGACCCCTATCTTCTATTCCCAATGCAGGTGATTGCTCCTAAGGACCACACGATCGACAAGGATGAGCTTGAAGGAAAATTAGAGGCGAAGCATGAACTAGAGAAGCCAACGATGGAGTACTCACTCGTTACAGTTCAAGAGGAGCCCCCTGAAAAGTGTAAGACCTCAGAAACCTTGATAGTCACCCGTGGTGTTGGTAAGACCCTCATACACCACTGTTTAATCGATTTGGGTGCTGATAGTAATACCATTCCATATTCTCCATACCGTTTGCTGAGCCTAGGACCATTGAAGTTTCCTAAACTATTGGTAGAGTTAGGGAATACATCACATGTTCGTTCTAACAATTTCCTTAAAAATCTAACACTCCATGTTGGAGATCTTGTCTTTTCTGTAGACTCTTATGTTTTGCAGATAGGAGATGTTAGAGATAAAGATCCTCCAGCACTTGTTCTTGGAAGACAATTCATATCTACTACAAAGACGAAGGTTGACAGGAGAACATGCTGGATGTCTCCTGATGGCAAGAAACCGAACTTCCATGCCGACCACTCATACATGAAGAAACGACCGAGGCTTGGCACGTTTGAGTGGAAACCAGGATGGAGAGACAAGAGAGCACCATTCGATGAAGGCTATAAGCTTCACAAGGGAGTACAGAAGTTTAATTTGGAGCAGCCTTGGGATCCTAACTTGTGATTCCTAAAGAGGTACTGTCGAGCCAACGACGTTAAACAAAGGCGCTCGCAGGGAGGCAGCCCTGCACAGTTTGCATTTCAGTTTAGTTACTTGCTATGTTTATGTTTGTTTGAGTCTTATCATCACATTGTACTCGAAAGAAAATGATATTCATGCAGGGACAGAGGCGAACGTATCAGAGATGTTAGCAACAGACTGTATCTAGCATGAGTAGTTCACACCTCGAATAAGTTGCGTCGAGAAACATGAGCGTTTAAAGATTCTGTCACAAAGACTTACGAGTCTAAGGAGGTTGGGTTTTAAGTGAGACCACTGTGACTCCTCCAACCTCCTGGGAATCTCTTATTCGTCTTAATGTCATTGACGCAGACCTTTCGGTGTGCAACAAACTCACGCCGCGATACAAGCTCCAATGGTGCTCTTTGAGGACTCACAGGAGAATTATCAGCCATCTCTCATTGTCACGCACGCACGAGGGAAGTGCCTGTCCTTACTCTGTTCTTATTTCCCTTTGTTTTATTGCATGCATTGTGTGTCTTGACTTGAGTCGTGGCGTGAGGACACGGCTCATTTCAAAAGTGTGGGGTGGGAGAGTCAGTCGGTGAGTCAGCACGTTTATTTCCTGCACCCTGCACAGAGTCAGCACGTTTCGGGTCAATTTTAAAATTTTTGTACATGATACTTCACTATTTCCTGGACTTGCAGTATTGGATAATAATTCGGTGAAATAGATATAGCCGATTTTACATGCATGTCTTTGATGAAACTTGATTTGTGCGACTAACATGTGATCTTAAATGTTTTGCGTGCCTTTGTTAGTTGAGATAAACAGGGATGTGGAGTTGATAGAAACGCCCTAGAGAGACTTGACAGATCATTCAAAGACCGAACTCTGGATGTATGGTTATGTGGAGCTCGTGGAGGCTAGCACTTCGAGGCAACATAGTACGTGTCTGCTCCGCCACTGCGGTACCCTTTGCGGTTGGTCGGGACGGGAATACTTCACACCGTCCAAGCTCTAGTCCAAGTAGCCGAGAAAATAGGCAAGCGACCCTTGACTTGACCCGTGTCAAAAAGACGAGGATGAGTGAGAGCAGGAAGGTTTCTAATCCGAGTAACCGGGAAAACAGACGAGCGACCCTCGGCTTGACTCGCGTCAAAAGGAGAAGGAACCACGGTTCGAGCAAGTCACAATCCGCACTACAAAGCATCAAATCCATCATCATTGTGAAGGTTTGCACCGAAACAAGTGAAGAGTACCACTGATACATCAAAACCAGACACTATAGCTGACCAAAAAAACACTCAACACTTTGAAGCTCGAATCAATCACGTGCAAGAAAAAGCGGCAAAACATAACCATATAGCAGCGAGTTCGAGTCCGAGAATGAGGTTCATGGGTCTAAAAAGGGCTATCTCCAGATACATCCGAATTGATTTGCATCTCGACCCAAAGGTAACACGTATCTTTAACCCATGATTTCGCACAAAGACATTAGTAGCAAGCATGCATAACAGGCGAGATCTAGAGTAATCAATTCATGTCCATGTAGCACGTCTAGAATGATCGAAGCTTTGTGATGTTCGTACTTCATTTATTCCCTCTTATGACATAGTCCTTGTTCGGGACGAACAAGTTTAAGTGTGGGGTGGTTTGATTAGCCGTATTTATACGACTCATCGAGTCATCAAATCCCACCAATTCCAGTACTTTTATATGCAAACAGTTACTTCTTAGTGTTGTTTCGCATTTCAGGTAATTTGGAGGCTCTAAGAGGAATCACATTCAAAAGACAGCTTTTGGAGCCAAAAACATCACAAGCAGTTTTCAACAGCGCAATCCGCGGAGGCCTCAACAATAAAGAGCGCGGACGTATGAATAAATATCAATAAAGCAAGAGACGTCCGCGGAAGAGAAATGCACAAGGCGTCCGCGCGGAAATTCCAGCCCGGCCATGCGATCGCACCTCCGACCGGCCATGCGAGCGGGCGTCCGAGCATCCAGCCCGGCCATCCCGGCGTGCGTCCGAGCATCCAGCCCGGCCATCCGGGCGTGCGTCCGAGCTCCCGTCCCAGGCGCCCATGCATCCCAGGCGCGTCCGCAGGCTGGCCGTACTCATGGAATGGCACGTCCGTCGTTTGACACAGGAGGACTCAATTCTAGATTGGAGACCATCAGGTTGTAGACCATGTGTTAGGCTACATCTCAGGCCAAACCATGTTGGTTTTCGACCAAAGATCAAGGAACGACGGGAGCAGCAACACATGAGCACGATCAGCGCAGATTTCAGAACTTAGCCAAATTCAGGGCCTGTTTTCCGGCTGGCTGAGATGCCAACTTTGAGAGCCTCCCCGGCCTAATCCGTCCACACAATGGGGTGACTTCAAGGTCCTAGCATCAAGTATACATGTCCAGCTAATGCCCCAAACCAAGTGCCCGGCCAGAAGAGTGTCCGAAGGCGAGTCAAAACGGCCCCAAAATACCCAGTCCGATCAGCCTAGCATCCGAGCTCCAGCCGAGCGTGCGAGAGTCCATGCGAGCGGGTGTCCAGTCGGCCATCCGAGCGGCTGTCCGACCTCCATGCCCTTGCGCAGCCCGTCCATCCGACTGGCCATCCGAGCGTCGGAGATCAAGCCCGACCAAAACCCAAGCCTTCGTTTTGCTCATCGTTGTCATCCCATTCAAGGTGGTTTTGGAACATTCTAGAAGCTCCTAGATGACGTGATCTCCAAGCAAAGATATTGCCTAAGGATAATTCAAGAAGAAGATTTGGGAATATTTCCTAATCTAGATTTGGACCCAAACCGAAAGATACTAGGATTCCTAAGGAGAAACCGACTTCCAGGGCATCATCCTACTCTATATATACAAGCCAAAGTCGAGCCTTTCAATTCGTCCGATAGTCCCGGAATCGTCCAAGGCTTCGTCTCAGCGTTCCTCGATCTTCATCATCCATCAGTCCTTCTGGCCAGTTCTCAGTTTGTTAATCTCGGATCATAGTGAAGTATTGTTATTCCCTTTTATTATTTACATCGTTCTTCATGAGTATGTGTAACTAATCCGATTATTCGGGTTAGGGTTGAATAATTGTGACTATTGTTTTGAGATTCTGTTCTTCAATATTATTCATGCATTCTATTTAGTTCTTGTGCAAATTATCAGTGTGAATTATTAGGGGGTAAGGGGAGATCCGAAAGGGTACAACTTAACCTAGTAATACTTACTATCTATTCACTCCTTATTTGATACCGACCCAGTTAGAATAAGTAGTTGCACTAAACCTAATATAACCAGACCAGGAGTATTAGGTTTGCTAGAATTAAACGGTTATAACCAGACCAGGAGTAACCCTAAGAAAGCAAGAATAAATCTTTAGAAATCAAGGATAAACAAAGTCACAATTGAATAAAACCCTAACCTGAATATCTTCTCTGATTGATAAAACCCCAGCAATTTCCGTGCTTTACTTTTGGTTTACTAACCTTTACTCTCATTCCAGTTTCTTGTCTTTTTTTTCATTACAGAACGAAGTAGTAACCATCTAGCTCCCTTGGGTTCGACCCTTGCTTGTCGCTGTACTAACCCACAGTTCATCGCGAGGAAATTATAAATTGTTTTTGCACAGGTACGACGACAGCCTGTTCAAAATGGCTGCACCCTGCACAGAGTCAGCACGTTTCGGGTCAATTTTAAAATTTTTGTACATGATACTTCACTATTTCCTGGACTTGCAGTATTGGATAATAATTCGGTGAAATAGATATATCCGATTTTACATGCATGTCTTTGATGAAACTTGATTTGTGCGACTAACATGTGATCTTAAATGTTTTGCGTGCCTTTGTTAGTTGAGATAAACAGGGATGTGGAGTTGATAGAAACGCCCTAGAGAGACTTGATAGATCATTCAAAGACCGAACTCAGGATGTATGGTTATGTGGAGCTCGTGGAGGCTAGCACTTCGAGGCAACATAGTACGAGTCTGCTCCGCCACTGCGGTACCCTTTGCGGTTGGTCGGGACGGGAATACTTCACACCGTCCAAGCTCTAGTCCAAGTAGCCGAGAAAATAGGCAAGCGACCCTTGACTTGACCCGTGTCAAAAGGACGAGGATGAGTGAGAGCAGGAAGGTTTCTAATCCGAGTAACCGGGAAAACAGACGAGCGACCCTCGGCTTGACTCGCGTCAAAAGGAGAAGGAACCACGGTTCGAGCAAGTCACAATCCGCACTACAAAGCATCAAATCCATCATCATTGTGAAGGTTTGCACCGAAACAAGTGAAGAGTACCACTGATACATCAAAACCAGACACTATAGCTGACCGAAAAAACACTCAACACTTTGAAGCTCGAATCAATCACGTGCAAGAAAAAGCGGCAAAACATAACCATATAGCAGCGAGTTCGAGTCCGAGAATGAGGTTCATGGGTCTAAAAAGGGCTATCTCCAGATACATTCGAATTGATTTGCATCTCGACCCAAAGGTAACACGTATCTTTAACCCATGTTTTTGCACAAAGACATTAGTAGCAAGCATGCATAACAGGCGAGATCTAGAGTAATCAATTCATGTCCATGTAGCACGTCTAGAATGATCGAAGCTTTGTGATGTTCGTACTTCATTTATTCCCTCTTATGACATAGTCCTTGTTCGGGACGAACAAGTTTAAGTGTGGGGTGGTTTGATGAGCCGTATTTATACGACTCATCGAGTCATCAAATCCCACCAATTCCAGTACTTTTATATGCAAACAGTTACTTCTTAGTGTTGTTTCGCATTTGAGGTAATTTGGAGGCTCTAAGAGGAATCACATTTAAAAGACGGCTTTTGGAGCCAAAAACATCACAAGCAGTTTTCAACAGCGCAATCCGCGGAGGCCTCAACAATAAAGAGCAATAAAGCAAGAGACGTCCGCGGAAGAGAAATGCACAAGGCGTCCGCGCGGAAATTCCAGCCCGGCCATGCGATCGCACCTCCGACCGGCCATGCGAGCGGGCGTCCGAGCATCCAGCCCGACCATCCGGGTGTGCGTCCGAGCATCCAGCCCGGCCATCCGGGCGTGCGTCCGAGCTCCCGTCCCAGGCGCCCATGCATCCCAGGCGCGTCCGCAGGCTGGCCGTACTCAGGGAATGGCACGTCCGTCGTTTGAGACAGGAGGACTCAATTCTAGATTGGAGACCATCAGGTTGTAGACCATGTGTTAGGATACATCTCAGGCCAAACCATGTTGGTTTTCGACCAAAGATCAAGGAACGACGGGAGCAGCAACACATGAGCACGATCAGCACAGATTTCAGAACTTAGCCAAATTCAGGGCCTGTTTTCCGGCTGGCTGACATGCCAACTTTGAGAGCCTCCCCGGCCTAATCCGTCCACACAATGGGGTGACTTCAAGGTCCTAGCATCAAGTATACATGTCCAGCTAATGCCCCAAACCAAGAGCCCGGCCAGAAGAGTGTCCGAAGGCGAGTCAAAATGGCCGCAAAATACCCAGTCCGATCAGCCTAGCATCTGAGCTCCAGCCGAGCGTGCGAGAGTCCATGGAGCGGCTGTCCAGTCGGCCATCCGAGCGGCTATCTGACCTCCATGCCCTTGCGCAGCCCGGCCATCCGACTGGCCATCCGAGCGTCGGAGATCAAGCCCGACCAAAACCCAAGCCTTCGTTTTGCTCATCGTTGTCATCCCATTCAAGGTGGTTTTGGAACATTCTAGAAGCTCCTAGATGACGTGATCTCCAAGCAAAGATATTGCCTAAGGATAATTCAAGAAGAAGATTTGGGAATATTTCCTAATCTAGATTTGGACCCAAACCGAAAGATACTAGGATTCCTAAGGAGAAACCGACTTCCAGGGCATCATCCTACTCTATATATACAAGCCGAAGTCGAGCCTTTCAATTCGTCCGATAGTCCCGGAATCGTCCAAGGCTTCGTCTCAGCGTTCCTCGATCTTCATCATCCATCAGTCCTTCTGGCCAGTTCTCAGTTTGTTAATCTCGGATCATAGTGAAGTATTGTTATTCCCTTTTATTATTTACATCGTTCTTCATGAGTATGTGTAACTAATCCGATTATTCGGGTTAGGGTTGAATAATTGTGACTATTGTTTTGAGATTCTGTTCTTCAATATTATTCATGCATTCTATTTAGTTCTTGTGCAAATTATCAGTGTGAATTATTAGGGGGTAAGGGGAGATCCGAAAGGGTACAACTTAACCTAGTAATACTTACTATCTATTCACTACTTATTTGATACCGACCCAGTTAGAATAAGTAGTTGCACTAAACCTAATATAACCAGACCAGGAGTATTAGGTTTGCTAGAATTAAACGGTTATAACCAGACCAGGAGTATCCCTAAGAAAGCAAGAATAAATCTTTAGAAATCAAGGATAAACAAAGTCACAATTGAATAAAACCCTAACCTGAATATCTTCTCTGAATTGATACACCTTAGCAATTTTCGTGCCTTATTACTGTTTCTTAAACTGTTGCTTTTACCCAAGTGTCTTTTATTTCCTTTTCAGAACAAAGTAGTAACCACTCTAGCTCCCTTGGGTTCGACCCTTGCTTGTCGCTGTACTAACCCACAGTCCAGAGTAAGGAAAATATAAATTCAAATTTGCAGGTACCAACGACGGCCTGTCAGTTTCCCTGTGCATGGACGGTTTGCATCCTCATAGACATAGAAGTCAGCTTCCTTTCCATCGTATGATAGTGACAATAAGCCTACACCCATGTCGATCTGGGTCTGAGTGGTGTGGAGGAATGGACGTCCCAAAATGAGCCCTGGTTGTTCGCCTTTCCTGGATTTCTCCATCTGCAAGACATAGAAATCTGCAGGCACAGCAAGATCTCCTACACGGAGGGTTAGATCTTCAAGTAAACCAGTGGGGCGAACACAGGACCTATCCCCTAATTCAATAGACAGCCTGGGCGGCTTCAATGGTCCAAGATTCAGCGAGTAGTACAGAGAGTAAGGCATTACATTGATGGCAGCGCCCAAGTCAATCAGGCAGTGGGGGATCTGGGCCTTACCGATGCCACAGGTGACTGTGAAGGCTCCGGGGTCCTTACTCTTTCTTGGAGGTGTCTCATAGTCCGCTGTAGGTGGATGCCTCATCATCTGATCTGCTTGTGTAGGCCTGACCACCATCCTTGTCTCTGGTTCAGCTTTATCGGTTATCTGGCCTTCGGAAGCAACTACTTGCATAGCATAAGAGTGACTATCCGTTTCGTCTTCCTAAGGCTTAGGGGTTGAGTCTGACCGGCCTGTGCTGAGCTCCTCTGTTGGCTCCTCGAATGTCGCATCTACCACCTCTACTTGGCTGACGTTCCCTCTCGGATTCTGAACTGTCTGTGAGGGAAGTCGTCCAGCCTTGTCCTCGAGCCTTGAGATTGTTGTGGACATCTGCCCTATTTGCTTCTGAATGTCGGCTAGTGCTCCGTCAGTTTTAGCCATGTACTGGTTCAGGTTTGTATTTGTCTGCTGGGCGCTAACTGCCAGATCTCTTACCATGTCCTCTAGCGACTTGCTGGGGCCTTGGTTGCTCGGACCTACCTGATAAGTGTTCGGTCCTTTCTGCTGGTACTGCCCTAGTGCATTCTGCTGGTACTGACTGTTAGGATGTCTGTACGGCTGCTGAGTCTGCTGATTCTGCTGAGGCACATTCGGTCGTGCTTGCTGAGTCTGATTTTGCTGATAGTTGTTCCTCCAGGCGCCTTGATTAGGTGCTGCTGCGCCATACTGCTTGACTGGGCCTGGTTGGTTTCCATAACTCTGATAATTGCCCACTGCATTCACATCAGCTTGGACGTCTGTCTGTAAGGTAGGGCACTCATCCGTCTTGTGTTCTGTGGATGTACAGAACTCACATGGCTTGGCCTGGACTGGTGTCCTTCGGACTACATGCTTCATCAGCTCTCTCATCTCCTTGAGTTCGGCGAATACAGCATTGATAGAAGGCTCAACTGTTGACACATTCTTTGTTCGGGCATACTCGTCCTCCTTCATGGTCTCATCCTGGAATCGCTCACCCTCTGCCACTGATATGATCTTCTGCTTCACTCTGGCTGGCATCATGTTCATGAGTTGGCCTCTAACTGAGGCCTCTAGTAACTTCCTGTCCATCTTGCGAAGTCCATCCAGCATATATTCTACGACTAATTTCTCCGGGAGCTCCAGATTGCAGCAACTCTTCTCCAAGGCTAGAAATTTCTCCACGTACTCGTACATGGTCTCGTGAGGGCCTTGCTTTAGCTCTTGCAACTGTCTCCAAACTTGCGCTGCACGCCCTGCTGGATAGTACTTGCTGATGAAGTGCTTCTGCATCTGTTCCCATGTGTGAACACTGCCTGAGGGTAAAGCTAGGAACCAGTCTGTAGCTGCTTCTTGCAGTGAGAAGTAGAATGCCTTCAGTTTGAAGTCATCCACCTCTACTCCGTGTGGCCTGAGGTTCAAGCATATCACGTGGAAACGCGTCAAGTGAGACTGGGCCGACTCTCCTTTGGATCCTGAGAACTTGGGCAGATTGTGAATGATCGCTGTACTGACCGTGATGACTGCCATGTCTGGTCCTTCATAAATTGGCCATGACTGGTCTCTGAAGCTAGGAACCGAGAGCTCGCCCATAGTGGGTCCTTCATATTCGTCCTCATCATCCACAACTGCTTGTCTACGTGGGGCTTGTGGTGGGTGTTGTAGTGGTGGTTGTGGAAGGTATTGTAGTGGTGAATATGGTTGTGGATACTGAGGGTAGAGCGGTTGTGGGTACTGTGGATATGGTGGTGGAGGATATTGTTGATATGGTGGGTACTGAGGATATTGTGGGTACTGTGGTTGGGGTTGTTGTTGGTTTTGAGGTTGTTGTTGGTTTTGAGGTTGTTGTTGTTGTTGGAACTGTTGAAACTGATCAGGGATAGCCCCCCTGATTTCGCCATGTTGTACTTGAACATTCTGGTTAACTTCTTCGTTTACGTGACTGTTGTGACTGCTGTGACTGTTGTGACCAACACTACTACCTGCGTGAGACATGTTACGAGAGTAACAGACACCGAGATAGCAAACACCGAAATAACAAAGACAGACTAGCAACAAAGGGTCCCCAGGAGATTGGAGGGGTCACAGCGGTCCCACTTAAAACCCAAAATCCTTAGACTCGTAAGTCTTGGTGACAGAACCCTCTGAGAGCTAGAAAACGGAAATCGAATAGAATGGAAAACAAAATCTCGAACAGTTGAATATGAATTCACCGAGTAACAAATTTGGAAATAGCAAGAAGAAAAATAAACGAAAAATAAAAGAAGAACAAAAGTTTCACCGTGCTTAGCTCCCCGGCAACGGCGCCATTTTGAACAGGCTGTCGTCGTACCTGTGCAAAAACAATTTATAATTTTCTTGTCCTGAACTGTGGGTTAGCACAATGGCAAGCAAGGGTCGAACCCAAGGGAGCTAGATAGCTACTACTTTGTTCTGTAATGGAGAAAAACAAGAAACTAGAATGAGAGTAACGATTAGTGAAATAATCGAAAATTGCAAGGTTGTAAATATCAGAGAGAAGTATTCAGATTAGGGTTTGATTGTGACTTGTTTTATCATAGACTTCTAAATATTCAATTCGTGTTTTACGTGTGGTTGTCCCGACAAAGGTGATTTCCCAAGTAACCCGACAAAGGTGTTACGCCACGACCTAATTCCCCTAGGTTTAATTAACCCGACAAAGGTGTTAATTGCCCTAGTTGTACTATCTATCTAAACGACAAAGTATTAGATAGATGATTAATGTAGAAATATGCGCAACTAGATTTCACGACAAAGTAAACGTCCAGTCTAACAATATTTCATGGAATTCATGTACGAGAATTAGTAAAACATAGAATATAGCATTAAAGATCCAAGTCTCAAAAACATAGTCACAATATATTAACCCTAACCCGAATAGAAGGTTTAGTTACACATGATCATAATGAAACAATGCAAATAATAAAAGGGGATGAAATACTTCACAAAACCGAGGCAAGTGATGAGCCGTATTTATACGACTCATCGAGTCAATAATTCCCACCATTTCATTCACTTTATTATGCGAACAGTTTCTTTTTAGTGTTGTTTCGTGTTTCAGGTGATTTGGAAGCTCTAGGAGGAATCACATTCAAAATATGGCTTTTGGAGCCAAAAACACCACAAGGACCCGAGACCCGCAGGCTGGCCGTACTCAGGGAATGGCACGTCCGTCGTTTGACACAGAAGGACTCAATTCCAGAGCGGAGACCATCAGGTTGTAGACCATGTGTTAGGCTACATCCTGGCTCAAGCCATTGTCACTTTCGACCCACGACCAAGGAACGAAGGGAGCAAGAACCCATGAGCACGATCAGCGCAGATTTCAGGACTTAGCCAAATTTCAGGGCCTGTTTTTCCGGCTGGCTGAGATGCCAACTTTGAGAGCCGCTCCGGCCTAATCCGTCCACACAATGGAGTGATTTCGAGGTTTGGACATCAAGTATACATGTCCAGCTAGTGCTCCAGCTCAAGAGACCGGCCAGAAGAGTTTCCGAAGGCGAGTCAAATCAGCCCCAAAGCACCCAGTCCGATCAGCCCGAGCATCCGAGCTCCAGCCCGGCCATGCGAGCGTGCCTCCAAGCTCCAGCTCGGCCATCCGAGCGGGCATGCGAGCTCCAGCCCGTCCAGCCGATCGTGCATCCGAGCACTCCCAGCCCGCGCCTCCACTCGGCCATCCGAGCTCCAGCCGGCCATGCGCTCGAGCATCCGACCTTCCATCCGTCCGGCCAGCCGAGCCTCATCTCATCCATTCACACGTCCAAAGTCCAGCAGCCGGCCCAATTTACATGCGATGCTAGGGTTGCGGATCGTTCTAGAAGATCAAAGGTGGCTTGAAGATCAAGCAAAGATAATTATGAAAATATTTCATAGTTATCGTGTGCTTATTTTGGGAACTTTAGGGTTTTCAAGTCCCTATATAAGGAGGTGCATACAAGGCATAAATCATCGATCATTCGGCATTCAGCCTTGTCTCGGCACCATCAGTCCTCTGCCCGGTTTCATTCTCAGCCCTCACGGCCAGTTTTCAATTTCCCTCGGTTTTTAGTGAAGTACAATTGTTCTTTTATTTATTTTGTTTTCATCTCATGACTATGTGTAACTAATCCGCTTATTCGGGTTAGGGTTTTGAGATTGTGACAAAACGTTTTTGAGACTTGGTTTATTATGCTATTCATGTTTTACTAATTCTCGTGCATGAATTCCATGAAATATTGCTAGACTAGACGTATACTTTGTCGTGAAACCTAGTTGTGCATATTTCTATATTTATCATCTATCTAATACTTTGTCGTTTAGATAGGTAGTACGTCTAGGTTAAATAACACCTTTGTCGGGTTATTAAACCTAGGGGAATTAGAAGCTTAGCACCTTTGTCGGGTTAAGTGGTGGCGTAACACCTTTGTCGGGTTACTCGGGTAGATACTTTTATCGGGTCAACCACACTTAGAAACACGAATTAGATCATTAGAAAGTCAATGATAAAACGCGAGTCACAATTAGAAACCCTAACCTGAATATCTTTCATCATTATTACATCTTCATTGTTTCCTATTTTCGCTTATTTTCTAAACTATTTACACTCACCCCAATTGTCTTTACTTCCCTTTTTCCCAGAACAAGTAGTAGCCATCTAGCTCTCTAGGGTTCGACCCCTTGCTTGCCGCTATTCTAGCTAAGAGTAAGTGGAGATTATAAATTCAAATTTGCAGGTACAACGACGACCTGTCAAATTTTGGCGCCGTTGCCGGGGAGCTAAGCACGGTGAAATTTGTTCTTCTTTACTTTTCGTTTATTTTTCTCTTTGCATTATTTCGAAATCTGCTTATCTCGGTGATATTTCAATTTCAACTGTTCGATTTTCGATTTTCATTCTTTTCGATTTCCAATTTCTAGCTCTCAGAGGGTTCTGTCACCAAGACTTACGAGTCTAAGGATTTTGGGTTTTAAGTGGGACCGCTGTGACCCCTCCAATCTCCTGGGAACCCTTTGTTGCTAGTCTGTCTCTGCTATTACGGTGTTTGCTAGACCGGTGCTTGCTATTTCTTGTAACATGTCTCATGCAGGAAGCAGCGTTGGTGGCAACAGTCACAACAGTCACATTAACGAAGAAGTCAACCAGAATGTACAAGGAGTACAGAATGGCGAAATCAGGGGGCTATCCCTGAACAGTTTCAACCGTTTCAACAGTTCCAACAACAACAACCTCAGAACCAACAACAGAACCAACCCCAACCACAGTACCCACAGTACCCTCAGTACCCACCATATCAGCAATATCCACCACCACCATATCCACAGTACCCACAACCGCCATACCCTCAATATCCACAACCATATCCACCACTGCCATACCATCCACAACGTCAATACCCACCACCTCAGAGACCCCCACGCCAGCCAGTAGTCAGAGACGATGTGGAAGACGAAGATGAAGGACCTACCATGGGTGAGCTCTCGGTTCCCAATTTCAGAGACCAAACGTGGCCTATCTATGAAGGACCAGACCTCCCAGCCATAACAGTCAGCACCTCAGTCATCCATCATCTACCCAAGTTCTCTGGAACCAAGGGAGAATCAGCCACATCTCACCTGACACGTTTTCACGGGATATGTTTGAACCTAAAGCCATACGGAGCCGAGGTGGATGACTTCAAACTGAAGGCATTTTACTTCTCACTTACACACACTGCTACAGACTGGTTCTTATCCTTGCCCTCTAGTAGTATCTACACATGGGAGCAAATGCAAAGGAAATTCATTAGTAAATACTATCCAGCAGCCCGCGCAATGCAAGTCCGGAGACAGTTGCAAGAGCTCAAACAAGGCCCAAACGAGAACATGCACGAGTATGTGGAGAAATTCCTAGCCTTGGAGAAGAGCTGCTGCAATCTTGAGCTCCCAGAGAAATTAGTCGTTGAGTATATGCTGGATGGACTCCGCAGACTGGATAGGAAATTACTAGAGGCCTCAGCTGGAGGCAACCTCATGAACTTGACCCCAGCCAGAGTCCGACAAAAAATCATGGAAGTAGCAGAAAGTGAGCGGTTCCAGGATGAATCTACAAGGGAGGACGAATATGCCCGAACAAGGAACGTGTCAACGGTTGAGCCCTCTATCAGTGCTGTATTCGCCGAGCTCAAGGAGATGAGAGAGCTGATGAAGCATGTGGTCCAAAGGACGCCAGTCCAGGTCAAGCCATGTGAGTTTTGTACATCCACAGAACACAAGACAGACGAGTGCCCTACCTTACAGACTGACGTTCAGGCCGAAGTGAATGCAGTGGGCAACTATCAGAATTTTGACAACCAACCAGGCCCAGTCAAGCAATATGGCGCAGCAGCACCCAATCAGGGAACCTGGAGGAACAACAACCAGCAACAGCAGACAGCACGTCAGAATGCACCTCAGCAGACCCAGCAGCCTTACCAGCATCCTCATCATCAGTTTCGGCAAAATACGCCTGGACAGTACCAACAGAATGCACCAAATCAGTACCAGCAGAGAGGACAGAACAGTAATCAGCCAGGTCTGAGCAATCAAGGCTCATCCAACAAGGCTCTCGAGGACATGATAAAAGATCTGGCATCAGCTGTGATTCAGGATCGAGCCACGACCAAAGGAGACATAGAAGATTTGAAGAAGCAAATGTCCCAGCTCACTACTACAGTCTCAGGTCTCTCAGCCAGTGTGCACGCAGGACGACTTCCCTCACAGACAGTTGAAAACCCGAGAGGAAACGTCAGCCTAGTTGAGGTGATTAAGGTGGATGCAGCAGTTGAAGAGACCGTCAAACCAACAGAGGAATTCGGCCAGCTTATACCTGAGGAAGCACCGGCCCTTGTCATCAAAGACACTACAACTCACGGTTCCTCTTACGCTATAGTTACTCGTGGAGATCAGATGTGTGAGAAAGTTGAGTCAGACACAAGGATGGTGGTCAGGCCAACACAAACCGATCAGATGATGAGGCCGTCACCTACAGCGAGCCATGAGACACCTCCAGGAAAGAATAAGGACCCAGGAGCCTTCACAGTCACCTGTGGCATCGGCAAGACCCAGATACCCCACTGCTTGATTGACTTAGGTGCTGCCATCAATGTGATGCCTTACTCTCTGTACTACTCGCTGAACCTCGGTCCGTTGAAGCCCCCTAAGCTATCTATAGAGTTGGGAGACAGGTCGTGTGTTCGCCCCACTGGACTTCTCGAAAATCTGACCCTTCGGGTAGGAGATCTTGCTGTGCCTGCAGATTTCTATGTCTTGCAGATGGAGAATTCCAGAAAGGGCGAGCCACCGGGACTGATTTTGGGACGGCCATTCCTCTACGACACGAAGACTCAGATCAACATGGACTTAGGCCTACTATCGTTATCATATGGCGGTAAGGAGGCCGATTTCTATGTCTACGAGGATGTGAACCGACCATGCACAAGGAAACCACCAGATATTGTGCACACCACAGACTATGAGACCCTAGTTCCAGACCCACCAGAGCAGGCTCTTCAGACTACCAGGCCAGCAACTATGGCCAAGATGTCCTCATCTTCTCGAGGCTATAAAGGGAAGAAACCGTCGGAAAGTTGGAGAGCAGAGCCAAGTGCACGACTAGGGAAGCACACTGGCCGAACAGAAGGAATTGCTGAGCAGAAGTTTGACCTCACACGCCCATGGGATCCTACCTTGTGATCCCTACATGAGGTACTGTCGAGCCAACGACGTTAAACAAAGGCGCTCGCAGGGAGGCAGCCCTGCACGGTTTGCACTGCATTTTCATTTCTTTTTCTTACTTGTTTTGTTTATGAGTCTTTATTGTCACATTGTACCTTGGAAAGGATTTGGTTTCATTTTGTAGGGACTTGACTTAGTCGGCCGGAAATTCCCCTTGCGAGCTACGCATGTTACCCACTCGGCTATACATTTTAGCTTGGCCGAGTACCATTAATCCGGACCCAGTCTTTGCGTACTACGCACTTTGCTTGCGGAGCTACGCATTTTAGTCCGCCAGGAGCGCCCCTAGGTCCGAGTTCAGCCGACTACAGTCTTCATCCCAGGGGAGTATTGTTCTATCCCTTTTCCTTTCCTTATCTTTTTATTGCATGCATTTGTGAGTCTTGATTTAAGTCGTGCCGTGAGGACACGGCTCATTTCAAAAGTGTGGGGTGGGAGAGTCAGTCATAGAGTCAGTCGGTGAGTCAGCACGTTTATTTCCTGCACCCTGCACAGAGTCAGCACGTTTCGGGTCAATTTTAAAATTTTTTGTACATGATACTTCACTATTTCCTAGACTTACAGTAGTGGATAATGATTAGGTGAAATAGATATAGCTGATTTTACATGCATGTCTTTGATGAAACTTGATTTGTGCGACTAACATGTGATCTTAAAATCTTTACGTGCCTTTGTTAGTTGAGATAAACGGGGATGTGGAGTTGATAGAAACGTGACGTGTGTATTTTGCAATAGTGTCAAAAACAATTTATAGTTTGACCGGTAAGACCGGTGTCGAACCCAAGGGAGCAATTGGATTATACGCTAGGTGAATCAAATTTTCAACTTGGCTATTCCTAAAATTCAATGATGAGGGTGTTATCAATCAAAATCAAGTAATGAGATGGTATTAAGGGTTTAAAAATCAATCAAAAGAGAGTTTCAAGGGGTTGTGCCCCTCCTTGGCATTTCTCGTGATCATGCATACAAGAATTAAGCGCATTTCTAGGTGATAGATAGTTTCGAACCTAGCTTAGACTAAGGTAGAATCAATCCTCATCGAATCTATTCTTAGTCAAGCTCTCCTAAAGCTCGAACCTCACTCTCTCAAGATGTTGATTCATTCCACGACATTTATTAGCATTGAAATATCTCCCAAGCAATAAATGACATGAACTCGACTCCTAGTTCACTTCAAATCCATAGATATGATCACATTTACTATATCTAAACCATCCCTAAGATCGCTAGATTATTAGGGCAAGTTTTGGGATAAACAAGTCACTTAGGTATTTCATCACACACCTAGAGTGCATGCACAATGAAGATCATAGCAAATGTAAATCTAACACCATAGATTAATAATCAAACATGTGTATTCATGATCAAGAGTACCAAGGAGGGTACAAACACCCTCAAAACACAAGGGAACTACTCACACATCATGTAAGACAACATGATGTGGGTAGGGGTTTTTACACAACAAATAAGAAGAGAAGAAGGATAGAAGTAGGATGATTAGTCCTAGTGTCTCCCTTTGATCTTCACTCCTCCTTGTTGGATTTGGATGAATGCCCTTGATTTGATCTCCTTTGATGAGTGTTCTTCCCCAAAAATCCAGCTCCCTAGGTCAAACTTGCCTCTTTCTATTTATAGGCTCGTCAGAAATTCGGCACTGTAGCAGGTCCAGTCGATCGACTGGCGTTGGGCTGATGGCCCAGTCGATCGACTGGAAGAAGAAAATGATGCGTGGATAGCAGGGTCTCAGTCGATCGACTGAAACAGGGTAGGATCCCAGTCGATCGACTGAGAAGTCTCGATTTGCAGCACCTCCTGTTTGTCCATTTAGTCGATCGACTGAGATCCAGTCGATCGACTCATCGTCACGTGATCTGCATGCTCTGGGCAGGGGACTCTTCAGTCGATCGACTGGCGATGGTCGATTTTCAGCTCCTCCTGTTTGTCTGTTTAGTCGATCGACTGGAGCAGGGGAGCTTCCCAGTCGATCGACTGAAGACCAAATACTGCCAACTTTTGCTCTAAACACCGATTTTTCCCGAGTTTTCTTCCAATGGCTCTTGACACTGAGACATCTTGCTTTGTACCTGAAATGTACGAAAAGGGATCAAATGACATCGAATAATATCGGAAACGACCCAAAACCATAGTGAAGAACGGCAACTAATCAGTCGAAAACTCGACTGATCAACAAACACCCTCAAAACACAAGGGAACTACTCACACATCATGTAAGACAACATGATGTGGGTAGGGGTTTTTACACAACAAATAAGAAGAGAAGAAGGATAGAAGTAGGATGATTAGTCCTAGTGTCTCCCTTTGATCTTCACTCCTCCTTGTTGGATTTGGATGAATGCCCTTGATTTGATCTCCTTTGATGAGTGTTCTTCCCCAAAAGTCCAGCTCCCTAGGTCAAACTTGCCTCTTTCTATTTATAGGCTCGTCAGAAATTTGGCACTGTAGCAGGTCCAGTCGATCGACTGGCGTTGGGCTGATGGCCCAGTCGATCGACTGGAAGAAGAAAATGATGCGTGGATAGCAGGGTCTCAGTCGATCGACTGAAACAGGGTAGGATCCCAGTCGATCGACTGAGAAGTCTCGATTTGCAGCACCTCCTGTTTGTCCATTTAGTCGATCGACTGAGATCCAGTCGATCGACTCATCGTCACGTGATCTGCATGCTCTGGGCAGGGGACTCTTCAGTCGATCGACTGAAAGGGTCAGTCGATCGACTGGCGATGGTCGATTTTCAGCTCCTCCTGTTTGTCTGTTTAGTCGATCGACTGGAGCAGGGGAGCTTCCCAGTCGATCGACTGAAGACCAAATACTGCCAACTTTTGCTCTAAACACCGATTTTTCCCGAGTTTTCTTCCAATGGCTCTTGACACTGAGACATCTTGCTTTGTACCTGAAATGTACGAAAAGGGATCAAATGACATCGAATAATATCGGAAACGACCCAAAACCATAGTGAAGAACGGCAACTAATCAGTCGAAAACTCGACTGATCAACACTCCACACTTAAGTTTTGTTCGTCCCGAACAAAGTATGAAAATACGTCAAGGTCATGCAAATGTCGAAATGCTAGTGGTGCTATGTTTTTCGTATATTTGCCTCACTAGGTTTCACAAGGTCTCGATCATTATTTCTAAACATGTTATTGAAAGAAAAATGACAAGTATGTACAATCTAACTAGCTCCTCTTCGTAGGCGTTACGAATGCATTTAGCGTATGCATTAAGCCTTTAAACCCCTAGGCTACCCTAGTGGACGAGTTATAGTCTCGTGAGAGTTTTCAGAAAAGGGAATACTCACAAATCCCAAATGCACCTATCCCATGAGAATGAAATGCAAGAGTGTTCAACCGAGGCTAGGATTTCTCAAAACAAAATCCTCATCCCACGCTAGGGCTACCATCACATTATCATCAAAAGAACTTTTGAACCATTTAAGTACCCATGAGGTTGCACATTCAAGATCATCAATACTAGAGCAATCAAATGCCTCATCCAAATGTCTATTCATTTTCAAAGTAATACAATAGAAGTAAAGTTCATAGTTTGCACAAAAATTTGCCAATCACTCACCTATGCTAGCTAGGGCTAGTCCACGGGCTTGCGACATAGAACTCGTTCCCAAGTTTTAGGCGCTTAAGCCGTAATCCATAAGGGAAGAGGAGTTCGACACAAGAGTTCTTATAAAACAAGTCATAGACCAAATGAACACTCCCGTGCAAGCACATGGGTCGTCCAAGAGTCATTCCAACAAGCACACAATGCAAATGATTAATCCCGCACAAATGAAGAATGGAGGAAAACATAGAGTCAAGCTTTAAGTGCTTCTTATTTCTCTTTGAAACGGCCTTTGGCCTACAAATGCTTTCGAGGGGGGACTTACCTCCCTAACCCCCGGCATTTGTATATTTTAGAACAAAACTTCTCGGGTACCTCAAGAAAGTTTTTAGTCGGGGCTTTGCCCTCTTTGACCGCAAAAATCTCTTTTTTTTTTCTTTTTCTTTTTTTTTTTTTTGAATGGGGCTTCGCCCTCTTTTATTTTTGACTCCACACTTAAAACTTGACAATATGTTCAAAAAGTGTATGGAATGTGCGGGAATCAAACATGAGCAAGGCACCGTGCTAGAAACTAAAGTCACCAAGGAGCAAACAAAAGTCTAAGTTTTTCATGAAAAGTTTAAAAGTGCTTGCTAAAACTTGATCCAAGGTATTTCAACGAAAATACTTAGAGAATTAGATAGGCAAGAGATAGCAATGATATTGGCTCACAAGAATGCACATTCGTAGGACTAGGTCGGTTCTAAGTTCAAAATCCAATAAATGTGACAAGTAGGCTAGATGTGATTAATAGGAATTGGAATCGATAGTCACAAGCCTACGCGGTTGAAAACACTCTCATGTAGGGATAAAGTGCAAAAGATGCAAGTGTCCATCAAAAATGATATGCAAGGCATGCAAACATGTGAACTATGCGCACAAAACCACTCCACACTTAATGCAAGCTTAGTCCCTAAGCGCAAAGAATGATAAAATAAGGGCAAAGGCGCATAGGAACTCCCCTCGTGTGAAGCACCGGTGGCAAAACGCAAGCGAGAATCATAGACTCCACACTTAAGACATCGCCATCATCAAGATAATTCATGTAAGCACAATTCCACACCAAGCACACCAAATCATGCATTTTTGATCATCTAGCACCATGTTCTCATACATAGTTTCAATGTTCACATGCCAAACATATATATGAAATCAATTATGCATAAATGGACAACTCACAAACCGGGGTACCTCCCGTTAGGACCTAGTTTAACGTCTTGGCAAAGACCGAGCCGAATATCTTCTTGTTAAGAAACACACTTGAGGAGTCCTTTGCTAGGATCCCTCCTCAAGCGGACTAGTGGAATAATAGGAGACTCAATCCGGGTTCTTTGAAGAGTTGCAAGCAACTTGTTTAATAGCCCTTTTCCAAAGTGATGGTAGCTTTTCGCCCTTTGATGATTTTGCTTTTCCATTCTTACTCATCTCATTGGTGCATGACGATGAGTTGATCAAAGGAAGGGTCTTCATCGGGTTCAAGCATGTTGTGCAACTCCTTCTTATCAACTTCCTTGCCCTTGGAAACTTCGGTTCCCTCATTGTCTAGCTTTTTCTCCACACTAACCACTTGCTCCTCATTTGGCTTTTCAATCTTCACCTTCTCTCCACCAATCTTTAGGGTCAATTTCCCTTTTCCCACATCAACTTTAAAACCGGCGGTGGCCAAGAAGGGACGCCCAAGGATCAATGACGAAGAGAAATTGCCCCCCATGTCTACCACCACAAAGTCGCATGGAATGTAGAATTTGTCTACTTTGATTGGGACATTCTCCACTAGGCCCCAAGGGCGCCTTGTAGTGCCATCCGCTAGTTGTAGTGTCATTTTAGAGGACTTCACCCCATTCAATTCAAGCTTTTGGTAGATGGCAAGAGGCATAACACTCACACTAGCCCCGAGATCGGCTAGTGGACTTGTGAAGTTCATATCCCCAATTGAGCACGGGATAGTGAATTTACCGGGATCTCCCATCTTTTGGGGAATTTGCTTCGAGAAGAGGGCACTACACTCATGGTTGAGGGGATGGGGTTCATCCTCTTCAATGGTCCTTTTTTTGGACAAAATCTCTTTTAGAAACTTGTTGTATAGAGGTGCCTTCTTGATGAGCTCATGGAATGGCATGTAAACATATAGCTTCTTTAGCATCTTGGTGAAGACCTCATACTCCTTTTCCAATTTGGAGGGCTTGATGAGCCTTTGAGGGAAGGGTACCGGCGGAGAGTAAGGCTTCAATTCCTCTTTCCTTTCTTTTGCCTTTTCGGTTTGAGGATTAGGGACCTCTTCACTGAGTTCTCTTTCTTCGGCTCTAGCTTGGCCAACGGGTTTCTTTGGTGCAACTCCATCCAATTTCTTCCCACTTCTAAGGGTCACCGCCTCACAATGTTCTTTCCTCTCTAGAAATTCATCCTCAAGTAACTCATCCTCGAATGATCCCTCAATAAAGATGGCGTTGCAAAACTCCTTCTTTTCATGCTCGGGTCGCGCCGGCAATTTTCCTTGTGGCCTTGTAGAAGACTCGGCATGTTGAGCAATTTGGTTTTCAAGCATCTTAACATGAGTTTGCAACCCTTGGTGTGCTTGCAACAATTGGATTTGAACATTTTGGTTGGCTAGCCTCATTTCCTCCAATTGAGCTTGGAAGTCACTACTTGTCTTTTCATTTTGTGCAAGGATTTTGCCCAACATTGCTTCAACGCCGGAGGGCTCATTCGAAATTTGTGGGGGATGGTAAACTTGTTGATAAGGCTTTTGAGCTTGAACTTGGTATTGTTGGCCTTGGTATTGATTCTTTGGTGGGAAAGCTTGATTATTTGGAGTAGGCCTAGGGCCAAATCCGGGAGGTGTAGGATTTGTGGTCTTGTATGAGAGGTTAGGCCGATCTCTCCAAGTGGATGGAAACTTTTGGGTAGTGTAGTTGGATTGGGCATTTTGGACTTGAGAGGCACCACCATTATACTCTCTCCCTTGATTTCCCCCAATGTAATTTGCTTCTCCATACCCGTACCTATGACCATCCCTTTGAACCAAAGGGCAAGAATTAGTATCATGCTCGTATACTTCGCATATGTCACACCCTTGGCTCGTTGAGTGACCTCTCTCCGGGTTCTTCAACTTGAAAACTTCATCCGAGAGTTTCTCAAAATCTTTCCTCAAGGCATCATAGTCCCTTGTGCTTACGGCCTTTGCCTCATGTCTTTCTCCTCGCTTCCTTGGATTTCTTCTATCACTCCCCCACATGAAGTAGTTCTTTGTTATCTTCTCAATTACCGCGTATCCTTCATGGGGCTCAAGATCCATGATAGCTCCTCTCGCGGCGGTATCAAGTGCAAGACGCGAGTGACCATCCACACCGTGGTAGAAGGTATGGAACAAGAGGAGGTCGTCAAGGTTGTGGTGAGGGCAAAGCCTTTGATACTCCTTGTACCTCTCCCATGCTTCATAAAGCGTCTCCCCATCCATTTGCTCAAAATTCATGATTTGACCCCGATAATACGCCGTCTTGGAAGGAGGAAAGTACTTGTTGAGAAATGCAACGGCGAGCTCCTCCCACGTGGTTAAACTATCCGGCGTTTGACTTCTTAACCAATCTCTTGCTCTTACCGAGAGGGAGAAGGGGAACAACCTCAAGAGCTTAGCGTCCTCGGAGACCCCATTGGTCTTGAAAGTATCACAAACTTCGAGAAATGTAGTCAAATGAGAGTTTGGGTCTTCGTGGTCTCTCCCCGAGAATTGGTTGGATTGAATCATTTGGATTGTAGAGGTTTTCAAATCGAAGTCCCGGTTGTCTACCGCGGGAGCAAGGATTGGGGAACGATATCCATAAGCATTAGGTGCGGCATAGTCTTTGAGAACCCTTCTAGCTTGGGGCAATTGTGGTGGAGGATCTTGAGGTAATCGGCCTTGTGGTAAATGAAGAGGGGGTGGTGGAGGAGGAAGTCCATCCCTATCTCCCATGGTTCGATGAATGATTTCTTGAGCGTTTGATGTGGTCCCTTTGGCTTTGGTTGCTTTTCCCCTTGTAGAATATGGGTCAAGCTCGTCAATAGTAGGGTTGATGTCCTTATTAACAATTTTGTTTGACTTCTTTGATTTTGGTGGCATCAAACAATGGTACCTACAAGAGAGACGAAAGCAACCGAGTGAGGGTAATGGAATGAGCTCAAGAATCAATATTATTGAAAGCAAGCAACAAAAGAAAAACATGGAATAGACGAAGTACTAAATGATTCTTCCTAGGGACAATCTAACCATTGCTCCCCGGCAACGGCGCCATTTTGACGTGTGTATTTTGCAATAGTGTCAAAAACAATTTATAGTTTGACCGGTAAGACCGGTGTCGAACCCAAGGGAGCAATTGGATTATACGCTAGGTGAATCAAATTTTCAACTTGGCTATTCCTAAAATTCAATGATGAGGGTGTTATCAATCAAAATCAAGTAATGAGATGGTATTAAGGGTTTAAAAATCAATCAAAAGAGAGTTTCAAGGGGTTGTGCCCCTCCTTGGCATTTCTCGTGATCATGCATACAAGAATTAAGCGCATTTCTAGGTGATAGATAGTTTCGAACCTAGCTTAGACTAAGGTAGAATCAATCCTCATCGAATCTATTCTTAGTCAAGCTCTCCTAAAGCTCGAACCTCACTCTCTCGAGATGTTGATTCATTCCACGACATTTATTAGCATTGAAATATCTCCCAAGCAATAAATGACATGAACTCGACTCCTAGTTCACTTCAAATCCATAGATATGATCACATTTACTATATCTAAACCATCCCTAAGATCGCTAGATTATTAGGGCAAGTTTTGGGATAAACAAGTCACTTAGGTATTTCATCAAACACCTAGAGTGCATGCACAATGAAGATCATAGCAAATGTAAATCTAACACCATAGATTAATAATCAAACATGTGTATTCATGATCAAGAGTACCAAGGAGGGTACAAACACCCTCAAAACACAAGGGAACTACTCACACATCATGTAAGACAACATGATGTGGGTAGGGGTTTTTACACAACAAATAAGAAGAGAAGAAGGATAGAAGTAGGATGATTAGTCCTAGTGTCTCCCTTTGATCTTCACTCCTCCTTGTTGGATTTGGATGAATGCCCTTGATTTGATCTCCTTTGATGAGTGTTCTTCCCCAAAAGTCCAGCTCCCTAGGTCAAACTTGCCTCTTTCTATTTATAGGCTCGTCAGAAATTCGGCACTGTAGCAGGTCCAGTCGATCGACTGGCGTTGGGCTGATGGCCCAGTCGATCGACTGGAAGAAGAAAATGATGCGTGGATAGCAGGGTCTCAGTCGATCGACTGAAACAGGGTAGGATCCCAGTCGATCGACTGAGAAGTCTCGATTTGCAGCACCTCCTGTTTGTCCATTTAGTCGATCGACTGAGATCCAGTCGATCGACTCATCGTCACGTGATCTGCATGCTCTGGGCAGGGGACTCTTCAGTCGATCGACTGAAAGGGTCAGTCGATCGACTGGCGATGGTCGATTTTCAGCTCCTCCTGTTTGTCTGTTTAGTCGATCGACTGGAGCAGGGGAGCTTCCCAGTCGATCGACTGAAGACCAAATACTGCCAACTTTTGCTCTAAACACCGATTTTTCCCGAGTTTTCTTCCAATGGCTCTTGACACTGAGACATCTTGCTTTGTACCTGAAATGTACGAAAAGGGATCAAATGACATCGAATAATATCGGAAACGACCCAAAACCATAGTGAAGAACGGCAACTAATCAGTCGAAAACTCGACTGATCAAAACGCCCTAGAGAGACTTGACAGATCATTCAAAGACCGAACTCAGGATGTATGGTTATGTAGAGCTCGTGGAGGCTAGCACTTCGAGACGACATAGTACGAGTCTGCTCCGCCACTGCGGCACCCTTGCGGTTGGTCGGGACGGGAAAACTTCACACCGTCCAAGCTCTAGTCCAAGTAGCCGAGAAAATAGGCAAGCGACCCTTGACTTGACCCGTGTCAAAAGGACGATGATGAGTGAGAGCAGGAAGGTTTCTAATCCGAGTAACCGGGAAAATAGACGAGCGACCCTCGGCTTGACTCGCGTCAAAAGGAGAAGAAATCACGGTTCGAGCAAGTCACAATCCGCACTACAAAAGTTCAAATCCATCATCATTGTGAAGGTTTACACCGAAACAAGTGAAGAGTACCACTGATACATCGAAATCAGGCACTATAGCTGACCGAAAAACACTCAACACTTTGAAGCTCGAATCAATCACGTGCAAGAAAAAGCGGCAAAGCATAACCATATAGCAGCGAGTTCGAGTCCGAGAATGAGGGTTCATGGGTCTGAAAAGGGCTATCTCCCGAGACATCCGAATTGGTTTGCATCTCGGCTTCAAAGGTAACACGTATCATTAACCCCATGTTTTTCGCACAATGACATTAGTAGCAAGCATGCATAACTGGCGAGATCTATAGTAGCTTAATTCATGTCCATGTAGCTCGTCTAGGATAACCGAAGCATTGTGGTGTTTACATTATTCGTTCCTCTTATGACCTAGTTCTTGTTCGGGACGAACAAGTTTAAGTGTGGGGTGGTTTGATGAGCCGTATTTATACGACTCATCGAGTCATTAATTCCCACCATTTCATTCACTTTATTATGCGAACAGTTTCTTTTTAGTGTTGTTTCGTGTTTCAGGTGATTTGGAAGCTCTAGGAGGAATCACATTCAAAATATGGCTTTTGGAGCCAAAAACACCACAAGGACCCGAGACCCGCAGGATGGCCGTACTCAGGGAATGGCACGTCCGTCGTTTGACACAGAAGGACTCAATTCCAGAGCGGAGACCATCAGGTTGTAGACCATGTGTTAGGCTACATCCTGGCTCAAGCCATTGTCACTTTCGACCCACGACCAAGGAACGAAGGGAGCAAGAACCCATGAGCACGATCAGCGCAGATTTCAGGACTTAGCCAAATTTCAGGGCCTATTTTTCCGGCTGGCTGAGATGCCAACTTTGAGAGCCGCTCCGACCTAATCCGTCCACACAATGGGGTGATTTCGAGGTTTGGACATCAAGTATACATGTCCAGCTAGTGCTCCAGCTCAAGAGACCGGCCAGAAGAGTTTCCGAAGGCGAGTCAAATCAGCCCCAAAGCACCCAGTCCGATCAGCCCGAGCATCCGAGCTCCAGCCCGGCCATGCGAGCGTGCCTCCGAGCTCCAGCTCGGCCATCCGAGAGGGCATGCGAGCTCCAGCCCGTCCAGCCGATCGTGCATCCGAGCACTCCCAGCCCGCGCCTCCACTCGGCCATCCGAGCTCCAGCCGGCCATGCGCTCGAGCATCCGACCTTCCATCCATCCGGCCAGCCGAGCCTCATCTCATCCATTCACACGTCCAAAGTCCAGCAGCCGGCCCAATTTACATGCGATTCTAGGGTTGCGGATTGTTCTAGAAGATCAAAGGTGGCTTGAAGATCAAGCAAAGATAATTATGGAAATATTTCATAGTTATCGTGTGCTTATTTTGGGAACTTTAGGGTTTTCAAGTCCCTATATAAGGAGGTGCATACAAGGCATAAATCATCGATCATTCGGCATTCAGCCTTGTCTCGGCACCATCAGTCCTCTGCCCGGTTTCATTCTCAGCCCTCACGGCCAGTTTTCAATTTCCCTCGGTTTTTAGTGAAGTACAATTGTTCTTTTATTTATTTTGTTTTCATCTCATGACTATGTGTAACTAATCCGCTTATTCGGGTTAGGGTTTTGATATTGTGACAAAACGTTTTTGAGACTTGGTTTATTATGCTATTCATGTTTTACTAATTCTCGTGCATGAATTCCATGAAATATTGCTAGACTAGACGTATACTTTGTCGTGAAACCTAGTTGCGCATATTTCTATATTTATCATCTATCTAATACTTTGTCGTTTAGATAGGTAGTACGTATAGGTTAAATAACACCTTTGTCGGGTTATTAAACCTAGGGGAATTAGAAGCTTAGCACCTTTGTCGGGTTAAGTGGTGGCGTAACACCTTTGTCGGGTTACTCGGGTAGATACTTTTATCGGGTCAACCACACTTAGAAACACGAATTAGATCATTAGAAAGTCAATGATAAAACGCGAGTCACAATTAGAAACCCTAACCTGAATATCTCTCATCATTATTACATCTTCATTGTTTCCTATTTTCGCTTATTTTCTAAACTGTTTACACTCACCCCAATTGTCTTTACTTCCCTTTTTCCCAGAACAAGTAGTAGCCATCTAGCTCTCTAGGGTTCGACCCCTTGCTTGCCGCTATTCTAGCTAAGAGTAAGTGGAGATTATAAATTCAAATTTGCAGGTACAACGACGACCTGTCAGCAAGCAAGGGCTGGCCGTGTAGGGCTGATGAGCGGCCGTGCAAGGCTGAGAAGCGGTGGATTTGTGGCTGAGCAAGGAGGCATGGCTGGATTGTGAGGAGAGTAGCACACGGCTGAATTGTAGAATGAGGGATGATGAGATGCTTGTGGACTCCTCCTTATATAGGGTTTGAGAAACCCTTTGATCTTCTTGGAACCTTCCGAAACCCTAGCATTTGAATGTTGCCCTAATATCACAATGTAGAATGGGCCGGCTGCTGGATTTAGGGCTTGGACTTTCTTTTTTTCCGAAGTTACTGTTCACGTCCCCGAAATCACTATTCACGCCGGAATTACTATTCACGCCGGAATTACTGTTCACGACCCTCCTTTGGCTCCGTTCTTTCACTGCGATGTTTCTGGCATGAAAATGCCGTCTTTTAAGCGTGTTTCCTCCTAGAGCTTCCAAATCACCTGAAATACGAAACAACACTAAAAAGTAACTGTTCGCATAATAAAGTGAATGAAATGGTGGGAATTAACGACTCGATGAGTCGTATAAATACGGCTCATCACTCTTCCAATGGGTTAGCCGCCCAAGCTAGTAGGTGCCAAATGAAGCTCTCTTAGAGCTTTCTTCATCCTTAAGCTAGCCGCCTTTAAGCTAGCTGGTGCCAAGTGCCATACTTCTTGGAGCTTCCTTCGTCCATAAGCTAGCCGCCTTTAAGCTAGTTGGTGCCAAGTGAAGCATCCTTTGAGCAAGGAGCTTCAAAAGGCTAGCTACTCTTAGAGCAAGGTGCTCCAAAGGGGTATCGGATCTAGCAAGTAGCTGGAACTTCGCCGGAGTTTTGATCGGAAAAAGTTCTACTCGGTGCTTGGCCGGGCGCTTGTCTAGGATGCGCTCGGGCGCCTGTTTTGGATGCGTACGGGCGCCTGCTTCAGATGCGCTCGGGCGCCTGTTTCGGATGCGCTCGGGCGCCTGCTTCGGATGCGCTCGACATTCTTCGGTCATGAACCTCAGAGTGCTTGTGAGCGCACAGCAGTGATGCCCGGCACTGTTCTGGGGCGCACCCTTCTTCTTCGGTACTGGCACCCGGGCTAAAGCCGAGTCTGCTCGAGTACCGACCTGGGACGCGACCTGGTATTTCTCGATCGCGGTCCGGTACTGGAGCACGGTCACGCCCGGGGTTTCTCAGGCGCCGACTGGGTTTCCTCGATCCTTGACTGACCCGATTGACTTGCAATTCATTTCTAGCATAAAACTCGTCTTTTAAGCTGGTTTCTTCCCTAAACCTCAACATGGCCTGTAGAGCAAAATGGGACTAACAAGTGAATGATGTTAAGACAAATTGTCTAATTTGGTGGGTTTAACTGCTTCAACGAGTCATATAAATATGCCCCATCAACCACCTCAGTTGGAATTCCCGGTTGAAGACCTTTCAGACAGTGAAGATGAAGAACTCACGCAGGAGTCTCTGGCTGAGACATATAAAGATCTGTATGAGAAATGGCTGATACTGATCAAGGTCAAGAAGAAGCTGAATGACACAGTAGCAAGCGTCACTATAGAAAAGGACAAGGTCTGGCAGAAGGTCGAGATACTGCTTACACAGAAGGTGGAACTCGAAGGCATAGTAGACTCACAGAACACTCAACTGGCTGAAATGAAATAAGAAAGATTGTGTCTTCTTGCAAAGAGAACAGAGCTCCTGGGGTCTCTTCACTGAAAGTCGACATGGAAAGGGACCATGACACTCATCCTGTAGGCATGGCGGGTCTTAGAAAAACCATCACAGATCTGAAGCGCAAGGAGGTGTTCCAACTAAGGAGGATAGAACAGCTGGAACTTCAGCTAGAATCTGAGAAGATGGATCACTCAGACACTGAGAAGGAGCTCAATCACCTCAAACAGTCGGTAAGGATGCTAAACTCTGGCACTAAAGACTTAAATGATATTCTCAGATCTCAGAGGATGGAGTCTGGACATTGTGGGCGGGGGTTTACGGAAGAAGGCACTTCAAAAGGCACTACCCTCTTTAAAGCACAACAGGTGACGGAACAGCGGTCTGAACAGAAGGTGAAACAATCCAGAGGAAAGAACCTAGCTGATCACAGGAAGTCTCCTAGCACACCAACTGGTGGAAAGACTCGTGGAACACGCGTCCAACGCCGTGATTCCTCACCAGTAAAGCAAAGGAGAGAGTGGCGCACTTGCTGGTACTGCAACCAGATGGGACACATCAAACTGAAGTGTCGCCTGTTTCTTATTGAACGACGTGCTTTCCAACAACAGACCATACCGCGATCGAAACAAGTCTGGGTTCAAAAGGAAGACCAAACCGTTTGCATGGTGGCCTGCTACCCCTCAAGCTACACAGCGCAAGATAGTTGGCACTTCGACAGCGGATGCTCCGCCCACATGAAAGGTAACTCTCAGTATCTTACCCATATTAGACCTGTTGAGCAGATGTGGTTTGTCACCTTCGGGGATGGTGGAAAGGGTCAGGTGATCGGCTGTGGGACATTGATGGTTTCGGATCTCCCTGCACTCAAGAACACCCTCCTTGTCAAAGGACTGACAAGGAATCTTATCAGCATCAGTCAATTGTGCGACGATGGACATTATGTGTCATTCTCTAGCTACTCATGTCTTGTCCTAGACGAGAATGGCGATACACTGATGAAAGGAAGAAGGGATGCCAACAATTGCTACACCATTGGGATGGGTCTGATGGGATCGATGAACGACGAGAAACATGCCAAGCAACCGGTTGCTCGTGCCTGTGCAAACGCCCAACATAGATTCCTGCGAGGGGGAGTGGATTGGAGATGCGCACAAATCCATGTTGACAACTGTCCCAAGAAACTGTTGAATCAGAAGGTGTCACAGTTACAGACGGAGTTCGTACTATGCCCACAGAAATATGCCTGGAGCCGAATAAGAAAATATGAATATGAAGGGCACCAGAAGATGATAACTCTGAGGCATACCAAGACCTTTGTCAACCCCCATGGCAGGTTACGGAGTGGAACACCCAGATCCCCAGTGGGTCTATGTGGTGTCAACCACTGAATGCATCAGACGGTGGTCAGTCAAAGTCGAATCTCCAGCTGAACAGTTGGACTGACCACCTAAGGAAGGGAGCTGGAACAGAAGGCACAGCGCGTGAAGACCAATATTTTTTTGAATATTCTCAAAGATCTTTCATGCCGTTATTTGAAAACGGGGGCTGACTATTTTGGGAAGTTGAAAAGGCCGGAGGATATTTTTTGAAACACAAAACAGTTGAATGTGTTCAATTGCTTACTCACTCTCGTCAAAACCCTAAAACTGCAAAAACTCTCTCAACCGCTCTTTCTCCAAACGGCGATGGTAAACACAAGGAAGTCTTCGAAGTCCGGCGTCAAATCCGCTGAGAAGAAGAACAAGCAGTCCTCAAAGGCTCTGGCGGCGAAACCCCAAATTCCGAAAGCAAAAGCTCCGAAGGTGAAAAAGGCGTCGCCTTTACGATCCGACAATGAATCTTTGGCCGAAGAAAAGAAGATTGCCGGAGGAGGAACCGCTGAAATCCCTCAGCCAGTCGCGATGGATTCATCAATCGACGGTGGTACGAGTCTTGTTCTTCCCCAATTTAAGGTATTCTAAGAATCTCAGACAGTTTCTGCAAACATTCCTGTTGGTAAAAAGATTGTGGTGAACGAAGCTATGAGTGTGGATGGTGAAGCCAGTAGGGCTGTTAGTGGGGAAGCCAGTAGGGCTGCTATTGGAGATGATGCCAGTAGAGTAGTTATTGAAAATAAATCTGTCGAGAATGTGGAAGATGAGGTACCCAGCAAGGTGGCTGGAGGGTCAGCAACATGGAGGGAGAAAATCCATGCTTCTGGGTATATTCGTCCGGGAGGTCTACGAAGGAAGAAGGGGACTCGCCGAGTTGTTTCTCCAAGACAATGTCTGGCCAAGATCAGTTCAATCAGAGGAAAGCTCATAGCAATGTCTGATGAGGAGACAGAGAAACTTCTTGAGGCCTCCGGAAAGAGGAAGCTAGTGATTAATGAGGAATCTGACGATGGCTCGGACAAGAAGATTGGAGGTTCAGAAGGTGAACCAATCAGTAAGCAAGAGGAGATTGTGTTCGAGATGGTTCATCCACCAGAGAATCTTGAGGTGTTGAAGGAATCTTCTATAGAAGAATCTGATCCTACAGAAAAGGATGAAGAGTTGCAGAAGATGTTCAAAGACATTGATGATGTCATGGAAGATTTGGAAAAAGAGAAGGATCGGGGAATGGCAAGTTCAGAGGAAGTTCAGCATGCCCA
Organism: Rhodiola kirilowii; assembly: GCA_033675215.1. Taxonomy (NCBI): domain Eukaryota; kingdom Viridiplantae; phylum Streptophyta; class Magnoliopsida; order Saxifragales; family Crassulaceae; genus Rhodiola; species Rhodiola kirilowii. Next base: position 41,397,023 of record CM066199.1, read on the forward strand.
GAGTGTTGGGGCAGAAGGGTCTGTTGCCGAGAAAGTTGCAAGTGTTCCAACTGTCGAACCAAGTGTTCAGACTGAAGCTGAAACTGCACCAGCTCCAGAGGAAGTTATGGCTAAGGAGACAGTGGTTGTACCAGCAGTCATTCAAGGTGATCTTCGTAATGATCATATGGAGGAGGATGGTACATCAGTTCGTGGGGTTTCTGCGAAGCCAGCCTCAAAGGAAGTTACTCTTTCGGAAGATGACCAGGACCTTGTCCCTCTTGTCAATCTCAAAAGGACAAAAAAGGAAAAGAAGAAGGTAGATTTTGCAAAGTCTACAATGGGATCAGTTCAGAACATTGCTGAGGTCAGCATTGGTGCAGGGGGAGTTGGCTCTACCAAGAAAAGGAAGCGCGATGCTGCTGTTCCCGTGTCTGAAGATGCTGGGAGATGCGAAGTCCCCGCCCCTGAGTCTGAGACTGTTCCAGTGGGTAAGGTCAAGAAAGGAGTGTGGTTCGTTAATAAAGACGCTGCGTTGAAATGGAGTTGTGTGCTGAAAAGGAAAATCAGTCCTGAGAGGTTGCTAGATGAGTCCCGATACAAGGGAAAGGAAGTGAATGAGGTGCTCAAGGAATCTGATCTGTTCTGGACGTTGGACAGATGCAAGCCGTTCAACGAGCAATTGGTGCGTGAAGCCATGGTAAACCTTCCTCCTGGGTTTGGGGTCATTGGAGAAGCAGATTATGGGGTCTTCTATGTTAGAGGAAGAAGGATCAAGATTGATCCTGAGCTGATCAATGTATACTTTTCCATGGACGACCTAGCTGTTGATGAAGAGGAATCAAGCTTTGAGAAGATAGTGAGCACCATCACTGCAGGCTCTGTTCGGTGGAGGCCTGAGTCAGTTGTGCATACAGCGGATCTGTCTACGTTCTATTCGATGCTGTTTCTCATTGCTATTTTCAACTGGAGGCCATCTACTCATCGGTCTACTGTCAATAAGGACATGGCCCAACTGATTTATCAGATAGGGAATAAGCTAAAGTTCAACCTGGGTAGAGTGATGTTCAAACAGATTGCTGAACATGCCACTTCGAAGAGAACTCTACACCAGATTTGCTTCCCGTTTCTGATATATGAGCTAATCATCCATCAAGCTCCAGATTTGAAGGCCTCGCACGACCATCTCACAAAGGCACCCAGCAAGTTCATCGTTGACCACAAGTTGTTTAAAAGGCGTCACGTGAACAATCTCAAGGAGGGGAACCAGAAAGGAAAGGGTGTTGCGGAGTCGAGTCGAGGGGGAGCCAGGATGGGCCGGGATGAGAGGAGTTAGCTACTCAACGACCTGAATGTCATCATCGAAGTGGACAAGGAGCAACGCAAGTGCATCAACAAGCTCGCTCGTGCCCTCAGCTACCCAAGTGAGGATGAATATGATGATGCTGATTCTGAGGATACCACTGATGATGGGTCGTCTGCATGAAGGTCCTCCGAAAAACTATCTCCCTGAACTATTTGTTTAAACTTTCGTACTATGTGCTTGTTCTGGCACTGTTTTGATTGGCTGTTCGAACTCGGATTGCACCCCTTGCCAGTTTGTGGCAAAAAGGGGGAGTATTTTGGAGGAGACAATTTTTGTTTCCCTCAAAGTTGTCTATTGTCTAGATAGTTAGATAGACTTAGTTATCTAGTAGATCTGGTTTTGCCAAAATGCCAAGGGGGAGATTGATGTTCCCTTGAGTGGCATGTATTTGGCAAAACGTAGCTTAGACAGTTCGAGCAGGAGTTCAGGGGAAGTTCGAACATATCCTAGTACTCATGATCAGCGTGGAACTGAGGCAAGGATTTTTTCCGGAAGGATATTGGACAGCGAAGATATCGCCAAGTTAAGTCAGCCAGCGACTTATTCGAGCATGAGATATTCGAATGAATATCTACATTGAAGATGGCGTTGCTTACTTGGGCAAGAAGACTTCGTATATTCTTCCAACCGATTTGAGAAAGATATACATCAAATATCTAGGAATATTTCCTAAATATTTGATGGGATTATCTTGTGCAAATTAGGGTTTCGTCCAAAGCATATAAATACAATGCTAGGGCGCCCTTATTCTGCATCGCTTTCAAGATCAAACATACACGAGTATACATTATCGATTGAGATGGAAGAAAGCGACGGCTGTGTTTCCCCACTGAAACTCATCGGTGCAAGAGCAGTCTTATCAAGTGCAACTGAGACTACCTAGAAGCGATCAAACTGCCGCACACAACAAAGGTGAACAAGCTTTCGAGAGAAAGCATCCGAGCTTCAGGAGAAGGTCGAGAACGTTCGGACTGCAGGTTCGGACAAAGGGGATCGAGGTTAACCGCTGTAAACCTCGGTTGCAAATCTAAGAGACGTAGTGTTAGAGGCTAGGCGATTACAAGGTGTAAGCGTAAGTCCACTTGTAGCTCTAACTTGTAATAAAGATTAGCTGTCCCTTCTAGGGTGTGGGAAACCCTCAAGAGTAGGCGTGGCTGAACTGGGTTATCATTCTGTGCGTCCTTGTACTTTCGTTCTATTGTCTGAACTGTTGTGATACGAGTTCAAGGTCAGTCGCAGCTGTACCTTGAACTGTCTACTGAACTGTTGTGAAAAGAGTGCAAGGTCTGTCGCAACTGTATCTTGGACACAAGCTTGAACAGGGGATATAACTTCAATTGGTATCAGAGCAGACACTCGACACACTGAGTGGGATCCTGAACTGTTCAAGATGACTCAGAAGGAAGGATAAAGCATCACCAGACCCCCGCAACTCGAAGGATCGAACTATGCCACCTGGAAGCCCATGATGAGATCCTTTCTGAAATCCCTAGATGAAAAAGCGTGGAAGGCTATTCTGAAAGGTTGGACGGAACCCATGATGAACAATCTCACTGGAGAACCGATCCTGAAACCGGAAGCATTGTGGACAGAAGAGGAGGTTAAAGCATCTATGGGAAACTCAAAGGCTATGAACGCAATTTTTTTGGCCGTATATGAAAACGTCATGAAGCTAATCATCAACTGTGAAGTGGCCAAGGAAGCATGCGACATCCTCCAAATAGCCTTTGAAGGCACAGACAAAGTTCGCAACTCTCGCATGCAGGCTGTCACAACCAGGTTTGAAGAGATGAAGATGAATGAAAGTGAAACTATCACTAAGTACAACACCAGAGTTCTGGAACTGGCTAACGAGGCTTCTGCTCTAGGGAAACCCATCGATGAAGAAAGGTTGGCCAGTAAAGTCTTAAGATCACTCCCTCCGAGATTTGCGATGAAGGTCACGGCCATAGAGGAAATGCACGACATCGCCAAACTAAAACTGGACGAGCTGATGGGTTCTCTCAGAACCTACGAGATCAATCATGATTTTCAACCTGGAGAAGTGAAGGGAATCACCCTAAAAGCGGACATGTCTGACGACAAACTGGATGGTGGCTGCACTATTGAACAACTGGCTATGATGGCTCAGAATTTTGGCAGAATGGTGCGGAAAATCAACAGACGTGGACCAGAACAGGGCCAGCCTTCATCAAATAGCTTCCAAAACTGAAAAACCGACAGGTCAAGATCCAGAGACATGACACAAGACTCTTCTGACAAAGGAAAGGAAGAAATTTAGTGCCATTAATGCAAGGGGTTCGGACATATTGCCTCCCAATGTGCGAATACCCTCATGAAGAAGAAGGCAATGGTCGCTAGCTTCAGCGATAGTGAGTCAGACGAAGAAAAAGGTGAAACCACTAATTTTGTGGCTTTTTTTACTACTCGTGGAGATTGCAGCAATTCCAGTGAAGGAGTACCACCTCAGTTGGAACTCCCGGTTGAAGACCTCTCAGACAATGACGATGAAGAACTCACGCAGGAGTATCTGGCTGAGACATATAAAGATCTGTATGAGAAATGGCTGATACTGATCAAGGTCAACAAGAAGCTGAATGACACAGTAGCAAGCGTCACTATAGAAAAGGACAAGGTCTGGCAGGAGGTCGAGATACTGCTTACACAGAAGGTGGAACTCGAAGGCACAGTAGACTCACAGAACACTCAACTGGCTAAAATGAAACAAGAAAGATTGTGTCTTCTTGCTCAGAGAACAGAGCTCCTGGGTACTGTCTCTTCACTGAAAGTCGACATGGAAAGGGACCGTGACACTCATCCTGTAGGCATGGAGGGTCTTAGAAAAACCATCACAGATTTGAAGCGCAAGGAGGTGTTCCAACTAAGGAGGATAGAACTGCAGGAACTTCAGCTAGAATCTGAGAAGATGGATCACTCAGACACTGAGAAGGAGCTCAATCACCTCAAACATTCGATAAGGATGCTAAACTCTGGCACTAAAGACTTAAATGATATTCTCAGATATCAGAGGATGGAGTCAGGACATCGTGGGCTGGGGTTTACGGAAGAAGGCACTTCAAAAGGCACTACCCTCGTTAAAGCACAACAGGTGACGGAACAGCGGTCTGAACAGAAGGTGAAACAGTCCAGAGGAAAGAACCTAGCTGATCACAGGAAGTCTCCTAGCACACCAAATGGTGGAAAGACTCGTGGAACACCCGTCCAACGCCGTGATTCCTCACCAGTAAAGAAAAGGAGAGAGTGGCGCACTTGCTGGTACTGCAACCAGATGGGACACATCAAACTGAAGTGTCGCCTGTTTCTTGCTGAACGACGTGCTTTCCAACAACGGACCATACCGCGACCGAAACAAGTCTGGGTTCAAAAGGCAGACCAAACCGTTTGCATGGTGGCTTGCTACCCCTCAAGCTACATAGCGCAAGATAGTTGGCACTTCGACAGCGGATGCTCCGCCCACATGACAGGTAACTCTCAGTATCTTACCCATATTAGACCTGTTGAGCAGATGTGGTTTGTCACCTTCGGGGATGGTGGAAAGGGTCAGGTGATCGGCTGTGGGACATTGATGGTTCCGGATATCCCTGCACTCAAGAACACCCTCCTTGTTTAAGGACTGACAAGGAATCTTATCAGCATAAGTTAACTGTGCGACGATGGACATTATGTGTCATTCTCTAGCTACTCATGTCTTGTCCTAGACGAGAATGGCGATACACTGATGAAAGGAAAATGGGATGCCAACAATTGCTACACCATTGGGATGGGTCTGATGGGATCGATGAACGACGAGATCCATGGAAAGCAACCGGTTGCTCGTGCCTGTGCAAACGCCCAACATAGATTCCTGCGAGGGGGAGTAGATTGGAGATGCGCACAAATCCATGTTGACAACTGTCCCAAGAAACTGTTGAATCAGAAGGTGTCATAGTTACGGACAGAGTTCGTACTATGCCCACAGAAATATGCCTGGAGCCGAATAAGAAAATATGAATATGAAGGGCACCAGAAGATGATAACTATGAGGCATACCAAGACCTTTGTCAACCCCCATGGCAGGTTACGGAGTGGAACACCCAGATCCCCAGTGGGTCTACGTGGTGTCAACCACTGAATGCATCAGACGGTGGTCAGTCAAAGTCGAATCTCCAGCTAAACAGTTGGACTGACCATCTAAGGAAGGGAGCTGGAACAGAAGGCACAGCGCGTGAAGACCAATATTTTTTTGAATATTCTCAAAGATCTTTCATGCCATTATTTAAAAACGGGGGCTGACTATTTTGGGAAGTTGAAAAGGTCGGAGGATATTTTTTGAAACACAAAACAGTTGAGTGTGTTCAATTGCTTACTCACTCTCGTCAAAACCCTAGAACTGCAAAAACTCTCTCAACCGCTCTTTCTCCAAACGGCGATGGTAAACACAAGGAAGTCTTTGAAGTCCGATGTCAAATCCGCTGAGAAGAAGAACATGCAGTCCTCAAAGGCTCTGGCGGTGAAACCTCAAATTTTGAAAGCAAAAGCTCCAAAGGTGAAAAAGGCGTCGCCTTTACGATCCGACACCGAATCTTTGGCCGAAGCAAAGAAGATTACCAGAGGAGGAACCACTGAAATCCCTTAGCCAGTCGCGGTGGATTCATCAATTGATGGTGGTACGAGTCTTGTTCTTCCCCAATCTAAGGTATTCTCAGAATCTCAGACAGTTTCTGCAAACATTCCTGTTGGAAAAAGATTGTGGTGAACGAAGCTGTGTGTGGATGGTGAAGCCAGTAGGGCTGTTAGTGGGGAAGCCAGTAGGGCTGCTATTGGAGATGATGCCAGTAGAGTAGTTATTGAAAATAAATCTGTCGAGAATGTGGAAGATGAGGTACCCAGCAAGGTGGCTGGAGGGTCAGCAACATGGAGGGAGAAAATCCATGCTTCTGGGTATATTCGTCCGGGAGGTTTACGAAGGAAGAAGGGGACTCGCCGAGTTGTTTCTCCAAGACAATGTCTGCCCAAGATAAGTTCAATCAGAGGAAAGCTCATAGCAATGTCTGATGAGGAGACAACGAAACTTCTTGAGGCCTCCGGAAAGAGGAAGCTAGTGATTAATGAGGAATCTGACGATGGCTCGGACAAGAAGATTGGAGGTTCAGAAGGTGAACCAATCAGTAAGCAAGATGAGATTGTGTCCGAGATGGTTCATCCACCAGAGAATCTTGAGGTGTTGAAGGAAGCTTCTATGGAAGAATCTGATCCTACAGAAAAGGATGAAGAGTTGCAGAACATGTTCGAAGACATTGATGATGTCATGGAAGATTTGGAAAAAGAGAAGGATCGAGGAATGGCAAGTTCAGAGGAAGTTCATCATGCCCAGAGTGTTGGGGCAGAAGGGTCTGTTGCCGAGAAAGTTGCAAGTGTTCCAACTGTCGAACCAAGTGTTCAGACTGAAGCTGAAACTGCACCAGCTCCAGAGGAAGTTATGGCTAAGGAGACAGTGGTTGTACCAGCAGTCATTCAAGGCGATCTTCGTAATGATCATATGGAGGAGGATGGTACATCAGTTCGTGGGGTTTCTGCGAAGCCAGTGTCAAAGGAAGTTACTCTTTCGGAAGATGACCAGGACCTTGTCCCTCTTGTCTATCTCAAACGGACAAAGAAGGAAAAGAAGAAGGTAGATTTTGCAAAGTCTACAAAGGGATCAGTTCAGAACATTGCTGAGGTCAGCATTGGTGCAGGGGGAGTTGGCTCTTCCAAGAAAAGGAAGCGCGATGCTGCATTTCCCGTCTCTGAAGATGCTAGGAGATGCAAAGTCCCAGCCCCTGAGTCTGAGACTGTTCTAGTGGGTAAGGTCAAGAAAGGAGTGTGGTTCGTTAATAAAGACGATGCGTTGAAATGGGGTTGTGTGCTGAAAAGGAAAATCATTCCTGAGAGGTTGCTAGATGAGTCCCGATACAAGGGAAAGGAAGGGATTGAGGTGCTCAAGGAATCTGATCTGTTCTGGACGTTGGACAGATGCAAGCCGTTCAACGAGCAATTGGTGCGTGAAGCCATGGTAAACCTTCCTCCTGGGTTTGGGGTCATTGGAGAAGCAGATTATGGTGTCTTCTATGTTAGAGGAAGAAGGATCAAGATTGATCCTGAGCTGATCAATGTATACTTTTCCATGGACGACCATCTGTTGATGAAGAGGAATCAAGCTTTGAGAAGATAGTGAGCACCATCACTGCAGGCTCTGTTCGGTGGAGGCCTGAGTCAGTTGTGCATACAGCGGATCTGTCTACGTTCTATTCGATGCTATTTTTCATTGCTGTTTTCAACTGGAGGCCGTCTACTCATCGGTCTATTGTCAATAAGGACATGGCCCAACTGATTTATCAGGTAGGGAATAAGCTGAAGTTCAACCTGGGTAGAGTGATGTTCAAACAGATTGCTGAACATGCCACTTTGAAGAGAACTCTGCACCAGATTTGCTTCCCGTCTCTGATATATGAGCTGATCATCCATCAAGCTCTAGATTTGAAGGCCTCGCCTGACCATCTCACAAAGGCACCCAGCAAGTTCATCGTTGACCACAAGTTGTTTAAAGGGCGTCACGTGAACTATCTCAAGGAGGGGAACCAGAAAGGAAAGGGTGTTGCGGAGTCGAGTCGAGGGGGAGCCAGGATGGGCCGGGATGAGAGGAGTCTGCTACTCAACGACCTGAATGTCATCATCGAAGTGGACAAGGAGCAACGCAAGTGCATCAACAAGCTCGCTCGTGCCCTCAGCTACCCAAGTGAGGATGAATATGATGATGCTGATTCTGAGGATACCACTGATGATGGGTCGTCTGCATGAAGGTCCTCCGAAAACCTATCTCCCTGAACTATTTGTTTAAACTTTTGTACTATGTGCTTGTTCTGGCACTGTTTTAATTGGCTGTTCGAACTCGGATTGCACCCCTTGCCAGTTTGTGGCAAAAAGGGGGAGTATTTTGGAGGAGACAATTTTTGTTTCCCTCAAAGTTGTCTATTGTCTAGATAGTTAGATAGACATAGTTATCTAGTAGATCTGGTTTTGCCAAAATGACAAGGGGGAGATTGATGTTCCCTTGAGTGGCATGTATTTGGCAAAACGTAGCTTAGACAGTTCGAGCAGGAGTTCAGGGGGAGTTCGAACATATCCTAGTACTCATGATCAGCGTGGAACAGACGCAAGGATATTTTCCAGAAGGATATTGGACAGCGAAGATATCGCCAAGTTAAGTCGGCCAGCGACTTATTCGAGAATGAGATATTCGAATGAATATCTACATTGAAGACGGCGTTGCTTACTTGGGCAAGAAGACTTCGTATATTCTTCCAACCGATTTGAAAAAGATATACATCAAATATCTAGGAATATTTCCTAAATATTTGATGGGATTATCTTGTGCAAATTAGGGTTTCGTCCAAAGCATATAAATACAATGCTAGGGCGCCCTTATTCTGCATCGCTTTTAAGATCAAACATACACGAGTATACACTATCGATTGAGAAGGAAGAAAGCGACGGCCGGCTGTGTTTCCCCACTGGAAACTCATCAGTGCAAGAGCAGTCTTATCAAGTGCAACTGAGACTGCCTGGAAGCGATCAAACTGCCGCACACAACAAAGGTGAACAAGCTTTCGAGAGAAAGCATCCGAGCTTCAGGAGAAGGTCGAGAACGTTCGGACTACAGGTTCGGACAAAGGGGATCGAGGTTAACTGCTATAAACCTCGGTTGCAAATCTGAGAGACGTGTTAGAGGCTGGGCGATTACAAGGTGTAAGCGTAAGTCCACTTGTAGCTCTAACTCGTAATAAAGATTTGTTGTCCCTTCTAGGGTGTGGGAAACCCCCCAGAGTAGGCGTGGCCGAACTGGGTTATCATTCTGTGCGTCCTTCTACTTTCGTTCTGTTTTCTGAACTGTTGTGATACGAGTTCAAGGTCTGTCGCAACTGTACCTTGAACTGTCTACTGAACTGTTGTGAAAAGAGTGCAAGGTCTGTCGCAACTGTATCTTGGACACAAGCTTGAACATGGGATATAATTTCATAGAGTTCTCATAGATGTAGCATGATCAGCGATCTGTTTAAACATAACTCTGCCCAGGTTGAACTTCAGCTTATTCCCTATCTGATAAATTAGTTGAGCCATATCCCGATTGACCATTGAACGGTTAGTTGAGGGTCTCCAGTTGAACACCGCAATGAAGAATAACATGGAATAGAACGTGGACAGATCAGCCGTATGCACCACAGTGCCAGGCTTCCCCCGAACTGAGCCTGCTGTGATGGTCTCTATCACCCTTTCAAAGTCTGATTCTTCTTCATCAGCAACTGGGTCATCCATGGAGAAGTAAACATTGATGAGCTCAGGGTCAAGCTTGATCTGCCTTCCTCTGACAAAGAAGACACCATACTCTACTTCTCCAATGACTCCAAACCGAAGGGGAAGGTTTGCCATAGCCTCAAGAACCAGCTGTTCGTCGAAGGGTTTGCATCTGTCCAACATCCAGAACAGATCAGATTGTTTCATCACTTCAATTACCTCCTTCCCTTTATAACTAGACTCCTCCAGCAGCTTCTCAGGGATGATCTTCCTTTTCAGCACACAACTCCATTTTCTAGCAGTATCACGATTGACAAACCAAACTCCTTTATTGACCACACCAACTGGAACAGTATCAGACTCAGGGGGTGGGACTTCGCATCTCCCAACATCCTCAAAGACAGGAATCACAGCATCACGCTTCCTTTTCTTAGCTGGAGCAGCTCCCCCTACCACGATGCCCACCTCAGCATCATTTTGAACTGACCCCTTTGTAGATTTATCAAAAGCCTCCTTCTTCTTTCCCTTATCCTTCTTTGTCTTTTTGAGATTGACAAGTGGAACAAGGTCTTGGTCATCATCTGAAGGAGTATTCTTCTTTGAAACTGGCTCAGTAGCATCCTCACGAACGGATGCACCATCTTCCTGCACACTTTAAGCAATAACTGGGACGACCACTGTTTCCTCAACAGCAACTGCCACTGGAACACTGACCGACTCAACTTCAGTTTGAACACTTGCCTCTTTCACTACATCAAACACTTCTACCCCAACACCTTGGGCACGAAGTGAGTATTCTGAACTTTCCACTACCAGATCCTTCTCCTTTTCCAAATCTTTCATGACATCATCAATGTCTTTGAACATTCTTTCCAACTCTTCATCCTTTTTGTAGGATCAGATTCTTCTATTATGGCTTCCTTCAACACATCAGTCTTCTCTGATGGATTAACCTCCTTTGACACAGACTCAACATGCTTACTGATTTGTTCACCCTCTGATCCTCCAAGCTTCTTATCAGAGCCATCGTCAGAAGCCTCATTAATTACTAACTTCCTCTTTCCTGAGGAATCAAGAAACTTCTCTGTCTCCTCATCAGACATTGCAATGAGCTTCCCTCTGATTGAGCTGATCTTGGCCAGACACTGTCTTGAGGAGACCACTCGGCGAGTCCCCTTCTTTCTCCGTAGACCTCCCGGACGAATATACCCAGAAGCATGGATTTTCTCCCTCCATACTCCTGATACACCACCGCTTTTAGACATAGAGATGTTGGGCTCTCCTTCATTCATGGAAACAACACCTTCTTCACAGACAACAGCCCTACTGGCTTCACCACCAATCACAGCCCTACTGGCTTCACCACAAACAGCAGACTTACCATCCTTCTCAACACCCATATTCACATCTTTCTTCAGCACAAAATTTTCAACAATCAGAATATTTGAAGAATCTGAAAGAACAGTTGGAAATACCTCAGATTGGGAACGGACTTGTGTCGAACCAACATCGGACGAGTCCACCGCGGTCGAATGAGGAAGTTCAACGGCTGTTCCTCCACCATTCTTCTTGGCTTCGGTCAATGCTTCAGTGTCTGAGTGTAAAGGAGACACCTTTTTTACCTTCGACACTTTCGATTTCGGGATTCGGGGTTTCGCCGTCAGTGCCTTCGAAGATGGCATGCTCTTTTTCTCGGTGGACGAGACGCCTGATTGAACAGGCTGTCGTCGTACCTTTGCAAAAACAATTTATAATTTCCTCGCGATGAACTGTGGGTTAGCACAATGGCAAGCAAGGGTCGAACCCAAGGGAGCTAGATAGCTACTACTTTGTTCTGTAATGGAGAAAGACAAGAAACTAATGTGAGAGTAAAGGTTAGTGAACAAAAGCAAGGCACGAAAATAATAGGGGGTTTTATCAATCAGAGAAGATATCCAGGTTAGGGTTTTATTCAATTGTGACTACGTTTATCCTTGATTTCTAAATGTTTATTCTTGCTTCTTAAGGTTACTCCTGGTCTGGTTATAACCGTTTTAATTCTAGCAAACCTAATACTCCTGGTCTGGTTATATTAGGTTTCGTGCAACTACTTATTCTAACTGGGTCGGTATCAAATAAGCAGTGAATGGATAGTAAGAATCACTAGGTTAAGTTGTACCCTTTCGGATCTCCCCTTAACCTAATAATTCAAACTGATAATTTGCACAAGAACTAAATAGAATGCAATAATAATAAGTAAGATCAGAATCTCAAAACAATAGTCACAATTATTTAACCCTAACCTGAATAATCGGATTAGTTACACATAGCCATGGAATAACAATACAATAAATAAAAGGAAACGAGGATTCTCACTAAAACCGAATGAAGAACAAGCTGGCCGTGCAAGGCTGAGAAGTGGCGGAAGCAAGGAGGAGTAAGGAATGAAGACCGGCTGTGCAAGGAGGAGCTCACGACGGCTGATGGAGGAGATGGGCGGCGGACCAAGTTAGGTCTAGGGCACACGGCTAAGTGATGAATGGGATGGATTATGCCTTGCATTGCACCTCCTTATATAGGGATTTGAAAACCCTAAATCTTTGCTTGATGAGCAAGCTACTTGATCTTCTTGAAAACCTTAATATCACATGTAAATTGGGCCGGCTGCTGGATTTAGGGCTTGGACTTTCTTTTTCCGAAGTTACTGTTCACGGCCCGAAATCACTATTCACGCCAGAATCACTGTTCACGCCGGAATCACTGTTCACGCCGGAATCACTGTTCATGTCGGAGTTACTGTTCACGAGCAGAAAAATACTGTTCACGACGCTCCTCTGGCCTTGATCTTCAATTGCGATGTTTTGGGCATGAAATGCCGTCTTTTAAGCGCGATTCCTCCTAGAGCTTCCAAATCACCTGAAATGCAAAATAACACTAAAAAGTAAATGTTCGCATAATAAAGTGCTGGAATTGGTGGGATTTGATGACTCGATGAGTCGTATAAATACGGCTCATCAAACCACCCCACACTTAAACTTGTTCGTCCCGAACAAGAACTATGTCATAAGAGGAATGAATAATGTAAACACCACAATGCTTTGGTCATCCTAGACGTGCTACATGGACATGAATCGATTACTCTAGATCTCGCCTGTTATGCATGCTTGCTACTAATATCTTTGTGCGAAAACATGGGTTAAAGATACGTGTTACCTTTGGGTCGAGATGCAAATCAATTCGGATGTATCTGGAGATAGCCCTGTTTAGACCCATGAACCCTCATTCTCGGACTCGAACTCGCTGCTATATGGTTATGTCTCGCTGCTTTTTCTTGCACGTGATAGATTCGGGCTCAAGTACTGGAGTGCTTTTCGGCCAGCTATAGCGTCATCTGATTTGGCATTCTCGATGACGCTTTTCACATGTGGGACGTGTGGACTATCACAATGGTGGTGGAATTTTTCTTTGTGGTGCGGATTGTGACTTGCTCAAACCTACTCGCTCTCACTCATCATCGTCCTTTTGACTCGGGTCAAGCCAAGGGTCGCTTGTCTATTTTCCCGGCTACTTGGACTAGAGTTTGGACGGTGTGAAGTATTCCCGTCCCAACCAACCGCAAAGGTGCCGCAGTGGCGGAGCAGACTCGTACTATGTTGCCTCGAAGTGCTAGCCTCCACAAGCTCCACATAACCATATATCCTGAGTCCGGTCTTTGAATGATCTGTCAAGTCTCTCTAGGGCATTGCTATCAACTCCACATCCCTGTTTATCTCAACTAACAAAGGCTCGCAAAATTTTAAGATCACATGTTAGTCGCACAAATCAATTTTCACCAAAGACATGCATGTAATCGGCTCTATCTATTTCACCTAATCATTATCCAATACTGCAAGTCTAGGAAATAGTGAAGTATCATGTACAAAAATTTTAAAATTGACCCGAAACTTGCTGACTCTGTGCAGGGTGCAGTGAATAAACGTGCTGACTTACTGACTGACTCTCCCACCCCACACTTTTGAAATGAGCCGTGTCCTCACGGCACGACTCAAATCTAGACTCACAATGCATGCAATAAAAGGGAAATAAGAAGAGAGTAAAGTTGGACAGGCACGTCCCTCGTGCGATGCGTGACGATCAGAAACAACTGATTATTCTCCTATGAGTCCTCGAAGAGCACCATTGGAGCTTGTATCGCAACGTGAGTTCGTCACACAATGAAAGGTCTGCGTCAATGACATTAAGATGAATAAAAGATTCCCAGGAGGTTGGAGGAGTCACAACGGTCTCACTTAAAACCCAACCTCCTTAGACCCGTAAGTCTTTGTGACAGAATATTTAAACGCTCATGTTTCTCGACGCAACTTATTCAGGGTGTGAACTACTCACGTTGGATACAGTCTTATGCTAACATCTCTGATATGTTCGCCTCTGTCCCTGCATGAAAACCATCTTTTCTCCCGAGTACAATGTGATGATAAGACTCAAACAAACATAAACATAGCAAGTAACTAAACTGAAATGCAAACTGTGCAGGGCTGCCTCCCTGCGAGCGCCTTTGTTTAACGTCGTTGGCTCGACAGTACCTCTTTAGGAATCACAAGTTAGGATCCCAACGCTGCTCCAAATTAAACTTCTGTACTCCCTTGTGAAGCTTATAGCCTTCATCGAATGGTGCTCTCTTGTCTCTCCATCCTGGTTTCAACTCAAACGTGCCAAGCCTTGGTCGTTTCATCATGTATGAGTGGTCGGCATGGAAGTTTGGTTTCTTGCCATCAGGAGACATCCAGCATGTTCTCCTGTCAACCTTCGTCTTTGTAGTAGATATGAATTGTCTTCCAAGAACAAGTGCTGGAGGATCTTTATCTCTAACATCTCCTATCTGCAAAACATAAGAGTCTACAGAAACGACAAGATCTCCAACATGGAGTGTTAGATTTTTAAAGAAATTGTTAGAATGAACATGTGATGTATTCCCTAACTCTACCAATAGTTTAGGAAACTTCAATGGTCCTAGGCTCAGCAAACGGTATGGAGAATATGGCATGGTATTACTATCAGCACCCAAATCGATTAAACAGTTGTGTATGAGGGTCTTACCAACACCACGGGTGACTATCAAGGTTTCTGAGGTCTTACACTTTTCAGGGGGCTCCTCTTGAACTGTAACGAGTGAGTACTCCATCGTTGGCTTCTCTAGTTCATGCTTCGCCTCTAATTTTCCTTCAAGCTCATCCTTGTCGATCGTGTGGTCCTTAGGAGCAATCACCTGCATTGGGAATAGAAGATAAGGGTCAGAAATTAGAGTTTCGTTAACTGCATCAGTGCAGTCCGCGGAGGTCTCTTGAATAAGTTCCGCGGACGTCTCTGTATTTTGCACTAATTCCTCAGACGTCCGCGCCGTAATTGGTGAGGCGTCCGTGTTCTGCACTGAGGTAGAATCTTTGTTCAGCTCTTCTTCGGGTGTGATGCTCACGGCCTCTGACTTATTTTCTTCATTCTCTTCCCCTGGTTCATTTATCATGGCCAATGCGGTGTCGCGCACAATCTGCACTGAATCAGCTTCCATTGTCTGCGCCTTATTATCCATTTTGTGCATTTGAGCATGTCTTTGCCTTGATCTTTCTTCCACATCATATATCAGGTTCCAGAGATCATACATGCCTACATTCATTACCGAACCACCTGCTGCAGCATCGAGCATATTACGTGTATGTGGCATCATCCCTTCAAGAAACCTCTGCATAAGAAATAAATCTGGGAATCCATGGTGTGGGCAGCTTTCTCGAAGGTCTTCAAAGCGCGCAGAGTACTCATAGAATAGTTCGCCCATGAATTGCTTAAAGTTACGAAGCTTCACGCGGACACCAATTCGAAAGGACGGCGGAGTAAACTCCTCAAGAAATTGGGCTCGTAGATTCCAATAACTTCTTTCATAATTTGCACCTGATGAGTAAAACCAATCATCAGCGGAGTCAGTTAAAGAAAACTTAAAATATCTAAGCTGGAACTCCTCCAATGGCTCGTCTTCAGGCTTGATGTAGTAGCAGATGGCGTGAAATGTTTGCTCATGTCTCACGGGGTCTTCTCCGATGGCACCTCCAAATTGGGGAATATTCCGCATCATCCAAAACGCGACGTTGCTGCCCTCGCATCCATCATCCATGTTGTCTTCATCGTTCCAAGGTTCTCTACTATAATAAGAGGGTGGGTTTTTGTCAAGGTTTTCAAGCTCGTACTGTTCTTCATCATAAACTCTACTACCTGCACGAGACATGGTGCAAGAGTAGCCAAGCACAAACTAGCAAGCACCGAATAGCAAACACATACTAGCAACAAAGGGTCCCCAGGAAATTGGAAGAGTCACAATGGTCTCACTTAAAACCCAATTTCCTTAGACTCGTAAGTCTTGGTGACAGAACCCTCTGAGAGCTAGAAATTGGAAATCGAATAACCGGAAAACAAGAAATCGAGAATAAAAATAAAAACAGAGTTCGAATATAGCAATCACCGAATAAGGAAATAACCGAAATTAAAACAGAATAAACGAAAAAGGAAAGAGAGAACAAATTTCACCATGCGTAGCTCCCCGGCAACGGCGCCATTTTGAACAGGCTGTCGTCGTACCTGTGCAAAAACAATTTATAATTTCCTCGCGATGAACTGTGGGTTAGCACAATGGCAAGCAAGGGTCGAACCCAAGGGAGCTAGATAGCTACTACTTTGTTCTGTAATGGAGAAAGACAAGAAACTAATGAGAGAGTAAAGGTTAGTGAACAAAAGCAAGGCACGAAAATAAGAGGGGGTTTTATCAATCAGAGAAGATATCCAGGTTAGGGTTTTATTCAATTGTGACTACGTTTATCCTTGATTTCTAAATGTTTATTCTTGCTTCTTAGGGTTACTCCTGGTCAGGTTATAACCGTTTTAATTCTAGCAAACCTAATACTCCTGGTCTGGTTATATTAGGTTTCGTGCAACTACTTATTCTAACTGGGTCGGTATCAAATAAGCAGTGAATGGATAGTAAGAATCACTAGGTTAAGTTGTACCCTTTCGGATCTCCCCTTAACCTAATAATTCAAACTGATAATTTGCACAAGAACTAAATAGAATGCAATAATAATAAGTAAGATCAGAATCTCAAAACAATAGTCACAATTATTTAACCCTAACCCGAATAATCGGATTAGTTACACATAGCCATGGAATAACAATACAATAAATAAAAGGAAACAAGGATTCTCACTAAAACCGAATGAAGAACAAGCTGGCCGTGCAAGGCTGAGAAGTGGCGGAAGCAAGGAGGAGTAAGGAATGAAGACCGGCTGTGCAAGGAGGAGCTCACGACGGCTGATGGAGGAGATGGGCGGCGGACCAAGTTAGGTCTAGGGCACACGGCTAAGTGATGAATGGGATGGATTATGCCTTGCATTGCACCTCCTTATATAGGGATTCGAAAACCCTAAATCTTTGCTTGATGAGCAAGCTACTTCATCTTCTTGAAAACCCTAATATCACATGTAAATTGGGCCGGCTGCTGGATTTAGGGCTTGGACTTTCTTTTTCCGAAGTTACTGTTCACGGCCCGAAATCACTATTCATGCCGGAATTACTATTCCCACCGGAATCACTGTTCATGTCGGAGTTACTGTTCACGAGCAGAAAACACTGTTCACGACGCTCCTCTGGCCTTGATCTTCAATTGCGATGTTTTGGGCATGAAATGCCGTCTTTTAAGCGCGATTCCTCCTAGAGCTTCCAAATCACCTGAAATGCAAAACAACACTAAAAAGTAACTGTTCGCATAATAAAGTGCTGGAATTGGTGGGATTTGATGACTCGATGAGTCGTATAAATACGGCTCATCACTGATTTTGACGACTTTCTGGTGTTCACCATTGCAATCGAACGGAAGAATGATTTGAGGAGGAGAGAGTTTGAACTCGACAGACGAACTAGGGTTTCCGCAGAGCAACTGTTTAGATTTTCAAATCAAAATCTTCTAAAACGTAATTAGTCGCTTCAACTTCCCAAAACCGTCAACTCCCGTTTTCAAATAACGGCATGAAAAATCTTCAAGAATATTCAAAAATATATTCATTCCCAAAGCTTTTGTGTCTTTTGTTCCAGGTTTCTTCCTTAGGTGGTCAGTCCAACTGTTTAGCTGGAGTTTTGACTTTGACTGACCACCGTTGGATGCATTCAGTGTTTGACACCACGAAGACCCGAGAAGGATCTGGGTGTTCCAAACTGTGAAATGTCGTGTGAATCGATGAAGGTCTTGGTTAATTCCACGTCCGTTGTCATATGCTTCGGAGTAATAGCCCTTTGTTGCCCTCCGTATTCACGTTTTCTTGTTCGGTTCATGGCAAGTTTCTGAGGATACTGTACGAACTCCTTCTGCAACTGTGACACCTTTTGACCGAACTCCTTCTGCAACTATAACACTTTCAGATTCATCAATTTCCTGGTACAATTGTCAACATAGATTTGTGCGGTATCAGACCTCATGTGAAGGGTCTTATCCACTCCCCCTCGCATAGATTGATGTTTGGCTTGTACCCAGTCTAGACCCATCGGACGCATCAGACTCAACCCTATGGTATAGCAGTTATTTGCACCCCTTCTTCCTTTCATCACAATTCCGTCATTCTTGTCTAGGAAGAGGCATGAGTCGCGAGAGAATGACACATAGTGTCCATCATTGCACAGTTGACTGATGCTAATAAGATTCATTGTCAGACCTTTAACAAGGAGGGTGTCCTCAAGTACAGGGAGATCCGGAACCTTCAATGTCCCACAGCCGATCACCTGACCCTTTCTACCATCCCCGAAGGTGACAAACCACATCTTCTCAACAGGTCTAATATGAGTGAGGTATTTAGAGTTACCTTTCATGTGGGCGGAGCATCCGCTGTCGAAGTACCAACTGTCTTGCACTGTGTCACTTGAGGAGCAGCAGGCCACCATGCATACCGTCTGGTTTGCCTTTGGTACCCAGATTTGTTTCTGTCGCGGTATGGTCTGTTGTTGGTATGCCCGTCATTCAGCAAGAAACAGGCGACACTTACGTTTGATGTGTCCCATCTGGTGGCAGTACCAGCAAGTGCGCCTATCTGTCCTTTCCATCACTGGTGAGTGATCATGGCTTTGGACGGGTGTTCCACGGGTCTTTCCTCCACTTGATGTGCTGTGAGTCTTCTTGTGATCAGCTAGGTTCTTTCCCTTCGACTGTTTTACCTTCTGTTCAGGCAACTGATCTGTCACTTGTGTAGTTTTAACAAAGGTAGTGCCTTTTGAGGTGCCTTCTTCAGTAAACCCCAAGCCTCGATGTCCAGACTCCATCCTTTTAGACCTGAGAATGTCATTTAAGTCTTTAGTGCCTGAGTTTAGCATCCTTACCGTTTGTTTGAGGTGATTGAGTTCCTTCTCGGTGGTTGAATGATCCATTCTCTCAGATTCAAGCTGAAGCTCCAGCTGTTCTACCCTCCAAAGTTGGAACACCTCCTTGCGTTTCAGATCTGTGATGGTTTTCCTTAGACCCGCCATGTATGCAGGATGAGTGTCACGGTCCTTCTCCATGTCGACTTTCAGTGAAGAGACAGTACCAGAAAGCTCTGTTTTCTGAGCATGCAGACACAATCTTTCCTATTGCATCTCAGCCAGTTGAGTATTTAGTGAGTCTACCATGCATTCGAGCTCCACCTTCTGTGTAAGCAGTATCTCGACCTCCTGCCAGACCTTGTCATTTTCCATAGTAATGCTTGCAACCGTGTCATTCAGCTTCTTGTTGACCTTGATTAGTAGCAACCACTTCTCATACAGATCTTTATATGTTTCAGCCAGAGACTCCTGCGTGAGTTCTTCATCGTCACTGTTTGAGAGGTTTTTGGCCGGGAGTTCCAACTGAGATGGTACTCCTTCACTAGTAGTGCTGCATTCTCCTAGAGTTGTAACAAAAGCCACAAAATTAGTGGTTTCACCTTGACGGAGCGCACTGCACTGTCGTTAAGGTGCAATGTTCTCTGTACAAATAAATTTATATTTACGCTACTCGCGACTACACTACTGGGTAGTAAGTGGTAAGTAGGGGTCGAACCCAAGGGAATTAGAGGGATAACTGTTCTTTAGGGGATCGTATGGTGAGTGATTTTAGGTCGATTGCGGACTTACTGCTAATTACTAAGCTACTGTTTTTGGTTTTTTTGGTTTTTTTAGTTTTTTATGCGGAAAAGTAAATACAAGGGGGGTTTTTGTAATTCAAGGAAAAGTATTCGGTTTCAGGTACCTTGTATTATAACATGTTTATTAATAACCGTTAGTAACCTTTCTAAGTATTCAAAGATGAATCGAGGCCCTTTCGCAGCGCAAGACTTGCAACATCGTTTAAAGCAACACTTATTCTACTTCAGACTATCCTTTCGAAGTATCTTAGCCTTATGTGCATCCATTTGAATTCTTTGGTCCAGTTTCCAAATGGTTTTTTAAGATAAGCCGAACTCCTCGATAAGTTTTGCTTGTTACAGCTTCCACTTACCGAGTATGATCACGAATTTCCACGGAAGAGCTTTGCTTGTTACAGCTTCCACTCAACCTTGGAAACTCTGACTATATATGGCACATAGAACAAGTTTTGAATACAGAGAAAAGAAACTAAAAGAAATTAAAACATTATATAATACAAGAAAATACCTTCGACCGAATGAGGAGTTTAGCTACGAATATCCATGGAAAAGGACATCATAACTAAATACTCGGGGGTTTTTGAAAACAGTAAGAGGGAAAGGGGTGGAATACTCAAGAACCAACAGGAGTTTTCCCAATTTCCTACTGAATACTCAAGAACCAACAGGAGTATTCTCTAAAGTATAATACTCAAGAACAAACAGGAGTATTATTTCCAATCAGTATAATACTCAAGAAAAAACAGGAGTATTATTTCCAAAACCAAACCAAACTTACAAAGTAACAAAACTTAGAGAGAGAAGTGTTTATTGATTTTTGGATGATACAAATGAGGAGGAGAAGCCTCCTTTTATAGCCACAAGGGGAGGAGATGGGTGGTGGAGATGGGTGGCATGTGTTTTTGATCCAAGGGAGGATAAGGGAGGAAGAAGAAGTAGGTGACACATGGGGGAGGAGAAAGCCACCGGTTGGGGGGAGGTTGGGCCGTCGGTAGCCGGTTGCAAGGGGAGGAGAAGGGTGGCTTTGGCCATCTCTAAGCAAGGTGGCCGGTCACCTTGGTCCATGAGTGCATTTTGACAGTTTTGTGCAGTCTTTTCACAAAACTATCAGTCCAATTTTGCTCTGGTCTGACTTTGATTGTTCCTCGGTTGGATTTAATTTGAGTAATTCCTACGTCAGGATCTTGAGATTCTTCATTCAGCGTCTGATCGTGACCTTGGACTGGCTCGTAATATCTTTTCAGCGTAAAATCCTCTCCTTAGCATGTTTTCTCTTTAGTCTCTAAAATGCCCTGTAGAAATAAATTGGGACTAACAAGCAGAAGTTAAATAGACCAACAGTCTAATTTGGTGGGTTTTACTATGTTTTTGATTCGTATAATTATGGTCCATCAGATTACCCCACACTTTTAGTTGTTCGTCCCGAACAATGCTATTAAAGGGCGGCACTAAGTTTGGTTTAAAATATGAAAATTAGAATGTGGGACTCGATTTATCCTAATTCATGCATTACTTACTTATTACCAAATTGAACTGTGTAAATAAATAAAAGTAACTTGATACCTGTACCTCCGTGCTGAGATGCAAATTATTCTGGATGTTTCGGGAGATAGCCCTTTTTAGACTCCTGGACTGCAACCTCGGGATCGACTCTCACTATATGGTTTCCTTGTAGCTTTCTCTAGCACGTGATTCGGTTTGGGTTTCACTGGTTTGAGTACTTTGATTTTCTTTTGGCGAGGGACTGCTTTTTGTAGTGAATCGGCCTTTGGCCTTTGATTTGACTCTTTGAGTACTTCACTTTTTGTTCGGTTAAAACCTTCACAATTTTGGGCCTTTGGCCTCTTGATTTGCTTCTTCGAGCTTTTCGCCTTTTTGTGGCTTTGCTAGTCCATTTTCTCAAGCCTTTTTGGGAGGTCCAATCATCGCCCGCAAGCCTATGGAAATACCTCCCCGCTCCTCTCATCGTTGTTGATTCGCGAGGGTCAAGATGAGGGTCGCTCATCTATTTTCTCGGCTACTTTGACTAGAGAGAGGACGGTCTGATTCCCGTCCTCGCCTTTTTTCTTTTTTGCATAAACACTGCATGACGGAGATGACTTCAATCTTCACTGAAACCTGAAGTGCAGCCTCCACTGACTTCGAAAACCATATAGTTTGATTCGATCCTTCGATTGCTTGCCAAGCCTCTCTAGGGCATTTCTATCAACTCCACATCCCTAGTTTATCTCAGCACAAAGGGACAAATGAGAAGTTACGTTCTAAGTTTCTAGACAGTTGAATTTTCACAAGGTAAATGCATGAATTTTAGATCTATCTTTTTCACATTCTTAAGTTCATATTTTCAAAAAGATAATATTTAAAAAAGAAAAAGAAAAACATGTTATTTATTTATTTACACATGCGGATCTCACCCCACACTTTTGAACGAAGTCGTGCCTTTCAGCACTACTTAGTTCAAAAGCCATGCAAGCAGACAATTATGAGAAGGAAATGATATTAAGGAAAAGGGAAGGACAGAACTCCCTTTAAGGTGTCGAGTGAACGACATGGCACGAGGCTGGATAATCGAGGGAGTTCGGCTGGGGCCTTGAACTCTTAGCGTAGCCCTGACTGGCTTAATGTTGCATCCAAGTCCGATTCCTGAATAGTTAAATCTTCTATGCACCAAGTGGGTGAGAGCGACTTATTGAAAAAGTAAAATACAGAAAATAAAAGACAGAAAATTAAAGTGCGGAAAGTAAGATAGTGTCGGGTTACCTCCCGACCAGTGCACTTGTTTAACGTCGTTGGCTCGACAGTACCTTATTCCTGGATCACTAGTTAGGATCCCCTGGGTGGCTTAGGTCATATTTCTGTGTTATCAAGTTGACCTCGCCATGGTAATGTTTGACTCGCTGCCCATTTATCGTGAATCTGCTTCCATCGTTTGGGCTTTTTAGCTCAATTGCCCCATGGTTAAATACCTTAGTTATAGTGAAAGGGCCGGTCCATCTAGATTTGAGCTTTCCGGGCATCAATTTTAGTCGCGAGGAGAAGACCAGCACTTGTTGTCCCTCCTCAAATGAGCGTTGGAGGATGAATTTGTCATGATATAATTTGGTCCTCGCCTTGTAGTCCGTTTGCCCTTCATAGGCTTCAAGCCGCAATTCCTCAAGCTCACACAGATTAATTTTCCTATCCAGTCCGGCAGCCCTTAAATCTGGATTGCAATGCTTGAGTGCCCAATAAGCTTTATGTTCTACTTCCACTGGAAGATGGCATGCCTTCCCATAAACAAGCCGAAAGGGGGAGGTTCCTATTGGAGTCTTGTATGCCGTCCGATAAGCCCAAAGAGCTTCATCTAGCCTCTGACTCCAATCCTTCCTGCCTGGCTTTACCATTTTTTCTAAAATTCCTTTGATTTTGCGGTTGGAGATCTCCGCTTGACCATTGGATTGGGGATGATATGATGTGGATGTCCGGTGGTGGACATGGTAGCGTTTTAAGGTAGCGGCCATCATGCGGTTACAGAAATGAGTTCCTTGGTCGCTTATTATGGCCTTGGGTACCCCGTATCTACAAAATAGGTTAGTGCGCAAAAATTCTATGACAGTCTTTGCATCGTCGCACCTTGTGGCCTTGGCTTCTACCCATTTTGACACATAATCTACAGCAACTAAAATGTAAGTATAACCGCATGAGACCGGGAATGGTCCCATAAAATCAAGACCCCAAATGTCAAAAACATCGTTGACTAATATGGGTACTTGAGGCATTTCACTTCTAGCTGACACATTTCCTACTCTTTGACACTTATCGCATTTTTTACACTTTTCACGAGCATCTCTAAATATGCTTGGCCAGAAAAAGCAACTATCTAAGATTTTTCTAGCGGTTCTCCTAGGCCCGAAGTGTCCTCCACATGCAAACTCATGGAAAAAGCTAATAACAGAAGCTATTTCATTATCGGGGATGCATCTCCTAAGTATTTGATATGCTCCTATTTTCCATAAATAGGGATCATCCCATAAGTAATATCTAGCGTCATGCCTAAGTTTCATGCATTGTGCGTTAGTAAAAGAGGGAGGGAATGTACCTCCTACAAGGTAGTTGACGATTGACGCGTACCATGGCACCTTGGCAGAGACTGCATAGAGATGTTCGTCTGGGAATGACTCAGTTATGTGTCCTTCTTCTTCCTTTCGGACAATCCTACTGAGGTGGTCGGCCACAGTATTCTCGATCCCTTTTTTGTCCCTTATTTCCACATCGAACTCTTGCAGTAGTAATATCCACCGAATAAGTCTTGGCTTGGCCTCCTTTTTCTTCATCAGGTAACGGATGGCAGCATGGTCAGAGTAAACTATTACTTTTACTCCAAGCAAATAGGTCTGAATTTTTCTAGAGCGAAAACTACTGCCAAGAGTTCCTTCTCGGTGGTGGATTAGTTCCGTTGGGCAGGATCTTGGGTTCGTGAGGCGTAGTAGATCACACCTGCCTTCTTATCAATCTTTTGGCCGAGAACTGCTCCCACAACAAAGTTGCTTGCGTCGCACATGATTTCAAATGGTTTTTTCCAATCCGGAGTTTGGATGATGGGTGTGCTAGTGAGGGCCTTTTTGAGCTCATCAAAGGCTTCCTTGCATGCATTGGTGAATTCAAAAGGAACTTCTTTTTGGAGAAGAGTGGATAGAGGCAACGTTTTTTGGAGAAGTCCTTGATGAATCGTCGGTAGAATCCCGCATGCCCAAGGAAGGATTGGATGTCTCGGATAGTGGAGGGGTATGGTAGAGTCATGATCAAGTCTATTTTAGATTTATCCACCTCTATGCCTTCTCGTGAGACGACATGCCCTAAGACTACTCCATGAGTTACCATGAAGTGGCATTTTTCGTAATTGAGCACGAGGTTCATTGAGACACATCGTGCCAGAACCGTGTTCAGGTTATCTAGGCAAGCGTCGAATGTATTGCCATAGATGGTGAAGTCGTCCATGAAGACTCTGGTTGTATCCTGAGAACCCATCCAAGAAGCAGAAATATGGCTTGCCTGCCAGTCGGTCTAGCATTTGATCGATGAATGGCAGGGGGAAATGGTCTTTCCTTGTGACGGCGTTTAATTTCCTATAGTCGATGCACATTCTCCAGCCGTTCTTGATCCTTGTTGTTACCATATTTCCTTCGGCATCTTCCTCGACTGTGATCCCACTCTTTTGTGGGACCACGTGGACAGGACTCACCCATTGGCTATCTGATATGGGATAGATAACGTCCACATCAAGAAGCTTTTGTATTTCCTTTTGGACGATCTCCATCATGATTGGGTTGAGTCGTTGTTGATGTTCTCTTGATGGCTTTGCTCCGTCCTCGAGTGAAATACGGTGCATGCATACAGCCGGGCTGACTCCTCTTAAGTCGACCAGTGTCCATCCAATAGCTAACTTGTGCTGTTTTAGTACTTTTATCAACCTTTGTTCCTGGCCTGCTTCCAAACCACTCTTGATGATTACTGGGAGTGTGTCATTATCCCCGAGGAAGGCGTACTTCAGATGTCCAGGCAGGGGCTTCAATTCTATTTTGTGGGCTTGCATCACCGAGGGTAAAAAGGTATTTGATTTGAATAATTTTACCTCGTTGACTTCATATCCTGGTGTGAGAGGCTCCGAGATTGTTAAGTGAGCCACCGTTTCATGCAAGTCTTCGGTTAATTCGTAAGATCCTTCGGCTCCGTTAAGTATGGCTTCTAAGGGATATTATCTTGATTCTGATTGAATTTCATGGACCAGGTCGTCCAAAGCATCGAGAGCGTGTACTTCCTCGAATTCCACAGGGTACTTCATTGCTTGAAATATATCAAAGGTGAAGACTTCTCCTTCTACTTCCATTGATAGCATTCCACTTCCACAATCTATCTTCATTTTTGATGTTTTGAGAAATGGACGGCCGAGAAGGATGGGTGCATGATCTGTAGGTCCGCCATTCTCCATTTTTAAGACGTAGAAGTCTGCTGGAAATACTAATTTGCCAACTTGAACCAAGACGTCTTCAATTTTGCCCTCTGGCTGTTTGCATGACCGATCTGTTAGTTGAATAGTGAGACCGGTGGGTTTGAGTGGCCCAATCTTAAGACATGAGCAGATAGAGAAGGGGAGGACATTGATTGATGCTCCAAGATCTAGCATGCAGTTCTCGATCCTGATGTTGCCAATTGTGCACGGAATGGTGTAAGTGCCTGGATCTCCACAATAGGGGGGCACTTTTCGTTGTATGGCGGCCGACACGTTTCTACTCATCAGCTCCTGATCGTTTCTAGTACTCTTCCTCCGGTTGATAAAAAGTTCTTTTAAAAACTTGGCGTACCAAGGAATTTGCTTAATGGCTTCCAGGAGGGGAATGTTGATTTCGACTTTGCTGAATAATTCAAACACATCCTCATCCATGACATGCTATTTTTGCACGCGAGAAGGTACTGGGAATGGAAGTTTTGCGCTGATTCTAGGGTCTTCGGTTCTAGGCACCGGGCCAGGTATGTGTTCTTTGGACGTATCCCCTTCTTCTTCGGTTATGTCCTGCTCTTCCTCATATATGCCGTCGTCTTCATCGGACGCTTCTTCCTCTAGAGTTTCGAGAGACTCGGGCCTCATTTGTTCTTCCCCGGGTAACCTTGGGTCCTTGTCCTCTTGCTCCAAAGGTTTGCCGACAAGCGTTTTTCCACTCCTAAGAGTCAAAGCATTCACATCTTCCTGTATTTGAATGGTTTGTGAAAGGAGTCTGCCTGATTCATTAGCAAATGCGGACACTGAGGCAGCGAATTGGGAGACGTGATTCTTCAAGGCCGATAATTCTCCCTTTGTCTCGGCTTGGCTTTGATGCATAGTAGCGCTTAACAGCTGCACAGTACTTGACAATTGCGTCATCATGTCCTCAAGAGACTTGTTTGGTCCTGGATGATGGCTCGGGCATGTGTCAGTTTTGTGGTCCGTAGAACCACAGAACTCGCAAGGTCTTACTTGAACTGTTTGCTTCTGTAAGAGCTGCATCACCATTTCCTTCATTTGTCTCATCTCTTCTGGCATGGAGTTTACTGATGCATCGGCTTGTGAGACGTTTTTTGTTTGGAAGAATTCATCTTGACGACTAGTTTCCTCTCTAAATCGAGCATTTTCAGCAACGTTGGTGATAAGATCCCTTATGCCATTTAATGATAGATTCATCATGGACCCTCCAGCTGAGGCATCCAGGAACATCTTGTCTATCTTAGTTAGTCCATTAATTAGGTACTCAATGATGAGCTTCTCAGGTAATCCTAGAGTGCAGTAGCTTCTCTCTAGGTGGTTGTATTTCTCCAGATAGTCGTAAATGGTTTCATTAGGTTCCTGCCTTATGTCCTGTAATTGCCTTCTTACTTGCATTGTTTTTGTTGCTGGGCAGTATTTGTCCAGGAATTTCCTTTGCATCTGAACCCATGTTCTGATGCTTCCTGAAGGTAATGAAAGGAACCAGTCGCTTGCTGAGTCAACGAGGGAAAAATAGAACGCCTTCAACTTGAAATCGTTTATATTTACTCGATTGGGTTTTAGATTTTGGCAAATGCCATGTAGGCGTTGGAGATGAGTTGTCGCAGATTCTTCATTAGTTCCTGAGAACCTTGGCAAATTGTTGATGTCGACGACAATGTTTTCTAGTTCAGGGCTCTGACAAATGCACCACGGCTGCGTTTCAAATTCTGGGGCATTGAGTTCTCCCATAGTAGTGCACGGTAGTTGTTGTTATCTCTGTAGTAGTCATCGAAAGCGGGTTCTCGTCTCGGCACTTGTCGAGGTTGAGGGGGTGGTGGATATCTAGGGGGTTGTACTGGACCAGCTACATTTCGGTCCTCGGGTGGTTCTTGATTTCTTCTGATTGCCTCCCTATCACGAGCTCTTCTGTTTCTGATGAGTTGTTCTGGATCGTCCACAAATGGAAGTGGCACCTCATCATTTCGCTCGTACAGGTTTATCTCGTCATCATCCTGATAGTCATGGTGGCTTCCTTCGCGAGACATGGTTGTTTCGAGCGCGTATTGATTTAAAGAACTTATCCGATGGCTAATTCCCCGGCAACGGCGCCAATTTGACGGAGCGCACTGCACTGTCGTTAAGGTGCAATGTTCTCTGTACAAATAAATTTATATTTTCCGCTACTCGCGACTACACTACTGGGTAGTAAGTGGTAAGTAGGGGTCGAACCCAAGGGAATTAGAGGGATAACTATTCTTTAGGGGATCGTATGGTGAGTGATTTTAGGTCGATTGCGGACTTACTGCTAATTACTAAGCTACTGTTTTTGGTTTTTTTTTGGTTTTTTATGCGGAAAAGTAAATACAGAAAATAAATACAGAAATTAAAATACTAAAAGTAAAAGAGTTAAGGGAAGAAGACTTACAGTGGGTGATGCGTGATTGTGATTCCTCCGGTAGATGAGCGGTTGATGGTTGTAGTTGATCGAGCAGTTTATAAAAGTAAATACAGGGGTTTTTTTGTAATTCAAGGAAAAGTATTCGGTTTCAGGTACCTTGTATTATAACATGTTTATTAATAACCGTTAGTAACCTTTCTAAGTATTCAAAGATGAATCGAGGCCCTTTCGCAGCGCAAGACTTGCAACATCATTTAAAGCAACACTTATTCTATTTCAGACTAATTCCTCCTTTCGAAGTATCTTAGCCTTATGTGCATCCATTTGAATTCTTTGGTCCAGTTTCCAAATAGTTTTTTAAGATAAGCCGAACTCCTCGATAAGTTTTGCTTGTTACAGCTTCCACTTACCGAGTATGATCACGAATTTCCACGGAAGAGCTTTGCTTGTTACAGCTTCCACTCAACCTTAGAAACTATGACTATATATGGCACATAGAACAAGTTTTGAATACAGAGAAAAGAAACTAAAAGAAATTAAAACATTATATAATACAAGAAAATACCTTCGACCGAATGAGGAGTTTAGCTACGAATATCCATGGAAAAGGACATCATAACTAAATACTCGAGGGGTTTTTAAAATAGTAAGAGGGAAAGGGGTGGAATACTCAAGAACCAACAGGAGTATTCCCAATTTCCTACTGAATACTCAAGAACCAATAGGAGTATTCTCTAAAGTATAATACTCAAGAACAAACATGAGTATTATTTCCAATCAGTATAATACTCAAGAACAAACAGGAGTATTATTTCCAAAACCAAACCAAACTTACAAAGTAACAAAACTTAGAGAGAGAAGTGTTTATTGATTTTTGGATGATACAAATGAGGAGGAGAAGCCTCCTTTTATAGCCACAAGGGGAGGAGATGGGTGGTGAAGATGGGTGGCATGTGTTTTTGATCCAAGAGAGGAGAAGGGAGGAGGAAGGAGGAGGTGACACATGGGGGAGGAGAAAGCCGCCGGTTGGGGGGAGGTTGGGCCGCCGGTAGCCGGTTGCAAGGGGAGGAGAAGGGTGGCTTTGGCCACCTCCAAGCAAGGTGGCCGGTCACCTTGGTCCATGAGTGCATTTTGACAGTTTTGTGCAGTCTTTTCACAAAACTATCAGTCCAATTTCGCTCCGGTCTGACTTTGATTGTTCCTCGGTTGGATTTAATTTGAGTAATTCCTACGTCAGGATCTTGAGATTCTTCATTCAGCGTCTGATCGTGACCTTGGACTGGCTCGTAATATCTTTTCAGCGTAAAATCCTCTCCTTAGCGTGTTTTCTCTTTAGTCTCTAAAATGCCCTGTAGAAATAAATCGGGACTAACAAGCAGAAGTTAAATAGACCAACAGTCTAATTTGGTGGGTTTTACTGTGTTTTTGATTCGTATAATTATGGTCCATCACACCTCCTCCTTTTTCTTCGTCTGACTCACTGTCGCTGAAGCTAGCGACCATTGCCTTCTTCTTCATGAGAGTATTTGCACATTGTGAAGCAATATGACCGAAACCCTTGCATTCATGGAACTGAATCTCTTCTTTTCCTTTGTCAGATGAGTCTTGTCTCATATCTCTGGACCTTGACCTGCCGGTTTTCTAGTTTCGAAAGCTAGTTGATGAAGACTGACCTTGTTCTGGACCATGTCTGTTGATTTTCCTTACCATTCTGCCAAAGTTCTGAGCCATCATAGCCAGTTGCTCATTGGTGCAGCCACCGTCGAGTTTGACTTTTGACATGTCCGCTTTTAGGGTGATTCCCTTCACCTCTTCGGGTTGGAAATCATGATTGATCTCGTAAGTTCTGAGAGACCCCATCAGCTCGTCCAGCTTCAGTTTGGTGATGTCGTGCATTTCCTCAATGGCCGTGACCTTCATGGCAAATCTCGGAGGGAGTGATCTTAAGACTTTACTGGCCAATCTTTCTTCATCGATGGGTTTCCCTAGAGCAGAAGATTCGTTAGCCAGTTCCAAAACTCTGGTGTTGTACTCAGAGATGGTTTCACTTTCCTTCATCTTCATCTCTTCAAACCTGGTTGTGACAGCTTGCATGCGAGAGTTGCGAACTTTGTCTGTGCCTTCAAAAGCTGTTTGGAGAATATCCCACGCTTCCTTAGCCACTTCACAGTTGATGATTAGCTTCATGACGTTTTCATCTACTGCAGAAAAGATCGCATTCATAGCCTTTGAGTTTCCCATGGAAGCTTTGGAACCGGTTCTCCAGTGAGATTGTTCATCATGGGTTCCGTCCAACCTTTCAGGATAGCCTTCCAAGCCCTTTCGTCTAGAGATTTTAGAAAAGATCTCATCACGGGCTTCCAGGTGGCATAGTTTGATCCTTCAAGTAGCGGAGGTCTGGTGATGCTTTGTCCTTCCTTCAGAGACATCTTGAACACTTCACGATCTCACTCAGTGTGTCGAGTGTTTGCTCTGATAGAAATTGAAATTCTATCCCCTGTTCAAGCTTATGTTCAAGGTGCCGTTGAGGCAGACCTTAAACTCCTTTTACAATAGTTTAGCAAACAGAACAAAAATAGTAGCACGCACAGAATTATAACCCAGTTCGGCTTTGCCTACTCTGGGGGGTTTCCCGCACCCTAGAAGGGACACAAATCTTTATTACGAGTTTAGAGCTTACACAGGGACTTACGCTTACACCTTGTAATTTCCTAGCCTCTAATACTCCGTCTCTCAGATTTGCAACCGAGGTTTATCGCAGTTCCCCTCGTTCCCCTTCGTCCAAACCTTCTGTCCGAACGTGCTCGACCTTCTCTTAATGCTCGGATGCTTTCTCTCAAAAGCTTGTTCACCTTTGTTGTGTGCAGCAGTTTGATCGCTTCCAGGCAGTCTAAGTTGCACTTGATAAGACTGCTCTTGCATCGATGAGTTTCCAGTGGGGAAAACACAGTCGGCCGTCGCTTCCTTCTTCTCCAATCAATAGGATATGCTCGTGTATGTTAGATATTGAAAGAAAGGCTGATTATGGACGCCCTAGCATTGTATTTATATGCTCAAACGATATCCAAACCAGCTCAAGATAATCCCATCAAATATTTAGGAAATATTCCTAAATATTTGATGTATATCTTTCTCAAATCGGTTGGAAGAATATACGAAAACTTCTTGCCCAAGTTAGCCACGCTGCCTTCAATGTAGATATTCATTCGAATATCTGATGTTCGAATAAGTTACTGGCTGACTTCAAATCGACGAGATCTTCGTTGATAAAATCCTTCCGGGAAATATCCTTGCGTCTGTTCCACGCTGTACATGAGTGCCAGGATATGGTCGAACTCCCCCTGAACTCCTGCTCGAACTGTCTAACGACGTTTTGCCAAATACATGCCACTCAGGGGAACATCACGGTCGACTGGTTGAAGGAGCAGAAGTGGAAGCAATCATCCACATCGAGTCGCCCGGTTGGACCAATCGGCCGACCGGCTGGTGACGGAGCCCATCGCACTGTCGTTAAGGTGTGGTGTTCTCTGTGCAAAAGCTAATTTATATTCCGCTACTCGTGACCTTACTACTGGGTAGCAAGTGGTAAGTAGTGGTCGAACCCAAGGGAATTAGGGGGATAAGTTGTTCTTTGAGGGATTTGTACAGGATGGGAGCGTTTTTTTAGGTTGATTGAGTTTTAGTGCGGAAAAGTAAGTGCTTTTTTGGTTGGTTTTGGTTTTTAGTGCGGAAAAGTAAATGACTTAAAATTAAATACTGAAAATAAAAAGAAAGAAGACTTACAGCGGGTGATGCGTGATTGGCAAGTCCTCCGGAAGGTGAGCGGTTGGTGATTGCAGTTGATATTAAGACTAAGAAAGTAAATGCAAGGGGGTTTGAATATAAGGAAAGCATTCGGTTTCGGGGGCCTTGTATCATAGCCTGTTTATCATTGGCTCTTAGTGATCCTTCTAAGTATTCAAACGTGCATCAAGGCCATTCCAAGCACTCGATTTGCCACACTGTCTAGTCTTTTGCAAAAGTGTTCGAAAGTGAATCGAGGCCATTCCAAGCACTCAACTTGCGACACCGTCTAGTCTTTTGCAAAAAACGTAGAGCACTTGTTCTACTTAGACTAATACCCCATTCCAAGGTATATTAGCCTGTGTGCATCCATTTGGTCAGTCATTCCCGAGCAACCAAATGGTGTTTTAGAAAGGTCAAACTCCTCAGATAAGCTTTGCCATTCCAAGCATCCACTTATTCGAGTATGTTTACGAACCCCACGGAAGAGCTTTGCCATTCCAAGCATCCACTCAACCTTGGAAGTTCTAACCTAATATATGGCACATAGAACAAGTTTTGAATACAGAGAAGAGGCTCTAAGAATTGCCTAAAACATTTTATGATACATGTACACCCCTTCAACCGAATGAAGAGTTTAGCTACGAATATCCATGGAGGAGGATATCATAGCTAAATACCCGGGGGTTTTTGAAAGACAGTAAGTAAAGGGGAATACTCAAGAACCAACAGGAGTATTCCCAAATCCTACTTGAATACTCAAGAACCAACAGGAGTATTCTCTAAAACTGTTATAATACTCAAGAACCAACAGGAGTATTATTTCAAACTGTTATAATACTCAAGAACCAACAGGAGTATTATTTCAAACCAAAGCTTACAAATGTACCAAACTTTCTAGAGAGAGAAGTGATTTCAATTTTGGGATGGATTACAAGTGAAGGGGAGGCATGTATTTATAGCCATGGAGGATGGAGGAGAAGATGACACTTGGCACAAGATGATTGGAGGAGCAAGGATGTGG
The DNA here is from genome assembly GCA_033675215.1 of Rhodiola kirilowii. NCBI lineage: Eukaryota > Viridiplantae > Streptophyta > Magnoliopsida > Saxifragales > Crassulaceae > Rhodiola > Rhodiola kirilowii. The sequence continues at coordinate 41,430,047 of CM066199.1, forward strand.
AGAGGAAGCCAACACATGGCAAGCTCCCATGGAAGCTCCATAGCCGCCGGCGGCTTTTGGTGTGGAGGGGAGGAGCCGCCCCCTAGGTGGCACAAGGGGAGTGGTTTGTGGCTTTTGTGATCTCATTCCAAAAAGCCATCGGTCCATTTCAGCTCCGGACTGACTTTGGTTGCTCCTCGGTTGGATTTGTTTTGAGTAATTCAATGTCAGGATCTTCAGATTTCTGCATTCAGCGTCTGATCGTGACCTTGGACTGACTCGTAATATCTTTTCAGCGTAAAATCCTCTCCTTAGCGTGTTTTCTCTCTAGAGTCCAAAATACCCTGTAGAAATATATCGGAACTAACAAGCAAAAGTTAAATAGACAAACAGTCAAATTTAGTGGGTTTAAGTGTGTTTATGATTCGTATAATTATGGTCCATCAGATCACCCCACACTTTTAGTTGTTCGTTGACAGGTGTCGTCGTACCTGTTCAAAAACATTTGTATTTTCCGACTAGCAAGTGGTAAGTCGGGTCGAATCCACAGAGATCGGTTTGAGAATCTTGATCACTAAGCATAGAGTAACAATTGGGGGGGGGGGGTTGAAACAAGTAAATAAAAGATGCAAACAACAATAATCTTTTGTCAGGAGATCAATTGTTGCATGAATTCAACATAATATATCAAAAGAGCAATTGTTACAACATCTAGTTTATGCATAACATGGAAAGACAATACCAAATGATGAACTCCTCTCCTCCTTCTTTTCCAAACATGTGCCTTTCTAATCTACCCAAACATCACACCACACGTCTCTCTCTTCCTACTCTAATGTGTGTCAAGGACACACGGTTGTGTGTTTCCCTTCCCAAAAGCTTGTGTTCTCAAGAACATCGATGCCTCTTTTATCATTTTCTCCATCTTCTTTACTTTTCTTTTGTTTATTTTCCAAGCTTGTCTTCTTCTCCAAGACGTCATACGTGTGTTCCTTACCCCACCTCAAGAATATCCATATAACAAGTTCAAAGTGTATATGTGGGTGTGGGTGGGGGAATACTTTTAGTTTATAATCATACTTCTCTTTCTTTTGTTCCCCATCAAAACTTGTCATTTTCTTCAAAGGAACACACGGTTGAGTTGTATATTCTCATTTGTTCTTCTTTGTTTGTCTTCTTTTGATTCCACTCGTCATTCTTTTCTTTTGTTTTCTCTTCCCTTGCAAAAGTGAAACCTTCTTTCTTGACTTATGCCTCATTCTTTCCCCGAAAACATGCTGCATATATTCTTCCACCCTTTCCTCATGAAATAACAAATCAAACTTTAAGAAAGTTTGATTTCTTGTTCACGCGGACGTCTCCTATATTTATGCTCCGCGGAGGTCTCTTGATTTATGGAAATTGTTAAGACCTAAGCGCCCGTAATTGTTGAGACGTAGGCGGAATGCACTGAGGTAAATTTCAGCACTTAGGATTTCCTTTGCAAAACATCTTCTAATGGGCTCTATTTAGCCGATATTCTTTCCATGGTCTCCGAATGCACCTGAGAATGAATAATACACAAAAGTAGTGAAATAATATACAGGCAAACACTAAGAGACGGGGTTTCAACATATAAAATAGTCGTACAACTATGACTTATCAAACTACCCCACACTTGAACTTGTTCGTCCCGAACAAAAACAAAGCCATAGAAAGAACTTACAATGTACAAGTCATGCTAATCCTTATATCTCAATCCGAAATCCAGCAACTAATCTTATCATGCTTAAAATTCTAACAATGCGAGTAAAGATAGATTTTTCGATACTTGTTACCTCGCGAGTTGCAATTCAAACGACCCTGGATGTTTGGGAGATAGTCCTTTATAGGTACCACGGACATTGCATTCTTTTCTGAGTTTTGGTCTTTTGATTGAGTCAGCGGCTTTCTCTGACACGTGATTAATTCACTACTTTCGTTCCGTTGAGCCTTGAATTCCTTAACTTGTATGGACTTTGATAAACTTCACATCTTGCTTGAATCAATCATATTCTGATTTTCTTCTTACTTGATGATTTGCCTTCGGATTTTGAATTTGTTTCTTGTCCACATAATCATTTGCGCCCTTGAACCACTCCAATCATAGCCTTCGAATAACAGCATAGGAGTGCGTCCCGCTCTTTTCTCATCATTGTCGTTTCTACATGAGGCAAGGTAGGGGTTACCCACCCATTCCCAGCTACTCCGACTAGAGATGGACAGTTTGTTTTCTCTGTCCCGTCACCACTGCGAACGCATGAATAGACTTGTATAACTTGGTGACGGAGCTACTCTCAGGACTAGGCTAGTGAAGCGTCAACCTCCACCGCTTTTCTCAATCATCATAACCAAAACTCAGAATTTCTTGCAATTTGCCGTACCTTTCTAGGACATTTCTGTCAACTCCACATCCCTGCATATCACAACTCACAAGAACAAAGCATCGAAATATTTGAAATTTTGCATTTTTAGTCAAATGAGCACAATAGTCATATGAAGCTGGAAATAAGATTTTCGACATATGAGAAAAGCATAGCAGTGCATCGTCAGTTCATAACGAGTTCATCAAGACACATATATGCAACATAAAAATTTAAAACAGACACGACACACGACTGACTCTATGACATCCCACCCCACACTTAAATTTTCCCGTGTCCTCACGGTACAACTCAAGAGATAAGATGGTCAAATAAAACCGACTCAAATAAAAATAAAGCAAGCCAATAAAACAAACACATCGGGTTGCCTCCCGGTAAGCGCCTTTGTTTCATGTCCTTGGCTGGACGTTACCTCTTTAGGGATCACAAGTTAGGATCCCAAGGATGTGTGAGGTCAAACTTCTTTATTTTCTTATGATATTCATAGCCCTCACCGAGTGGTGCTCTCCATCCCGGTTTCCATCCGAACGTGCCATGTCTCAGCCGCTTCCTCGTGTATGGACGGTCATCATCCTCATATATGTAAAAATCTGATCTCTTGCCACCAAACGCAAGTGACAACAAGCGTGGGTCTATGTCAATCGTGATTTTAGTGGCAAGGAGGAGTGATCGTCCCAAAATCAGTGCAAGAGGACTGTTAGCGATGACATCTCCCATCTGCAAAATGTAAGAGTCAACATCACGGGTGATTATGAAGGTACATGGGTCCTTACACTTTTCGGGCAGCGCTTGTTGACTCGTGGCGAGTGGGTGCTCCATCGTTGGCTCTTCCGGCTCATGCTTCGCCTCTAACACATCTTCCAGTTCGTCATTATCGATCACATGGTCTTCGGGGGCTATCATCTGCATTGGGAATAGTAGAGGAGTGTCAGAATTTGAATTCAGAATTTTGTTACCTAAAACTGGCAAGCCCGCGCACGTCTCTTGAATTTCACCCGCGGACGTCTCTTGAATTTCTGGTAATTCTTCAGGCGTCCGCGCCTTAAGTGTTGAGACGTCCGCGTCCTGCACTGAGGGCGGATCTTCATTCAGCTCATCTTCTTGCATTTCGTAAACGGCGCTGGCAATTTGAGACATTTGCTCCTTTAGCTCATTAATTTCTCCAGCTCTTTGGTCCAACATTTGATTGAGTTCTTCGAACATGCCTCTCATTTCCTCTCTAAACTCCTTAATCTCGATTTCTTCCGTATTCTCATCCAACCTATTGCACCTAGGTGCCTCATCAATATACGGCTCATACAGTCCTCTCATAGTGCGTCTCGGATCCCGACGCCTAGGATGTCCATATTGATTTCCTCCACCGAGGTATTCTCGATCAAACTCTTCCTCGTAATCCTCGTATCTAGCTGTACGAGGTCTAGCATAATCATTCACAAATCGCTGATTTCTGGGGATTGGAAGTCTTCGAATTTCAGCGTCGTCATAACTTGGTTCACTATAATAAGAATACATAGCAAACCATAAAACCGAACAAAAACAAAAAAAAACAGTAAAATAAAATACTTAGTGAGATTCTTCGTTACCGATCCCCGGCAACGGCGCCATTTTGACTAGTGTCGTCGTACCTGTTCAAAAACATTTGTATTTTCCGACTAGCAAGTGGTAAGTCGGGTCGAATCCACAGAGATCGGTTTGAGAATCTTGATCACTAAGCATAGAGTAACAATTGGGGGGGGTTTGAAACAAGTAAATAAAAGATGCAAACAACAATAATCTTTTGTCAGGAGATCAATTGTTGCATGAATTCAACATAATATATCAAAAGAGCAATTGTTACAACATCTAGTTTATGCATAACATGGAAAGACAATACCAAATGATGAACTCCTCTCCTCTTTCTTTTCCAAACATGTGCCTTTCTAATCTACCCAAACATCACACCACACGTCTCTCTCTTCCTACTCTAATGTGTGTCAAGGACACACGGTTGTGTGTTTCCCTTCCCAAAAGCTTGTGTTCTCAAGAACATGGATGCCTCTTTTATCATTTTCTCCATCTTCTTTACTTTTCTTTTGTTTATTTTCCAAGCTTGTCTTCTTCTCCAAGATGTCATACGTGTGTTCCTTACCCCACCTCAAGAATATCCATATAACAAGTTCAAAGTGTATATGTGGGTGTGGGTGGGGGAATACTTTTAGTTTATAATCATAATACTCTTTCTTTTGTTCCCCATCAAAACTTGTCATTTTCTTCAAAGGAACACACGGTTGAGTTGTATATTCTCATTTGTTCTTCTTTGTTTGTCTTCTTTTGATTCCACTCTTCATTCTTTTCTTTTGTTTTCTCTTCCCCTTGCAAAAGTGAAACCTTCTTTCTTGACTTATGCCTCATTCTTTCCCCGAAAACATGCTGCATATATTCTTCCACCCTTTCCTCATGAAATAACAAATCAAACTTTAAGAAAGTTTGATTTCTTGTTCACGCGGATGTCTCCTATATTTATGCTCCACGGAGGTCTCTTGATTTATGGAAATTGTTAAGACCTAAGCGCCCGTAATTGTTGAGACGTAGGCGGAATACACTGAGGTAAATTTCAGCACTTAGGATTTCCTTTGCAAAACATCTTCTAATGGGCTCTATTTAGCCGATATTCTTTCCATGGTCTCCGAATGCACCTGAGAATGAATAATACACAAAAGTAGTGAAATAATATATAGGCAAACACTAAGAGACGGGGTTTCAACATATAAAATAGTCGTACAACTACGACTTATCATTCGTCCCGAACAATGCTATTAAAGGGCGGCATACTATGTAAGCTTTTAAAATATGAAGGTTAGACTGTGGGACTCGATTTATCCTAATTCATGCATTACTTACTTATTACCAAATTGAACTATGTAAATACTTAGAAGAAACTTGATACATGTACCTTCGTGCTGAGATGCAAATTATTTTGGATGTTTCGGGAGATAGCCCTTTTTAGGCTCCTGGACTGCAATCTTTGAATCATCTCGCACTATATGGTTTCCTTGTAGCTTTCTCTAGCACGTGATTCGGTTCGGGTTTCAATGGTTTGGTCGTTGATTTTCTTTTGGTGAGGGACAGCTTTTGTAGTGAATTGGCCTTTGGCCTTTGATTTGACTCTTTGAGTACTTCACTTTTTGTTCGGTTAAAACCTTCACAATTTTGGGCCTTTGGCCTCTTGATTTGCTTCTTCGAGCTTTTTGCCTTTTTGTGGCTTGCTAGTCCATTTTCTCAAGCCTTTTTTGGGAGATCCAATCATTGCCCGCGAACATATGGAAATACCTCCCCGCTCCTCTCATCCTTGCCGTTTCGCGCGGGTCAAGATGAGGGTCGCTCATCTATTTTCTCGGCTACTTTGACTAGAGATAGGACAGTCTGATTCTCGTCCTCGCCTTTTTTTCTTTTTGCATACACACTGCATGGCGGAGATGACTTCAATCTTCACTGAAACCCAAAGTACAGCCTCCACTGACTTCGAAAACCATATAGTTAGTTTCGATCCTTCGATTGCTTGCCAAGCCTCTCTAGGGCAGTTTATGTCAACTCCACATCCCTAGTTTATCTAAGCACAAAGGGACAAATGAGAAGTTACGTTCTAAGTTTTTAGACAATTGAATTTTCACAAGGTAAATGCATGAATTTTAGATCTATCTTTTTCACATTCTCAAGTTCATATTTTCAAAAAGATAATATTAAAAAAGAAAAAGAAAAACATGTTATGTACACAGGTGGTTCTCACCCCACACTTTTGAACGAAGGCGTGCCTTTCAGCAAGACTTAGTTCAAAAGCCATGCAAGCAGATATTATATGAGAAGGAAATGACATTAAGGAAAAGGGAAGAACAGAAATCCCTTTAAAGTGTCGAGTGAACGACATGGCATGAGGCTGGATAATCGAGGGAGTTCGGCTGGGGCCTTGAACTCTCAGCGCAGGCCCGGTAACTCACGGAAGCTTCCTGGCTGATCCGGTCTTGCTCCAAAAACCGATTCCTGAATAGTCATTTCTTCTATGCACCAAGTGGGTGAGAGCGACTTATTGGAAAAAAAACTAAAATGACAGAAAATAAATGACAGAAAGTAAGATAGGTGTCGGGTTACCTCCCGACCAGTGCCTTTGTTTAACGTCGTTGGCTCGACAGTACCTCATTCCTGGATCATTGGTTTGGATCCCATGGGTGGCTTAGGTCAAATTTCTTTTTGGCAGCTCTTTTATCTCGCTCAAAGAACTTGTGGAGTGATGGGCTCGGTTTGGTTCTCCATTGGTTCAGCAGGTTCTTCTTTTCATAGCTCCGAGAAGTTGAGGCTTCCTTGACCATAGTTGTTGGTCCATCGAGTCGAGCTCTCTTGCTTCTCCTTCCGGGTTTCCATACTTTGGGGCCATGCCTTTGCCGCTTCTTCATGTATGGCCGGTTGGCATCTTTGCAGTTTTGGAAGTTCAGTCTTTTGCCAAGCGACCTCAAGCATGCTCCCATGCTAACCCTCTTCTTTGTGGCAGAGATGATTGGCCCTTTTAGAACGAGTGAGTTTTCTGGGCTCGTGGCGAGTGAGTGCTTCATCTTTGGCTCTTCTGGCTCATGTTTTGTCTCCAACTCACCTAGCACCGTATCATCATGGACCACATCATCTTCGGAGGCCGTAATATGCTTAGAGAACAAGGGGTCAAGTTGGGGGACTTCCACCACAAGGGCCAGGTCTGTCTCGGGCATTTTGGTAATGAGGACCAGGCCTGCCTCAGGTGCTTCGATAGTGAGGATCGGGCATGTTTCGGCTGATTTGGCAGTGAAGTCCGGGACTTCTCTTGGCTCGTCAAGTAGAGCCTGGACTTCTTCGGGCAGATTGGTGATGAGGACCGGTTCAAGTGGCTCGGCTGGTTTGGCAATGAGGACTGGGCCTGATTTGGCCGGTTCTTCTTCGACTATTTGTGAGTTTTCATCCTCAGTTGGCTCCGTGGGATCCAATATTGGCTCCTTTAGAGCTGCCTCCACGTCCATTACTGCCCTCGTACTGATGTCTTCTCTCGGCTTTGTTGCGGGCAAGCTCGTAATGGGTGTGGTGTCGGGCTTGTTTTGTACTGAGTCCACTTCCATTGTCGGTACCTTAACTTCAGTTTGGTGTATTGGCCCTTGTTTTGTTGTCTCTGCCAAATTGTCTATGAGTCGCCAGGTTTGAGACATGGTTAACTTCATGATCGAGCCTCCCGCTGCATCATTAAGTCTTTTCCGCTCAAGTGGCATCATTCCACCGAGAAACCTTTGGATAAGATTGATTCTAGAGAATCCATGGTGCGGGCAGCTCGCCATAATGGAGTCAAAGTACGCCAAGTACTCATCCAATGTTTCATCCCGGAATTGCTCAAGATTGAGAATCTTCTCGCGGGTTTCAAGTCGGAGAGATGGAGGGCAAAACTTCTCAAGGAATTTGGTTTGTAGACCCCCATAATCACTTTCATACTCAGCACATGAGTAATACCATTTTAATGCCGAGTCAGTTAAAGAAAATTTAAAACATGTAAGTTTAAATTCCTCTAGCGATTCATTTTTAGGCCTCATGTGGTTGCATATGGAGTGGAACGTTTGTGTATGCCTTACGGGATCTTCTCCAAGAGCACCTCTGAATTGGGGGAGACGTCTAATCATTTCCAACATAAGGTTGCTACCCCCATTTTTCCAAGGTTCTATGTCGTTGTATGAAGACATGGCAAATTATGTATAATAGAAAAAAGAACAACTATCCATTTGCTAATTCCCCGGCAACGGCGCCAGTTTTGACGGAGCCCACCGCACTGTCGTTAAGGTGTGGTGTTCTCTGTGCAAAAGCTAATTTATATTCCGCTACTCGTGACCTTACTACTGGGTAGCAAGTGGTAAGTAGGGGTCGAACCCAAGGGAATTAGGGGGATAAGTTGTTCTTTGAGGGATTTGTACTGGATGGGAGCGTTTTTTTAGGTTGATTGAGTTTTAGTGCGGAAAAGTAAGTGCTTTTTTGGTTGGTTTTGGTTTTTAGTGCGGAAAAGTAAATGACTTAAAATTAAATACTGAAAATAAAAAGAAAGAAGACTTACAGCGGGTGATGCGTGATTGGCAAGTCCTCCGGAAGGTGAGCGGTTGGTGATTGCAGTTGATATTAAGACTAAGAAAGTAAATGCAAGGGGGTTTGAATATAAGGAAAGCATTCGGTTTCGGGGGCCTTGTATCATAGCCTGTTTATCATTGGCTCTTAGTGATCCTTCTAAGTATTCAAACGTGCATCAAGGCCATTCCAAGCACTCGATTTGCCACACTGTCTAGTCTTTTGCAAAAGTGTTCGAAAGTGAATCGAGGCCATTCCAAGCACTCAACTCGCGACACCGTCTAGTCTTTTGCAAAAAATGAAGAGCACTTGTTCAACTTAGACTAATACCCCATTCCATGGTATATTAGCCTGTGTGCATCCATTTGGTCAGTCATTCCCGAGCAACCAAATGGTGTTTTAGAAAGGTCAAACTCCTCAGATAAGCTTTGCCATTCCAAGCATCCACTTATCCGAGTATGTTTACGAACCCCACGGAAGAGCTTTGCCATTCCAAGCATCCACTCAACCTTGGAAGTTCTAACCTAATATATGGCACATAGAACAAGTTTTGAATACAGAGAAGAGGCTCTAAGAATTGCCTAAAACATTTTATGATACATGTACACCCCTTCAACCGAATGAAGAGTTTAGCTACGAATATCCATGGAGGAGGATATCATAGCTAAATACTCGGGGGTTTTTGAAAGACAGTAAGTAAAGGGGAATACTCAAGAACCAACAGGAGTATTCCCAAATCCTACTTGAATACTCAAGAACCAACAGGAGTATTCTCTAAAACTGTTATAATACTCAAGAACCAACAGGAGTATTATTTCAAACTGCTATAATACTCAAGAACCAACAGGAGTATTATTTCAAACCAAAGCTTACAAATGTACCAAACTTTCTAGAGAGAGAAGTGATTTCAATTTTGGGATGGATTACAAGTGAAGGGGAGGCATGTATTTATAGCCATGGAGGATGGAGGAGAAGATGACACTTGGCACAAGATGATTGAAGGAGCAAGGATGTGGAGAGGAAGCCAACACATGGCAAGCTCCCATGGAAGCTCCATAGCCGCCGGCGGCTTTTGGTGTGGAGGGGAGGAGCCGCCCCCTAGGTGGCACAAGGGGAGTGGTTTGTGGCTTTTGTGATCTCATTCCAAAAAGCCATCGGTCCATTTCAGCTCCGGACTGACTTTGGTTGCTCCTCGGTTGGATTTGTTTTGAGTAATTCAATGTCAGGATCTTCAGATTTCTGCATTCAGCGTCTGATCGAGACCTTGAACTGACTCGTAATATCTTTTCAGCGTAAAATCCTCTCCTTAGCGTGTTTTCTCTCTAGAGTCCAAAATACCCTGTAGAAATATATCGGAACTAACAAGCAAAAGTTAAATAGACAAACAGTCTAATTTAGTGGGTTTAACTGTGTTTATGATTCGTATAATTATGGTCCATCAGCTGGTAAAGAGTTCAGAATGATCACCATTGCTCAACCTTAATCGGTCGGTGAGAGTTCAATCGGTCGGCTAGAAAAGAGTTATCAGAGTGCTTGCCCAAGCACATACTAAACCGGTCGGTTGGATCTACCAGCCGACCGGCTATAAAATAACCTCAGAAGGCTCACAATCTCTCACTTTTGAGTCAGTCGGTTGGTGACGCGCGTCATCTGACGCGTCAAACTTAAATTTATATGTCCTGCTAAAAGCTAGTAAAGCAGGAAGCAGGGTCGAACCCAATAGAGCTAGTTGTTGAAGTTGTTCCTGTAAACAATTAAGAAAGAGGGGGGTTTTTAGCAGTAATGAGTAAAAGAGAAAAAATAACAAAAACTTCCAATCTGAGAGAATATTCAGTTTATGGTTTCTATTGTGACATGTTTATCATCGACTGCTAAGTGTGGTTGTTCCGACAAAGGTAACTACCCTAGTATCCCGACAAAGGTGATACGCCACAATCTAACCCGACAAAGGTGTTAGACTTCTAGTTCTTTCCTAAACTAAATAATCCGACAAAGGTATTATTTAGCTTAGGTGTTACGATCTACCTTTACGACAAAGTTTCCAATAGATATTAACGATAAGAATTTATTATTTGATTAAGCTTTACGACAAAGCTTCCACTTAACCTCACAAATTAATTCATGTGATGAAGCACAAGAACTAGAGAAACAAGAAATTGTATTAAGTAAAAGTCTCAAAACATGTGTCACAACGAATGAAACCATAAACTGAATTAAGAGTTTAGCTACAAATCATTGAAATAAAGACACAAATATGCATGATGAAAATAGTAGAAATCTCATCTCTCGTCGAAAGCTTCGCCTTCTCCTCTAGAGCCGTCTTCAAACTTTGCAGATTGATTGGTGATTCGAAACCCTAACCCAAACCTTTTATTTATAGCAAAACTGGGTTTCTAAGACTGTTTTTGGGCTTGATTTCAAAATTTCGGGCTTGCTGACATCATCAAAACGCGCGCTGATAGCAGCGGGCGCGTCCGTCATTGACGTTAGAACCGCGCCCAGCCTTAACGTTAGCACTGCGCTAATGTCTACTGTGGGCGCGGTTCCCACTGTTTCCCGACTTCGGCTATTGATTTGACCATCCAAATGACCTCGGATGCTCTTGGTGTGTACTAGAGAGTTGTAGGGAATTGAGTCATCTATGCAACGGCATGTAGCTCGTATTTTTCTGATCAGCTGTCCATTCCCAGCACTCTGTTGAAGCTCCAAAGGTCTAATCTGTCATTGTGGTGTTTTGGCATAAATATCGTCTTTTATGCGTGTTTCCTCCTAGAGCTTCCAAAAAACCTGAAATGCAAAACCATAGTAAAAAGTAATTGTTTGCATAAAAAAGTGTCCAAATAAATGGGAATAGTTGATTCGACGAGTCATATAAATACGACTCATCATTTGGCCAATCCAACCGGTCGGCTAGACGTTCACTACATAAATAGACTATATTTTAGCCACCAGCCGAGCGGCTAGGATTCGAGCATCAGGACCAGCCGACCGGCTGGACCTGCTACATCGGAAATTTTACCCGAGGCTATAAATAGAAAGAGAGATGTTTGACCTAGGATGCTGAGTTCTTGGAGAAAAATTTCTAGAAAAAGAGGATCAATCAAGGTCATCAACAAGGATTCAAATAAGGAGGAGAAGAGAAGACCAAAGGGAGATTCTAGGACTAACCATCCTACTTCCTCTGCACCTTTTCCATTCTCTTTGTTGTTTTCTCTAAACCCTACTCACACCATGTTGTCTTACATGATGTGTGAGTAGTCACCTTGTGTTTTGAGGGTGTTTTAACCCTCCTTGGTACTCAATGATCATGTATATACATTTGATTCAATAATCTATGGTGTTAAATTTATGTTCACTATGCTCTTTATACATGGCATGCTACTAAGTGTTTGATTAAATGCCTAAGTGACATGTTAGTCATAAAACTTGACTAAAGTATCGATGGACCTTAGGAAAGGGTTGGATGTAGTGAATATGATCATTTCTAGTGTTTACGATGGTAGATACATGGAATTTAAGTGAACTACATCTATGTCTATTGCATTTATTACCTATTTACCTTGGGAGATGTTGCAAGGATGATAAAGGTAATATAAGCATTTATTACCTTTGGAGATGTTCCAAGAATGATAAAGGTAATAGAATGAACCAACAACTCCATGGAGTGAGGTTCTAGCTAAGACGGTTTGGGAAAGATTAGATTCACACGAACGTTGGTCTACCTAAGTCTAAACTAGGTTCAAAACTATTTTTCACCTTGATTTGCATAATTCTTGTATACATGATCAATTAGAAATGCCAAGGAGGAGAGTAACCCCTCGAAACTCTCTTTTAATTGAACATAAAACCCTTGAAACTCTTGCATCATTTTGGGATCAATTGAAACTCATTCATACTTGATTTGTAGAAGTAGCCAAGTAACATATGCAACATTGTCGTAGCGCATAATCGCATTTTGCTCCCTTGGGTTTGACACCGATCTTACCGGTTAATCTATAAATTCTGTTGACTAAAAAGAGTTGCAAAACTACACACGTCAGAGCCCGAATCTCTTGTTGAGGCCAAGATTATGGAAGAGCAAATTGAGGTGAAAGGACTTCAAGGGTATGAAGACTTTGTTGAGGTTTACATGGACCAAGCTAAAGAACAATATGTCATACAAGAAGGCACAAGTTTAATGAGGGAGATTGAGGATTGGGCACCTAAGAACATAATTGAAAAACTCAAAGAGGGGATGCCCATCAAGCTCGAGACAAGTTTTGAAGACCCTTTCATCACTACGACATCTCGAGTCAAGTTTCGGAGCTTCTGGCCCTATTTGAAAGATTATTTGAAAAAAGCTCCCATGACCCCTTAGTTCTAAAGGGATCCAAATTCTTGAAGGGGTCAAGCTCACAAAGAAAAGTCCATTGTAGACTTTATGGGTAGAAATTTAAATGAGATTTAAAGGTGGATTGACATGCAAAATCCAAGGCCCCGTGAGTAGGGATCCTAGCAAAGGACTTATCACGAGTGATTCTATGAGGCGCTTTACTATGTCTTTGCCAAGACGTGATAAACTAGGCCCTCGCGGGAGGTAATCCGGTTTTTAAGTTGTTCATTATTTTTTTTCATGTTTAAGTGTTTGGCATGACTTTGAGTGGCTTAGGCTCTAAGTATGGGGTGTGAAATTTGTGGGTAGTGGGTAAAATTTTAAGTGTGGAGTGAGTTCAACTCACTTCACTCCCACTTCACATCGCCAAGCCCCTCCACCTCCCCCTTGATTTCTCTATGAATGATGATGTCGCCCTTAGTGTTCATGTGCCTTATTTGAGTTTGGTTGATTGGAACTATTTGTTATACCATGCTATGACTCTAGTTTCACATTTTTGGCACTTAAGACATCTTGTGCATATTTTGGAGGATGTGATTTACCTTCCTTGTTTGAACTCTATTAATCTTATGCCATGATGTTATTTTGTGGCTTATGATGCTTTCTTGCTCATACTTAAGTTTTGTATTACCTTGTATGTCACTTGTTGCTTTTAACTCTCATGTGTTCTTGTCATCAAGGAGTTATTGGCATCATGTATGATGAAGCTTAGCATAATGGCGTCTTCTCTATTGATGGGGCACATCTACAAACGAGGGGAGTTCCTATGCGCCTTTATCTCATTCTCTTCATTGTTTGCGCTTAGGGGCTAAGCTAGATCTTAAGTGTTGAGTGGGTAGTCGCATAGTTCACTCATATCATGCCATGCCTATCGTCTTTGAATGGACACTTGCATTCATGTACTCTATCTCAATCTCATGAGTGTTATCACCATTTAAGGCTTGTGATCATCAACTCTAAATTACCTATAAATCACATCAAGCCTACTTATCATTTTTACTTGATCTTGAATATAGAACCGACTTAGTCCTTTGAATGTGCATTCTTGTGAATCAATTTCATTGCTATCATTTGTCTATCTAATTCAATACGTATTTTCATGCCTTGGACTTAGTTTTAGCAAGCACCTTCAAAAACTTTCATGAAAAACTTAGACCTTTTGAATGCTCCTTGGTGACTTGAGTTTTCTTAATTAGCGCCTTGCTTTGTAATTCTTCCCGTGCATTTCATACATTCCTTAAACATATTGTCAAGTTTTAAGTGTGGACTCAAAAGAGGGTGAAAAATAGGCCCCAACAAAAAAATGCTTCATTTTCATGGTCAAAGAGGGCAAAGCCCCGACTAAAAATGTTCTCGAGTACTGGAGAAGTTTTGTTGCAAAATTATACAAATGTCGAGGGTTAGGAAGAAAAGTTCCCCCTCGAAATCATTTGAAAAAGAAAATAAAGAAAATAAAACTTGACCCTATGTTCTTCCATCATTTTACATTTGCACATGTGCATCATTTGCATTGTGTGCTAGTTAGATTAACTCTCGAACGATCCTTATGCTTGCACGGAGGCTATCATTTTGCCTATGCTTGTTTTCTAAGAACTCTTAGTGTCGAACTCCTATTTCCTTGTGAATTATGGCTTAAGCGCCAAAGACTTGGGAATGAGTTCCATGTCGCGAACCAATGGACTAGCTCTAGCTAGCATAGGTGAGCGATTGACACTCTTTGGTGCAAACTAACAACCTTGCCTCTATTGTATTGCCTTGAAAATGAGTAGACCTTTGGGTGAGACAATTGATATCCCTAGCATTGATGATCTTGAATGCACACCCTCATGGGTACTTAAAATGGTTCAAAAGTTCTTTTGATGATGATGTGATGGTAGCCCTAGTTTGGGGTGAGGAATTTGCTATAAGAAATCCTCGCCTTGGTTAATCACTCTTGAATTCATTCTTATGGGATAGTGCATATGGGATTTGTGAGTATTCCCTTTTCTGAGAACTCTCACGAGACTATAACTTGTCCACTAGGGTAGCCTAGGGGTTTAAAGGCTTGATGCATATGCTAAATGCATTCGTAACGCCTATGAAAAGGAGCCAGTTAGGTTGTACATACTTTCATTTATCTTTCGTTGACATGTTCAGGAATAATATTTAAGGCCTTTAAATTAACACCTAGAGCAAATGGGCGACAAAACATAGCGCCACTAGCTTTTCGCTATTGGCGTACTCTTGGCATGTGCATATACTTTGTTCGGGACGAACAAAGCTTAAGTGTGGAGTGTTAATAAGTCAAATTTTTGACTTATTAATAGTCATTTTATACTATAGCTTTGAGTCGTTTCCGACTTTATTTGATGTCATTTGACCCTCGATTTTACATTTCAAGTACAAAATTGATACCCAATTGAATTCAAGACCTCAATATCAAAATCGCTTGAAAACCCGAAGTTTTAGAGCAAAAAGTGGGCAAAATGATTCCCAGCCGACCGGTTCAAAAAACTACCCTGAACCAACCGATCAGCTGAGTGGAAGACTCAGACTAGGGAGCTCTTTCTTACTTTGAGTCGGTCGGTTGGACTCGTCAGCCGACCGGCTCGATGAAGGACTTCAATAAGCTCACAATCGCTCACTTTGAGTCGGTCGGCTGAGCATCCAACCGGTCGGCTGGAGGAGAGCTATCCAAGGCTTACCCTTGCATATAATGAACTGGTCGGCTCACCTAGCCAACCGTCCGGCTAGAGACAGGGGAAGGCCAAGCTCACAACTACTCATTTTGAGTCGGTCGGCTTGAGGAGAGCTATCCAAGGCTCACCCTCAAACATAATGAACCGGTCGACTCACTTAGCCAACCGATCGGTTGGAGACAAGGGAAGTCCAAGCATGCAACCACTCACTTTGAGTCAATCAGTTTGCCAATCCAACCGGTCGGCTAGATGATTAAACATAGCATATGAGGACCAGAGGCCACCAGCTGACCGACTAAATTTTAAACAATACACCAGCAGACCGACTGTACCTACTATTTTAGGGTTTTCATCCGAGGCTACAAAAAGAAGAAGAGAGTTTTGACCTAGGGGGTGGTTTTTAGTGAGAAAAAGTGTGTGAAAAAGGCTAAGGAAGACTCAACATCATCAAAGGATTCCTTGGGGGGCGAAGAGAGAAGATCAAGGAATCTCAAGCTTGCTCAACAACTCCTATTTGGGTTTTCTCTACTCATTTATCCTCTCATTTGTAGTTTTGTATTGAAAACATGCTATCATGATGATGTGTGAGTAGTTCCTGTGTTTTGAAGATTCTACGACCCTCCTTGGTACTCTATGATCACAAATGTACATTGATATTCATGTGGATGATTGTCTATTTCATTTTCTCTTGTGCTATGAAATGCTATGCTACAAGGTGTTTGATAAAATGTCTAAATGAAAATATGAACCCAAACTTGAACCTAAGACTTGAAAGAGCTAGGGAATGGATTTGGTATAGGACAAATGATCTATATTTTAGTTTATCATAAAAGGGTCCTCTAGGATATGAATGATTGACTAAGATTGGATGTTTAATTCGTAATATTTGGTTTGTAACGAAAGTTATGAACTAAGTGGTGAGTTAAAGCGAGTTAATATCTTGAAAGATGGTCTAAGGCTTGAGGAAATGTCAACAAAAGTTGATTTCCAAACGTCTTGGACTAGGTCATTAAGCGAATCATCAATTAATCCCAACGAATGGTGTTGAATTCATTTTGACTAAATGCTTTATTTTGACATGTAACCAAGTGTTTGATGAAATGCCTAAGTAACATGTTGATCTTAAAACTTGACCTAAGTATCGATGGACCATAGGGAAGGTTTGGATGTAGTGAATATGATCATATCTAGTGTTTACTGCGGTAAATGCATAAAAATGAAGTGAACTATTGCTTTAAGCCTATGACATTTATTACCTTGGGAGATGTTCCAAGGATAATAAAGGCTATAGAGTGAACCAACAATCTAGATGGAGTGAGGTTCTAGTTAAGAAGGGCTGACTAAGAACAGATTCACATGAAAATTGGTCTACCTTAGTCTAAGCTAAGTTCTAGACTATTTGATGCCATGAAACACGCAAATATTGTGTACGTGATCATTTGGGAAATGTCAAGGGGGGGGGGGGAAGTAACCCCTCGAAACGCCTTTAATCATCTTTTATCTCTAATTACTTGCCATTTAGGATTTAGATACACACCCTTATACATTTTTATTAGAATAGCCGAATAGAAACATAATCTTATATAGTGCATGTGCTTGACTTGCTCCTTTGGGTTCGACTCGGTCTTACTGGTCTTATAAATTGTTGTTGGCTAGAGTTTCTATTGCATTTATTTGCATGCGAAAATCTAAAACGTCAGTCCCCATTTAGACTCATGTATGAAAAACCTTGTCATCTCCCGATATAGGTGCAACACAAAGTCAAGTGAGCAGTTAAAAGCCCTCAACTTCGATCTGAAAACTCTCAACGAGAAAAGAATCCCTTAACTGCATGCGTTACATGAGATCAGGCTAAACTTTTATGAGAGCGCCAGAATCTCCTAAGAGAGGACTGGGAGATGGCAAGAAAAAAGAATTATGAGAAAGAGATTTCAAAGTAGGAGATGATGTGCTACTGTTCGTATCAAGGCTAAGACTCTTCTTATAAAGAATTGAGATCAAGGTGGATAAGTTCCTACAAGGTGCACCACGTGTTTGAAGATGGCTATGTGGAGTTCAAGGTTGTTAAAATCGCAAGTTAACTCGTAAACTCGTACGATTTTACGTTTTTACCTACATAATTCGAGTTAAATCGCATGTAAAATCGTTTTGGTGTAAAATCGGACATCATCACGATTTTACCTCCTGTAAAATCGGGTAAACTTGGAGTAAAATCGGTAAAATTGGGTTAAAATTGGTAAAATTGGGTGAAACTTGGTAAAATTATATAAAAGCCAAAATCTTTTTTTTAAAATTTGATTCTTAAGAATCTTTGACATGTTTATCCTTTATAATTAAATTATAAAGTTGAAATTTGATTCATTTATATTTTTATAGTGTTCAAAAATATATTTAATATTTATTATATAATATTTAATATTAATTTAATATTAGATAAACTCGGCGATTTTACGAGTCGAACTTACTTTTCGATTCCAACTATGCAAAACGAGTCAAGGTAAAAACTCGATTCTGACAACCTTGGTGGAGCTTGTTAGAAATAGGGGAGAAATTTAGAAAGCTAGTGGTTAGCGCCTTAAACTACACAAAGTACCATTGCCTAGAGGACATCTGTGCTTGAGAAAGAAAATCTGTGTGATACACAAATGGCACATCAGTCCGGTCTTGTCAAGACATTAAATTAGATCTTCAAGGGAAGTAAAACCGCTAGCAAGTTGCCTCGTTGGAATAAGTCGTAGCATTCACACCCTTACTCTTTAGACACTTTCGACTTAAGTGTGGAGTCTCATGTGTGTAATTGAGTTGACGAGTCTGTACTTCAGGAACTTAGAAAAGGTTGCTGAATTTTTCGTATTTTTGACTTAGTACTATTGTCAAGTTGATGCTTTATAGGTGTTTGAAAATCTCTTAATGTGTAGGATTGAGACTTCACCAACAGATCAAGAGGTTGAGGTCAAAAGTTAGACTAAAAGCAAAAAACATGTTACAAGCTCAGTGGCTATGAATGTAGCATGAGATTATAACGAAAAAGGCTAGGATTAAAACACGTATTCACCGTGTTTACCCGATTGGAGGATCCGATCCGAGCAATTACAAGCTTAGCATGTCTTAACTGTCTCATGTCACCGCCCTCTCTTAGGTCACCACAACCTAAAGTTTATCACAAAAGACCATAGTAGATTGGTGACATGATAGTTAGTAAGCTAGTTTATCAAGCTTTACTTATATAGAATTCCTACCGATGTGGGATAGAATGGGATGTTACATACACCCCACTTATAGAATCCTAACGTCCTTGTTAGGAGCAAGAAGGATAGACACAGGATCGTACCTCCATTCGAAGCTCACGGTCACCTACTGCTAACGTTCAACTCTGAATACAATCTTTAACGACCCGACTTTCCTGGTCGGGTCGTTACAGATTTACATAGTGAAAACCGGTAATCACGAGTGAAACCACTTGATTTGAATCAACTGATTGAGAAGGTGAGATTCGTAGTATAAGGCACATTTCTGACAAAGTAAAGCGCAACGAAAGTTGGTGTCATTTCTAGGTAGGACTAATTTCCATCGTTCTTAACTAGCCTTTGCATATAGAGTTACAATTGTTGAACCCGAATAATAGAATTATGTTTAAATTCACTTTTAAGGCTATTAAGTTTTTGGGAATTTGAGGCACTCTACTTACCCGTATAATAGAATTATGTTTAAATTCACGTATTTAGATGTTTACACTATAGTTTTGGGAATATTGTTTCAAAAATTTAAAGTACCTTTGAAAGTTTTACTACCAGTTTTATTGATCAAATTGAAGCATTTTGAGACTTCGTGCACTGTAAAGTGGTTTCAGGAAGCGTATGATCGACGTGCACTTTCAGGAAATGTAAACTAAATACATCCTATGAATCGAATTAAGTTCATGATGCTCTCCCTGATGCCTGCGTCGGGATAATGCTACTTAGATGAGCTCTATGTGATTCAATAACTACACAACTTGATATATTAGGTGATCAAAGTGGCATAGCCATAAGTGAGAGACATCATCCACAGTAGTTCTGAAGTCAGCTGATTTAATATAGATAGAGGTGCCTGTAAAAATCGTATTGATGGTCATATTTGCTATTTAATATCTTTTTGGAATGCATTGTTATAAACACCGAAATTAACATCTCTAACTAGATATGGAGATATCAACAGGATGATGATCTAGTGATGTGAGCACCCAACTGCACTTATAAACTAAATATAAAGTTTAATGTATCTTTATTAGAGAAGGACACTACTACAGAAGGACATTATGCATCGGTTTGGGTTTAAGCATCGGTTTTTAGACAAACCGATGCATAACATGCACCTTATGCAACGGTTCTTGAGAATCGATGCGTAAAGTCAACATTATGCATCTGTTCTGTTTAACCGATACATAAGGTTCGTATTATGTATCAGGTATACCCAAACCGATGCCTAAACCCATACCATTATGTGTCGATTTTGTCCTTAACCGATGCATATACTCAAACCTAAAATTAAAGGCGAAAGAAAGCTGCATTCAATCGAGAGACCGAACAAGGAATAGAACCTCGATCGGCTTCTAGTGATGAAATACTTAAAAAAAATTAGAATATTAGAAATCGATTTGGGAAGCCCAGTGCACGCAACGAAAGTACTCCATGGAAAAAGCGATCAATATTTTTTTATCTTTCTTATTGGCATACACTTGACATCAGACATTCTACTGATGTGATACATGTTAAAAAGAATATATGTGACAGTCTGATCGGTACTTTATTAAACATTCCCGGGAAAACAAAGGATGGATTGAAAGCGAGACTGGATATGTTGGAGATGAACATTTGTACCAAATTAGCACCTCAAACTAAAGGAAAGCGTACATAATTGCCTTCGTCATGCACCACTCCGTCATGCACCACTGATCGGTACTTTATTAAACATTCCAGGGAAAACAAAGGATGGATAGAAAGCGAGACTGGATATGTTGGAGATGAACATTCGTACCAAATTAGCACCTCAAACTGAAGGAAAGCGTACATATTTGCCTCCGTCATGCACCACTCTTTCTAAGAGTGAGAAATCAAGTTTGTGTGGATGTCTGAAAGGAGTTAAAGTTCCATATGGGTACTCGTCAAATATTGCCAGATTGGTTTCAATGAAGGATCTGCGGTTGAATGGATTAAAATCCCATGACTGTCATACATTGATTCAACAGTTGTTGCCTATTGCAATTAGAGGTGTACTGTATCCTAAAGTGAGAGCCGCTGTCAAAGACTCTGCGTCATTTTTAGCTCTTTATATGCTAAGGTTGTTGATTCATCAGAGCTTGATAAACTGCAGGACCAGATTGTTGTTGCACTATGCCAACTAGAGATATTTTCCCCATCAAGCTTTTCTGATATAATGGTGCATCTTACTGTTCTTTTGGTGCGCGAGATTCGAATTCTTGGACCAGTTCATATGAGATGGATGTACTCTTTAGAGAGGTACATGAAGTTCTAAAGAGCTATGTAAGAAATAAACATCGTCCCGAAGGGTGTATAGTGGAAGGATACATAACTGAAGAGGCTGTTGAATTTTGCATTAATTTGTTGGGAAATATAGTCACAGTGGGGATTCCAAGGCCACGTCATTTTGATCGATTTAATGGAAAGGGCACAAGTGGTCAGAAATTCAAGACCCCATCATTTGATGAGTTGCAAAAGCTCATTTCTATGTATTGCAACATGTACCTGATATCACGCCTTTCATAGAGCATCACCTAAACACATTAAGGAGTGCATTCTCGAGAAAATCCGAGCAGTGGTTGCAAAAAGAACATAGTCGGTCATTTTGTAACTGGCTGAGGCGTAATGAGGTTTTAAATAATCAGGCTAACTCTGAAGAAGAGTCTGATGACTTGGTAAAGTGGCTTATGTTAGGTCCAAGCCCAACAGTATACACATGGAAAGCTTATGACATTAACGGATTTTGTTTCCACACAAAAGATCAATATGAGCACAGCGTTGGGTAAAATAGTGGTGTCACACTTGTTGCTGAAACCACTCTCATTTCTAGTGCTAGAGATCAGAATCCAATATATGCTCCAATTAATTATTTTGGAGTTATCAAAGAAATATGGGAGTTGGATTACGTAAAGTTTCAAGTATCTGTGTGTAAAAGTAAATGGGTTAACAATTCGGCAGTTTGTACTGATGAATACGGAATGATGTTTGTGAATTTTCGAAGAGAAGGGTACAAGGATGAGCCATTCATTATGGCCAAACAAGCAATACAAGTATTTTTAGTCAGGGACTCTTCTGATAATAACAAGTTTGTTGTCCTCCACAGAAAACAACAAGTAATCAGTGATACATCTGAAGATCTAGCTGAGGAATGCATGTGACGCGCGTCATCTGATGCGTCAAACTTAAATTTATAATCTCCTGCTATGAGCTAGTAAAGCGATGCCTAGAGAGCTGGTTGTTGAAGCTGTTCCTATAAGCAATTAAGAAAGGGGGGGTTTTAACAGTAAAGAGTGCAAAAGAGAAAAATAACAAAAGACTTCCAATCAGAGAAAACATTCAGCTTAGGGTTTCTATGTGACATGTTTATCATTGACTGCTAAATATCTAATCTCATGTTCTAAGTGTGGTTGTTCCGACAAAGGTAACAACTCTAAGTATCCCGACAAAGGTGATACACCACAATCTAGCCCGACAAAGGTGTTAGACTTCTAATTCTTTCCTAAACTTAATAATCCGCCAAACGTATTATTTAGCCAAGGTGTTACGATCTACCTTTACGAAAAAGTTTCCAGTAGATATTAATGGTAAGAATTAACTGCATAATTAAGCTTTGCGACAAATCTTCCACTTAATCTAACAAGTTAATTCATAAGATAAGCACAAGAACTAGTAAAACATGAAATAGCATTAAGAACAAAGTCTCAAAACTAACGTCACAATGAACAAAACCCTAAACTGAATTAGAAGTTTAGCTACACATAATCATGGAAAACATAATGATAAGTAGTAAAGAATTCTCTTCTCTCATCGAAAGCTTCGCCTTCTTCTCCAGAGCCGACTTCTGAATGATGGGATTATGAGATTGATGGTTAGAAACCCTACTCCAAACAATAATTTACAAGTTTTGGGGTTTCTATATCTGTTTTTGGGCCTGATTTCTAAATTTCGGACTTGCTGATGTCATCAAACGGGCTGCTGATGTCATCCACCGCGCCCAGCCACTACGTTAGCGTCGCGACCAGCGTTGACGTTAGCGTTACGATAATGTTACCTTCGGGCGCGGGATGCACAGCTCGAGCACTTCGACTCCAGATTCAATCATCCAAATGACCTCAGATGCTCTTGGTGTGAACTAGAGAGTTGTAGAGAATTGAGTCAGCTACGCAACGACTTGTAGCTTGTATTTTTCTGATCAGTGGTCAATTTCCAGCACTCCGTCAAACCTCCAAAGGTCTGATCTGCCACTGTGGTGTTTTTGGCACAAAATGACATCTTTTATGCGCATTTCCTCCTGGAGCTTTCGAAACACCTGAAATGCAAAACCATACTAAAAAGTAAATGTTCGCATATAAAAGTGTCAAAACAGATAGGATTAATTGATTCGACGAATCGTATAAATACGACTCATCAAACCACCCCACACTTAAACTTGTTCGTCCCGAACAAGAACTAAGACATAGAAGGAAACCAAATATGACACCACAATTTCTTCGACGTCCTGAATAGATGCACATGAATATGAGTTGCTAGTCTAGACTCGCTTTTCTACGCATAACTTAATGTCTACTTAAATCATCATGCTCAACGTGGAATAAACTTGATACATGTTACCTTTGACCTGAAATTCAAACCAATTCGGATGAATGGGAGATGGTCCTCTTTAGACCCATGATCTGCATTCGCTGTTCTGAACTCTAGCTATATGGTTATACTTCATTGCTTTTTCTTACACGTGATTCATTCGAGCTTCAAGGTTTTTGGGCTTCCTTTCTTCTTTTGTTGGACAGCTTTTGATGTAGTGAACTTTCTTTGGCCTTTGGCTCTTGATGTATGAATGATGTACTTCACTTTTTGTTGTATAAAACTTCATACGTGGCTGATTTTTTCTCGAGCTTTGCTCCTTTATTGTGAACAGCTTGTCCCTTTTTTCTTCTGAAGGAAGTCCAATCATCGCTCGCAAGCATATGGAAATACCTCCCCGCTCTTTCTCATCCTTGACCTTTTTGACGTGAGTCAAGATGAGGGTCGCACGCTTCTTCTCGGTTACTTCGGACTAGAGATAGGACAGTCTGTTTACCCGTCCCGCCTACTCACATAAACACTGCGGTGGCGGAGTACACTCTGAACCATATCATCTCGAAGTGCTAGCCTCCACGAAATCCACATAACCATATTGTTAGAAATCCGGTCCTTTGAATGCTTCGTCAAGTCTCTCTAAGACATTTCTATCAACTCCACACCCCTGTTTATCTCAACTCAAAAGGGCACGTAGTGGGTTAAATTCACATGTAAAAGCACAATTCAGATTTCACGAGAGAAACACATCCTAATCAGCATCATCTGTTTCACATCATCAAAATTCAATACTGCATGTTCAGGAAATAAAGAGAAATTTCATACTTTTCAAAAAAAAATTTGAAGGAAACGTGCTGACACAGTACATATGCAAGAAAAATAAACGTGCCGACACAACAGACTGACTGACTCTCCCACCCCACACTTTTGAACAAAGCCGTGTCCTCACCGTACGACATAAATTCAAAGACGCAACAATGCAAGACACACAAACATAGGGAAAAAGTAAATAGAGAATAAAAGTGAACAGGCACTCCCCTCGTTTCGTCGTCTGATGATGAGAATTCTGGTCAAACGAGTCAGTCAACGCTGGTCAACCGCACCCAGTGTAGACGTTAGGGCGCGGTCAACGCCTTAATGTTTTCTTAGGATGCGCCACTAATGTTGAGGTTGGGCGCACCTCTAATGTTAATGCTCGGCACGATCTGCACTGAGTTGGACATGTTTCCTGCATGAAAAACATGTCTTTTCCCAAAAGACAATGTTAAAAAACATGACTCAAGACTAAAACAAACAGTAACGACATAAAAAAATGAAAAACACAAAAATTTGTCAGGCTGCCTCCATGCGATCACCTTTGTTTTACGTCGTTGGCTCGACGATACCTCATTAGGGATCACAAGTTAGGATCCCATGGGCGTGTGAGGTCAAACTTCGTCTCAGCTGGTCCTTCAGTCTGCTCGTAACCTTTATGGAATGGTGTGCTCGTGTCTAGTCTCCATCGATCAGGTGGATTGGCCTTCACGTCCTCCCAAGTGTGCGAGGACACTTTTGTGATAGCTGCTGGTCTAGATGCACAGCTCGTCGTATGTCTAGATTCATTTGGTGGGTAGGGAGATATGGCACCAAGATACGGTGTATGCACTATGTCCGGTGGCTTCTTCATGCTCGGATGGTCAGCATCCTCATAAATATAAAAATTTGATGTCCTGCCAGCAAACGCAAGTGACAACAAGCCTGTTTCCATGTCAATCTTGGTTTTGGTTGCGAAGAAGAATGGACAGTCCAAGATAAGTGTTGGAGGATCATCATCTCTAGCGTCTCCCATCTGTAAAACAAAGAAGTCTGCAGGAACAACAAGATCTCCAACACGAAGTGTTAGGTTCTCAAGTAAGCCAACAGGACGAATAACCGACTTATCTCCTAACTCTACCAACAGTTTAGGAGGTTTCAATGGACCAAGTCTCAGAGAGCAATACAACGAGTAAGGCATAGCATAAATAGCAGCCCCAGATCGATAAAATAATGATGTATAAGAGTCTCACAAACACCACAGGTGACTGTGAAAGCACCTGGGTCCTTACACTTTCTAGGCGGTGCCTCTTGACTCGTAGCGAGTGGGTGCTCCATTGTTGACTTCTCAGGCTCGTCCTTCGCCTCCATCCCATCTCCTAGTTCATCCTTATTAATCGCATGGCCTTTGGGAGCTCTTACATGCACATAAAATGGAAGGGAAGGATTAGTTTTAGAACACGCATTAGTGCGGGTCGCATCTGGCCTTGACTTTAGTGGCGGGTTCACTTCAGACTTTAGCGTCGAGATAATGTCAATGTTGGGTGCAGTATGCACTGTTTCCGACTCGTTTTCTTCATTTTTTGTACCTGGTTCATCTACCACTGCCAATGTATTGATGTTCCCTCTCGGATTAGGGATGGTCTGCGATGGTAGCTTCCCTGGATCATTCTTCAGCTCAAAAATGGTCTGCGCTATCTGAGACATATGTTTAGATAGCTCCGCAAGAGTTCCATCGATCTTGGTTTGCCTTGCGTCGACCCTAGACTGGTTTTGTGGCATCGTAGTGGCTAATTGATGGGTGCTAGTTGCCAGATCCTTCACTATATCCTCCAGAGGCTTACTCGAATTTTGGTTGCTAGGGCCTGCCTGATTGTAATTTTGCTCTCTCTGCTGATACTTGTTGTAGCCTCCATATTTTTGACGATACGGCGGACGGTAGTACTGTTGTTGAGGTTGCTAGGAGTGCATGGTTGTTGTAGTTTTGAAATTCACCCATTGCATTGACGTATCCATGTTCCTCTTCCTGTAGAGTCGGGCAGGCATCCGTCTTATGATTACTCGTACCACAAAACTCACAAGGCTTCACCAGGACCGTCTGCCTTATTTTGAGTTTCTGAATCATCTCTTTCATCTGCTTCAGCTCCTCAGTCATCGAGTTAGATGGGGTCCTTTGCGACGTTCCTAGTCCTGCTGAATTCATCTTTCCTACCGGCCTCTTCTCTGAACCTAGCATTCTCGACCACCTCAGCTATCAACTTTCACACTCCAGCTGGGGACAGATTCATGATGGTCCCTCCAGCTGAGGCATCTAGCAGCATCCTGTCGAGAGGTCTCAACCCATCTAGCAAGTACTTAATCACCAACTTCTCGGGAAGTCCCAGGTTGCAGCAGCCAGCAGCTCTACTCCAAGGCATTAAATTTCTCTAGATAATCATACATCAACTCGTTCGGCCCCTGCCTGATGTCCTGCAGCTGTCTACGAACATGCATCACCTTGGCAGCTGGGTAGTATTTAGCTAAGAATTTCTTCTGCATCTGGTCCCATGTCCTGATGCTACCTGGAGGAAGAGACAAAAACCAAGCATGAGCTGCATCAGTCAAAGAAAAGTGAAAAGCTTTTAATTCAAAATATTCCACTGAGACTCTGTATGGTCGGAGAGTCTGGCAGATGCCATGGAGGCTCTGTAGATGCCAGGTGGCCGACTCTCCATGTCATCCTGAGAACTTCGGCAAGTGATGTACTACGACAGTCTTAATTTCTATTTCAGTCAATTCTGGCCCTTCGTAGATACATTATGGCTAGTTCTGAAAGTTGGGCGCGGATAACTCCCTCATCGTGGGCTGATACATCTCTATCTCCTCATCACCAGCTCCATCGTCCTCATCGACGTTAACACCAACCACACAACCTGCACGAGACATTATGCAACAAGTAGCCAAGCACACAAAAAATAAAAAATAAAAAATAGCTTCACCGAAGCGTAGCTCCCTGGCAACGATGTTAAAATTTGACACGTCGTCTGACGCGTCAAACTTAAATTTATAATCTCTTCCTATGAGCTAGTAAAGCGGCAAGTAGGGTCGAACCCTAGAGAGCTGGTTGTTGAAACTGTTCCTGTAAGCAATTAAGAAAGGGGGGTTTTTAGTAGTAAAGAGTGCAAAAGAGAACAATAACAAAAGACTTCCAATCAGAGAGAACATTTAGCTTAGGGTTTCTATTGTGACATGTTCATCATTGGCTGCTAAATATCTAATCTCATGTTTCTAAGTGTGGTTGTTCCGACAAAGGTAACAACCCTAAGTATCCCGACAAATGTGATACACCACAATCTAGCCCGACAAATGTGTTAGACTTCTATTTCTTTCCTAAACTTAATAATCTGACAAAGGTATTATTTAGCCTAGGTGTTACGATCTACCTTTACGAAAAAGTTTCTAGTAGATATTAACGGTAAGAATTAACTGCTCAATTAAGCTTTGCGACAAAGCTTCCACTTAATCTAACAAGTTAATTCAAAAGATAAGCACAATAACTAGTAAAACATGAAATATCATTAAGAACAAAGTCTCAAAACAAACGTCACCATGAACAAAACCCTAAACTGAATTAGAAATTTAGCTACACATAATCATGGAAAACATAATGATAAGTAGTAAAGAATTCTCTTCTCTCGTCAAAAGCTTCGCCTTCTTCTCCAGAGCCGTCTTCTGATTGATGGGATTATGAGATTGATGGTTAGAAACCCTACTCCATACCTAAATTTATAAGTTTTGGGGTTTCTATATCTATTTTTGGGCCTGATTTCCAAATTTCGGACTTGCTGACATCATTAAACGGGCTGCTGATGTCATCCACCACGCCCAGCATTGACGTAAGCGTTACGATAATGTCTCCTTCGGGCGCAGGATGCACTATTCTAGAACTTCGACTCCGGATTCGACCATCAAAATAACCTCGGATGCTCTCGATGTGAACTAGAGAGTTGTAGAAAATTGAGTCGGCTAAACAACGACATGTAGTTCGTATTTTTTTGATCAGTGGTCAATTCCCAGCACTCCGTCAAACCTCCAAAGGTCTGATCTGCCATTGTGGTGGTTTTGGCACAAAATGCCGTCTTTTATGTGCGTTTCCTCCTAGAGCTTCTAAAACACCTGAAATGCAAAACCATACTAAAAAGTAATGTTCGCATATAAACGTATCGAAGCAGATGGGCTTAATTGATTGGATGAGTCGTATAAATACGACTCATCAGCATGCATGTTTGTACGATAGTTCCCATGGAGAACGACGACAGCGAAGTTGATGATGAAATATAGTTACAAGAAGATTACGGAGAAGGAATATGGATTGATAAAGAAATTTAATTTGTGTATGTTATTTATTTATGACCTGTGTTGTTATTTATTTATTTCATAAATTTGTTTATTGATTAAATAATCTGACGTTTCATTTCATGTTTACAAGATCATAGCCATTTCACATAGCAGCAGCAGTGAGGATGACCATAATGTCACTTCAGACACAGTTAGAAAGAAGAAAGGTCCTGTATATATGAGCAAGTTTATTAAGAGACACAATGAGTCTGGTACCAAGGCCACAATAACATTCAACAGAAGAGGGAATTCGACGGGGAAGTATGCAGACAATTGGAGGAGACACCTGGGTATGTTGGTTCATTATCGTGTTCCTAGCACCTACACCGATTGGAGGAAGGTCCCTAAACATTTTAAGGACAGTGTGTGGAGAGATGCAACTGTAAGGGCTTCTTTAATTCTAACATTGTATTTGGTTCTAAAATGGTAACTAACTTTTGTATTAATTACAACTTGTTATATATATATTTTCATGCAATTTTTGATGGAGTCGAGGAGCATAAAAATTTAGAGCTTAGCTGTGCTGGCAACATGTGGAAACAATTTAAGATACGTCTCGCAAATGAGAACATCCACGGTGACGGAACAGACGATGATGCTTTGAAAATGTATACGTTCAGTGGAAGACTTTTAAGGAGCAGAGGCTCTCCGAAGCTGCAAAGAAATTAAGGGACACAAACAAGAATCTAGTCAAGAATAATATATATAAGCACGTCCTAGGCCGAGGAGGATATAGAAAACTGGAAAAGGTAATGACAAAAGAGAAAATAGCTGAGTTAATGTCGCACGGGGCAATTGAAAAGGGACAAGCTTCTTCTGTCTCTATAGAGAGGCATGATTTGTGGAAGAGGGGACGAATCAGAAAAATTGCAGAGTTCGTCTCCAAGGCATCTCAAGAAGTGGCTACAAATATTGTAAGTTTCTTATGTGTGTTTTAATAGTTAATTTTTTTTAATTATACACTAACTATTAGTAATTTTCTGAAATTATAAGATGATTTAGTGGAAAGGGCCGCTCAAGAAGATTTTTCTACTCAAGGCCGACGTGACATATTGACGATGACTATTAGCACGGATGAGCACCCATGACGTACCCGAGGACTCGAGACACACATTCCATGGAGGATTGGGTTACCTAGCTCTACCTCTTTGAGGGCGACACCCAGTTCAAGTGATATTCGCCTAGAGTCGTCTGATCGACAGAGTCGACACTGCCCCACTAATACTCCCACAGATACGGACCCGTGGAAGAATATACCTAAGGTACTTGGACATTTTTAAATTCATTTTTTCCTTACTAGTTGGTTTATTTTACTTACAAATGTAGATAACATGAATTTGTTTACGGTGACAAACTGGGCTAAGAAGCCTATTATATATTGAAGAGGGACTTAATGATGAGAGACGACTAGTGGCTATCGGTCGAGTCATGAATGGTCGATTGCTTCATTCTCTTCCACTAGCCGAAGATATGGTGAAGGT
Source organism: Rhodiola kirilowii (assembly GCA_033675215.1). Classification (NCBI taxonomy): domain Eukaryota; kingdom Viridiplantae; phylum Streptophyta; class Magnoliopsida; order Saxifragales; family Crassulaceae; genus Rhodiola; species Rhodiola kirilowii. Next base: position 41,460,038 of record CM066199.1, read on the forward strand.
GAAGGTCGATAGTGCACTTAGTCAAAATGTTGCACTTCCAATTGCCTATGGAGAGACATTAAAGACAACACGAGATGCAGAGAAGAAATCAGACTTGGTGGCATGGCCGAACCACTTGGTTGAAAACAACATAAGAGTAATAAAATCAAATCTTTGAACCATCTTTCCATAATTTAATTTATAAGACTTTATTTGAATTATTTACTAACATTCGACATTCAAGAATATACCATGCAACTATATTGCCAATTGCCACCGGCTAACACCGATGAAGTAGACAATATGTCCGTCGACTATCGATTTCTACATGGCATGTGGTCTAACTTTAACAGAAACTTTGTTAGCGTACACATCGACGAAGAAGTGTTTGGTGACGACTACACTTCCTCAGTGGGCCAAGATGACGTCCGTGACATATATGCATTAGCACCGTTGTCGAACTCACATTGTGATTTATATATAAGGTAATATTCCTATTTTAAGTTGTTCATCATTTGCTGCAGAAGGTCTAACTAAGTTTTTCATTTTGTAGTTTTTTATACAATCAGATGATTGATTCAGAGGTTCGGTTTGGGTTCTTCAATCCCACGAGCATGAGCCCGTCCAATCACATAAATGAGAGGCTGGCGGTGTTTGTAGCAAAACTTAATATGCGAGACAAAGATCGCAATTACTGCTACTTTCTGCCTTATATAAATGCTGGCGAATAAGTACATAAGTTACTTGTAATATATTAACTGTTTTTTGAAATATGGGTTGTATAAATTTAGTTCTTGTAATATCCGTAAAAAAATTTATTTCTAATAATATGTGAGAGTTGAGTAAACAAACAAAAAAATCATAAATTTAAGATATGTTGGAAACACGTATTTAATTAAGAAAATTATATTATCAATTGTATAATTCAAATAATTGTTGATGGGCTTGTGTGAGTTATAAACGGATGATGAGATCTGGATTAGTGGGAGATTATTTGTTTGGGCTTCCTAAGTTTAAGCTCAATCTATACCTATATATATATATAGACACCGTCGGTTAGGGTTTAGAAAAAAAATAGGCGTGGAGAAGCGCAATAAGAGAAATACAAGAGAGAGCGAGAGGTAAAATCTACATTGGATTTCTTTTCGTAGGCTAACGTCACATTTTGATTGATATGTTAAAAGAAATTGATGTAATATAGCCTAATTAGATGTCGATTAAAGATGATACACACTGCAATTCAAATAGATGTATGGGTATGTGTATGTATTGTGATCACACTAGTGTATTTTGCAGGCATCATCGGTACATGTACTTCAATTTATGTGGTTATAATATACACTAGGAGTCGTGACTTATTGGAGTTGTTATATACTAATTATTATAACCATGAATTTAAATTGTAGATTTTCATAAAAACAAATGAGCCCGGCATCAATCGAAGACACTATAATGTGAAGTGGATATATCTTTAGTTGTAATAATTATTAATAATCAGTTCATGTAAATTTGGATTGATATTTTATATGTCGTCATAGGTGACATAAGTGGCACAAGGGATCGCATTTGAGTACAGTAGTCTTATTCGCGTTCTGGAGGTTGGATTGAGTTGAGAACTGTGAGTGGTTAATATGCTTAATTATGATACGTTATTTATATGACATGTGATATTGAATTGTTTGGGTGATTACGAAAGTGATGAAAACGAAACCCCTCGTCTTGCGAAGACGTTAAATATAAGTGGTGTGTATTGACGTATGTTTGATTGATATGATGAACTGATTTATGTGGAGAACTTTGATATGCATATTTGCATCATTGCATACACGACATGCATCATATTGACATGAGATGAGATCTGGCGTGGCTCGACCCGTTTTTGGTTAATCTGGGGAGGTCCAGCCCGCTCGTGATTATTCTGGCGTAGCTCAGCCCGTTTGTGGTTATTCTGACGAGGCTCAGAACGCTCGTGATTATTCTGGTGAGGCTCAGCACAGTTGTGGTTATTCTGCTGTGGCTCAGCTCGCTTATGACAGGGTCCAGACCGGCAGTAACGACTACCCATCATGGTTGCATTTCACGCATTCATGCATTCATACATTATTGCGTATGTTGTTATTGTGATGTGAAACTTGGAGTATGGGATTGTGGACATGTGCCTATGGATATGGTTATTGTAATTAAGTGTATTAATTATTCACTGAGTCTCTCCAGACTCACCCCCCCCCCCCCCCCCCTCTTCCCCCATCTTTTTCAGATAAGTGAGTCGCTTAGTCGGGAGCTATCTATCATCTTTTCAAGGAAGCTTTTCTTTTCGCGTATGGTGCCACACAACAAGGCATCCCGTTGGAGTTATTTTATTTTATCTAGTTATTCCATTTTCGGTTAGACATGTCGCTCCGTTGTACTTTGGGTAGGATGTTAGTAGTGAGACTTGTTACAATATATTTCCAGTTATTTATTTCATTTTGTTTATTTTATTTAAAATGCACGTATTCGAAAGTATTCGGTTTTGAAGTAAGTGAGAGGCTTGCTTGGCAATGGGTCAAGTGCCGGTCTTGGCCTAGATTTTGGGTCCTGACAGTTCGTTACTGTAGTTTCCACTGGATGTTGTGCGTTATCTTCCCCAAACAAGGTGTAATCCATTGGTTTAACTCCTTAAAAGGCGCCACCGTTGTACACAGCGATGCGAAAGCTTTACTGGACTCGTAAATTTCGAAGTTACTATTGTTTTTTAACTTGTATTGATAGTCACTAATTGCGTAGTTTTATTTATTTTAGGGGATTGCAACAATACTATCAAGGATGTAACCTGAGGATTAATCGTCGAATCGAGTGGAAGATAGTGACGGTATTCATAGATGAAACATTTCCTTTAATATTCTTGTACTTTTCATTAATAAAGTGTTAAATGAGATTATTTATTGTGCATTGTCCTAAAAACCCCAAGGAAAGTAATTTATGCGGTTATTATGTTCTGAGATTTATGCGGGACATAATCGAATTTGTTCATGCTAATAACGGGGCATATGTGGAAGACTTTAACCAAGTAAGCATGCTAGCCTCGTCCTACTCTATTAGAATGGTGACAAATCTATTAGAATGGTGTTGGAGTTGTAGATGAATATCACGTTGCTTTTAGTTGTGGTCGTTTAATAAGTTAGTCTAATTTACACTTCTTTGTATATATTGATCTACTCGTCTTCTTATTTGTTCTAGGTATTTCCTAATGGGAGAGAAGAATATGAAATGGGAAAGATACAAGACGTGCGAGATGACATTGCCGCCTACTTGTACACCTACTTGTTCGAACATAGTGTTTACATGTGAATTGTTTATGTGAAGTTGTATAAATTAGTGTATGAATGGTTGTGCATATGACTTGTATGAATGGTTGTATTTTGAGTGAAATGAAAGTATTTTGATGTTTGGAAAATGTGTAACAGGGTATTAAAACAGGTGAAATGAAAGTATTTTGTTTAGAATGTATTAAATTTTTCAGGTGGATTTGAGCTATAAAACAGCCAAAATCTGTCAGAATTTTTCCATATTTTACGCATCGGTTATGAGAAAACCGTTGCATAATGTCATGACATTATGCAACAAATGAGGAACAGATGCATAATGGTCCTCAGAACTGTTGCATAATGTCCTGTGTATAGTAGTGGGAATATAAGAAAATACAATTCTTCCAAATTATCTTGTTTGCTAAAATGCATCTCAAACATATCCCTACAAAAGTGATATACTTATGCATCTCAAGTATTTCACAACTAATCTTTTTAAAGCAAATCAACATATGGTGCTCTGCAACTAACAAATGTAAAACTCAAAGCACAAATCAAAATATATTTACCTTGCTTTTTCCAATGGAGGAGCTGCTGCGGACGTTTTCAGTCGTGGGAGTGATATGTGGGAGTGAATAAGATGAAAAAAGATGGGTGAAGAAAGTTTATGTTTCCTCATTAAATGCTTCAGCCCTTTCGCGACTCACTTCGCTAATAGCAGTCGCATAAGCATATGGTTGGTGGACCGGTCCACTTAAATACAACAGTACGATGATCAAATGATTTCAAATATCCGAGATTACGTGGCACTTTATGTATTACACTTACGCGACACACTATGTCGGTCAAACCAAGCCGAGTCACATAAGAACACTTATGTAACACAGTTTGAGTGAGTTACATAAGTGATGACTCGTATTTATACGACTTGTCGAATCGACTAATCCCATTTATTTCGACACTTTTATATGCGAACATTTACTTTTTAGTATGGTTTTGCATTTCAGGTGTTTCGGAATCTCTAGGAGAGAATCGCAATAAAAGACGCATTTAGTGCCAAAAATACCACAATGGCAGATCAGACCTTCGGATGTTCGACGGAGTGCTGGGAATTGGCCATTGATCAAAAAACTACAAGCTACATGTCGATGCGTAGCTGACTCAGTTCCTACAACTCTCTAGTTGACACCGAGAGCAGCTGAGGTCATTTGTTAGGCCGAATAGAGAGTAGAAGTCAAAACTGGCGAGCAAAAAGGAGAAACCAAGTCATTGTGGATCGCGCTCAAGGAAGACATTAGCTACTGTGTTAACGTCAACGCTGGGTGCGGCAAGTAGCGATAACGTCAACTCTGGGAGCGCCCGGAACGTCTGCACTAGGCGCAATGATGACATCATCAGCGTAATTGATGATGTCAACAGTTTTGAAAATTGGCAATTTGGGTCCAAAAATAGATATAGAAACCCAAAAACTTATAAATTAAGGTTTTGGAGAAGGGTTTCCATCATCCCATCATTCATAAGACGGCTTTAGAGGAGAAAGCGAAGCTTTCGACGAGAGAAAAGATTTTCTTACTACTTTTCATTATTTATTTTTCCATGATTATGTGTAGCTAAATTCTCGATTCAGTTTAGGGGTTCGCTTATTGTAACATATGTTTTGAGACTCTTTTCTTAATGTTATTTCATGTTTCTCTAGTTCTTGTGCTTTATCCCATGAATTGAATTGTTAGGTTAAGTGGAAGCTTTGTCGCAAAGCTTAGTTTGACAACCAATTCTTATCGTTAATATCTACTGGAAACTTTATTGTAAAGGTAGATCGTAACACCTAGATTTAATAATACCTTTGTCGGATTATTGTGTTTAGGAAAGAACTAGAAGTCTAACACCTTTGTCGGGTTAGATTGTGGTGTATCACCTTTGTCGGGTTAGATTGTGGTGTATCACCTTTGTCGGGATATTTTAGGATATTACCTTTGAACAAATTCCACACTTAGAAACTTGAGATTTGATATTTAGCAGTCATTGATAAATATGTCACAATAGAAACCCTAAGCTGAATATTCTCTCTGATTGAAACCTTTCTGCGACTTTTCTCTTTTGCACTCACAATTGCTAAAAACCCCATTTTCTTTAATTGTCTTCAGATACAACTTCAACAACCAGCTCTCTTTGGTTCGACCCTGCTTGCCGCTACACTAGCTCACTAGCATGAGATATATAAATATTACATTTGACACGGCTAACGACGCGCGTCAAATTTTGGCGCCGTTGCCGGGAAGCTGCGCTTCGGTGAAGTTGTTTCTTTTTAGTTTTTTTTTGTGATTCACTATGTCTTCTTATTGTAGTGGAGCAGCTTGTGATGACCAAGACGATGAGGAAGATGATGGCAGCACGGTTAAGTGTTGGATGATTGACCGTCTCCCAAAATTTAGAGGTGTCGTTAGAGAAAATCCTGTGACACATATAAAGAAGTTTCACTATGCATGTGGCGCCATGAAGCCCAAAGAAGAATCATTAGAGAGGTTTAAGCTAACGATTTTTTTCATTTCTTTAACTGACTCCGCTAGATCTTGGTATTATTCATCATCTGTAGACTGTGAAAGTACTTGGTTGGATCTACGAGCCCGATTTCTAAAAAAGTTTTCTCCACCATCCTTTCGATTTAAGATCCGCGAGAAAATTTCTACCTTTAAGCAATTCCAGGGCGAAACATTATATGAGTACTATTTGCAATTCTATGACCTTGAGGGAAGCTGTCCACACCATGGATTAACAGATTTATTTCTTATTGAGAGCTTTACTGATGGGATGATTCCACTAGAGCATTCTATGCTTGATGCTGCAGCAAGAGGTTTAGTAATGAATTTAGACATGTATGACATCTGGGACCTGATAGATGATATGGCACAAAGATTGAGATGGGGTCAGATGCACAAAATGGATGATAAGTCGCAGACAGTAGAAGCTGGTTCAGTGTAGATCGTGCCCGACATCACATGCAACACCTCCATCACAACCTTACCCACAATAGAGACTCAAACTTCAGATGAAGAGGATAATTCCACCACTACCAGAGAGCTGCACACAGAGAAAGAAACAATAATGCTCGCGGTAATCTCTGAACCACCTCAAATTATACAAAATTTTGAAACACCTCTTCCACTTCTTGTGCAGGATAACATCATCTGAGATGATCATAAAGAGCCAGAAGAAGAAGATGATGAGAATAAATTCCGCCGAATAGTGCCAGCCACATACGATGAGGCAATATGTTCTAGCGAAGAAAACTTTACTCCTTACCTTTGCACAGACTTGATTACTAAAAATTCTGAGGTAAGCGCTGAATTTAATATGGAATTACATATGACTCATATGCCTATTGTGTGGTACTTGCAGGATGGTGAACCTAAAAAATTACAAGAAAAGGCATTTGGTTCACTTTACAATGTGGCTGCTAGTATCCCATTGTGCAAGACTAGAAACTGGATCACCAACTACAAACTGTCATTCAAAAACACATTTGTTAGTTGGAAGCATCATAAGGAGAAAAAACAAGCTGGGTCTTGCTAGCATGTCTCTACAGTAGTTTCATTCGAGCTACCGATACATGACACACGTGGATGGAAACCAGGATGGAGTGACATGAGAGAGCTATTCTATGAGGGCTATGAGTAGAATGAAGGAGTAGCTGAGGCAAAGTTTGACCTCACACGCCCATGAGATCCTAACTTGTGATCCCTAATGAGGTATTGTGGAGCCAACGATGTCAAACAAAGGCGGACATTAACATTAAGAGTTGATCGCACCCCTAACATCTACATTGAGCGCGGTTGACCGTTGATCGACTTGTTTGACCAGAATTTACACCATCACGCAACGAGCCGAGGGGAGTGCCTGTTCACTTTTACTTCTATTTTCCACATTGACGGAGCCCACCGCACTCTCGTTAAGGTGCGATGTTCTCTATGCAAAAATAAATTTATATCTCCGCTACTCGCGACTTCACTACTGGGTAGCAAGTGGTAAGTAGGGGTCGAACCCAAGGGAATTGGTGGATTAGTTGTTCTTTAATGAAGCTTATGCATAAATTAAATGCGATTGGGGTTGGGTTTGAGTGTGCTTTGAGAACTGAAAGTAAATTACAATAGTTGATAATGGACTGTAAGGAAAGAATTCGGTTTAGGGGTTTCATATCATATCATCGTTCATCATTGACCTCTAATGATCATACTAAGTGTTCAAAAGTGTATGAAGGCCATTCAAGCACTTGATTCGCCACACTGTCTAGCCCATTTCAAGGTCATAGAGCACTTGTTCTATTTAGACTAGCACCCCATTTCAAGGTATACTAGCCTATGTGCATCCATTTGATCAATCATTTCCGATCAACCAAATGGTGTTTTAAAGAGGTCAAACTCCTCAGATAAGCTTTTCCATTTCAAGCATCCACTTACCCGAGTATGTTCACAAACCCCACGGAAGAGTTTTGCCATTTCAAGCATCCACTCAACCTTGGAAGTTCTGACCTAATATGTGGCACATAGAACAAGTTTTGAAACACTAAGTAGCATTAAGCATAGAGTCTAGAACGGTTTATGACATAAATACACCCCTTCAACCGAATGAAGATTTTAGCTACGAATATTCATGGAACAAGACATCATAGCTAAGTGCGTTGGAAATTAAAGGTTTTTGAACGATAATAAAGTAAAGAAGAGAGTACTCACAAAAACCGTTGAAAGTGCTAAAGCTTCGATTCAAAAGTAAAGTGATTACATGATTGTGCTCTCAATCTAGAGAGATAAGTGATTTGTGACTTTTGGAATGAATTTTACAAAGGAGAAGGCATGGTATTTATAGGCTAAGGGAGGTGTGGTTTGTGGAGGGGGATGAAGACACTTGGCATGGAATCCATGGAGGAGGAGAAAGCCATCGGAGGTGACTCATCACTCCAAAAGCCGCCGGCCACATGGAGGAAGGGGAGAGGTGGAGAGCTTAACCGCCGGCCATAGGTGGCTAGGGAGTGGGTGAGTGTGTTTTGTGATCTTTTTCCCAAAATCCATCGGCTACTTTCAGCTCCGGACTGACTCTGGTTGCCCTCCGGTTGGACTTGTTTTGAGTGATTCCACGTCAGGTTCTTGAAAGTCAGAATTTGGTCGTGTCCTGGAATGACTTGTAATTCATTTTCAGCTTTAAAACTCCTCCTTAGCCTGTATTCTCTCTAGACTTCAAAATACCCTGTAGATAAATATCAGAACTAACAAGCAAAAGTTAAATAGACAAAGAGTCTAATTTGGTGGGTTTAACTGTGTTTATGATTCATACAATTATGGTCCATCAGATCACCCCACACTTCTAGTTGCTCGTCCCGAACAATGCTATTTAAGGGCGGAACACAATCTAAGTAAAATATGAAAATGAGGCCGTGGGACTAGATTTATCTTAATTCATGCATTACTTACTTATTACCAAACTAAACCGTGTAAATACTTAGAAGAAACTTGATACTTATACCTTCGTGCCGAGATGCAAATTAATTCGGATGTTTCGGGAGATAGCCCTTTTCAGGCTCCTGGGCTGCATCCTCGGGATCGACTCGCACTATATGGTTTCCTTGTAGCTTTCTCTAGCACGTGATTCAGTTCGGGTTTCACTGAAGTTGAGTACTTTGATTTCTTTTTGGCGAGGGACAGCTTCTGTAGTGAATCAGCCTTTGGCCTTTGGCCTTTGGCCTTTGGCCTTTGATGTTGAATTGGAGTTTCTTCACTTTTGTTTCGGTTAAAACCTTCACAATTTTGGCCTTTGGCCTTTGATTAGCTTCTTTGAGCTTTTGCTTCTTTGTGACTTGCTAGTCCATTTTCTCAGCCTTTCTTTGGGAGGTCCAATCATTGCCCGCGAGCATATGGAAATACCTCCCCGCTCTTTCTCATCCTCGCCGTTTCGCGCGGGTCAAGATGAGGGTCACTCATCTATTTTCCCGGCTACTAGGACTAGAGATAGGACGGTTTGATTCCCGTCCCGTCTCTTGCATAAACGCTGCACGGTGGAGATGACTTCAATCTTCACTGAAACCCGAAGTGCAGCCTCCACTGACTTCGAAAACCATATAGTTAGATTTGATCCTTCGAGTGCTTGTCAAGCCTCTCTAGGGCATTTTCTATCAACTCCACATCCCCTGTATATCTCAGCACAAAGGGACAAATGAGAAGTTACATCCTAAGTTTTTAAACAGTTGAATTTTCACAAGGTAAATGCATGAATTTAGATCTATCATTTTCACATTCTCAAGTTCATATTTTCAAAAAGATAATATTAAGGGAAAAGGAAAAAGCATGTTAATTAACTATGTACACAGGCGGTTCTCACCCCACACTTTTGAACGAAGGCGTGCCTTTCAGCAAGACTTAGTTCAAAAGTCATGCAAATATATACAAGAGAAGGAAATGAAATTAAGGAAAAGAGAAGAACTGAACTCCCTTTTACTGTGTTGTCACGTGTAGTGGGACGACATGGCTTGGAGCTGGATAATCGAGGGAGTTTGGCTGGGGCCTTGAACTCTCAGCGCAGGCCCGGTAATTCTCGGAAGCTGCCTGGCTGATCTGATCTTGCTCCGAAAACCGATTCCTACATGTTAGACATTCCTTCTATACAAAAAGTGGGTGAGAGCGACTTACGGTAAAAACTAAATGACAGAAAATAAAATTACTGAAAGTAAGATAGGTGTCGGGTTACCTCTCGACCAGTGCATTTGTTTAACGTCGTTAGCTCGACAGTACCTCATTCCTGAATCATAAGGTTGGGTCTCATGGGCGTGTGAGGTCAAATTTCTTCTCGGCTGCAATTTTGCTCCGAGAGGGTGAGGCTTCATTGACCATAGCTGCTGGTCCAATGAGTCGTGCTAGCTTGTTACTCCTTCCGGGTTTCCATTCTTTCGGCCCATGTCTTTGCCGCTTCTTCATGTTTGAATAGTTAGCACCTTTGCGAGTTTGGAAGTTTGGTTTTGTGCCATTAAATGCAGGCGACATTAAGCATGCGCCTCTACCAATCCTCTTCATTGTGGCAGTGATGGATGGTTGTCTTGGAACGAGTGAGTTTTCAGGCGGTTTTCCTTGGCTTGTGACGAGTGAGAGTTCCTTTGTCGGCTTTTTTGGCTCATGCTCCTCCTCTAACTCCCCTTGCACCTCATCATTATTGATTATATGATCTTCGGTGGCTATGATCGGCATAAAACACGAAGGGTTAAGTTGGGGCACTTTGACTATGAGGACTGGGTCTGTTTCAAGTGCTCCGACAGTGAGGACCAGGTCTTTCTCGGACAGTTCGGTAATGAGGTCCGGGACTTTGATGGACCATAATTGTATGAATCATAAATACAGTTAAACCCACCAAATTAGACTCTTTGTCTTTTTAACTTTTGCTTGTTAGTTTCGATATTTATCTATAGGGTATTTCGGAATCTAAAGAGAATACCGGCTAGGGAGGAGTTTTTAAGCGGAAAATATATTACGAGTCATTCCAAGGTCACGACCAGATGTCGACTGAAGAAATCTCAAGATCCTGACATGGAATCACTCAAAACAAGTCCAACCGAAGAGCAACCAGAGTCAGTCCAGAGCGGAAATGAACCGATAGTTTTGTGAAAACCTCACAAAACTCACAAACCACTCCCCTCATGCCACCTAGCCGGCGGCTTTCTCCTCTCATCCTCCTCTCCTCCTCTCCCCTTCCTCCACATGGGGGGCGGCTAAAGGGGAAGCTCCTCCTCACATGGGCGGCTAAAGGAGTGGTGAGTCACCTATGATGGCTTTTCCTCCCCTCCATGGATTCATGCCATGTGTTTCTCATCTCCTCCACATCTCTTCACTCCCCTTAGCCTATAAATAGACTACTTCCTCCCATTTGTAAAATCATCCCATAATTTCACAAGTCTTTAGAGAGATAGAGGGCTTAACCCTCTTCTCTTCACTTTCAATAAACACTTTGTTCTTCATTTTGGAGCTACTTTCCCTTGCTTGGATCTTGCTTAGGAGCTCCTCTCCTCCACTTATTGTAGGTACAAAATTACTTTCCGTATATTTTGTTCTTACTTTAAAGTTATTCTCCTTTTCGGTATCCTTGTTCAAAGCCATAGTTTGCTTGTATTCCTTGACATGAATACAAGTAGCTAAAGCTTGTATTTGGTAGAGGGAGTATTTATATCATAAATCGTTCTAGACTCTATGCTTAATGCTACTTAGTGTTTCAAAACTTGTTCTATGTGCCACATATTAGGTTAGAACTTCCAAGGTTGAGTGGATGCTTTAACGGGCAAAGCTCTTCCGTGGGGTTCGTGAACATACTCGGGTAAGTGGATGCTTTAACGGGCAAAACTTATCTGAGGAGTTCAACCTCTTTTAAAAACCATTTGGTTGATCGTAACTGAAGAACAAATGGATGCACATAAGACTAAGATACTTCGAAAGGAGGAATTAGTCTAAATAGAATAAGTGTTCTAAATGATGTGGCAAGTCTTGTGCTAGAAATAGCCTCGATTCATATTTGAACACTTAGTATGATCATTAGAGGTCAATGATGAACGATGATATGATATGAAACCCCTAAACCGAATCCTTTCCTTACAGTCCATTATCAACTGTTGCAATTTACTTTCAGTTCTCAAAGCACACTCAAACCCAACCCCAATCGCATTTAATTTCTGCATAAGATTCATTAAAGAACAACTAATCCACCAATTCCTTTGGGTTCGACCCGTACTTACCACTGACTACCAAAAATAGTTAAGTCGCGAGTATTGGAGATATAAATTTATTTTGCACAGAGAACATCGCACCTTAACGACAGTGCGGTGGGCTCCGTCAGACTTCCTCAGGTTCTTCGAGCACAAGGACCGGGCCTGGCTTGATTTCTTCGGCCGCTTCGGCAGTGAAGTTCGGGACTTCTGTTGGCTCGGCAGTTAGGACTGTGATTTCCTCGGATGGATTGGTGATAAGGACCGGGCCTGATTTGGGCAGTTCTTCTTCTAATTCCCAGGGATAATCTGAATGGAGTTCTTCTTCAGGCAACCATGGGTCCTCATCCTCGTCATTCATATGGTCTCCGGGGGCAATCATACTGAGGTCCGGGTCTGTTTTGGGCAGTTCGGCACTGAGTTCTGGGTATGTCTCGGGCAACTCTTCAGTTAGGACCGAAATTGATTTGGGCAGTTTGGCAATGCGGTCCCAGATCAGTTGTGTAGCCACCCAGAATTCCTCATTTTCGACCTCGTCTTGGTGTATCGGGGCACTCATTTGCTGGATGCTAGCTGCCAATTCTTCCTCCTTGTCCTCGAGTGACTCGGCAATGTGGACCTGGGCTTCCTCGGGCATTTCAGAAATGTGTACCGGTACTGATTTGGGCAGCTTGTTAATGAGGTCCCAGAGCTGGTTTGATGTTTCTTTTTGAGCCACCCATGATTCGTCGCTTTCGACCTGGATTTGGTGTACCATGTTGGCCAACTGCTGGTTGCTAGATGCCAGCTCCGTTATAACGTCCTCGAGTAGCTTGGCCTGATCTTCTCTTGGTCTTGACCTCGCGGCCAAATCGTTTATCAATTTCCAAAGATCATCCATGTTTAATTTATTTACCGAACCTCCTGCCGCGTCATTAAGCCAATTCCACTCTTGTGGCATCATCCCATTTGGAAACCTTTGAAGAAGATCGTGGTTGGTGAATCCATGGTGCGGGCAGCTCGTTACAAGGGAACCGAAGTACCATAAGTACTCGTCCAAAGTTTCATCCCGGGATTGCTCTATGTTGTTGATCTTCTCGCGGACTTCAAGTTCGAAGGGTGGTGGGGAAAACTCCTCATCGTTCCAAGGCTCGTTTTCATAGTACAATGAAATGGTGGATTGCAAGAACAAAAACAAAAATAAAAAGAACAACTATTCCGTTTCACAACTCCCCGACAACGGTGCCAATTTTGACGGAGCCCACCGCACTGTCGTTAAGGTGCGATGTTCTCTGTGCAAAAATAAATTTATATCTCCGCTACTCGCAACTTCACTACTGGGTAGCAAGTGGTAAGTATGGGTCGAACCCAAGGGAATTGGTGGATTAGTTGTTCTTTAATGAAGCTTATGCATAAATTAAATGCGATTGGGGTTGGGGTTGAGTGTACTTTGAGAACTGAAAGTAAATTACAATAGTTGATAATGGACTGTAAGGAAAGAATTCGGTTTAGGGGTTTCATATCATATCATCGTTCATCATTGACCTCTAATGATCATACTAAGTGTTCAAAAGTGTATCAAGGCCATTTCAAGCACTTGATTTGCCACACTGTCTAGCCCATTTCAAGGTCATAGAGCACTTGTTCTATTTAGACTAGCACCCTATTTCAAGGTATACTAGCCTATGTGCATCCATTTGATCAATCATTTCTGATCAACCAAATGGTGTTTTAAAGAGGTCGAACTCCTCAGAAAAGCTTTGCCATTTCAAGCATCCACTTACCCGAGTATGTTCACAAACCCCACGTAAGAGTTTTGCCATTTCAAGCATCCACTCAACCTTGGAAGTTCTGACCTAATATGTGGCACATAGAACAAGTTTTGAAACACTAAGTAGCATTAAGCATAGAGTCTAGAACGATTTATGATATAAATACACCCCTTCAACCGAATGAAGAGTTTAGCTACGAATATTCATGGAACAGGACATCATAGCTAAGTGCGTTGAAAATTAAAGGTTTTTGAAAGACAGTAAAGTAAAGAAGAGAGTACATACAAAAACCGTTGAAAGTGCTAAAGCTTCGATTCCAAAGTAAAGTGATTACATGATTGTGCTCTCAATCTAGAGAGATAAGTGATTTGTGACTTTTGGAATGAATTTTACAAAGGAGAAGGCATGGTATTTATAGGCTAAGGGAGGTGTGGTTTGTGGAGGAGGATGAAGACACTTGGCATGGAATCCATGGAGGAGGAGAAAGCCATCGGAGGTGACTCATCACTCCAAAAGCCGCCGGCCACATGGAGGAAGGGGAGAGGTGGAGAGCTTAGCCGCCGGCCATAGGTGGCAAGTGAGTGGGTGAGTGTGTTTTGTGATCTTTTTCCCAAAAGCCATCGGCTACTTTCAGCTCCGGACTGACTCTGGTTGCCCTCCGGTTGGACTTGTTTTGAGTGATTCCACGTCAGGTTCTTGAAAGTCAGAATTTGGTCGTGTCCTGGAATGACTCGTAATTCATTTTCAGCTTTAAAACTCCTCCTTAGCCTGTATTCTCTCTAGACTTCAAAATACCCTGTAGATAAATATCGGAACTAACAAGCAAAAGTTAAATAGACAAAGAGTCTAATTTGGTGGGTTTAACTGTGTTTATGATTCATACAATTATGGTCCATCACACATACATGTGTGTCTTGCATTGTTTGTGTCGTTGAACTTAATTCGTACCATGAGGACACGGCTTGGTTCAAAAGTGTGGGCTGGGAGAGTCAGTCAGTCAGTTGTATCAGCATATTTATTTTTCTTGCATATTGTACTGTGTCAGCACGTTTCTTTTTTAAAAAAATTGGAAAAGTATGAATTTTCTCTCTATTTCCTAGATATGCAGTAATGGATGTTGATGATGTGAAATAGATGATGCTGATTATATTGAATTTCTCTCGTGAAATTTGAATTGTGCTCTTACATGTGAATTTAACCCACTACGTGTCATTTTGAGTTGAGATAAATAGGGATGTGGAGTTGATAGAAATGAGCTAGAGAGACTTGACAAAGCATTCAAGGACCGGGCTTCCAGTTATATGGTTATAAGGATTTAGTGGAGGCTAGCACTTTGAGACTTTATGGTTCAGAGTTTGCTCCGCCGCTGCAGCGTTTATGCAGGTAGGCGGGATGGAAAAATAGACCGTCCTATCTCTAGTCCGAAGTAATCGGGAAAAGTTTAGGGACCCTCATCTCGACTCGCGTTGAAAAGGGCTCGGATGAGAAAGAGCGGGGAAGTATTTCCATATGCTTGCAGGCGATGATTGGACCTCCGTCACAAAAAAAGGACAAGCTATTCATAATAAAGGAGCAAAGCTTAATAAAAATCAGCCAAGTTTTGAAGGTTTATACAGAAAAGTGAAGTACATCATTCATACATCAAGAGCCAAAAGCCAAAGAAAGTTCACTGCATCAAAAGCTATCCAACAAAAGAAGAAAGAAAAGCTCAAAACTTTAAAGCTCGAATGAATCATGTGCCAGAGAAAGCAATGAAGTGTAACCATATAGCTAGAGTTCGGAACAGCGAATGTAGATCATGGGTCTAAAGACGACTATCTCCCATTCATCCAAATTGATTTGAATTTCAGCTCAAAGGTAACATGTATCAAGTTAATTCTGTGTTGAACATGATGATTTGAGTAACGATTGAGTTATGCGTAGAAAAGTTGAATCTAAACTAGAAACTCATATTCATGTGACTCTATTCAGGATGTCGAAGAAATTGTGGTGTTATATTTGTTTTCCTTCTATGACTTAGTTCTGGTTCGGGATGAACAAGTTTAAGTGCGAGGTGGTTTGATGAGTCGTATTTATACGACTCATCAAATCGACTAATCCCATTTATTTCGATACTTTTATATGCGAACATTTACTTTTTATTATGGTTTTGCATTTCAGGTGTTTCGGAAGCTCTAGGTAAGAAAGCGCAATAAAAGACGGCATTTAGTGCCAAAAACACCACAATGGCAGATCAGACCTTCAGAGATTTGATGGAGTGCTGGGAATCGGCCATTGATCAGACAAATACGAGCTACATGTTGATGCGTAGCTGACTCAATTCCCTACAACTCTCTAGTTCACACCGAGAGCAGTCGAGGTCATTTGGAAGGTCGAATCGAGAGTCGAAGACAGAACTGGCGCGCAGAAAGGAGAAACCAAGTCAGTGTGGATCGCGCTCAAGGAAGACATTAGCTACTGTGCTAACGTCAACGCTGGGCGCGGCAAGTACCGATAACGTCAACGCTTGGAGCACCCGTAACGTCTACACTGGGCGCGATGATGGCATCATTAGCATACTTGATGATGTCAGCAGTTCCGAAACTTGGCAATTTGAGCCCAAAAACTGATTTAGAAACCCAAAAACTTATAAATTATGGTTTTGGAGAAGGGTTTCCATCATTCCATCATCACATCATTCAGAAGACTGCTCTAGAGGAGAAAGCGAAGCTTTCGACGAGAGAACAGATTTTCTTACAACTTTTCATTATGTGTTTTTCCATGATTATGTGTAGCTAAACTCTCAATTCAGTTTAGGGTTTCGCTTATTGTGACATATATTTTGAAACTCTTTTCTTAATGTTATTTCATGTTTCTCTAGTTCTTGTGCTTTATCCCATGAATTGAATTGTTAGGTTAAGTGGAAGATTTGTCGCAAAGCTTAGTTTGACAACCAATTCTTATCGTTAATATCTACTGGAAACTTTGTCGTAAAGGTAGATCGAAACACCTAAATTTAATAATACCTTTGTCGAATTATTGTGTTTAGGAAACAACTATAAGTCTAACACCGTTATCAGGTTAGATTGTGGTGTATCACCTTTGTCGGGATACTTTAGGATATTACCTTTGTCGAAACAACCACAATTAGAAACTTGAGATTTGATATTTAGCAGTCAATGATAAACATGTCACAATAGAAACCCTAAGCTGAATATTCTCTCTGATTGAAATCTTTTTGCGATTTTTTCTCTTTTGCACTCACAATTGCTAAAAACCCCTTTTCTTTAATTGTCTACTGATACAACTTCAACAACTAGCTCTCTTGAGTTCGACCCTGCTTGCCGCTACACTAGATCACTAGCAGAAGAAATATAAATATTAAATTTGATGCGTTAGACGATGCACGTCAATAAGCACATGTCGCTTAGGTACACTAATGTGACAAATTTGGTCTGTTACATAAGAACGTGTCGCTTAAGTACACCTATGTAACGCACTTCTGTCTATTACACGAGGACTAGTCGCATAAGTCACCTTAGGCAACAAAACCAGTTTTTCTTAGTCGCCCAAGGGTACTTATGTGACTAGCCTTATGTAACTGATACTAACTGTGTTACATAAGTGACCAACTGGTGTAGTATATCTGTCCTAGAAACCTTATTTAGTTATTTTAACAAAGTACCACCAAATATATACTACAAGAAGTGAACAACATAGAGAAAGATCATACTCACATACCCACTAAATCTAGCATTTCAACACCATAAAAATATGTTCAGAGAACTAATGGAGACAAAAGAAATTATCGTTAACAACCAAGTCTCAAAACATAACGTCACAAGTGCTTGTACAAAACCGAAACTAAGAATTTAGCTACATAACTACACACAGGACGCATTGTTTTGAATTTACGCAAATAGAATATATGTATACAAACACTAATATAGAAGTAATAGATTAACAAGGTAGTGAGAAGACTTTTTCAGTTTTCTTGTCGATGACATAAGCCTGCAAAAATAAAAAATGACAGTAAGGATGATGGAGACTCCATCCATAGGCCAGCTTATTTCGTGCTAAAGTCGAACAGAGAAAGAGTTGACAATGTGAATCCAAAAAACAGAATATCTCATATTCTCATCAGACCATTAGAAGACTATGTCTTAGATTCTTCCTTGGAACCAATGGCATGTATGAACCTGAATAGAAAAATGACTCAACTGTTAGCCCCTTAGGCCTATATAATTCCTTTTCCCCAAAAGCGCATAATCAGTACCAATATAAGTTATACAAAGTGAGTATTGAAGAATGGATTACCTTTCGCCTTTCGTAGAGTTCTCTTCTGGTCTACAAATATCACTCGCTACGATCGTTTTGACTCTAGCAGCTCTTTTCGTTGGTTACGTGAGAGTTTATGTCTTGCCATTACGTGGTAAGAAGCTTCCACCGGGATCGTTGGGGTTACCCTTCATTGGCGAGACGTTAAGCTTCCTCAAAGCGCAGAAAGAAGATGAGACTAACGAGTGGGTCCAGAGCCGGATGGACAAGCATGGACCCATATTCAAGACAAGGGTCATAGGCTCGAATGTCGTAGTTCTCACTGGCCAGCCTGGGAACAAATTCATGTTTAATGGGGGTGATAATGGCATAGCGAGCAATTTAGTATTGTCTTCGGCGAAGATACTCGGAGTAAATAGCATCTTCGAGGTTTCGGGGACGCGCCATACATTAGTCAGAGGTGCTATCATGAGCTTTCTTAAACCTGAAAGCATACAAAATTATGTTGGTCAGATGGATACAATAATTAAGCAACAGATGAAACAAGTAAGCATTTCCTGCCAATGTCTGCATTCAAAAATAACAAGTTTATGAAAGATTGAATATTGTCTGTGTGTCAAGAGAGTGGTGATCTACTGCTGTTAACACCTGACTTGTAGTTACAAGGTCAAGCCCACGTACTGTGTCATGTTTACAATATTTTTGTTGCCTGATTCATTTTGCAGGAACTGAAGGGAAAGGACATGATAAAGATAGTGCCGCTAATGAAGAAGATCGCGTTCAACGTCACGTGTAGGTTGCTATTCCGGCTGGGAAGCAAGGAAGTAGATGAAATGTTTGATGATTTCACCACAGCCATTAAAGGAACATGGCAACTTCCTTTGGAGCTTCCAGGCTCTACTTTTAAAAAAGCAGTGCAGGCAAGAGCCAGGATACATAAGAGGTTTTGTGTTGTACTAAATCAAAGAAGGAAACAAATGGCACAAGATTTGATCGAGCACGATGTTATATCGAGCTTTCTTAAGTTAAGAGACAATGATGGTAAACCGCTTCCGGATGATGAAATTACTGACAATATAATCACTCTGATGATGGCAAGTCATGACACTTCCACAATAGCTCTCAGCCACTTCATAAGGCATATCTCCAGGGACAAACAAGCTTTCAACCAAGTACTTAGAGGTAAATGACATTCTTATATTCACAAACTTCAAGAAACCTGTTGTATCTTAACGTCACGTCACCTTTACTTTAGTTTAAGACAAGTCAGCATTTTGATTGAAACGACGTCGTTTAAGCGCTCGCAACATTTCGTTGCGCTGCACCGGATCCGAATCATTATTTATTTACTGGTGACACAAATACAATAAAACTTGTGCTGCGTATTTAAAAATTCTATTGCTTGATATGCATCTAACTGACAAAATGATTGGTGATGTTTTTGGGGCTATGAACAGAGCACATGGACATCATAAACGCTAGTTCAGGTAAGGATGGAAACTTAACATGGAATGACACGCAGAAGATGAGACTTACATGGAGAGTGGCACAAGAAATTATGAGGTTTACTCCTCCAATATTTGGCAATTTCAAAACTGCCACTAGGGACACAAGCTTCGGTGGATTTGATATCCCAGAAGGCTGGAAGGTAACAGCCTGCATAAACTACATTTTAATTTTTTTTTAAAATTTCAATAAGAAAGGTAATCTTAAACTCATGCCATAAGATTAACACAGAGGTTTGAACTGTCGTTATTTGACAAAAAAAATATGACCGCTAGACCACTACTATCTCTGCATAAGCGATATGAATATTTTAGTAGTTGACATATTAAAAGGCACTCTAGTAGTTTAATTTTTGTTTAATTATGTTGCAGGTACTTTGGGTGGCTTCACTGACACACATGAACAATGAAATTTTTGAGAACCCAGAGAAGTTTGATCCTTCACGATTCGAAAGTGGATCAAAGGCATATCCACCATATACTTACATTCCATTTGGAGCAGGGCCAAGAATCTGTCCTGGGGCAGAATTTGCACGGATAGAAATGCTACTTCTTGTGCACCATCTGATAACAAAATACGATTGGGAAGAAGCAGATCCTAATGAGCCTATAACTCGCGAACCTCTTCCTTATCCTGCGCTTGGCCTCCCTATCAAGCTTTTTCCAAGGACTCTTGTGTAACTTTTACTTGTCAGTTGTGTGATGATCTATTCTTCTTTGCTGCTTGGTTGTTAGTTTATGTGTTCCTATTCACACATCTCATCTTTAAAACTGATGCTTGATCTAAAATTATGCAATACGGATTATTTGAATGTTTTAACCAGTGCACGTATAAATAGGCAACATTTGCTGTATGAAATTACCAGTGTTCTAAACATCTTCCGTCTAGAAGGTAAAATTCTCGAATCCATTCTTAATTTATAAAAATCGGTCCATCAGATCACCCGATTTATGGGAGCTTATCAGCCGCCTACACCCGCCTAGTCGCTGGACTTCTTGATCAACACTGAAATATTCCTTTATTTTTGCAAAATTTACATTTTTTATGTCTTTGTAAACAAAAAAACGAGCTTCTCAAACTCAAACTGATTGTATACACATTAAGCAGTGTACATGGGCTAAGCTAGGATTACATTCTTTTTTTTGATAGGGGTTAATGTTAGAATTAGTATCTGTTAGCAGAGACTTGAACCCGGGAGCATATTTTCACCGGAGGAGTGCCCAACCACTGGGGTCACTCACTTCGCCCTAACTAGGATTACATTCTAAAAAATAACATGGAGCAGGGGATTCAAAATTACTCGAGCAATTATGTCGATGTGGTGATTTTGGGGCCAACCAAGTTTAGATTCACCGTATCTTATAGCCAGGCGAACGCGGTAAGACGTATGGAGATTTGGAATTTGAAATACTGTTGTCTTGTTCGAGATGAGCTTCAGACGGTGTTTGAACTTAGACTTGAACACCAATCCAACAGTAAGAAGAAGAGAACAGTATGGGCATACACAATGTAATACCCAGTTCAGCAACAACCTACTCTGGGGTTCCCACACCTAAAGGGCAGCAAATCTTTATTAAGAGTTTATAGCTACAAGTGGACTTACGCTTACACAACTCCCGTTTGTAATGGTCTAGCCTCTAACACTCTTTTCTTTGATTTGCGATCTCGGCTCCCCTTGATATCCTGAGTTCGAGACTCCCTGCCGAAGCTTGGACGCCTTATCCCAAACGCGATCAGTAGCAATGCGTGTGTACATCAGGTTATTCTATCAGAACAGTTTGATCAACACACTGAACAGACTGTTTCAGCGCCGTTGAATTTCCAGTGGGGAAATATCCTCCGGTCGTCGCTCCTCTTCCTCCTCCTCTACTCAATATCACTCGTGTATGTATTTCTCCAAAAGCGATGCGCACCGATCATGAAACCCTAGCACTGTTTATATAGTGCACGGCTAGATCCTAATCGGTTAGAGATCCGATCTTGAATAGTTAGGAGATATTTCCTAAAATATTTCCACTCTTGCAAATCTTTTATCTTCTTGAATATCTTGCGGTTTAAACTCGGCTTCTAAATTTTCTTTGAATATCACGCCAGCCATTCCGATCTTTGACTCTGATCTCCAACCGCCTCAGATCTTTAACGGAATCCAATCAATATCTTCGGCACTTTAGGAAATTTCCAGATTAAGAAACTTCATATCTTCAGTTCTGCATTATCCGAGAGTTCCAGAATCTGGTTGAACATGGTCTTGACTTCTGCTTGAACACTCTGAAGACGTTTTGCCAAAAACCATGCAATTTGTAGGAACAACAATCTCCCCCTTGGCACTTTTGACAACACCAAATCATCTTGTACTAACTATCTTGACTTCATAGCCTCGTACTGGTAAGATTAAG
Organism: Rhodiola kirilowii; assembly: GCA_033675215.1. Taxonomy (NCBI): domain Eukaryota; kingdom Viridiplantae; phylum Streptophyta; class Magnoliopsida; order Saxifragales; family Crassulaceae; genus Rhodiola; species Rhodiola kirilowii. The sequence continues at coordinate 41,481,942 of CM066199.1, forward strand.
GAAACTAAGTCGTCCTCAAAATTCCTCCCCTTTTTTGCCACAAATTGGCAAGGGGTGTTCAAAATAAGAGTCAAACAACCAAGTACGGAAATAAAATAGTACTTCCAACAGGACAACATAATTTAAAGTTCGAAAGTCAGAGGTAAGTCAAGGATTGTAGCATAACCTTCAAGTAGAGGAGTCGTCATCCATGCCTTCTTCTTTAACAGAATCATTAGCTTCATCCTCACAAGGATATTTCAGAGCATGTACCAATCTGTTGATTCTTTTTCTCTGTTCTCGTTCAGTCTCTAGGATGGTCTCCAGTTCGCTTAGCATCCTCTCACGATCAATACGAGACATCTTCTCACCAGTAGTAGCTCTCCTAATGGATGACTCAAGAACGTCATTCCTCTTCAGCCCGAGGTCCTTCAGATCATTCACATGTCGACCCTTAAATAGCTTGTGATCCACAGTTAACTTCTGCGGGGCTCTTGAAAGGCTGTCCTGAGATGTCTTCAGCTCTGGATGCTGATTAATGATGAGCTCATAGATGAGGGATGGGAATATAATCTGGTGCAACGACTTGGTAGATGAAGCGCGTTCTGTAATCTGATTGAACATTAGCTGTCTCAGGTTGATCTTAATCCTATTCCCAGTGAGGTAAACCAGCTGCCCCAATGTCTTTACTCACAGTTGTCTGGTGTGAGGTTGGCTTCCAGTTCACAATTGCAATGAAAAATAGCATGGAATATGTTGTATTCAGGTCAACTACCAAAATGAAAGTGTCTTCCCACCGGGGGTATGCTCCAGCAGTTATGCAGCTCGTAATCTTGTCATAGTTCTCCTCTTCCTCCACTTCGTAAGGATCAGCCTTTGCAAAGTACACATTGATGATCTCGGGATCAATCCTGACCTTCTTTCCTCTTACAAAGACTACCCCATAGTCCTTGTCGCCAGCAATTCCAAACTGACTTGGTAGGTTAACGATTGCCTCTGTCACTAATTGCTTATTGAACGGTTTGCATCTTTGGATGGTCCAAATCAAGTCAATCTCCTTCAAGAGATGAATAACCTCCTTTCCTTTGAACCTCTTCTCTTCAAGAAGTCTCTCAGGAATGATTTTCCTTCGTTGAACTGCCTTCCATCTGCTTGCAGCGTCTTTACACGCAAACCATATTCCATTCTTCACCAACCCAGGTGGGACATGGGTAGGAACATGGTCTGGACAACACTTCTTCCTCTTCTTAGACGCACTTGCTCCCCCTGCATCTGTGTTCCCACCATTCATTTTAATAGTTGGCTTAGATGTGCATGCTTAGAAAGACACTTGCTTCTTGGGTTTCTTTTTTCCAGCTTTCTTGAGCTTAGCCAGCAAAACGGAGTCGTGATCATCCTCCGGAGTGATCTCATACTCATCCTTTTCCTGATCAGATATCTGCATCTCTACATATGTGTTAGCAGACTGTTTCAACTCAGTCGGCACAATTGGTTCACCAGATGCTTTTTCAGTAACCTATTCAACAATCACATCTCCTTCCCGATGAACGATCCCTTCCTTCTACTTTTTCGTTACTTCTGATAAGTAAATAGGATTCTGAACATCTCTTGGTGCGTTATTGCCAACACCCTGGTCTGCTTCAGTCATTTCTGCTTCTTGGATAGCTGACTGCTTTACCCCCTTCTGGACGACAGGTTCAACATGAACTTGCTCCTCCACTGGTTTTGTCTCCGTCCACTTTTCAGATAGGTCTCCTTCTTTAGTAACGATTGCTTCTTTCTCCTAAAAAACTTGGACCACCTCGTCAAATTGCTTATATACCTCCTCAAGTTCACTGTCTTCTTCAGATGGGTCTGACTCATTAGCAACAACATCTTCAGGCTCTTGTTGCTTCACCTCATCAGCTTCCATAGAAACAGCTTCATTCTTTGTCACCTTCTCTTCATCTACTTCCTCAGCAGTCTGTTCCGCCTTCATCTGACTCTTCATTCAGTACCAGACTTCTCTTGCTAGATGATTCAACAAACTTCTCAGTCTTTGAGTTTGACATAGCAATTTTCCTCCCCCTCATAGCACTAATTCGTGCAACGTATTTCCTTGGAGTTCCGTTCCTTCGAGGCACGACCTTCATGCGGATCCTCGTCTTCTTCAGCACGAAATTAGTGGCATGCACCTTGGCATTCAACGATTTCTTCTTATTAGAAATCCCAATCTTAGCCCCATTGGCTTCACCTTCTTCTGTAACCTCGGCCACAGGTTCTACAACAGGCTCCATTCCCTTCACCTTCTCATCAACTATTTTCTCACCCGTATCAGCCATTGAAGTTTTACCCAACTCCTTCTCTTTCTCACTCGTTTACACATTCACAGAAACAAGAACAAGAACTTGATATTGTGAACTAGGGATTACCTCTTTGACGAGTGATTTAGTTATCTACTGGTTTTCCTTTGACGATTACTTGATTCCTTTAGTTGGTTTAGGGTTAGCCTTTGATGTCTTCGAAGTTGCTTCCTTCTATTTTGACATAGCTGCCTCTCCTCCCTTCTTTTTCCCTTCTCCGATCTTAGGGTTCTCTGCTACAGTTCCTTAACCGACTTCAACTTGCTTCGATGTTTTACTCTCCATTGCAATCAGCGTCTTCTCCTTTGTTGACTTAGGATTTGTTATCTTCGTAATCGTTGGATTTTCCGTCGGAACTCTCGAAGCTACATCGTCTATGATTCCTTGTTTTCTCTCTTCGATTTGGGTGAGGCTTTGACAACATTCTTGGCAGTCTTCCGTGTGTTCACAATCGTAGTTAAATTGACGCTGCTTTGAAGAAACTTGAAAGGAATGTTGAGCTAAGGTTTTCGGGAACTTTTGTGAGAGCGAGCGACTGATAAGGAATTTTGATTTTCAAATATTTGGACTCCTCAACTTCCCAACAACTGTTATGCGCATATCTCTTCAGATATTTTTCATATCTCCTCTTTCCTCCTTAATATGCTCCAACGATTCATAAAGCTGCAAATATTTGGAATTCAATAATCAGTTCCAACCACGTACCATTTGTTAGCCTTCTTCTTTGATAGGTCAGCCCAACTGATTTGCTGGGGTTCTGCTCTTGGCTAACCACTGCCTGGAACAGTTAGTTGTTGACAACAAACAGACCCAAGGAGGATCTAAGTGTTTCAAATTGGGTAGCATCCAGTAGCTTGGTGAAGATGTCAGCCAGTTGCTTGTCAGTTGTCACGTGCTTCAATGTGATGACCTGTTTCTCTACTAGCTCTCTGATGAAGTGATGTCTGATGTCAATGTGCTTGGTCCTGGAGTATTGTATTGGGTTCTTGGATATGTTGATGGCACTCATATTGTTGCAGTACAGAGTCATCGTTTCTTGTCCCACTCCGTATTCAGACAGCATCTGTTTCTTCAACAGTAGCTGAGTGCAGCAACTACCTGCAGTAATGTACTCTGTGTTGGCTATATAAAAGGAGATGTTGTTCTGCTTTTTGTTAAACAAGGAAACCAAATTATTGCGAAGGAAAAAATAGCCTCCTGACATGCTCTTCCGATCTTCTGCTTTTCATACCCAGTCTGCATCACAATATCCAACTAGGAAAGGGTTGGTATCCTTGGTGTACCAGGTGCCATAATCAGCGGTTCCACAAACTTACTTAATGATACGCTTGACCTGCAGCAGATGACTCTCTTTATGATTTGCCTGGTATCTCGCACAAACTCCTACTGCATAGGTGATATCTGGTCTGCTGGCTGTGAAATATAGGAGGCTTCCTATCATGCTCCTATACAGCGTCTGGTCAACACTTGTTCAAGCATCGTCTTTAGTGATCTTTAAGTGTGTAGCAGCTGGGGTCCTCTTATGACTTGCTTTTTTAAGATCAAACTTCTTGATCGGATTTTTGGCATACTTGCTCTGTGAGACGAAAATGACATCATCCTTCTGTTTCACCCGGAGTCCAAAAAAGTAGTTCATCTCCCCCATCATGCTGATCTTGAACTCTCTTTGCATATGTTGAACCAACTGGTCGACCAGCTCCTATAAACTAGACCCAAACACTATATCGTCAACATAGATCTGTGCAATAATAAAACCTGACCTTTTATGCTTGACAAATAGGGTCTTATCTACTCCCCCTCACACATAGCCATGGTCGACAAGAAACACCGCGAGGCGCTCGTACCATGCTCTGGGCGCTTGCTTGAGTCCATACAATGCCTTCTTCAAACGATACACACGGGCAGGGTGATGTGGGTCTTCAAATCCTTTGGGTTGAGCAACATAAACTTCCTCGTTTAGAAACCCGTTCAGGAACGCACTCTTCATGTCCAACTGGAATAATTGAAACTTTTGATGACAGGCCAGTGCAAGGAGCAGTCGAATGGCCTCTAGCCGGGCGACAGGGGCAAATGTTTCATCGAAGTCAATGCACTCTATCTGAGTGTAGCCTTGTGCTACCAATCTTGCCTTTTTTCTCGTAATGTTTCCTTTCTCATCGGACTTATTTTTGAATATCCACTTTTGTCACGACCTAAAATCTAGGCCGAGACCGGCACTTGACCCATTGCCAAGCAAGCCTCTCACTTACTTCCAACCGAAAACTTACTCGCGAAAATGTGCATTTTAAATAAAAATAACCAAAATGAAATAACTCACTGGAAATATAACGTAATAAGTCTCACTACTAACATCCTATCTAAAGTACAACGGAGCGACATGTCTAACAGAAAACAGAATAACCAGATGAAATAAAATAACTCCAAAAGGATGACTGGTTGTGTGGCACCATACGCGAAACGAGAAGCTCCCTTCCAAAGAAAATTGACAACTCCTAACTTGACGACTCACTTATCTGAAAAAGATGGGGGAAGAGGGGGTGAGTCTGGGGAGACTCAGTGAATAATTAATATGTTTAATTACAACAACCATATTCATAAGCACATGTCCACAATCACATACTCCAAGTTTCACATCACAATAATAACATATGCAATAATGTGTGAATGCATGAATGCGTGCAATGCAACCATCAATGGCAGTCATCACTACCGGTCCGTCGGACCCTGTCACGAGCGAGCTGAGCCACAGCAGAAAAACCACAACTGCGCTGAGCCTCGCCAGAATAACCACAAGCGTGCTGAGCCACGTCAGAATAACCACAAACGGGCTGAGCTACGCCAGGAGAACCACGAGCGGGCTGGACCACGCCAGAATAACCACAAACGGGCCGAGCCACGCCAGAATCTCATCTCATGTCAATATGATGCATGTCGTGTATGCAATGATGCACATATCCATATCAAAGTACTCCACATAAATCACGTAATCATATCAATCAAACACACGTCAATACACACCACTTGTATTTAACGTCTTCGCAAGACGAGGGGTTTCATTTCCATCACCTTCGTAATCACCCAAATAATTCAATATCACATGATATATAAATAACGTATCATAATTAAGCATATTAACCACTCACCAATTTCCAAACTCAGTTGCGTATTTAGATATCCAAATCTGATCAATCAGCTCGATCCCTCACACCACTTGCCTCACCTAAAGGGACATAAACATATCCACTCAAAACTTTCACGACCTGAGTTTTATTAATAATTATAACAAATTAATTGCCATTTATTTCATATTCTGTATACATCATGTACGCCTCTATACATGTAGTACTCATAACTATTTCAATTAGCATTAACGAACCTTGTTTACACGAATATTCACCTTAACCGTCAGTAGGTTTGTTTCTACTCGTGCCACCACATGCATACATATGTTTAATCATGCCTATCACTTTGTAATTTAAATCTATATTCAGTGTCTATTCAATAGGCTAGTCGAACTTGTTCAATTTATGGTACTAATTTATAAAGCAGTAGGAAACTAAAGAATAACTCCGAACCATTTAAATTTAACCTACTACGACTTTGTAATTTATTCAGAAACCGAAATCAACCCAATGTCTAAACACCCAAATACCAACTCACCAGCTTATTGTCACTATGTATTTACCTCCAGCTTTCCTCTGTCGGCGATACTCTTCTCTTTTTTTTCTTTCTTGTTCATTCTCTCAAAACCCTAACTTAATTATATATGTCTATTTACACTAATCTACCGGCTAAAATTCCCTAATTTTTCTCAACTACTCAAACCATATCTACTTACACGTCCCTTTTTTTTGAGATAATAATTTGACTAAAACAATTACTTTAATTCGTTTTGAATAAACCGCGGTTCAACTTTTAAATTTTAAATTATACTTAAGATAAGTCTCTCCTAACCAAACTCAATTTCTCAACTTCGATTTCACATGCCGATTCTTTAATTATTATATATATTTATATTTTTTTACCGGATATTACATTCTATCCCCCTTAAAAAAAATTTGTCCCCGAATTTTAATGTGTCTTACCTGAAGGCCCAGCATTAGGAATATGAACATCTTGTACTCTCACTTGATTCCCTACTTCTTGTCTCTGAATTTGGCTGCCCTCTGCCTGCCTTGGAAATTGTCTAAACTCTCCTAATCCAGCTTGTGCTACCGGAGCACCCTTCACATGCTGACCTCCAATACCACGTGACAAATTATATGAGTCCATAACTGAGGCGTGCGAGTACGCTGGATGAGCTGCCAAAAACTGTATATTAGCTTCACGGGTCGGACACTGACTCATGTAGTGTCCCTTCTCGCCACAACGAAAACAAGTTCTGATATCCTTATAACAAACTCCTCTATGAGCACGTCCACAAGTCTTACAAGGAATTCACGACTGACTAGATGAAGTAGAATTAATTTCTTGAGAACAATGTGCAGGTCGTCCAACATCCTGCGAGACCGTCCTATCATCTGAATATGCTACATGAGATTGATGACTTCCTTTCTGACCATGCTGATGTCCACCTTCTCGAAACTCAACCGGCCGATCATAACGACTCTCTAAATCGTACTCCTCACGAGGTCTCTTCCTCTGATCACGTGCACCTCTAGTCTCAAGCTCTCTATCCTCAATGGCTCGAGCTTTATCTACTGCCTTAGAGAAATCCAAAAAATCTGTAGTACTAACTGCCCGAAAGATGAGGTTACGCAGCCCTGCGATAAACTGCTTGATTCGCATCTCCTCTAAAGACACCAAATGTGGTGCATAAGCCGACAAGGCCTCAAACTTATTCGCATACTCTGTAACTGTCATATCTCCCTACTTCAAAGTCTCAAACTCTCGAGCTCTAGCATCCCTCACGCTAACAGGCAGAAATCTATCGAGAAATAAGATCTTAAATTCTTCCCACTCCATCTGTGGCTGTTGTGCACTCCTTTCTCTCTTTTTGATAGTAAACCATGCGCGAGCCACACCTCGTAATCTGAAAGAAACTAACTCCACTGATCTCCAGCTAGGGCAATGGAGGGCATCGCAAAGATTCTCGGTCTCATCGATAAACTCCTGAGGGTCTTTGTTCGCGTCTGTCCCACAGAAAGTCGGTGATTGATTCTTAAGAAACTCATCCAGCTTAACTCCATCATCATTAGTAGTCTGCTGAACAACTTGAGCTGGAGCTGGCTGCGTGGACGGTTGTCCCGTGGTAACATTTTGTGGAACCAATCCGTGAATTGCCTGCATCATTCCTCACATCATGCTCATCATCTCAGACATCGTCTCTTGTGGCGCATTCTGTTCTACATGAGGTGCAGGCGCTGGTGCGTTATGTGCTCCTCTCCTCATCCGAGTACCACGACGTACAACTGCTGGAATATGTCCCTCACTATCATGATTATTATCACCTCTGCCAACATTACCACCATTAGCATTTTGGGAAGCGCCCCTACTACGAACACGAGATGACCTACCGGAATTCGGTGCCATCACAACCTATATGAAAGAATTTGGACCAATAAGAATTGGGAACTCAGGCGGAAGACATAACCAAATCAAAAAGGAATTTTCCTAAAGGTCCTAGCAGAATGTTGTTTATGGCGGTGGCGCGCTTCACTACCATAATCAAAATTCTACCAAGTTCTAGCTCCGTGTACTATAGAGACCAACCTAAGCTTTGATACCAACTTTGTCACGACCCAAAATCTAGGCCGAGACCGGCACTTGACCCATTGCCAAGCAAGCCTCTCACTTACTTCCAACCGAAAACTAACTCGCGAAAATGTGCATTTTAAATAAAAATAACCAAAATAAAATAACTCACTGGAAATATAACGTAACAAGTCTCACTACTAACATCCTATCTAAAGTACAACGGAGCGACATGTCTAACAGAAAACAGAATAACCAGATGAAATAAAATAACTCCAAAAGGATGACTGGTTGTGTGGCACCATACGCGAAACGAGAAGCTCCCTTCCAAAGAAAATTGATAACTCCTAACTTGACGACTCACTTATCTGAAAAAGATGGGGGAAGAGGGGGTGAGTCTGGGGAGACTCAGTGAATAATTAATACATTTAATTACAACAACCATATTCATATGCACATGTCCACAATCACATACTCCAAGTTTCACATCACAATAATAACATATGCAATAATGTGTGAATGCATGAATGCGTGCAATGCAACCATCAATGGTAGTCGTCACTGCCGGGCCGTCGGACCCTGTCACGAGCGAGCTGAGCCACAGCAAAAAAACCACAACTGCGCTGAGCCTCGTCAGAATAACCACAAGCATGCTGAGCCACGTCAGAATAACCACAAACGGGCTGAGCTACGCCAGGAGAACCACGAGCGGGCTGGACCACGCCAGAATAACCACAAACGGGCCGAGCCACGCCAGAATCTCATCTCATGTCAATATGATGCATGTCGTGTATGCAATGATGCACATATCCATATCAAAGTACTCCACATAAATCACGTAATCATATCAATCAAACACACGTTAATACACACCACTTGTATTTAACGTCTTCGCAAGACGAGGGGTTTCATTTCCATCACCTTCGTAATCACCCAAATAATTCAATATCACATGACATATAAATAACGTATCATAATTAAGCATATTAACCACTCACCAATTTCCAAACTCAGTTGCGTATTTAGATATCCAAATCAGATCAATCAGCTCGATCCCTTACACCACTTGCCTCACCTAAAGGGACATAAACATATCCACTCAAAACTTTCACGACCTGAGTTTTATTAATAATTATAACAAATTAATTTCCATTTATTTCATATTCTGTATACATCATGTACGCCTCTATACATGTAGTACTCATAACTATTTCAATTAGCATTAGAGAACCTTGTTTACACGAATATTCACCTTAACCGTCAGTAGGTTTGTTTCTACTCGTGCCACCACATGCATACATATGTTTAATCATGCCTATCACTTTGTAATTTAAATCTATATTCAGTGTCTATTCAATAGGCTAGTCGAACTTGTTCAATTTATGGTACTAATTTATAAAGCAGTAGGAAACTAAAGAATAACTCCGAACCATTTAAATTTAACCTACTACGACTTTGTAATTTATTCAGAAACCGAAATCAACCCAATGTCTAAACACCCAAATACCAACTCACCAGCTTATTGTCACTATGTATTTACCTCCAGCTTTTCTCTGTCGGCGATACTCTTCTCCTTTTTTTTCTTTCTTGTTCATTCTCTCAAAACCCTAACTTAATTATATATGTTTATTTACACTAAGCTACCGGCTAAAATTCCCTAATTTTTCTCAACTACTCAAACCATATCTACTCACACGTCCCTTTTTTGAGATAATAATTTGACTAAAACAATTACTTTAATTCGTTTTGAATAAACCGCGGTTCAACTTTTAAATTTTAAATTATACTTAAGATAAGTCTCTCCTAACCAAACTCAATTTCTCAACTTCGATTTCACATGCCGATTCTTTAATTACTATATATATTTATATTTTTTTTACCGGATATTACAACTTTGTTCCAATGACGTTTACATCTTCAAGTCTCGGGACTAGATCCTAGACATCATTCCTGGTGAATTCTTCCAGTTCTTCCTGCATTATCAAGACCCAGTATTCATCGAGGAGTGCTTCCCTGACATTCTTTGGTTCTATTATATACAGAAAGCATGAGCAGGCTACCAACTCTCGATAATCGATCTCCTTTCCTCGAGTTTTCATCCCTTTAGATGGTTCTCCGATAACGTCAGAGATTGGATGATTCTTGGCAATCCTTATAGATGGTTGTAGCACCGCTACAGCGTCATACGTCGCAGCATGTGTGTTCGTGTCTTTGTCTGCATCAGTAGCAGAGTCAGAGGTGTGCTTGTCCTCACCTAGCACTCCTCCTGGGCCTGCTTCTTGAGTCTGGGAGGGAGTGACAGTCGTTGTTCCAATATTAATCTCATCATCCTCTGATGCTGGTCTCTCATCAATTTCATCTTTAACTGTGACATTTATAGACTCCATAACTGTGCCAGTGCGCTTGTTGAACACCCGATACGCTCGGCTATCAGGTGAGTAACCAAGGAAGATTCCTTCGTCGCTCTTTGAGTCAAATTTTTGTCTGTACTCTCGATCATTCAGGATGTAGCACTCACTTCCAAAGATGTGAAAGTATTTCATTGTTGGCTTCTTGCCCTTCCACAGCTCGTAGCAGGTTTTATCTAGCCCAGCGCGGATTGTAACTATGTTGATGATGCGACAAGCTGTATGCATTGCTTCAGACCAGAACTTAAGAGGGACTTTCTTAGCATGCAACATGACTCGGGCCATCTCTTGAATTGTGCAATTCTTGCGCTCTACAACACCATTTTGTTATGGAGTGATGGGAGAAGCGAATTGATGAGCTACTCCATGTTCAGCGCAATAATTTGCCAAGGTAGAATTCTAAAACTCTCTTCCATGATCGGTTCTTATGGCCACCAGGGTTTCTCATTTATCCACTCGTTCTTTTTGAAGCAGGGTAGCCAATTCTATGAACCTCTACGCGGCTTCAAATTTGTCACGCAGAAATCTGATCCACGTGAACCTAGTATAGTCATCCAGACATACCAACACATATTTCTTACCTCTGTAGCTCTCAACCTGCATGGGTCCCATCAAATCCATATGCATCAGTTACAGTGGTCGACAGGTGTTGATATGAGTGATCCTAGGATGTGAGGTCTTTGTTTGTTTTCCAATTTGGCATTCTCCGCAAATTACATCCAAGTCTCCCTTAACATTGGGCATTCCTCGAATGAGACCTTCTGTAGATATCTTCTTCAAGGTCTTGAGATTAAGGTGTCCCAAACATCTGTGCCACAACTCCATTTCATCAGTTTGACTTTCCAAATAGGCGGATGTGGCTTCTGTTTCATCAGTGCCTAGAAGATAGCAATTGTTTGATGACATTCTTCCTTCCATTAGAGTATCTCCTTGTTTATTCAGCACTCGACAAGACTCATGAGTGAATTTAACATGGTATCCCCCATCACACAATTGACTGATGCTGATCATATTAGCTTTCAATCAATCTACCAGGAGGATATCCTCGAGCTCAGGTAAATCCGAAACCTTCAATGTCCCACAGCCGATTACCTGGCCCTTTCCTCCATCTCCAAAGGTAACACACTGACGCTTCTTGACAGATCTAATGCGTGTGAGATGATTGGGATTACCTGTCATGTGAGCTGAGCATCCACTATCGAAGTACTAGCAGTCTTTCTTCATGTGACTGGATGAGCTGAAGGCAACTAATGCAACAAGGTTAGTGATCTCACCCTCTTCGTTATCCAACTCATTTTTGTCCAGATTTGCATCCGCTGCCCCAAAGGCTGTTCTGTGGGTATCACATGCTTCTTTGGCAGCTTCACAGTGTGCAATTATTTTGAATACATTCTCGTCACTCTAGATAATATTGCATTCATTTCCATTGTGTTATCCGCTGATGTCTCATCGTCTGCCATGACTACTTTCCATACCTGGATACCCAGAGATTTCAATGAAGCTTTCTGACGGACGTACAGTCGTCGTGTGCAAACGTCAAGAATAAATTTATAAGTCCGCTACTCGCGACTTCACTACTGGGTAGCAAGTGCTAAGTAGGGGTCGAACCCAAGGGAATTAGGGGGATAAGCTATTCTTTGAGGGAATTGTTCAGCGAGGGAGCGTGTTTTAGGTTGATTGAGGTTTTAGTGCGGAAAAGTAAGTGATTGGTTAGTTGGTTTTGGTTTTTAGTGCGGAAAAGTAAATGACAGAAAATGTAAATACTGAAAATAAAAGAGAAGACTTACAGCGGTTGTTGCGTGATTGCCAAGTCCTCCGGAAGGTGAGCAGTTGATAATCAGTTTATACTAAAATTGAAAGTAAATGCAGGTGGTGTTTAAATTTAAGGAAAGCATTCGGTTTCGGGGGCCTTGTATCATAGCCTGTTTAGCATTGACCGCTAATGATCATACTAAGTGTTCAAAGATGAATCGAGGCTATTTCTAGCACAAGACTTGCAACATCGTTTAGAACACTTGTTCTACTTAGACTAATTCCTCCTTTCGAAGTATCTTAGCCTTATGTGCATCCATTTGATCTTTCAGTTACGATCGACCAAATGGTGTTTTAGATAAGCTTTGCCCACTAAAGCATCCACTTACCTGAGTATGTTCACGAACCCCAAGGAAGAGCTTTGCCCGTTAAAGCATCCACTCAACCTTGGAAGTTCTGACCTGATATATGGCACATAGAACAAGTTTCGAACACAAGATGCACTAGGTGCAGGGTCTAAAACATTTTATGATACAAGTACACCCCTTCAACCGAATGAAGAGTTTAGCTACGAATATCCATAGAGGTGGATACCATAGCTAAGTAATCGAGGGTTTTTTGAAAGACAGTAAGTAAGGAAAGGGGTGAGTACTTCAAGAACCGACAAGAGTACTCAAGAATAGTAAAGACAAGCTTGAGTACTACAAGAACCGACAAGAGTACTCAAGAACTAACTACAATACTCAAGAACCAACAAGAGTATTATAGATTTAAAACCAAAGCTTACAAAGTGCCAACTTTCTAAAGAGATAAGTGAAATATGGATTTGAGGATGCATTTACAAGTGAAGAGAGGCTTGTATTTATAGCCAAAAGGGGAGGAGATGGGTGGTGAGGATGAAAGCACATGGCAACATCTCCATGGAAGCTCCATGGAAGGTCATAGCCGCCGGTTGGAGGTAAGGGGAGGAGGAGAGCTTCCTCCATGGCTCACCTTCTCCAAAAGCCGCCGGTCATGGAGGGGAAGGAGGAGGTTTTGTGTGAGTATTGTGATGTTTTCACAAAACTATCGGTGTAATTCAGCTCCGGACTGACTTTGGTTGCACTTTGGTTGGATTCGTTTTGAGTGATTCAATGTCAGGATCTTGAGATTTCTTCAATCGGCATCTGATCGTGACCTTGGAATGACTCGTAATATATTTTCAGCGTAAAAACTCCTCCTTAGCGTGTATTCTCTCTAGGCTCCAAAATACCCTGTAGATAAATATCGGAACTAACAAGCAAAAGTTAAATAGACAAATAGTCTAATTTGGTGGGTTTTACTGTGTTTATGATTCGTATAATTATGGTCCATCAGATCACCCCACACTTTTAGTTGTTCGTCCCGAACAATGCTATTAAAGGGCGGCACACTAAGTAAGCTTTTAAAATATGAAAGTTAGACTGTGGGACTAGATTTATCCTAATTCATGCATTACTACTTATTACCGAATTAAACCGTGTAAATAAATAGAAGAAACTTGATACTTGTACCTTCGTGCTGAGATGCAAATTATTTTGGATGTTTCGGGAGATAGCCCTTTTTAGGCTCCTGGACTGCATTCTCGGGACCGTCTCACACTATATGGTTTTCTTGTAGCTTTCTCAAGCACGTGATTCGAATCGGGTTTCAATGGTTTGGTCTTTGATTTTCTTTTGGCGAGGGACAGCTTTTGTAGTGAATCGACCTTTGGCCTTCGATTTGACTCTTTGAGTACTTCACTTTTTGTTCGGTTAAAACCTTCACAATTTTGGGCCTTTGGCCTCTTGATTTGCTTCTTTGAGCTTTTGCCTTTTTGTGGCTTGCTATTCCATTTTCTCAAGCCTTTTTTTTGGGAGGTCCAATCATTGCCCGCAAGCATATGGAAATACCTCCCCGCTCCTCTCATCCTTGCCATTTCGCGCAGGTCAAGATGAGGGTCGCTCATCTATTTTCTCGGCTACTTTGACTAGAGATAGGACAGTCTGATTCGCGTCCTCGCCTTTTTTCTTTTTGCATAAACAATGCATGGCGGAGATGACTTCAATCTTCACTGAAACCCGAAGTGCAGCCTCCACTGACTTCAAAAACCATATAGTTAGATTCGATCCTTCGAGTGCTTGCCAAGCCTCTCTAGGGCAGTTTATGTTAACTTCACATCCCTAGTTTATCTCAGTACAAAGGGACAAATGAGAAGTTACATTCTAAGTTTTTAAACAGTTGAATTTTCACAAGGTTAATGCATGAATTATGATCTATCTTTTTCACATTCTCAAGTTCATATTTTCAAAAAGATAATATTAAAGGAAAGAAAACATGTTTATGTACACAGGTGGTTCTCACCCCACACTTTTGAACGAAGGCGTGCCTTTCAGCAAGACTTAGTTCAAAAGCCATGCAAGCAGATGTTATATGAGAAGGAAATGACATTAAGGAAAAGGGAAGAACAGAACTCCCTTTAGAGTGTCGAGCGGACGACATGGCATGAGGCTGGTTAATCGATGGAGTTCGGCTGGGGCCTTGAACTCTTGGCGTAGGCCTGGCTGGCTTAATGTTGCACCCATAACCGATTCCTGAATAGTCATTTCTTCTATGCACCAAGTGGGTGAGAGCGACTTATTGGTAAAAACTAAATGACAGAAAAATAAAAGACTGAAAGTAAGATAGGTGTCGGGTTACCTCCCGACCAGTGCCTTTGTTTAACGTCGTTGGCTCGACAGTACCTCATTCCTGGATCACTAGTTTGGATCCCATGGGTGGATCAGGTTGTATTTCACCACTGTTCCTGTGTTGATTTTTGCCTTGCCTTTCCCCGATTTCTTGTGAGATGATGTGCTTGGGTCCTGTTCCCATTGTTCTGGTGATTTCTCCTTCCAACGTCTCTGAGAAGGTGAGGGACCTTTACTACTAGTTTCTTGAATCGGGTTTTCTGGTGTTTAGGGCTGCCTTGTTCAGTTATGGCGAAAACATGCTCCATTGAGGAGTCGTTCTGCTCAGGCCCTTTTCCCATCCTCCTTTTAGCCTCTTCATGGATCACATAGTTTTCTGCGATTTGCCTATTGATCGAGGGGAAAAGTTGGGAAGCTTGCATCTTAAGGCTTGGTTCGGCCTTGTCATGTCTGTCTGTGAGGATCTTGTCGTAGATGGTCTCGGATGCTTGGGTGATGATACCTGGGTATGGCTCGGGCAGCATGCTGGTGGTATTCTGGACTTCTTCCATTGCTGACACGGCATTCCTTTCCCATGAAGGTTTTTCCTCGTTGCTCCCGATACTTTCTATATCCCAATCTTCTGATGGCTCGGAAGTCTCTTCTGATGGCTCGGAAGTTTCTTCTTTGTCTGTCTATGGACCAGCTTCTTCTATCTGCATTCCTCTGTCAGCTTGAGGTATTCGTTTTGTGGTTGTGGCCAGGTCATCTATGAGGTTCCACATGTCTGATATTGATAAGTTCCCGGCTGATCTTCTCATTGCTTCGTTAATCCTTGTCAGCTCATCGGCCCTCATCCCACGAAGAAATTTTTGAAGAAGAACTTTCTTCGTGAATCCATGGTGTGGGCAGCGTGAGACGATGGTGTCATAGTTCGTGTAGTATTCGTCCAAGGTCTCATCCCGGGATTGTTGAAGGCCCATGATCTTTTCTCGGGTTTGTTGTCGTAAGGATGGGGGGAGAATTCCCTTAGGAATTGAACGCAAAGGTCCACAAAATGTTCTGCACGACCAGCAGTTGATGTGTAATACCAAATCGTTGCAAAATCAGTTAAAGAGAATTTAAAGCATTTAAGCTTAAATTCCTCTAACATTTCATTTTCAGGTTTTATGTGGCAGCAAACGTGGTGAAAGTTTCGGCAGTGTAGTACTGGGTCTTCTCCATCCGTCCCTCCGAACAGGGGAAGATGTCTTGTTGTCCATGCATACGTAGTGGGTAGCGTCATGAGGAGATGAGAAGGGGAGGGAAAGAACAACTTATCCGACAGCTAATTCCCTGGCAACGGCGCCAATTTTGACGGACGCACAGTCGTCGTGTGCAAACGTCAAGAATAAATTTATAAGTCCGCTACTCGCGACTTCACTACTGGGTAGCAAGTGGTAAGTAGGGGTCGAACCCAAGGGAATTAGGGGGATAAGCTATTCTTTGAGGGAATTGTTCAGCGAGGGAGCGTATTTTAGGTTGATTGAGGTTTTAGTGCGGAAAAGTAAGTGATTGGTTGGTTGGTTTTGGTTTTTAGTGCGGAAAAGTAAATGACAGAAAATGTAAATACTGAAAATAAAAGAGAAGACTTACAGCGGTTGTTGCGTGATTGCCAAGTCCTCCGGAAGGTGAGCAGTTGATAATCAGTTTATACTAAAATTGAAAGTAAATGCAGGTGGTGTTTAAATTTAAGGAAAGCATTCGGTTTCGGGGGCCTTGTATCATAGCCTGTTTATCATTGACCGCTAATGATCATACTAAGTGTTCAAAGATGAATCGAGGCTATTTCTAGCACAAGACTTGCAACATCGTTTAGAACACTTGTTCTACTTAGACTAATTCCTCCTTTCAAAGTATTTTAGCCTTATGTGCATCCATTTGATCTTTCAGTTACGATCGACCAAATGGTGTTTTAGATAAGTCGAACTCCTCAGATAAGCTTTGCCCGCTAAAGCATCCACTTACCTGAGTATGTTCACAAACCCCACGGAAGAGCTTTGCCCGTTAAAGCATCCACTCAACCTTGGAAGTTCTGACCTGATATATGGCACATAGAACAAGTTTCGAACACAAGATGCACTAGGTGCAGGGTCTAAAACATTTTATGATACAAGTACACCCCTTCAACCGAATGAAGAGTTTAGCTACGAATATCCATAGAGGTGGATACCATAGCTAAGTACTCGAGGGTTTTTTGAAAGACAGTAAGTAAGGAAAGGGGTGAGTACTTCAAGAACCGACAAGAGTACTCAAGAATAGTAAAGACAAGCTTGAGTACTACAAGAACCGACAAGAGTACTCAAGAACTAACTACAATACTCAAGAACCAACAAGAGTATTATAGATTTAAAACCAAAGCTTACAAAGTGCCAACTTTCTAGAGAGATAAGTGAAATATGGATTTGAGGATGCATTTACAAGTGAAGAGAGGCTTGTATTTATAGCCAAAAGGGGAGGAGATGGGTGGTGAGGATGAAAGCACATGGCAACATCTCCATGGAAGCTCCATGGAAGGTCATAGCCGCCGGTTGGAGGTAAGGGGAGGAGGAGAGCTTCCTCCATGGCTCACCTTCTCCAAAAGCCGCCGGTCATGGAGGGGAAGGAGGAGGTTTTGTGTGAGTTTTGTGATGTTTTCACAAAACTATCGGTGTAATTCAGCTCCGGACTGACTTTGGTTGCACTTTGGTTGGATTCATTTTGAGTGATTCAATGTCAAGATCTTGAGATTTCTTCAGTCGGCATCTGATCGTGACCTTGGAATGACTCGTAATATATTTTCAGCGTAAAAACTCCTCCTTAGCGTGTATTCTCTCTAGGCTCCAAAATACCCTGTAGATAAATATCGGAACTAACAAGCAAAAGTTAAATAGACACAGTCTAATTTGGTGGGTTTTACCGTGTTTATGATTCGTATAATTATGGTCCATCACTTTCATTTTGAACTTCCATATGCTGTAGTTTGGGCCTTCCAGTGGTGGTGGTTGGTAAGTGTTCTTTCTTTCCTTCAAACTCATCTTCGAACAGTCTCCGGATCACTCTCTGTATGTTGAGAGTCTGCTCTGATACCAATTGAAATACTATTGTCTTGTTCGAGATGAATTTCAGACAGTGTTAGAACTTAGACTTGAACGACAATCCAACGGTAAGCAGAACATAATAGTATGGGCATACGCAATGTCATACCTAGTTCGGCAACAACCTACTCTGGGGGCTTCCCACACCCTAAAGGGTAGCAAATCTTTATTAAGAGTTTAGAGCTACAAGTGGACTTACGCTTACACAACTCCCGTTTGTAATGGCCTAGCCTCTAACACTCTTTTCTTTGATTTGCGATCTCGGCTCCCCCTCGATCCCCTGAGTTCGAGACTCCCTCCCGAACTAACTCAAACTTCTCCCGAAGCTCGGACGCCTTCTCCCTAACACGATCAGTAGCGATGCTTGTGTGTAGCGGGTTATTCTATCAGAACAGTCTGATCAGCACACTGAACAGACTATTTCAGCGTCATTGAATTTCCAGTGGGGAAATATCAGCAGGCTTTCGCTCTTCCTCCTCCTCCTCCTCCCTCTACTCAAATCACTAGTGTATGTATTTCTTCAAAAGCGATGCGCATCGATCAGGAAACCCTAGCACTGTTTATATAGTGCACAGCTAGATCCTAATCGGTTAGATATCCGATCTCGAATAGTTAGGAGATATTTCCTAAAATATTTCCACTCTTGCAACTCTTTTATCTTCTTGAATATCTTGTGGTTTAAACTCGGCTTCTAAATATTCTTTGAATATCACGCCAGCCATTTCGATCTTTGACTCTGATCTCCAACCGCCTAATATCTTTAACTGAATCCAATCAATATCTTCGGTACTTTAGGAAATTCCCAGATTAGGAAACTTCATATCTTCGGTTCTGCACTGTCCGAGAGTTCCAGAATCCGGTTGAACATGGTCTTGACTTCTGCTTGAACACTCTGAAGAAGTTTTGCTAAAAACCATGTCATTCGTAGGAACAACAGAATTTATAACGAAGGAAAGCGAGATGAATGATTAGCCTTGGCTAGTTGCGGGCGATTTAAACGAAATGTTGTTTAGTCATGAATGTGAAGGTCAGAGAAGAAGGTCAAGTAAAAAAATGAAGGATTCTAGGCAAGCACACAGCGATTCTTTGTTGTTTAATTTGGGGTCAAATAGCAATCTCACTTATTTAAATAAAAAGGCGGGCGATGAGAAGAAACTACTAATGAACATGTATTATGCATCGTTT
Source organism: Rhodiola kirilowii (assembly GCA_033675215.1). Lineage (NCBI taxonomy): Eukaryota > Viridiplantae > Streptophyta > Magnoliopsida > Saxifragales > Crassulaceae > Rhodiola > Rhodiola kirilowii. The sequence continues at coordinate 41,501,084 of CM066199.1, forward strand.
CAGTGTTTCAATATTATTACAGTCCTTATTCAGTTAAACGATGCATAATGTGCGTCTTATGTAACATCGAAAAGGACAAGCCAGATCAAACCAGAAATGCATCAAATCTCGAACCGAATCTCCAGAAGACAAGAATGAGTCAATAACATGACAAAAGTTGTTCAAATTTGGCATAAGAGAGGAACTTGTGCTAATTAGTTGAAGTGACTGTGATGATGGTGATGATGCCTGTGTTCATCCAATCCGAAGCACTGAATGATTGGATAACAAGCAATGAACAAACATCTTCCAATTCCTCTAAATATGCAAGAAATCATAAGACATGGGCAACAGCAAAGTGCAACACACGGATCCGTACCCTCCTGGCGATGGTGATGATGATGGTGGTGGTGGTGGTCTCCCATCACAACTTTAACCTGAAAATTTAGGAGCAAATAATGATGAACAAAAAAACAATATGAAAAGTCCAATAATTTGTAATTCATTTCGCTACGAATTGTGACCAAGCTCCGGGGACACTACCAAATCGCGAAGTTTTACTAATCGGCATATGTATATATAGGTTAGCATGTGGAAATCTTAATGGAAACTCTAACCCTCTTAAACTCGAAAATCAAATCGAAAAAGATTGAACTTTTTGTTATCAGACTCCGTAACCCAACATAATCGACGATATCCACATCATAAATCATTGACATGAACTGACAAGGACGATCAAATCATCAGATAGATACATAAAGATCAAACCTTTGCATAAATCAAACTCACCTTAAAACTTGAAAATGAAAGAATGAATTGCTGGTCTTTGTTTGAGTGCAGAAGCTGAATCCAGTTGGGAGATATTTCGAGTTCGTTGAATGATAATCAGACATGATATGTAAACAGTTGGTCCAAGCTATATAAATCAAACTCACCGTAATCCAGTTGGTCCAAGCTATATAATATATAAACACAAGGCTGCTATACGCGGTTGGTGACGAGAGAAATGAATTCTGGATTTGAGTAAATAAATGAGGAAAGATATCTGAAGACGCGTTGACTTCGTGTTATTGCGCTGGCATTATATATAAATCGTTAGAGCTAAACAGCTTGCTGCTTCAAATGTAAATTGTTTTTTTTTATTATGAATTCATGCTCTTAAGGTAGTATCTGTTCAATTTTGAGCTTGTGAGGACTTGAACCCTGAATTATTTTGATACAACAGGAGAGGTGCTCCACTGAGCCACCTATTTGCCTCAAATGGATATTGTTAAGATTTGAGAAATGTGACAATGTTTAGTTTACTACGACTACAATATAATTAAAAGTTTGTCAGAAATGTGTTATAATTCGTCGCCGAGAAATCAAAAGTACGACATATTTCTTCACGAATAATTTATAATTCGTTACCGAGAAATTAACCATATACGAGATTTAATTTCATCCGTTCAAATGACTAAATCAAAAGATGTGATTGGTTTGTATTTTTACAAAAATATATCCTTTGCACTGGATCCTTTTTCTTTTCTCTAAACAGAATGAAATGAAAGTTTAGTGATTCTTTAAGATCAAATTAGCCCCAATTCGGATTTAGGTCAAATTTTAGGGTTTGTTCAATTGGGCAAGAACTTGTAATAGGAAATGAAAGCAAGGACACCGGGACTTTTTACAAGCTTCGGCACAACTTTCACTGTCGTATTGCTTGAAGCCTCGGAGGGGAGACTTGCCCAACATCCACTATAATTCCCTGAGAGTTTTTGCACAATTACAAATCCCTAAAGCAAGCCAAATCATCAAATCAGTCTATACTAGACAATTAGATTAGGATCAATTAGAACTGAATGAATACAGAGAACAAGTACTCCCCTGGACGAGTTGAGAAGAGTGTCACCACACAGCAACCGATGACTCCGGTTATTCAACCAGTGGTCACGCCAATCCGCAGTCAGGTCTGGCAATGGAGAACGAATTCGACTCCAATAGCGTGGGGCAAAAGCTCGTACACACTCGGCGAACTATTCTGGAAGACTTCAGATTTCGTAGCTCCAAGAATCGCTCATAATTTCAGCTATGCAATAGGTGCAATGAGGTCGCTCACACCTAGAAAGGGTTTCTGAGGTAGTGACATCAGATGAGGCAAGAGCAGGTGATGTGAAGGATGATGCACGAACAACCAAAATAGAAAGAGTAGGAAGCAAACCCACATTACGAAGTCAATTTTCTAAAGTCCGGACAACTGAAAGGACATTTAATATGGTTACACGGGGATGGTGAGCCAAAAGTTGAGCCCGGATCTGCTCAAACTCAACTCGAAAACGTGTAAGAAAATCATAAATGCGACGAAACTGGCGATGAAACTTACATTCTGACAATTCATACAGCTAGGACAAAGTGTCGGTTCCAAAGAATCAAACTGGCGCCATACCACAGACATCTGGTCATAGAACTCATCTTTGATGGCATCTCCTCGTTGGAGTGACTGCTCCCGATGAACAACACTCAATAATAGAGAATCACTACTGGGCGCATAGCGTTCCTGGCGATGGGCCCACATCAACTGAGCTGATTCTAAACAAACAATATCTGAAGAAAGTGATACCTCCATACTCGCCACAATAATAGACGAGGCGCGAGCATCTTCATCCATCCATGTTCGAAAGGCTGTGTACTGGTTATGGAAGGATTACATTGCATTGTCAAATTCTGCTGAAGCTTCCTGTTTATCCTCGTCAGAGGCATCTGCAGGTAGAACAGACATAGTAGGCGGGGTGGGACGTGGTGGAAACAAAAGCTCTTCGGTAAGAAAATTCTAAAGTCGTTGGCCACGCATGTGGAGGCGCATGTGATGTAAATTAAAGATCACCGGACAGCGAGAAATAGAAACAATACCTATGGAAACAAGAGAAGACATAATGGGTTAGTTTTTTTTTTTAAACAGTTGACCGGTCAAAGGTGGATTGCTGACGGGTCAAAGGTTGACTGCTGACTGGTCAACTAAATGATGGGGCGCTGACTGTTTGCTGACTAGGCAAGTGTGCTGATGTGGCGCTGACTAGACTGTTGACAGGTCAAAGGTTGACTGTTGACCAGGTTTGACTTCTTTTTTTTTTACAATTTGCCAAAACCCTTCAAACAACACAGTTAAGTCACCGACACAGCTTTTTCAAACAGCAACAAAGTGAAGCGGCGGCGGATTAACGGCAGCAACAAAAACTTGAGGAACGGACTGATTTCAGCAGATCTGGACAACCCCAATCAAGCACCAAAACGGATTGATCCAATCAGCCCCAATCAAGCGATCAAAGCAAACGGAGTGATTTCAAGTAGCAAATTGATTGATTTCAGCAGATCTGGACACCAAAACTAACGGATCCAACAAGCTTGCAATTCCAAATAAAAATGGGTGCGAGACCTAACCAAGTAAAGTAGTAGCCGAGATTCAGACACCAACAGCGAACGGATCGATCTGAGTAGCAGCAACAGCAACGGGGGTGGATGTTTGAGTTGCAGCAAACTGATCGTCGGAGAAGCAGTAGCGGGTAATACTGGTTGAGTTGACATCCATAAAAAAGGCAGTTGCTAGTTTGGATTCCTCAAACACACAATCTGGCTTACCAAGTAATATCCTGATAAGTCTGTAAAGCATTCTTTAAATATCACAATATGGCTCATATCTGGTAATACTGGTTCAAAAATGGATAAATATTTCGTTGATGACGTCCACTCGCTGCACGTGCAGTCTCATTCAATGGGATATTTGAAGAAGTAGCCGCACATAAACCACTCCTTCAACTTCAAGTGTACTTGTGGATCAGTGCATTCACGGGCAGAGACTCGGATCTCACTGTTCTCAGTTTCTGATACATGATGCAAGTCTAGCTCATAATTGGTTTGCATATAAAAAGCCGCACCAAAATCTGTGACCATTTTCCTTAAGCAGACCAAGTAGCTCCTTTAGGTATTTATATATAAAAAAACAAAAGCTCCTTAAGTATTGGTAGTGGCTGGATCTTCAGAACATTTATTGTGATGGGGGAGCGTTCGGTTAACAACCCTTAAAATTCGAGAACTTAAGAATTCAAATCTCACCATTAGATTATGATGCATCCTTGAATCTGCATGTGACACATGTCTAAAAAGCAAAGTCAAAAAATGTAGCTTTGACTTTGCATTAAATGCATCTTGAAAAATGCACATGGGATGTGTCATCACCAAAATGCATCTTGGAAAATGCATTTTGCATTTTGAAAGGTAAAAATTGGGGTCTCAAATTCTCAAAAAAATAATGAGTTCTCATTTGAGCGCTCCTCTATTGTGATGAGTCAGAAAGAAATGCTGAGTATGTGATGTACATTTTGGCTGCTTAAGAAAGTCCTAACAAAATGGAGAAAAATTGAGCGAAGAAAAACCGGTACGAATGGAAGTTTAAAGTAGTAGGGCCAAATGTGGTTGATCACCAACATTGTAGAGGCTCGTAATGAGATCATACATCTTTTTCACACGTTATTTTTAAATCATGTTCGGATTCAAGAAGTGAAGAAGGCTGAAGCGAAAAGTTTTGTACCGAATGTGATTAAGCCTTATGTTTTAAATCATTATCCTTGTTTATTTGAACCAAACTTATATAAAATTAACTGAATATGATGTAACGAGTAACTTTTTTATCAAGTGATGTAAGAGTAATTTAACTTTTTTATCAAGTGATGTAAGAGTAATTTGAATAATAATAATTATGCTTATTCCCTCAGTTCCGCAACAAATGTCATTTTATTTTGGATATTCTAAAATATATGTCAATATATGGCGAAAATACAATATATTTAAGTAGGGAAATTAATCCCTTTGTATATGTTTTTTCAAATTGTTTGGTTCAAAATTAGGGATGCACATCCGGTCCGGACCGGACCGGTGGACCGGAATATTTTTGAAAATTGGACCGTGGACCGATCCGACCCGAATATATACGGTCCGGTCCGGACCGACGGACCGGAATTTTTGGAAAGTTTGGACCGAAACCCGGACCGGACCAGATATAATCGGGTCGGGTCGGTCGAAATCGGGACCGGACCGGGTATATATCGGGTCGGATCGAAACCGGGACCGGACCGGATCATATACATGTTTATGTTTCAATTCTGAAAAAAAAACTTGTCCTAATTCTAATTCATTCTAATTGTTTTGAAGTTAAACTGAATGGTGAATGCAATAGGAACAAGGACAAAACACAAAACTCAAAAGTGATACAAGAACAAGGACAAAAGTGACACAAAACTCATTCTAATTCAGTAATTCTCATTCTGCATTTTCATTGCTTCACCACAGCCTCTTCCATTTCTTCACCACTGCATTTTCATTGCTCCCACAAAAGTGATTCATTCCTTTGCTTCTCCACTGCCTCTTCCATTTTCATCAACCTATAACACATCAACCAACTACCATTTCTCAATGCAATATCAAAAGCATAAAAGAATGTTCTGCAAATTGAGAGCAAGGAGCTTTAAAAGACGAATAAAATGTACAATACATTTGCAGCAGGGAATGTAAGAAATCATATGGTAGGACGAAAAGCTATGTATTACTATTATTAACAATGCAGTTCATAAAATGTTCCAATCAGCTTGCAAATGTTCCAATCAGCAGCAAATGTCCGAAAGTTATTAACAATACATGTCAAGGATTTATTTTAGAGCCCATATTGTGCCGATCAGCTTGCAAATGTTCAACAGCATAACATTAACCAATAATTAACAACATCAAATTAAGCTAGTGTCTTATACCTTTGTGCCGAATTCTTACCTCAGTAAGATGTGCCTAGTGACTGTCCACTTATCAAGCACAAAATGTGCCTTCATCATCCTCATCTAACAATTTACAAGTTAACAAAGACAGTCTCAATAATCATATCACATCATCGGAAATAATATAAAAGATTATTGCTGAAAATATTGTTACCTGTGTCACTATTACTCGAATCAGTATTGGAGTTCTTTCGTAGTTGCAACCAATCTTGAGTACAAACGAGTGCTTATACAATCTGTCGCCAAGAATAACATAAAACAAGTAAGTAGTAATTGATTATAAGTTGTAGAATAACATATAAATGTGTTTACATCAGTAAGGTACAATATAAGTGATTTTAATGGCTTACCTTAGGCTTCAAACGACTTCTATGACTCGTAAGGTGACGTCCGCCAGTGCTAAATGTAGATTCGGAATGAACTGTAGTGATGGGTATGGCTAGTACATCACGTGCTATATGAAAAAATTCCAAGGTCCATTTTTATGTTTCCACCCTCTTCTGGATCCGTGTTGTACCATTTGCACTTAAAGATAACAAACGGCATACCCTCGGCATACTTGAGTTCGATAATGTTGGTCAAAATTCCGTAATAGTTAATATCTCCTGCAAAAAAAACAATCAACAACTTTTAAAATGATTTTCAATACAAACTAAATCTGAACATGTTTGTTGGTATAATATTGCAAATAATTACCTGCTTTAACCATTACACCACTGTTTTGTGTTTTCAAATGTTGGTCCTTCTCCAACACAACAAACTTCAACCCATTTACAACACAATGTGTGTAACATGCGTGAAACTGTGGCTTATATGCCAATATGTCAAGTTCCTTTCTATACTCATCCGAACCTTCGTTGCGCAATGTTATAATCTACACATAAAGTTATATTTAAATGACACATTATTTGAAGAAATACCGAATAAAGATGACATGTTGAATCATTATCACCGTCAGGATGTTCCGTGTAAAACTTCTCAATGTGTCGGTTAATATACCCGGCTGCCTCCTCGCAATTTTCAACGATAGCCCAATGAATGACATCTATGTCATCATTGTTTAGTCGTTGCCATCTACTGTAACCCATCGGCTTCATGAGGTTGGACACAAATGATATGTTCCAATATTCTTCCTCCTCATTGTCCTGATTTTTTGATGTATCTTCAATCTCCCCCATGTACAACTTACAGTACATGACACACTCTTGAACAATGTATTGCTTAGTAATACATCCTTCCAGATACCTTGTGTTTCGGACAAACTTTTTATATTGTCCAAGTTGCCTGCATATATAATAAATACAAAACTCTAGTTATATATGCGACACTTTCATATTCATATAAGGGACGAAAAGAGTTTGTTAAATACCTTTCCATGGGGTACATCCAATTGTAGTATACCTGCCTCTTCATCAAATTCTGATCAAGCAGATGTATCATCAGATGCACCATAATTGTACAGAATGCCGGTGGGAAAATTCTCTCTAGCTGACATAGGATTTTCACTATCTCCAACTTCATTTGGTGCACCTCCTCCTTCTGGAACTCTCGACAACAAACTCTCCAAAACCAATGGGATAATGATACAAGAGGGTTAACTACATTGAACGGCAAGTAAGGTCGGATAAAAGCCGGCAGTAGACGTTGTAGCATGACATGACAGTCATGTGTCTTCAACCCGATGAACTTTTTGTCATCTAGATTAATCTTGTTCCTTAGGCTTCCTGCATATTCGGATGGATACTTAGCATCCTTTATCAACTCAAGTATCTCCACTTTCTCATTCGGAGTGACAGTGTATGGTGCTTTAGTCACCTTCTCTTTCCTTGATGTTGACCCTGATGGTTTGTACCATAACTTTCACCGCACCCCTTGTTGTTCCAAACCTTTCCTAGCATTGATGTCATCCTTGGTCTTACCTTCAAGTCTCAGTATGGTCCCAATTATGTTATCAAAAACATTCTTCTCTATATGCATGACATCAAGTGAGTAGGGTTGACAATGTGATTGCCAATATGGCAACAAATAGAACAGAGACACATGTGTCCAACAAAGCCTCTATGTGACCCCTCGTTGCTTAAACTTGGGATGCAGGCTAAGAGTTGGATAATCATGAGATGATATTTGGGCGAATATCTCAGTACCGGTTAATGATGTGGGAGGTTCCCCATGCTCGATTTCCCAATTGAATCTATTTGCTGCGAACCTCCAATCATGGTCTCTAGAGAGCCATCTTCGGTGTCCTTGATATGACATCCTACCCGTTATATGCGTAGCATCAATTTCATCTACACATATGGGACAATCCTTGTACCCTTTTGTCTTAATCCTGCCCAACATGCCCAGACCCAGGAAGTCACTAATAGTCAACATCACCGCTGCCTTCATAATGAATGATGAATTTAGAAGTATCTTTACTTCTTTATAAGAACTTGGGTAATTGTTATGGCGCGGAAGAATTGCTTTAGTGATATGTAGATATTTGTTGAAGCTCTTATCTGACATTCGACTCTCGATTTTCAGTTGCATTGCCTTCAAAATAGTTTCAAGAACAGTGCTGTCACAACTATTGTATAAAGGAGTTTAGACTTCGCCTATAAGATTGTTGTACCTTTCATAAGTCATCCTACTCCATAAATCATCATCATCTGTATCCATATTCATCTGATTCTGAAAAGGAAAAGCATCTCAAAGAATATCTATTATCGAAATTGCTTGACGATTTCCTCGTACACTACTGCTACTTGCTCCATACTTCTTCTCCACAAGCTATTCTTGCCTCAAAACATGTGTCGGAGGGTCATTACACTCTTCACCATGTGAATTCCAGGTATAGGACCATTCATCATGCCATTGTTAATCAAATGGCAAAACATTTCCTTCGTTTTAGTACTTCCTCTGATCATCAAACACTTTCTACAATGACATACATGTATGGTTTCCCCACGTCCCTTTGCAAATTGAACGAAATCCATAATCCCTTGAATGTATCGTGAATCACCCCTCTCCAACCCCATCCAACTTTTATCCATTCTTGTGAGTTGAAATTCACCTTCAAAATGATCATTACACAAGAAATAGAGCAACAAGTTAGTGTAGAAAAAACATAGGCAACCACTAATTTTGTGATGATGGCAAATGTGTCTAAATCTGCCAAACATATAGCTATATATACACAAGAGTTTTTGCACATCGTGTTTGAATAAGTTCATTTTTGCAAACAACTCAAAGTGTATATGGTGAGAAAACAGTTGGAAACTCATCAAAAGCATTTCAAAATTCTTACCGGCGCCCTTGCTCTTCACGGTGTACTTGGAGATGAAGAAAATCGTATTTCAGCTGTTCAACTTGAAATCTTCCCGTAGTAGTTGAGATGTTGTTCTGGGCGTGTGCAGAACAAATACTAGAACAACTTATGCAAATAATAAATACAGTTCAGAAAATAAACGACACAGAAAGTTGTTACCCAGTTCGGCGTTAACGAGCCTACGTCTGGGGGGCTATCTCTTAGCCTGGTGGATAGCAATTCACTAATAATGAGTATTGCGAGTACAGAATCTTACGTTTACAGAATCCCTCTTAAACAACCTGAGCCTCGGATACTCTAGCAATCGCTACTAGGTCTCCCCCTAGATCTGAGCCTCTCATCTGATTCCACCAATAAGATCCTCCAAGAGAATCAGCGCCTTCTCCCGAATGCGCAGTAACAGCAACAGTGTGTGTATCGTTAAGTTGTTCTACGATCAGTCTGTCGAGCACTAGAACAGACTGAATCCGAGCATGTTAGAGTTCACCAGAATAATGAACTTAACACCGATGACCTCCTCCAACCCTTCTCTGAACAGCCTCATGAATACATTCTCCAACATTGCTGAATTCTGCAATTCATTCAACCGCCAGCTGATCGGTCGAAATCTTGACCTATTATTCACTTCATTCGATGATGGATTATGTTTGTTTTCCGGACATTTTGTTATCATTTAATCTATTTTCTAGTGTTTCAGGTCATATATCACATTCCAAATACTTTTGGATTGACCCGAAGTAAAGCAAAGCAATCGGTGTAGATTTGGGCAAAAACAGGACAAAATAGGGCAGACAGACCTTTGCGACGTATTTTCTATGCCCAGGGCTCATTCGGTGTCCACATGAGTCGAAATTTAGCTTGTTGGAAAGCTAATTCAATTCCCTACAACTTTGTAGTTGACACAAAGAGCAGATTCGAAGGTTTAGACCTCCAAAAAGGCAAAAGAAGTCAGCCCGTTACAATCTTCAGCAGCCGTTACACCTTGAGCTGTAACGGCTGTAACAGGCATGAATTTTCTCAAAGATTTTTACTTAGCCCGTTACAGCCGTTACACCCAGCTGTAACGGGTGTAACGGCCCCGTCGAAATATTTTGCACGCAGAGATCTCATACGGTGTCCAAATTGGTTGCTTCAAAGCTTGTTGGAAAGATAATTCAAAGGGCTACAACTTTGCAGCTTACGCCAAGATTCAATTCGGAAGTTAAGACCATGATAAATCCACCCGAAGTTGCTGCTTTTCTTCCAAATCCGTTTTTGGCAAGTTCTGATCCTTTTTGGCTATAGAGAAGTTTTTGGGCTTTTGGCCCTTTTTGGGAAAGCTATAAAAGGGAGGACTCGACCAGAATCAAGGTGTGCTGTTATTTTGGAGAAAAACCCTAACTTGGGAGAGAAGACAGAGCTTTCAGCGTGAGGATCATCGAGCTACACCGCGTCTTTACGGTTTACTCGTTTCTTCCTTTCAATATACATTGTTTTTGGTTAACTACCATGAATAGTGAGTAGTCTTCTTAATTCCGGGATCCTACGGATCCCGTGCTATGTAACCCTAACTCTCATGTGATCAATTAAAGTTTATTATTTATGCGATTCGATTATTCAATTTCATTGCGTGCTTAATATTATCGTTCTATGCATGTATTTACATCAAAGGGTATGTTTGCATTAGTAGAACGTATTTAGGTTATATGCCGAAAGGTGGATGGGCCCTAGGGAGTAACCGGATTGCATGAAATTGATGTTAGGTCATGTTTACATGATTTAATAGGAAAACCTTTAATTTAATAAATCGAAATCGTTGATAATCCGTGGATGGGCGGCGTTCAACGATTGAGATTAATCTAGACAATGATCCGTGGATGGGCGGCTTGTCTAGTGTTATTTTGGTTATATTCCATATTCGATAGCATGAATAATTAACGTAGAGTGATTGCATGATTAGTGGGGTTAGCACGGGTGAAGTATGGATTCTGGGATTCTTTCTCTGATTTAATACAACCATTTATTTTCTGCTATTTAATTTCTGCTTGTTTCAACACCACAAAACCTTTTGTCATTCGGAATAGCTAAATAGGTCACACTGTTTGCTAGTATTCACACGCACTGTTCCTAGGATCGACCCTTGGCTTACCAAGGTATATAAATTTTGTTTGACTGCAATTGAACCCCTAAAACTTATAATTTGATGACTATATAGGGTTAAAAATACGCTTGTCAAAATGGCGCCGTTGCCGGGGAGCAGCGTTTAGTGTGATATTAGATTTAACGTGTGTAGTTTAGACTATTCCATTTTTTATATACTTCATTGTACATACTCTATATACTTCTGACCTCCGCTAATCACTTTTATTTTGAATGTTGCGAGGATGTTCTCTTTTGGTCATCAAGACGCCTACCCAAGGGAAGAGCCTTATTGTCAGACATATTCATATGATACCAATTGGGGAGGAAATCAAAATCAGTTCTACGATCGACCATGTTATCAAGACGACCAGCAACAATATCAGCTCCATGATCAACATTATTAATTATGAGAGCTACCAGAACCTGTCACAACAGCACCAACCTCAGGGCACCGTAGAATACTCACGTATAGAGTCTATGCTGACTGGTTTCATGGCAGAGAAAGATAGGCGAGCTCAAGAGCATCGGGCCAGGATCGATAAAAATTTTGAGATGGTGGAACAAGTCAAAATCAGCCAGAAAATATTAAAAGATCATTTAGAGCAGCAAGCCAATGCAGCCACCAATGAATGCAGAGATGAGGACATTGAGATGACAATGGAAAATCATCAAGAAGTTCAAGTCTATGAAGCATATTCATCTTCAGCTTTATTTCGAATCCACGTGGAAGATGATCAGGATACGAGAATATCTCTATACCAGAACAACCTATTTGTGAGGATGGTTTTGAGGCGTTTAGAATGGTTGCCAAGGCTTACACTGAGTTGGAGGATGATGAGTCTTGTACTGATGACGTCTCAGAAGATGAAGATACATCTCCCTCCACTACTACTGCTTCAAAAGGTCATTTAGATGGGCAAACAGAAGAGAACATCATTCCACCGGTTTCTCCGAGCGATGATGAGCTTTCAAAGGATCATACGTACGAAGACTTTGTTGATGTGTACATGAGTTCAATCATAGAGGACCCTCGCATACTCCTGAATACGATGGTGAAGGGAAATTATGAAGTATATGCACCAGAACTCTTATCTAATGAGTATAAAGGAAGTATTCTTGGTGGAGCTAGCTCTGAAGATATATATCTTGATAAACAGCCTCCAGACAAGTTTCGACAGTTCTTGCCTTACGTCTTGAAACTGTTGATAGAGAGTTTCTGCAGCCCCTTGGTTCTTAAGGGTCTTAAATTTTTGAAGAGACTGCATGCTCTGCTCGACGTTCATGTCATACTAGATGGACGTAAATTTCAATGGGATTTGAAGGTGGATTGACACTACCTCCCTTGGTGAGTCTCGCCAAGACGTTAAACTAGGTCTCTTCGGGGAGTAACCCGCGCTGTAAGTATTAGTTATTTTTCATTTTTCATTTGCATTGTGTGTGGACATTTCAAGGTTCTAAGTGTGGAGTGCACCAGCCCCTTCACAATTTTCGATGCTAACCTATTACTTGTGAAGCTCTGTGTTTTTATCTTTATATCTACCAGCTCACAAGTCATGTTTCACTCCCCGAGCATCGCTTAATCTCCATATACATCGCGTCATCACACACGAGTGAAGTTCCTATACGCTTATTTTCTCTTTTACTTATTTGCTTAGGGACTAATCTAATTTTTAAGTGTGGAGTGGGTAGCACATAGTCACATACATCGCATGTCACACATTCACTCTTGCATATGCTCAACTATCTACGTATTGCGATTGAAATCCTCGTTTTCTACGATACTCCTTGACTGATTGACATTCTTTTGGATTTGAAGTCTATGACTTGAAATAGTTTTAACTGTGTGTGTATTCTTTTGAGTCGGTATCATTACTAGCCTTTGACTATCACATGTTCTACGTATTTCTTAAAGTATGTTTGAGACTTGAAATTAGTAGGCACCGGTTCAAAAATGTCAAAAACTTAAACTACATCTCTTCTTCTAGGTGACCTTAGTGCTAGTATGTGTTTCTCTACACTCATCGTGATTTGCATGCACCCGCCTTTATTCATACACTATGTCAAGCTTTAAGTGTGGAGTTAGACAATTGACCTTCAAGTTTTCCCCTAAAAAACAAAGTTCTCAATTCTGGAAAATGGGTGAAACATTGGCCCCAAGCATAGTTGTTTTTGAAAGAAAACCAGTTTGAAAAAAAAATGAACCAAAATGCTTTTGTTAATTCTGCGAAAGCAGAAAATACCAAGGACCTGGTGAGAAAAGTCACCCCTGGTACATGGAAAACACTCTTGAAACAATTTCTGCCCCCTTCTGCTTGATATAGTGTAATTCCATCCTGTCATTGCGTGCAAATCATTACCTATCTTGATAATTCGTGTACTAGAAACTAAGGGACGATCCTCGTGCTTGCACTAAAAATTTTGATGTGATTTTCGTACTATTTTTCAGAAAAACCTTAAGTCAGGCTCCTCTTCTCTTACGGGTCATTGTCAAATCCTTGGCACTTGAGAATGAGTTTTGCGCCAAGAGCCCGTGGACTATCCCTAGATAGCATAGGCTAATGGCGAGCATGTTTTGTGTAATTATTCATGTTCTTTATACGTTGCAATAGAACTATTTAGAACATGTGATTAGTCGATTGCTAGCCGTGTGTACTGACCGTTTGAATGCATAACTCGTATAATCTATGATTGTCTGAAAACTTTGATGAAGATGTTTGACTTGAAGTTGAGGTAACACGACGAATCCGAGGTATGACATGACTTTACTGTGACTCATTGAGCATCATTTCATGCATACACGTTAGTTAGTTGTATAGGGGATTTGTAGGTAGTCCCATTCCTGAAAACCTTCACGAGACTATACTCGTCCTACTAGGGCAGCCTAGGGGTTTAAAGGCTTGATGCATACGCTAAATGCATTCGTGTCCTCTACGACAGTGAGTTATCTTTTTTTGTTTTCATTATTAGTTAAGATTGATCACATGACACTTGAGTGGGTTGATAGCGCTAAAATGCATGCACCTTAGGCGACCTCTATGCTTATTATTTCGTTCGGTTTATCATGATTTCACTTGCTATTTGATGCCTTGTGGTTCATTTCAGGCGAATTACAGAGTTTAAGCTGAGAACACAAGTGGGCATTGATTTTGGAGCAAAACCGAGCATTTCGGAGCAAAAACATAGATTTTCGAGCATTACGGGACAAATCAACCTCTCCGGAGTATTTTGGACCTACAAATCTCATACGGTGTCCGATTTGGTCGATTCAAAGCTTGTTAGAAAGCTAATTCAAAGGACTACAACTTTGTAGTTTGCACCAAGATCAGATTCGGATGGTAAGAGGCTCTGAGGACCCGAACCGCGCGGCACAAATTAAGGGCAAGATTGTGCCGCGAGGCACAAATGCTCAGAAACTTCAGACGATCTTCTCCTTGGTTGTGCCGCGCGGCACAAACTCCTCAATGATTTGTGCCGCGAGGCACAAATGCTCAGAGAGTGCCAGCTCAAGCCTTCCCTTGTTTGAGCCGCGAGGCTCAAATCCCTTCACAAGATTGTGCCGCGAGGCACAAATGCTCAGAAATTTCAAAGAGTACCAGAAACCCTAATTTCTGCTATAAATAGAAAGTGGGAGAGAGAGAGAAAAGGGGGGCTTTTTGGGGGATTTCGAAGGCAGTTTTAGCTGGGATTTTGGGAGGTCTACAACAACAAAGATTGAAGATTGGATCATCTAGTTCTATTGAAGCTCCATATTGGATTTGAATTCTAAACTCTACTCTTTTCATGATTGTTTGCACTCTTATGATTGCTTTTGTTTGTAAACTCACTATGAGTGAGTAGTGACTTGATTGGGGATTATGGATCCCCTAGACATATTGTGATGATGTAAATACCATTGATGTCAATATTGAATGAGTTTGCACATGAATTCTCTTCATTTGAACTACATGATTAGAGTTGCCCATAAGGTGTTTGTGAAATGTCCTCAATGGGAACTTAGCTTAATTTCATGTTTGATGTAGCTCACGTTGATCAACATGAATTTAATGAAATGAATGGAGAGGCATTAGGACTTTTGTGTTACATGGCGACACTTAAATTCTAACGAGAATAGCTTGAGTTTAACAAGAACATGTTTATCTAATCAATAGAGCGCGAGTGTGAGATTAGAAATGCATGTTCTATAGGGCCAATAGAGCGCGAGTGTGAGGTCCTATGCGAGGTGTAACCTCTTTATCCTAGGTTGTAGCGCGAGTGGAACTTAGGGGAAATGTTACATGGCTAAATTCTATTCAAGTGCATGCAAATTCATAATTGACATCTAACATCATCATCACTATAATTGTCTAGGTGGGGAAGTAATCCCTAGTCTTCTTTGATTGATCGTTTATTCATTTCTTTGCTAGAATCTCTCTCTGTTAGGATAGTAAATCATTTGCTATCAACCTCTTTCGAGGATCAAACCCCCCCCCCCCCAAACCTTATACATTCTAGATTTAATCTTTAGCACTATTAGTTTAATCACCTGTCCTTTGGGTACGACCTTGGGTTTCCCGAGTCAAAATATAAATGTTTTGATTAAACGTGACTAGCAATAAGTATTTGATTCATTTATCGAATATTTGCACTATATTTGCACGCGATCAAATGGCGCCGTTGCCGGGGATAGGTTAATTAACTAGGTGCTACTAGATTGGTTTAGTTTATCTTGTAAACATTTTTCTTTCTCTTTTACTTGCATACTCTTCTTTTTCTCTCATATCCCCTACTAACTTTGTTAATCTTGTTTTGCGAGGATGGGTCACTATAACCAACAAGTCATGCATGATGAAGATTATTCTGAAGAGGATTTTTCCAATTATACGTTAAAAGATCAAGTCAATGATTTGACGAAGATAGTGGATAGCTTGATGAGTGTGGTTAAGGCTTGGGTTGACAAAAGGAAGTATGAAGACAATGAAGATTATTATGAAGATGATCAACCAAATGCACATTGTGAAAACTACTGGATGAACGATCAAAGCCAACAAGTCTATTCTGATGAGGGATATTATCAAGAGGAGGAGCAACCATATTGGAATTACCAAAGGCAAGGGTACGGCTATAGCCAAAACCAAGGGCAGAATTCCTACTCAAATCAAGGCCAAGGCTCGAATCAAAATTCCCAATATTCTCAAGGGAACTTTCAAAATCAAAAGCCCTTTCAAGCTAAGTCCAATATGAATGAGCAAGGGAATTCCTCTAACTCTCAAGATAGCTCTATGATGTCCATGATGGCACAAATGATGGAGGATAACAAAGAGAGCAAAGCGAGCACCCGAAGAATGGAAGCAAAATTGGATGAATTAGCGGCCGAAAACAAAAGACTTGCTAGGGAGAATACTCAACTGAAGCAAATTGGGAAACTTCCTTCTCAACCGGATGTTAACTTCATCGAGCATTGCAATGCCATCTCTCTTGAAGATGAAGAGCCCTCTCTCATGAATGTCAATGCCATCACATTGAAGAGTGGACGAGTCCTTCCCACTCCGCAAAGAAAACCGAGCCATAATGATAAGGTGGTAGAAGCGGAAGTTGCTAATAAAAACCCCGAAGTTGAAATTCAAACTCCTACGGAAGATGAGAAAAAGGAAGAAGCGCCGGTTTTGATGAGGAAATATGTGCCAATGGTCCCCTTTCCTCAAAGGCTCAACAAAAACAAGCTAGATGGCCACTTCCAACGATTTGTGGAGATGTTGAAGAAGTTGTATGTCACTCTTCCGTTCTATGAGGTGATCACGCAAAATCCAACTTATGCAAAGTTCTTGAAAGATATTGTGTCTAGCCGAAGAGTTATTGAAGAATCTAACATGGTAGCCTTGAACCATGAGTGTAGCGCCCTTTTCTCAAAGCAAACACCTCTCAAAGTGAAGGACCCCGGTCGATTCACCATTCCATGCTCTATTGGCGCCATGGATTTTGAGGACCCATTAGCCGACCTTGGTGCTAGTGTAAGTGTCATGCCTCTTGCGACCTACTACAAGCTTGGGTTAGAGGGAATGAAAGCTACCAAGATGACCTTGCAACTCCACGATGGCACCAAGAGGCTACCCAAAGGAGTGATCGAAAATGTCCCAATCAAGGTAGACAAGTTCTACATACCTTGTGATTTCGTAGTGATGGACACGGGGAATAATGGAAACACCTCTCTTATTCTTGGACGTCCCTTCTTGGCCACCGCCGGTTTTAAAGCCGATTTGGGGAAGGGGAAGTTGACCTTGAAAATTGGAGGAGAGAAGATTAAGATAGAGAGGCCTACGAGTGAACAAGTGGCTATGCCCAAATCTTGTGATTTGGAAGAGCAAGAGAGTGCTAAGGCCGAGAATGTTGAGGTCAAGAAGGTGACTAAGAAGGTCTTGCACAAGATGATTGATCCCAATGAAGACCCTTCCGTTGATCATTATGAATCACCACCCGGTGACGAGTTGAAAAAGAATGGAAAAGCAAATTTATCGAAGAGCGAGAAGCTACCATCACTTTGGAAAAAGGCTATTAAGCAAGTTGCTTGCAACTCTTCAAAGAACCCGGATTGAGTCACCAATAATCTACAAGCCCGCTTGAGGAGGGATCCTAGCAAAGGACTCCTCAAGTGTGTTTCTTAACAAAAAGAGATTCGGCTCGGTCTTTGCCAAGACGTTAAACTAGGCCCTAACGGGAGGTAGCCCGGATTGTGAGTTGTCCACTTATGCACAATAATTTCTATATATATGTTTGGCATGTATTCATTGAACTATGTTTGAGAACATGATGCTTGGAAGGTGAAATGTATGATTTGTGGTGTTTGGTGTGGAATTGTGCTTGCATGAAAATTCTTGGTGATGGTGATCTCTTAAGTGTGGAGTTTGATTGGTGTTATTAGTTGGTAAAATTTTAAGTGTGGAGTGAGGCCTTCTCACTCCAATCCCACTTCACATCACCAAGCCCCTCCATTTTCCCTTGATGTTTCTTTGCGTAATGATGTTGCCCCTAGTGCTCATGTGCATATTTTGAAGGATGTAGATTACTTTCCTTGTTTGAATTCTATTAATCGTATGCCATGATGTTATTATGTAACTAGTGATGCTAACTTGCTCATACTTGCGTTGAATGACCTTGTATGTCACTTGTTACTTTTAACCTTTCATGTCTTCTTGTCATCAAGGGAGTATTTACATCATGTTCAATCACGCTTTGCATAATGGCGTCTTTTTCTCTTGGTTGGGGTACATCTACAAACGAGGGGAGTTCCTTTGCGCCTTCATCTCATCTTCATTGTTGTTTGCGGTTTTATGAGCATTGTTCACATGTTTGCATGCCATGCATATCATTTTTGATGGACACTTGCATCTTTTGCACCATATCCCTAATATGAGAGTGTAAAACCACATAGGTTGTGACTATCGATTCTAAATCTCTATAAATCACATCTAGCCTATTCGTCGCATTTGTTGGATCTTGAACCTAGAACCGACCTAGTCCTACGAATGTGCATTCTTGGGAATCAATATCATTGCTATCTCTTGTCTATCTAAATCTCTAAGTATTTTCGTTGAAATACCTTAGAACAAGTTTTAGCAAGCATTTTTAGAATTTCCACGAAAAACTTAGACTATTTGTTTCCTCCTTGGTGACTTGAGTTTTCTAACTTAGTGCCATGCTTATGTTTGATTCCCGCACATTCCATACACTTCTTTTTGAACATATTGTCAAGTTTTAAGTGTGGAGTCAAAAATAAAAGAGGGCGAAGCCCCATTCAAAAAAAAGATTTTTGCGGTCAAAGAGGGCAAAGCCCCGACTAAAAACTTTCTCAAGAGCTCGAGAAGTTTTGCTCCAAAATATACAAATGCCGGGGGTTAGGGAGGTAAGTCCCCCCTCGAAAGCATTTGTAGGCCAAAGGCCGTTTCAAAAAAAAAGGAAAAAAGAAGAAAATAAGAAGCACTTAAAACTTGACTCTATGTTTTCCTCCATTCTTCATTTGTACGGGATTCATCATTTGCATGTGTGCTAGTTGGAATGACTTTTGGACGACCCATGTGCTTGCACGGGAGTACCATTTGGTCTATGCTTGTTTTTAAGAACTCATTGTGTCGAACTCCTCTTCCCTTATGGATTACGGCTTAAGCGCCTAAAACTTGGGAACGAGTTCCATGTCGCAAGCCCGTGGACTAGCCCTAGCTAGCATAGGTGAGCGATTGACGGTTTTTGTGCAAACTAAAAGCTTCACTTCTATTGTATTGCCTTGAAAATGAGTAGACTTTTGGGTGAGGCGATTGATGGCTCTAGTATTGATGATCTTGAATGCACAACCTCATGGTACTCAAAATGGTTCAAAAGTTCTTTTGATGATATTGTGATGGTAGTCCTAGCGTGGGGTGAGGGATTTGTGTTGAGAAATCATGGCCTTGGTTGAACACTTTTGAATTCATCTCTTATGGGATAAATGCATGTGGGATTTGTGAGTATTCCCATTTCTGAAAACTCTCACGAGACTATAACTCGTCCACTAGGGTAGCCTAGGGGTTTAAAGGCTTGGTGCATTCGCTAAATGCACTCGTGTCACCTACGAAAGTGGTTTATCATAAGTTTTGTTTGTTTCATAGTGTCTTAGGGCAGTTTTCATAACCGTATGAAGTTTTCTTTGAACCAATCCTAAGTGAGCGAAACGCATTAATATTGTTGACCCCTATGACCAGTTTGCTCGGGACGATCAAACTTTAAGTGTGGAGTGATTTGATAGCGCTAAAATGCATGCACCTTA
Source organism: Rhodiola kirilowii (assembly GCA_033675215.1). Lineage (NCBI taxonomy): Eukaryota > Viridiplantae > Streptophyta > Magnoliopsida > Saxifragales > Crassulaceae > Rhodiola > Rhodiola kirilowii. Next base: position 41,521,062 of record CM066199.1, read on the forward strand.
GGCGACCTCTATGCTTATTATTTCGTTCGGTTTATCATGATTTCACTTGCTATTTGATGCCTTGTGGTTCATTTCAGGCGAATTACAGAGTTTAAGCTGAGAACACAAGTGGGCATTGATTTTGGAGCAAAACCGAGCATTTCGGAGCAAAAACATAGATTTTCGAGCATTACGGGACAAATCAACCTCTCCGGAGTATTTTGGACCTACAAATCTCATACGGTGTCCGATTTGGTCGATTCAAAGCTTGTTGGAAAGCTAATTCAAAGGACTACAACTTTGTAGTTTGCACCAAGATCAGATTCGGATGGTAAGAGGCTCTGAGGACCCGAACCGCGCGGCACAAATTAAGGGCAAGATTGTGCCGCGAGGCACAAATGCTCAGAAACTTCAGACGATCTTCTCCTTGGTTGTGCCGCGCGGCACAAACTCCTCAATGATTTGTGCCGCGAGGCACAAATGCTCAGAGAGTGCCAGCTCAAGCCTTCCTCTGTTTGAGCCGCGAGGCTCAAATCCCTTCACAAGATTGTGCCGCGAGGCACAAATGCTCAGAAATTTCAAAGAGTACCAGAAACCCTAATTTCTGCTATAAATAGAAAGTGGGAGAGAGAGAGAAAAGGGGGGCTTTTTGGGGGATTTCGAAGGCAGTTTTAGCTGGGATTTTGGGAGGTCTACAACAACAAAGATTGAAGATTGGATCATCTAGTTCTATTGAAGCTCCATATTGGATTTGAATTCTAAACTCTACTCTTTTCATGATTGTTTGCACTCTTATGATTGCTTTTGTTTGTAAACTCACTATGAGTGAGTAGTGACTTGATTGGGGATTATGGATCCCCTAGACATATTGTGATGATGTAAATACCATTGATGTCAATATTGAATGAGTTTGCACATGAATTCTCTTCATTTGAACTACATGATTAGAGTTGCCCATAAGGTGTTTGTGAAATGTCCTCAATGGGAACTTAGCTTAATTTCATGTTTGATGTAGCTCACGTTGATCAACATGAATTTAATGAAATGAATGGAGAGGCATTAGGACTTTTGTGTTACATGGCGACACTTAAATTCTAACGAGAATAGCTTGAGTTTAACAAGAACATGTTTATCTAATCAATAGAGCGCGAGTGTGAGATTAGAAATGCATGTTCTATAGGGCCAATAGAGCGCGAGTGTGAGGTCCTATGCGAGGTGTAACCTCTTTATCCTAGGTTGTAGCGCGAGTGGAACTTAGGGGAAATGTTACATGGCTAAATTCTATTCAAGTGCATGCAAATTCATAATTGACATCTAACATCATCATCACTATAATTGTCTAGGTGGGGAAGTAATCCCTAGTCTTCTTTGATTGATCGTTTATTCATTTCTTAGCTAGAATCTCTCTCTGTTAGGATAGTAAATCATTTGCTATCAACCTCTTTCGAGGATCAAACCCCCCCCCCCCCCCAAACCTTATACATTCTAGATTTAATCTTTAGCACTATTAGTTTAATCACCTGTCCTTTGGGTACGACCTTGGGTTTCCCGAGTCAAAATATAAATGTTTTGATTAAACGTGACTAGCAATAAGTATTTGATTCATTTATCGAATATTTGCACTATATTTGCACGCGATCATGGGTAGCCTAGAAACGTATGGCTGTTGAGCCTCACCTGGACTTGCTTTTATTCTGCTATTTGTTCGACATTTTTTCGGGACGAACAAATCCTAAGTGTGGAGTGTTTTGATCGGTCGAATTCTTGACCTATTATTCACTTCATTCGATGATGGATTATGTTTGTTTTCCGGACATTTTGTTATCATTTATTCTATCTTCTAGTGTTTCGGGTCATATATCGCATTCCAAATACTTTTGGATTGACCCAAAGTAAAGCAAAGCAATCGGTGTAGATTTGGGCAAAAACAGAACAAAACAGGGCAGACAGACCTGTGCGACGTATTTTGTATGCCCAGGGCTCATTCGGTGTCCAAATGAGTCGAAACTTAGCTTGAGGGTAGCACATAGTCACATACATCGCATGTCAGACATTCACTCTTGCATATGCTCAACTATCTACGTATTGTGATTGAAATCCTCGTTTTCTACGATACTCCTTGACTGATTGACATTCTTTTGGATTTGAAGTCTAGGACTTCAAATAGTTTTAACCGTGTGTGTATTCTTTTGAGTCAGTATCATTACTAGCCTTTGACTATCACATGTTCTACGTATTTCTTAAAGTATGTTTGAGACTTGAAATTAGTAGGCACCGGTTCAAAAATGTCAAAAACTTAAACTACATCTCTTCTTCTAGGTGACCTTAGTGCTAGTATGTGTTTCTCTACACTCGTCGTGATTTGCATGCACCCGCCTTTATGCATACACTATGTCAAGTTTTAAGTGTGGAGTTAGACAATTGACCATCAAGTTTTCCCCAAAAAAACAAAGTTCTCAATTCTGGAAAGTGGGTGAAAAATTGGCCCCAAGCATAGTTGTTTTTGAAAGAAAGCCAGTTTGAAAAAAAAATGAACCAAAATGCTTTTGTTGATTCTGCGAAAGTAGAAAATACCAAGGACCTGGTGAGAAAAGTCACCCCTGGTATATGGAAAACACCCTTGAAACAACTTCTGCCCCCTTTTGCTTGATATAATGTAATTCCATCCTCTCATTGCGTGCAAATCATTACCTATCTTGAGAATTCGTGTACTAGAAACTAAGGGACGATCCTCGTGCTTGCACTAAAAATTTTGATGTGATTTTCGTACTATTTTTCAGAAAAACCTTAAGTCAGGCTCCTCTTCTCTTACGGGTCATTGTCAAATCCTTGGCACTTGAGAATGAGTTTTGCGCCAAGAGCCCGTGGACTATCCCTAGATAGCATAGGCTAATGGCGAGCATGTTTTGTGTAATTATTCATGTTCTTTATACGTTGCAATAGAACTATTTAGAACATGTGATTAGTCGATTGCTAGCCGTGTGTACTGGCCGTTTGAATGCATAACTCGTATAATCTATGATTGTCTGAAAACTTTGATGAAGATGTTTGACTTGAAGTTGAGGTAACACGATGAATCCGAGGTATGACATGACTTTACTGTGACTCATTGAGCATCATTTCATGCATACACGTTAGTTAGTTGTATAGGGGATTTGTAGGTAGTCCCATTCCTGAAAACCATCACGAGACTATACTCGTCCTACTAGGGCAGTCTAGGGGTTTAAAGGCTTGATGCATACGCTAAATGCATTCGTGTCCTCTACGACAGTGAGTTATCTTTTTTTGTTTTCATTATTAGTTAGGATTGATCACATGACACTTGAGTGGGTAGCCTAGAAACGTATGGCTGTTGAGCCTCACCTGGACTTGCTTTTATTCTGCTATTTGTTCGACATTTTTTTGGGACGAACAAATCCTAAGTGTGGAGTGTTTTGGTCGGTCAAATTCTTGACCTATTATTCACTTCATTCGATGATGGATTATGTTTGTTTTCTGGACATTTTGTTATCATTTAATCTATTTTCTAGTGTTTCAGGTCATATATCACATTCCAAATACTTTTGGATTGACCCGAAGTAAAGCAAAGCAATCGGTGTAGATTTGGGCAAAAACAGGACAAAACAGGGCAGACAGACCTTTGCGACGTATTTTGTATGCCCAGGGCTCATTCGGTGTCCAAATGAGTCGAAACTTAGCTCGAGGGTAGCACATAGTCACATACATCGCATGTCACACATTCACTCTTGAATATGCTCAACTATCTATGTATTGCGATTGAAATCCTCGTTTTCCATGATACTCCTTGACTGATTGACATTCTTTTGGATTTGAAGTCTAGGACTTGAAATAGTTTTAACCGTGTGTGTATTCTTTTGAGTCAGTATCATTACTAGCCTTTGACTATCACATGTTCTACGTATTTCTTAAAGTATGTTTGAGACTTGAAATTAGTAGGCACCGGTTCAAAAATGTCAAAAACTTAAACTACATCTCTTCTTCTATGTGACCTTAGTGCTAGTATGTGTTTCTCTACACTCGTCGTGATTTGCATGCACCCGCCTTTATTCATACACTATGTCAAGCTTTAAGTGTGGAGTTAGACAATTGACCTTCAAGTTTTCCCCTTGACGGAGCCCACCGCACTGTCGTTAAGGTGTGGTGTTCTCTGTGCAAAAGCTAATTTATATTCCGCTACTCGTGACCTTACTACTGGGTAGCAAGTGGTAAGTAGGGGTCGAACCCAAGGGAATTAGGGGGATAAGTTGTTCTTTGAGGGATTTGTACAGGATGGGAGCGTTTTTTAGGTTGATTGAGTTTTAGTGCGGAAAAGTAAGTGCTTTTTTTGTTGGTTTTGGTTTTTAGTGCGGAAAAGTAAATGACAGAAAAGTAAATACTGAAAATAAAAGTAGAAGACTTACAGCGGGTGATGCGTGATTGGTAAGTCCTCCGGAAGGTGAGCGCAGTTATATAGCAGTTTATACTAAGAAAGTAAATGCAAGGGGGTTTGAATATAAGGGAAGCATTCGGTTTCAGGGGCCTTGTATCATAGTCTGTTTATCATTGGCTCTTAGTGATCCTTCTAAGTATTCAAACGTGCATCAAGGCCATTCCAAGCACTCGATTTGCCACATTGTCTAGTCTTTTGCAAAAGTGTTCGAAAGTGAATCGAGGCCATTCCAAGCACTCAACTTGCGACACCGTCTAGTCTTTTGCAAAAAATGTAAAGCACTTGTTCTACTTAGACTAATACCCCATTCCAAGGTATATTAGCATGTGTGGATCCATTTGGTCAGTCATTCCCGAGCAACCAAATGGTGTTTTAGAAAGGTCAAACTCCTCAGATAAGTTTTGCCATTCCAAGCATCCACTTATCCGAGTATGTTTACGAACCCCACGGAAGAGCTTTGCCATTCCAAGCATCCACTTAACCTTGGAAGTTCTAACCTAATATATGGCACATAGAACAAGTTTTGAATACAGAGAAGAGGCTCTAAGAATTGCCTAAAACATTTTATGATACATGTCCACCCCTTCAACCGAATGAAGAGTTTAGCTACGAATATCCATGGAGGAGGATATCATAGCTAAATACTCGGGGGTTTTTGAAAGACAGTAAGTAAAGGGGAATACTCAAGAACCAACAGGAGTATTCCCAAATCCTACTTGAATACTCAAGAACCAACATGAGTATTCTCTAAAACTGTTATAATACTCAAGAACCAATAGGAGTATTATTTCAAACCAAAGCTTACAAATGTACCAAACTTTGAGAGAGAAGTGAATTGTGATTTTGGGATGGATTCAAGTGAAGGGGAGAGGCTCTATTTATAGCCATGGAGGATGGAGGAGAAGATGACACTTGTCACAAAAGGAGAGGAGGAGATGGATGTGGAGAGGAAGCCAACACATGGCAAGCTCTCCATGGAGAGCTCAAAGCCGCCGCCGGCTTTTGGTGTGGAGGGGAGGAGCCGCCCCCTTAGGTGGCACAAGGGGAGTGGTTTGTGGCTTTTGTGATCTTATTTCAAAAAGCCATCGGTCCATTTCAGCTCCGGACTGACTTTGGTTGCTCCTCGGTTGGATTTGTTTTGAGTAATTCAATGTCATGATCTTGAGATTTTTGCATTCAGTGTCTGATCGTGACCTTGGACTAACTCGTAATATCTTTTCAGCGTAAAATCCTCTCCTTAGCTTGTTTTCTCTCTAGTGTCCAAAATACCCTGTAGAAATATATCGGAACTAACAAGCAAAAGTTAAATAGACAAACAGTCTAATTTGGTGGGTTTAACTGTGTTTTTTGATTCGTATAATTATGGTCCATCAGATCACCCCACACTTTTAGTTGTTCGTCCCGAACAATGCTATTAAAGGGCGGCACTAAGTAAGCTTTTAAAATATGAAAGTTAGACTGTGGGACTAAATTTATCCTAATTCATACATTACTTACTTATTACCAAATTGAACTGTGTAAATAAATAGAAGAAACTTGATACGTGTACCTTCGTGCTGAGATGCAAATTATTTTGGATGTTTCGGGAGATAGCCCTTTTTAGGCTCCTGGACTGCAACCTTGGAATCGTCTCGCACTATATGGTTTCCTTGTAGCTTTCTCTAGCACGTGATTCGGTTTGGGTTTCAATGGTTTGGTCGTTGATTTTCTTTTGGCGAGGGACAGCTTTTGTAGTGAATCGGCCTTTGGCCTTTGATTTGACTCTTTGAGTACTTCACTTTTTGTTTGGTTAAAACCTTCACAATTTTGGGCCTTTGGCCTCTTGATTTGCTTCTTCGAGCTTTTTGCCTTTTTGTGGCTTGCTAGTCCATTTTCTCAAGCCTTTTTTGGGAGGTCCAATCGTCGCCCGCGAGCATATGGAAATACCTCCCCGCTCCTCTCATCCTTGCCGTTTCGCGCGGGTCAAGATGAGGGTCGCTCATCTATTTTCTCGGCTACTTTGACTAGAGATAGGACGGTCTGATTCCCGTCCTCGCCTTTTTTTCTTTTTGCATGGCGGAGATATCTTCACTGAAACCCGAAGTGCAGCCTCCACTGACTTCGAAAACCATATAGTTAGATTCGATCCTTCGATTGCTTGCCAAGCCTCTCTAGGGCAGTTTATCTCAACTCCACATCCCTAGTTTATCTCAGCACAAAGGGACAAATGAGAAGTTACGTTCTAAGTTTTTAGACAGTTGAAAATTTATAAGGTAAATGCATGAATTTTAGATCTATCTTTTTCACATTCTCAAGTTCATATTTTCAAAAAGATAATATTAAAAAAGGAAAAGAAAAACATGTTATGTACACAGGTGGTTCTCACCCCACACTTTTGAATGAAGGCGTGCCTTTCAGCAAGACTTAGTTCAAAAGCCATGCAAGCAGATATTATATGAGAAGGAAATGACATTAAGGAAAAGGGAAGAACAGAACTCCCTTAAAAGTGTCGAGTGAACGACATGGCATGAGGCTGGATAATCGAGGGAGTTTGGCTGGGGCCTTGAACTCTCAGCGCAGGCCCGGTAACTCACGGAAGCTGCCTGGCTGATCCGGTCTTGCTCCAAAAACCGATTCCTGAATAGTCATTTCTTCTATGCACCAAGTGGGTGAGAGCGACTTATTGGAAAAAAACTAAAATGACAGAAAATAAATGACAGAAAGTAAGATAGGTGTCGGGTTACCTCCCGACCAGTGCCTTTGTTTAACGTCGTTGGCTCGACAGTACCTCATTCCTGGATCATTGGTTTGGGTCCCATGGGTGGCTCAGGTCGTATTTTGCCACCGTTCCTGTGTTGATTTTTGCCTTGACTCTTCCTGATTTCTTGCTTGGGTTAGAACTCCATGGTTTTGGTGTTTTTTCTTTCCATTGTTTCTGAGAAGACGGGGGACCTTTGACCATAACTGCTGGTCTTATTACTCTTTCGGTCTCCTTAGGCAGGTCAGAAATCTGTGTACCGCAATCTGAGAGAGGTATAATGTCTGGCGGTTTCTTTGTATCCGTGCGGCTATTGTCAATGTAGAAATTTGCAATTTTGCCGCCGAACTTAAGCGATAATGAGCCCTTGCCCACATCGATCCTTGCTTTAGTAGCGTAGAGGAATGGTCGTCCCAATATTATTGTTGGAGGGTCGTCTTCGCTGGTCTCTCCCGTTTGTATTACATAAAAGTCTGCAGCAACGAAGAGCTCTCCTACATGGAGTATTACATCTTCCAGCACTCCAACCGGACGGATGCACGATTTATCTCCAAGCTCGATATTTGAACTGGGCGGTTTTAATGGGCACAGTCCTAATAAGTAATATAAGGAGGAAGGCATGGCGTTGACAGCAGCTCCAAGATCGACTAAGCACTTATGAATCTGTGCTTCACCAATACCGCAGGTGACTGTGAAGGCCCCTGGGTCTTTATCTCTTTCCGGTTGTGGCTCATGATCTGAAGTGAGGGCTCTTTCTATTGTCGGGCCATTCTGCCCATTCCTTGGCTTAGGATTTGTATAATTGGATCCCTTAATATTTTGCTTCGAAGCATAAATATTAGTTGGGGAGGCCCACTTTACATTGTTATTGTTGTCCCATCCAGATGCTGGTATGTCAGAGTGTATGATTGGCGGTGGTGTTATGCAAACGGTGAATGTATATCGTCCATTGTCAGCATGCTTAACCCATGTTTTGCCATTATTGGGTCAGTCTTCCTCTTGGTTCCAATCAGGACGATGCCTCCGGGTGAAGTGCTTGTTTGTAAGTTTTTAAGTTGGGGATCGTGCTACTTTTCCCAGTGTCGCCTTCACGTTTGACCTCTTTATCATGCTAAGATTCACTTTTGGGTTTTGGATGGTTTGTGAAGGGAGTCTGCCAGGTTCATTAGTGAGTGTTGACATTGCCGTGGCGAGCTGGGACATTTGTTTGGTTAGTTCTGAAATTGCCCCGTCAGTTTTCGCCTGGTATTGGTGTAGCGAAGTACCCAATTGATTAATGTTTCCTGCGAGCTCCTTCATCGTGTCATCGAGCGACTTGCTTGGTTCTTGCTGATTGTTCGGGCCGGCTTGGTACTGATTTGGTCCTCTTTGTTGATATTGGCCTACTGATGGAGCGTTCTGGTTATACTGTCGGTGGGGGGGGTTGGTAGAATGACTGAGCTAGTTGGGGGACAGCTGGTTGTGTTTCCTTCTGAGGGTAGCTGTTGTTACGCCAGCTAGGGTTGGTTATTTGACTATTCTGCCTGTTTTGTCCGGCTTTGTCGTTGTTGTTGTTGTTGTATCCATGGTATCCTCCTACTGCATTTACTTCTACCGGTTCCTCTTCTATTAATGTCGGGCATGCGTCAGTTTTGTGGTCCGTAGACCCACAAAATTCGCAAGGCTTAACTGGAACTGGTTGTCTTCGTAGGAACTGAATCATCATCTCCTTTAATTGTCTCATTTCTTCTGGCATGGAATTTACTGATGTCTCGGCTTGTGCTACGTTTTTTGTTCGGGAGAATTCATCTTGGCGAGTAGTCTCCTCTCTAAACCGGGCATTTTCAGCAACGTTGGCGATGAGGTTCCTTATGCCGCTCAATGATAGATTCATCATCGATCCTCCAGCTGAGGCATCCAGAAGCATTTTGTCTAAGGGTCTTAATCCATCAATGAGGTACTCGATGATGAGTTTCTCGGGCAGTCCAAGGGTTCAGCAGCTTCTCTCCAGGTGGTTGAACTTTTCCAGGTAATCGTACATGGTTTCATTGGGCCCTTGCTTGATGTCTTGTAATTGCCTCCTTACTTGCATTGCTCTTCCTGCCGGGTAATATTTGTCTAGGAATTTCCCTTGCGTCTGAGCCCATGTTCTGATGCTACCGGAAGGCAATGAAAGGAACCAGTCGTTTGCCGCGTCAATGAGGGAAAAATAGAACGCCTTCAACTTGAAGTCGTCTATACTCACTCGATTAGGTTTTAGATTTTGGCAAATGCCGTGTAAGCGTTGGAGGTGAGTTGTTGCAGATTCTCCATGTGCTCCTGAGAACTTGGGCAAGCTATGGGCCACTGATGCGTTGATGGTAATGTATTCCAGTTCAGGGCCCTCGTAGATGCACCATGGTTGCGTTTCGAAATCTGGGGCATTCAGCTCTCTCATTGTAGGTGCGCGGTAGTTATTGTTCCCATAGTAGTCGTCGAAGACAGGTTCTTGCCTAGGCACTTGTCGAGGTTGAGGGGATGGGGGATATCTAGGGGGTTGTACAGGACCAGCTGCATTTCGGTCCTCGGGTGGTTCTTGGTTTCTTCTGATGGCCTCCCTATCTCGAGCTCTTCGGTTTCGCATGATTTGTTCCGGATCATCGACAAATGGAAGCGGCACCTCATTGTTTCGATCGAACAGATTCATCTCGTCATCATCCTGGTAGTCATGGTGGCTTTCTTCGCGAGACATGGTTGTATAGAGGTGATTTCGATAATTGAGAGAGAAAGGAAAGAACAGCTAATCCGACAGCTAATTCCCCGGCAACGGCGCCAGTTTTGACGGAGCCCACCGCACTGTCGTTAAGGTGTGGTGTTCTCTGTGCAAAAGCTAATTTATATTCCGCTACTCGTGACTTACTACTGGGTAGCAAGTGGTAAGTAGGGGTCGAACCCAAGGGAATTAGGGGGATAAGTTGTTCTTTGAGGGATTTGTACAGGATGGGAGCGTTTTTTATGTTGATTGAGTTTTAGTGCGGAAAAGTAAGTGCTTTTTTTGGTTGGTTTTGGTTTTTAGTGCGGAAAAGTAAATGACAGAAAAGTAAATACTGAAAATAAGAGTAGAAGATTTACAACGGGTGATGCGTGATTGGTAAGTCCTCCGGAAGGTGAGCGCAGTTTATATAGCAGTTTATACTAAGAAAGTAAATGCAAAGGGGTTTGAATATAAGGGAAGCATTCGGTTTCAGGGGCCTTGTATCATAGCCTGTTTATCATTGGCTCTTAGTGATCCTTCTTTTAGCTTCAACATTTAACTATTCTATCTCGCGGCACAAATTTTTTATTATAAAAAAGTACTCGTTGATAGAGAGCGTACCTTGAGTCGTGTTCATCACCTCCCTTTCTAGCAATTGAAGTCGAGCGGGATTCTTCCTCGAGAAAAGTGATGCCGAAATATCACATGCTTCCTTCGGTGTCTCCACATCCCCTATCCGTATAAGTAACTCTTGTCTACCCTAATCTTTAGAGCATATAACGCCTTGATATTTATGATTTAAACGACTTATCATCTTTAGGAGGTGGTGAAGTTTCACTACCATCGACTATATCCCATAGGTCTTGACCTTTCAAGTAAGACTTAATACAAGACCTCCATTCTCGAATATTATATTCATTTAGTTTCTCCATAGCTCCAACACTACCCAAGTCCGTCATCTAAGAGCAAACTATGAGAGTGTACCTTACTTGGTCCCCAACCAAAAAATTTCTACAGTCCAATACACATTATCCTCCTCTAGCGACTCCTATACACGCTCCTCACCGGTCTCGGACCGCATAGCTCTTGATATCAAATTGTTGAGTTGCGCAGCGTACGAAACGACAATTTTATTATTAGATGGAGAAACTATTACAAGAGGGAATATCTCACACCTCACACTTCACTCGCTCTTTCTAACTCAAGTCAAATAACACACCCCTATTTATACTACTCCACCTTCTCAATAGACGGTGGTTATTAACACAATCTGATGGTGGAGAATTTTCATCTCGAATTCTCTCCACATAATATCTTAAATGTGACTAATCTATTAAGTTCTAGACTCATCCATACTTATCTTTCTTCTTCTTCTCTTCTTTCTTAAGCCATGTTCCTCCCTTAGTCTTATTCTTAAATTTGTGTTAAGTAAACTTTTTATCCAAAATTAGACATTGATTATTCTTAATAAATAGTGCCAAAATTTTGACTCATATGCACGATGTCACGAGAAAAAAAAATCGATATAGCGCAGTTAAATTAAGTGACTTTCAGACTGGCATCATTTCAATAAAATTGAAATCATTATAATTAATATTTTTCTTTTTAAAATATACCAAACGACATCGTTTTGCTCCCCCAGACCTTATGAGAGCAAATCACAGATTAAGTGTAACTTATGGCACATATCGAAATACGTATTCCATAGTCCATAGTCCATAGTCCATAGTCCATACAGCCATCAATCTAGTTAGGTGACGCTGAGGGTGCCTTGTCAGTATTATGTCACGCCTCACCAGTTAGGTTCACACATCCTACCAAACCCCTCTACTACCCCCATGGCCCCACTCACTTAAATGGTTAGAATTTGTCAGTATTATTCAACATATCACAAGACGGCCTTTACCAAATCCACTGACAACGATTTTCCATCACTTAAATGGTTAAAATTTCTTTAAGATTGAATCCTGATAACACGCATTCAATCATTGAATGAATTACACAAGAACAATCTGTAAAAAAATGTATATTTATTCTCTTAATGGTCAATGTTTGAGTTAAGTAAGGTACCCACAAAGTTATATTTGTAGTTCTAATTTATGTCTGTTTGTGTGTATGTTGACAATGCTCATCCACTCCTACCTCTACTACAATGTACAATCTGATAAACACGAGTGAATGCAAAGCCAATAGTTGGAGACACTTTAGTAAGATTGTTTTGTTTGAGCTGATAGATTATGTCGCATGTAGTTTGATAAAATTTAGTGTAGTTGTTCAAGCTGTTGTTCAAGATTGGAAGAGACAACTGTCCTGAAACAAGTTAGAGCAGATGGAATGTTTCCTAATTTCAGAGTTTGAAATTTCCTCAAAGATTCGGTAGGTAGCTTAGTTCATAGCACAGCTTGAGAATTTGAAACCTCCTTCAAAGATTCAACTATAATAGTAGTACAGATAGATTACAGGTAGTAGTTTTGCCAAAAATGTCAAGGGGGAGATTGTTAGATTTATGGCATGTAGTTTGGCAAAACTTAGTGTAGTTGTTCAAGCTGTTGTTCAAGACTGGAAGAGACAACTGTCCTGAAACAAGTTGAAGCAGATGAAATGTTTCCTAATTCAGATTAGGAAACACAGTCGACCGTTGGAGATCAAGGCGGTTGCATATGGACGGACAGAAGTTGGAAGTTTCCTATTTCAGAGTAGGAAACTTGTTTCAACCGACGTAGCACAACTTAGACGCAGCAGATATATCCTAGAGTGGATTTGGCAAGTCGGTGCTTGATGATTATCAAAGACATCTAAAGATTCGGTTGTGAGATTACTTGCGCTTGAAGATAATTTAGCAAAGAAGATAATCGAAGGTTTCTTAAACGGAGTTGAAGATATTTGAAGGATTATATACAAGAAGATATATGCAAGGATTTAGGAAAGATTTCCTAAAAGATTAAGAAAGGTTTCCTAAAGATATATGCGGTTAAGATTAGGAATCCTATTCGTTTTAGGGTTTCTACCGCACTATATAAGTAAGGCTAATGCTTCGGTATTAGTCAGCACTTACGGAGAAATTATACACGCTCATACTCACTGAAGGGAGGAGGAGGCAAACAGCCGGTGAACTAATCGTCACTGATTACTCACGGCGCTCGGATTCCGTCTGTTCTAGTGCTCGGCACACTGATCGTAGAACAACATTCAAGCTACACGCACTGGTGTTCTTTTGTGTATTCGGGAGAAGGCGCTGATTCTCTTGGAGGATCATATTGGTGGAATCTGAGGAGAGGCTCAGATCTAGGGGAGACCTAGTTAACGATTTCTAGAGTGTCTGAGGCTCATTTTGTTTAAGAGGGATTCTGTAAACGTAAGATCATGTACTCGCAATACTCATTATGAGTGAATTGCTATCAACCGGGCTAAGGGGACTGCCCCCGAAACGTAGGCTCGTTAACGCCAAACTAGGTAACAACTTTGCGTGTCGTTTACTTTCCGTACTACATTTATTTTTTCATAAGTTGTTCTAGTATTTGTTCTGCACTCGACCAGAACAACATCTCAACTACTACGGGAAGATTTCAATTGTATTCAGAGCAAACACTCAACACACAGAGTGAGATCCAGAAGTTGTTTGAGATGGATTTGAGAGAAGGGCAGAACATCACGCGACCACTACTACTGGAAGGAAACAAATATGGATATTGGAGAGTGTGAATGAAGGCCTTCCTAAAGTCACAGGATGAATCAGTTTGGGAAGATATTGAAAACGGATGGACCCATCCAGTGGCTTCCAAAGCTGGCAAAGTTAGTCTTCTTGCTAAAGACAAGTGGACAGAGATACATAAGAATGCTGAAGCCGCAAACTCCAAAGCAATGAATGCTATATTCTCAGGAGTTGATGGAAAGAATGTCAAGATGATTTCAACCCGTGAGATTGCGAAGAAGGCGTGGGACATACTGCAAACTGCTCATGAAGGAACGACCAAGGTCAAAATATCTAGAATGGAGATAGTCACGTCAAAATTTGAAAATCTAAGAATGCAGGAGGATGAGACCATAGCTGATTTCAACACAAGGGTTCTCGATATCTGTAATGAATCGTTTGCACTTGGAGAACCAATGACCGAAGAGACGCTGGTGAGAAAGGTGTTGAGGTCTCTAACAAAGCGGTACGCAATGAAGGCACTCGCTGTCAAGGAAGCACATGATGTGAAGACTATGAGGTTGGATGAACTGATGGGATCTCTTTAGACCCATGAGATGGATATGAATGAAGAAGAACAACTCATGAAGGTTAACAACGTCAGACTGAAAGCTAAAGTCTCTGTTGTTCAAGACAAGGCAGGGGAGATGACAGAGCAACAGTATGCTATGTTTGCTAAAAACTTTGGGAAGTTTATGAGAAGGCAGCACGATAAAGGGACTGATCCAGGTCAGTCATCCAGCTCGAGATTCCAGAAGGATGGTAATTTTAAAAGGGGAACAATTCTGGAGACTTCAATCATGACAGCAGAGGGAAGGGGATCCAATGCAGAGAATGTGAAGTCTATGGACACATTCGGGTTGAGTGCATCAACACACAGAAGAAGAAAAATGCATATGCTGTCAGCTGGAGTGACAGTGAATCTGATCAGGAAAGTGAGACTAATAATTTTGTGGCTCTTGCAAGTTATGTCAACCAGGACGAAGCAAAGTCAAAAACATCTTCTGAGAATCAGACACAGTACTCAAGTTGCAGTGATGGTGAAGAAATCACGGATGAGGACTTTGCTGACAAGTACAAGGAGTTGATGTTCCCATGATTGGCATGTCTTTGACAAAACATCTTTAGACAGTTCAAGCTAGAGTTCAATCAGATGCTGGCAAAGAAGTACAGCGTATAGAAGACGCATGATCAAGATACGGATTATCTGAAGATACTAAAGATTGAGAATCTTTCCAAGGTCAAGCCAGTCAGCAATGACACAGATCTTCAAGAGGTAACTCTAATATTTCCCTACCGAATTTGGAAACCTCTTGTCTAACTTGTCGAAGAAGATATCTTATGAAGAAGCTGTCGACGACGAGATTGATTGGAAACCTCTTGTCTAACTTGTCGAAGAAGATATCTTATGAAGAAGTTGTCGACGACGAGATTAAAGCAGATATCTTATTTGATTGACATCCCGAAGATATCGACAAAGCTATTTGATGGAAGCCAAACGACGGATCATCATAAAAGAACTGTGCGATCAAATATACGCAGATTGGCTGAGGGAATATCGGTTGACTTGGGGTGGAAGTCATCTTTAAAGATAGATCGAATATTCAGCAAATATTTCGCAACATCTCCGAAGTATTTGACGACATATTCTGATCGGGTTAGGGTTCCGTCCAAACATATATATACAATGCTAGGGCGTCCTTATGCGTGCGCCTCCCGAGAGAAAAAAAAAGGTAAACCCGAGAGTTCGTGAGATTGGGGGAGAAGCGACGGCTGGCTATTCCACATCGGAATATCAGCCCTGAAGCAACCGTCTGCACAGTGTGGTGTTCAGGCTGTGCTGGAGGATCAACGAAGTACACACACACAGCTATCAAGCTACGTCTTTGAAAGAAGACGACTGAACTTCCGAGAAGTTCAAGACTAGGCCGAGAGAGAAGTCTCGTCCTACCCACAGGGGATCGAGGGGAGTAGCGACGAACCGAGATCGCAAATCCGAGAGACGGAGAGTTAGAGGCTAGGCAATTACAAACTCGGAGTTGTGTAAGAGTAAGACCACTTGTAGCTCTAATTCTCGTAATACGATTTGTGCCCCATTATAGGGTGTGGGAAACCCTCCAGAGTAGGCGAGGCCGAACTGGGTAACATACCATGCGTGCTCCTGTTTTGTTTCTTTTACTTTGGTTCCCAGTACTGCTTGATACACTACATAAATAATCTGTTGGAACACTCTCTGGTAGAGTTTAGGTTCTGTTGACTGTGTGTGTTTCAGCTATCTTCACTAACTGCTGGATCTTTACGAGAGGTGTCCAAGGGGTGTCTCAGCCATACCTTGAACTGTCAGTTGAACTGGTGTGCAAAGAGTTCAAGGTCTGTCGCAACAGTACCCTAGACACAAGCTTGAACAGGGGACACAATTTCAGGAGTTGTTCCAGGAATGGCCAAATGAAGTATAGCGGAACAAAGCAAACCGTAGCAACCTGGCATAACTGAAGGAGGAAAAGGAAAAACTATGGGAAGAAGCTATTGTTTTTGTTGCTCAGAAGGTGGAACATCAACAAACAATCACTGACCTTCAAGCCAAGCTGCTTAAAGCAAAAGGTGAACGAGCTGAACTTGTTGCACAGCAGGCTGAACTACTAGCAGTTATCTCATCTCTGAAGGTTCAGATTGAAAGGAGTCAAGGCGAACATCCAGAAATCATAGTTGATCTAAAAAAGGAGAATGTTGCTTTAAAACGTCAAGAGGTAATTCTTCTTAATACTATGGATGCCTTGAAAATTATGATTGAGACACACAAAGAAACTCATGCTGAGACACTAGAAGAGCTGAACAATCTGAAGAAATCAGTCAAGATGCTTAATTTTGGGACTAAAAATCTAGACGACATACTGGGAGCTCAGAGAATAACTGGTGGGTGCAAAGGGCTAGGGTTCACTGGCACATCTGGCTCTAGGAAGACAATGTTTGTGAAAGCTGAGCCACGATCGTACGTTGTACCAGCTGAACATCTCCCACGAAGAAAAGCTACATGGTACCCCTTAAGAAAGCAAGACAGATGCAGGTGCTATTACTGCAACCATGTGGGACACATCAAGCCAAGATGCTCGGAATTCCATAAGTTCCTTAGAAAGATGGATCAAGTGCCAAAAACTCACATAAAGCAAGTCTGGAGTGTTAAGAAAAAAGGTGAGGTCTGTGACGTTGCATTTAGTTCAACCAGTCATCTAGAGAAGGAAAGATGGTACATTGACAGTGGTTGTTTTAGACATATGACTGGTAATCCTGAGTTCCTGGCCAAAATAGAGAAGTTCAAAGGCAAATCTGTGACCTGGCCAAGATATAGGCGGTTAAGATTAGAATTCTATTCGTTTTAGGGTTTCTACCCCACTATATAAGTAAGGCTAATGCTTCGGTATTAGTCAGCACTTACGGAGAAATTATACACGCTCATACTCACTGAAGAGAGGAGGAGGCAAACGGCCGGTGAACTAATCGTCACTGATTACTCATGACGCTCGGATTCAGTCTGTTCTAGTGCTCGGCAGACTGATCGTAGAACAACATTCAAGCTACACACACTGGTGTTCTTTTGCGCATTCAGGAGAAGGCGCTGATTCTCTTGGAGGATCGTATTGGTGGAATCGAAGGAGAGGCTCAGATCTAGGAGGAGACCTAGTTGGCGATTGCTAGTGTCCGAGGCTCAGGTTGTTTAAGAGGGATTCTGTAAACGTAAGATCATGTACTCGCAATACTTATTATTAGTGAATTGATATCCACCGGGCTAAGGAGACTGCCTCCCAGACGTAGGCTCGTTAACGCCGAACTGGGTGACAACTTCGCGTGTCGTTTACACGCACTACATTTATTTTTGCATAAGTTGTTCTAGTATTTGTTCTGCACTCGACCAGAACAACATCTCAACTACTACGGGAAGATTTCAGATTAGACACCAAAACATTTCTTATTACTACAAAGTGGAATTAAAGGTAAAATTACATGAAAATGTTTTACGAATTTTCATATCGTTTAAGATGATATAACAACCGTCAAGTGAAGAAACAAACAACTCAAGGGAAAGCCACCAAAGAGTGTGGAGGTTTAGAAGACTCTTGGTTTGGCAACAATGGTGGAATGATTCAGTATATGCAGGCTGAACTGTCCACCTTTTTCAGATGTATCGATCTTGTCCTGTCCGGGCGGTGGAAGTAGCTCGAAGTTCTGCACCAGGCGTCCGATCGTGATGCCCAGGATCGGCATTGCCAAGATGATACCAGGGCAGCTCCTGCGTCCCACACCAAACGGCAAATACCTGAAGTCATTTCCATTGGCTTCAACTTTGGCTTCCTCTTCCAGGAACCTCTCAGGTCTGAACTCCTCTGGGTTCTTCCATTGTGCAGGATTGTTGGCTAGCCACCATGCGTTGACAAGGACCTTACTTTCTGCTGGGATGTCATACCCACCAAGCTTCGCTTCGTTGAGGTTCATGTGTGGGACTAGGAGAGGGATGGCCATGCGAAGACGCAGAGTCTCCTTGATCACTGCTTGGAGATACGGAAGCTTGTGTGTGTCTGGCTCAGTAATTTGTACTCCCGGGCCGAGGACGGTGTCGATTTCCTCTCTTAGCTTCTGCTGGATGTGTGGGTGGTTCACAAGCTCAGCAATTCCCCATTCAATGGACCACAGTGTTGTTTCAATGGCTGCACATTTTAACAATCAATCAATCAATGTTCAAAACTCAAACCCATCAATCAAACAGTTGACTTACCAGCAACATTGATGTTCTCAACAATGTAAAGAACATTATCCTCATTGATCTCTCCCTTCTGCTGAGCTTCAAGGATATGATCCATTGCGCACTTGAGCTTGGTGCTGTCTGTGTGCTTCACAGTGCTGGAGATCCTCCTGTGACCAATCAAGACAAATCAAAGTCAGCCGAATTCACCAGTAAATCAATGCATAAGTAGTTGACCAAAACTCAAACAGTTTCTTACTTCCTCTCATCGACAAAGTGCTTTTTGAAGAGACTGAGCCTCTTGTCCTTAACCTGTTGACACATCTTCAAGTAGCCTCTCAACAAAGGCCTCAAAATAGGAATGAAATCTCCATAGTTGTAATCAAAGCTCTGCGCTAATTTACTTCTTTCACCATTCAAGGCCTTAAGCTGTTGAAACAAAGGATCATCCTCACTCTCAAATCTCGAATCGAACATAATCCGATACATGTTGTTGTACATCATCAATTGCAGCCTCCTCCTGAGGACGACTCCAGTCGTCGCTGCTTCGGGATTCTTCTTCACATCCTGCACAACCCGATCGGCCTCATCCTCCCATCCAGCCCGATACTGCTGCACAACCTTGTTGGTGAAAAACGGCACCGTCATTATCCGTCGCATCTTCCTCCAGTGCTCGCCGTACACGGTGAACACCATGTCCTGACCTTTGCCGGTGAAGATGTCGAAAACGACGTTTCTCGTCCTCGATCCGAACTCGACTCCCTGCGTGTGGAGCACATCCTTCGCCAGGTCGGGAGAAGATACGACTACGAGGTTCCTCTGTCCCATGCGGAGGAGGAAAATCTCGCCGAACTTCTTGGCCATGTCGGTGAGATTGCGGTGGTTGAGATCATCGCCGACTTGTAGCCAGTTGCCGAAGATCGGGACCGGGATCGGACCAGGTGGAAGCTTGAATTTCCGGCCGCGGATTTTGGAGATGATGATTGCAACAACAATGGCGGAGAATAAACCGAGAAGAGCTTTCTCGATGAGAATGAGATCCATGGCGGAGGGTTTGTGTTGTGTGTGTAACAAGTAGAGTTTAATTTGTTGTTGAAGATGGAGTTTGTTTTGATGAACTGGACTTGTTTAAATAGTCGGCCACCTTGTGACGGAGAACTTAACGGCGTGGGGGGTAGGTAGCAAAGGGATGATGCCATGGCGGACCATACTTGCTTCGGTTCATATTTGAATTTAAACCGACCTAAAAGAACCAACCTGATGAATTAGGGGTTATTCTATTGATATTAAATTTTATGTTTTTAGTATATGCCAAGCTAACAAAACTATGTAAAATCGACGTAATTTTTAGGCATGCACACTTTCAGAACAGGCTGAATTTTACGGGTCGGTCCAAGATCGGATCGTAAAATTCCGGTTCGGTTCGGTCCACGGTCCATACTTTTCATAAATTTCGGTCCATCGATCCGACCCGGATCGTAAAATTCAAGTCCGGTCCGGCCCGTAAAATTAAGGGTATTCGGTCCGGTCCGGTCCACTTTTTACACAAAATCCGATCTCGGTCCATATATACTACGGTCCGATTCGGTTCGGTCCACGGTCCAAAGTTTTGAAAAATTACGGTCCACCGATCTGGACCGGACGTGCATCCCTAGTAATTTTAGTAAACAACATCAAAACCATGTGGTTTCATTAATAAAATTTCTAAATTAACAACTGAATTATTTCAAAACTACGCAATTTTCACTTAAAACACACAAAACTACATAGTTTTCTCAAATTGTTGTTTCCGTTTGGTTGCCCTGAATCTAATTTCATAGTATAATTCAATTAGTAATTAAGTACGGTCAAAAAAGTTCAGCAAAGTTAAATTAAATTCATTCAGTATAGTTCTTTAAGATGCAATTATTTCTAAAATCTAATTGTCTTATTCAAGACGAGATCCAGATGGTGTTCGAACTGAGTCTCGAACACTATCTAACATTCACCGTAAACAGAACAATACTAGCACACACGATATGATACCCAGTTCGGAAACTGCCTACTCTGGGAGCTTCCCACACCCTAAAGGGTCACAAATCTTTATTACTAGTTTAGAGCTACAAGTGGACTTACGCTTACACAACTCCACGTTTGTAATTGCCTAGCCTCTAACACTCCGTCTTTCAGATTTGCGATCTCGGCTCTCCCTCGATCCCCTATGGGTAGGATGAGACTTCCCTCTCGACCTAGTCTTGGACCTCCCCGAAGTCTAGTGGTCTTCTCTCGAAAGCATGATTGATCACCGTGTGTGTGCACTTGGTTGTTCAGCAAGAACAGTCTGATCAGCACACTGAACAGACTGCTTCTTCGCCGGTGATATTCCGATGTGGAATGATTAGTCGGCCGTTGCTCCTCCTCCTCTACTCAAGATCACTATCATGTTTTCTATTTCTCCAAAAGCGATACTAATCAAGGTAACCCTAGCCTTGTATTTATAGTAAACGGTTGGTTCCTAAATCTGTTAGGATATCCAATCTTTAGTATTTAGGAAATCTTTCCTAAATATTCTCAAATCTTCCAAATCTCTCATCTTCGAGTATCTTTTGAATATCCTCTTGATAATCTTGGCAGCTTGATAATGTAGCTCGAATATATTTCCAACCAATCTGATCTTCAACCAACTCCAGCCTCTAACTGACTCCAGTCAGCATATCGCCGATATTAGGAAATTCCCAGTTTAGGAAACTTTCGTGCTTCTGTTCCACGCTATATGCGAGTTCCAATCTTTGGTTGAACACCTCCTTGACTCCTGCTTGAACACGCTGAAGACATTTTGCCAAAGGCCATGCCATATGTAGAAACAACAATCTCCCCCTTAGCATTTTTGGCAAAACCAAATCATCTAGTTCTAACTACCTAGACTTCAGAGACTCGTACTGGTAAGATTGAGGAAACTAAGTCGTCCTCAAAATTACTCCCCCCCCCTTTTCCCACAAATCGGCAAGGATGTTCAAAATAATAGTTCAAACAAACAAGTACAAAAATAACAGTACTTCCAATAGTACGACATAATTTAAATGTTCGAAAGTCAGCGTCAAGTCAAGATTTTTAGCATAACCTTTAAGCAGAGGAGTCTTCATTCATTCCGTCTTCTTCATCAGAATCTTCATCTTCATCGTCACTTGGATATCTCGATTGATTCTCTTTCTTTGCTCCTGCTCGGTCTCTAGGATGCTCTCCAGTTCCTTCAACATTTTTTCTCTTTTAGCGCGGGGCATCTTCTCACCAGCAGTAGCTCTCCTTATAGACGATTCAGGGACGTCATTCCTCTTCAACTCGGGGTCCTTCAGATCATTCACATGTAGACCCTTGAACAGCTTGTGATCTACAATTAACTTCTGCGAGGCTTTTGAAAGGCTGTCCTGAGTTGTCTTCAGCTTTGGATGTTGATTAATGATGAGCTCATAGATGAGGGATGGGAAGACAATCTGGTGCAGCGACTTGGTAGATGTAGCGTGTTCTACAATTTGATTGAACATTAGCTATCCCATGTTGATTTTCATTCTGTTTCAAGGGTATGCTCCAGCAGTTATACAGCTTGCAATCTTGTCATAATTCTCCTCTTCCACCACTTCGTAAGGATTATCCATTGCAAAGTACACATTGATGATCTCAAGATCAATCCTGACCTTCTTTCCTCTTAGAAAGACTACTTCATAGTCCTTGTCACCATCATTTCCAAACTGACCTGGTAGGTTAACGATTGCCTCTCTCAATAATTGCTCATTGAACGGTTTGCATCTTTGGATGGTACAAATCAAATCAGTCTCCTTCAAGAGCTGAATAACCTCCTTTCCTTTGTACCTCTTCTCTTCAAGAATTCTCTCATGAATGATTTTCCTTCGTTGAACTGCCTTCCATCTGTTTGTAGCGTCTTTACACGCAAACCATACTCCATGTTTCACAAACCCATTTGGAACAGGGTTTGGACTACACCTCTTCCTCTTCTTAGACGCACTTTCTCCCCCTGCGTCTCTGTTCCCACCATTCTTCTTGATAGTTGCCTTAGATGTGCATGCTTGGAAGAACACTTTCTTCTTTGTTTTCTTCTTTTCAGCCTTCTTGAGCTCAGCCAGCGGAGCTGACTCCTGATCCTCCTCCTGTGTGTTCTCATCCTCAGTTTCTTCCTGATCAGATTTCTACATCTCTACATCTGCATTAGCTGGCTATTTCAGCTCTGTCGACACATCTGATCCAGCAGACTCCCTTTCAGTAACCTTGTCAATTTTTGACAGTTTTGCAAGCTCAACAGGTACAGCTTCTTCCTGATAGACAGTTCCTTCCTTCTGCTTTCTTTTTAGTTCTGCCAGAGAGATGGACTCCTGATCTGCTTCCCCCATCACCACATTGTGGCCCACTTGTTGAACTATCTCCTTCTGGGCCATTGGTTTAACATGAACTTGCTCTTCCACTTGTTTTTTCTCCGTCCTCTTTTCAGATATGTTTCCTTCTTTAGCAACACATGCTTCTTTCTTCTGAAAAACTTGGACCACCTCGTCAATTTGCTTATATACCTCCTCAAGTTCATTGTCCTCTTCAGATGGGTTTGATTCAATGATGGCATCATCCTATAGCTGTTGTTGCCCATGGACATCAGTGTTCATAGACATAGCTTTATCATCTGACATCAGTGTTCATAGACATAGCTTCATAGCTTCTCCGTCAGACTCTTCCTCAAGAACCAGACTCCTCTTCCTGGATGATTCAACAAATTACTCAGTCTCCGAGTCTGATATAACAATTTTCCTCTCTCTTACAACACTAATTCATGCAGCGTATTTCCTGGGAGTTTCGTTCCTTCGACACACAACTTTCCTGTGGATCTCTGTCTCTTTAGAACGAAACCAGTGGCATGCACCTTTGCATTCAACGATTTCTTCTGATCAGAAATCTGAGTCTTAGCCCTCCTGGCTTCACCTTCTTCTGTAACTTTGGCCACAGTTTCTACTACAGATTTCATTCCCCTCGACTTCTAATTAACTACTTTCTCACCCTTATCAACCACTGAACCTTTACTAATCTCTTTCAATTCCTCACTCACAGAATTAAGAACAATAACTTGAGATTTAGTACTAGGAATTACCTCATTGAGGGGTGGTTCAGCTATCGGCTGAAGTTCCTTCAATGTCTGCTTACTTCCTTCAGATAGTTTAGGGTTAGGCTTTGACGCCTTCGAAGTCGCTTCCTTCTGTTTTGTCACAGCCGCCTCTTCTCTCTTCTTTTTCTTTATACCGATCTTAGGGTTTGTTGATCTGTATCCCCATCCGACTTCGATTCAACTGCTTTCTTTGATTTCTCACTTTCCAACGCAATCATCATCTTTTCTTTCACCATCTTGGGTTTCGTTGTCTTTGCAATCTTTGGATTTTCTGTCGGAACTATTGAAACAACACCTTCTGATGATTCTTGGTTTTCTTTCTTCGATTTAGGTGATGCTTTGACAGCGTTTTGGCGGTCTTCTATGTATTCACCATTGTTGTTGAATTGCAGTTGCTTGGAATAGTCTAGAGAGGATTATCGCTAGGGTTTTCGGAACTTGGTGAGGACGAGCAATTGACGGTGAAATTGGTTTTCAAGGATTTAGACTTCTTGACTTCCCAAAACTATTTTGTGTATATCTCTTGAGATATTTGACCAATCACCTTTCTCCTCTCAATGGCTCATAATACTGTGAAAATTTGAATTTAATAATTTAATCCCGATCACGTACCATCTGTTCCATCCCTCTTCTTTGATAGGTCAGTCCAACTGATTTCCTAGCGTTCTGCTTCTGATTGACCTCTTACTGGAACACTTAGTTGGCCACAATACACAGAGCCATAGAGGATTTAAGTGTTTCAAACTGAGCGGCGTTTAGTGGAGTGGTGAGTATGTCAGCTAGCAGCTTGTCGGTTGTCACATGTTTCACTGTGATGGCCTTCTTCTCCACTAGCTCTCTGATGAAATGGTGTCCGATGATAATGTGCTTTGACTTGGACTGTTGTACCAGATTTTTGGAACTGCTAATGGTACTCATGTTGTCATAGTCAGGCGTCATCTCCTCATGTTCCACTCCGTATTCAAACAGCGTCTGCTTCATCCATAACAACTGAGTGTAGCAGCTTCCTGCAGCAATGTACTCCGTTCCAGCATCATCTTTCTGTGTCATATGGAGTCCATGAAGATGTTTCATCTCTCGCACCATGGTCAGCTAGATCTCCTTTTGCATCCGTCTCACTAACTGGCCCACCAGCTTCTGTGTACTCGTGTACTTGACGAACATAATAGTCTTCTTTACTCCCCCTCGCACATAACCATGGTCGATGAGGAACTCTATGAAATGCTCGTACCATACTCTGGGCACCTGTGTGAGTCCGTACATAGCTTTCTTCAGTATGCAGATATGCGCATGATGATGAAACTCCCACGCATCACTTCTAGTGAAATCTCCCAGTTCCACATGCATGGCCACCATCCAGATCTCATCAACACTCACTTTGTTGACATTCTGCAGCTCTACGGTGGGCAGAAAGGATGAGCAGATAGCCAGTTCTCGAGAGTGGATCTCCTTCGCTCGACTCTTCATCCCTTCAGATGGATCTCTAGAAGCTTCAGTGATTTGATGATGCTTGACAATCCTCCAAGTGGGTCGACGAGCGGGAGCAGTGTCAAGTGTCACAGCTGGTATAGTTGTGGCTTCATTAACTGGGCCTCCCTCTGGAACTTCATCTTCTGTGGACTTGGTCTGAAGGAGTGTTTTAGCCGATGTTCTTCCTCTATTGTCATCATCTTCTAAACCCGATTTCAGGGCAACTTCATCCTTCCCCTTTACATTAAAGGTCACCACACCTGTGCCTCCCAACCTCATCTTATTGGTTTGGCTCGTCAGACAGACAGAGGCCACTCCTATTCCATCAGTGCTTAGGAAGTAGCTTTTGTTTGTTGACCTACTTCCTTTCATCAGCATATCTACATTCTTATCTAGTACTTGACAGGAGTCACGAGTGAATATAACAAACTATCCTTCATCACACAATTGACTAATACTGATCAGGTTCACCTTTAACCCATCGACCAGGAGGATATCTTTGAGCTCATGTAGATCCGAAACCTTCAATGTCCCACAGCCGATCACCTGGCCCTTCCCTCCATCTCCAAACATAACCCACTGATGCTTGAAAATAGGTTTAATATTGATAAGATGTTTAGGATTACATGTCATGTGAGCCGAACATCCACTGTCGAAGTACCAGCGATCTTTCTTCATGTGACTAGATGAGCTAAAAGCAACTAAGCATACTTCCTTCCTTGTTTTTGGTTCCCAGACTTATCTGTTTCGAGGGGAGACTCTGGATTCCATTGCTTTTTGCTCGGCCATGAGTAGTCGATAACTTGGTTTGATGTGTCCCACCTGATAACAGTACCAACATGTACGATTGTCTCTCCTCCATTCAGTGTCAGGTCTGCCACGGTTGGACATGAGCTGCTTCTTTCCTTGATTTCCAAATCGCTTCTCAGGGTAGGGGTCCACCCTCTATTCAGTTCTATGCGCAGGTTTCAGTTTTGCTTAAATAAATGTAGTCTTACCTGAGATACTTTTGTCGTTAAAGCCGAGACCTCTATTTCCATCTTTAACTCTTTGGGATCCTAGTATGGTCTCCAAGTTCTTTGAGCCTGAGTTCAGTATCTTCACCGATTTTTTATCTTGCTAAACTCTTCCATGGTAGCAGCATGATTATCTCTCTCCATATCGATTTGTAACTCCATGGATTCTACCTTGTTCAGAAGATGAACTTCTTTGCTGGTCAAGTCAACATTCTTTTTCCTTAGCTTCATCATGCATGTACGATGTGTTTCTCTGCTTTTCTCCATCTCAACTTTCAGAAAGGACACAGTACCGAGTTCCACCTTCTGTGCAAGAAGTGACGAGCGTTCTTGCTTCATCCCGATCATCTCGTGCTTCAAAGCAGTGAGTTCTTCCTAGTGTTCCACCCTCTGGGCCATACTTTATCTTTTTCTTCTGTCAGTCTCATCATAGTTTCTGTGAGCTTCTTGTTCCGACCAATCACCATCAGCCACTTCTCATAAAGTTCCTTGTATGACTCGGCCAGAATCTCATGAGTAAGTTCTTAATCATCACTGCTTGATGCGTCGTCAACAGGTTGTTCAGACAATGCACTGGAGTACTGACTTCCACTTGCTTCACTGGAGTCTTCAATGGTGGCAATGAACGCAACAAAGTTGGTGGTCTCATCTTCTTCTTCCTCGTCGTCAGACTTAGTGTCACTAAGGTTGGCAGCTAGCACCTTCTTCTTTATGAGGGTGTTTGCGCATTCAGCTTGAATGTGACCATAGCCTTTGCATTCATGACACTGAATCTCTTTGCCTTTGTCATTGAAGTATTCCTGTCTATTTTCATCGGCCTTCCCTTAACCTTTCTTCCAGTTTCAAAAGTTGGTCGAAGATGATTGACCTTGTCCTGGTCCACGTCTACTGATCCTTGTCACCATTCTACCAAAGTTCTGGGCCATCATTGCCTGCTGCTCAGTCGAGCAACCAGACTCATATTTGTCATCAGACACTTCAGCTTTCGAGGCAATTCCCTACCTCCTCTTGTTTGAGCATCTTGAAGCTAATTCATCCCGTGTGTTCTAAAAGACCCCATAAAGTCTTTTAGCTTCAGTTTAATGATGTCATGCATTTCTTCAATTATGGTCACCTTCATAGCAAACCTTGGAGGTAGTGACCTCAGCACCTTGCTCGCCATTCTTTCTTCCTCTATTGGTTTTCCCATTGCGGCAGCCTCATTGGGCAGATCTAGAACTCTTGCGTTGTACTCAGCAATGGTTTCTTCTTCTTTCATTCTCAGATCCTCGAACTTTGTTGTGACAATCTGCATTCGTGAGTTTCTAACTTTGTCTGTTCCTTCATAGGCTGTTCTGAGAGTGTCCCAGGCCTCTTTTGCAACTTCACAGTTTGCAATCAGTTTGAACATATTCTCATCGACTCCTGAGAAAACTGCATTAGAGGCCTTTGAGTTTCCAACAGC
Source organism: Rhodiola kirilowii (assembly GCA_033675215.1). NCBI lineage: Eukaryota > Viridiplantae > Streptophyta > Magnoliopsida > Saxifragales > Crassulaceae > Rhodiola > Rhodiola kirilowii. The sequence goes on from CM066199.1 coordinate 41,548,437, forward strand.
AGCTTTATCATCTGCATCATTCCACAGAGCTTTAGGTTTTGCACATCTACTCCTTCAGGGTTGGCGATCATGGGTTCTGTCCATCCAACCAATATAGCTTTCCAAGCCTTTTCATCGAGAGATTTCATAAAGGCTTTCATCTTGGATTTCCAGTAGGCGTAGTTCAACCCTTCAAGCAACGGTGGTCGGTTAGTGCTTTGTCCTTCCTTCAAACTCATCTTGAACAGTCGTCGGATCACACTCTGTATGTCGAGTGTCTGCTCTGATATCAATTGAAATCTTGTTATCTTATTCAAGATGAGATCCAGATAGTGTTCAAACTGAGTCTCGAACACTATCTAACAATCACCGTAAACAGAACAATACGAGCACATACAATATGATACCCAGTTCGACAACTGCCTACTCTGGGGGGGCTTCCCACACCCTAAAGGGTCACAAATCTTTATTACGAGTTTAGAGCTACAAGTGGACTTACGCTTAAACAACTCCTCGTTTGTAATTGCCTAGCCTCTAACACTCTGTCTCTCAGATTTGTGATCTCGGCTCTCCCTCGATCCCATATGGATAGGACGAGACTTCCCTCTCGACCTAGTCTTGGGCCTCCCCGAAGTCTAGTGGTCTTCTCTCGAAAGTGTGACAGATCACCGTGTGTGCGCTTGGTTGTTCAGCAAGAACAGTCTGATCAGCACACTCAACAGACTGCTTCTTCGCCGTTGATATTCCGATGTGGAATGATCAGCCGGTCGTCGCTCCTCCTCCTCTACTCAAGATCACTCTCGTGTTTTCTATTTCTCCAAAAGCAAAACTAATCAAGGTAACCCTAGCCTTGTATTTATACGACTGGTTCCTAAATCAGTTAGGATATCCAATCTTGAGTATTTAGGAAATATTTCCTAAATATTCTCAAATCTTCCAAATCTCTCATCTTCGAGTATCTTTTGAATATCCTCTTGATAATTTTGGCAACTTGATAATGTAGCTCGAATATATTGCCAACCAATCTGATCTTCAACCGACTCCAGCCTCTAACCGACTCCAATCAGCATATCATCGATATTAGAAAATTTCCAGTTCAGGAAACTTTCGTGCGTCTGTTTCAAGCTGTGTGCGAGTTCCAATCTTCGGTTGAACACCTCCTTGACTCCTGCTTGAACACTCTGAAGACGTTTTGCCAAAATCCATGTCATGCGTAGGAACAACAATTTTAATAGTTGTTCGTAAAGACAAATTTGAAATATGAATTTTTTTTGAGAATATGAATCAAGTAGTTAATTTCATCCATCCAAATGATCAAATCAAGAAATGTGATGGGTTTATATTTTGTACAAAAATATGCATTTTGCACCGGATCCTTTTTCTAATTGACAATGTAAGAATTTTTGTAGAAGTCAATATATATATATATATATATATATATATATATATATATATATAGAGGAGCGCTCAAATGTTATGGCCTCCTTAATGTGTTATGTGTTACGGAGCTTCTGATTGGTTATTGAAAAACAAGGAACCAATCAGAAGCGAGAAACACCGTAACTACGGTGCACCCTCACCCATAAACCCCCCCGTGCTTGTGAGGTGCACCATAAGAACCGTGTTCCTCGCCTCTGATTGGTTCCTTGTTTTTCATCAACCAATCAGAACACCGTAACACATAACACATTAGCAACCCATAACATTTGAGCGCGCCCCTATATATATATATATATGCATGATTTGGAAATAAAATATTTTTATTCCATAATAAAGCAATTTTAAACTATGTAAATTTTTTACAAAATGCAAATCATTTTCGTTTGTCATCCCCGGTATGAAATCATGGGTCCGCCCTTGCTTGAAATTAGTTATGATGAGTGTTAATAGATAACTTAGTTCAATCATTGAACTTTTAATTATTCAATTCTTTTTTCAATTCCAGTCTAATAAACCAAAATTAAGTTCGGTTCGGTTCAGTTCTGTACGGTACGATTGAGAACAGCATAGTTTAATATAATTATAATTAATTTCATCTCAAATGAACAACACATTACTTTTTTTATTATAATCTCAATTCTCAACTGGATGAAATTAGGGATGTGCATCCGGGTCGGACCGGACCGGACCGGATCGGATTTTGCCGGTCCGGGTCGGACCGGTGGACCGGATTTTTTTTGAAAATAAGACCGTGGACCGGACCGGACCGGATTCAGACGGTCCGGGTCGGACCGGTGGACCGGATTTTTCTGAAAATGTGGACCGTGGACCGGACCGGACCGGATATATCCGGGTCGGGTGTGGACCGTGGACCGGATTGGACCGGACCGGACCGGAAAATTATAAAAAAATTCGTATATTTCTACTGAAAAATGAAGAAAAAATGAAGAAATTTTTTTATGCAAGCCGGATGTGCTTAAAATTAATGATTCAATATGTTTCCATCTTCAATTTTGTGAATTTTAAAAAAAAAGGTTTCTTTTTGTATTTTATTTGGTATTTAAAAAATCAAAATTAAGTTACGTTCCAGACCGGACCGGACCGGACCGGACCGGAAAATATACCGGACCGACCCGGAACCCGGAATTTCAGAAATATGTGGACCGTGGACCGACCCGGAACCGGTCCGATCTTGGACCGACCCAGAAAAAACCGGTCCGGTCCGGTCCGGTTTCCCGGTCCGGGTCAAATTTGCACATCCCTAGATGAAATATCAAATAGGGTTTGGTTTTAAGAAAGATGGATATGGTTATTCAATTGGGTTCAGCTTTTGGTTGGGCCGGTAGTTGGGGGATTAGGGAGGGAAGGGCGGTTACTGACGGCGTGAGAGGCGTGCTAACGGTCGATGGGGGTAGTTGAGACAAGGCATTTGGTTAGGTGAGAAATGTGGGGTGGTCTAGTCTAAGTAATACTACTCCTAGTTGACAACGTTGCTATTTCTAATTGTCTATATATAAGCTGTCATATTGTGATGGCGAAAGTATGAGCGCTAAGTTTTAGGTGCACTCAATTTAAAAACGATGTTATTTTACAAGGTAGAAGAATCAAATGAATAATTAAATTGCTCGTCACTTTATCCTCATTTTTAAATTTCTTTTTCTTTGAATTACCTTTTGTAATTGTCATCAAAGTTTTTTATTTGGTTTCAAACTTTGAATCGTTTAAAACTTTTTTTTGGTGTATTGAAGGGGACAAAGTCCAAAAAAGGTACAAGCAAGGGCGCATCAGCGCTAGCAAATAGAAATAAAACTGATTATATAAAAGGGGGCGCGTCGACGCAGCAAAGAAAGCTTAGACAAACTAGCTAGTAGAGGAGTCGGTGCACACTGGGCAGCAGACACAAGGGAGAGTTTTTAAGACCAAACAAAGTTGAGATCTTTCTCTTTAGGACATGAATCGTGCTAAAGCACGACTCACATATATAGGATCACTGAAAGAAACCTTACGCTTAGGGTGAGTCCATTTATTGTTAGGGGATCTATGAAGCACTAAAACTGTGACTGCGTTGACCTCCTCACAAGTTGTCTCAAGAGGAGTATGGGGGCCATTGATTGTCTTTCTGTGTGATTTGGATAGAGGTATCAACTGTAAATCTACCTCTTTTTGGGAGTCACACTTGGGCACTTTAGTCATATGATCCTCACCTTTAATATGAGAGGTGTGATGTTGTTGATCTTCAGACTCTTTAAGCTCAGTACGAGGGGCTTCTTTCGCCTCGATAATCACCCTTGGAGGATCTTGCACTAGAGGCAGCGAGGCCTGGACGTTAGCAGACATGAGCTGTTTCCCTCTGGATATATGGACGGCTCATTGATGGCTGAGGCTACAGGAGGAGTGTTGACCGGGACAGATAGAGGCAGCTGGTCTGTGCTTTTTGGACAGTTTTCCATTTCTAGGTCTGTTATGCACCTCGAAGTATTTTCTGGCTCAAACAGGTCTACAGATCAATAATATGTCGCTTGTCTTTTGAGGTTACATGGGCATTGCTTCCCATGTAAAGGGGAGCTGCTTGCTGCTTTGTCCCTTTCTTAAAAGCCTTCCTTTTTCCTTTCCTTTTTTGCACAACAAGCCATTCTGTACTCTTATCTTCCGCAAGTGTCGATATTTGTATTTTGGTCTATGAAAGGGATTTCGCTTCGTTGGTCTGCTAGGGTTGCAGGAGAGTAGGTTCCTCGGTTGTATGCACCTGGAGTTCCGCAACTGGACGGCTAGTCGTCGAAAGGCCAAAAACATCCAGTGTTTCCCGAATCCGTCGCTCCTCCTCTCTTCTATGCTTCATTTACGGCAGTTATCTAGCCTGTGACCATGCATGCAGCATTTAGAACAATATTGGAGATGGCTCTCGAAGACAACCTCTTTCCAGAAGCCGGCGTCCACTCTAGTAGATATCCATACTTTGTTAGGGAGTTTCTTCGTGTTGTCCACTTCAACGCAAACTCTAGCGGAGCTAGGGTTGGTGAAGGCTGTCGTCTTGTTGTCCACGGCTAGGAAACGCCCGAAAGATGAGACGCTAGATTCTATATACCCTTGGTTGTACATTTCAGGTGGGAGGTTGCTAAGACACACCAATGTTGTTGTTGAGATTGGTTCTTGCCTAGTGTTGAAGTCCTTGGACCATCGGAAAACTCGGAACAGGGCATGGCTGAGCTTTCTCATTGGGTGTGCCAGGACCTTACGAGCGTCTGCCTCCGAGTCGAGGATTATTAAGATATGCCAAGCATCCCAGGCCTCTACAAAGCAATGTCCGCTAAGGCCCCCTGTTGCCATGAAGGCCCTACGAACCTCCTCTATATGTGGACGTCCGCCCGAGAACTTTGCCACCAGTGAGTGTTTGAGATTGTCGGCGCCTGCTTGAAGATTAGCTGGGGTGAAGGTGATATATGGTTTCCCATCTTTAAGGCCATACTGCCGAGCAGCCAAACGGATTGGAGGAAACCGCCTGTCTGGTTTACCCTTGATAACCGCCGCAAAGGAGAGAGTTGGAGCATCTGTACTGTCGGTGACAGATGGGGCTGAGCCAACCAGACAGGGCTCACCGGTGTCAGGAGGCCGGAGCTGGCCGGAAGAGGACATCTCACTTGCTTGCATTTCCCATCTTCAAAAAACAAATCCAAGATGAAGCATAGAGATGCACAATGGAGCGCACAATGTGTTAAGTGGCGTCATGCCAAGAGGGTTTCCTAGGTAATACAAACCATAAATATGATTTTGATGACACCAAAATGAACTACTATGTTTGATCGCGCTATCTTTTACCTAGGAACCCCTCTTGGTATGACGCCACATAACACACTGACACCATTCTTATGTGTTATAAGGACCATCATAATGTCAAATTAAAATTTTTTAATTTGACAATAAAATAGTGATGTCCACTATTTTTTTCGCATAATTATAAAATTTTCCAACACAATCTGTGGTGATGTAGATGCACAAACGCAGCTACATATTTGGTTAGACTTTTTAATTCGGGTGCATCTACATATTTGGTTAGAGACTTTTTAATTCGGTTTTACAACTCTTCTCAATAGTCTAATAGGCTTAAGATTTTGAGACAAGCTGGCTTGAGATTAAATTGTTTAAAGTCTTCTCAAAATATCGCTTGTTCGTCTTTAAATCCTTTCAGTGTGGATCAGGTCAATTCTACCCAACTCATTATCGTCCCTGAAAATAAAGACGAAGGTGATGATGCAATGGAGGGTCAGGCACAGACTTGATCAATTTGATTATAAAAATATGACAAACTAGAAATTTGATGATGAGAACGAATAAAAATCAGATACAAAGCATATTTGTGGTGCAAAGTGTAAAGTTTGTCAAAACTGAGCTATAATTCGTCGCTGAGAAATCAATAGTACGACATAGTTCGTCACGAATAATTTATAATTCTTTACTGAGAAATTAATCATAAATGGAATTTAATACGAGATTTAATATTATCCGGCCAAATGACTAAATCAAAAACTGTAATTAGTTTGAATTTTTTTTATAAAAATATTACTGAAGCGGGAATCCTTTTTCTGATGAGAAAAATGTGATAGAGAAAGTGAGATAGACATCGAGATGGACATGCTCTTGGGCATCCACACCAAGGGGAGCAATAAGCAATAATAGAGAGATTTTATTGCTTATTGCTCTCATATAGCAAGTGAGCAAAAAAAAGAGCAAAAAGCAATGCTTGATAGGTGAGCAATAATGGAGAGGATGTGTGATAGGAAAGCAATAAATGGGGCCCACATATATTTATGAAGAAAAATAAAAGGAAATTACATTTTGTTAGTTTTGAAAGAACTAAAAATCGGAAATGTCATAAAATGAACGTTAGATGGATAAAATAAATAATAAAATCAAAATCAAAAAAATTGAACAAACCAAAAAAAATGAAATAATAGAAGTGATAATTTCGGATAATTGGATGGTTATGAGTATTTTTGCTCTTTGCTCTCTTGCTGCGTTAAAATATATAGAGCAAAGAGCCATTTTTGTTCATTGCTTTTAGCTCTACTTTACTACATGACTTTTATGAGAAAATATTATTTTTACTTATTGTTCATTGCTCCCTTACTACGGATGCCCTTGCCTGCCTCCTTGGTTTGGCCTGGGCCGGTTCATTGATTTGTCTGTGAAAAGTAATACTAATTATTACTCAGCAACGAGGAATTCACTGGAAAGCGGATCGAAATACGTTCGCTGTTATCGTCACGCAGTTCGATTTAGGGTTTGAAAGCAGGTGTCGCCAAAAGGGAACAAAGAGGAGAGATCGAAGATGGCTGCTGGAGGACTTGCATCGAAAGGAGCGGGGCTGCTTAAGAAGCCGGCGTTCCGTATTCAAGCGACCGACGTTCAAACTGCGGCTTTATGGGGTGTTGCTGCTGGCGCTACCGCGATTTGGGTCGTCCAGGTTCCTTTTTTGCATCCTTCTTTTCATTTTTTGACATCTGTTTGATTCATTGATTTTGATTCTGAAATTGTTGAAATTGCTAGAAATGTTGATTTTGTTTGATCGGCGTCTGGCGTTTATGTTTTTGATGATCTAACATATTGACTCAGTCCAGCATGTTTTCCTTATACAGTTTTTTCATTTTGTTATATTATCTGGCATAAGTGGATTTTTCATTCTGTGTTTGATGAAATGAGGGTCCTTGTTTATAGGTTTTGACAATGGCTGAATTAAATCAATGTACGTTTTAGCTGTGCGTAAAGATGGTTTAAATAGCAGTCTTCCCTTGTGGTTGTGGCTACGTTAGTTTTCTTGAAATTGTCTCCCGTTCTCTGTAAGTCCGGCATATTTTTATTTGGTCATTTTATGGTTAAAGTCTTAAAGATGTTACAAACACGGAGAGAAAGTTACTTCTGTGTATTTGGATGCAGTATTCTATTCACAGTTTGAAATGTTGATTAAGATTCCCTGTGGTGGAATGAAACATGTCCAATCCTTTATTTCATGATGTTATTATATTAGTTTCAGTCCGGCAAACTTAAATCGATCAGCTTGTGGAAGCCTTTTTATTTCTCCTACTGTAATTTAGTTGTAGAATTTGGCAAAGGTAGAAATTTCACCCAGTTTCAGAGACCGCTGTACTAGCATTTGGATGCAGATCAATGTTTTAAGCGTTTTCGCGTTGGCAGTATCACAAGAAGTAGTATTTTTACAGCAGCTACTTAAGTTCATTAACTTGGCCTCTGTCTATGTTAGCAGAAACCAATCACATATTTGAATAGAAAGATGTTAACATGGTTGTATCAATTATCAAATAGGAATTAAATATTTCTTTGTTTAAATTTTATATTTTATCATTTCAAAGCCTTCCATATGTTACCTTTATAAGATGTAGCGTTCACGACATAAGTGGGTGGCATATGCTATGTCTTTTGTATCTTAAACACAGTTGGTTTTACAACGACTAGTGTGGGGGTTCTTTATCTCATGTTATGTTGCTTACCATATTCGTGACATCTTTCTTCCTCAATTCAGCCCTTTGATTGGATAAAGAAGACATTTCTAGAGAAGCCACAGCCCGAAGAGAAATGAATATTCGTCTTGCTCAAAGTTGGCAGTTAAAATGATCACTGTGATGCAGAATTTGTAGTTGCATAATCATAATCATGTACCCTTTAAATTTTCCATGAACATGAAATCATTCATCTCCCCTTGTAACTCTACGCTTCCAAATCATTGGTTTTGATTTCATCCTGGTGTTGCGCATCAAAAGTACCTTCCTATCACATAGTTTTATTTCATGAAATGAACCAAATATCCACTTTCATAATTATCTGAGTAGGTGTCTTGTTATTATTTCATTATTATTTGCGAGTGTCAGTCCATTTTTGAAATGATTGAATTTCATTCGTATTTAAACAAACCCGTCTTGGTCAGCAATAATTCTTTGAAAATCCGTGCATTGCCAAAGTTGCTGTATATGAATACTTTGCTTCACTACTTCTCGTTCTCCCTGTGAAGCAAGTTTTTAAAATGGTATATTACGAAATTCAGTCGAGCTTAGGCGGAATCAATAATAAGAACTAGTAGACGGAATCACTGATGCATTTAGCAATCGAGAAACATTAGTACCTTTAGTGCTGAAAATCACTCAAGATGGAGATGGGCTTGTTCGACGGACGCTGTGAAATTCTGTTGTCTGTGCAAGACCAGTTCCAGGAGGTGTTCAGACGGACCTTGAACACCTTAGCAGACAGTAACTGGGACAGAATATGAAGAGGACACGCGATGTACTTCCTAGTTCGACAACAGCCTACTCTGGGGGGCTTTCCACGCCCTAAAGGGATATAAATCTTTATTGAATAGTATAGAGCTGCACGTGGACTTACTCTTACAATTTCCCGAACGTAGACGCCTAGCCTCTATCACTACTTCACTCAGATTTACGATCTACGCTTCCCCTCGATCCCCGTAGTCCGAAACTCCCTTCCGAATGTTTCTCCCGAAGCTCGGTTGCTTTCTCCCGAAAGCCAACAGTGGTCTTCTGTGTGTGCAACACGATCAGTCTGATCAGCACACTGAACAGACTGTTTCAGCGCCGGTGAGTTTCCAGTGGGGAAAAACTTAGCCGGCCGTCACTCTTCTTCACCAATCTCACGAATGCCCTCAAGTGTGTTTCTTTCAGAAAAAGCGATCCTGATGTCGCCGCCCTAGCCTTCTATTTATATGCATTGGTGGATCCGAATCAGCCCTAGGAAATCTGTCAAATATTTAGGAAATATTCCTAAATATTTGCTAGATATATTTCCTCTAATCTTCAAGAAGATCTCGATCTTTCTTTCACGCCAAGTCATTCCAAATCTTCTTCTAACTGATGTGAGAATATCTATTTGAATATTTGATCTTCTATTTAATCGCGAACTTCCATCTCGAACTTTAGAAACTTTCGGTTTAGGAAACATCCTTGCGTATGGTCCACGCTGTACTTCTGTTCCAAGATTTAGTTGAACATTTCTCGAACTCCAGCTTGAACTCTCTAAACGCGTTTTGCCAAAACCATGCCATTTATAGGAACATCAATCTCCCCCTTGGCATTTTTGGCAAAACCAAATCTTCTAGAACTATCTATCAAGACTTTAGAGATACTTGAGGGAACAAAACAGTCACCTAAAAAATACTCCCCCTTTTTGCCACAAATTCACAAGGGGTCCAATCATAGTTCAAACATAAAGAAAAAAGTACTAGAACAAGTACTAGAACAGAAACAAAATGTGTCAGAGTTCTGAGTTTTTCAGAGCAACGACCTTTAAGTAGACGAGATATCCTCGGAGTCACCAGCTTCATTCTCAGAGGATTCATTCAGTACGGAGGGACAAGTAACCAAGCATCAAGATTTTCCTTAACAAAATTTTGTAAGTTTATAATATATTTTACTATCGTATTGATTAATTATATATTAAAGATTATATTCAGTTAATGACAAACATGAATCCCCCTCGTCTTTACGAAGACGTTGCGTATTTGTGGACGTATATTTACTATAGACGGTGAACATGTACGAGATAACTGATGGAGAATATGGTGAGATAGATATGCGCATTATTGCATGCACATCATTGCATACACGATATGCATCATCATGGGCATGACATGTGATTTGGTGAGGCTCAACCCGCCCTCTAATATGATATCCGGACCGGCAGTGATGACTGTCCATCATGGCTTATGAAATCTAGGAGAAGGTTGTGCGTCAACGGTCCAGTGGTTAGAGATGCACGGCCCCCTGGGAGAAGGTTGTGCGTCAACGGCCCAGGGTGGGAGAAGGTTGTTCGTCAACGGCCCACTAGGGTGACAGTGGTCTCTAACAATAACAGTGCATCATCGTGCATTCACGCATTCAACATCCTATGTTTATGTGTGCGCCAAATGATACAACGTATTAATATAATAAATGTAAAAAGGAAAAGACACGTAATGAAAATCAAACTCACGGTAATAAAGTATATTATTTACTTACTGAGTCTCCCTCGAATCACCCCCCTTATTTCCCCTAATTTTTAGATAAGTGATCTACTAGTACGAGAGCTGTAATTATTCTTCGATCAAGAGTCTTCACGTTCACGTATGGTGCCATCCAGCTAGTTCCCATCCAGCTGATCAATTGCCTTTTGAAGTCTTTCAGCCTGTTCTCTTTATTTTCAATCATCCTTAGTGTCGCTCCGTGGTACTTGAGCAGGATCTTAGATTTGTTATTTTATTTCTGCTGTATTATATTGCTACTTAGCTATATAAATCTCTTTTATGGATAAATTATCAATTTTTGTTAGACCGATATAGAGGCTTGCTTGGCAATTGGCATAAGTGTCAAGCACCGGTCTCGGCTCTTTTATCGGGTCGTGACATCATCGCTGGGGTAGCGCAACGCACGAACCAAGTTCTTGATGCGTTTCCTTTGCTCCTTGTCCACCGCGAGGATGATCTCCAGCTCCTTCAGCAACTTTTCCCTTTCAGCATGCGACATCTTCACTCCAGCACCAACTCCACTCATTGATGACTCTAGGATGTCCTTCCTTCTCTGTCCTGGATTCTTGAGGTCATTCACATGACGTCCCTTGTATAGCTTATGATTCACATTGAATTTTTGCGGGGCTTTGGAGAGACTGTTCTGCGATGTCTTCAGTTCTGGATTCTTGTGAATGATTAGCTCATAGATGAGGGAAGGAAACCCAATCTGATGCAGGCACCGACTGGAGGTGGCATGTTTAGCGATCTGTGCGAATATGATCCTGCCCAAATTGAAGTGCAGGTTGTTCCCAATTTGATTTATCAGCTGTCCAATTTCCTTGCTGACTAAAGACCGGTGTGACGTCGGTTTCCACATGCTTAGTGAAGATATCAGCAAGTTGCTTGTCTGTTGTCACATGCTTAAGTGTAACGACCTTCTGTTCTACCAGTTCTCTGATGAAGTGATTCCTGATATCTATGTGATTCGTCCTGGAGTGCTGCATTGGGTTTTTAGATATGCTGATAGCACTCATGTTGTCACAGTACACCGTCATCTCCTCCTGTTCCACTTCGTATTCAGACAACATCTGCTTTATCCATAGTAGTTGTGTACAGCAACTTCCTGCAGCAATATACTCTGCTTTGGCAGTCGACAGAGAGATGCTATTTTGCTGAACTAGGAAACCTAGTTGTTGCCCAAGAAGAAGTAACCTCCGGACGTGCTTTTTCGATCTTCAGCGTTTCCAACCCAGTCCGCGTCACAGTAACCAACCAAGAATGGATTTGTTTCCTTGGTGTACCAGATCCCAAATTCTGTAGTTCCACAGACGTATTTGATAACCCTTTTTACCTGCAGTAGATGACTCTCTTTCGGATTTGCCTAGTATCTTGCACAAACTCCTACTGCATATGCGATATCAGGTCTACTAGTGACGTGCAGTATTTCGTATGTCAAAAACAATTTATAAGCCGGTAAGAACCGGATCGTCCAAGGGAGCAAGTTTAAACTTTTGCACTATGTAAGGTTGTATTTCTACTTATCCTAATCCAAATCGTGTTTTGGTTTGTTTCTAGAATTCAAAATAAATGAAAGTACGAAAGGTTTTGTCGATTTCAAGAGATATTTTGGGGAACTACTTCACTTGCCTAACATTTGAATCGAGTTATTATTATCTAGCATGCATGATTTGCCTATATTGATTGGAAAATAGCCGTACACTCCAAGTATAAACCTCACCCTTTCGGCGCTATTGGTATATTTTGGAAATGTATCGTAAACTACGAATCTCACCCTTTCGGCGCTATTGGTTCGAATCAAGAAACTCGCTGATGTTTACCAACTCTCGTCGCGTAAACATGGGGAGTCCTTGTTGTAAACCTAGCCTTTCCCGTTACAAACTCAGGGCACTCTCGTAGTCACCGAGTTTATAACGTGTATTTTACTTAATTGTCGGATACTAAGTCTCACCCTTTCGGTGCTATTGACCTAATATCTCAACGCAATACACTTAGACATTTCGTCAAACACCTAGTATGCATCGCTTGGGTTTAAGCGCTAAGTAAAATACAAATCCAATAAGATAAATCAAATCATGCAATTTTCTGTTTTATTCACAATTCATGTTAGGAAAGATTCGTAGGACCCCAAAATAGAGTCACTACTCACTATCCATGGTAGTGAAGATACAACTCATGTTTTTGTTCGAAACGAGAATTACAAGTTTTTAACGAAGAACAATCACAACCTTGATGTAGATGATGATGTTGTTGATCTTCGCTTTGTAATCCGTTTGATTTCGATCGATTTCCTTCGGTGATGTGTTGCAATTCTCCTCTCAATTGGTCGACTAACTCTCTCCAAGATGCGGCTGCCCTCTCATTTTTGTTTCTTTTTCAATTTTGCATTTTTTTCCTTTTTTTTCAAAACCCTAGCCAAAATTACATTTTGGCTCATATAACCAATGTCACCTGATAAGTGACACAAGTGACACTATTTGGACCAGTGGCTTGAATTTTTATCCTTATGTCAACAATTCTTGACATAGGTGATATTGGCGCATAGTGAGATGTCATCTTGAGCTGAAGTTCTGACACCCTTAACGATTGAATCTGCTTTAGGTGTCAACTACAAAGTTGTAGCCCTTATTCTCAGCTTTCCAACAAGCCAAGGATCAATGAATTCGGACATGGTATGAACTCTGGTCATGCGCGACAATTAGGGAGGTCAATCCATCATTTAAGCACTGTTTTCGCCCAAATTCCCACAAAACTTTTTCTTTCACCTTGGATTCGTTTATTCACCTAAAAGCATCACAATATAATGTGAGACCTCATATAAATAAGAAAGATGATCGAAAATCGACTAAATGTGGAGCATAAATATAGTTAAGATTTATGCTCATCAAAACACTCCACACTTAGAGTTTGTTCGTCCCGAACAAACATGAACTAAATCCTAACCACTTTCGTAGGGAACACGAGTGCATTTAGCGTATGCACCAAGCCTTTAAACCTCTAGGCTACCTACAGGACGAGTTGTAGTCTTGTGAGAGTTTTCAAAAAAGAGAATACTCACAAATCCGAAATGCAACTAGCTATATGCATGAACAAAATAGTTCCTCATTTATCTAGGCAATATGCAACGAATACCCCATGCACATCAACTAAAATAGTAGTCAAAGACTAACTCCTTTTCAAAAGAATTTCAAATCACCAAGGACCTTACAAAGATGCACATTCAAAGACAATCAATGTTAGAGTTTCAAATGGCTAACCTAACAATTCATTCAACCTTTTCAAAAGATACTCGAAACATGATCCTTAGAAACACAAAAAGCGTGCCGATTGCTTGCTTATGCTATCAAGAAGGATAGTCCATGGGCTAACAATACAAAACTCATTTCCAATTTTTAGGAGCTAAGTCCATAATCTGTAAGGAAAGAGGAGCTTGACACTTCGTTTTCAAAACCATCTCAAACACAGTCATGCTCACGTACTAGTACAAGGGTCATCCCTCTACTCAAATCACAATGCATACACACTAAAAGGAATGATGGAAGGCATTTTGCCAACGATATGCTTCACAAATTTTTTCTTTTGATAGCTAGCCTTATTTTGGCTTGTGCTTGCAAAAACTTTTTGCTTTTCTCCTCTCTTTTTTTCGTAGCTTGCCTTATTTTGGCTTGTGCTTGCATATACGAATTTTTTTGTTGGGGTCAATTTTTCACCCATATTGACTTCACACTTAAGATTTGCAATGTACAAAGGATATAAATGGTGTGTGCATACGTGTGAACGAATAAAGATCACCTAAGAGCAATGGCTAAGTTTTCGAAGAGAAGAAAAGTATTTTCATGCTTGCTAATTCTATGTTGAAGTGATGCAAAAAGGTTGCTTAAATCATTAGTTAGACAAAAGATGACAACAACATTGACGCCTAGGAATTATGCACTCATAAAAGTCATGGTGATCCTAGATTCAAAATCAAGTCATTAGTAATGAAACTAGATAGTCGAGTAATAGGGTAATGCAAATGCCTTGGAAATTCGAGTACTCAAATATAAGCTAGTGTATCAAAAGTGCAAGTGCCTAAACATGTATATTTTCAATAGAATGCACTACACACCCACTCCACACTTAAGAGGAAGCTTAGTCCCTAAGCGACAAATATATAGAATTGAAAAGTGTAGGGCATGTGACTTCCCTGAAATTGTAGCTTAAGACGTGTGATTCAACATTTGCTCATTCATTTCCCACGTATGATATTCAAATTTGTAAAACAAACAAGTGACCACTACATAGAAATTATTAGAACATGTCACAAGTATAATATAGAATCATAGTAGGGAACTCCACACTTTAATCAAAAGCATCTAGCGAGTAATGATGTGAATGCAAAATATATTCGACAAGGCATCTTACAAATGACTTTACTTCCCTCGAAGACCTAGTTTAACGTCTTGGCGAGACTAGCAAAGCACCCATGGATTCGCTTGGGAGAAGTCCTTTGCTCAATTAACTTCTCGCGGGGCTTATGATACTTGAGCCGTCTATCCACCTTCAAATCCTATTTGAATTTACGTCCATCAAGTCGACGGTGGACTTTCAGTTGCGAGTTCAACCCCTTCAAAAGTATGATTTCCTTTAGAATGGAGGGATTGTGGGAGCTCCTTTCTAATGGTTTTGCAAAATGTGGTACAAAGCTCCTAAATTTGTCTCGAGATTGATGGGCACACCGTCTTTCAGTTTCTCAATAACTTCCTTGGATGCC
This sequence comes from Rhodiola kirilowii, assembly GCA_033675215.1. NCBI lineage: Eukaryota > Viridiplantae > Streptophyta > Magnoliopsida > Saxifragales > Crassulaceae > Rhodiola > Rhodiola kirilowii. The sequence continues at coordinate 41,563,631 of CM066199.1, forward strand.
CAATCCTCTAACCCCATCTCAATACTTGCATTCTCTTGTATGCGAGGTTGCTCTCTTGTAGCGCTCATATAAACATCAACAAAGTCTTCATACAATCCGAATCCTCGTGGCTCAATGTTTTCTTGCTCTATTTCATCCCCATAAATAGATTGAAGCTCACTTTTAATTACCACTCGTGGAGGTGAAAGTGTCCGAAAATTATAGTCTTGTATACTTGAATCATCTTCATATATCTCTTTGATAGCTTGGCCAGTCTTCTCAAAAGAGAAATTCAACACTTTATCCTCACTTGATTCAAAGGCTTCTTCTTCAGAAACCTCTTCTTCATCATCCAAGTTTTCATCTTCAATTACTCGTTGTGCCAATTTTCTTAACACTTGGTTTTGGGCAGCGAGTTCATCTAAACGTTGGTTAAGAGCTTGGAAATTTTGTATCATGTTCAAATTGTCTTGGGCAACCTTGGCTTGGTAATCTTGAAGCATTGCTAGCATTTTCATGTCGGAGAATCCATCATTAGGTTGAGGAATTGGAGGATATTGGTGGGAGGAGTCTTCTTCAAATGAACTTTGGCTATCATACCAATTTCGAGAGTAGGAATGTGTTGGATAATCATTTTCACCCCAATAAAAGTTTGGTTGCTCCTCCTCTTGGTCATCCCAGTTTGGAGTGTAATACTTTGTTAGGTAGCCATGTTCTTTCCAATAAGATTTTAGTTGCTTCTCCTCTTGGTTGTATCCTTCACCGTACTCGACTTGTTGATTGTATGAATACATCCTCGCAAAACAAAAAGAACAAAAGTTAGTAAGGATTATGAGTAGAGAATGTACAAAAGCAAAAAGAAGAAAATATTTACAAGACTAGTCGAAACATCCACACACCCTAGGCTAATGACAAGTTAATGCGTTGCTCCCCGGCAACGGCGCCATTGTGACGTGCAGTATTTTGTATGTCAAAAACACTTTATAAGCCGGTAAGAACCGGATCGTCCAAGGGAGCAAGTTTAAACTTTTGCACTATGTAAGGTTGTATTTCTACTTATCCTAATCCAAATCGTGTTTTGGTTTGTTTCTAGAATTCAAAATAAATGAAAGTACGAAAGGTTTTGTCGATTTCAAGAGATATTTTGGGGAACTACTTCACTTGCCCAACATTTGAATCGAGTTATTATTATCTAGCATGCATGATTTGCCTATATTGATTGGAAAATAGCCGTACACTCCAAGTATAAACCTCACCTTTTCGGCGCTATTGGTTTATATTGGAAATGTAACTTAAACTACGAATCTCAACCTTTCGGCGCTATTGGTTCGAATTAAGAAACTCGCTGATGTTTACCAACTCTCGTCGCGTAAACATGGGGAGTCCTTGTTGTAAACCTAGCCTTTCCCGTTATAAACTCAGGGCACTCTCGTAGTCACCGAGTTTATAACGTGTATTTTACTTAATTGTCGGATACTAAGTCTCACCCTTTCGGCGCTATTGACCTAATATCTCAACGCAATACACTTAGACATTTCGTCAAACACCTAGTATGCATCGCTTGGGTTTAAGTGATAAGTAAAATACAAATCCAATAAGATAAATCAAATCATGCAGTTTTCTGTTTTATTCAACGATTCATGTTAGGAAAAATTCGTAATACCCCAAAATAGAGTCACTACTCACTATCCATGGTAGTGAAGATACAACTCATGTTTTTGTTCGAAACGAGAATTACGAGTTTTTAACGAAGAACAATCACAACCTTGATGTAGATGACGATGTTATTGATCTTTGCTTTGTAATCCGTTTGATTCCGATCAATTTCCTTCGGTGATGTGTTGCAATTCTCCTCTCAATTGATCGACTAACTCTCTCCAAGATGCGGCTGCCCTCTCCTTTTTGTTTATTTTTCAATTTTGCATTTTTTTTCCTTTGTTCCAAAACCCTAGCCAAATTACATTTTTGGCCCATATAGTCAATGTCACTTGATAAGTGACACAAGTGATACTATTTGGACCAGTGGCTTGAATTTTTATCCTTGTGTCAACAATTCTTGACATAGGTGACATTGGCGCATAGTGAGATGTCTTCTTGAGCTGAAGTTCTGACACCCTTAACGATTGAATCTGCTTTAGGTGTAAACTACAAAGTTGAAGCCCTTATTCTCAGCTTTCCAACAAGCCAAGGATCAATGAATTCAGACATGGTATGAACTCTGGGCGTGCGCGACAATTAGGGAGGTAAATCCACCATTTAAACACTGTTTTCGCCCAAATTCCCACAAAACTCTTTCTTTCGCCTTGGATTCATTTATTCACCAAATAGAATCACAATATAATGTGAGACCTCATATAAATAAGGAAGATGATCGAAAATCGACTAAATGTGGAGCATAAATATAGTTAATATTTATGCTCATCAAAACACTCCACACTTAAAGTTTGTTCGTCCCGAACAAACATCAACTAAATCCTAACCACTTTCCTAGGGAACACGAGTGCATTTAGCGTATGCACCAAGCCTTTAAACCTCTAGGCTACCCTACAGGACGAGTTGTAGTCTCGTGAGAGTTTTCAGAAAAGAGAATACTCAAATCCCAAATGCAACTAGCTATATGCATGAACAAAATAATTTCTCATTTATCTAGACAATATGCAACGAATACCCCATGCACATCAACTAAAATAGTAGTCGAAGACTAACTCCTTTTCAAAATAATTTCAAACCACCAAGGACCTTACAAAGATGCACATTCAAAGACAATCAATGTTAGAGTTTCAAATGGCTAACCTAACAATTCATTCAACCTTTTCGCAAGATACTCGAAACATGATCCTTAGAAACACAAAAAGCGTGCCGATCGCTTGCCTATGCTATCAAGAAGGATAGTCCATGGGCTAACAATACAAAACTCATTTCCAAGTTTTTGGAGCTAAGTCCATCATCCGTAAGGAAAGAGGAGCTTGACACTTCGTTTTCCAAACCATCTCAAACACAGTCATGCTCATGTACTAGTACAAGGGACATCCCTCTACTCAAATCACAATGCATCCTCCTTCTGTGTCACCTGGAGTCCAAGAAAGTAGTTCATCTCCCCTACCATGCTCATCTTGAACTCTCTCTGCATCTGTTCCACAAACTGGTCCACCAACTTCTGGGTGATGGATCCAAACACTGTATCATCAACATATATTTGTGCTATAATGAAGTCTGACCTTGTGCATTTGACAAATAGAGTCGTATCTACTCCCCCTCGCACATAGGCATGGTCGACAAGGAACACCGTGAGACGCTCATACCATGCTCTGGGGGCCTGTTTGAGGCCATACAGAGCCTTCTTCAGTCGGTACACATGAGTAGGGTGATGTGGATCCTCAAATCCCTTGGGTTGAGCAACATATACCTCCTCGTTCAGAAAGCCGTTCAAGAAAGCACTCTTGACATCCATCTGGAATAGACGAAACTTCAGATGACAGGCCAAGGCGAGAAGCAAGCAAATGGTCTCGTACAAAACACAAGAGGAAGTGTTAAGGAGATAAGAAATTATGGCTGATGGTAGTAGCAGCAACTTTGTTCAACCTGCCATTCCAAAGTTTGATGACTTTTATGAACATTGGGCTAAACTCATGGAGAATTTTTTACGATCCAAAGAATTTTGGAGTCTAATAGAAGATGGGATAAGGAACGTCCCAGAAGGAAGGGAGCCAACTGAAGCAGAGGCAAAAGTTATTGCGGAGCAACAACTTAAGGATAAGAAAGTGAAGACCTATCTTTATCAGGCCATTGATAGAGATGTCATGGAGACAATTTTGAATGATGATACTTCAAAACAAATTTGGGATTCCATGAAGCAGAAGTTCAAAGGTTCGACTAGAGTTAAGAGAGCCCAGCTTCAAAGTTTGAAGACTGAATTTGAAACTCTAAGGATGAAAGAAGGGGAGACAGTTAATGATTATTTTGGAAGGACTTTGTCTATAGCAAAGAAAATGAAGGCTTGTGATGAAAAACTTAAAGAAAGTGACATCACTGCAAAAATTTTGAGGTCTCTGACTTCAAAATTTATATATGTTGTATGTTCTATCGAAGAGTCTAACAATGTCGAGGAGCTCACAGTAGACGAGCTTCAAAGCAGTCTATTAATTCATGAGAGAAGAATGACAGGTCATTTCGAGGAGGAACAAGCATTAAAAGTGGTTGCTGAAGAACGTTGGGAGAGAGGAAGGGGTAGAGGCTCCTTTCGAGGCCGAGGAAGAGGTAGAGGGCGTCAATTGTCTAACAGAGCATTGATTGAATGCTACAAATGTCACAAACTTGGACATTTTCAGCATGAGTGTCCTCATGTAGAAAAGAAGGTGAATTATGCCGAATTTGATGATTCCGAAGATATGATACTAATGGCGCATACAGATTTCAATCAAAACTTGAAGAAGGGAGTGTGGTTTCTCGATTCCGGATGTTCAAATCACATGTCAGGCAACGAAGATTGGTTCATAGAGCTTGATGAAGGGTTCAGACACTCAGTAAAGCTTGGGAATGACTCTAAGCTCAAGGTCATGGGAAAAGGAAGTATTAAAGTGGAGTATGAAGGCCAAGTTACCATTGTGACTGATGTATACTTTGTCCCAGATCTGCGCAATAACTTACTGAGCATTGGACAACTATGTGATAGAGGTTTGACTATTTTAATCAAGAATAAAACATGTCGACTGTATCATCCCAGCAAAGGTTGCATTATGGAAAGTAACATGACGGCGAATAGAATGTTTGTGATGATAACTAACATTCTTATGTCTGAGTCTGTGTGTTTCAGTACAAATGTGGAGGAGAATCAGGAGACCACCAGTGAACTTTGGCATAAGAGATTTGGTCATTTAAGCTTCAAGAACTTGGCACTTCTCTATAACAAAGACATGGTTCATGGAATGTCAAAGATTACGATACCAACAGAGATTTGTAAAAGCTGTATGGCTGGAAAACAACACAGAATAAGTTTTCCTAAGAAAAGTACTTGGCGAGCAACACAGAAACTACAACTAGTTCATTCCGATCTCTGCGGGCCGATTTCTCCAGAATCATATGGCAACAAGAAGTATATACTCACATTTATAGATAACTTCAGCCGCAAGGTATGGATTTACTTTCTTCATGAAAAGAGTGAAACATTTTCAGTGTTCAAGAATTTTGAAGTTATGATAGAAAAAGAAGTTGGCACTCCATTGCTTTGTTTGAGAACTGATAGGGGAGGAGAGTTCAATTCAAAAGAGTTCTCAGAGTTTTGCACAACACAGGGAATCAAAAGGCAATTGACTACCGCATATACACCTCAACAGAACGGAGTTGCAGAGCATAAAAATCGTACTATTATGAATACAGTGCGTTGTATTCTTGATGAAAAGAAGCTGCCAAAATCATTTTGGGCTGAAGCTGCGAAATGGACATGTCATGTGATCAATAGAAGCCCTACATCCCCTGTAAAGAATAAGACACCGGAAGAGTGTTGGAGTGGTGTGAAGCCTAATGTGAAACATTTCACAGTGTTTGGTTGCATTGGTAATGTGCATGTGCCTGCTGCAAAAAGACTCAAATTGGATGCTCGAAGCTTAAGATTGGTGATGATCGGCTATAGCGAAGAGTCGAAAGGATATAAGATGATAAATCCTGTGGACATGAAAGTTACTATTAGCCGTGATGTGCTGTTTGAAGAACAAGAAGGTTGGGATTGGGAAAGGACAGAACAGAAGACTGTAAATGTTGCTCTTGATTGGTTCAATAAACTGACGAGCGACTTCAGACTTGTCTCGGAGAAATCTAGTCCAGGTGAATCTGGTATAGTGGTCCACACACACTAGAACATACTTCTTACCACCGTAACTCTAAACTTGCATTGGTCCCATCAAATCCATATAAACGAGCTCCAGGGGTTGGCTGGTACTTATCTGAGATGTCTTCGGATGCGAGGCCTTCGTCTGCTTGCCAATCTGACATTCTCCACAAACTACATCCAGATTTCCCTTAACAGCAGGCATTCCTCGGATGAGTCCAGCTGTGGAAATCTTTTTCAGGGACTTGAGATTTAGATGTCCCAATCGTCTATGCCATAATGCCGTCTCATCAGTTTGACTTGTCAAGCAGGCAGATGCAGCAACTATTCCATCAGATCCTAGGAGATAGTAATTGTTGGCTGACCTGCTTCCTTTCATCAGAGTACCTCCATTCTTATCCTTCATTACACATTTGACTAATACTAATCAAGTTCACCTTCAATCCTTCAATCCTTCAACCATGAGGGTATCCTCGAGCACAGGTAGATCCGAAACCTTCAATGTCCCACAACCAATCACCTGGCCCTTTCCTCTATCGCCAAACGTGACAAACTGAAGTTTCTTAACTGGTCTAATATGCGTAAGATACTTAGAGTTACATGTCATATGGGCAGAATATCCACTATCAAAATACCATCGGTCTGCCTTCATTTGACTGGACGAGCTGAAGGCAACCATGCACACTTCCTCTCTGACTTTAGGTCTCCATACTTGTCGAATCCGAGGGTTGGCTCCTGATCCCATACCTTTTCGCTCAGCTAGAAATAGTCGGCACTTAGGTTTGATATGTCCCATCTGATACCAATACCAGCAAGTACGAGTGTCTCTCCTCCCATCTAGCTTGGGCCTAGCTTGAGAAGTCAGGGTCCGTCTTCGGGATTTGCCAGGGGTCTCATGGTTCACTGCCATCTTCTGTCCAGACTTCTGTACCACCACTGGTTCAGCCTTAACAAAGGTTGTTCCTTTCGAGCTGCCTTCTTCCGTGAAACCAAGGCCTCTGTGTCCAGACTCCATTCTTTGGGACTTGAGAATAGTATTTAGATCATTTGATCCAGAATTTAACATCTTCACGGACCAAACTGACTGAATTCCTTTAAGGTAGCTGCATGATCCATTCTCTCTGACTCTATCTGAAATTCAAGCGACTCAACTTTGTTTACGAAGAAAACTTCTTTGCGATTCAGATCTGTCAGTTTCTTCCTCAGCTCCACCATACCTTGTGGAAGCATGTCTCGATTTTTCTCCATCTCAAATTTTGGTGAAGACAACGTACCCATAAGTTCAGTTTTCTGTGCAAGCAGAGATGACCTTTCCTGTTTCAGCTCAATTAGTTGAGTCTTTAAAGATGTACATCTAGGAGTTCCACCTTCTGAGTAACCAGAATTGCTACCTCTTGCCATATCTTGTCTTTTTCTTCAGTCAAACTAGACACCGTTTTAGTGAGCTTCTTGTTCAGTTTGATCACCATCAGCCATTTGTCATATAGCTCTTTGTATGTCTCAGCCAAGGTTTCCTGTGTGAGCTCTTCATCATCGCTGTCTGAGGTGTCGTCAGCTGGTTGTTCAGACTTAGTAATGGAGTATTTGCTTCCACTAGTGTCGCTGCAGTCTTCGATAGTAGCGACAAACGCAACAAAGTTTGTGGTTTCATCATTTTCCTCTTCATCATCAGACTCATTGTCGCTCAGTTTAGCGACCATTGCCTTTTTCTTCTTGAGGGTGTTGGCGCATTCTGCTTGGATGTGACTGAAGCCTCTGCATTCCCGACACTATATATCTTTCCCTTTTTGAGTAGAGAACTCCTGTCTGTTTTCACTTGTCCTTGTCTTCCCCTTTTTCCAGTTGCGAAAGTTGATGGAGGATGACTGACCTTGCTCAGGGCCACGTCTGTTGATCCTTCTTACCATTCTACCAAAATTCTGTGCCATCATTGCCAATTGCTCGGTTGAACAACCAAATTCAAGTCTATCATCGGTCACCTCTGCCTTCAGTGTAATTTCACAGTTAGCAATTAGTTTGAACATAATCTCATCCACGCCAGAGAAGATTGCATTCATGGCTTTAGCATTGCCCATGGACGCTTTCTCATCTGCGTCTGTCCATAAGGCTTCAGGTTTCACCACCACTGCTCCTTCTGTATTGGTCATCATGGGGGTGTCCACCCGAGAAGGACGGCTCTCCAGGCCTTCTCATCCAGGGATTTCAGAAAGGCCTTCATCTTGGACTTCCAATAGCCATAGTTTGGCCCTTGAAGTAATAGGGGTCGGGTGGTGCTCTGTCCTTCCTTCAAACTCATCTTGAATAGATCTAGGATCACACTCTGTATGTCGAGTGACTGCTCTGATACTAAACGAGATTCTCATATCGATCTCTGTGGATACGACCTGACTTACCACTTGCTAGTCGAAAATAAAAGAAATATTATTTTTGACGGGTACAACGATGCCCGTCACAGTTCCAGGAGGTGTTCAGACGGACCTTGAACACCTTAGCAGATAGTAACTGGGATTGAATATGAAGAGGACACGCGATGTACTTCCCAGTTCGGCAACAGCCTACTCTGGAGGGCATCCCACGCCCTAAAGGGATATAAATCTTTATTAAATAGTATAGAGCTACACGTGGACTTACTCTTACAATCTCCCAAACATAGATGCCTGGCCTCTATCACTACTTCACTCAGATTTACGATCTAGGCTCCCCCTCGATCCCTGTAATTCGAAACTTCCTTCCGAACGTGCTTGATCTTCTCCCAAAGCTCGATTGCTTTCTCCCGAAAGCCAACAGTGGTCTTCTGTGTGCAGCGGTCAGTTCAACACGAACAGTCAAATCAGCACACTGAACAGACTGTTTCAGCGCCGGTGAGTTTCCATAGGGGGAAAACTTAGCCGGACGTCGCTGATGGACCAAAATTATACGAATCAAAAATACAGTAAAACCCACCAAATTAGACTGTTGGTCTATTTAACTTCTACTTGTTAGTCCCGATATATTTCTACAGGGTATTTTGGCACTTAGAGAGAAAACACGCTAAGGAGGAGTTTTTAAGCGGAAAATGAAGAACGAGTCATTCCAGGTCACGACCATGCTACACTCAAAATCAGCCTTAACATCCTTCATGGAACCGACTTGGAATCACTCAAATATTCTAGAACCGTCGGCAAATGGACAAGAACGCAAGGCAAAAGCACCGAGCCCGGTAAAGACCAAACAAGGGCAATTTCATCGGATTTGAGATTTCGACCATGTTCCAAGCAGAATTTGGCTTAGGTTCCTTCTTGAGATCATCTTAGAATGACATTTTCATTCAAAATACACTCTCCAAAATCCAAGAAGCTCCGGCCAAAGCTCCGGTCAGATCCGGTCAAACCGATGACTTTTGTGAAGAGGTTACAAGCTTCTAGAAGGGATGCTCCTCCTCACATGGAGGGACACATGGCGGCTCCTCCTCCCCTCCTCCCAAAGCCGCCGGCGGCTCACTATTCCTCCTCCATGTGGAGGCTTCTCCTCCACATGCTCCTCCCCTCCTCCTCCACCCTTGGATGCTCCTCCACATGCCCACCATCTCCACCCTCCATTCTCCTCCTCCATGGCTATAAAAGGAGGCCTCCTCCTCCTCATTTCAACACACCCCAAAATGTGGAGAGCTTCTCTCTCTACAAAATCTCTCTAAATCTCTCTAACTTTTGTGGGCACAATTATGTAATATTACTTTGGAATAAAGAATCCCTTGGCGCTTCAACGGTTGTAAGTATCTCTTAGTATTTATTTATTTAACTGTTGTCTTTAATTCCTTAGTTATAATGTTTAGCGCGATGAATAGTAGCTAAACTAGTAGTTCGGTTGAAGGGGCGCACTTGTATTATAAATATTTTAGATCTTACTCTTTAGTACACCTTTGTATTCAAAACTTATTCTATGTGCCATATATTAAGTCAGAACGTCCAAGGTAGAGTGGATGCTTGGAATGGCAAAACTCTACAGCGGGGTTCGTAAACTTGTACGGATAAGTGGATGCTTGGAAAGGCAAATCTTATCTGAGAAGTTTGACTCATCTTAAACACCATTTGGTTGATCGGGAATGATTGATCAAATGGATGCACATAGGCTAATATAACCGGGAATGGAGTATTAGTCTAAATAGAATAAGTGTTCTACGTCCTTGGAATAGGCTAGACAGTGTACGCAAATCGAGTGCTTGGAATGGCCTTGATACACCGTTTGAATACTTAGCATGATCATGTCTTGCGCTAGAATTAGTTTCAATTCATCTTTGAACACTTGGTATGATCATTAGCGGTCAATGATAAACAAATATAATACAAGGCCCCCTAAAACCGTATACTTTCCTCACAGTCCATTATCAAGTGTCGTAATTTACTTTCAGTTCCCAAAACACTCAAACCCAACCCCCAACTGTATTTACTTTTGTGACAATCTCGTAAAAACAACTAATCCACACTGACTCCTTTGGGTTCGACCCCTACTTACCACTTGCTACCCAGTAGTGTAGTCGCGAGTAGCGGACTATAAATTTATTTGCACATTTGCTGTGACGACAAGCATCTGTCAGTCGCTCTTCTTCCCCAATCTCATGAATGTCCTCAAGTGTGTTTCTCTCAGAAAAATCGATCCTGATGTCGCCGCCCTAGCCTTCTATTTATATGCATTGGCGGGTCCGAATCAGCCCTAGGAAATCTGTCAAATATTTAGGAAATATTCCTAAATATTTGCTAGATATATTTTCTCCAATCTTCAAGAAGATCTCGATCTTTCTTTCACGCCAAGTCATTCTGAATCTTCTTCTAATTGATGTGAGAATATCTATTTGAATTTTGATCTTCTATTTAATCGCTGGCCGACTTCCATCTCGAACTTAAGAAACTTCCGGTTTAGAAAACATCCTTGCGTCTGGTCCACGATGTACTTCTGTTCCAAGATTTGGTTGAACTCTTCTCTAACTCTAGCTTGAACTCTCTAAACGCATTTTGCCAAAACCATACCATTTATAGGAACATCACTAAGTATTTGGCGCATGCTAGTGTAGGCCGAGGCTCCATCTTCCATTTTGATACAGAAGAAAACTGGAAAGTGGGAACGGTGGAAAATGCACAGTTTTTGTTTTCAAAATAATCCTTTCGAGATGTCAATTTTATGAAATAATCCGAATAAACTTTACATATCCCATATGTTTTCTTTTTAATATAATCGATAGTTCGTGTACCAGTTTGTTGTAACCAAAACTGTCACGTGGAGTTTTCTGTCCACGTGGATACTACGTGGAAAATCGGTACTCGGCATCGGTTTTCATCTCGACCTGAATTGTTTTTTAATCGAAATGTGGCAATGCTTTATTGAAAATCAAAATATTTTAATTAGTATAAACTGGGATAATAAACTATCGTCTCTTTCCAAATTGCAATCCGAACTATCAAAATTTTCAATCAAAAATAAAATATAATTCAAATTCGTGAATTTTTGGATACCGAGCACCGTAATTACACCGTGATTAAATCGCTAACTCAATCATGTGAACTTCATTAAATATGACCGGCGACCATAAACACTAAATATAATAAACCAATATTTTCTCTTGAACAACCCGTGCACCTTTTTTTGAATCGGTTTGATGAAGTTCACATGATTGAGTAAATAGTTATTATTTTTATGAGAAAATGATACCATACTACCAAAACAGAATCACAACACCAAACAAAGACTATAGACTAGACTAGATCAGACAACCATCCAGGATCAGATAAAGCCTCTGACCACCTTGGAAGCATGGACACCCTAATTTTTGATGACTTGTCGTTTCGGACACTTGAATACGGTTGAAAACGACTGGATCGGCCGACACGGTTGGCTCAACCTCGCATGTCCTTTCCCCAACCCTAGCTCGCATCGCAATTTCCAATTGGTTCAGAGCCAGCTTCCGTCTTCGATCAATTTGCTCAGAAATCGCCAGCTTCCAATCGGCCGACCCACGTTTTCCAATCGCCAACAATCAAACTACGACTTGAAACTGATAAAGATCGGTGCTTTGTCAATGTTGGAGGTTGGAGTTCAAAAGAATTGCTCATGCTTAATTATAATTATATTTTTATATAATTTATATCGTCGTGTCTTGCCGTGTCCACTTCTTATACATTTTGAGTTGGGCATTTCCATGTGTCTTGACGTGTCCGTGCGACATAGCTGACCACGAGCTAAGCTATCCGCCAACCCATTACTCCCTCTGTTGATCAGGCCAACACTCCATCCCTCTTTTGCCTCCAGTAGACAAGCTACCTCTTCCAGCCAAGACGCACACCAATCAGCATTCATCAATGCAACAGCTGAACCAACTTGGTCTGCCCCTGAGTCAACCAAAGCTTCTGAAATAACCCGGTCTAGTCATGTGCCATAAAAGACCCAAGGGATCAAGGAGACCCAACAATGCTAGGAAACCATGGATGACACGGAAACATGCGTGATTACCGTCGACCACTTGCATTGAACTGAGGTTGATGCTCAAGTTGGGGATGAGGATAGCACTCAACTAGAAGAAATTTAATATACAACTCCCGCCATAGATTTGAGTCCCGACTCAACGGCTCACGATACTCAACCAGTGGCCTCAAGCAAACAAGACAACATCGTCCCTTGCGACAAAACTTCAAAGCAGGGTTTAGCCCTTGAAGAGACATCCCCAAGAACAACGCTTGCTGTTATTGCTTTTGATGACACTAGTATACTGATTAAAGTGCCCAAATGTGACTCCCAGAAAGAAATAGACTTAAAGCTGAAAGCCCTCTCGAAGCCTGAGGCAACCAATGAAGAAGCCAACACACTCACATATTTGGTGCTTCATAGCGCCCCTGCCAATATAAGGAATGACCGGCGTCGCAATGTCACTTTCAATGAATCTTTAAATGTGATTCGTGAATCAATTCGATCTGTCCTAAGAAAAAATATTCCAATTATGTGTAGTCTTAATCCTTTTGTAAGGTTTGCAGTTTTATTTCATCGAATGAAAAAAACAACATTCATCAATGCCCATACCGAATTTGTACTTTCCTCTTAAAATTATGGATCAAAAAAGAAGTGATTATTGTATTTGGGCCGAAGTCGACGATTCAGTCCAATCAACAAAATCACCCTGGCGGTAATTGGAGCCATTGTTATTAAAACCGGATCGGACCGGTCGGTTCGACCAGTGGACCGGGAACCGGTCATCGGATCGGTCCGGTTCTGTAATCAGACCGTTTTGCAATCGAATCGATCAAATTCGGTCTAGACCCGGTTGAACCGGTCGAATGAACCGGTTGACCCGCTAATTGACTCAATTTTGCATTAAAATGGTGATTTGATCGGTTCAATCGGTTCGATTTGATCTGAAAAAATATTTATTTATTTTGACTTGGACAAGACTCGAATCTAGTCTTCCTCTATAATTATCTCCTCTCATTCCACCAAGCTAAACATGATTCTTGTTTTATTATTTGTTTGATTAATGTATATTCATTTATCAAATCTATAAATATTTTTACTTATTATCAATTTAACTAGAATTTCAATTAGTCTTAGAAATCTCTTATTGTTGTGACTTGCAAATTAAGACTAAAATTGTTATTGTTGTTCTATTATTGTTGTATTATTTATTTGTATTTTATCAAATTCTAAATTTGACAATTTGTTATGGTATGTTATTATAATCCGATCATGAACATGTAATATTTATTCAAGTCATAAATATGTTAAATTATAATATCATATATAAGTATTTTATTTTTATTATTTAATTTGTGCGGATCAAACCGGTTCGATCTGGTTGAACTACTGACATAATGACCCAGTAACTTGACCGGTTCGACACCTATCCGATTTTAATAACACTGATTGGAGCCCTTATTTTGGGTGAAACGACGACCATAGGATCGGCTTCTGCTACCTTGTCTCTCTTTCGTTCTCTCCTCCTCATCTCCGTTTCTCGAAGCCGCTTCTATTCCGAGACTTGTCAAGTGGTAACAAATCTATCTCACACTCTTTACGGTTTCCTCGTCCCCAATTTCATCCAATTCGCATTCATCTTATATTCGCGCTCATCGATTTATTGTTCAATCTTGGTGGAATCGGTGGTTTCTGCAGTGTCTTGATTTTTAGGTTTTCTAAATTGATTCTTAGAGGCTTTTCAAATAATGATATTTAGTTATCTTTACTTTAAGTGCATTTTCTAGGAATTTAATTCAACTTGATTTTCTATTTTCTTCTTCTTCAAGGGTGCTGTGATTTTAAAGATGGAGAAACAGCTGGTTGAGCTCTTCGAGGCTGCGAAGAAAGCGGCCGATGCTGCAGCATTGGACGGGGAGTCGTCTGGTGGACCTGACGAAAGCAGATGCATTGATGCTTTGAAGCAACTTAAGGAATTCCCTGTCACTTATCAGGTTCTTGTGTCAACCCAGGTAACTTTTTATTCCTTAACTATTTACTTTAATATCACATATTTGGACTAGTGTTGGTACTCTTTATCTCAGTTGATGTTTAGTTGCAAAGGTGCATCTTTAATTGAGTTAAATGCCGTGCTATATCCGGCAGTGAGTAACTATGTCGTAAAAAATGCAACTATGTCATCGGGTATAGATAAACAAATCAAATCAAATGACTTCCGCTTATCCCTTTCTATATGAGTTAAAGAGAGATATGGTTGCTGTCTTTGCTGTTCTTATTTTCAGCATTTATGACTTCCACTTATCCCTTTCTAACTTCACATCCTGAAATAGGCATTGTGTATTCGATTTTCCTATCATATTCATATGATTGCCTAGTAAGATGATGTGAAGGGTTCAAAGGAGTTTGTGATTGTTTGAATGATGAGTCAGTAGCAATCTTCACATCTTGCACTTATTATAAATCTGTTTGGCTACGTAAGTTTTCGCCAAGTTCTTGTAGATTAACGTCTTTTTTGTTCATGTCACGTGCCTTGTAGTTTTTATGGAAAAGACTATGAATCGATCTGTTATGTAGGATCATCTGGTATCACTGTTACTGCATTGTCGAGATCATATTGTTAAGATAATGTATCCCTTAAAATGTATGTAATGTCTAATTTCAGTAGAAAGATAACAATAATCGCCATCCTTCTATTAAACCCTAAATATGTCATCCTGGATTAAGAAAAAGTGTTCTCTTTCACAATCGTCATTTTCTTTTGCTTTATGACTTATCTCATTTTATATTTCTTTCTAACATTCACTGTGTTTGCTTTGTGGTACTTAAAATCTTGTCATAGAAACATTTACTCGGTCGAATGACTGGCTTTCCATGATGCTTGACCTACCTTAACTAGTTCTTCGTATTCCTTTACTTGAAAATGTTTATATATTTCGAGGTTGGAAAGCGGCTCCGTCCTCTGACTAAACATCCTAAGAAGAAGATTCAGGCATCTGCATCTGACCTGATTGAAATTTGGAAAAAGCTGATTACTGAAGAAACCATAAAAAGTAAGAAAGTTGGAAATTCAAACTGTTCAGGCTCAAAACCTGTGAAAGTATTGAACGGCAACACAGAGAAGTCAGAAAATCCTGTGTCAATACAAAGTGAGAAAATCTCCAAAACTGAAACTGTGAAGGTTGAAAGGAGGGACCGTGTCACAACTAAAAGGACTGTGGCAGCATCTGATAACTTGTTGGCCGAGGATAAGGTTGACGATGTTGATGTCAAGGTTGAGAAAAAGACAGTTGAGAGTGTTCAAGTTGAAAGGATAGACAAAGAAGAAAAGCGAATATCTGATGTGAAGAAACTACCTAGCAGCAGCCGTCCTGCTCCACCCAAGCTGACATCCATGATCAAGTGTAATGATGAGCTGAGGGACAAGGTTCGTGAATCACTCTTTGAGGGATTATCCAAAGTACTGGGGGAGGTTGATGATGATCTGAGACCTTCAGTGACAGCATGCGACCCCATTCGAATTGCTGTCTCCGTGGAGTCGGTGATGTTTGAAACTTGGGGTCGCACAAATGGGGCGCAGAAGTCCAAATATAGATCAATAATGTTCAACATCAAGGACTCGAAAAACCCTGATTTCAGAAGAAAAGTTCTTCTTGGGCTCATAGATCCATCAAGGATCCCAACACTAACAGCTGCAGAGATGGCAAGTGACAAACGAAAGTCTGAAAATGAAAAACTGAAAGAGAAAGCCTTGCTTGAGTGTGAGCGTGGAGGTCCTCCAAAAAGTACTACCGACCAATTCAAATGCGGAAAATGTGGACAGCGTAAAACAACTTACTTCCAGCTGCAGACAAGAAGTGCTGATGAACCAATGACTACATTTGTCACCTGTGTGAACTGTGACAACCGCTGGAAGTTCTGTTAAGCCAAATCGTTGGAGCCACTCTGGGTTTCCTTTATCAGCGAGAAATAGTCAAACTTGCATATGCCCGAGCGATGCGCTAGAATAGAAAATGGTCTTTGAGCATTGCTGGTTAGGAAAGTTCAGTTCTTTGAAACAGGTTTAATTATACTTGCCATCTCATCCTAAGGCTATTTTCGGATATCTGGCATCTTGTTATTCTGGTCCCAGATGGTCAATTAAGTTATGGGCTATTTTTATGCCCTCAAATACTTTGGTAGCCTTGTGCGCATTAGCTAGCAGGATCTTTTCTGTGTTGTTGTAGGTTGCTGTTTATCTATTTCTGAGTTTTGTATGTGTTTGTTTCCATGAACAAATAAATGGTTTT
This sequence comes from Rhodiola kirilowii, assembly GCA_033675215.1. Classification (NCBI taxonomy): domain Eukaryota; kingdom Viridiplantae; phylum Streptophyta; class Magnoliopsida; order Saxifragales; family Crassulaceae; genus Rhodiola; species Rhodiola kirilowii. Next base: position 41,580,152 of record CM066199.1, read on the forward strand.
AGCCAGAGGGAAACATCTGAACTGAGAACTGCTGTTTCTAACATTTTGCAAACATGAGTTACTGTTTGTAGGTACATTATTCAGCTGTATCAAACATGACAAGACACCATTGCAGCTACAAAGTATGTGTTTAAGCTATTTTTGGCAATGAACAGTATCTTCATCATCGTCGTCGTCATCTGCTTGGTGTTTCAGGGCCTGGAAGACTCTAGCACTCTTGTCGAAAATTTGGGCTCTTCTGTTATAATCTACGGGCTCTCTACCTTCATCTTCCCCCATGATGGCTTCCCTCTCCAAACACTCGAGCAGCTCCACCACCCCGGACGAGCTCCCTCCGCACTTGTCTCCCCATTTCAGCATCTCCCTCCATTCCTCCATCTCCAGCAGCTCCGGCCTGCAGTCAGTCACCGCCCTCAGACGCAAAGGTTCCTGACGCCGAACCGGAACCACTGCCACTGCCTTAATAAGGGACGAAGATAGTCTATCACGATTGCAGTGAAATCCATTGAAAGTGATTTTGCGGTTTGAGCAAGAGAGTTGCATGGTTTTTGACTTGGCTGTAGGATGATTGATTATTGGGTGTTGAGTGGGGGTTTAAATGGATCGAGTTTGTGTATCAATGTGACACGACAGAAGGTGAGAATCCAGAAAGGTCTACACGTGTGGAGTGCCGAGTGCGTACGCAAGTGGCGGATTCTGAATTATTTTTGACGGTCAGGTGGTGTGTGTCTTTAATCAGCCACTAAAATTTAAACATCGAGACACTCAAGTTAAATGCTAGCTTATTATAAAATAAATATATAGAGGAGCGTTCAAATGAGACAGGCAAAATAAGAATGAGGGAGTGAAGCACAATGTGAGCCAATCATCTAATCCTCCGTGCAATTGTGGCGCGCCACGTGGTGAGACGCGTTCACACTACTTTTTAGTGTGAACGCAAACGGCGGCTCGTGCCACGTGGCGAACGTGCGTCCGATAAACTCCACAGACGGCCGAGATCGTGCCTCACTGCCTCATTCTATCAACTCTGCCTCAACCGAGCGCTCCCCTAAATATATATATATATATATATAGAGGAGCGCTCAAATGTTATAGGCAAATTAGAGTGTTATGTGTTACACTCTTTTGATTGGTTGATCGCGCCACGTGGAACGTTTTGGTTGGTGCCACATATCCCACTCACCCACTCACCCAAGCACATGCAACTCACATGTCCATGGGGCCCCGTGCTTTTGAGGTGGCGCCACTCACAACGTGCCACGTGGCACGAATCAACCAATCAAAAGAGTATAACACATAACACTCTAAGCACCCATAACATTTGAGCGCGCCCCTATATATATATATATATATATATATATATATATATATATATATATAGATGGGCGTTCAAATATTACACCTCCAGCCAATCAAAACGCGCCACGTAAGCCACTATTGATGGCACATGCAAGGCACATGTCCACTACCCCCATGCTTTTGAGGTGGCGCAATATGAGCCAATCATTTTGCCACGTGTCGCGCCCACAATCATGTAACACATAACACAATAACAACTCATAACATTTGAACGCCCCCATATATATATATATATATAAGCGATCAAATGAGGCAAGGCTTGGTAGAATGAGGCAAGTGAGTCACGATCTCAGTTATCCATCAACCCCGTGCATTGTGAGCGCGCCACGTGACAAATAGTAAAATACACTACCAACAGTAGTGTGAACGCAAATGGCGGCAGTGACACGTGGCTTCGCCACGTGCCTCCGATCAACTCCATCAACGACTCAGATCGTGCCTCACTTGCCTCATTCTTACAACCCTGATGTCGCCGAACGCTTCCTTATATATACATACATATTAATTTGATGAAAAAGCATTCGGTGCAAATGTTATATTTTTTAAAAAAATTAACTAAACAGTTTTTGATTTTGTTATTTGGACGGATATCCTAACGAAGACTGCCGACTGATCTAATTCAAAATGCTGAATTGGTCAACTGGAAAACACATAAAGCGATTTTTCGGTATCAAAGTGAAATCCGTTGCTTAATCCGTATCAACTGGTCTTAATTGTTGTTATAGAAAGTGGTGTCAAATTTCGTCACGTCTCATTCACAGTGCAATGTAATCATTAGGGATGCACATCCGGTCCGGACCGGACCGAACCGGACCGAAAATTACGGGTCGGTCCGGACCGATGGACCGAAATATTTTAAGCACTTGGACCGTGGACCGACCCGACCCGAATATATACGGTCCGGTCCGGACCGAAAGACCGAATTTTTTTGAAAACTTGACCGAAACCCGGACCGGACCGGATATATTCGGGTCGGGTTGGACCGAAACCGGACCGAGTGTATGTTATGCCACAAAGATGTATAATTTTATCTCATGTATAACATGAAAAAATTGATCAGATGGAGCATATTCCCAAGCCTCAGACAAGGTTTGAACCTGCCGCAGTGACATAGTGAATATCATCATCAAGCACCTTCAGCATGTAGCAACTCACCATGTCCACAATCACAAAAGATTTACACTGTTAATGAAAATGAAAAAATTGATCCAATTCATCATTTATAAATTTATTGACAAATACTACATTTTACTAGTTTTTGGAAATGGTGCACATGATGATATCAAACATATGAACATAAGATTGAAAGATGTGAGTTGTCTTTTGTGTCAATTTCACCATTAAAAATTACGAACATCATTTATGCAAGTATGTCTAGAAAATGGACCCTGAGTTGAAATGCTACTAATTATGAAAACTTAAAAACAGAATTATAATGAATTACATGAGTTACTGAGTTAGCGTAGAGTTGATCAAGTATATATTGATATATTCCATCTAAAAGTGGCATTCAGCAACATCATATCATCTCTAAAACCTGTCCTAAACATAAACTGAACAATGTTCATTGTCCCTAATTGACAATGTTCAAAAACAAGTGACAGTGTGAGTTTGACACAATGACAAAACAATAATGCTTCTCCAAGCTCAAAAGTGATACAAGAATGCATTCTCATTCTCCATTTTCATTGCTTCTCCACAGACTCCACTGCATTTTCATTGCTTCCATATTCATCCAACCTATAACACATCAAAGGACAAAGATCAAACAAAACAATGTTCAGCTTGAAGTCATAAAAAAAATAACAATAACAATTGCTCAGCACTTCAATAACAACAAAACAATGAAAACATTGCAGCAAACACCCAGCAATCAAAATCTTTACCTTGCAGCAACAAAATCTTTACCTTGCAGGTTGCAGCAACAAAACAATGAAAACATTGCAGCAACAAAATAATGAAAACATTGCAGCAGCATAACAACATCAACAAAACAATGTTCACTTATACCTTTGGGCTGAATTCTTCCCCCAGTAAGATGTGCCTAGTGACTATCCACTTATCAAGCACAAAATGTGCCTTCATCATCCTCATCTAACAATTTACAAGTCAACAAAGACAGTCTCAATAATCAATAATCATATCACATCACAGGAAATAATATAAAGATTATTGCTAAAGATATGTTACCGTCGTCACTGTTACTCGAATCAGAATCGGAGTTCTTTCGTAATTGCAACCAATCTTGAGTACAAATGAGTGCTTGTACAATCTGTCGCCAAGAATAACATAAAACAAGTAAGTAGTAATTGATTATAAGTTGATGAATAACATATAAATGTGTCGCCAAGAATAACATAAAACAAGTTAGTAAGGGCTTACCTTAGGCTTCAAACGACTTCTATAACTCGTAAGGTGACGTCCCCCAGTGCTAAATGTAGATTCGGAAGGAACTGTAGTGATGGGTATTGCTAGTGCATCACGTGCCATACGTGAAAGGATTGGGTATCTAGGTCCATTAAGCCTCCACCACCTCAAAACATCACCCTCCTTTGCTTCATTTCGTTCATGCAGATATAAATCAAACTCAGATCGATCTGAAATATCATCCCGATCCGGGTTCCCATTGTACTCTTGTAGCCAACTTGAACTTTCATTTGTACCATCAATCGATGGATTTGATTGTGAACCAGTGTCATGACTTTCGGACACAGCATAAGAACTCACGTATCGATCAAACAACGCATAAGCAGCATCCTTAACTGTGGCAAGCATATCATCTACACTATCTTGAGGAAACATCATTTGAAGAGCAAAACCCAATCCTTTCAACTTAAAGTAAGGATCAAGAATTGTAGGAACAAAAATCAGCATGTTCAACTTATCAAAAGTACCCCAATACTTGTCACACTTCTTTTTCATTTCACTAGCCATCTTTTTTAAATTGGGATCATCACTGGCAGATAACTTATTAAGCACCTTGACAACTTGAGATATATGGAAAATCATGTAGTTGCTCGTGATATAATGGGAACCTGACATACGGTTTGTCAACTCATAAAACTCTTTCAGGTAAGCGGCTAACACTTCAATCTTACTCCAATCAGAAGAGTTCAGAGGACCCAAATTTGAATCATCAAGTCGAGGGATTTCCATCCGAGAAAGGACAACTTTATAAGGAATTGCACTATTCAACATCTCATAAGTGGAGTTCCACCTAGTGCACACGTCAAGTCTCAAAGAAATGTTGCAATTCACCCCAATCCTTTCAGCTTGTTGTTTGAGACCATGTATCCTAGCGGGAGACCCTCTGACATATTTAATTACGGCTCTAAGCTTATCAACATGCTCACCACATTGTTTTATACCATCTTGCACAATCAAATTAAGAATATGTGCCATGCATCGAATCTGCACATACTTGCCCTCGGTAATACTACCCTTATCTTTTGCCATCTCAGAGATATAAGCACAAAGAACATCATTTGCGGAAGCATTATCAACTGTCACTGTTAAAAGCTTTTTATCTAGCTTCCAATAAGTCAAACAATCATCAAGTACCCTACCCATGTCTTGTCCTCTATGACTACTGATTTGGCAAAAATTAATAATTTTTTTTTGCAACTTCCAACCCTTGTCAATGAAATGGGCAGTGACACACATATAGTTAACCATCTGTACGGATGTCCAACAATCTGTAGTCACACATACACGCTGGCAAGAATTTCTAAAAAGCTCTTTCACCTTCTCTCTTTCTGTTGTATAGAGCTTAAAACAATCACGTTGGATGGTAGTACGGGAGGGCATCTTAAATTGTGGACAAGCAGCAGAAATCAGCATTTTCAAGCCATCCTTCTCTACACATGTAAATGGCATCTCATCTTTGATCACCATTTCAACAACTGCCATCCTTATAGCATTTTCATCATAACTCCAGTTTTTCATTTTCGTACTGCTGCTATCATTCATACTCTCAAAGATAATTTGAGATTGTGTACCTTTCCCCTGATTGGCCGGATTTTTTACACAAGTTTCAAAATGTTTCTTCACATTCTTGGTGCCATTTTTGGTTGAATCGCAGGCATATGTGTTCCCACAGTGCTTGCACCTAGCCCTTCGACAGTTTTTTTCATCCAAATATTCATCATATTCAACCCAATACTCGGCTCTTGATCTCTTTTTACCAACCAGCCTTCCCAAATTTACCGGAGACTCGTCTACAACAGTTTCTACTGGAGCATTTGCAGCACCAACAACTCCTAATAGCGCAGGAGAATCAAGAGTCTCCTCAGTTTCCCCTTGTGCAGGGGCAGGCCATCGATTTAATCCAGTGTGAGACATCTGTCAACAAGAAAAAAATACAATTGCTTATACAACAGGTCAATATCACTAATGCGACATCATCATAGTCTGTAATCTGTATTTGTCAAGTAAATATTTTACAAAACGGGCATTAAAAATTCATTAATCATTGTTTTTTATTGCATGCTTGCCATCATTATTAACTATTACGAGAGCTCTTCATTGTTATCAGCAAGTATACAGCTTGTTTTCTTCGTACATAATTTTCCAGGTTGCGAAAATCTGGGTGTTGTCAAATCTCAGTGTCAAACCTCAATATTACACAACATGTTGCAAAAATGATAGTTAAACCAGAGACTGTAGAAATGGCATACTCAAGTCTTATTACAATATTAAATACTGAGCAAGAGGCACCAAGTCTTGCCAAATTACAGCTTGAAGGGCATGAGACAAAAAGGTAGTTAAATGCGTCTAAATACATAACAAAAGAATGTACAAACAGAAGCATACTCAATCATAAATAATATATCAGATAATATATCAGATAATTCTTGGCAAGAAAACCTCCCAACTTACAGTTACAGAGTTACAAGTCCTGTTGCGCGATACTTTCGTTGAACATTCCATTGATAGATTTCAAGTTTCAACACAGAAATCAAATAAAATCTGCACAGAATATGAGTCGGTTGTCGATTAGTGATTATCAATGAGAGGATACGAACTTACGAAATAGGATTGGGCAATTGGCCGTGACTTATCGACTTGCTTCTGGCTTCGGCGTTTCTGCTTTCTGGGCTGTGGGTTCGGCGACTGGTATTTGCAATCGACAAGTCGGCAGTTCGGCGTTCGGCGACTGGCTTCTGAACGTGAACGGCGAGCGTGACTTCGGCAATCGGTAGTTCGGGCGTTCGGCAGTTCGACTTTGCGTCGTTCGGGCGCACAGCGAACGGCGAGAGTGTCTTCGGCAAACGACGAACGGCGAGGGCGAGCTGTGGAATGTGAATGTGGATTTGGCAATTGCGAACGGCGAGGGCGAGCTTCGGCAATCAGAATCGGCAGTTCGAGACTCGAGTGTTCGACTTTGCGTCGTTTGTGATTTAGGGTTTTTTTGGTTAGTATTCGATTCAAATTACGATTTACGAATTAGAAATTAGAATTAAAATATAAAAATTAAAAGCACGGTTTTATTCGGTCTGGACCGGGACCGACCCAAAATAGTAACGGACCGGACCGACCCGACCCGAAACCCGAAAACCTCAGCATACATGACCCGTAGACCGACCCGAATCCGGTTCGGTCCTGGACCGACCCGCCCGGTCCGGTTCGGTCCGGTCCGGTTTTTCGGTCCGGGCTAAATTTGTGCATCCCTAGTAATCATCGAACACTACTGACCAATCCTTTTTTAGTTTTTTTCCCTTTTCTCGACAAAAGATGTTTGGAGTCGCTTGCTGCCCATGGTGTCAGTGGAATGAGCTGCTTATATTCATATGGTCTCAAGATGCGAGAAGGATTTAATCGAAAAAGAAAAAAAGATGCGAGAAGGAATTTAGGGGTGGGCGAAAAGACCGAAAAAACCGAACCGAAAAAAACCCGAACGGGCCGGTTTTTCTCGTATCAAAAACCGAACCGAAAAAAACCCGAACCGAATGGTTCGGTTCGGTTCGGTCTCGGGTTTGCTTTTTTCTCGGACCGAAAGCCCGAACCGAACCGAAAATATGTGTTTTCTGTCAATTTACAGAACCCGGCCCGAACCGAACCGAACCGAACCCGACCCGAACCGAACCGAAAATTGAATTTACATAAGAAGACCGAAAAAATACCGTAAAAGACCGAAAAAATCCGAAAAGACCGAAAAAACCCAAAAAAAGACCGAAAAAACCCGAAAAAGACCGGAAAAAACTGGAAAATCGCAAAAAAGGACCGAACCGACCCGAACCGACCCTAACCGAAAAGGACCGAACCGAAAAAGCTCGAAAACCCGAACCGAAAAGACCGAACCGAAAAAGACCGAAAGGACCGAAAAAGATCGAACCGGCCCGAAACCTAAATTTTCGGGCTTTGGTCGGTTTTCAATTTTAAAAGGACCGAACCCGAACCGAACCGAATTTTCGGGTTTCGGTTCGGTTTTCACAAAAAACCGGCCCGAACCGACCCGAGCCCAGCCCTAAGAAGGATGATGTCATTTTTTTTCCCAATGGAACAGAGGCTGATACAATTAAGGACACAACAATAGACATAAAGAAGAGACAACAACCATAAGATGAAAGCTAATACGACACAGACGACGTGACAGCGCAATCCGGATCGAGCAAATTCACCGTTCAGCTGTTGAAACATCTTTAAAATCCAGAGGCCCGTCAACCGCATCAAGCCAAAGGTGGCCAAACGGAAAAAGCTAAGCTTCAAATGTACTCTTCAACCTCGGCCACATATCTACAAATTGAACTTCAGCCCACCATTCCACAGAAAACCAGATAATCCGACTACCCGAATCATCCGGTCTAACCTACAACGAAATGGGAAGGATGATGTCATTGAACGATAATATTGAAGCATACAGGTTCACTGTTCAACTCATTCGTCGTCCACACATGTCGGATTCACTAACTGAAAATAATCGATCGGCATGTGCGTAAGAGTATTGTAAGGAAGTTTTTGGTCAGCCATGGCAGCAGCTATGTAACAGGGACACGGCAAGATACGTGGACACGCCAAACCTAACATGTATAAGAAGTGACACAGCGACACAAATTATAAAAAAAAATATAATTATAATTAATCATGCACAATTCTTTTGAAATTAAAAATAAATATTCAAATATTAAAGTCACTAAAATGCATAAAAGACTCATAATGCGTTTTCTTGACTATCTTTAAACTTATAAAAAGAACACACGCGAGGTTGAGCCAGACGTATCGGCCGATTGGTCCAATTTTTTTTAAAAATCAGTTTAATTGTAAGTGTCGTCCGATCCAAGTGTCCGAGTGTCCGACACGGCAAGTCACCAAAAAATGGGGTGTCCGTGCTACATAGGGCATCAGAGAGGACAAATAGAAGATCGATAGAGGCGAGAAAGAACAAGACGGCCAGAGAAAGAAAAAAACAATTAGATTAACCAGGCTGATATCATGTAAAGCTATGAATCCCCAAATCATGGTGGAGTATATATAGGTTACAATAAGGGTACAAAAGTAAATACAAAATTAGTCCTCAATTATTCTTAATCTATCATTAATATCAATCAACAAAGTCAAAGTGCTTGTTCAAGGCCTCCCGAGTCCTGATTGGAAGATGGGTCATTTCATCAGAGAGAGCAATGACTGCACATATCTCTTGGCTAAAAAAGGATGGAAGAGATCTATGGAGGTGGGAGGGAGATGAATTCAATTTCAACGTCGTTTTGCATACAAATTTTAATAACTATTTGTTGCCTTTAAACGTCATCGTGTTTGTGAGATTAATCCCTTTTTAAATTAATTTAAAGGTCGTCAATAAAAACAATCAGTTTTCTTCCCGCGCCTCCTCTCTCTCTCTCTCTTAATTTCTCTCTCTCTGCGGGACTCACCAGCAAAAAATCGGATGAAATTGAAACTCTGATGCGACGCAGTCAATCCAATACCAGGATTTCGGAACAGGGTTCTCTATCCATTGCGAGTATAGCGGCGGATCTCCTCAAAATTCTACAGCAGCATTACCATTGACTGATGCACCCGCTTGATTACTTGATCACCATATTTCTCTTGGATTCACATACATACTTGGTGGATTTTCCTCGGATAAGTCACGGCGAGTTGCAAGGAATCGACTAGGATTTGGAAATAACGTCTGCAGAGGCGTTCGTCCGGGAGAAAGGAGGCGCATGAAAACCCAAGTCGATCATTTTTTTTGGAAAGGAATCCATCCTTTGAATTAACTAAAAAAAGATGATTAATCTCATTAAAACGATGATGTTTAAAGGCATAAATAATTATAAAAATTTGTAAGCAAAACAACATCGTTTCTAGCGTTCAGCATTTCGCTGCGCAACACCAGATCTGAATAGCGGTGACATACTTGATTGATATTGTATTGAGATAAACTATATTACATCTTTCACAACGTTGTCTGGAGGTCATACAACAATGAACATCAAATTGTCAACCTCCAATTTCATGTTATTGAAGACACAAGTCACTCATATACTTAGGGCTAAACAATTGTTTGGGTTTTTGGACGTTCAACTCCTTGTCCGCCTGCCCCTGTTCCGCCACCAACTCCGGTCGACCCTGCTTCTGCCGCCGCCGTTGCTGCAAAGGCGACTTATGATGCCTCTCTCTTGGCCTTCGATGCTTGGGTTGCTAAATATCAGCGCCTCTACAGGCTCCTTTTCTTGTCTCTCACTTAACAAGCCATGGCCGAAGTTATTGGCTGCTCAACATCTCAGCAGATCTGGGAAATTCTCTTCTCTATTTATCAAAATCGAAGCCGGTCAAGTGCTCGGCAACTCCGGGATCAGGTTCTCAACCTTCGTCGCACAGGTGTGATTCATGAGCTGCATCTTCAATTTAAGGCTATTTTTGATCGCTTGGCATCTATGGGTGCGGCTGCCACCAATGACGATCAAGTTCTCTGGTTTTTAAGGGCTCTTGGTTCTGAGTACAAAGAGTTTAGCGCCCCGCTTTTGAATCTGTCTCCATCTCCAACATATGTGGATGTTGTTGCTCAGGCCGAGAATCATGAGGCGTTTCTTACCTCTCTATCTGGTCATAGTTCATCTGGTTCTGCCTCTTTGCCTGCTGCTGTCAGTCCAGTTGCCTTCACAGCCTCTGATTAGCCTCTTTCACATGCTCACTCGCAGTCTTGGCAGCCTAATAATCGTTCAGCTGGTCACTTTGCTCGTACAGGTCGTCCTTGTCCTCGTAGGGACAGTTGTGGCCAAGGGCGGGGACGTCGTGATGCTCCGTAGTGTCAATGGTGTGGTAAAGTTGGTCATATTGCATCTTCTTGTTTTCGGCTTGTTTCACCTTCCTGCGAGTCTATTTCTGTTCATTTAGCGGACTCGTTTCAGTCCTCACTATAGCTGGAACCTTCTTCCCAATCGTGTGATTGGTACGTTGATTCCGGTACCACAAATCATATGGCTTCATCATCTCTTGAGAACATTGCTCCCTATACTGGTACTTCTCGAGTCTCTGTTGGTAATGGTGCATCTATTTCTATTTCTCATCTTGGTGATTCTCAAATTTCTCGTTGCTTACGGCTATCAGACGTTTTAGTTGGGCCTCAAATTTCCAAGAACTTGCTTTCGATTAGCAAGCTCACTCGGGATCTAGGTGTTCTTATTACTTTTGAAGAATGTTCTTTTGTTATTCAGAATAAGGTTTCCAAGGCGGTCGTGGGCAGATGTCACGTTGAAAATGGCTTGTATGTTCTGGATCGTGGTGATGCTGCTTTTGTTGCTTCCTTTTAGCATAATCAGTGTCGGGCTTCTTTTGATCTTTGGCATGCTCGACTGAGATATGTGTCTCCTAGTGTTATTTTCATCTTAAGCAAAACTGGCATGTTGTCTGTCTCTTCATTAATTATTGCCTAAGCCTCATACTTGTGCCTCTTGTGTTATTGATGAGCATAAATTTGTACTATAATTATTGACGGCGCCCACCGCACTGTCGTTAAGGTGCGATGTTCTCTGTGCAAAAACAAATTTATATCTCCGATACTCGCGACTTAACTATTTTTGGGTAGTCAGTGGTAAGTACGGGTCGAACCCAAGGGAGTTAGGTGAATAGTTGTTCTTTCGAAAAGGGGGGAATTAAATTAAGCAGTTGGGGGGTTGGTTTTGGTTTTAGTACTGAAAAGTAAAGTGCGAGTCTTGACAGAAAATAAACAGTTGATATGGTACTGAAAGTAAAGTAACAGTTGATATTACAATTAAAGGAAAGTATACGGTTTCAGGGGCCTTGTATCATAGTCTGTTTATCATTGACCTCTAATGATCATACTATGTATTCAACGATGAATCAAGGCTATTTCTAGCACATGACTTGCCACATCATTTAGAACACTTGTTCTATTTTAGACTAATTCCTCCTTTCGAAGTATCTTAGCCTTATGTGCATCCATTTTATCTTCAGTTACGAGTAACCAAATGGTTTTTAAAAGAGGTCGAACTCCTCAGATAAGCTTTGCCCGTTAAAGCATCCACTTACCCGAGTATGTTCACGAACCCCACGGAAGAGCTTTGCCCGTTAAAGCATCCACTCAACCTTGGAAGCTCTAATCGAATATGTGGCACATAGAACAAGTTTTGAACACAGAGAGGCACTAAGCAAAGGGTCTAAAACATTTTATGATACAAGTACACCCCTTCAACCTAATGAAGGGTTTAGCTACGAATATTCATGGAACAGGACATCATAGCTAAGTGCGTTGAAAAGTAAAGGTTTTAAAAGACAGTAAAGTAAGGTTTTCGAAAGTAAAGACAGGAAAATAAAGTGAGACAGTAAAGTAAAGAAGAGAGTACTTACAAAAACTGTTGAAAGTGCTAAAGCTTCGATTCCAAAGTAAAGTGTTACAAGGATTATGCTCTCAACCTAGAGAGATAAGTGATTGTGGTGTTTGAGGATGGGATGGGATTTACAAGGAGAAGAGTTGTGGTACTTATAGGCTAGGATGAGAAGAGGATAGCCAAACACTTGGCAAATGGAGAAGAGGAGAGGATCATAGCCAACCACTTGGCAAAGCCTCATCCAAAGCCACCGGTGGCTTTTCTCAAAGGGAAGCAGCCGGCTGCTCTCCCAAAGCCGCCCATGTGTGTCCTTCCAACAAGAGAATTCAAAAAGTCAACCAACATTAAATGTTGATCGGAGCTTGGTCGGTTTTTGGCCGGAATCTGACCGGAGCCTTGGTCGGACTGACGGAGCCCACTGCACTGTCGTTAAGGTGCAATGTTCTCTGTACAAATAAATTTATATTTTCCGCTACTCGCGACCTTACTACTGGGCAGTAAGTGGTAAGTAGGGGTCAAACCCAAGAGAATTAGGGAGATACGTTGTTCTTAAAGGGATTTGTACAGCGAGGGAGCGTGTTTTAAGGTTGATTGAGATTTTACCGGTTATGACTAAGTGACTTTTTTGGTTGTTTTTGGTTTTGAGTGCGGAAAAGTAAATTACAGAAATAAATCCTAAAAAATAAAAAGAAGGACTTACAGTGGGTGATGCGTGATTTGCGAGTCCTCCGGAAGGTGAGCGGTTGGTGATTGCAGATGATCGAGCAATTTATAAAAGCAAATACAGGGGGATTTTGTAATTCAAGGAAAACATTCGGTTTCAGGGGCATTGTATCATAGCCTGTTTTATCATTTTAGTAATCCTTCTAAGTATTCAAACGTGCATCAAGGCCATTTCAAGCGCTCGATTTGCCACACTGTCTAGTCTTTTGCAAAAGTGTTCGAAAGTAAATCAAGGCCATTTCTAGCACTCGACTTGCAACACTGTCTAATCTTTTGCAAAAAACGTAGAGCGCTTGTTCTACTCAGACTAGCACCCCATTTCAAGGTATACTAGCCTATGTGCATCCATTTGGATTGTCTTTTCCGATTTATCCAAATGGTGTTTGAGAGAGATCGAACTCCTCAGATAAGCTTTGCCATTTCAAGCATCCACTTACCCGAGTATGTTCACGAACTTCCACGGAAGAGCTTTGCCATTTCAAGCATCCACTCAACCTTGGAAATTCTGATCTAATATATGGCACATAGAACAAGTTTTGAATACAGAGAAAAAAAATACTAAAATAGTCTAAAACATTTTATAATACAAGTACGCCCCTTTAATCGAATAAAGAGTTTGGCTACGATTATCCATGGAAGAGGATATCATAGCTAAATACTCGGGGGTTTTTGAAAACAGTAAGAGGAGAAGGGGTGGAATACTCAAGAACCAATAGGAGTATTCCCAATTCCTACTGAATACTCAAGAACCAACAGGAGTATTCTCTAAAGTATAATACTCAAGAACCAACAGGAGTATTATTTCATAAACCAAACTTACAAAGTAACAAACTTAGAGAGAAAAGTGAAATATGATTTTTGGATTGATACAAATGAGGAGGGGATGAGCTCCTTTTATAGGCTAAGGGGAGGAGAATGGAGGGTGGAGATGGGTGGCATGTGGTTTTGATCCAAGGGAGGAGGAGGAGGAGAGGAAGATGTGGTGGAGGAGCCACCACATGTCAAGCTCTCCATGGCTCACAAAAGCCGCCGGTTGCCGGTTGGAGGAGGACGAGCCGCCAGTTGTGGAGGGGGAAGGGGGAAGGAAGGCCACCCATGACTCGTCTTCTCCCCCAAAGCCGCCGGTCACCTTGGCAAATGGATGAGTTTTGTGAGTTTTGTGCAGTCTTTTCACAAAACTATCAGTCCAATTTTGCTCCGGTCTGACTTTGGTTGTTCCTCGGTTGAATTTGAATTGAGTAATTCAATGTCAGGATCTTGAGATTTCTTCGTTCAGCGTCTGATCTTGACCTTGGAATGACTCGTAATATCTTTTCAGCGTAAAATCCTCTCCTTAGCGTGTTTTCTCTCTAAGCGCCAAAATACCCTGTAGAAATATATCGGGACTAACAAGTAGAAGTTAGATAGACAAACAGTCTAATTTGGTGGGTTTTACTGTGTACTTGATTCGTATAACTATGGTCCATCACGGACCTTCTTGGATTTTGGAAGGTGTATTTTGAATGAAAAAGTCATTCTATGATGATCTCAAGAAGGATGCTAAGCCAAATTCTGCCCGGAACAAGGTCGAAATCCCAAAACGGCCGATATTGCCCTTGTTTGGCCTTTACCGGGCTTGGCCCTTTGCATTGCGTTCTTGACCTTTGGGCGATGGATCTATCATTTTTGAGTGATTCCAAGTCGGTTCCATGAAAGTTGTACAGTCGGAATTTGATCGTGACCTGGAATGACTCGTAATTCATTTTCAGCTTTAAAACGCCTCCTTAGCCTGTATTCTCTCTAGACTTCAAAATACCTTGTAGATAAATATCGGAACTAACAAACAAAAGTTAAATAGACAAAGAGTCTAATTTGGTGGGTTTAACTGTGTTTATGATTCATACAATTATGGTCCATCAATTATGGTCCACATTTAGTCGATTTTCGATCATTCACCTTATTTGTATGAGCTCTCACTTTTTGTTTTGATACTTTTTAGGTGAAAAACGAATCCAAGGCGAAATAAAGAGTTTTGTGGGAATTTGGGCGAAAACATTACAAAATAGGAGGATTGACATCCCTACTTGTCACGCACGCCGGGAGCTCATACGGTGTCCAAATTTATTGATCTTTTGCTTGTTGGAAAGCTGCGAACAAGGCCTACAACTTTGTAGTTGGCACCTAGCGCCGATTCAGTCGTTAAGGATGTCAAACTTTGAGCTCAAGACGCCATCTCAATCTACACGTGCGTCACTAAAATAGTTGACACAAGTGATATGGCAGATTCCAGAGAGCATGCAAAAATAGCTCTGTGTCACCAAAATTCTAAATAAGCGACACAGCAAGACTTAATGGGCCAAAAGCCCAATTTTTGCTAGGGTTTTGGAAAAATGAAAAAAAAAGGGAAATTGAACAAATAGAAAGAGCAGCAGCCGCCACCAAAAAGACTGGACATTCTCCACATTCCATTCACGCCTAGAGAATTGGAGAGGACAAAAAAAGAGAAGAAGACTCGAAAACGCAAGGATTTTGATCGGATCAAGATTTGAAGGGATTATCAACATCAATTCAAAGGGTGTAGTAATTCCTTTTTCTCTTTATAGTTTTCGTTTTGAACAAAACATGATTTGTATTTCCATGACGATGGATAGTGAGTAGTGACCCATATTTTGGGGTCTACGAAGCTTACTCGACTATGAATCGTTTAATATATTAATTGTTGCATGTTTTGGATTATTTTACATGATTTGTATTTTACTTAGCGCCTAAACCCAGCGATGCATACTAGGTGTTTGAGAAAATACCTAAGTGTATAGCTTTGAGATGTTAAGCCAATAGCGTCGAAAGGGTGAGGCTAAACGTCCGACTATTAAGTAAAATACACGTTACGAACTCGGTGACTACGAGAGTAGCCCAAGTTTGTAACGGGAAAGGCTCGTTTTATGACAAGGACTCCCCATGTTTACCCAACGAGAGTTGGTAAACATCAACGAGTTTTTTTTATTCGAACTAATAGCGCCGAAAGGGTGAGATTTGTAGTTTAAGGTACATTTCCAATATAAACCAATAGCATCAAAAGGGTGAGGTTCATACTTGGAGTGTGTGGCTATTTTCCAATCAAATTAAGCAAATACTTCATGCTAGTTAATAAACTCGATTCTAATGTTGGGTAAGTGAAGTAGTTCCCCAAAATACTTCTCAGAATTCGTCAAAACCTTTTCTTACTTTCTTGCATTTTTCGATTGATTAGCTTTTAAAACCAAAACAAAAAATCTTTTCGGACTAGGATAAATAGAAACACAATCTTACCTAGTGCATAAGTTTACACTTGCTCCCTTGGACGATCCGGTTCTTACCGACATTATAAATTGTTTTTGACATACAAAATACACCTCGTCCAAAAGGCGCCGTTGCCGGGGAGCAACGCATTAACTTGTGACTAGCCTAGGTTGTGTGGATATCTAGACTAGTCTTGGTAATATTTTCTTTTTACTTTTGTATATTCTCTACTCAGATTCCTTATTAACTTTTGTTCTTTTTGTTTTGCGAGGATGTATTCATACAATCAACAAGTCGAGTACGATGAAGGATACAACCAAGAGGAGGAGCAACTAAATTCTTATTGGAAATAACATGGCTACCCAACAAAGTATTACACTCCAAATTGGGATGACCAAGAAGAGGAGCAACATAACTATTATTGGGGAGATAGCGGCAATACAACACATTCATACTCTCCAAATTGGGATAATAGCCAATGTTCATTCGAAGAGGACTACTTCCACCAATATACTCCAATTCCTCAACCTAATGGTAGACTTTCTATCATGGAAATGCTAAACACCATCCTAACTAATCAAGAGGCCACCCAAGCCGAGGTTGCCCAAGACAAGCTGAACATGCTAAAAAGTTCCCAAGTTTTGAACCAATGTTTAGATGAACTCGCTGCCTAAAATCAAGTGTTCAAAAGTACATTGGCACAACAAGAAATTGAAAATGGGAACTTAGATGAGGAAGAAGAGGTCTCCGAAGAAGTTCTTGGATCTTGTGACGGTGAACTATCAAATGACTCTTTTGAAATGTCTGGCCAAGCTATCAGAGAGTTAGAAGAGGAGGATTTAAGTATACAAGACTATACTTTTCAGACACTTTCACCTCCACAAATGGTAAGTGAGCTTGAGGGAGAGCTTTAATCTCTTGAAGGGGAACAAATAGAGAATGATCACATTGAGCCGCAAGGATTTGGAATGTATAGAGACTTTGTTGACATATACATGGATGCTACGAGAGAGCATCCTCGCATAGAAGAAAATGAAAGTTTTAAGAGGGAGTTAGAGGATTGGGCACCGAAGAAAGTTATTGAGAAATTAAAAGACGGTGTGACCATCAAGCTCGAGACGAGTTTTGAAGACCCTTTCTTCATCACGCCGTCTCAAGACAAATTTAGGAGCTTTGTACCAAATTTTGCAAAATTATTAGCAAGGAGGTCCTACAATCCCTCCATCCTAAAGGAAACAACACTTTTGAAGGGGTTGAACTTTCACCAAAAAGTTCATTGTAGACTTGATGGAAGAAAATTCAAATGGGATTTGAAGGTGGCTTGACGCCTTAAACACCAATGGCCCCGCAAGAAGTTATTCAAGCAAAGGTCTTCTCCCAAAACGAATCCATGGGGCGCTTTGCTAGTGTTTCCAAGACGTTAAACTAGGTCTTTGAGGGAAGTAAAACCATTTGTAAGATGCCTTATCAAATTTATTGTGTACTCTTATCATCGCTCACTAGACACTTTTGATTTAAGTGTGAAGTTCCCTACTATGATGTGCATTACACTTGTGACATGTTCTAATAATTTCTATGTAGTGGTCACTTGTTTATTTTACAGATTTGAATATCATACGTTGGAAGGGAATGAGGAAATGTTGAATCACACGTCTTAAGCTACAATTTCAGGGAAGTCCCATGCCCTACACTTTTCAATTATATATATTTGTCGCTTAGGGACTAAGCTTCATCTTAAGTGTGGAGTGGGTGTGTAGTGCATTCTATTGAAAATATACATGTTTAGGCACTTGCACTTTTGATGCACTAGCTTATATTTGAGTACTCGAATTTCAAAGGCATTCGCATTACCTCATTACTCGACTATCTAGTTTCATTGCTTCGACTTGATTTTGAGTCTAGGATTGCCATGACTTTTATGAGTGCATAATTCCTAGTCATCAATGTTGTTGTTATCTTGTGTATATCTAATGATTTAGGCAATCTTTTTGCATCACTTGAGCATAGAATTAGCAAGCATGAAAATCCATTTCTTCTCTTCGAAAATTTTGGCATTGCTCTTAGGTGACCTTTATTCTTTCACATTGTATGCACACACCATTTATATTCTTAGTACATTGCCAAATCTTAAGTGTGGAGTCGATATGGGTGAAAAATTAACCCCGACAAAAAAACATTTGTATATGCAAGCACAAGCCAAAATAAAGAAAAAGAGAAAAGCAAAAAGTTTTATCAAGCACAAGCCAAAATAAGGCAAAGCTATCAAAAGAAAAAATGCATGAAGCATATCGTTGGCAAAGTGCCTAGAAAATGAAAGAAAATATGAGGCACACACTTAAGTTTGTCAATGTACTTTCCATCATTTCTTTTAGTGTGTATGCATTGTGACTTAAGTAGAGGGATGACCCTTGTACTAATACGTGAGCGTGACCTTGTTTGAGATAGTTTTGAAAACGAAGTGTCAAGCTCCTCTTTCCTTACGGATTATGGACTTAGCTCCTAAAACTTGGAAATGAGTTTTGTATTGTTAGCCCATGAACTATCCTTCTTGATAGCATAGGCGCGCGATTGGCACGCTTTTTATGTTCCTAAGGATCATGTTTTGAGTATCTTACAAAAAGGTTGAATGAATTGTTAGGTTAGCCATTTGATAACTCTAATATTGATTGTCTTTGAATGTGCATCTTTGTAAGGTCATAAGTGGTTTGAAATTCTTTTGAAAAGGAGTTAGTATTTGATTACTATTTAGTTGATATGCATGGGGTATTCGTTGCGTATTGCCTAGAAAAAATGAGGAACTATCTTGTTCATGCATATTAGCTAGTTGCATTTGGGATTTGTGAGTATTCCCTTTTCTGAAAACTCTCACGAGACTACAACTCGTCCTGTAGGGTAGCCTATAGGTTTAAAGACTTGGTGCATATGCTAAATGCACTCGTGTTCCCTACGACAATGGTTAGGATTTAGTTCATGTTTGTTCGGGACGAACAAACTCTAAGTGTGTAGTGTTTTGATGAGCATAAATTTGTACTATATTTATGCTCCACAATTTAGTCGATTTTCGATCATTCACCTTATTTGTATGAGCTATCACTTTTTGTTTTGATGCTTTTTAGGTGAAAAACAAATCCAAGGCGAAATAAAGAGTTTTGTGGGAATTTGGGCGAAAACAGTGCAAAATAGGAGGATGAACAACCCTACTTGTCGCGCACGCCCAGAGTTCATGCGGTGTCTTAATTCATTGATCTTTCTCTTGTTGGTAAGCTGAGAACAATGCCTACAACTTTGTAGTTGGCACCTAGAGTAGATTCAGCCGTTAAGGATGTCAAACTTTAAGCTCAAGATGACATCTCAATCTGCGCTTGCGTCACCAATATAGTTAACACAAGTGATATGGCAGATTCTAGAGAGCACTCAAAAACAGCTCGGTGTCACCAAAATTCTGAATAAGCGACACAAGCGACACAACAAGACTGAATGGGCCAAAAATCCAATTTTTGCTAGGGTTTTTGAAAAATGAAAAAAAAGCGAAATTGAACAAAAAGAAAGAGCAGCAGCCGCCACCAAAAGCACTGGACATTCTCCACATTCCATTCACGCCTAGAGACTTAGAGAGGACAAAAAAAGAGGAGAAGGCTAAAAAACGCAAGGATTTTGATCGGATCGAAGATTTGAAGGGATTATCGACATTAATTCAAAGGGTGTAGTAATTCCTTTTTCTCTTTATAGTTTTTGTTTCGAACAAAACATGATTTGTATTTCCATGACGATGGATAGTGAGTAGTGACCCATATTTTGGACTCCTACAAAGCTTACTCGACTATGAATCGTTTAATATATTAATCGTTGCATGTTTTGGATTGTTTTACATTATTTATATTTTACTTAGCGCCTAACCCCAGCAATCCATACTAGATATTTGAGGAAATGCCCAAGTGTATAGCTTTGAGATGTTAAGCCAATAGCGTCGAAAGGGTGAGGCTAAACGTACGACTATTAAGTAAAATACACGTTACAAACTTGGTGACTACGAGAGTAGCCCAAGTTTGTAACGGGAAAGGCTCATTTTATGACAAGGACTCCCTATGTTTACGCGACGAGAGTTGGTAAACATTAGCGAGTTTCTTGATTCGAACCAATAGCGCAGAAAGGGTGAGGTTCGTAGTTTAAGGTACATTTTCAATATAAACCAATAGCGCCGAAATGGTGAGGTTAATACTTGGAGTGTGCGGCTATTTTCCAATCAAATTAAGCAAATCCTTGCATGCTAGTTAATAAAATCGATTCTAATGTTGGTTAAGTGAAGTAGTTCCCCGAAATACTTCTCAGAATTCGTCAAAACCTTTTCTTACTTTCTTGCATTTTTCGATTGATTAGCTTTTAAAACCAAAACAAAAACTCTTTTCGGACTAGGATAAATAGAAACACAATCTTACATAGCGCATAATTTTACACTTTCTTTCTTGGACGATCCGGTTCTTACCGGCATTATAAATTGTTTTTGACATACAAAATACACCACGTCAGTTATGGCGAAAGGTCAAAGATTGTCTTTTGTTGAGAACTCTAGTCGTGCTTCGCATGTTCTTGATTTAGTTCATTATGACTTGTGGGGTCCTTCCCCTGCTTTATCTGGAAATCGATTTGCTTATTATGCTATCTTTGTTGATGACGTCTCGCGATTCACTTAGTTGTATCCACTTCGCCGCAAATCTGATTTTATTGATACTTATCTTCAATTTGAGGCGTTTGTTGAAAATCAATTATCTGCTCGTATCAAAGTGTTTCAAAGTGATGGGGGACTGAATTTCTAAATAGTTGTATTCGCTCTCATTTTGCCTCCAAGGGTATTCATCATTAGATCTCTTGCCCTTATACACCTGAACAGAATGGGCGTGCTGAGCGTAAACACCATCATGTCACTGAGATGGGTCTCGCTATGTTGTTTCACTCTCATTTGCCTCTGTCTCATTGGAATTATGCTTTTGCTACTGCTGTTTATACCATTAATCGGCTTCCTACGCCTGTACTTCAGGGAGAGACTCCTTTCGGTTTATTCTAATTTTCATCCTTATGGATGTCGAGTCTTCCCATTCGTCCGGCCGTATGCTGAGCATAAGCTCTCTCCTCGGAGTATTCCTTGTGTGTTTATTGGTTACAGCTCTCTCTACAAGGGGTTTTAATATTTGGATTCTACCTCGGGCCGCATGTATGTCACTCGTCATGCTCGTTTTGACGAGTCATTCTTTCCTTTTGCTACAGCTGGAAGTTCTGGGGCCGCTTTCTCCTCTTTGGATGTTTCTATTTTGTTGACCCATATATGCTTGTGTCTCCGCCTGTAGTTGTCCCTGAGCTTCTGTCCCCATGTCAGTTGTGTCCATCTGACATGCCTATTCATGCTTCTGACACTCCTGCTTTACCTTTATCTCCTACATCATCTCCGTCACCTAGCTCGTCTCTGTTGCTGTCTGAATCTTCTTTGACTGACATGTTGAACCACCACTAGTGCAACCTCATCATATGACTACATGATCTCGTACAGGTTCTGATTTCTCTGATTATGAGGTTTCTGGTTTTCTTGCTGCTCTTCTTTCTCAGATTGAACCACGAGATTATCGCACTGCTCTTCATGATCCGTAGTGGGTGACGGCCATGGATGAGGAGATGGTCGCTCTTCGTCGTCAGCACACTTGGGATCTCGTTCCTCGTCCTCCTAATGTAAAAATTGTTGGTTCAAAGTGGGTTTTTCGATTGAAGTGTCTTTCTGATGGTAGTATTGATAGACACAAGGCTCTCCTTGTTGCTCAGGGGTTTTCTCAAATTCCTGGTTTTGACTTTGATCATACTTTTAGCCCAGTTGTTAAGGTTGCCACTGTTAGGACTGTTCTTGCTATCGCTACTTTGCGGAAATGGCCTCTCCATCAACTTGACGTCAAGAACGCTTTTCTCAATGGTGTTCTTGATGCTCCTGTCTATATGGCGCAACCAGTTGGTTACAAGGACCCTCTTCATCTTGATTATGTATGTCATCTGCGGAAAGCTATCTATGGCCTTAAGCAAGCTCCGCGAGCCTGGTTTCAGCGTTTTAACTCCTATCTTTCTCGTCTTGGCTTTAATTGTAGCAACACTGACACCTCTCTTTTTTGTCTACTCTCGGGGGTCGACTCTTCTATATTTATTGGTTTGTGTTGATGATATCATTCTCACGGGAAATTACTCAACTGTCATTTGTCAGTTCATTGCTCGAACAGACAAGGCGTTCTCTAACAAGGATTTGGGATCTGTTCACTACTTTCTTGTTCTAAAGGTATCCTTAACTTCGTCTGGTCTTTTCTTGGGTCAAGCTAAGTATGCCCGTAACTACTTTTTGTGATAGATTAAGGATAATTGAGAACTAATTTTGTATTTACTTTTGTACCCTTATTGTAACATATATATACTCCTTATAATACTCCACCCTGATTTGGGGATTCACATCTTTACAATTAAACTATTCCATCAAAAGAAAAACTCCATTGCGAGTTACCAAATTTTCTATTATTTCAGTCATTTAATAGATGTCAAAAGCATTTGAAAAATAGGATGGGTGACCTCCTGGAAAGTTCTCGTGTTACACCCTTTTTAAAAACAACATTTTAAAAACGAATGTCAAGATTAGCCTAAAAACATTAATGACATGTTAAGATTAACTATATTGTTCGGCTATGTTAAATTCCCAATCAACAAAAATATACATATAAAAATATTGATAAATTCGAATGAATTACCTTTGGGAGTTTCAAACTCAGGAAACTACCTAGCATGCACTTCTCCACCAATTGAGCTACATAGAACACTTGTCATATTCATTTTTAATAGTATATATACTAATGTATCATTGGGGCCCTAGACCCGGCAAACAAACCCTAAACCCTTCAATCCGCCCTTTAAAATCCGTCCGTTAGCCCGCTCTTTTAATAAAAGGGTTGACAAACCCTTGTCCATTAAGAACCCTTTTAACTAATATTAATAATAAACATAAAAAAACAAAACATGATTCATCTTCGTCTCTTCGATCCTTCTGCTGAACTTCGCGATTTACTCCATCCTTCGATATAGTTTGTGCACGTTTCATTTTTGTTGGGAGGCAGTTGTCCACCATTTCCTTCCATATAGTTTATGCACTGAAGACATTGTATTTTCTGTGAATCTTATAAATAATTGTTACATGAATGCAGTGACTTATAGTTTATGCACTATTTTATTTTGCAAATAAACCGTCAACTTTTATCAAAAAAGAACAAACAAACAAACAAAATAAAAAAAGCATCTCGGACTCTAGCGGTCAAAAAAATAAAAATATTCACTTTGATCGTATGTATGCATCATGCATGTATGTAGACCCGGCAAATAAACCATAAGCCCTTTAATCCGTCCGTTACCCGCCCTTGATTTTTTCTATTATTCTATATACGATGAGAATAAAATAGAACAAAAAATATTTGAAATTTAACTTTTAACTTTAAAATATGTACATACAAGTTTAACAGGTTCCGTTTCCGTCCTTGCTTCAAGATTAGAATGAGTGAAATGATGTATTTACATTTTAGATAAGATTAGTAAAAAACTATTGATGTATTTACAAAAATGAGTATTGATATATGTGAAACATGTTAGAAATAAATTACTGAGATAATAGTAATACATTCAGGATCGTAAACTCAAATCATATTAAAGAGAACGTACCGTTAGAACCTTCAATAAGCGGAAGCGTAACTTCTGAAACGAGTACACCGGATTAGGTCTTCCAGTCCTGGCACCAGAATCCTCTCATACTTTTCCACCGAGAGGGCAAGAAAAGTGATCGTCTTAAGATGTGGTGGACCGGGGACCATAACTCATATAAATAGTGGTGTTCTAGGACAGCCACTATTGTCATAATTACCTTTTCGCCTTTCATAGAAAGATAATTACCAGATGATATCTACATAATTAGTCTCATGACATTATACCCATAAGCAATTATAAATCACAACTAGATTACTTTAGTTAGGTTTATTTAAATGATAGCACACACATTTATCTTATTTACATTTGTGACCCCACATAATTGGTTATTTAAAAATTATCCCAACAATAATCATATGAGAATTAAAATGAATCAATGACCCAAAACAGAAGGCACAAACTTGATCAAAAAAGTTCTAATCAGATTTGTACAAATCTACTTCAATTTGCAAAAATATTAAACCAGCACTTTATTGATTGGTATTAAACTATTAGACTAAAAACATTTAAATGTTAAGATTAGCTATAATGTTCGACTATGTTTAAATTCACAATCAACAAAAATATACATATAAAAATAATTGTTAAATTCAAATGAGGGTTTCAAACTCAGGAAAGCAACCTAGCATGCACTCACTCCTACATTAATTGAGCTATAGAGAATACTTGTCATATTCTTTTTTATATAGTACATATATTAACCAACATTCACAGGCCCAAACGTATTCTTGGGCTGCCCAAACGTATTCTTGGGCTGCCCAAAATTATTTTTTTTAATCTAAATGTATTTCTTGTTGAGTAGTCAAAAATGATTCTCAATTAGTATAATTACCCCACTAACCCCATCAAAAAAAAATGATTCTCAATAGTATTTTTATCGCATGAGAGCTTTTCCTTTAGGAATGTGCGCTGGAATAAGCTTATTATTTTCGAGTAGTCATCTTAAGTGTTAAAGATCTCGAAAAAGAGTAGACATATTAATTTATGCTGGTTATTTTAAGGTTTTCTCTAGGAATGTAAGCTGGAATAAGCTTACTATTTCCAGTCCTCTTCTGGAGTGTGAACGATTTGGAAAAAAAGTAGGTATATTATTGTTGTGACAGAAGTGATTCGAGCAACAAAGAATTAGAACAAATAATAAGAACGACACAAGAAATTTAACGTGGTTCACCAACAGTGTGTTGGCTACGTCCACGGGCTGGAAGAGACAGTTTGTATTCAGATTGGAGAGTATGTGTTTACAGCTTGACAAGTAGGGTTTATATAGCTATTACAGAAAAACCCTAACCCTAGCCAATAGTGGGTCAAAGACCACCTCAGATTCAAGGCAGCCCAACAAATCTCCACCTTGACTTGAATCCCTGGACACCAGATGCACCTTAATGCGCCAGAAATACTCAGATCCTCTTCTTACCTCAGATGCCCTAAGGGCCTTCAACACCTTAAAACGTTGAGCAAGTCCAAACAATGCTTGAACTTGCCATGTGGAGCCGACTTATGAATATCCACCTCTTCAACAGCCTGTAGTGCATAACCAATCATATCCTCAAAGTCATATCTCTTTGGAGGTCCAACACCCACTCTTCTAGCTCTATCAAGAGCTATACTATGCTGGCGTATTTCTGACAGATGAGAATGATTACCATCTGATTCTGGCATATCAACTTCTCTAACAGCATGTTGATCTTCTCCACCTTGGTGCTTTGATTCACTCTCTCCTAGAGTAATCTGCAGCTCCACCTGTTTAACAACACTACCACTTTCCTGCGCAACAGTGGACTTCACAGTGGGGTTAAGTATAGAACTTTCATCAAAGATTACACTTCTGCTAAGTATAACTCTCTTCTCCGATGATGACCAAATTTTGTATCCCTTAACTCCATCTCTGAAACCAACAAATATACCATTCTTAGCTCTTGGTTCTAGTTTGCCTTCACTAACATGATAGTAGACAGTGCAACCAAAAACTCTTTGCAAAGAATAATCTGCAGGCTTACCAGACCACACCTCATAGGGTGTCTTCCCGCCAATACATGTGTGTGGTCCACGGTTAATCAGATAGCACGCAGTGCTTATAGCCTCTGTCCATAATCTCCTAGGTAATCCAGCATTAGAGAGCATGCACCGCGCTCTCTCCAACAGAGTCTGATTCATACGTTCTGCTACCCCATTTTACTGCGGTCGTCTCTCACAGTGTGATGCCGCGCAATCCCCTCAGTCTTGCAGAACTCATTAAACTCAGATGAATAGAACTCTAACCCGTTATCAATTCGAAGCCTTTTGATCTTCTTCCCGGTCTGATTCTCTACTAAAGTTTTCCACTGTTCGAATTTGTTGAAGGCTTCACTTTTGTGCCTCATCATGAACACCAAGTCATGCGAGAATAATCATCAATAAATGACACAAAATATATGTTACCTCCAGCGGATTCAACACGAGAAGGACCCCAACAATCAGAGTGGATATAATCCAACGTGCCTTTTGTTCTATGAACACCTTTCGGAAACTTGCTGCGGTGTAGTTTTCCAAAGACACAATGCTCGCAGAAATCAAGATTTTTGATCATGTAGCCACCAAGAAGATCCCTCTTCGACAGAATTTGCGTCCTTTCACTCATATGACCAAGTCTCATATGCCACAGCTTAGTCATATCCTCTTTGTGAGCCTCAGACGATGCAACAGCTGCATAACCAGTCAATGTAGACCCTTGCAGCAAATATATGGTACCATGTTTCACACCCTTTAGAACCACCTGAGAACCCTTGCAGACATACATAACTCCACATTTACCTCTGAAACTGAAACCCTTACTGTCTAGTAGACTCAGCGATATCATATTCTTCATTATTTGTGGAACATGTCTAACTTCATTCAATGTGCAGAAAGAACCACCATGCGTCTGTATCCTGATTGAGCCAATTCCAACAGCTTTGTAGACATCACTGTTGGCCATGGAAACATTACCTCCGTCTATCTGCTCACAAGTAGAGAACCACTCCCTACACGGACAAATATGATACGATGCCCCAGAATCAAGAACCCACACATCCTTGTAGTGTGGTTTTTCATTGGCAAGCAAAGCCAAATCTTCTTCAGGATTGACATCATATTCTGCAACAGCAACAGAACCATCACCTTGCTGCTTCTGCTTCTTAGGGCACTCGTTCTTCTAGTGTCCTTTCTCCTTACAATAGTTGCAAACATCGTTAGCTGTAGGACCAGTAGATTTGAACTCCCTATAGTTCGACTTCCTCCTATTTTGCTTTCCATGTCCCTTACTCTCGGTAACAATTAACCCTGATGCCTGATTTTCCACAGCAGAACCAGAAACTTTATGGTGAACTTCTCTGGTGTGAAGGGCTGATCTGACATCTTCCAACGACAAACTATCTTTCCCAGCGAGAAACGATTCCACAAAATTCTCGTACGACATGGGCAAAGAAACCAACAGAATTAAGGCAGCATCCTTGATGGACCATAATTGTATGAATCATAAACACAGTTAAACCCACCAAATTAGACTCTTTGTCAATTTAACTTTTGCTTGTTAGTTCCGATATTTATCTACAGGGTATTTTGGAGTCTAGAGAGAATACAGGCTAAGGAGGAGTTTTTAAGCTGAAAAGATATTACGAGTCATTCCAAGGTCACGACCAGATGCCGACTGAAGAAATATCATGAACCTGACATGGAATCACTCAAAACAAGTCCAACCGAAGAGCAACCAGAGTCAGTCTGGAGCAGAAATGAACCGATAGTTTTGTGAAAACCTCACAAAACTCACAAAACCTCTTCTCCTCTCTAGATGACCGGCGGCTTTTGGGGGAGTGATGAGTCATGGGGGGCGCCTCCTCCCCCTCATGATCTCCAACCGGCGGCTTTTGCTCCTCCATGGAGAGCTTGCCAAGTGTTGTGGTTTTACACCACATCTCCCTCCTCCCCTTAGCTATAAATACCCCATCATCCCATCCCAAAAATATCACACAATCCTCATACAACACAATCACTTATCTCTCTAGATTTTGGCACTTTTGTAAGCTTTTGTTTGAAATCTATAATACTCATGTTGGTTCTTGAGTATTCTAGTAGTTTTTGAGTTTACTTTCTTGAGTATTCTCCTTTACTTACTGTCTTTCAAAAACCCTAGAGTACTTAGCTATGGTATCCACCTATATGGATATTCGTAGCTAAACTCTTCATTCGGTTGAAGGGGTGTACTTGTATCATAAAATGTTTTAGGCCATACTCTTAGTGCCTCTTCTTTGTATTCAAAACTTGTTCTATGTGCCACATATTAGGTCAGAACTTCTAAGGTTGAGTGGATGCTTGAAATGACAAAACTCTTCCGTGGGGTTCGTGAACATACTCGGGTAAGTGGATGCTTGAAATGGCAAAGCTTATCTGAGGAGTTCGACCTCTCTAAAACACCATTTGGATTGATCGGAAATGATTGTTCAAATGGATGCACATAGGCTAGTATACCTTGAAATGGGGTGCTAGTCTAAATAGAACAAGTGATCTACGACCTTGAAATGGGCTAGACAGTGTGGCAAATCGAGCGCTTGAAATGGCCTTGATACACGTTTGAATACTTAGCCGGATCACTAAAGGTCACGGATAAACAAGCTATGATACAAGGCCCCCGAAACCGAATGCTTTCCTTAGATTAAAACACCACCTGCATTTACTTTCAATTTTAGTATAAACCGCAATATCAAATGCTGACGTTCCGCAAGACTTGCCGATCACGCAACAACCGCTGTAAGTCTTCTCTTTTATTTTCAGTATTTACTTTTCTGTCATTTACTTTTCCGCACTAAAAACCAAACTAACCAAAAAACACTTACTTTTCCGCACTAAAACCTGAATCAACCTAAAACACGCTCCCTCCCTGTACGATCCCTCAAAGAACAACTTATCCCCCTAATTCCCTTGGGTTCGACCCCTACTTACCACTTGCTACCCAGTAGTGAAGTCGCGAGTAGCGGACTTATAAATTTATTTGTACATTTGCTCTGACGACAAGCATCTGTCAATCCTCATCATCAACCTTAACATCAATATTACGCAGATCCAATAATATCGAATTTAATTGATCAAGGTGATCTCTAAGAGGTGTATTTTCCTGCATCCGCAGACTGAACAGACATTGCTTCAAAAGAAACTTGTTGGTTGAAGATTTTGTCATATAAAGACTTTCCAGCTTCAACCACAGACCAACGGCAGTATCTTCATCAGCGACTTCAGTGATGACATCATCAGCCAGACACATCATGATTGTTGAATGAGCCTTCTCCTCCAGGCTATTCAACTCTTCGTCATCAGCATCCTTTTTCTTCTTCCCAGACAATGGCGCCCACAGACCCAGCTGCTTCAGCAGAGCTCGCATCTTGATCTGCCATACCCAAAGCTGTTCCTCCCGATAAATTTGTCGATCTTTACGTTCATGGCAGCCATCTTTGATGTCGAAATCACAAACCCTAGCAGCAGCGGCAAAACCCAGCTCTTGATACCAGTTTGTTGTGACAGAAGTGATTCGAGCAACAAAGAATTAGAACGAATAATAAGAACAGTACAAGAAATTTAACGTGGTTCACCAACAGTGTGTTGGCTACGTCCACGGGCTGGAAGAGACAGCTTGTATTCAGATTGGAGAGTATGTGTTTACAGCTTGACTAGTAGGGTTTATATAGCTATTACAGAAAAACTTTAACCATAGCCAATAGTGGGTCAAAACCCACCTGAGATTCAAGGCAGTCCAACAATTATTTTATTTGTTTTTGGATTTATCGCATGAATCAGATGATGATTAGAGAGAACGAAGAACTACTACAATCTGCGATCAAAAAGAAACAGAAAGAAGCACTATTGAAGTGTGAGATAAAAAAGAACCAAAAGAAAATACAAAGTAAAGGTTTGGAAGCATCGGAAGTAGTGGTTGACTTACTTCAAGATTTGAATGAGTAAAAATGATGTATTTCCATTTAGATGAGATTAATAAAAAAAACTATTGATGTATTTACAAAAATGAGCATTGATATATGTAAAACAATCATAAGGGGGAGTCAACATAGTTGGTGACCGAGTGGGTGGGTGGGCAATTGATCATCACTTAGGCAGACCTACAAGATACCGATCGCATTAGCTCAAAATCTTGGCTGCTATGGCACTTGCATATATTTTGAGAACTACTTCTCAAATAATGGACAATGGTATTATATATTATAAGTAATGTACTAATGCGGATGGGATAAATATGGCAAATGTTTAACTGTTTATTTCAACATGTTGTTTGAAAAAAATGAGCTACAAACACAAGTCTTTATGCAAGTTTGAACAGAATGCCACCAACACCAAAATCAAACTTTACAAAAAACTTGACGAGTCAATATAAGATTTCTTTATAGCATGGTAATATGATGACATATGCACTAGCAGCAACTAGGATTATTAGGAGGCACAAGTTAAATAATACCATTCTACGAGATAAAAATACAGCAGGTAATATACAAGGACCTCTTTAAATCAACGGAGTTTTCACGGCCTTACCTCTGCCGGTCAATGTCTAACCCAGTAGTACTGGAAAAAACAACACGAATTCAGACTGAGATGTTCTGCTTAAGCTTCTCAATAGTCAACACCATGAAATCGAATAAAAGACTAGATAAAAGAAGTTGTGACTATTACCTCGCTCCATGTGTACGCTTGCTCAGTTGTGAATTTCTTGATACAACTTTCCGTGTTGCAAAGTTATGTGGCTTATCGTATCACTTATGACCTACACATAAGTAATAGAGAAGATTGTATTAAAAACTTCAAAAGCAAAATCGGTCTTCTCAAACCTCGCTGATCTTTGGAAGTATCGTCATCAACTATCGACATGTCATCCTTTTCTAGGAAATTTGATCAAGTACCACAGGAAAATAATTCCTCTCCAATGTTCTGCTCCCTCTCAGTTGTGCCTTCGCTTCATTACCTGTTTAGAAAGAACAAGAAAATAGTAAATCTCAACCTCGTCATAACGGAAATAATCACAATTCAACAAAGAGTCCCTTACTATCAAACACATGTTTACATAATAAAGCAAGCTGATAAAAGAAGACATTGGTCTGTATTGCAACTTCTTCACTAGTCTCGATATTAACTGCTGAAGAAAATTTTTTCTAGGAGTTTAGAATATTTTCTCATCGAGTCAATCCATTTAGGTCTAACTATTTCTTATTCAACCTGATATTACCTTAATTTAGCTATGAGTTTAGAATAAGAAATAAGCTCTCCCTAGGCATACAGAAACAAATCAATGTCATTCAACAACTAAACTCGCAAAAGTTCACAGTACATGAAATCTAGCATATGATATACGATCTGAAATTTATAATTTTTGAGTCAGTTTACCAACAACTCAGTATGCGGATGGATACGAAAACTGCATATTATTTTAAGACTTCTCTCAGCTGGAACCCTTCACACCAGTATTCATAAATTATAACAAAAACCAATATGATGTGATTCATACCCGAACTAATTAATGCACCATATCCCATCAAAATATTGTAGGTAAGTGTGCTTGTCAGTTCCATCCCTTAAAAACATGGGCTAAATTGAGTGTCAGTGAAACAAACAATAGGAGGCTTCAATATTATACCACATAAATCGGAAAAAAGGCTTTAAACTTACCTTCTTGACAAGGGCTGCTCAAAGGACGATCAGTTAAACCCTTTAAGAAAGATATACACTGAAGCAGCTGACTTCCCAATACAAACGATTGTAATGAATCCAAGAAATTGACCTGATTTAGGAACAAGTAACCGAATCAGAAGATCTCAATTCCGACCATGAGAATAAGAAGAAAAGCTATTAAAAATTTACAATTTGATTACGCAATCAAAAGACCAATCCCATCTGAGAAATTTACAAAATCACATACTAAAGTCGCTTCTTCTTTCACAGCCCTATATCTGTCGTCGGACGCTCAACGTACTTATACTGAGTCTGAAACAGACGGTATGCAGGGGCAGAAAACTTTTCTTTTTTATAAAACAGATTACTAATTCAATCCTAGGAGTACCTTTGCTTACCGATTATATTCATCTGCGCAGCTATCCCAGTCAGTAGATGTTCCGGATGTGGTGCCACTGTCATTGCCCTTTGCTAGCTTAAATCTATCGACATTTGCCTCAGGAAACATGCTCGTGCAAGTTCCATCGGCCGACATTTCGAATTGACCATTCGATAACGCTACTTTGGTTCAGATCCGCACGCGGCGCAGTTTGAATACGTGAAATCAATGCTCTTCATCGGCGTCGACTTACGGACGGGTGTGAGCGTTGGCTTGCATTGGAGGAGCGGCTTGGCAATTGCGACTGAATGAACCGTAGATTGTTAAAATAGTATAGCAGCATAAGTTTAATATTATGCATCAGTTCATAATGTTGATCTTATGCATCGGTTCTTTTAAATCGATGCATAATGTTGATCTTATGCATCAGTTATTTATAAACGATGCATAAGTCCTTTTTTCGAACCAATGCATAATATCTGTTCTATAGTAGTGTAATCACTTGGGCAAGGTTTCAAATTCAATTCCCACTAAATACTTACAAGGAGATAAAAACTCTTGGTAACTCGGTGGAGCGTGTCATCTTGTAATGGGGTGGTCGTCTCTGATTGTCCTGGTTTACAGGCTATAGGGTCCATCATTACAGGTAAACCAATTTTTTTTAAACAATCATATGAGGATTAAAATTAGGGTTGGGTTCGGTTCAGAAACCGAACCGAACCGAATTTTACCGAACCAAACCGATTTTTCGGTTTTATGAAATTGCGAACCGAAAACCGAAACCGAAAATTCGGTAAACCGAAAATCGGTAAACCGAATTTTCGGTTTTGTGCTTTTTTTTTAACTTTCAGTTTTTGACTTTTTTCAGTACCTTGTACCTGAATAACAGTTTTACAATGTTGTTTGGATACATCAACAAACTGGAGAAATACAACAACAAACTTAAAAACAGTTCCCTGAAAATGGATACAAAACAAAAAGCAATGATACAATACAACAACAATGGAACAAAAGGTTTGGGAAGACATCGTATTTAGGTCGAATGGAGGGAATAAAACATAGATCTTCATGGGATGAAATCCAGTGCTGCAATCCTGAAAAAAAACACGCAAAGCATTAACATGATGACTGAAGAGCGCATAACAACAAGTCAACAATTAGCAAATTTTCCTAGTTTCATTAAAGATTAAAGTTTAAACAGTGGGTATCACTGTCACATATTCACATGTACACAAAAAATCAGAGTCTAATTCAAATACCATCTTCATGTAATTCAAACCAAAATGTCAAACAACCACATTCAAATTTCAAACAACTGCCAAACTGAGCAAACAACCACTGCCAAATTCAAATCATATTCAAATTAACATGTAACCACCGTCAAACAACCACTGCCAAACTATCACTTATTCACATGTAAATCATAGTCAAATTCATATACCATATTCATGTAATTCAAACCAAACTGCCAAACAACCACATTCAAACAACTAACAAACTGCCAAACAACCACTGCCAAATTCAACCAAGATATTCAATTGGAAAGAAATGTCAATTTCAATTGGAAAATGTCAAATTGAGAATAGCCAAGTTCTTACCTCAGTTTCACAGTTTGTGTGCACGACTGCCAACACCTCGTAGTCCATCTTTATATTTAAACTACAATTGAAAAAAAACCATTCAAACATTGGAAGTTGAAATCAAACGATTTCGGTTTCGGCAGTGAAGATCCAATCAAACGACTTCGGCAATTCACAATTTCAATTTCAGTTTCAGGTATAGGGAAGATGAAATCATACCTAGGATTGTCGGAATTCGGCCTGCGACGCTGTTACGGCTGCGCCGTTTTTCGGAGTGTCGGATGGAGCGAGACTTCGGATGGAGCGAGACTTCGGGATTAGCCTGTCGGATCTCGAATCGGATGGAACGAACGAATGAGACTTCGGCAATTGGGAGTTTGGGACTGTCGGATCTCGAATCGGATGAGCGAGTTGCGAACGAATGGAGGAGAAGTGAAGAATTTACTCTGCGAACGACCTGCGAACGAATGGATTAGCCGATTAGGGACTTAGAATTTAGAATTTACCTGTTGGTTCGGTTCGGTACTCTGATTGCACTGTAAAAATAAAAATTCGGTTCGGTTCGGTAAACCGATTATATTTGAAATTGAAACCGAAACCGAACCGAAATAAATCGGTTCGGTTATAATAACCGAAATTCGGTTCGGTTTTTAATCGGTTCGGTTACAATCGGTTCGGTTTCGGTTCGGTATCGGTATCGGTTCGGTTTTCGGTATAAAAACCCAGCACTAATTAAAATGAATAAATGACCCAAAATAGAAGACACATGGTCAAAAAGGTAATAATCAAATATATTTAAACCAGCACTTTGTTAGATCTCATCGCGCTATTCTCCCCCTTCTCTCATCTTCCCAGCGCCGAACTTTTCGCCGACTTCAGCTTTGAATTTTCTTTTCGCCAGGCACCATCCCCACTTCCTTCGTCTTCATCTCGTCTCCTCGTGCCGAAAGTCGTCGCCTTTTCCTTCTCCCCATAGCCGTCTTGCTGATTTCATCGTGTGTACGCTTTCGTCTCGGCTCGTCGGTTCTCCGTGCTGCGGGCTGCGAGTGGACTGGGCTGCTATTTGGTAGTCGGTGCTCCGGATCTGGTGGTCGGACGATGGTCGGTTGGCGATGGGTCGTGCGATGGCTTGCTGGTTGGCGGGTATGGCTTTTGGAGCTTGGTGAGGTTGATGGCGATTGTTGGGCATAGGATGGTGGGTGGAGCTCGTCGGACTGTTGGTGGTGGTTCCTGGTGGATATTTTGGTACTCGGCGTTTGTGCGGCTCAAACGTCTCTATTTTGAGTTTGTTCTGTCACCCTGATGGTGTGACCTTTAGTCGCTTTTAGTTTTTTCAGTAGTTTAGTTTAGATTTCAGGAGTTCCAGTTTTTTGATACGGCAATGGCCGTGGCGGGAGGAGGTCGAGCCTATTGTGGTTCGTTCTGGTTTCCTTCGGTTGGTCTTTCAGGCCTTGTATGGCCGGTTTTAGTTTGTAGAAATGGGGCTAGTGCTTCAGTGATATTTGGAAGTTTGCGGGCGTGCTGCTTCTGCTGTTTGGCCCCCTTTGGTGAGCTACGATTCTTAGAGCTTCTTATGCGTTGTGGACTACTCAACGGCTGTGAATTAGGCGGGCTTAACACGGATTACGTTTCCTGTTTTTCTGTGTGTTTAAGCATTTATGTTTAGTTTCGGTTGTTGTTCTTTTTCTGATGATGGTTGCTCTTTGAGTTGTATTCCCCATTGCTGTATCAAAAAAAACCAGCACTTTGTTGATTGATATTAAACTATTCCATCAAAAGTAAAACTCTATTGCGACTTACTAAATTTTCTAGTATTTTAGTCATTTAAGAGATGTCAAAATAATTTTAAAAACGATGTCAAGATTATCGTAAAAACATCGACATGTTAAGATTAGATATAATGTTAAAATAATTTTAAAAACGAATGTCAAGATTAACCTAAAAACATCGACATGTTAAGATTAGATCATATAATGTTTGAATAAAATTAATTATTAAATTCGAATGACATACCAATGGAGGTTTAAACTCAGGAAAACAAATTAACTAGCATGCAATCCTCCACCAATTGAGCTACACAAAACTCTTGTCATATTCATTCTTTATAGTATATATATTAACTAACACTCATACAGGCCATCATTGCTCATGAAGGCAGTCATCCACTCATCACCAGGTCTGATCCAAATCTGATAGTAGTCACTTCGCAGGTTTATTTTGGAGACGACCTTCGAACCAGCCAACTCGTCAAGCATCTCCTCCAGACGAGGAATAGGAAACCGATACTTGATAGTGATCTTGTTAATGACCCTGCTATCCACACACATCCTCCACTGATTCCCCTTCATAGGATCAAGGATTGGCACTGTACATGGACTTATACTCTCCCGAATGAAGCCTTTCTTCAGCAAATCCTCAATCTGATCTCGCAGGATCTCATTCTCCTTAGGGCTCATCCGATAATTTGGCAGGTTTGGTAGACTCGACCCGAGAATAAGATCTATCTGATGCTGAATATCTCGCATCGGGGGCAACTCATTAGGTAACTCGCACTTCCTCTAGGACCGCCTCCTCCTTCACCGCACTCAGCAAGCCCTTAACAATCACTAGACATAAACACTGAGCCTCCTCTACATCGGCACTAAACTCCTGCTCACTGTGTCTCATCACTAGAAAATTTGTCTGCTTACTCGGTTGCCTGTCAAAACTCGAAACAGAAGCCATTGCAATCTTAGGCTTCCCCCATCTAAACATCATCACATTGTCTCGTCCGCTATAGGTGACGTTATTATCATACTGCCAAGGACGACCAAGTAAGACATGACAAACATCCATATCAAGAACATCACAGGGTACCTCTTCTCGATAGTGCCTCCCGATAGAGATAGGAACTCTACAGGCCCGTGTGACACGAATCTGTGACCCATTACTGACCCAACCAAGCGCATAAGGCTACTCATGCAGATCCGTAGGCAGCTTCAAGTGAATCTCTGAGATGCTAGGTTCTTTGTACTCCCATTGTCTACAATCAAATTGTACACCTTATTCAGAATGGAACAATGAGATTTGAAGAGGTTCTTACGCTGCCCTTCATCTGGCGTTACTAACAGAACCCACTACAGCACAATATTCACGGCCTCTGTTGACTCCTTCTCCGCAAACTCAACGCGCTCATATTCGTCACCCTCGTCATGCTGCTCTGTCTCTCCTTCCTCTAGGATGGCGGTAGTCCTCCGGGTTGGGCACACATTAGACCTATGACCCTGCCCACCACAACAATAACACTTATCCCCGAATGGCTTAGTATCGGGATTAGGTGGTTTCCGCACTGCTCCGCGATTTGGTTGAGGACTTCCAGAGCCACCGCTAGGACCGACAACACTCTTACCTCTAGTGTGCTGTTCTCTGGTTGGCATGTTCTTCTCCTTCTTACCTCCCACTTCCGAAGTTCCATGAGGTGGGTACTTACGAAACGTCTGAAATCCCCTAGGTTCCTCTCAATCAGTTCTGATTTCAGCGCAAAACTGAAAGCTTCTGCTACTGACCACACCGTCTGCAACCCCATCTTCTCTTGGATCGAGCCCATCCACTGACGAATCTTACCACCTTCTGATTCTCTGTCTCTTTCAGCTCATTACGCTCAGACTGGTGTAAGAACTTGGTTGTATACTCCACCACGGACCTCCTTCCCTGAATACAATCAATATACATCTTATATAAAATCTGCTCATAATCCTCCGATAAGAAGCGCTCCATCATTAACTACTTCATACGCCTCCAAGTTCGGATCAAAGTCTTGCCTTGCCTCCGCCTCTGGATCACAAGCTGAACCCACCACACAGCAGCCGTATCCTTCAACTGGATAGCCACCATCATGGGCGGACTCAGGAATCGTAATAGGGGTTGACAAACAAAAATCAACTTAAATAATTAAAAAATGATATCAAAAATATATTACATTATAACAAAGTTTATATTGTTACACTGCTAAGAAAAATGAATTAGCCTAAACATTTCAATTATTTATTCTTAATGTTGACAGCGAATCAATATTATTTTGCGATAAAAAGTCATCTACCATCTTTTTCCGATGTAAATTCTTTGCGATATTTATCTAAAATTTAAAAACTCTTCAGTATATCCAATCTTTTGTTTTGAAAAATAAATTAGTAGTTGGTGTTTTTATTTAAACAAAACCAAATAAATCAAATATTAGAATCCTAATCTAATTGGCTATAGTAGAAACTTACAACACAAAATTTCAACACAAACTTCCAATTCGAACGTGAATTATTCATACATTTATAGAATTCAACTAATTTAACTATTTTATGTAATTGATTCTCAGAATAAATAAACAAATTCTAATCCCTAAATCGGCACCACTTAAACTGAATACAACATAAATCTTGATTCTTAAAACCTACATATGGCTCCATAATAAAACTTTTAAACATTAAACTGCTTTTAACATGTAAATATTAAATTTAACTAATGTAAATATTAAATTTAACTAATTTTATTATTCAAGTCTATATAATAAAAAGAATTTGAGAAAATATGGGGGTGACAAGTGTCACCCTCTGTCTAAGCTAGTTCCGCCCCTGACCACCATCTTAACTTGTTTACTCTCTGGGACACCCATAACTTCGCAGAACATATCCACATCAATCTGCTAGTCCAGGAACT
Source organism: Rhodiola kirilowii (assembly GCA_033675215.1). Classification (NCBI taxonomy): domain Eukaryota; kingdom Viridiplantae; phylum Streptophyta; class Magnoliopsida; order Saxifragales; family Crassulaceae; genus Rhodiola; species Rhodiola kirilowii. The sequence continues at coordinate 41,618,377 of CM066199.1, forward strand.
CCTCCACGCCTATGGTTCCATGAAACAACGAGATGTCAGCCTTTAGCGTCACTCTCCTTCTTCCTCCTCCAGATCCTCCTAAATCGAGCTTGAGTCCTATGCGACCGCTACATGGATACGCCCACCACGAGGAACTCTAACTGGTGCTTCCCTTTGCGTTCTCCACCTCTCCTCGTCCTGGTTGACTCTTGTCGTCAACTCAGCCACCTGATTTGTCAAAGCAGTCAGGGTCGCGGTAAAACCCGCAGTAACCATCTCCAGATCTGCCATGGTTATTGGACGATCAGCCATATTGATCAAGTTTGAAGAGAGACAAGGAAAGATCTGCTTCTGATACTTACTAACGCAGCGAGACTATCTGATAAAATGAGCTCACTAGCAATGAACTCGAAATAGCCTAGTAATCCACCAAGAAAATAAGAAATTAGGGTTTTATTGAAACGAAAAGATGTCTTTCACAAACAAAAAAGAAGGTTTAAATAGAAACAAAAAAAACAAAATAGAAAATAAAATCTTAAAACAATAAATTGCTGATTTGGCCGGCTAAACGACCCCGAACGACGCAAAAAGCCCATACGCCAAATCTGCACAAAACCTGTAGAACCCTTGCCACGGTCGATTTGATCCTCGATACGCGCAGCAGCTGCATTGCATCCTTCACAAGCCCAAATATATCATTAGGCCGCCCCAAATGTATTTCTTGTTTTATTGAATTTAAGTGTATTTCTTGTTCTTTATCAAAAAAATATATTTCTTGTTGAGTAAGTCAAATTGTCTATATAAATGTCCTCAAAATCAGGAAATAAAACCCTAATCCTACCCCTCTCTCCCAAAAATTGTTCTCAATGGTATTCGTGATAGGGGTGGGCTCGGGTCGGTTCGGGCCCAAATTTTGTGAAAACCGGCCCGTAACCCGAAAATTCGGTTCGGGTCGGGTTCGGTCTTTTTGAAATTGAAAACCGATCAAAGCCCGATTTTCGGGTTTTGGTTCGGTTCGGTCTTTTTCGGTCTTTTTCGGTCTTTTTTCGATCATTTTTCGGTCTTTTTTGGGGTCCTTTTTCGGTCTTTTCACGATTTTTCGGTCTTTTTTCGGGTTTTCGGTCTTTTTCTGTAAATTGACAGAAAAAACATATATTCGGTTCGGTTCGGGCTTTCGGTCCGAGGAAAAATCAAAACCGAAACCGAACCGAATGTTGAGAATCGGTTCGGGTTTTTTTCGGTCCGGTTTTCGGTCCGATAAAAACCGACCCGTTCGGTCTTTTTTCGGTTCGGTTTGGTTTTTTTTCGGTCTTCGGGTCTGGACGCCCACCCCTAATTCGTGATTTGCTTAATAATTTCCGCCTAAGTTTTATTAAACGTTTACCTCATGAGAGCTTTGCCCTAGGAATGTGCGCTGGAATAAGCTTATTGTTTCCGGTGGTTATTTTGAGCGTTAACGATCTCGAAAAAGAGTAGACATAATTTTGTGTTATGATGTTCGGGCTTCGGTTATGTTTAAATTCGGTTTTGAACCCAGGAAAGCAATTTGACATGCACTAAACTCTACCAATTGAGCTAAGGAACTCTTGTAATGTTGATTTTTTTATGGTATATAATGCGTATATTTGTTGAAAAAGTGTGTATTAAGGGTGAAGAAAATTAAGCAAGTAATGGCTTAATTGTACATTAGTGTGACTAATGTGACACCTTATGGATAGAGATAATTAAATAGTTAAATATTGATTTAATTATTTAATTAATATTATTATCATCCCACGGGCTGATTTTAATAAGTGGGTCCATTATTAGTGGCTTAATAACGTGAGTTTTCTTATATAAAGAAAATACAGCGCCTTATTTGAAGGTTTCCAACTTTCCTGGCATGAAGGTTAAGCCGGCATGTTTGTTTGAGTTTTCCTTCGCGTGTGTTACAGTGATAGTTGAAGGCCAGAAAGGTTCGATCGACAAAGTTTGGTGCCAAGTGTTTTCGAGGATCGTTTTTATCTTGGGAAGCATACTGCCCTTGCTTTAAGGACATCGTCCAACGTGACTCGATCCACATTCGGTTTGCGATTATTTTTCAGTCATTCAATGTGTGTTGCATATTGTTCTGTTTAACCGTATCTCAGAATTTTTTATATGTTATTCAGTAACTTCTCATAATATCCGCCTGTTTAATTCAGCAATATTGCCAACAATCTTAAAGCAAGATTTGATGTTTTGATTACTGTTGAAGTTACTGACTTAAACTTGAGATGGTTGTACGACAGAAGGCGAGGTGATTTACAACAATCTGATCATAGCAGTTCAGAAAAGAAGTATGCTAGAAATCAAATCCATGACAACCTGTGAACGATGGATTTCATCTGTAGGAAGTTTTCAAACTTCAGAGAGTCTCTCATGTTATTTCTTTTGATTGCTGACACGTGATTTGATTATACCTTATTTAATCAAAAGTTGAAGTTGAAGTTGAAGTTGAAGTTGAAGTTTTTGCTTTTGTAAAGCATCAAGATTCAGGAACTCGTGGAGACAAAGACATGGCGTGTGGCTGTGCTTGATGTCAGAAATAGTTTGATGAGTCAGGGCGAAGTGAGTAGCCGAGTTGGATTTGGCGCTTCTCCAGTGCTTGTTAGCCTGGATTCGAAGTCCCTACCCTCACTTTCTATAACAAAAAAGAATGGGTACTAACTTAACTTAACAAGCCTTTTCCAATCAAAAAATAAAGAAAAGAAATAGTTTGATGAGTCACAGAGAAAAGCAATGGGGTGTTGGATGCAAAACCCTAATTTGGGTTATTGGTTCAACGAACTGAACCAGTCGATTTTGAATTGAACCTATAAGATTGGGCTTAAAAAATTTGAGTCCCTTATATGTTTAATTTGGCCAGCCCATAAACATTACTGACTAAATTTACATGTCTGGTTTGGCAGCAAACGACGAGGTTTCAAATCATGCCACGATTTGAATCTGGTGGCACAAAAAAGAAACCAAGATTTGGTTTTGGTAGAAGAGTTTGAACATTGCTGAGGCGACTGAAATTCAGTGCCCTAACATTTGTTGTGGATGATTTTGACCGGTCAAAGATGAGTCAAATGGCGTTTTCAACTTGGAACTTGTTGTATTTTGGATTTCGATTCAATCAGACTAGAGAATCTGGACATGAAATCCGACGTGATATTTCGGTGGCTCTCAATGTGGGGCAGTACCTGCTGTAATAAGGTATTGTACCGCACCTTAAAGTTGGCTACGACCAGGAACAGACTTGCAAGTTTGGTTTCAGGAATAGACCAGCGAGTCTAATTCCAAGAATATACCTGGGTATAGTGCCAACTATTTGAGTGACACGAATGCCTATCATATTGCTTGATGAATTTGAATTGTATATCCAAATGTCATTTTGAAAGCACAAATTGAAAGCTAAGTAAGACTCTTTTTGGGCGAAGGGACTTGCTGCTAGAGTTGTCACAAATGCACCTATGATTGATCAAATGTTCAGATCAAATGATGCTTCATGGCAGCAGCCGCTGAAAGAAAAGAAACACGACCAGGTTTCTGTTTAGAAAACTGGAATCGGTCCATTTGAGATTGAATCGAATGATCGGGATCAATTTGAATTAGTTCAATTGATTTGAGTTTGGATCAACTTTGACTCCCAGGCCGGGTAGCACCATGTAGTACTACACCGATTAAGGTTGGCGTACCGTCAGCGCAAGGGAGATTTCCAAGCTAGGCGAAGAACGTCATTTGGGCTCAGACTAGTAGTCAATGGATGAGTCAGGTCGCTTCTGTAGCTATGAGAATGGAAGCGTTAATGTCCCACTTTTGCTTGATTTGTAGTTGAAAGGCATAAGTGGATGTGGTTAGACCATTGGAGCTCAACTTGGAAGAGCTTGTGGGTCTGCTTGGTAAACAAGAAGTGAACCCATTGGTTGATAAGTTGAGAAGAAAACCCAATGGTTGCTGGATGAATCAATTTGGTTCATACAGCTTTGGGTTTAAATGCACATTGGATGCTGCTCAGAAATCATATGGCTTATGGCCACAGACGATATCATATCACTGGGGCTGTTCGTCAGAGCCATTCACTCAAGGCCCATAACAAAGATTAGTCAATGGAGAATGGCTGGTCAGGTTTTGGCAATGGAGAGAAACGGATGATTGCGGGGATTTAAATTGCTCAACCTGGCTGCTCCCGTATCTTGCTGATGAAGAGGGCGAGGGAGATCCTCATGCCAGGGAGATTTCAGTTGTGTTTGGTTCAAAATAAATGAACCAAACAAGACTTCACCTAGTAAGGTGTTGTTGGTGTATTCTGATGCCTTTTATCTTGTGAATAGCATCAGTTGCAGATGTGGCCTTAAACCATAAAAGTGTTGGTTATCTCCAATAATAGATTTGTGAGTCTAGTTTCAGAAATATACTTGCGAGTGACATGATTGTCCGCCGTAGTGCTTGACGAAGTTGGATTGTGTATCCAAATGTCAACTTAAAAGCTCAAATGTAAATTTGCGTTGAAACAAATGTAATAATAAATGCTTTCTGACGGAGCCCACCGCACTGTCGTTAAGGTGCGGTGTTCTCTGTGCAAAGATAAATTTATAGTCCGCTACTCGTGATTCTACTATTAGATAGTAGAGTGGTAAGTGATCGGTCGAATTCTTGACCTATTATTCACTTCATTCGATGATGGATTATGTTTGTTTTCCTGACATTTTATTGTCATTTGATCTCTTTTCTAGTGTTTCAGGTTATATATTACATATCTAATACTTGTGGATTGATCTGAAGCAAAGCAAAGCAATCGGTGCAGATTTGGGCAAAAATAGGACAAAATAGGACAGATTGACCTCTCCGACTTGTTTTGCACCTACTGATCGCGTTTGGTGTCCAAATTGTTTGCTTCAAAGCTTGTTGGAAAGCTAATTCAATTCCCTACAACTTTGTAGTTTACACCAAGAGCAGATTCGAAGGTTTAGACCTCGAAAAAGGCAATGGAAGTCAGGTCACGGGCGTTACGGGCGTCACGGGACAACTCAGAGGTCCCGGAAAATGAAGCAACCCATTGACCCCGTGACCAACCCCTTGGTCACGGGCGTCACGGGCTTCACAGGCACAGTCAGCTCAGAATTATCAGAAATTTCCTAATTTAATTTTGGAAGTTTTCTGGGCCTTTTTTGGAAACCGTTCGATTGGGCTATAAAAGGAAAACGACCTGAATGATTTTTGTGGGCTTAGTTGTTGATTCTTTGGAGAAAAACCCTAACTTGGGAGAGAAGACAGAGCTTTCAAGCGTGAGGATCAACGAGTCAATCGTCTACGGTTTATTCGTTTCTTCCTTTCATATTACACTGTTTTTGGTTAATCGCCATGAATAGCGAGTAGTCTTCTCTATTCCGGGATCCTACGGATCCCGTGCTATGTAACCCTAACTCTCATGTGATCAATTAAAGTTTTTGTTTATGCGAATCGATTATTCAATTTCAATGTGTGCTTAATATTATCGTTCTATGCATGTATTTACATCAAAGGGTATGTTTGCATTGGTAGAACGTATTTAGGTTATATGCCGAAAGGTGGATGGGCCCTAGGGATTAACCGGATTGCATGAAATTGATATTAGGTCATGTCTACGTGATTTAATAGGAAAACCATTAATTTAATAAATCGAAATCATTGATAATCCGTGGATGGGCGGCGTTCAACGATGGAGATTAATCTAGACAATGATCCGTGGATGGGCAGCTTGTCTAGTGTTATTTCGGTTATTTTCCATATTCGATAGCATGAATAATTAGCGTAGAATGATTGCATGATTAGTGGGGTTAGCACGGGTGAAGTATGGATTCTGGGATTCCTTCTCTGAATTAACCACAACAATTTATTTTCTGCTATTTGATTTCTGTTATTTTCGTGACACCAGAATTGTTTTACAAACTTCAATCGGAATAGCTAAATAGTTCACTTGTTACCTAGTACTCAAACGCATTGCTCCTAGGATCGACCCTTGGCTTACCAAGGATTATAAATTTTGTTTGACTGCAATTTGACCCCTAAAACTCACACTTTGACAACTATAAAGGGTTAAAAATACGCGTGTCAGTAAGTAGGGGTCGGACCCTAAGAGAATTAGGGGGATAGTTGTTCTTTGAGGGATTGTACAGGAAGGGAGCATGATTTTAGGTTGATTGAGGTTTTAGTGCTAATATCTACGTGACTTTTTGGTTGGTTTTGGTTTTTAGTGCGGAAAAGTAAATGACATAAAAGTAAAGTACTGAAAATAAAATGAGAAGACTTACAGCGATTGTTGCGTGAAGGGCAATTCTTGCGGAAGGTGAGCAGTTGATATTGAGACCGAAAAGTAAAGTGCAGGTAATGTTTTAAGTTAAGGAAAGTATTCGGCTTCAGGGGCCTTGTATCATAATCTATTTATCATTGACCTTTAATGATCCTACTAAGTATTCAAAAGTGTATCAAGGCCATTCCAAGCACTCGATTTGCCACACTGTCTAGTCCATTCCAAGACATAGAGCACTTGTTCTATTTAGACTAATACCCCATTCCAAGGTATATTAGCCTATGTGCATCCATTTGATCAATCATTCCCGATCAACCAAATGGTGTTTTAGAGAGGTCAAACTCCTCAGATAAGCTTTGCCATTCCAAGCATCCACTTATCCGAGTATGTTTACGAACCCCCACGGAAGAGCTTTGCCATTCCAAGCATCCACTCAACCTTGGAAGTTCTAACCTAATATATGGCACATAGAACAAGTTTTGAATACAACGAGGCACTAAGAGTATGGCCTAAAACATTTTATGATACAAGTACACCCCTTCAACCGAATGAAGGGTTTAGCTACAAATATCCATAGAGGTGGATACCATAGCTAAGTACTCGAGGGTTTTTGAAAGACAGTAAGTAAAGGAGAATACTCAAGAACCAACAGGAGTAAACTCAAGAACTACTAGAATACTTAAGAACCAACAGGAGTATTATAGATTTAAAACAAAAGCTTACAAGAGTAGTGCCCAAATCTAGAGAGAAGCTAAAGCTTTGTGATGGATAATGTTTTGAAATGAGGATGATTTACAAAGGAGAAGAGGAGCTCTATTTATAGGCATGGAGGATAGAGGAGAGCCATACACTTGTCAAGGGAGGAGAGGCATATGGATTGAGATCTCAACACTTGGCATGAGGAGGGTGGAGGAGCAAAAGCCGCAGGGGTGAGGTGGCTTGGCCAAGAGCCATCGGCCTAGGTGGCGCAAGGAGAGTGGAGGGTGGCTTTAGCCGCCCATGTGGTGAGGAGGGAAGGAGAAGTGAGATCTTTTCCTTCTCAAAAGCCATCGGTTGGATCCTAACTCCTATTTGCCCTTTAGTTGCCTCTTCGGTTGGACTTGTTTTGAGTGATTCCATGTCAGGTTCATGATATTTCTTCAGTCGGCATCTGGTCGTGACCTTGGAATGACTCGTAATATATTTTCAGCTTAAAAACTCCTCCTTAGCCTGTATTCTCTCTAGACTTCAAAATACACTGTAGATAAATATCGGAACTAACAAGCAAAAGTTAAATAGACAAAGAGTCTAATTTGGTGGGTTTAACCGTATTTATGATTCATACAATTATGGTCCATCAGATTACCCCACACTTTTAGTTGTTCGTCCCGAACAATGCTATTAAAGGGCGGCACACACTATCTAAGTAAACTTTTAAAATATGAAAGTGAGACTGTGGGACTAGATTTATCCTAATTCATGCATTACTTACTTATTACCAAATTAAACTGTGTAAATACTTAGAAGAAACTTGATACTTGTACCTTCGCGCCGAGATGCAAATTAATTTGGATGTTTCGGGAGATGGCCCTTTTTAGGTTCCTGGACTGCATTCTCGGGATCGACTCGCACTATATGGTTTCCTTGTAGCTTTCTCTAGCACGTGATTCGGTTTGGGTTTCACTGAGTTGAGCCTTTTTTATTTCTTTTTGGCGAGGGACAGCTTCTCCTTTTTTAGTGAATCGGCCTTTGGCCTTTGATTTGACTCTTTGAGTACTTCACTTTTGTTCGGTTAAAACCTTCACAACTTTGGCCTTTGGCCTTTGATTAGCTTCTTTGAGCTTTTGCCTTTTTGTGGCTTGCTAGTCCATTTTCTCAAGCCTTTTTGGGAGGTCCAATCATCGCCCGCGAGCATATGGAAATACCTCCCCGCTCTCTCTCATCCTCGCCGTTTCGCACGGGTCAAAATGAGGGTCGCTCATTTGTTTTCCCGGCTACTCTGACTAGAGATAGGACGGTTTGATTCCCGTCCCGCCTTTTTTCTGCATAAACGCTGCATGGCGGAGATGACTCTGATTCAACTAAAACCCGAAGTGCAGCCTCCACTGACTTCGAAAACCATATAGTTAGATTTGATCCTTCGATTGCTTGCCAAGCCTCTCTAGGGCATTTTCTATCAACTCCACATCCCCTGTTTATCTCAGAACAAAGGGACAAATGAGAAGTTACATTCTAAGTTTTTAAACAATTGAATTTTCACAAGGTAAATGCATGAATTTAGATTTATCTTTTTCACATTCTCAAGTTCATATTTTCAAAAAGATAATATTAAGGGAAAAGGAAAGAGAAAAACATATGTGCAACGGCAGTTCTCACCCCACACTTTTGAACGAAGGCTTGCCTTTCAGCAAGACTTAGTTCAAAAGTCATGCAAATATATACAAGAGAAGGAAATGACATTAAGGAAAAGAGAAGAACTGAACTCCCTTTTACTGTGTCGTGTCGTGGAACGACATGCCTCGGAGCTGGATAATCGAGGGAGTTCGGCTGGGGCCTTGAACTCTCAGCGCAGGCCCGGTAAATTCTCGGAAGCTGCCTGGCTGATCTGATCTTGCTCCAAAAACCGATTCCTACATGTTAGACATTCCTTCTAGACAAAAAGTGGGTGAGAGTGACTTATGGTAAAAACTAAATGACAGAAAAGAAAATTACTGAAAGTAAGATAGGTGTCGGGTTACCTCCCGACCAGTGCCTTTATTTAACGTCGTTGGCTCGACGCATGAGGATCACTGGTTTGGATCCCATGGGTGGCTCAGGTCGTATTTTTGTGTTATCAAGTTGATCTCGCTATGGTAATGTTTGACTCGCTTCCCATTTACCGTGAATCTTCTTCCATCGTCCGGGCTTTCCAACTCAACTGCCCCATGGTTGAATACCTTAGTTATTGTGAAAGGGCAGGTCCATCTAGATTTAAGCTTCCCGGGCATCAATTTCAGTCGCGAGGAGAAGACCAGCACTTGTTGTCCCTCCTCAAATGAGCGTCGGAGGATGAATTTGTCATGATACAATTTGGTCCGCGCTTTGTAGTCTGTTTGCCCTTCATAGGCCTCAAGCCGCAATTCCTCAAGCTCACACAGATTAAGCTTCCTATCTAGTCCTGCTGATTTTAAATCTGGATTGCAATGATTGAGTGCCCAATAGGCTTTATGTTCTAATTCCACCGGAAGGTGGCATGTCTTCCCATAAACAAGCCGAAAAGGGGAGGTTCCTATTGGTGTTTTGTATGCCGTCCGATAAGCCCAAAGAGCTTCATCTAGCCTCTGACTCCAATCTTTCCTGCCCGGCTTTACCATTTTTTCTAAAATTCCTTTGATTTCGCGGTTGGAGATCTCCGCTTGACCATTGGATTGGGGGGTGATATGCCGTGGACATCCGGTGGTGGACATGGTAGCGTTTTATGGTAGCAGCCATCATGCGGTTGCAGAAATGAGTTCTTTGGTCGCTTATTATGGCCTTGGGTACCCCGTACCTACAAAACAGGTTAGTGCGCAAAAATTCTATGACAGTCTTTACATCGTCGCACCTAGTGGCCTTGGCTTCTACCCATTTTGACACATAATCTACAGCAACTAAAATATAAGTAAACCCGCATGAAACTGGGAATGGTCCCATAAAATCAATACCCCAAATGTCGAAAACATCGTTGACTAATATGGGTACTTGAGGCATCTCATTTCTAGGTGACACATTTCCTACTCTTTGACACTTATCGCATTTTTTACACTTTTCATAGGTATCTCTAAATATACTTGGCCATAAAAAGCCGCTATCTAGGATTTTTCTAGCGGTTTTCCTTGGTCCGAAGTGTCCTCCACATGCAAACTCATGGCAGAAGCTAACGACAGAAGCTATTTCATTATCTGGGATGCATCTCCTAAGTATTTGATCTGCTCCTATTTTCCATAAATAGGGATCATCCCATAAGTAATGTCTAGCGTCATGCCTAAGTTTCATGCATTGTGCTTTAGTAAAAGAGGAAGGAAATGTACCTCCTACAAGGTAGTTGACGATTGACGCGTACCATGGCACCTTGGTTGAGACTACATAGAGATGCTCGTCTGGAAATGACTCAGTTATGTGTCCTTCTTCTTCCTTTCGGACAATCCTGCTTAGGTGGTCGGCCACAGTATTCTCGATCCCCTTTTTGTCCCTTATTTCCACATCGAATTCTTGCAGTAGTAATATCCACTGAATGAGTCTTGGCTTGGCCTCCTTTTTCTTCATCAGGTAACAGATGGCAGCATGGTCAGAATAAACTATCACTTTTGCTCCAAGCAAATAGGGTCGGAATTTTTCCAGAGCGAACACCACTGCCAAGAGTTCCTTCTCAGTGGTGGAGTAGTTCCGTTGGGCAGGATCTAGGGTTCGTGAGGCGTAGTAGATCACACCCGCCTTCTTATCAATCTTTTGGTCGAGAACTGCTCCTACAGCAAAGTCGCTTGCGTCGCACATGATCTCAAATGGTTTTTTCCAATCCGGAGTTTGGATGACGGGTGTGCTAGTGAGGGCCTTTTTGAGCTCATTAAAGGCTTCCTTGCATGCATTGGTGAATTCAAAAGGAACTTCTTTTTGGAGAAGAGTGGATAGAGGCAACGCCTTTTTGGAGAAGTCCTTGATGAATCGTCGGTAGAATCCTACATGCCCAAGGAAGGATTGGATGTCTCAGAAAGTGGAGGGGTATGGTAGAGTCATGATCAGGTCTATTTTAGATTTATCCACGTCTATGCCTTCTTGTGAGACGACGTGCCCTAAGACTACTCCATGAGTTACCATGAAGTGGCATTTCTCATAATTGAGCACGAGGTTCATTGAGACACATCGTGCCAGAACCATGCTCAAGTTATCTAGGCAAGCGTCGAATGTATTGCCATAGATGGTGAAGTCGTCCATGAAGACTTCAATGAGTTCCCCGATCATGTCTGAAAAGATGCTGGTTACTACCCTTTGAAAAGTTCCCGGGGCATTCCATAGGCCAAACGACATTCTTCTGAAGGCGAATGTACTGAATGGGCAGGTGAATGTAGTCTTCTCTTGGTCCTCAGGTGCTATGGGGATCTGGTTGTATCCTGAGAACCCGTCCAAGAAGCAGAAATATGGCTTGCCTGCCAGTCGGTCTAGCATTTGATCAATGAATGGTAGGGGAAAATGGTCTTTTCTTGTGACGGAGTTTAATTTCTTGTAGTCGATGCACATTCTCCAGCCGTTCTTGATCCTTGTTGTTACCATTTTTCCTTCGGCATCTTCCTCGACTGTGATCCCACTTTTCTTTGGGACCACGTGGACAGGACTCACTCATTGACTATCTGATATGGGATAGATAACGTCCGCATCTAGTAGCTTTTGTATTTCCTTTTGGACGATCTCCGTCATGATTGGGTTGAGTCGTCGTTGAGGCTCTCTTGATGGCTTTGCTCCATCCTCAAGTAGAATACGGTGCATGCATACAGCCGGGCTGACTCCCCTCAAGTCGGCCAGAGTCCATCCAATAGCCAACTTGCGTTGTTTCAGTACTTTTATCAAATTTTGTTCCTGGCCTGCTTCCAAGCCACTCTTGATGATTACTGGGAGTGTATCATTATCCCCTAGGAAGGCGTACTTCAGATGTCCAGGCAGGGGCTTCAATTCTAGTTTGGGGGCTTGCATCACCGAGGGCAGAAAAGTATTTGATTTTAATAATTTTACCTCGTTGACTTCATATTCTGGTGTAAGGGGCTCCGAGATTGTTAAGTGGGCCACCGTTTCATGCAAGTCTTCGATTAAGTCGTATGAGCCTTCGGCTCCGTTGAGTATGGCTTCTAAGGGATCTGCTCTTGGTTCTGGTTGAATTTCTTGGACCAGGTCGTCCAATGCATCGAGAGCGTATACTTCCTCGAATTCCATAGGGTGCTTCATTGCTAGGAATATGTCAAAGCTGAAGACTTCTCCTTCTACTTCCATTGAGAGCATTCCACTTCCACAGTCTATCTTCATTTTTGATGTTTTGAGAAATGGACGGCCGAGAAGGATGGGTGCATGATCTGTAGGTCCGCCATTCTCCATCTTTAAGATGTAGAAGTCTGCTGGAAACACTAATTTGCCTACTTGAACCAGGACGTCTTCTATTTTGCCCTCGGGCTATTTGCATGACCGATCTGCTAGTTGAATAGTGAGATCGGTGGGTTTGAGTGGCCCAATCTTAAGACATGAGTAGATAGAGAAGGGAAGAACATTGATTGATGCTCCAAGGTCTAGCATGCAGTTCTCGATCCTGATGTTGCCAATTGTGCATGGAATGGTGTAAGTTCCTAGATCTCCACATTTGGGGGGCACTTTTCGTTGTATGACGGCCGACACGTTTCTACTCATCAGCTCTTGATCGTATCTAGTACTCCTCCTCCGGTTGGTGCAAAGTTCTTTTAAAAACTTGGCATGCCGAGGAATTTGCTTGATGGCTTCCAAAAGGGGGATGTTGATTTCCACTTTGCTGAACAACTCAAACACGTCCTCATCCATGACATGTTGTTTTTGCACGTGAGCAGGTACTGGAAATGGAAGTGTTGCGCTAATTTTAGGGGTTTCGGTTCTGGGCACCGGGCCAGGCCTGTGTTCCTTGGACGTATTCTCTTCTTCTTCGGTTACGTCCCGCTCTTCCTCAAATATGTCGTCGTCTTTATCGGCCGCATTATCCTCTAGAGTTTCGAGAGATTCGGGCCTCATTTGCTCTTCTCCGGGCAACCTTGGGTCTTTGTCCTCCTCTTGCTCCAAAGGTTTGCCGACAAGCGTTTTTCCACTCCTAAGAGTCAAGGCATTCACATCTTCCTGCATGATTTGAATGGTTTGTGAAAGGAGTCTGCCGGACTCATTAGCGAGTGCGGACACTGAGGCAGCGAGTTGGGAGATGTGCTTCTTCAAGTCCGATAATTCTCCCTTTGTTTCGGCTTGGTTTTGATGCATAGTAGTGTTCAACTGCTGCACAGTACCTGACAATTGCGTTATCATGTCCTCAAGTGATTTGTTTGGTCCTTGATGATTGCTCGAGCTTGCTTGGTACTGGCCTGCTGGTGGGGCGTCCTGGTTGTACTGTTGGTGGAGCGGTTGATAGAATGACTAGGCTAGTTGAGGGACAGCTGGTTGTGTTTCTTCTTGATAATAGCTGTTGTTACGTGACAGCACTGCCTTGTCGCGAGGCAATGTGTACAAATAAATTTATAAGTCCGCTACTCGCGACTTCACTACTGGGTAGCAAGTGGTAAGTAGGGGTCGAACCCAAAGGAATCAGGGGGATAAGTTATTCTTTGAGGGAATCGTACAGCGAGGGAGCGTGTTTTAGGTTGATTGAGATTTTAGTGCGGAAAAGTAAGTGTTTTTTTGGTTGTTTTTGGTTTTTAGTGCGGAAAAGTAAATGACAGAAAAGTAAATACTGAAAATAAAAGAGAAGACTTACAGCGGTTGTTGCGTGATTGGCAAGTCCTCCGGAAGGTGAGCAGTTGATAGAGCAGATTATACTAAGAAAGTAAATGCAGGTGGTGTTTAAATCTAAGGAAAGCATTCGGTTTCGGGGGCCTTGTATCATAGCCTGTTTATCATTGACCCTTAGTGACCAACTAAGTATTCAAACGTGTATCAAGTCCATTTCAAGCGCTCGATTTGCACACACTGTCTAGCCAATTTCAAGGTCGCAGAGCACTTGTTCTATTTAGACTAGCACCCCATTTCAAGGTATACTAGCCTATGTGCATCCATTTGATCAATCATTTCCGATCAAACCAAATGGTGTTTAAAGGAGGTCGAACTCCTCAGATAAGCTTTGCCATTTCAAGCATCCACTTACCCGAGTATGTTCACGAACCCCACGGAAGAGCTTTGCCATTTCATGCATCCACGCAACCTTGGAAGTTCTGACCTAATATATGGCACATAGAACAAGTTTTGAATACAAAGAGGCACTAAGAGTATAGCCTAAAACATTTTATGATACAAGTACACCCCTTCAACCGAATGAAGGGTTTAGCTACGAATATCCATAGAGATGGATACCATAGCTAAGTACTTACGGTTTTTGAAAGACAGTAAGTAAGGGAAAGGGGTGAGTACTTCAAGAACCGACAAGAGTACTCAAGAATAGTGAAAAGTAAAGCTTGAGTACTCAAGAACCGACAAGAGTACTCAAGAACGATCTACAATACTCAAGAACCAACAGGAGTATTATAGATATAGAACAAAAGCTTACAAAAGTACCAAAACTTTTAGAGAGATAAGTGAATTTGTATTGTGAATGGGATTGTGGGATACAAAGGAGATGGGGGGTATTTATAGCAAAAGAGGAGGAGAAGGTGTGGCTTTAAGCCACAACACTTGGCAAGCTCTCCATGGAGGAGCCAAAGCCGCCGGTTGGAGGTGGAGAAAGGAGGAGAGCCTCCTCCATGGGTCACCTTCTCCCCAAAGCCGCCGGTCACTAGGAGATAGGAGGGAGTTTTTGTGAGTTTTGTGAAGTTTTCACAAAACTATCAGTGCATTTCAGCTCCGGACTGACTTTGGTTGCTCTTTGGTTGGATTTGTTTTGAGTGATTCCATGTCAGGATCTTGAGATTTCTTCAGTCGGCATCTGATCGTGACCTTGGAATGACTCGTAATATCTTTTCAGCTTAAAAACTCCTCCTTAGCGTGTATTCTCTCTCTAGGCTCCAAAATACCCTGTAGATAAATATCGGAACTAACAAGCAAAAGTTAAATAGACAAATAGTCTAATTTGGTGGGTTTAACTGTGTTTATGATTCGTATAATTATGGTCCATCATTACGCCAGCTCGGGTTGGTTGCTTGACCATACTGTCTGTTTTGTCCGGCTCTGTCATTACTGTTGTTGTTGTATCCTTGGTATCCTCCTAATGCATTTATTTCTGCCGGGTCCTCAACTAGTACTGTCGGACATGCGTTAGTTTCGTGGTCTATAGAGCCACAGAACTCGCAATGTCTTACTTGAACTGTCTGCTTTCGTAAGATCTGAATCATCATTTCCTTTAATTGTTTCATCTCTTCTGGCATAGAGCTCATCGGTGTTTCAGCTTGTGCCACATTCCTTGTTCGGGAAAATTCTTCCTGCCGAATTGTCTCTTCTCTAAATCGGGCATTTTCAGCAACGTTGGTGATGAGATCCCTTATGCCACTTAATGACAGATTCATCATGGATCCTCCAGCTGAGGCATCCAGGAGCATTTTGTCTAAGGGTCTTAATACATCAATGAGGTACTCGATGATGAGTTTCTCGGATAGTCCCAGGGTACAGCAGCTTCTCTCCAGGCGGCTGAACTTTTCCAGGTAATCGTACATGCGGTTTCATTGGGCCCTTGCTTGATGTCTTGCAGTTGCCTCCTTACTTGCATTGCCCATCCTGCCGGGTAATATTTGTCCAAGAATTTCTTTTGCATCTGAGCCCATATTCTGATGCTACCGGAAGGCAATGAAAGGAACCAATCGTTTGCCACGTCAATGAGGGAAAAGTAGAACGCCTTTAACTTGAAGTCATCTACGTTCACGCCATTCGGTTTTAAGTTTTGGCAAATACCATGTAAGCGCTGGAGGTGAGTCATTGCTGATTCTCCACGTGTTCCTGAGAATTTTGGCAAGTTGTGGGCCACTGAAGTGTTGATGACGATGTTTTCCAGTTCATGGCCTTCGTGAATGCACCACGGCTGGTTTCTGAAATATGGTGCCGAGAGTTCTCCCATAGTAGGTGCACGGTTGTTGGCATCCCCATAGTAGTTATCGTAGACAGGTTCTTGTCTTGGCATTTGTCGAGGTTGAGGGGGTGGTGGATATCTAGGGGGTTGTTGTACTGGACCAGCTTCATTTCGGTCCTCGGGTGGTCCTTGGTTTCTTCGGATAGCTTCCCTATCACGAGCTCTTCTGTCTCGGATGATTTGTTCCGGATCGTCCACAAATGGAAGTGGCACCTCATCATTTCGATCGTACAGGTTTATCTCTTCGTCATCCTGGTAGTTATGGTGGCTTCCTTCGCGAGACATGGTTGTTTTGAAGCGAGTATCGATTCAAAGAACTTATCCGATTAAGTAACGAATTCCCCGGCAACGGCGCCAATTTTGACGGAGCCCACCGCACTGTCGTTAAGGTGCGGTGTTCTCAGTGCAAAGATAAATTTATAGTCTGCTACTCGTGATTCTACTATTAGATAGTAGAGTGGTAAGTATGGGTCGAACCCAAGGGAATTAGGGGGATAGTTGTTCTTTGAGGGATTGTACAGGAAGGGAGCGTGATTTTAGGTTGATTGAGGTTTTAGTGCTAATATCTACGTGACTTTTTGGTTGGTTTTGGTTTTTAGTGCGGAAAAGTAAATGACATAAAAGTAAAGTACTGAAAATAAAATGAGAAGACTTACAGCGATTGTTGCGTGAAGGGCAATTCTTGCGGAAGGTGAGCAGTTGATATTGCAGTTGATATTGAGACCGAAAAGTAAAGTGCAGGTAATGTTTTAAGTTAAGGAAAGTATTCGGCTTCAGGGGCCTTGTATCATAATCTGTTTATCATTGACCTTTAATGATCCTACTAAATATTCAAAAGTGTATCAAGGCCATTCCAAGCACTCGATTTGCCACACTGTCTAGTCCATTCCAAGACATAGAGCACTTGTTCTATTTAGACTAATACCCCATTCCAAGGTATATTAGCCTATGTGCATCCATTTGATCAATCATTCCCGATCAACCAACTGGTGTTTTAGAGAGGTCAAACTCCTCAGATAAGCTTTGCCATTCCAAGCATCCACTTATCCGAGTATGTTTACGAACCCCCACGGAAGAGCTTTGCCATTCCAAGCATCCACTCAACCTTGGAAGTTCTAACCTAATATATGGCACATAGAACAAGTTTTGAATACAACGAGGCACTAAGAGTATGGCCTAAAACATTTTATGATACAAGTACACCCCTTCAACCGAATGAAGGGTTTAGCTACGAATATCCATAGAGGTGGATACCATAGCTAAGTACTCGAGGGTTTTTGAAAGACAGTAAGTAAAGGAGAATACTCAAGAACCAACAGGAGTAAACTCAAGAACTACATGAATACTCAAGAACCAACAGGAGTATTATAGATTTAAAACAAAAGCTTACAAGAGTAGTGCCCAAATCTAGAGAGAAGCTAGAGCTTTGTGATGGATGATGTTTTGAAATGAGGATGATTTACAAAGGAGAAGAGGAGCTCTATTTATAGGCATGGAGGATGGAGGAGAGCCATACACTTGTCAAGGGAGGAGAGGCATATGGATTGAGATCTCAACACTTGGCATGAGGAGGGTGGAGGAGCAAAAGCCACCAGGGTGAGGTGGCCTGGCCAAGAGCCGCCGACCTAGGTGGCGCAAGGAGAGTGGAGGGTGGCTTTAGCCGCCCATGTGGTGAGGAGGGAAGGAGAAGTGAGATCTTTTCCTTCTCAAAAGCCATTGGTTGGATCCTAACTCCTAGTTGCCCTTTAGTTGCCTCTTCGGTTGGACTTGTTTTGAGTGATTCCATGTCAGGTTCATGATATTTCTTCAGTCGGCATCTGGTCATGACCTTGGAATGACTCATAATATATTTTCAGCTTAAAAACTCCTCCTTAGCCTGTATTCTCTCTAGACTTCAAAATACCCTGTAGATAAATATCGGAACTAACAAGCAAAAGTTAAATAGACAAAGAGTCTAATTTGGTGGGTTTAACTGTGTTTATGATTCATACAATTATGGTCCATCACTTTCATAGTATTGAAAGCGATGTGAAATCCCTAGTCAATCCATAGTGAGTTATGGGATTTAAGATATGGTGGTAACAAGTATTTTGTGACTTTCATTGATGATAGTACAAAATATTGTTATGAATATTTGCTTAATAGCAAAGCTGTGACAGTTGAGGAAAAACATGTCATGTGAAGTTGAATATCAACTTCAGAGGTTGAGTGGCAACTTAATCAGCTGAGAAAATTGTCATGTAAGTGAACATGATCACTTCATCCTACTCTCTTCAATCGAATAGTGTTTCGAAACTGAAAAGTTGTACTTTGAAAGAGATGATTAATGTAATGATGGTAAAACTAATGAAAAGTCATTTAAAGAAACGACGTCTTCCTATAAATACTTACAAGTGTGGGGTGCCTAGCTATGGTAATGACTCTGGTCCTAAGAGTATGAGGGTAGGACCAAAAACCATTGATTAAGATTTCATTGGTTATGCGCAAAAGAGTAATGCGTATAGATTCGTTGTGTATGAATCTAAGAATTCAAATATACACACGAATACTATAATGGAACTAATTAAGAACGCGTCGTTCTTCGAAAGTGTATTTCCTTATTAGGTTAAGGAAAAGATTTACACTGAACAACTTGAGGGTTAAGTTATTGTTGCTGGGCAAGAGAATAAAGTTTTTGAATCTCTCAGCAGCCTGAAGTAAGCGCCAAAGCAGTGACGGTTGAAATTAGACAACGTAATGATGTCTAATGGCTTTAAGATCAACAAGTGTGACAAATGTGTATACATTAAGAACATTGAACACGGATACGTGACTTTGTGTCTTAATGTTGATGACATTTTCATTGCGGGAAGCAATGAGAATGCACTAAGTCCAACAAGGCATTATTGAACTGGAAGTTTGATATGAAGGCTTTGAGACTTGCCGAAGTAATTTTAAGAATTAAAATTACACGAAGATTAGAGGGACTTGTATTAAGTCAGTCACACTACGTTGACAAACTCTTAGACAAATTTGAAGAAGACAACCCAGGACTGTCTACAATGACGTGAATCAACACATGTCTAAGAATAAAAGTGAATGCATCACCTAAGTGGAATATGCTAGAGTGATAAGCAGTCGAATGTACTTGATGAATTGTACTAGACAAGACATTGCTTACATTGTGAGTGGACTGGCGAAATACACGAGTAATCCAGGAAGTGCACACTGGAAGGCTGTCGTGAGAGTACTGAAGTACCTACGATTTACTCGTAATTATAGTCTACACTAGACCAGATATTTGGAGGTTATTGAGGATTTCAATGACTTTAGGCCACGAGTGGTTGTGGGTTCATTGTGGAGAGGCAAATGTGTCTGGGAAATCCTTTAAACAGACTGTTTTAGTCAAGGTCAATTATACGCTGAGTTCTTTACATTAGATAAATGTGAGAAGATGCTAAGTGGTCAAGGACTTTAGAGGAGGATATTCCTGAATGGACACAACTTGTGCCAACAATGTGTTTACATTGTGAGAATCAATCATTGATTTCTTGGAACATAATGTTATGTATAATGGTTAGTGACAGCGCGTCGTTGAACGCTGCAAAATTTACATTTATAGTTCCACTACTTTAGTGGCTCACTATTGGATTAGTAGAGCGATAAGTAGGGGTCGAACCCAAGAGAGTCAGTGTGGAATGGTTGTTCTTAAAAAGAAAGAAAAATAAAGGAAAGACGGATTGGGTTTTTTGTTGTTTTTATGACAGAAAGTAAATGACAGAAAGTAAATAACTGAAAAGTAAATGACTGAAATGTAAAGTGCTGAAAGTAAGTACTGAAAAGTAAATTGCGGGAACAGTTGAGTTCAATATCAACCAAACAACATACTTTTGGTTTGTCGCACGCTGTATTTCAAGCGCAATACGTGCCAAAGTTATGTTGGATTGATGTTGAAAACGTCTGTAGTGAAAGTAAAGTGCGGAAAGTAAATTGCGTAAAGTAAATACTGAAAGTAAAGTGCTGGAACAGTCGAGTTCAATATCAACCGCAACACACTTTTGGTTTGTCGCACGTTGTATTTCAAGCGCAATACGTGCCAAATGTTATGTTGGATTGATGTTGAAAACGTCTGTAATGAAAGTAAAGTGCGGAAAGTAAATTGCGTAAAGTAAGTACTAAAAGTAAAGGGCGTAAAATAAAGTGCAGAAAAGTAAAGTGCTGAAATGTGAATGATAGAAAAGTAAAGTACTGAAAGTAAATGACAGGTAAGTAAGGACGAAAGATATTCAGTCTAGGGTCTCTACTTGTGAGATAACCATCATAGACGTCAAAGATCTTACTTTGTGTTCATAAGTGTGGAGTTATTCCTTTTCAAGACTTAACCCCTAAAGTAAGGCTTT
Organism: Rhodiola kirilowii; assembly: GCA_033675215.1. NCBI lineage: Eukaryota > Viridiplantae > Streptophyta > Magnoliopsida > Saxifragales > Crassulaceae > Rhodiola > Rhodiola kirilowii. The sequence continues at coordinate 41,638,787 of CM066199.1, forward strand.
TTCAAGCGCTTACACCACAATCTACTCCAAAATCAAGACATAGACTTCTAGCTCTAAGTGCAACCACTTGATCTTCAGTTACGATCAACCAAGCGACTTAAGGAAGATTAAACTACTCGGCTAAGCTTTGCTCTTTCGAGCATCCACTTAGCCTAGTTGTCTAATCAAGATTGAACTACTCTGCTAAGTTTTCCTCTTTCGAGCATCCACTTAGCCTTTTCGTTCAACCGAATAATGGCACCGAACTAGTTGACACAAAATAGCATTAAGTTCTAGTCTCAAGATGCATACACAAGTATGAACACCCCTTGACCGAATATGCTTAGCTACTTGTATCCATGGCAAGGAATACAAGCACCATACTTACAAAAGAAAACAAGAAAATAGGAACAAGGAAAGTAAAAAGAGGACTTCGGTTTTGACAAGAAAGTAAAGGAGAGGAGCTCCAAATCAAGACAAGGGAAAGTAAAGGAGAGGAGCTCCAAATCAAGAACAAGGAAAGTAAGTGCTTAGAAGCTCAAGAACAAGTGAAGAACAAAGAACAAAAGTGTGTTTGTATTGAAAATGAAGTGGAGAAGAGAGATAAGCTCTCAACTCCCTAAGTTTGTGGCACTTGTACATCTAAGGCTAAGCCTCTATTTATAGAAGAGGAAACTTGGGGACTAATTTTTGCATTGGAAAATATCCCACAAGCAAGTCACTCTCATTGGCTTAGCCAAAAGCAAACCACATGGGTTGGAAGAGGATAAGAACCACCACTTGGGATATTTCAAGCCAAAGCCACCACTTGCTCTTATCTCTTCTATGAGCCACGAATTGGTCGTGGTTGAAGCCAAAGGGCAACCACTTGACTTGGTTGAGGCTTGGGACAAGTCACTTGGACTTGGTTGAGGCTTAATTTCTTCCCAAAGGTCAACCGAAGTGAATAGTAAGGCCAATCGGGAAATAAGTAGTTTGGATTTAGTTGGACTTCGCCAGAATGTGGCCGGAGCAAGAAATGACCGGAGCATGGTGGTGAGGATATGAGCTTGATCGGAGCATCACCGGAGGTTGGCCGGAGCTTTGGTCGGAGCTTCTTGGATTTTGGAGAGTGTATTCTGAACGACAAAGTCATTTTAAGATGATCTCAAGAAGGAAGTTTGGCCAGATTCTGCTCGGAACATGGTCGAAAACCCAAATCGGCTGAAATTGCCCTAGTTTGGTCTTGATCGGGCTTGAGCTGGTTCCACTCGGGTGTTTTGTCTGGGCAGTGAGATTGTCCAAGTTATTGGGCATTTAAAACACTTTGGTCGAGCCAGATTTGCCAGATTCCATGGTTTGGTCGAGCGACTTGGTTTCAATGCCTATGCGCACGGGGCTTTTGCTTTAGAATTGGGCCAACTGCCAATCTGCTCGGGCGTTCTCCTTGGTCTTCCGACATTGTCCACCTTATTTGCCATTTTGATCACTTTGCTCGAGGTGGATTCGTCAGATCAGCTCGTTTGCCTGGGCAACTTGATTTTGGACCTGGGCGGCTCGGCTGGTGCGCGGGGCGTGGCCTGGGCGATGCCTGGGCGGGGCCTCGGCACTTCCGGACGCGGGCCTCGGACAGGGTCTCGGGTGGGGACCTGGTTCTCTCGGTCCCTGGCCTGCGGTACCCGGTACTTCCTCTCGGTCCCTGGCCTGCGGTACCCGGGTCCCTGGCTGGGGTCCCTCGGGCCTTGGTCGATTTTCCTCGGGCCCTAGTTGCGACTTCTCGGCCAGAAATGCTTGGTGTGCTTTTTGGGCTCAAATCTCCCTTTTTAGGCGTGTTTCCTCTTTAGACTCCAAAATAGCCTATAACACAAAATGGCATTAACAAGCACTTGTTCGTATGACCAAATGTCTTATTTGGTGGGTTTAGTAGTACTTGATGAATCATATAAATATGCCCCATCAGTTAGTCTCGACATATACATCGACGACATAATACCATTAAACAACTTCTCTGCACCTGAGTCATATTGACTATATGAGGTCCAAAGAGAATAATGCGGATCCGCTAACCAAAGGGTTAAGTAAGGACCTAATAGAGAAGTTGTCCAGAGGAATGGGATTGAAGCCTTTTGATTGGTAATATCAAAACACAGGCTTAAGCCCTTTTGGAAATAAAGTCGAGACAACAGAAAACCCTACCATGATGATTGGAGATCCCAAAAACTTGGTTCAAAGGGACCACCTAACTGCTAAGACTATGAGGTCACTGTGGGGGTAACACTTCAGTCCTATTCCGTGATAAAACAGTGACTCCCGCAGGAGGCTAAGCTCGGAGCTTTTAATGATTCTAGTAATTTGAGTAGTGAGATTCAAATGGGTAACGCGTGATTACTTTAAGAAAGAATCACCTATGTGAGAGAGAAGTGAGGTCGCTTCAAAGGAGAATTCAAAGGGCGTAATTCTTTAGAAACTCTTGCAGAATTAGGAAAGGGGTGTCATGACCAAAATGAGCCCACCAATGAGAACTAAATAATGGTCAGAAAGATATATGTGGGGGACATGGCTTTCGTTTACATTATAAGACGAACAGTTCAAAGACAATCACGTCTACTGAATAGTCAGTAAAGAGAACATGTTTTCCTAAGGGAAGGTTCAAGGGCGATGACCTACCTATCCTATGCAGATATCAACCGCAGAAGCTATCACTGCATTGAGTTGAGTTTTGATTTTTATTACTTGATTTTCTTCATGTGGGGGATTGTTGGAAAAGTGTTATGATGTTCGGGCTTCGGTTGTGTTTAAATTCGGTTTTGAACCCAGGAAAGCAATTTGACATGCACTAAACTCTACCAATTGAGCTAAGGAACTCTTGTAATGTTGATTTTTTTTATGGTATATAATGTGTATACTTGTTGGAAAAGTGTGTATTAAGGGTGAAGAAAATTAAGCAAGTAATGACTTAATTGTATATCAGTGTGACTAATGTGACACCTTATGGGTAGAGATAATTAAATAGTTAAATATTGATTTAATTATTTAATTAATATTATTATCATCCCACGATGGGCTAAATTTAATAAGTGGGCTCATTATTGGTGGGCTTAATAACGTGGGTTTTCTTTAATAAAGAAAACACAGTGCGTTATTTGTTTAGGAGAAAAGAGAAAACCCTAAATACGTTTCCAACTTTCCTGGCATGAAGGTTAAGCCGGCATGTTTGTTTGAGTTTTTCTTCGCGTGTGTTACGGTGATAGTTGAAGGCCAGAAAGGTTCGATCGACAAAGCTTGATGCTAAGTGTTGTCGAGGATCGTTTTATCCTGGGAAGTATACTGTCAGCGAGTCCCAAACACAGTAGGGCGGCAATCTTACTTGAAGGACAGCGTCCAACGTGACTCGATCCACATTCGATTTGCGATTATTTTTCAGTCATTCAATGTGTATTGCATATTGTTCTGTTTAACAGTATCTCAAAATTTTGTATATATTATTTAGTAACTTCGCATAATATCCGCCTGTTTAATTCAGCAATATTGCCAACAATACTAACACAACAATGGGTGATATGATCCATTTAGTGCATCATAGAGTCTGGAGTGTGATTTGATTGGTGGTGGTAATTTGCGTTAGGGGAGGTTTAGGGCTGAAATGGTGAATGAAACATTAAGTCATTTGTGAGGAATAAAAAAATTCAAATTCTTTTGTCCGTAACCGGCAAGCTTCTATAATTTTTTAATTATTTCTAAAAAAATTATTAACTAAAGAAGTAAAAGTCCTACAATAACCTTGTTAGAAAATTTTATAATAAAACTTAGATGTTTTTTTTATAAATAAACTTAGATGTTGATAAGATCTGGTGAGAAGATAATTTATTGTGAGAAATAAAAATTAATAGAGATCATTGATCTTTCTTAATCAACAGTCATGATTAAACACAAAATAATATTCGTAATCATATCATCAAACGCTTACGGGGTAATTTAGTCCTAAACAATTCCTCTCAAACCTCCGATCCCGTTAATTGCGAAATCCAGCAAATCGCAAGAGCGTTGTAGACTCCGATTCGTCCATTCGCTGGGAATCCAAAATCCATTGCAGCAACACTAAGCTTGTCCGACGATGATTGCAATGGCGATTGGGATTGGAGATTGTGGGACTGGCCTGCTAAACCGATCTATCTTCAACAACTCAACTCAGAAACCCTAAACACGTCACTCTCAAACTCAATTACGCCCCACTTTCGACCCGTCAAACATCTTCATTTAAATCACACAACCAAACCCTACATCACCCACTCCACTCCTCAGCCCCAAATTCCACACAAATCCACGCAAGTCACCATCTTTTACAGAAACTACACTGATCGCAACGGCCAAAGCATAAATTAAGTCAGAATTCGACGAGGGTTTCCTGTATTTGGCGCAACGGAATGGGTTCAATTGATCGACGGGTGGATCTACGGAAGCTAGGGATCAGGGATCGGGAGATGAAATAGTGGGGGTGGCGAGGATGATGACATCGTGGCTGTTGAAAAGCTGTCGCTGATGGAGAAATTCGAGATCCGATTGTTCGTCGCGATCGACAATCAGAGAAATTGAAGACAATACGGATCAGCGATCGGTGAGGGTTGGGTTGGTCGAGTGGTTAATAGCATACTGCATCATTATTCGTAGCATATTGTATAATCATTAGTAGCATGATGTATCATTATTCGTAGCATATTATATCATGATTCGTAGCATACTGTATCATGATTCGTATCATGATGTTTCATAATTCATAGCATGTTGTATCATGATTCGTAGCATACTGAAGCATGATTTGTAGCATGCTGTATAATTATTCGTAGTATACTGTATCATGATTTGTAGCATGATGTATCATGATTAGTAGCATGCTGTATCATGATTCGTATCATGCTATTTTATAATTCGTAGCATGCTTTATCATAATTCGTAGCATACTGAAGCATGATTCGTAGCATGCTGTATCATGATTCGTAGCATACTGAATTATGATTCGTGACATGCTGTAGCGTGATGTATCATGATTCTTTAATGAATTAATAGATTCTGGTTGTTTATTGATTAATTATAATTTTTGTGCAACATTATAAGTTTGAAATTTTTTCATAGATTGCAAGAGGAAAAAGAACCCATGGTTAAAGATAACAGTCAAAGAAGGACATGCACAGAACCAGCAAGATAATCCGGTCGCCACTCAACAAAAGACGGGATGAAGTGTTGAAACACGCCAATGAATGGTTGAGAAATAATCCAGAACTCCAATCAGAGCACTGTCTGATTACTACAAATTATATAGTTTGACCTACAGATTTAGCTACTTGACTACGTATATGATAATTAGATTCAGACAATGTATTTGGATACCCATCACATTTAAGAATTATATATTACAAATGTTATAATACGTATGTTTATGTGTATCACATAGAGTATTTATTATTCGTAGCAGATAAATCATAAATCGTAACGGATCAGTCATAATTCATAGTCGATCAAACATAATTCGTAGCACAGAAATCATAATTCGTAGCGAGCAACCATAACCGAACTATGACAAATGTTTTGATACGAATTATGAATGTAAATTTCAAATTATAAACTCAGATGCTGAATGTATCAAGTCGAGCAACATAACATCTGAATACAAATATAGGGAATCATCCTACAATGCTGATAAACCCAGCTCAAACAAAGGGTGATAAAAAAAATTGGATCGTGCTATAAAATTCTGGGAATCCTTTTAATTTGCTTTAGGTTTGTTGAACAGGTTGTCGTCATACCTGTGCAAAAACAATTTATAATTTCCTCGCGATGAACTGTGGGTTAGCACAATGGCAAGCAAGGGTCGAACCCAAGGGAGCTAGATAGCTACTACTTTGTTCTGTAATGGAGAAAGACAAGAAACTAATGTGAGAGTAAAGGTTAGTGAACAAAAGCAAGGCACGAAAATAAGAGGGGGTTTTATCAATCAGAGAAGATATTCAGGTTAGGGTTTTATTCAATTGTGACTACGTTTATCCTTGATTTCTAAATGTTTATTCTTGCTTCTTAGGGTTACTCCTGGTCTGGTTATAACCGTTTTAATTCTAGCAAACCTAATACTCCTGGTCTGGTTATATTAGGTTTCGTGCAACTACTTATTCTAACTGGGTCGGTATCAAATAAGCAGTGAATGGATAGTAAGAATCACTAGGTTAAGTTGTACCCTTTCGGATCTCCCCTTAACCTAATAATTCAAACTGATAATTTGCACAAGAACTAAATAGAATGCAATAATAATAAGTAAGATCAGAATCTCAAAACAATAGTCACAATTATTTAACCCTAACCCGAATAATCGGATTAGTTACACATAGCCATGGAATAACAATACAATAAATAAAAGGAAACAAGGATTCTCACTAAAACCGAATGAAGAACAAGCCGGCCGTGCAAGGCTGAGAAGTGGCAAAAGCAAGGAGGAGTAAGGAATGAAGACCGGCTGTGCAAGGAGGAGCTCACGGCGGCTGATGGAGGAGATGGGCGGCGGACCAAGTTAGGTCTAGGGCACACGGCTAAGTGTTGAATGGGATGGATTATGCCTTGCATTGCACCTCCTTATATAGGGATTTGAAAACCCTAAATCTTTGCTTGATGAGCAAGCTACTTGATCTTCTTGAAAACCCTAATATCACATGTAAATTGGGCCGGCTGCTGGATTTAGGGCTTGGACTTTCTTTTTCCGAAGTTACTGTTCACGGCCCGAAATCACTATTCACGCTGGAATTACTATTCACACGGATCACTGTTCACGCCGGAATCACTGTTCATGTCGGAGTTACTGTTCACGAGCAGAAAAACACTGTTCACGACGCTCCTCTGGCCTTGATCTTCAATTGCGATGTTTTGGGCATGAAATGCCGTCTTTTAAGCGCGATTCCTCCTAGAGCTTCCAAATCACCTGAAATGCAAAACAACACTAAAAAGTAACTGTTCGCATAATAAAGTGCTGAAATTGGTGGGATTTGATGACTCGATGAGTCGTATAAATACGGCTCATCAAACCACCCCACACTTAAACTTGTTCGTCCCGAACAAGAACTATGTCATAAGAGGAATGAATAATGTAAACACCACAATGCTTCGGTCATCCTAGACGTGCTACATGGACATGAATCGATTACTCTAGATCTCGCCTGTTATGCATGCTTGCTACTAATATCTTTGTGCGAAAACATGGGTTAAAGATACGTGTTACCTTTGGGTCGAGATGCAAATCAATTCGGATGTATCTGGAGATAGCCCTGTTTAGACCCATGAACCCTCATTCTCGGACTCGAACTCGCTGCTATATGGTTATGTCTCGCTGCTTTTTCTTGCACGTGATAGATTCGGGCTCAAGTACTGGAGTGCTTTTCGGCCAGCTATAGCGTCATCTGATTTGGCATTCTCGATGACGCTTTTCACATGTGGGACGTGTGGACTATCACAATGGTGGTGGAATTTTTCTTTGTGGTGCGGATTGTGACTTGCTCAAACCTACTTGCTCTCACTCATCATCGTCCTTTTGACTCGGGTCAAGCTAAGGGTCGCTTGTCTATTTTCCCGGCTACTTGGACTAGAGTTTGGACGGTGTGAAGTATTCCCGTCCCAACCAACCGCAAAGGTGCCGCAGTGGCGGAGCAGACTCGTACTATGTTGCCTCGAAGTGCTAGCCTCCACAAGCTCCACATAACCATATATCCTGAGTCCGGTCTTTGAATGATCTGTCAAGTCTCTCTAGGGCATTGCTATCAACTCCACATCCCTGTTTATCTCAACTAACAAAGGCTCGCAAAATTTTAAGATCACATGTTAGTCGCACAAATCAATTTTCACCAAAGACATGCATGTAATCGGCTCTATCTATTTCACCTAATCATTATCCAATACTGTAAGTCTAGGAAATAGTGAAGTAATCATGTACAAAAATTTTATGTTCACATAAATGAACATAGTAAATAAATAAAATGCAGTGCAAACCGTGCAGGGCTGCCTCCCTGCGAGCGCCTTTGTTTAACGTCGTTGGCTCGACAGTACCTCCTCTAAGTGTCAGGAGGCTCGTCAACTGCAATCTCATCAGTGGTGGTCTCAACTGGCTCGGCTAGGTCAAACTGGTGAATGGTCAGGTCGGCCTCTCCATGATAGTGCTTCACCCGCTGTCCATTGACCCTGAATCGGTCTCCTCCTGTCTGGGTTTCTAGTTCGACTGCTCCATGATTAAAAACCCGTGTAATGGTGTAAGGGCCGGTCCATCTGGACCTCAACTTCCCGGGCATGAGTCATAACTGTGATGAGAATAAGAGCACCTACTGTCCGACTTCAAACGAGCGCCTGAGTATGAATTTGTCGTGGTAGAGCTTGGTCCGCACCTTGTAGTCTGTCTGGCTCTCATAAGCCTCGAGGGGCAGCTCCTCAAGCTCACACAACTGCAACTGCCTGTCTAACCCGGCTGCCTGTAAGTCTGGATTGCACTTCTTCAGTGCCCAATACGCCTTGTGCTCTAACTCTACTGGCAAGTGGCACGCCTTCCCATAGACCAACCGAAAAGGTGAGGTGCCTATCGGGGTCTTGTAAGCTGTCCTGTACGCCCATAATGCCTCATCTAACCGCTGGCTCCAATCCTTCCTAGTCGGTCCTACCATCTTCTCCAGAATTCCCTTAATTTCGCGGTTGGAGATCTCCGCTTGCCCATTCGTCTGGGGGTGATATGCTGTGGAAGTCCGGTGATGAACATGGTAGCGCTTCAGTGTGGATGCCATGATGCGGTTGCAGAAGTATGTCCCCTGATCACTGATAATAGCCTTAGGTACTCCGTACCTGCAAAAGATGTTAGTGCGCAAAAAGTCTACGACAGTTTTAGCATCAGCACATCTAGTGGCCTTGGCCTCCACCCACTTGGACACATAATCAACTGCAACTAAGATAAACTCAAAACCACATGAAGCAGGAAAAGGACCCATGAAATCTATCCCCCAAATGTCAAACACATCATTCACTAATATGGGGACCTGTGGCATCTCCTGTCTAGCCGAAATGTTACCTACTCTCTGGCATCTATCACATCTCTTACAATGATCGTAGGCATCTCTAAAAACATGTGGCCAAAAGAATCCACTATCTAATATCTTCCTAGCAGTCCTCCTAGGGCCGAAATGGCCTCCACACTCTAACTCATGGCAAAAACTAATAACTGAAGCAATCTCGTCATCAGGGATACACCGTCTAAGAATCTGATCTACGCCTATTTTCCATAAGTACGGATCATCCCACACATAGTATTTAGCCTCATGCTTCAGTTTCAAACACTGTGCCCTAGAATATGAGGGCGGGAACTTACCTCCTACCAGGTAGTTCACTAGGGGAGCGAACCATGGCATCTTACCCGAAATAGCATATAAGTGCTCATCTGGGAACGTCTCGGTAATCTGCCCGGCATCCTCCTCTCTGACAAGACGGCTCAAGTGATCTGCAATTGTGTTCTCTATGCCCTTCTTGTCCCTGATCTCCACGTCAAACTCCTGTAGGAGCAGGATCCACCTAATGAGCCTCGGTTTCGCCTCCTTCTTCGTCATCAAGTACCTAATAGCTGCATGGTCAGAATAGACAACAACTTTAGTACATAACAGATATGATCTAAATTTCTCCAAGGCGAAAACCACGGCTAGAAGCTCCTTCTCTGTGGTCGAATAGTTCTTCTGGGCCACGTCCAGTGTCCTCGAAGCGTAGTAGATCACCACGGGCTTCTTGTCCACCTTCTGACCAAGAACTGCTCCTACAGCATAATCACTCGCGTCACACATAATCTCAAATGGCTGAGTCCAGTCCGGAGCTCTAATGATGGGCGTGCTGGTGAGGGCCTCCTTCAGCTCGTCAAATGCTGCCCTGCACTGATCTGTAAACTCAAAAGGAACATCTTTCTGCAAGAGGTTAGATAAAGGCAGTGCCTTTTTCGAGAAATCCTTAATGAATCTACGATAGAAACCAGCATGCCCTTGAAACGACTTAATATCACGGACTGTAGAGGGATATGGCAGAGTAACAATCAAATCTATCTTAGCCTTGTCTACCTCTATCCCCTCATGTGAGACTATATGACCGAGTACAACTCCATGAGTAACCATAAAATGACACTTTTCATAATTGAGCACCAAATTCATAGAAACACAACGTGCAAGTACCATGCTCAAATTATCTAGACATGCATCAAAAGTGTCACCATGCACAGTGAAGTCATCCATAAACACCTCAATAAACGAACCTATCATGTCAGAGAATATGCTAATAACGACCCGCTGAAAAGTACCGGGTGCGTTACACAAGCCAAAAGACATCCGGCGAAAAGCAAACGTACCGAATGGACATGTAAAGGTCGTCTTCTCCTGATCCTCGGGTGCTATGGGAATCTGGTTATAGCCTGAAAAACCATCTAGAAAACAAAAATAAGGCTTACCTGCCAAGCGGTCGAGCATCTGGTCAATAAATGGAAGAGGAAAGTGATCCTTGCGCGTAACTGCATTCAGCTTCCTGTAGTCTATGCACATGCGCCATCCATTCTTGACTCGTGTAGTCACCATCTCGCCCTCGGCATTCTTCTCCACTGTGATTCCTGTCTTCTTTGGTACAACATGTACCGGACTTACCCACTGACTGTCTGAGATCGGGTAAATCACATCAGCATCCAGAAGCTTCTGAATCTCCTTCTGGACCACCTCCATCATGATAGGATTCAATCTGCGCTGAGGCTCCCTCGAAGGCATAGCTCCATCATCCAGCAAAATCCGATGCATACAAACGGTAGGGCTGATTCCCTTGATGTCGGCTAGCGTTCATCCAATGGCCTGTCTGTGCTCGGTCAGTACTCCCATCAACCTACGCTCCTGATCTGGCTCGAGCCCACTCTTAATGATGACTGGCAGCGTGCTATCCTCCCCTAAGAATACATACTTCAAGTGACTAGGTAGAGGCTTGAGTTCCACTGTAGGTGCCTGCACAACAGAGGGCAAACACACTTGTGATTTGAATAAACGAACTGCGTTAACCTCATACCTTGGGGTGAGTGGCTGAGCAATCTCGAGCTGGTCCAGCACGTCCAAGATGGTCTCTGTGTGCTCGTATGAGTCCTCTGGTGAATATACAGCCTCCTCTAGTACCTGCTCTAGTGGGTTGGTCCCTCTCTCCGGATGTACTTCCTGGACAAGGTCGTCCAAAGTGTCTAAGGCATGGACCGCCTCGTACTCTGTAGGATGTTTCATGGCCCTGAAGATGTCAAAGCTGATCATCTCGTCCTCAACCTCCATGGTCAGTGTCCCAGTGTCGCAATCTATCTTCATTTTTGACGTCTTCAGGAACGGTCTGCCGAGTAGAATCGGCGCATGGTCTGTCGGGCTACAATTCTCCATCTTCAGCACATAGAAGTCTGCTGGGAATACTAGCTCTCCTACCTGCACTAGCACATCCTCAATTTTGCCCTCGGGCTGCTTACATGACCTGTCCGCCAGCTGTATGGTGAGACCTGCAGGTTCTAGAGGACCAATGCGCAAACTGGAGTATATAGAATATGGTAAAACATTAATTGAGGCACCGAGATCAAGCATGCAATTCTCTAGCCTAATGTTACCGATCATACAGGGAATGGTGTATGTGCCTGGATCACCGCATTTTGGTGGCACCTTGCGCTGAATCACCGCTGACACATTCCTGCCCATGAGCTCCTGGTCGGGCTGGATTCCTCTTCGTCTGTTTGTGCACAACTCCTTCAGAAACTTGGAGAACCTCGGGATCTGCTTGATGGCCTCAAGGAGTGGGATGTTGATTTCTACCTTGCTGAATAGCTCCCACACTTCCTTGTCCATCACATACTTCTTTGGAGCTCGAGCCTGCACAGGAAAAGGTAAAGGTACATGAACGTTAGTATTTTCTATAGTGGGAACCGGTTCTGGCCGTGAGACTGGGGTCTCGTCTGATGAAGTCTGGTCTGTATGAGAGACGTCTGTCTCTTGTGCGGCATCCTGTCCGGCCTCATCCTGATCGGGCTCTGCTTCGTTCTCTGGTGGTCCTGATACCCTTCGTGCACTCCTCAATGTCACTGCACTGACATTCCCCTTAGGATTTTGAACTGTCTGTGAGGGGAGTCGCCCTGCGTGTACACTGGCTGAGAGACCCGAGACTAGTGTAGCGAGCTCGGATATCTGCTTCTTTATGTCTGCAATGTCGCTCTTGGTTGAGGCTGCCAGCTCTTCTACTACTTTCTCGATAGGTTTTCCGTGGTTGCTCGGCCCTGACTGATTGCTGTTCGGCCCTCTCTGCTGATACTGTCCAGGCGCATTCTGTCGGAACTGATGATGAGGATGCTGGTAAGGCTGCTGGGTCTGCTTCTGCTGGTTGTTGTTCCTCCAGGGCTATCCAGTGGCTCCTTGGTTGGGCGCTGCTGCATTAAACTGTCTGACTGGCCCTGGCTGATTGCCATAATTTTGATAGTTGCCCACTGCATTGATCTCGGCTTGGTCATCTTCCACTATAGTAGGGCACTCATCTGTTTTGTGATCTGTAGCTGCACAAAACTCGCATGGTCTGACCTGGACTGGCTGCCTTCGAACGACATGCTTCATCAGCTCCCTCATCTCCTTGAGTTCTGTGACCATGGCACTGATAGAGGGTTCCACTCGTGATACATTCCGAGTTCTGGCATAGTCATCCTCCTTTGTAGCTTCATCCTGGAATCGCTCACTCTCTGCTACTGATATGATCATCTGTTTGACTTTGGCAGGGCTGAGGTTCATCAGGTTGCCTCCAGCTGAGGCATCTAGGAGCTTTCTATCTAATCTGCTGATTCCATCTAGCAAGTACTCCACCAGTAGCTTCTCCGGAAGCTCAAGGTTACAACAGCTTTTCTCCAAGGCAAGGAACTTCTCTACGTACACGGATAAGGTCTCATTGGGTCCTTGCTTGAGCTCTTGCAACTGTCTACGGACCTTCATGGCTCGTCCAGCTGGGTAGTATTTCGAAAGGAACTGGCGCTGCATCTCTTCCCATGTATAGATGCTGTCTGCGGGCAAGGATAAGAACCAGTCTGTAGCGGACTCAGTGAGTGAGAAGTAAAACGCCTTAAGCTTGAAATCATCCACTGAAGCTCCAAAGGGTCTATAATTGTGGCAACTGCCATGGTAACGCTTCAGATGCCCTGTAGCTGATTCTCCCTTGGATCCTGCAAATTTGGGAAGGTGATGGACGATTGAGGTGCTGATAGTGATGTCCTCGAGTTCTGGTCCTTCATAGATTGGCCATGTCTGGTCTTTGAAGTCTGGAACCAAGAGCTCTCCCATAGATGGCTCCTCATCGTGATAGTAGGCTTCCTCTTCGTATACCGGCTGTCTGAGTCGCCTGAGGGGCGGTTGGGGCTGAACCTGATACTGAATCTGTTGTCTTACTGGGGCCTGTTGTCGGACTTGTTGCTGGCCCTGGACTGGATTTCGAACTGGTTGTCTACCCTGAATTGGATTTTGGACTGGTTGTCTAGCTGCAACCTGTTGTCGGACTGGGGCTTGTTGTTGTCAAGCTGGGACCTGCCCTTGGATCGGTCCTCCTCTTTGTGGATCTGCAGCTGCCCCTTGGTTCTGATTTTGTCTAGCTGCATCTCTTTGTGCCCTTCTCTGATCACGGAATAGCTGCTCCGGATTATCATAGATTACTTGTTGTACTTCCTCGTTGTTGTCAATTTCTGGGCGGTTTTGGTTTTGGTTTTGGTTTTCGAGAGGTAATTCGAACTGGTCTTCTTCTTGGTCACTGAGGTTGTCATCTTCATATGGGACGTTTTCAGCAACTCTACTACCTGCGTGAGACATGTTGCAAGAAATAGCAAGCACCGGTCTAGCAAACACCGAAATAGCAAAGACAGACTAGCAACAAAGGGTCCCCAGGAGATTGGAGGGGTCACAGCGGTCCCACTTAAAACCCAAAATCCTTAGACTCGTAAGTCTTGGTGACAGAACCCTCTGAGAGCTAGAAATTGGAAATCGAAAAGAATTGAAAACAGAAATCGAACAGTTGAATGGGGAATCACCGAAATAAGCAGCTTTCGAAATAAACAAAAAACAAAGAAAAATAAACGAAAAAGAAAAGAGAACAAAAGTTCACCGTGCGTAGCTCCCCGGCAACGGCGCCATTTTGAACAGGCTGTCGTCGTACCTGTGCAAAAACGATTTATAATTTCCTCGCGATGAACTGTAGGTTAGCACAATGGCAAGCAAGGGTCGAACCCAAGGGAGCTAGATAGCTACTACTTTGTTCTGTAATGGAGAAAGACAAGAAACTAATGTGAGAGTAAAGGTTAGTGAACAAAAGCAAGGCACGAAAATAAGAGGGGGTTTTATCAATCAGAGAAGATATTCAGGTTAGGGTTTTATTCAATTGTGACTACGTTTATCCTTGATTTCTAAATGTTTATTCTTGCTTCTTAGGGTTACTCCTGGTCTGGTTATAACCGTTTTAATTCTAGCAAACCTAATACTCCTGGTCTGGTTATATTAGGTTTCGTGCAACTACTTATTCTAACTGGGTCGGTATCAAATAAGCAGTGAATGGATAGTAAGAATCACTAGGTTAAGTTGTACCCTTTCGGATCTCCCCTTAACCTAATAATTCAAACTGATAATTTGCACAAGAACTAAATAGAATGCAATAATAATAAGTAAGATCAGAATCTCAAAACAATAGTCACAATTATTTAACCCTAACCCGAATAATCGGATTAGTTACACATAGCCATGGAATAACAATACAATAAATAAAAGGAAACAAGGATTCTCACTAAAACCGAATGAAGAACAAGCTGGCCGTGCAAGGCTGAGAAGTGGCGGAAGCAAGGAGGAGTAAGGAATGAAGACCGGCTGTGCAGGGAGGAGCTCACGGCGGCTGATGGAGGAGATGGGCGGCGGACCAAGTTAGGTCTAGGGCACACGGCTAAGTGATGAATGGGATGGATTATGCCTTGCATTGCACCTCCTTATATAGGGATTTGAAAACCCTAAATCTTTGCTTGATGAGCAAGCTACTTGATCTTCTTGAAAACCCTAATATCACATGTAAATTGGGCCGGCTGCTGGATTTAGGGCTTGGACTTTCTTTTTCCGAAGTACTGTTCACGGCCCGAAATCACTATTCACGCCGGAATTACTATTCACGCGGATCACTGTTCACGCCGGAATCACTGTTCATGTCGGAGTTACTGTTCACGAGCAGAAAAACACTGTTCACGACGCTCCTCTGGCCTTGATCTTCAATTGCGATGTTTTGGGCATGAAATGCCGTCTTTTAAGCGTGATTCCTCCTAGAGCTTCCAAATCACCTGAAATGCAAAACAACACTAAAAAGTAACTGTTCGCATAATAAAGTGCTGGAATTGGTGGGATTTGATGACTCGATGAGTCGTATAAATATGGCTCATCATTTGTGTACTCTTTTCTTGGGTTGATGTCGCACTGGGGTGGAATTATTCATGCCCATGTGGAACAGTAGTGCGCCTAGAAGGGCCATGTTCTGCAAGAGACATGTCAATGTGGAATGTGTAAGACTGCCCATATCATGCTCATAAATGATAGCAAGTAACACAGCTACAGAAACTTGATGTTTTTTATTACCAGAACGTATGGCACCAAGAGGCTGGTGAATGCTTTCTTGTTCACATCGTGCTTGTATAAGTCATACACTATTGGCGTGAAGATAGCCTGATGCATAAGCTGGAATCGAAATACAGAGATCTTACCTTAGTCTAAAATGAAGCAGTGGACAGTTGAGAACATTAAATATAAAAAGAGGGAACAAACCAGGATATTAGCACCAACTGAACTGCCAAGAACAAAAAAGAACGCCGCCCAGTCCCTTCATGGCAATGGAAGAAGCAACCACTGATTTAGCCTGCTCAATGTGAGACGCATATCAGAAAATTCAAGACGTATGATCCCTATGCTGCGTGGAGAAAGCGTTAAAAGATCACTTACATCTATTGCTGGTAGTTGGACACTAGTCTTAGATGATACAAGTCGAGAGAGACCATCAATTTTTGGTTTCAAAGACCTCGCAGCAGGACCGCCGTCAGCACCGAATTGATTGTACCTGCAAGTAGAGTACTAAAAGGTTAGCAATCCAACCACATTGTTACAGCCAGCCAGTAACTTCTAGCCAAACAATCAAGAGATGTCTGAAATGCCACCAAAATGCAACAGAGAAAAAGAGTTTTTGGCGTCACCACAGAATTGGGTGATGTAATCCATACAAAGCCACGATCAAGATGAAGCATTCACCCAAAACATATAAAACAACATCATGATCCAGAAATAATGTGAACGCCATACACTTAACATACAAAACAACAGAATCCGATCAAGCTCTCACCTTTCATTCCGAAATTCATCTTCTCATAGTCCCGAATCGAAAGTATGACAACAACGGATGAACCCCGTGACCCGTCCTTCCCCCACCTCGTCCTCGGCTTCAATTCGTAACCCCTTCCTCCTCCTCCCTCTTCCTCTCTCCAGCAATCAGCAGCGCATTCTCGTCCTCCACCTGCACTTTGATCTCCCCGGACTTTACTCCCGGCATATCGATCACAAACACGTACGCACTTCCTTCCTCCCGTATGTCCACCAGCGTCGCTGCCATCGCCCTCGCGTCCCGCACGTACGTCCCTGTCGGCCCTCGCAGTTGCAGGTCTGTAGGGTTTCGGTTACCCAAATCGCAATCAAAGGGATTTTTTGTTTAAGAGGTTTTGGTTATTACTAAATTACCCTTAAACGTACATTAGTTGGATAATTAGCGTGATTTTGACTTTTTTACGTCTAATCTGGACTGTTCATTAAAAAAGATCAATGAACATAATTAATTCTTATTTCTCATCAAATCATCCACCTCTTACCTGACCTTTTTTCTGAAATCAGACAATATTACACGACTCAAAATGTTTTTTTTTCCTTCAATTAAAAAGAAGATCTTTTCTCCCCTAAAAAAGACACTTTATTATAGAGGTGGCAATTTGATCCATTATCCATTTATCCGTCCGGTAACCATCCATGAAATCCATCCATTATCCATCCATTTACTTAATGGATTGAATCAATCCAAATCCATTAACAATCCATTAATAAATGGATGACATGGTTTTATCCATTAATCCATTAATGATCCATTAATCCATTAATCTTCAAAAGTCAAAAGCAAAACATTTCTCTTTTTTTTTGGGGGTAATTTGTACGATTTATATTTTATATTTATTCTCTTTTGGTTATTTTATCATTTTTTATTTTTATAACTTACACATTCTGCAGGTGGTGATATATAGGAAGCAAACATTGACGTGTGTTTATGGCTAATATAAAGCAGTTGTTGTTGTCGGTTGTAGCAGACGATTGCGTATATTATTTAATCCATTAATCGTCGGTTGTAGTTGTAGCAGACGATTGTGTTTATGGCTAATATAAAGATTTAACCGTTTTCTATTTTTATTAACTAAAAAAGTAATCTAATTTAATTTTAATTTCTTTTCAGTTTAAGATTCGTCAGTTGTGGACTCACTCGTTGAAGATGTTTTGGATTTGACTGCTGAACGAGGAAACGAATGTGGATGATGTCCTGGACCCACCATAACTACAATCAAATTTATTTGGGAATCACGTGATTCATTTTACATGTCTTATAATTACTTTTTTTGCGTGATTTGAATCGAAGAATTATTTACTTCACAATTTTAATTAGTTTTGATGCTACTATTCATTACAATGTGATCTTGTATGTTTAGAAATAACTCAATTTAAATTTCTTAATATCAAATAAGAAATAAAAGAGTTAAATGAGAAAATGAACTAAATGGGTTAAATGGATCAAATAGATTTATCCATTAATCCATCAACCATTAGTGATCCGTCCATTTAATCCATTAACACTAATGGTTTTAATGGATTGAATCCGTTTAATCCGTTAACCGTTTCATGCATCCATTAACTCATCCGTTCATCCATTTTGCCACCCCTCCTTTATTACTCGCACCTCTCTTCGTCTCTCTCTATCTTGTAACATTTTCGTTTTCTTGCCTTCAATTCAACGATTCAGATCCGCCTCGCCACTCTCTCTACCACAGTTTTGTCATCGCTTTGGTCGCGCACGGCCGGATCTAATGGCAGGCGATCATCATCACCAGGTCAGTTTCTCTCTCCTGCTGTCGCCGCGACTTCCATTTGATCGATTCTTAGTTGTTTTGACGGATTTCGAGCCATAGATAGTTTTTTCAATCTCAAGTGTTTTATTAGGATTCATTTTTATCCACATTTTTCATTGATTAAATCGAGATTCCGAAAGCTCTTATCCCTTGATTCTTATGTTGTTAGGTTACACTGTGACTGACTGTTGTTGTTTTAAATAGTTATTTAAACAAATATTTGATTGTGGTCCAGGCCTAGGCTTCTGTTGGATTTGCATAATTCATAGTGTGGATACTTGTTTTTTCATCGTCCAATGAGTTCAACAATGTCAACTAACCAAGGGGCTGCCGGAACTGCTCGACTTATGGGTTATGATTCTCTCAGCAGCGGTGCCTCTGGCACTTTCAATCAATCTGAACTCGATTTCCGTGAAACTGATGAGATAGAGTTGCTTTCTGTATCCTGGAATCAGGACTATGGCTGTTTTGCTGCTGGTACCAGCCAAGGTTTTCGCATATATAATTGTGAACCTTTCAAGGAAACCTTTAGGCGTGATTTGAAGAGTGGGGGTTTCAAAATTGTTGAGATGCTATTCCGTTGCAATATTCTGGCTCTTGTAGGTGGGGTGTCTAATTCTCAGTACCCCCCAAATAAGGTGTTGATATGGGATGATCATCAAAGCCGATGTATTGGTGAATTCTCGTTTAGGTCTGAAGTACGTGCGGTGAAACTGAGGAAAGATCACATTGTTGTAGTTCTTGAGCATAAGATATATGTCTACAATTTTATGGACTTGAAACTCCTCCATCAGATCGAGACTCTAGCAAATCCCAGGGGACTATGCTGCCTTTCACACCACTCGAACACATCTGTCCTGGCTTGTCCTGGGCTGCAACGAGGTCAAGTCCGGGTCGAGCACTTTGGCCTGAACATGACAAAGTTAATTCCTGCTCATGACTCTACTATTTCTTGCTTAACCATGACAATGGATGGGCTTCTTTTAGCAACTGCCAGCACCAAGGGAACACTGATTAGAATTTTCAACACAATGGATGGTTCTCAGTTGCAAGAGGTAACAACAGCAATCCACCTGATCACTAATATATGTGCCTAATTCAAAATTCACTATTATTCGAGCTGAGCAACAGTAATCTAACTTTCGCTATTTTATTTTCTTTGAAAAAAATCAACCTCTGCTAGTAAAGACTAGAGAGTTGTGTAGCTTTATTACAGTTATGCACTCAACCGGTACTATATTCATACTAATCTAATGAATCTTACTTTGAGAAATTTCCTTTTTGTTTTTTTTCTTCCCTCATTCTATTAGATCTGTAAGTTTGTTTAACAAAGTCATAAATAGCATTAGCCACTTAATGTTTCTAGCAATTTTGTGCTGTCCTGTGGATTTCCAATGCCTTGTTTCAGGTGCTGGTTTTAGATTTTGTTTCTGTGTTCATTATTTGCTAGCACAAGAATTGATCTTCTGTGGAGAATAACGGTGCTAAACACTTTCATTTGCTTGCTTAGGTACGCAGAGGAGTGGACAGGGCTGAGATATATAGCATTGCACTTTCTCCCAACGTGCAATGGTTGGCTGTATCAAGTGATAAGGGGACTGTGCATATATTTGGTCTCAGAGTACGCATAGCAGGGGATGTCTCATCTTCTCAGTCTAACATTGCCCATAGGCAAGAACTGTTCTATACAAATTCGTCGAATACCCTTGATGATCTCATGACTCCTACTACTGGAGCCAACCCTGGCTCATCATTATCTTTCATGAAAGGTGAGGAAACATTTTCTTCGGCACATACTGCGAATTTAATTAATGAGTACCTAAATCTTTGTAGTTGCTTGATAATCCTATTTCATTCTGCCACTTAATTGCACCACTAAGCTTAGTGGTGGGTGTAGGTTGTTGAATTGTAGTGTGAGTTTTTGAAGAAACCCAAATTTTCAAAATTATGGATGAGGATCACAAAATTTTGCTTAGTCTTGGCCGATATCTTGACTTTAAACTTCAATGAAGTTATTTTGTGTTTCTTATATATTTGTAATGTTTATTTTCTTGATATTGGTCCATTATCAGGGGTGCTGCCAAAATATTTTAGCTCTGAATGGTCATTTGCTCAATTCCATTTACCAGAAGTAACATCTTTTATTGTGGCATTTGGATCTCAAAATACAGTAATTGTCGTTGGATTGGATGGAAGGTATGGTGCTGGCTCTTTCATTTTTTTTCTCTACTGATGATTTAATGTATTGATCTAATGGGTGGATACAAATGGTTTGAGCCTCAGCCCTAATCCTCAAAACTTACAGTGTGTGATCCAGTTTGGTTCTTGTGTCACATTTCGTCCAATTTTATTAATTACATTTCACAATAAAATGATTGATCTTTGTTTCTCTTCTTTCCTCCTTTCTCCCTTGTTTAGAGACTGCTTTTGAAAATTGTTGTTAGGAATTAGGATCATGCATTTCACATATTATTCGAAGTATCTTGAACAGATAGGTGTTGGTTTCATTGATTATCAGTGGATTCAATTTTTGAAAATTTAATCAGCTTACTTTAGGTAATATTGATTTTACCACAACAGTTGTAGTGTAAGTAGTGTCATGGAGACTAGAGATGCCTTCTGGTGACATTTTTTTCTTCTCTAAAACTGACTTTTTTCCTTCTTATTCGTTTCAATGCTCAGTTTTTACAAGTACAAGTTTGATCCGGTGAATGGAGGAGAGATGTCCCAGGTGGAATATGTTAGATTTCTGAAAACTGATGGCAGACTCAGTCGATAAGGGCCAGGTCCTGTTAACTACAGTACATATTGATTGGTTTGGCTTACAGAAATTTGCCAATGAGAATTGCATTTGATCGAAGTGTAAATATACTTGACTGTCAATGCTTCTAATAACTACGGCATGATATGATTTCTTAGTTATTGTTGTAATACACGGGAATGTTGTTGAACAATTAGGAGTTTTGTTTTTGTTTCTTAGCACATTGTGCCAGCTGCGGGTAATTGTTTAGGGCAAACTGAAACCTGGAGTCTATGAATAAAATTAGTAAACCAGTAAAGTAGCAAGTTGTCTCTATGGTTTCAACCTCAATGCAGTCAATCCCACCATTACTTAGCGATTAGAATCATTCAAGCTCGGCCCGTATGCCCAAAGCTGTGACCAGCTCCAGTTTCAAAGCACATAAAGCTTGAACGATTCAGTCGGTTGGTGTCGATGGTGCACCTGTTTACATTTCTCTTTATCAGTAGTTGCTGTCTGCATTTTTGAAGTTTGCTCAGATTGATCATCCAATTTTAATTACAAAGGCCTAGTGGAAACGAGTAACAGTCTAAAAACTTATTCACTCACCTACGATTTCGAAAACGGCAATCATCTGGAAGGCTTTAAGCTCGCATTACACAAGTTTTCACACCAAAAAGCACCATTGAATTCGAACAATGAGAAATCATCAATGAAAGATGAATAAAAGTTGGTTTAATTAAGAGTTGTGTTGTCCTTTGACAGCCCTTGCCCAGTATTCAAACCCAATGCCACACTAATAATCTCCCAATTATTCCGTTCATCATGCCGATGGTTAACTTATTTCCAACCTTCATCAGGTTAAAAGCCCACATGAGCGAGGTATACCCTTGTCCGCACCAGTAATTTATTTTGTCCAGGCTATTATCTCTGTAGAGGATCTACATTCCGAACATTTACTCCAGTCATCCCATCAATGCGATCTTTGGTAATTTCAACAAAATGACCAACCATTTCACGGAATTGCTTCAGTCCCGAGAGAGGCAGAATGATGGATGAACGATCAGCACCTGCCACCTAAAATCAGCCAACACTCTTAGAAACTATGAGAACAGGTCGCAAACACTTGTTATGGCATGCAAATGGCGCCCAATAAGAATAAGGTTCAAACATTCAGTTAAGTCTCACCTCAGAGATCTTGAGGAAATGGCCTCTATTGTTGCTGCCCAAGTCAAAAAAGAATCTCTTTTGATCAGCTCTGATCACTTTGGAGGTACCCAAATTACCGGTATCGTCTTGTGGTGGTAAATCAATTGGCCTGTCCACATTTAGGTCAGATGCATGTTGAGAGCTATTGCCACTGATGAAGCCAGCACCTACATCATCTGAAAGCCCAACTAACCGTTCTGAAGGTTCAGTGCCTTGCTGTGGTTGCACAAGAATCAGTAAAGGATGTTAATGAGTTTCCCCAGTTTTGAAAATAAAATTTCCCGGGTGAATGAATACAAATCATGCTTAGGAGATGACGGCAAAGAGAGAAAAAAAATAATACTTGATTGGACATGGAGTAGTGGCTTGACGCTTCATCAATCTCGGCCAAAATGTTTCTAAAAGCTGACCATCCTTCGTCCTTGGAACTACCAGCAGGAACAATTATAGTGCTCCGGTTCCTGCTGACAGAGGCCTCTGAAACCTGGACAATAGAACAATTTAGAGGAACCCCTGGAACTCTAATCAAAATGCAGCATTACATCTTTATCTAATTCTTAATTTATCTTTGTGACCACCAAACAAGTCTTTAGTACAAATTTCCTTCATGTTAATCCAAACTCAACCAACTGCTAAGTGCATAAAAGAGCGAATGTATGTAGTAAACCATAACATCCCAATTGATGAACTTAAGGATATTGGAAGATGTAATTCTGTAAAGCCGAGAAGCTGGTATCTTAAGAAACTCACTCTATTACATAATCTAACAAAACTCTCTTGCCACAAACAGCCATCTATTTAATAATATCTCACTACATCTCATCAAGTCTACTTCACCAATGTGAGATTCTCCAAGGTAAACTGCTAAAACCCTAATGGAAATCACAATAGGATTCACAGCCAGTCCCTACACTTACTGTTGTAATATCAATATGAAAAGTGCAAAGCAGCTTAAATTCATATGAAATGAACTCAGTTTCAGTAGAAGAATGTATCGAGTAAAGAATACATGGAGTTGGTAAAAGAATCTGGCTAATTCAGGAGCATGCGACATGAAAAACCTGAATTGTAATACACTAAAGGTACGAACTTTCTGATAACATAACCAAACTCAATAGACGTCAATGAAAATAAGGTAGCAGTAGCACATATCATCAAACATATTATCCAATTTAGATGCACCAATAATTCAAAAGAAGAAAGAACTACAGCATCAAGATTGAATTGTCCTATGTAAATCACATGTAAAAACAGCAATTGAAATACGCGTTACCTTCAAAAACCGACCCCTTCTATTTTCGCCAACATCAAAATAAAACACCTGATAAAGAAAACAATCCAAATCATCAACCATTCTATTTCTATACATAAAAAAAAGACAGAAACGAGGCACAATAATCAACAATTATTTATCATAACTGACTTTAGTATCAAGCTGTAATTCCTTGCTAAAAACTTCTTGTTCATCCGAATCGACGTAGTAGTTAAACAGCTCCAGAAACCAAGAGATACCACTGACCGGCACGATGATCGTCGACCTGGATGACGACGTCTTCTCCGAAATCTTCAAATACCTACCACGCGGATTCTCCTTGAAGTCGAAGTAGAAGAGTTTGTGCTCCACTTGAAGCGTCTTCGAGAGCAACTCCACATCGTTTCCTCCTCCTCCCTCCATTCAAAGATCCCCCAAAACCAACTCAAAATCAAAATCTCCTCCCGTTCAGATTCAGTTGCGTGCAATCGGTGGTCCAACAATAGATCTGCAGATGATGTCGGAGCCAGGGGAGAGCGGCGGCGAGGGTTTGTTGGAGAGTGTTGATTGTGAATTTGTGGGGGGCGATCACAAACTCTCTCTCTCTCTCTATCGTGTAGTAACTAATTTTACCGCTTATTACGCACTATACCCAGCGCTGCCATTTGCTAATATGCGCTTATTGCGTCATTTGTTACTATTAGAGTGTTTATTTCAAGTGGAAAGTACATTTTAGGAACTTAAACTATCATTATTTTTTAATTTGTAGGCTAAACTATAAAAAAAAATTCAAATATGGGACGAACTATCAAAAAAAATTCCAAATAAGAGGCACCGTCTAAAGCCGTTAGAATTTTCACTAACTCAGTTGTACGGCGTTAACTCCGTTCCGTTAGTTAATAAAATAATATAAAATTTTAAATTGCCAAACTTTTTTAAAAATGTTAAAAAGTTGTAAAAAATTAAACGAATTTAAAAAAATATAAAAATTAAAAATGAATTATAAACACAAAATGAAAAATATTTTAAAATTTTTGTTACAAAGTTCTTCTACAAATAATTCAAGAAAATATTAATTATTGTTCCTAACTAGTTTGAACTATATAAGAGTTATTAGGAATAAAAAAATTATATCCTTTTTATTAAATATTAAAATTTTCAATTTTCTATAATTTTTATAAATTCATTTAATTTTTTACATTTTTAAAAAATTTGGCATTTTTAAAATTTTATATTATAATATTAACTAACGGAACGGAGTTAACGCCGTCCAACGGAGTTGTTGGTGAAAATCCTCACAGCGTTAGATGGTGCCCCTTGTTTGGAAAATTGTTTGATAGTTCGCCCTTGTTTGGAAGTTTTTATAGTTCAGCAAGTTGAAAAATGGTGATAGTTCAGGTGCCTCCCTTATATCAAATAATCCATTTTGGTTCAAAATGAGTCCTCTTTTGAATGAACCAGGGGTCGAGAATACTTTTTAGTTGTATCTTGTAACTAACCGGTGTCGGGTATTGATTTTATACGAAAACAAGCCAAGTATATAAGGGAGTTCACATGAATGCCACACGGAACACTAGTTCTTACCTATCCAGATACGTTAAGAGTTTATGATGAGATTATCGAGTTATTTTTAACTAGTTTACATGATTGAGTTAGCAATTTAATCATTGTATAGTATGTAAGTCACATAAGAATTCTGAATTTTAGGCGGGATGTCCATAAAGGTGGGCGGTAAAATGAAATACACTGAAAGATTTCAATTTCAGATTTCCTTTTGTTTGTTCACTTATGTGACTTACAAAATTAAGTATGTCATATAAGTGACATTTAATCTGGAGCATACGCGTGTCTAAATCTGGGACACGTGTGTCCATTTTTAACCCTAGATCGGACTTATGTCATATAACTTAGGGTTCTCAAACACAACCACACGACCGTATACTATATCTCCCTCCTCCCTTCCTTCGAACTGTGACAATTCATACGCATCCATCGTTCTCACCGCCATCCATCCATCCATCCAGATGCTCATTGTACACAAAATTGTCAATTTACTTTTTATTTGGCATCTGATTGTTAAAATCAATAGTTTGAACCTTGGAGGTTTTTAGTTCGGAGTACTAAATATATATTTTTGCATATTTTCTAAAGGGAAAAGTATAAAAAAAGTATTGGAACTACCATCCATTTTCAATTTCTTGTTCGAACTATGAAATTGGTTAAAAGAGGGCGAACTATTTATAATTTTTCTAAATTATATGTTTCAGTTTTTTTTTGGAGATCGTTGAGGAGTAGAGTCGTGTGTTTTTTAGGCATTGGTGTTTGATTATGTGTTTTTTTTCGATAGGAATACAACTATGAGACAACAGAAACACCAACAGCTAGAAAAGGATACAATCAGAAAAACAGAACATGTTGTAGGCGGACCCTGTGATATCTAGCTTTAACTTCTCATTAGCATCTTGGAACAGAGTTGAACAGAGTTGAACAGAGTTGAACAGAGTTGAAATCTTTCCATTTCCATCGCTCTCTTCTTGCTCTTTTTGCCCAACAGTTTTGATTATTAAAATAACAACTATCCCCAGTTAAAATTTAAAAATTCAAATAGAATGACTCAATGGCAATTTATCGTGTCATTATATTTGATTATTCACATTTCAAGATAGATAAAAGTTTACATCAAAAAAAAAGATAGATGAAAGTTGCAAATTGATATAATATTACATTTAATTCAAATTTAATAATATGTAAACTAAAAGCCTACAAAAAAATCTGAAATAATACTTAACATTAAAGGGAAAAGTTGATATTACTCCGATAGTTGTGCTTAGTAAAAATTAGAAGGGAAAATTACAAAAACATAGCCTGGACTATTACTTCATTTTAAATCAAATATCGGACTTTGTTAATTTTCAATTTACTTACTTTTGGATTAGAGAAAGGATCAGGTACAAAACCCAAATTAGTGTAAAAAATACAAAATCATGTCAGCCTTTCAAATTAATATATGTACGGTTGAGATTAGAAGAAAAAATCTCATTAAATTTAAATTTTTATTAAATTAAGGGTATATTTGACATTTAGTATAACCAACCGTTTATTCTCTTTCCTCCCTTCTTTTGACCATACATATCCATCTATATCTTCATCAATGGTACCAGTACCGCAACACGAACTTCACCTCCTACTTCACTCCATCATTCTGGTTCAATCCATCGTTTATCGCTAACTTTTCAAATCTCCGAGCGTGCTACTTTAACACCGGAGTGATGATAATTGATCTGGATCTGGATCTGGATCGGTGGCCGTGGGTAAGGGAAGTCGTGGGTGAGGCTGGATGCCAATCGGCCGCGTTCGATCGATGCGCTTTGGGCGCCGTACGATCTGTTGCAGACGTCGCCCGTGTTCGATTTGTAAAGACTCCTCGATGCTCTCGCCGACGCCGAAGCTCGGACCGATTTCAATCGGAGCAAAGATCGTCAGGACCGAGGGAGTTAAGGCGATGTTCTCTGGTGTCTTTGCTACGGTTTTGAGGCAGATGTTGTATTCCACCATTTGTATGGGATTGTATGATGTGTTTAAGCAGAAATGCTGGTAAGGACGTGTTTTCATTATGCTTGAAGCCTGGGTTTGATGCTGCGTTTGCTATGGGGTTGGTGCTTGTGCTCGATCAAATCAATGCGATGATGAAGATGTCAATTCTGATAACAACAATAGTGTCTCTGTTTAGTAAAAAAACAGTGTCTCTGTTAACCTGGGGATTGATCAAATGAAATATTTCTTTGTGTATGTCTGCTTCTCAGCAGATCAAAATAAATTGTTGTTTTCTACCATATATTGTTTAAAAAGCTAGTAAGGTTTTTGTTGAAAAATGATGGTAAGGTTTTTGTCGAAAAAGCTCTGCAAACCTACAAAATCTTGATTGAATTTAGAGGGAGGAGGTTCGGATTGTTGAAAAACATGGACGAATTTTTGACGAATTATAGTCCATTTTGATGAATTTTGTCATTGTTCGTCACAATTGGCCTATAATTCGTCAAGAATTCTGACGAATTTTAGTGCACTTTTAACAAATTATGTCATAGTTCGTCCAAATTGGACTATAATTCGTTAAGAATTCCGAGGAATTGTAGTACTCTTCGCATAATTCATCAAAAGTAAATTATAATTCGTCAAGATTTCGGCACTATCATTGTAAAATTAGTCATGACATTTTATAATTCGTCATAACCATTATATAGTTCGTCATGACTATTTTATAGTTCGTTGATGAATTATACACTGGACGTTAGAGATTTTTGGATAGTTCATCAAGATTGTTTGGTGAATAAACGAAACAATTCCGAAGTCATTTGACTCCTCAGTCGCGTATACAACAACATCACAACCGACACACCCACAAACGCCGTGTTTCACATCATATCTTTTTTTTGGCAAACATTAAACTTCTTGTCTCTCTAACTTCAAAAAAAATACAAAGTTGAACCAAAACATTGACCAAGTTTTTACAGAAATGATAACAGAGGCCACATTGAACATTCCAGCACACCAAACATGGACTTAAAAAAGTGAAGTTCCATTTCCCTTCTTGTCACCAACTCTGGCATTGCAGCCTCAAGACAATCTTCTTGGTTGTCTTGGCCTTCTTGTGAAAGATTGGCTTAGTCTGACCTCCATATCCGGACTGTTTGCGATCATAACGATGCTTCCCTTGTGCTGCAAGAATATCCTTACCCTTCTTATATTGAGTGACTTTGTGCAAAGTGTGCTTCCTGCACTCTTTGTTCGTGCAGTAGGTCTTCTTGGTCTTTGGAACGTTCACCATGGCTATTGACGGCCTCTCTCCAGCTGCAACGACCCAAAAAAAAATCCTAGCTTTTTTCCACATCATATCCAGCGCTACTACCGGCTTTTACAGTGCTGCACAATTAACAATATTGATCAGTTTAGTAATTAGTAAACATTGACGAACTATAAATAGCTTTTGACGAACTATAAATAGTATTGATGAACTATGTCACTATCAGACTCAAATGCAAACAATATTGATCAATTTATTAGGTAGTAAACATTGACGACGAACTATAAATAATAAGTGACGAACTATGTCACTACCAGACTCAAATGCCAGTAATATTGATCAGTTTATTAGGTAGTAAATCTTTGACGAACTATAAATATTAACTGACGAATTATATCACTACCAGACCTCAAATGCCAACAATATTGATTAGTTTATTAGGTAGTATACATTGACAACGAACTATAAATAGTAAGTGATGAACTATGTCACAACCAGACATCAAAATATTTATGATCTGTATTCATTCAAAAACATAGAAACAAAAAAACAAAACAAAAGCAGACTCTCTTAAAAAATTCGAAGCACGGATTCTGGACTGGAGAAAGCTTTGATCTTGATACACAATCACAAATAGACAGAGAATTCAAAAGACATAAACAAAAAATCAACCGAATTCAGACAAACACAATCACCCAATTTGACTACAACACATAAAAAACCTTAGATTCGTTGCGGCTGGTCTTCAGTATATTTTACTTATGGTTACTTGGTTCGCGAACGGTTCCGTGAACAACGAAGCCCTTAGATAGCAGAAGCTTTACTTGCCATGAACCGACAAACCCTAAAAATCGATGCTTCGACGAATCGCGTGACTGCAAACCCTGCTTCAACGAATCGCAACCATTGTTCGTGGTCGTCTTCGTCGGCTTGTCGTTCGTCGGCTTGTCGTTCAACGAATCGCAAATCGTCGTCGTCGGCTGGTCGTTCGTCTGAGGAGAGAATTTGTTTTGAATTTTGTTAATTTTTGAGTCAATTATACCCTTGTATTTAGATATACACGCATAAATTTGTTTTATTAATTCATTTAATCTTAATAATATTAGTCATAGGATTACAAAAATGAATGATTTAGATTAGTTTGTATTTTGCACCATTTTTTGACTTTGCACCAGATCTGACCTCTTTGGATTAATATATAAATATAAACTAACATCGTTATAATTATTTATCAAAAAATTATATGACAAATACATATTTTTCACTCATAGCAGTGTGAGCATCACAAGCGACCTCACCATCAAACAGCTCTGATTTCCTGTCACCATATGCAATGTGAACTTCAAATTGCGCTCCACTGCAGTTGAACATGTTCAAAAGTCCTATGGGTGCAAATGAAATATCGGCTGCAATCTCGTGCACATTAGTAAAGTATTCATAAGAATATAAGATGCAGTTTCTAAGTTCACATAATACATTTCCAACATATGAAAAGAATTTTTTTCCATTAAAAAGCTTACCCAGAAATGGAACAGCTCATACTCAAGAACTGGAAGCATGGTTAGGCAGCCGGATAACTTCGCCTATAATTAACTTTAAACATTGAAAGGGCGAAGTGAGTGACCCCAGTGGAAGGGCACTCCCCCGGTGTCAAAGCATCCGGGTTCAAGTCTCTGCTCTAACAGATACTAACTCCTAATATTAACACCATATCAACAAAAAAAACTTTAAACATTGAAGACACGCAATTAAAAACTAGACCATGCATACGGACATAACCTCAATCAAAATCGCATGCAGAGTCCGTAATCCATATATTGTCAAAAGACCCATGACATCAAATGCTTACTCAATGTACGGATGTGGGGTTGGCCGAGTGGTTGCCACCCACTACCTGGAATCAACAGATCCCGGGTTCGAGTCACCAAGGGTAGAAGTGAAAATTCGTTGATCCCCTTATTAAAAAATAAAAACACCCACAACACCAGAACATGAGAATAATTGATATTCCATATTTTCAGCAACAAGCTGTAAACAAAAACAAAAGTCAAAAGGATTAATTACATTCAACCATTTATCGGTAAATTGTAATTGGAAAATTGTTTAAGAACCTTGTTCTATCTCTTGAAGGGGGTCAGCAAAGAGACAATCCTGAGTTGGTCAGCCAGGGTAGCTTGGCACGAAGCACACATCCATTAGGTAAGAAACAGAGGGGCTGTTCTTTTGAACTTAATTTAATTGGAATTTTACTGTACTATACTTAATTTAATTGTACTGAACTTAATTTAACTGTATTGAGTTTAATTTAATTGTACTGAACTTAATTAAACTGTACTAAACTTAATTTAACTGTATCGAGTTTAATATAACTGTACTGTGCTAAACTTAATTTACCTGTACTGAACTTAATTTAAATGTACTGAACTTAATTTAACTGTATCGAGTTTAATTTAACGTAACTTTAATGAACTTAATTTAAATGAAACTGAAAAAATTATATATACACTTTTTAAAACTTAAGTATATTTTTATGATTATATTTTATAAAGTATATTTAAATATAATGTAGTGGAAATGAACCTGGATGAAGAGGATGCTATGTAAATGTTTCCATTTATAATACACTTAAATGCAATTGTACGTTTCTATGTAACATATGTATTGTATTTATATGTTTATTTCTACAAGTTCGTTCGTTTGTTTCATATCAAGTGCAACAAAGTTTACTTCTTTTTTAAAACTGATGCAATAGTTTCTGAATAGGTGTGGACATAAACTTTAAAAACCATTAAGATCATATATGTAGTAAAGGTTTTCCAAAAATTATTGAGGAACAGCAAAAAGAGCAGATAATTCAAGTACGTGACATGATAGCATTTCAAATTATTGAGGATTGTTCAAATAATGTAGTGGAAATGAACATGGATGAAGATGATGATGATATGTAAAATTTTCCATTTGTACTACACTTTGAATGTCATTGTACGTTTCTATGTAAAATATATATTGTATTCATATGTTTATTTCCACATGTTCTTTAAATCCATATCAAGTGCAACAAAGTTTACTTCCATTTTAAAACGGATGCAATAGTTTCAGAAGAAGTGTGGATACAAACTTGAAAAACCGTTAGATCATATACGTCTTACGGTTTTCCAAAAATTATTTAAAAATTTAAAAATAAAATAAAAGTTTTGAATAATAGGGTTGGAAATATAAAAACTGGATTGACTTGAAAAAAATTATATTAAATTGTTTAACTTATTTTAATTTAAGTATATTTAAATGTACTACACTTAATTAAATTGTATTGAACTTAATTAAACTGTACTGTACTAAACTTAATTAAATTGTATTGAACTTAATTTAACTGTACTGAACTTAATTAAACTGTATTGAACTTAATTTAATTGTACTGAACTTAATTTAACTGTATTGAACTTAATTTAACTGTACTGAACTTAATTTAACTGTATTGAAGTGCAAAAGAACAGCCCCTGAGTTTATTAAAGGTAAAAAGGTGTTAGTTTATATTTACATATTAGTCCAAAAGTAAGTAAATTGAAAATTAAGAAAGTCCGGTATTTGATTTGAAATCGAGTGGTAGTTCAGACTATATTTTTGTAATTTTCCAAAGTTAAAAAGTACCATCCGCGCTGCGTTCTCCAATAAATGTCATTTTACTTTTTAAAATCATGCAAAATTGCTGAATACAAAAAGTATCCTTTGTAAAAATTACATATTTATATGGCTTAAATATTTTTCACATTTAACCTTTTTCAAACAATAATTTTAAATTTTGAAAAGGGTCTTGGTTGAGTAACTTGAGCTTTTGACAGTTTGTCAAGGGTTCTATTTTACCGAGTACTATATTTCTCCTCTTTTTTGTACATGTGTTATTCATCCATCGTGGACGTGAACCATGTAGGTGTTGTTGTATCTTATATTCCTTGCATGTGTGTGTGGAGGTGCTAACTTTGAAGTTAATGGACGCAATTCAAGTATTAAATACAGATGGATGCATGTAAAAATTTACTAATAAAAAAACAATAATTTTGAATGAGTTCCATAAGTAATTATAACTTTCTACATTTGCAATAACTTGGCTATTTAAGAACTCCTTTTGAGCAAGAACCCCCCCTTTTATTCGATGTAACCTCCCTTTCTTAATTTCTTCAGCCCATTGAAAACCATGCCTCCAATGAGGATCAATTTAGAGCTGGTTCCTAACATCTCCTCAAGGGTGGAAACATTCAAGAAAAGAAAGAAAAGTTTCTTCAATAAGCTGGATAAAATAAAGAAGTTGTGTGACGTCGATATTTGTGCGGTCGTCAACAATCCATTTGAGTGTAAGGTGGAAGTATGGCCATCTGAGTCGGAGGCGAAGGTGGTGGTTGAGAGGTTCAACAGTTCAAAACCTAGTAAGAAGGGTAAGTTTTCCATGAATCAGGAAAGCCATCTTCGAAAGTCTATACTCAACTTTGCTAAGAGGTTGGAGAGACAAAAGAAGAAGAACAATGACACTGTGTCCGATTTTATGGTGAATGGCTTGGGGATAGAACATTCTGGCTTAGAGGATCCTGAAGAATTTCGCCCTGCTCTCCGCCAAAAGATCAAGGAGGTTGATGAAAGGATCGATCATTTAAAGGGTCTATCTTCGTCCATTGATTTGAATAAGAATGTTTTGAGATCTCCTTAATCTTGTGTGATGTGTGTGTGTTTTTTTTAGATAATCAATAATCTTGTGTGATGTGTTGGACTGCTGTGATTCTGCAAGATCAATAGAAGTGTAAACTTTTTCAGTCCATGTAGGTTAGTTAAAATCCTCACATCTCAATAAATGTTGAATTTTGAAATTTTAGATGAATTTTAACAATAAATCAATTAAAGACTCAACATATATTAATAACTCGGTCGGTTAAAGGTGACAATGGAACTCATGGACTAGGAGGTAGCTTTACCGGACTAGGGAACAAAGCTCTTTCGAGTTTGGACTGTATGCAGGTGATGGATCTCATCCACAACATGATGATACATGTAAAGTTACATAAAAAACCCCCATTAAGGTAAAGATTCATAATATAGGGATAAAAAAGAAGAAGAGAAACGTACAATGACACGTAACTTCAATGAAGGGAGTAGCAGAAAGTGGTCCTATTATTTTCCTCCCATAAAAGATCCAAATTCAAGATCAAGACAGATAAACATGTACAGAAACTCCTGTAGGCTTTATGCCAAAGCCTTGAAAACAGTCCAAGGCTGAGTTCTCCATATGATAGAGTAAGATTTATAAAACACCATCATTACCAAATAATAAGCGAACACCAGGATAACAGGAGAGAGTCACTTTGCTACATAGCAAACCACTGTGAGTTTACCAACCCAAATGACAGAAAGCTCGTGCCACAGAATGGAGCAGAAGGTTAGTGGCGATTGAATTATCAATCTTGGGGAGTCTCAAACCTGGTGGGACTATCAATGCCCATCATGCAGCAAAGTCCGGATATCAATATAATGAGCAGAACAACAGCCTGGTACAAACAAATAAATATGTCAAATCTTTTGCCATCAACAGAACATTTCACATTAATCACATTGGGGAGAAATCATGGAATAGTTATATACTTTGCAAGATCGCTTAGGTTGGAACATGAACGCCCAGACCGGTGTAACACTATAAGATCTTCCGGAAAATAAAATAAATACTTACAACAAGCAGGGCTTCCAATAGTGATGATTTGATCTGGCAAACTTCATCGCAGGTTGTCGAACTCACTGAACTGCTTCCATTTGTACTTTCAGCAAGGAATCTCTCCACATCCCTTTGAGAGGGATACTGGATTGACCTTAAAGGATCTGAAACATATAATGCTGCATACTTTGCTCCAGACTGATCCACAGACCTGATAAGCTCAGAGAGGACTTCACCTGAATGCAAAATTCGTCAACATTAACATACAATAAATTTCTTTTTATACATACATTATGACAAACAAGGTAAATTACTTTCAGCTACGTCAGGCTTTTTTATGGCATCACGGTCCCCATGGCAGAACACAAGCAAATCTGCTGCGACCTTTGACTTCCCAACACTTGAAGACACAAAATCCTGCAGATTTTTAAGACAGTAAGACTTTAGTCCAACTTCACCTAAGAAATCATCACAATTTTAAAAAGGGCCTTATCAACCCACATGGACTGATTGCAAGTCTAAAAGTTGTTTGTATTCTGTTCCCTCCACAGAGCACGACTTTGTGAATGCAATTCGGTTTATTTCATCTCTGGAGCCGCATGTTTTAGTAAATCCCGATATCAAGGAGCTTTCCATGGGTTGGCCTTCATATGTGGCAACATATGGGTAAGACACAGAGTAATTAGACCTAGTGAATGAAACCTGCTCAAGAGAATTAAAATATAAAACTGATCAGATAATTAACTGAATAGAGAAGAATAGGGGGAAGAAGATCCTTTAGTCGATACTAACTCTCTAACGAAGAAAATTATCTGGGGCCTTCAAACAAAGATGGGAGCTGTGCAGATTACAGAGAAGGATAGGAGTGATCATATTTGGATTAGGAGAATCCACATGTTTTAAGTCTTTTTTTGTTTGTTTTGGTAGAGTTGTTTTGCTGTGTTTAGGCTCTTAAGGCTATTTTGTCCAGTGTTTTTGGCTCTGTTGTTGCCTGAAGGGTGTTTTGTTTTGTGTTTAGCCTCTTTGAATGAAATCAATTTTTATTCAAAAAAAAAATAGACATAAATCCCACTCTCAAGAATAGAGCAATCGAAAAATGACAATTACCTTCAGTAAGTCAACAAGCGCTGGGTCTTGAACATGACGGTCATTTCTCGAGAGATCCGACGAGCGCAACTACATAATCGAAACTTCAATCAGTGACTTATATGATCTGGCAATCCAAATGGAATATTATAATACAACAAATTGTTTCATGAAAGTTAAAAGATTACTTGGTTCATTCAATGCAAGGAAATAGAAACATATATATACACCACCTGAATAAATTCTAAGGATGATGAAAGGAAGATGTTACAATTTACGAAAGCACCACATGCCAATCATAACAATAAAAATTCTTGAAAAATTTCTCAACAACAAAGCGAAAATATTATTACCTTTAATAAAGGAAGTGTAATTTTTACACCCATTTAACAGAGGGAATAGATATTTACCTCTCTGCCAACAAACACAACCGCTATTTCCAGAGGCTGCTGGTGTAGCTCTTCTCCGGAGCACTGACATAAAAGGGGGATGTGATAAATGACGATTAGCAATGCAGACATTTGGACATAAAAGTTCTTTTCAACTGGACAAGAAAGAGAAAAGACTGAAACACAGTTTTAAAATTACCAGCATGTTTGACCAACCCACTTCAGAAAGGAAAGACGCTGCTAGATCCTCCTGGGCAATGGTTTGGTAGTTCACAACCTCCTTTATTTTACTGCTAGAATATCTGTGTATTGATATGCATCTATATTAGCTTATGTTAGGCAATATCAAACAAGAAAACAAAAACAAACATGAAGGTTTCAATAAACATGGAGGGATTGGAAATTAGAAAATACTCAGCATATTAGGAGAAAATTAATCTGGCTTTCGCAAAGTTAACCAAGAAAAACAATCATGGAGATCACACACTAATCAGGGTCTATTTCCATTTTGTGGTGGAATCTGTAAGAACTAAGATAGAAGTCTTAATCTCTATTTCTATATCAATATTGAAACTCAACTGAACAATTGTGGTCAGAAAAAAGAAGATTACTCCAGGATATGACCCCTCTCCAAAAGCCCATGATTCTAATTAAACTGCAAGACATTACTTCACATAACAAACTGCACCGGTTCAGTATCTTTCAATCAGTGACAATAATGATTAAACTGCTGGGAGTCAGTAATTTTTGGATATGATAAACAGCAAAATATCTTCCAGGTAAACTAAGAAGTAATCAGTTTCCATGATCAATATTAACAGGGCAGGCATTTGTATTCCTAGAACCAACAGCAACATGTAACTATTTGTAGACATCATAAGCAACAATAAAAGAGAAGAATGTACATACAACTCTTCATGTGGCGACCAAAGAAAAGCAGGGACAGTTGCTGGCGAGGCCATTCCAATAGTCAACAAGTTAGCAACCAACAACAACCCCATGGCTGCTGCTAAGAACTGCATCTTCATCCTGCACGCTGTTAGAAGCATTAGCATCATCTTCATCGTCAAAACAACAAAAATCCATTAACTACAATATTCCAACCCTAATCACAAATCCGCATCCACAATGATTGACTAAAATCTGAAGTGATTTCATTCGTACACAATATCCAACAAACCCCACCAGAAACCGAAAGGCTCTCGCTCCAGATCTCAACCTCCTTCTTCAGAATATAACAGCGATCTTCGATCCCAAAAGCCCCTTCGCTCGATCGATCGAAACAAGATAAAATAATATCACATCCCTCGTCCTCCTCAAATCTCCATCTTCAACAGATTCGGATCCGCAACAGAGCGAAACGACGTCGTTCTTAGTGAAACGACAGCGGTTTAGAATTCGTTATATTGACTGCGCTGCACCGAATTTTTTTCCATCTTCAATCACGATCTCAAGCTCTATTGGGCCATCAACAAAGGAAAGCCCAATGACAAATCGAGCCCGGGCCCAAATAACCAGCTAGTTTGACCGCGAAACGGAATGACCGGTGAACGAACAGGTGGATTTTACTTTTTCACTGAATTAAATAAATAAATAAATAGCGTGAAGAGAAGAAGGGTGGTTGGGTTTGGGTATCGAGAGACGCCAGAGAAAATGTGGCACTTGTTTCTCTACAGATGATCAGATTAGTCACGAGAGCTGAGTAAACTCTAATTCGAAGTCGGATTTGAACCCTAAATGCTCGATTGGACAATTCCGTATGGTTTGAATTTACGAATTACGTTTCGGCTGGAATAGGGATGTGTTGTGATCCGCTGTGGACTCGGTTGCAACCGTGGATCCGCGATTACGACAGGCTTCAGTCGCTTGCTGTCGTTCTCATCTACATTCAGGTGCGTTTTTAAATTAGGGTTTTTATTTCGGGTTTGATTTTGTTAGGGTTTCGGTTGCTGGAAGGATGTGTTTTTTTTTGGGGATTGATGTTTTGTGGTGTTGGATAGATTGGTTGCGCATTGGTGGGATCGATTGGAGCACTGTATAATGGTGTTTTGTTGATTAATTTGGCGGTTTCGTTGTTTGCACTTGTGGCAATTGAGAGCGCGAGTCAGAGCCTGGGTCGGACATATGCTATTCTTTTGGGCTGTACTATTTTGTTGGACATCGTCTGGTTGATTCTCTTCTCCCAAGATATTTGGTGAGTCACTTATTAATTTGGTTGTAACTTCTACTCACCTGACCATTTGCACTCTGAACAAGTTACATCTGATTATCTAAATGTTTCAAGATAAGTAGCAAAATTATATTACTAAAAGGCACCACTAATTTTTTTGCCGTGTTAACTAGTTTTGATTAATGAATGAAATTCAGGCTAGTTACTTTCGAACTCATGTACACAATCCGAACAATATTGCTTAGTTTGACATTAACGGGTGTGACATGTGAGCCAAACTGCATCAGATGTATGTTTGAAAGGAAACTGATCCGTAGTTTCTGACGGAGTAGTGTTGTTCGTTGAGATTTTTTTTTGGTTTATGGTTTTTGTCTAGGCTAGCTATCATATATTTCCTGCTTCAGTGGAAGGTTAAGCTGGCACTTACTTTTACATCATATGTTAAATTCTTCCTGTAAATATTCAGCTATTTTTATGTTCTTTTTTTTTTTGAAAAAGAAGTTGTTAGAGTCCAATATAAGCTGGGCTGGAATTTTTATTGCCAACCTGATTGATGATTATTCCTTCTGAGTTTCACACAAAAAAAGTTACTTCTGTCTAAACAAGTGAGACAAAATTTTCAGATCACGACAACTTTGTTATGCGGTGTGGTATTGTTATTCGCATTAATAATGGCTTCTTTATTGTCTGTTAGCTGCTTTTCAGTTATCATTCTAGGCCCTTAGTTTTTTTTTCATTCATCTGTATTCTCAACCCATCATGGGTTTTGTTTCACCTAGATTTCTTGTATCAGAACCTTACTCTATTTAATTTATGATGTACACTCAATGGACATGCTTACCTCTTCTTGCAAGTTTATGAATTCTTTCAATCTCAATGACTCGATTTCAAATATCTGATTTTTATGATATCTGGTTCCTCATGCAACTTGCAGGGACATTTCTTCTGAAAAATATGGAACATATGTCATCTTTTCTGTCAGAGTCACTTTGGCGATGCAATGTATTAGTTTCTGTGTGAGACTGACATCGTCCTTGTTATGGATACAAATGTATAGACTGGGCGTATCGTATGGAGATAATGCAGCCCCCCCTGAAATAGACTCAGATTTAAGAAATAGTTTTCTGAGTCCAAATCCAGTGTTTCCTGCTCCTGTTAGACAAATTTCGGACATCGACGAAGCGCTTGGAGGCTCCATATACGATCCAATCTACTATTCATCTTTATTTGAAGATGGCCAAGACAATGGATGCTTGGATGTGGTACGTATGTTGCTGCTAAATTAGTTCCTACCATAGTTTTTATTCGGTATTTGGACTTTATATTTGCATTTAGATCTCTATTTCCTTCACTTTTTTGTTTGTGGATACAAAGTGGGTAATTAGCGCTTCAACCTTTTGAGAAATGCAGTGTGTAAAAACTGTCAGCATTTCTTGCTTGAACTAGTAGAAAATTGAACAGTGCATGCTTATTGGTGAGTTTATGTGTGTTTTTCGTTCTGGGAGAAAGGTAAGGAGAAGTTTTATTATAGAGAAAATGGTGTGCAAATCAACAAATGAAAGAAACCAGACACCAGGCCAAGGGCTGTACGTTTTTGAATTGTTCTCTACAGGAAGTTGCAGGATCTTGATTTTTGATGTGTGTATTTTGTTTCTATTGCGGTGGAATAGATGGGAATACATGTGTATGGTGGTAGGTTTAAATATTCAGAGCACGCATTAGCTAAATTATAGATGATGAATGCATTTATCCTGCCGTTGGTTTACGCCAACTTCCTGAGGTGCTTGTTATCATGTTTAAGTTATCCTTTGTTTATCACAAGATTGTTGGTTTATTACGTATCCTTTGTCTCACTGGGCTTCAAGTGAATGACATGTATATATTTTTCTTCAGGATAAAAATGCATCAAGGATGCCAAGTGATGAAAGACTTGATGCGTTATAATTCACATTGTCTCAGTTAAAGAGATCGAGAAACAAGTGTCATACGGCGATTACTTTGAGTTTCACACAGATATGATAATTTCATACTGTTTAGGTGAGTGGGATTTTCATGTACAGCTCACACAAGTGTATCGGTTGATTCTTTCGGGAATGGTAGAAAAATGAATGATAGAGAACAATTGGCACTGTCATGCGGCCCTTTAGTTCAGGAATATGTTCAAAAGGTTCTTCAATGAGAAAAGCTTAATACAATTTAGCTTTACTTTGTAAATCAACTGATTTGTTAGTTGTACGCCTGTTAGAAATAGCTATATGACTCAAAAGATTGAATGAACAAAATAAAACTCAGACCGATGACACCTACAAATACAAAACTGAAACTATAGTTTCGGAGGACCAACAACGGAGGGCCAGTCCTCAAACTTTGTTCGGGTGAAAGAATGAAACTCGGACTGATAGGCGAGCCTGATGAGAAACGCTTGGAAGGCCAAGGACGACCAGGTCCATTTCGATGACATGGGAGGAGCTGCCATAATCGCTAGCTTCCGAGATGCTACTGTGAAACAACGAGCACTCATTGGGGGGACCCTGGTCCATTGACACCATGATAGTTCTTCTCGATAACTGGGAAGCTGGCAAACAACCGCACGAGTATATTCAACGAACATTGGGTCCAAGTTTTTAATCTTCCATCCGGTTATCAAAACAAGGAGGGGTAGCATGCAGGCCTGGGCGAAAAAACCCGAAAACTCGAAGCTCGAACCGAACCGAACCAAAAAAGCCCGAAAAAAGCCCGAACCGATGGGACCGAAAAAAGCTCGAAAATAGACCGAACCGATTGGTGAGATTCGGTTCGGTCTCGGTTTTGAATTTTTCTTGGCCCGAAAGCCCGAACCGAACCGAAAGCCCGAAAAAGCCCGAAAAACCCGAAATAGCCCGAAATAGACCGAAAAAGCCCGAAAACCCCGAAAAAGACCGAAAAACAACGGCAAAAAAAGCCCGAAAAAAGCCCGAAAAAACCCGAACCCGAACCGAACCGAATTTTCGGGCTTTAGTCGGTTTTTGCCTTAAAAAAGCCCGAACCCGAACCAAACCGAATTTTCGGGTTTCGGTTCGGTTTTCGCAAAATTTCGGCCCGAACCGACCCGAGCCCACCCCTAGTAGCATGCAGAGCAGATAGGCGAAGTGGTTCACAAAGCAGTAAAAAAGAAAATCGAAGTTATAAACGAAGAGAAGATGCCATTCCTATCGGTGCGAGTAGTCATTAACGTTGATGAGCCTTTGTTGAAAGGCAACCGAGGTGCGCTGGAGCCCCTGTGGATTGCTTTTCGATACGAGAAACTCCCGACTTTTTGCTCAAACTGTGGGAAACTGATGAAGGAGAGCCAATGAGAATCGGAATCACCTGAGCTCCGATTGATCGAACAAGCTCCGGATCAGATAGAGCCGAAGAAGGATATTGGGGAAAAATTATATTAGGGTTTATTGAATGCACAGTGAATGTTTAAGACAACTGCGAGATAGGGGATGAGAGGAGTGTGCCTAAACGACGTCGCTATACACAATTCATTCCTTAAATGGAACGACGACGTTTAGACACAAAAAGAGAAAGCAGTAATAACTGCCTAACGATAAAATCCCCTGTCTATCCCTAATAACAAAAAACCTGTGTATATGCCTACAACTACCTGCATTTACATAACCTGCAACACCCCCCCCCCTTAAGCTGCGGAGTGGAGGAAATTGGTAACTCCCGGCTTGGAGCATAGATACTGCAGTTGGTCCATGGACAAGGCCTTGGTAAACAAGTCTGCAGGTTGGTCTGAAGTGGATAGATGGACAGGTTTGATGAACTTTGAGCAAACATGGGATCGCACCAAGTGACAATCCAACTCAATATGCTTCGTCCTTTCATGAAATACTGGATTATGAGCAATGTGAATAGCTGCCTTATTGTCACAATGAAGAGGAATGGAGGATTGGATGTGCACTTTTATATCACCAAGGAGCCTAGTCAGCCAAGTTAATTCACAACAAGTTGCGGCCATGGACCTGTACTCTGATTCTGCAGAGGATCTAGAGATAACTGATTGTTTCTTAGTCTTCCAGGATACCGCACAAGAACCCAGAGTAATACAGTAACCAGTGACTGATTTTCTGGTTAGGGGGCATGATGCCCAGTCTGCGTCACAAAAGGCCTGAAGAGCAAGGTCTGAATTGGCTGGGAACAGCAATCCCTGAGCTGGTGCCCCTTTGATATACCTGAGAACTCTTTGAACTGCTTGTAAATGATCAATGGTTGGCTTTTGCATAAACTGACTAAGCACATGAACAGTGTAAGAAAGGTCTGGTTTGGTAATTGTTAAGTAAATCAATTTGCCA
This sequence comes from Rhodiola kirilowii, assembly GCA_033675215.1. Taxonomy (NCBI): domain Eukaryota; kingdom Viridiplantae; phylum Streptophyta; class Magnoliopsida; order Saxifragales; family Crassulaceae; genus Rhodiola; species Rhodiola kirilowii. The sequence continues at coordinate 41,680,656 of CM066199.1, forward strand.
ACCAGTTGCCTGTACTGCAAAGGGTCAGCAAGGAGAGGTGCCTGAGACAGACTGAGTTTGTGTTTGATATCCATAAGAGTTCTAGATGGCTTACACTGAGTGAGATTGTTGTCCTCTAACAGCTCCAGCGCATATTTTCTCTGATTGAGGAAGATACCATCAGGTGATCTTGCCACTTCTAGCCCCAAGAAGTATTTAAGTACTCCCAAGTCCTTTATCTGAAATTTTTTGTGGATGTAACTCTTGATTTCATCTATGAGAAGCTGTGAAGTGCCAGTAAGAATTACATCATCTACATAAACCAGTAGCACAATGAAATCATCTCCTCTTTCCAGTGTAAATATCGAATAGTCGTTCATGCTCTTGCTAAAACCAAAATCCAATAAAGCTTCACTGAATTTAGCAAACCATTAGCTGGAAGCTTGTTTAAGACCATATAGACTCTTAAGTAACTTGCAAACTTGCCCTTGTGATTTCTCCTTTTGATAGAAACCAGGTGGGAGTTTCATGTACACCTCTTCGTCTAAGGTACCATGAAGAAATGCATTATTCACGTCCAGTTGATAAAGTGGCCAACTTCTAGCTGCTGCTACAGCAATCAAACATCTGACTATTGTCATTTTTGCAACTGGAGAAAAAGTATCTTGGTAATCAAGACCTTCAATCTGAGTAAAGCCTCGTGCCACCAATCTGGCTTTATATATTTCAACGCTACCATCTGCATGAAACTTAACCTTGTAAACCCATTTGCAGTCAACTATGGTTTTGCCTGGTGGCAAATCTGTTACAGCCCAAGTTTTATTCAGTTCCAATGCAGAAATCTCTTTATTCATGGCATCTAACCATTGAGGATCCTTGACAGCTTTGGTAAAGGAAGTAGGTTCCTTAATATCAGATATCTGCATAACAAAATGTCTGTGTGCAGGGGAACACTTCTGATAGGTAATAAACTTTGACATTATATGAGGAGAAGTAATGTTACCAATATTCTGGCAGACATAATCCTTTGTCTATGCAGGTTTACGTAAAGTTCTCTGGGATTTTCTGACTGCAGGTACAGGTGCTTCAGTGCTAATAAGAATCCCTGATGCTGGAGAATCAGAAGGAGATGGTACTGAAATAGCCAAAGTCTCTTCTGCTGAGGCATAATCAAGATCATTGTCATCATTAAATGCTATGAATTCATCATCATTGAAATGTAAAGATGCATCAGTCATAGGCAAAATAGGTAGAGGAACAGTGTTTTCAGGGATAGTCTTGAGAGTCAATTGTTTGTAAGGAAAGACATCTTCTCTGAAAATAACATGCCTACTAACAATAATTTGATGAGATGTGAGGCAATAAGCTTTATAACCCTTTTGGCCCATGGGGTATCCAAGAAAGATGCACTGAGATGCCCTATGATCGAATTTGTCCCTTTGGCGAGCCTGAGTAGTGATGTAACATAAGCAACCAAAGGTCCTTAAATGATCAATAGGAGGCACTGACTGGAATAACAACTCCCATGGACTTTTTCCTTTCAACAACTGAGTGGGCAATCTATTAATGATATATGTTGCAGTTAAGATGCTATCACCCCAAAAAATTTTAGGCAAACCTGACTGAAACATGAGAGCTCTAGCCACCTCCAACAAATGTCTATGTTTCCTTTCTACAACTCCATTTTGTTCTGGGGTATAAGGGCATCTTGACTGATGAATGCATCCCTGCAAACGTAAGAACTGAGTTAGCTTATCACTGAAAAATTCACCACCATTATCTGTTCTCAAAATTTTCACAGTCGTGGAGAACTGGGTCTGAACCATAGCAAAGAAACCAATAATATGATCAGCAGTCTCAGATTTTTGCTTCATCAAAAAAGTCCAAGTCGCTCTAGAATAATCATCAACTAAGGTCAAAAAATACTGAGAACCAGTCATAGTAGGCTCATGAAAGGGACCCCAAACATCCCCATGAATTAAAGAAAAAACTGCATCAGCACTGTGATTTCTCATAGAAAAGGGTAACTTAGTTTGTTTTGCCAAAGGACAAACAGGACAATTGTAATTGCTGTCTTTACATGACAATTTATTTGAATGCTGTTTTAACAAGATGTTAATAGTATCAGCTGAGGCATGTCCCAATCTGCTGTGCCATAAATCAGCCATGTTGCTCTCCTTCCTAGCTGCATAATTGTAAGCTCCAACCTTGGAAACAGAAGCGTTAAAACTGAACAGGCCATCAATTGGTTTGCCAGTCTCCAGTATGGTCTTGAAGTGTTGGTCATGTATGGTGCAGGACACATCAGTGAACACAAATTTGCACTGGGAATCAGCTATCAACTTGTCAACTGATAATAAATTTACTTTGGACTCAAGAACCAGCAAAACTCCAAAAAGAATCAAACCATTCTGCAAGTAACGATTTCCACTTTGCCTGATAATGACCCTTTCACCATTAGGCAATATCACACCATACTCTCCTTTCAAATCATGAATATCCCTAAGTGTCTCAGGTAAGCAAAATGACATGTAGCCCCATTGTCAAATATCCAACAATCAAGAGTGCTAAAGGCATTATAAGGAGAAGCATTACCTGCAGTGTAAAAATAAGATGTACCTGCCATTTCCATATGGTTGACAGATTGTTCCATTCCTCCAGATTTAATCATGTTCATGATCTGGTTAAGTTGCTCAGTAGTAAAGGAACTAGTAGATTGACTTATGGTGTTGGCTACAGTAGTCATCTCTTCTGTCCCACTTACATTGTTAGCTGAAAATTTCCTGGTTGTTCCCTGTCTGTAGGTATCATTTCCCTTGTGTAGCTTATGACCAGGTGGATACCCTACTAGCTTGTAGCAACCTTCTTTCAAATGTCCAGTCATCTGGCAGTGAGTGCGGGAGAGTCTCGACTTATTCTTATTGAAACCTTCTCTTCTTGCATTCATTTGTCTCATTGAATTGCCAATGTTCTGCCCATTTTGATAAGAATTGTTTCCTTGTACAGCTTGGTAGTTCCTCTGGTTGTTCTGGTAAGTGTTGTTCTGCCTATACATTGCAGATGCCTCAATGTATCTTGTCCTAGTAGCATTTCTTTGGCTCTCCTCTCTAGTAGCCATTTCAAAAACCACATCCATCTCAGGCACTTTGGGCATAGCAAAAACATGGGTCCTCACCATTGAGTAACACTCATTCAAACCCATGAGAAACTGGACAATTCTGTCCTCTCTTTTCTCATCATCAGCTTCACCACAACAAACACAATTTCCATTTGCTGCACAGGCACTTGTCTTCTTTATAGAGTCCAACTCTTGCCAAATCTTCGTGAGTTTTCCATGATAAGTTGTAACATCCATGTCTCCTTGAACTAGGTTATTGGCTTCTTTCATCAGACCAGACTTCCTAGCCAGATTGGTTCCAGCAAACCTAGCATGAAGAATATTCCAAGCAGTCATGACGTCCTTGGCGTGGAGGATTTGTCCAACAATATCCTCCGAAACTGAACTGATTAACCAGGACATAATCACGACATTGCATCGCTGCCACTTCGCCCGTGCTTTTCGATCATCAGGCTTAGGATACTTACCCTGTATGAAGCTCAGCTTCAACCTTGCAGATAGAGCAATCTCCATGGATTTCTTCCATGAGACGAAGTTAACTCTACCAGTCAGGGCCTTAGTTACAATAGGGTTTCCATTCACTTCGTACTTACTCACGTAATATAAATCATCATCTATCAACAACTGAAGCTACATCGGACCTCACGTTCGAGTTATCCGCAGCTGATGTTGCCATTTTCAATCTGCTCAACAGATTTCAATAAAACTTCAGGACAAGTCAGAGACACTCACCAGCATCCAGGTTTCACTCTGATACCATGAGAATCGGACTCACCTGAGCTTCGATTGATCGAACAAGCTCCGGATCAGATAGAGCTGAAGAAGGATATTGGGGAAAAATTATATTAGGGTTTATTGAATGCACATTGAATGTTTAAGACAACTGCGAGACATGGGATGAGAGGAGTGTGCCTAAACGACGTCGCTATACACAACTCATTCCTTAAATGGAACGACGACGTTTAGACACAAAAAGAGAAAGCAGTAATAACTGCCTAACGATAAAATCCCCTGTCTATCCCTAATAACAAAAAACCTGTGTATATGCCTACAACTACCTGCATTTACATAACCTACAACAGACCACTATTCCAACGGCCGACGCGCAACCACCATCGACCCTTCCAACCATGAACCTTGTATGCATATTGCGGCGGTTGGTGACGTCACCCATGATGTACAGTCAGGACATGGCGACAAAAACGGTGATCCATTTAATAGCAATCATGCTATGACAACGACGGGAGAGGAGACAGAAGGAATAATGACTGCAGCACAAGAAGTTCAACACAAAGCATCACTGCGAAAAGATAAAAAAAATACAGAAAACATCCAGCGATGACACGTCCTCATCTAGGAGCAGTTTGTGGCGCCTGCCTTTTTTTTGGATGAAGATGAAGAATCCTATGAAGATTATCTGGTGGATAATCCAAACCACGCTCAAGGCCCACTCACCATTACAAGCCCAGCTTCCGATCCAGCACGTGTTAATCCTTTTCAGATCCAACAGGTCAAAGGCCCATTTCCTGAAAACGAGTCCACATCTAAAACAGGCCACAAACCAATCGAGCAACTTGGTCCAACGAAATTTGATTGGAAAAAGCGTGCTACAGATGTTCACCGAACAACGACGATACCTCAGCAGCAACATCCAAACCCCGACCTCTGCACAATGATTCTGTTGACCCAAATCAATCCCACTCTCATCCATCAACAACTCTCTGGAGAATATGCAGATACGGCGGGCGGCGGCTGACCCTCAGCCCCGCCGAAGCCAATGAGGATCCTCTACTGGAATTGTCGGGGCCTGGGGACACCCGCACAATTCCTCAGATAATTGGCTTGATCGAAACTAAGAAGAACTCAGTGTCAATGGAAACTATAAAGTTGCGTCTCAACTTTGATGCTTGTTTTGCAGTACCTTCGCGAGGTAGATCAGGAGGTCTTTCTATTTTGTGGAACAAAGATCTTGATGTTAGGGTTTGTAATTTCTCCGTTTATCAGATAGATTTTTGTGTAAATAGTAGTACCAGTGTCAGGTACACTCTTTTTTATGGAGCACGAAAAGCTGGCGCTTGCTGAATCAGCTGTTCAGCATAAACACCCAGTCGTGGTGTATTTTTGGAGACTTTAATGAGCTACTGAATGGCGGTGAGACCACGAGAATCCACCAGCATCGACGACAACACATGGAACAATTTCGATGTGTGGTTGGTGGCGGGCTGCAATTTGAAGGATATGGGGTTCCTGATGGGAACAAAGATAGCCATGCAAGCCATGCAGGAGAGAAACGCAGCACTGAAGGAGAAACACCGAACTTACTTGTACCACCCCGTAGAGGATCCAGGCCGAGGGAACCTTCCAGGAAGTTTACAGCTGACGACTATGAGCTGAAGGAATTCGTTACAGGTGCGGAATTCAAGGAGAATTAGTATAAATGTATGGCATGTACTGTATGTCAGAGTTATCAATATAATAACAAATATACTTCCCCTTCTCTCCCTTCTTCCCTTTCCTTCTCTCCTTTTCCCTATCATTTGGTGCTTTCATTGCACCATGCGCGGTGGCTATTGCCTCGCTTAACACCGGCATGGAGGCCATGAACGGCCGAATCACGGTCATGGAGGAAAAGCAGAGCGCTGAGATGCAACAGGTCCTCTCTGCCATTGAGCATCTCACTAAGTCGGTCGACGAGATCCAGCTCAAAAACAACCCTCCACCGGAACAACATGCTGGAAAACAGCCAATGTTTCACAACCCACCACTACTCGACACACCACCCGCAGCTGCAGCTTTCAGCAACTCAGCAGTCACCTCCGACCCCTTTAGAGAAGAGCACCAACCCCACCATGACGACCACAGGTTCCGACCGTTGCGCACCCCGCGCGTTGACGTACCCATCTTCCATGGAGACGACGCTACCAGTTGGTTGTTTCAACTCAATCGGTATTTTGCTCTCAACCACATTCCGCCAGACCAGATGCTGGACTCCGCCCCTCTGTTCATGGTCGGTGATGCACTGCTGTGGTATGAGTGGAAATACACTACTGGTCAGATCTCCACGTGAGCTAAATTAGCTCTTGATATCAAGCGCCGTTTTGGACCAAGTGAATACTACGATGCTGAGGTCGCCATCAACAGCTTGGTACAAACGACCACCGTCCAATCTTATATCTCGGCATTTGAGAAACTCTCGGTAAGTGCTCCTCGCCTGGTCGGCTCAAACCTCCTGTCCCGTTTCGTCGCTGGCTTGAAAGAAGACATCCGCAACGAGCTCGTCTTTCTCAAACCGTACAACCTAGACAAGGCCATGGACATGGCACGGGTGGCCGAGGATAAGCTCACCTCCCTCCGGCGCTTCACATCTCATTCCTCCAACCACCGACCATCCTATCGACCACCTATCACCACACCTCGCCATAACCACACACCATTGCCTTTCAAACGTTTATCACCCACTGAGATCGCCGCTCGTAGAGAAAAGGGCCTTTGTTTTAACTGTGACGAGAAGTTCATTGCTGGTCACAACTGTCGTCCAAAGTTCCAATGTTTACTCATGGAGGATCCGACGGATACAGATGATTTCAAGCTAGTGGAGATCGACCCTAATGACCTACCAGACCCTACACCACAAGCCGACCACATACTAGCCCCCGAGCCTCCCCCTGCATCACTTTTCATGCCTTACAAGGCCAGATAGTGCCAAGTACCCTCCGGTTGCATGCATCCATCTATGGCCAGCCAGTGCTTGTCCTCGTAGATAGTGGTTCGACCCACAACTTTATTCAAACTCGCGCGGCGCGCTTCCTAAAATTGCCTATCGAACCCGTGAATCATCTCAGTGTTACCGTCGGCAATGGCGATGAGATGAAATGTGAAGGGTTATGTCGTGATATTCCCATCCAAATCGTTGGCACAACCTTCCCTGTGGAACTCCACCTCTTACCCATTTTTGGTGCTGACCTAGTCCTAGGCGCACAGTGGCTAGCCGAGGTTGGACCAACCACCTTTTGCTACAAGGATATGTGGATGAGCCTGCAGCAGGGGGATAAGCACATCCAACTCTTTGGCCTGAAGCCTACCATCAACTTTACCCAGACCTCTTCAGCCCAAATCCACAAAACTGCCCACCAAAATGGCGCCCTATGCTACCTTCAACTTTTCACTTCTTGGACCCACACCTCAACACAATCCCATGACCCACCCCAACTACCAGAACTGTCCCTACCTCCTCACCTCAACACTGATTTTCGCTAAGCCCTTACCCAACTACTCCACACTCACGCCCCTATTTTTGCCACTCCACACGGCCTTCCCCCAAAACGTTCCACAGACCACACCATTCCCCTTTTAGCTAACACAAACCCAGTTAATGTCCGGCCGTATAGATACCCACACTATTAGAAAACCGAGATTTAAACTATGATCCATACGATGCTTGACAAGGAGATCATCCGTCCAAGCCATAGCCCCTTCTCATCCCCGGTCCTCCTCGTCAAAAAGAAGAATGGCTCATGGCGTTTTTGCGTCGACTACCGAGCCTTAAACGCCATCACAGTTAAGGATAAGTTCCCTATTCCTACTGTGGATGAGCTCCTTGATGAGCTACATGGCGCGACACTATTCACCAAGCTCGACCTTAGAGCTGGTTATCATCAGTTACGAATGCATGATGCCAACGTCTACAAAATTGCATTCCGTACACATGATGGGCACTACGAATTCCTCGTGATGCCTTTTGGCCTTGCCAATGCACCATCTAGCTTTCAAGCTGAAATGAACACCCTCTTTAAGCCATTATTGAGGCGTTGTGTGCTGGTTTTCTTCGATGACATCCTGATCTATAGCGCCACACCGGCCGATCACCTGCTACACTTGGACGAGGTACTCTCTACACTGCGTTCTCATTCTTTTTTTGCTAAACATTCTAAATGTGATATTGCAAGGGAATCCATTACCTATCTCGGCCATATCATCGGCCGTGAGGGCGTAGCGGTGGACCCAGATAAAATCAAAGCTATCCAGGAATGGCCCCTGCCTAAAACACTCAAACAGCTCCAAGGTTTCTTAGGCCTCACTGGTTACTATCGACGCTTTGTCCGTCATTATGACTCACTGGCCGCTCCTCTCACCGCCTTGTTGCGCAAGGATGCCTATATATGGAATGACACGGCCACAACAGCATTCAACAACCTATGCAAAGCCCTCTCATCCACCCCTGTTTTAGTACTTCCTGATTTCGCTCTTCTATTTCATGTGCATACGGATGCGTCCGGATCAGGTGTGGGCGCGGTTCTTGCCCAGGGTGGCCATCCTGTCAGCTACTTTAGCAAGCAGTTAAGCCCCAGATTGCAAGGAACTTCTGCATATAACTGTGAACTTTGTGCCCTCACTTTGGCCATCCAAAAATGGAGGCAATACTTGCTTGGCCACTGTTTTATTGTGGAAACAGACCATTACTTCGAAGTCAGATATAGACCCGGTAGGGAAAACAAACCTGCAGATGCCCTCTCACGACTGCATGAACCAGACAATACCCCCGCCAACACTTGCCTAATGACCCTCGCCACAAGCAAACCAGAATATGGCATACTACGTGCCTTACGCCGCTACTATGCCACCAACCCAGTCGGCGCAGCACTGCTACAATCAATCAAGGACCACCCAGCCGCACATCCCAACTGGGCTATACGGGATGGTCTAGTTTTATTCAACAGCAAGTTATGTGTCCCGGAAGATACCACCCTCAGAGAACTCATCTTTTATGAGTTTCATGACACCACATCCAGTGGACACCCGGGTGCGCGCCGTACACTGGTCCGCATAAGCTCTACCTTCCACTGGAAAGGACTCAGAGAAGACGTCAAACAGTACGTCAAGAGATGTGCAATTTGTCAACAAGTAAAAGCCCCCAACTCAGCTGAGCACGGCCTTCTGGTTCCTCTACCCATCCCTGACATGGTTTGGCACGATATTTCCATGGATTTTATCACGCATTTGCCGCCTTCGGTTGGTAAAACATCCATCCTCGTGGTAGTGGACCGCCTATCCAAGTATGCACACTTCTCTGCTTTAAAACCCAGTTACACGGCCACTGATGTTGCTCAAACTTTCATTCGTGATGTGATCAAGCTGCATGGGTTCCCAGGTACCATTGTCTCCGACCGAGACCCCATCTTTATGAGCCGATTCTGGAAGGAATTGTTCCGTCAACAAGGCACTATACTGGCTCACTCCATAGCTTATCACCCACAAAGTGACGGCCAAACCGAAGTGGTTAACCGAGGCCTCGAAGACTACCTCCGCTGCTTCGTAAGCGAACATCAGAAGGATTGGCTCCAGCTCCTTCCTTGGGCCGAATACTGCTACAACACGTCCCTCCACTCCTCTACAGGCCAAACTCCCTACGAGTCTGTTTACGGCCGTCCTCCACCCAACTTACTTGAGCACGTTCCAGGCACATCTAATATCGCAGCCGTCGAAGCACATATCACCCACCGTGACCAAGTGTTGCAAGCACTGAGATCCAACATGGCCAAGGCACATCAGAGGATGCAACATCAAGCAAACCTTAAACGGCAGAACACGACCTTCAAAGTGGGTGACTTCGTTTGGGTCAGACTGCAGCCATACCGCCAGAACACTCTGCGCACTCGCCAAACCACCAAACTAGACAAGAGATTCTACGGTCCATTTGAGATCACAGACCGCATCGGACCCGTCGCTTACAGACTCAAGCTACCTCCAACAGCACGGATCCACAATGTGTTTCATGCCTCACTCCTCCGCCGCTGCACCAGTGATCCTGCTGCTACTCCTCAAGCCTTCCCGTCCCATCTGGAAACGCTAGCTCCTACTGTGATTCCTGAATGTATTTTGCAAAGCCGCACCATCAAGGTCCTGTCCGACTGGAAACTGCAGTGGCTGATCAAATGGAAGGACCTTCCAGATACTGAAGCCGCATGGGAATCCACTGATGACATCCGAACAGAATTCCCTCTTTCTAACCTTGAGGACAAGGTTTCCTTCGATGGGGGTGGCAATGATGGGAACAAAGATAGCCATGCAAGCCATGCAGGAGAGAAACGCAGCACTGAAGGAGAAACACCGAACTTACCTGTACCACCCCGTAGAGGATCCAGGCCGAGGGAACCTTCCAGGAAGTTTACAGCTGGCGAGTATGAGCTGAAGGAATTCGTTACAGGCACGGAATTCAAGGAGAATTAGTATAAATGTATGGCATGTACTGTATGTCAGAGTTATCAATATAATAACAAATATCCTTCCCCTTCTCTCCCTTCTTCCCTTCCCTTCTCCCCTTTTCCCTATCAGTTCCACGATGACAAATATACTTATTCCAATCGAAGGCGCGGCACAATGGAAACCAGATCCAGATTGGATAGGGCCCTTGTGAACTCTCAATGTCTGTCCTTATTTCAGGCGTACTCAGTTCAACATCTGCACACATACTCGTCAGACCACAAGGCACTATTACTTTCACTTCAGCGACATAAACAGTGGAGACCGAAGAATTTTAAATTTGAAACAATGTGGCTGCGGGACAACAGCTTTCAGACCCTAATATCTACTGAATGGAATTCACTTCGACGACAAACGACTAATACATCGGAGATATTGACAACCTTGAGAGGCAAGATACATCAATGGAATAAACACAAATTTGGGCAAGATGGCAGCTCTGCAACTCATGAAGCAGAGATTCAACAAATATCGGTGGATTTCTACAAAAATCTTTTCTCAAGCCACCAATCAGTTAGAAAAAATGAGCTTCAAGGATATCTCCGGATCGTCCCACAGAAAGTAGCAGCCGATCATAACTCTTTTTTACTAGCACCCTATACTAGTGATGACGTTACGAAGGCATTGTTTCAACTGAATCCCTCCAAAGCTCCTGGAGTGGATGGCTTCTCTGCTTCTTTTTTCCAAAGTTCATGGAATATTGTCAAAGAGGATTTCATTTCCGAATGTCTACAATTCTTGAATCAAGGTCTCCTATGCCCGGACAATAACCTTACTGTCATTGTCATTACTCTTATTCCAAAACAGGCAGGATCATCCAAGATCACAGAGTATAGGCCCATCAGTCTCATAGGCACTCTCGCAAAAGTCATCTCCAAAGCTATTGCCAATAGACTTCAAGTGCTCATGGATGAGGTGATTTCCCCTATGCAGTGTGCTTTTATTAAAAACAGACTCCTTACTGATAATATTTTAATTGCACAAGAGGTGACACACTATGTACACTCAATTAGCAAACAAAAGCAAGTTTATGGCCTACTGAAACTTGACATGGCTAAGGCGTACGATAAAATTGAGTGGGATTTTCTAGAATTGATTCTTCTTCAGTTGGGTTTCAGTTCAGTTTGGGTACAAAGAGTTTTGCATTACGTCAAGACCGCTCACTATTGCTTACGGATAAATAGTTTTCTTTCTGATTGTTTCTCGCCTTCTAGAGGCCTCCGACAAGGAGACCCCTTATCTCCGTACCTCTTCATCTTGTGTACTGAATGGCTCTCAACAATTATGTCTCACTATGCAACCTTGGGCATCCTCAAAGGAATACAGATTTGCCGCCGAGCACCTTTACTTACCCACTTATTATTTGCGGATGATTGCCTTTTCTTTCTGAAAATCAACCATCAATCTGTCACAGCAGTGAAAGATGTGCTTTCTCTTTACGAAAAGATTTCTGGGCAAACTGTCAACTTCCAGAAATCCGAAATTATGTTATCTAGAAATGCTTCCCAAGATCTGTGCGACTTTATACATGTTGCAATGGGTGTTACTATTGTGCCAAAATTGGCAAAGTATTTGGGCCTCCCTTTGCAAATGGACAGAACGAGAGCTGATACTTTTGGGAGCATGATACGTACCACAATGGTTTGTATCGGGTTATGAAGGATAGATGAGTGAGGATAGATGAGAAGTAGGAGAAATTAGGGTTTGGGGGAAGGAGATGAAGAAGAAACAGATTAGGGTTTAGAGAAGAAGGGAAGAGAAGAGTGTAGAAGAGGAAGATTGATTAATTAATTCATTGATTCCTTTTCCCTGCCGGTTACAAGCTATTTTATATTTATTACATCAATTGCAATGACACCCATCAAGTTCCATAATATTTCAATACGTAACATTCCTTCATCCTTCAAAATGACCTTGTCCTCAAGGTCAACATTGTCTGGTGGCCTTGGCAATGAGAACATAAAAATGTGATTGATGTAGCCTGCTGATGATACAAAGTCATCCAGAAAAATGTTGTTGAAACAACTCCCATCCATACAAATTGAACGCCACAGTTCACAAGCAACAGCTCCACCATAAAGGATAAAATAAGTTTCAACTTCTTGATTATACCTATCAAAAATAATAAAACTCCCAGCAAAAATACTCCCCAAAAGCGAAAGACTACTCTTCCCCTCATTTGATTCCGGAGGTCTTGGTTGACGAAAACCAAAATGACAAATGGTACAGAAGATTCATTGCTGGAGAGCCAAAGCCAACATCTATGTCCCATATAGGAACCTGAGTTGCAAAAACCTCCTGTTTGAAAGCAACTAAAACCAGGAATTTAAGGTGAAACTTAGCTCTAGTGTAGATCCTTGAAACAAATATCAATTTCACCACATTTGTGCAAGCCAACTGAACTTGAGCCAACCACTTAGCAAATAAATTGCTCTTTATGTCATAGGTAATGACAACACATCAAAATATCTCCAACTTCTTCCTCTGACCAACACCAATATAACCAGGGTAAAGCTCGTTGGTTGTGCTCATGATAAAAAAAAGTCTCTGATTGTCAAGCTCAATAATATGATGGATCTCATATCTTTCCACCACACACATGTCAATGGCAAAATAGGCTTCTACCAGGAAAGGAACAGCCATGGCAGTAGGAAGATGTATGCACTTGGCGATCGGCTTGGGTGAGAAGTCCCTCACCAAATTTGAGGCCATAGAAAATCCAAAGATTCTGTAGCAGAGCTGTAAGCAGTGCTGAGGGAGAGCTGAGAAGCCATGCACGCCTAAAATAGCCATGTTGCGGTAGATGAGGGCATAAGGAGCTTTGTATTCTCCATTTGGGTTGCCGATGTCAAAAGCATTGTAGAAAAGTAGGAATGTGAACGGGGCTATGCAACCCATTGCTGTACTAATAGCTTGGCTTACCAGCATGGACCTCGGAGAAATCAGAGTGAGATGGCCGGTTTTGAAATCATGCGTCAAATCAGAACAAATGGAAATGATGGATTTAATCAGGCCGCATCTTATATGTCCGGCAACCACGCCTGAATGATTACCTGCCATTGCAGCTATCACAAACAAAGCAACCTTTCCGTAGTTGTATCCCATGTTCATATTGGTCAGACTAGCTCCGTAAGTATTGCAGAATCCAAGAGCTGGGGCAAGAAGGTACATTACGACCACATAGTACCATTTTACCTCATGAAACATTAGAGGGATGTCAATGATGGAGATGATGGAGAAAATGACGTAACCAACACCAGCAATCCATACAGGGATCCTTTCTCTTACAAAGAATGCAATTCGAAATTGCCGAAACCAAGGGGGTCCGAGCTAACATTCGGAAGTTCATAGAGGCGTCATCCGATGTCCGTTTAAGATGTTCTTTATATGGTTAGAAAGCTAATTGAATTTTCTATAACTTTCATGTTTACGCGAAAATTAAATTCAAAGGTTAAGCTGATAAAAATAGTGACCAAAGATGGATGATCGATCGAAATTTGTCGAAACCGAGGGGGTCCGAGCTAACATTCGGAAGCTCATAGAGGCGTCATCCGGTATCCGTTTAAGATGTTCTTTATATGTTTAGAAAGATAATTGAATGTTTCTATAACTTCATGTTTACTCAAAAATCAAATTCAAAGGGTAAGCTAATAAAAATAGTGACCAAAGATGGATGATCGATCAAAATTTGTCGAAACCGAGGGGGTCCGAGCTAACATTCGGAAGCTCATAGAGGCATCATCCGGTATCCGTTTAAGATGTTCTTTGTATGGTTAGAAAGATAATTGAATGGTCTATAACTTTCATGTTTACTCAAAAATCAAATTCAAAGAGTAAGCTGATAAAAATAGTGACCAAATATGGGTGTTTAATCAAATTTTTCAAAAAATCGAATATATTATTACCGGTTTATAATAAACCGAGAATGTTAAAAAACCATATTACCGGTAAATCATAAACCGGGAATGTTAAAAAATCATATTACCGGTAAATCATAAATCGGGAATGTTGAAAAATCATATTACCGGTAAATCATAAACCGAGAATATAAAGAAAATGGGCAATCCGGTTATTTGAGTTTGAAAGGGGGCAAACGAGCTATTTGAGTTTCAAAAAGGGGCAATCTGGCCAATAACCCCAATTTCTTCCACAACTTCAGTTATTTGCAATCCCAAATCAAGTGCAAAGTCTACCAAAAACACCTTTGTAGGCAACTTACCAGACATATATGGTTCATCAATAATTGGCGTAACTGGCCAAGGTGTAGTCGTAGCTCCTGCTAAAACTGAATCTGAAAATAAGACCAAATCGGAGCTTACTTGATCATCTTCCTTTGATCCTTCGGCGTTAATCGGAGACAAATGAAATCCATTGGCCTTCGATTCCAACTCTGACTCGCTTGAACACTCATCAACTCCTATTGCGTCAGTTGTACCATTACTCGCCACATCTGTTTCACCCGAGACATACAACTCAGGTCCCGATTCTGATTTTGGCTGTGCCTCGGTGGTTTGTTTGTCCGCTCGGGGAAGCATGAGTTGTTCGAACATCTCCATCATTCGTTCGATCGAAGCCGAGTAACGAGCTGATTCCTCCGCTTGGCGTTGGATGGCCGCCGCCTGAGTGTGGATGAGCTCTTCCAGCGTTTGAGTTCGAGAACTCAATCCGGAGTAGCTTGTGGCGAGAGAGACGAGGGACTCCATGGTGGCGTTGTTGCGTGTTTCAGGCATAGACATGTTATGGAAAAAATTGAAGGCTAGAAAACATCGTCTCTATCTGTAGGCGGCCGGGAGGTGCTCATCACATCTGTGCTAAACTCAATCCCACAATACTGGCTCTCTACCTTTTGGCTGCCTGATAAAACCATATCTAAACTGCAGAGTATCATTAATCGGTTTTGATGGAAAGGCTCAACAAATAAAAGAGGAGTGCACTGGGTGAGGAATAAAATTTTGACTCAAACCAAAGAGGATGGAGGCTTGAATTTTCGAGACTGGAGAAGCTTGAACTTAGCATACTTAGCGAAACAAGGATGGAGAATTGCTACAAATCCAACATTGCTGGTAAGCCAATTATTGAGGGCCAAATATTTTCATTCAAATCATATCTTGGATTCCAGATTAGGCTACAAGCCTTCTCAGGTTTGGCAAGCAATGTTCAAAACTTTACCTATCTTAACGGAAGGTGCTTCGCGAAACAATCATACCGGAGACCTCACATGGAAGCAGAATAATTCCACTTTCTCTGTTAAAACAGCTTACTTTATTGCTAAAAACTTAGAAGGACAAAACGATTCGAACCATGGGCAACAGTCCAACAAAGCTGCACTCCATCCGTTTTGGATAGGGGAGAGCAAACGGTAAATTATCGTTTTACCATTTACTGTTTCACCTATTTCTACAGAATCCTATCGTTATTATCGCAATTTCTAGTCAACAACACTGAACTTTCAGCTTGTATCATCTCTTGAATGGAAACATCTGACAGCAGGTTACATTAAAATTAATTGTGACGCCTCCTTGGAAAAAAACAACAACAGTGATGGGATTGGAGTTATAGCCAGAGATGACACAGGGAAGGTTCTTGCAATTAGATCACGAGCAACTACTGGAAGCAAGACTATTAAAGCCTAAGAAACAGCTGCAGTTATTGAAGGAGCCAGGTTGGTGATGAGTCGTATTTATAGGATTCGTCGAATCAACTAATCGCATTTATTTCGACACTTTATTATGCAAACAGTTACTTTTTAGTCTTGTTTTGTATTTTAAGGTGTTTCGAAAGCTCTAGGAGGAAACATGCATAAAAGATGGCATTTCATGCCGAAAACATCACAATGGCAGATTAGACCTTTGAGAATTCGACGGAGTGCTGAGAACGGACCGCTGAGCAGAAAATTATGAACCATGTGTCATTGCGTAGCTGACTCGATTCCCTACAACTCTCTAGTTCACACCGAGAGCAGTCGAAGTCATATAGAAGGTCAAATCCAGTTGAAGTTGGAACTGGCGCAGAAGAAGGAAACGGACTCAGTGCCTACCGCGCCATATGTAGACATTAGCTCGATGCTAATGTCTGAAGGAAATGCGGCCTAATGTTACTATAGGACGCGAAATGTAGACGCGAGACGCGGCAAGCCGACGAGGTGATGACATCAGCAACGCGTTTGATGACGTCAGCAGTCCGAAATTTGATGATTCAAGCCCAAAAACGGATTTAGAAACCCAATTTGATAATTCAACCCAAAACCAGATTTGGAACACAGTTTTGCTATATATTAAGGTTTTGGGTTAGGGTTTCAATCATCTGATGTCATCTCATAATTCTACGAAGACTGAGACAGTTCTGGAGAAGACAAAGAGCGCGAAGCTTTCGGCGATATAGAAATTTTTTAGTTTCTTTTTCATCAAAAATATTTGTGTTTATTTCCATAACAATGAGTAGCTAAATTTTTGTTTCAGTTTAGGGTTTCGTTCATTGTGACAAACGTTTTGAGACTTTATTCTTAATGCAATTTCTTGTTTCTCTAATTCTTGTACTTAATTTCAAGGATTAAATTGTGAAGCTAAGTGGATACTTGTCATGGTAAAGCCTAGCCGAACAATTCAGCGCCTATCGTTAATACTTGTTTGATACTTACCCGTAAAGACAGGTAGTGACACCTAGATTCGACAACACCTTACCCGGACTATTGGGTTTAGGAGAACTACATTGTGGTGTATTGCCTTTCCCGAAATACTTTAGGCTATAACCTTTCCCGGAGTAACCACACTTAGAAACTTGAGATTCGATTATTAGCAGTCAATGATAAACGTGTCACAATAGAAACCCTAAGCTGAATGTTTTCTCTGATTGTCTTCGTTAGTGTTTTCTCTCGCACTTTACAATAATTGCTCACAAAAACTTCCTTTTAATTATTTACAGTTACAGCTTCAACGCACCAGCTCTCTTGGGTTCGACCTTGCTTGCCACTAGTTAGTTTCTTACAAGAGAATATAAATTTAAGTTTGACACGTCAGACGCCGCGCGTCAAATTTTGGCGCCGTTGCCGGAGAGCTGTGCTTCGGTGAAGTTGTTTCTTTTTTCTTTTTTATTTTTTGTTTTGTTTTGTTTTTTATTTTATTTTATTTAGTTATCTTTTGTGCTTCGCTACTTGTTCGCAATGTCTCGTGCAGGTAGCCAGATTGGTGATGACAACAACAGCAACAAGATCGCTCAGATTGTTGAGAACGTGCCTCCATTCTATGAGGATCTGGAGCAACTCTTCCGTGCTCGCAACCGTGTTAATAATGCCATGAGGGCTCAGCAAAATCAGAGAGTTCATGTTGCACAGAATGTGAGGAATGGTGCAGGTGCGTGGCAACCGCCTCCACCACAATCGCCACAGCCGCCAATCCACAAGAGGCCGGAAGACGATGAAGAATACTACTACGAGCCTACCATGGAGGAGTTGTCTGCTCCTGACTTTCAAAATCAGCCGTGGTGTATCGACGAAGGGCCAGAACTAGCTGAAATAGAAATCAAGACTGCAGTAGTGCACCATCTGCCAAAGTTCTCAGGACGACAAGGAGAGTCAGCCACCAAGCATCTGCAGAGCTTTCATGGCATCTGCCAGACTCTCCGACCATATGGAGTCTCAGTGGAGGACTTTAAATTAAAAGCTTTTCACTTTTCTTTAACTGACGCTGCTAATGCTTGGTTTTTGTCTCTTCCCCCAGGTAACATCAGGACATAGGACCAGATGCAGAAGAAGTTCCTGACCAAGTACTACCCAGCTGCCAAGGCAATGAAGATTCGCAAACAGCTACAGGATATCAGGCAGGGGCCTAATGAGTCAATGTATGACTATCTGGAGAAATTCAACGCCCTAGAACAGAGCTGCTGCAACCTGAGAGTGCCTGAGAAGCTGATAATTGAGTACTTGCTGGATGGATTGAGGCCACTCGATAAGATGTTGCTTGATGCATCAGCTAGAGGCACGATCATGAATTTATCCCCAGCTGGAGTGAGGAACTTGATCGTGAAAGTGGCTGAGAACACAAGTTTCAGAGAAGAGGCTAGCAGGCAGGAGGAGTTTAGCAGAACCAAAAGCGTTGCAAAGGCTAAGATACCGTCAAACCAGGTAACTGAGGAGCTGAAGCAGATGAGAGAGATGAAGCAGAAGCTCATAATGAAGCAGCCGGCTCAGGTGAAGCCCTATGGGTTTTATGGTGCGTCCAATCATAAGACATATGCTTGCCCGACTCTACAAGAGGATATACAGGCCAACGTCAATGCAGTGGGTGAATTTTAAAACTACAATAATCATGCACCACAGCAATCTCAGCAACAGCAGTTCTACCGCCCACCATACCGTCAATAGCAGGAATGCTACAGTAATCAGAACCTGTATCAACAGAGAGGGCACTACAATCACGCAGGCCCAAGCAATCAAAGTTCCAGCAAGTCTCTGGAAGATGTGGTGAAGGAGTTGGCAATTACTGATCAGTCGATATTTTGACTAATTATTCGCTACATTCGATGAAGGATAACACTTGTTCTCCGGATAAATTATCCATATTTGATGTCTTTCTCTAGTATTTCAGGTAAAACAGACGTATCATCACTCTTTGGACCCGAAGTGTTGAAAGAACGGAAAGATCGACGAAAAATGCCAAAAAGAATTCTGAGCCAGCAACAGCCCGTGATAGCCGTGACATTTTGGACGGTCACGGGTGTCACGACACCTATTTTTCATAGAAAGATACAAGGCAGGCCGTGACAGCCGTGACACATTGGACTGTCACGGGTGTCACGGCACACTTATTTCCCCGAGAGTTTCAACTCAATCTGTGACAGCCGTGACACTCTCGACTGTCACGGGTGTCACGACACCGTCGGAAGGCAGATCTTCAGCTGATTTCCTAATTTCATTTTTGGGCTTTTGACCCTCTTCGGAAAAGCTATAAAAGAAGTGTTCGACTAGATTAAAAGATACACTTATTTGGAGAAGAAAACCCTAACTTGGGAGAGAAGACAGAGTTCATCACGAAGGATTCAACGAGCACCCGCGTCATTACGGTTTCCTCGTCCTTAATCTTTTTATCAACACTACTTTTGGTTAACTTACCATTAGTAGTGGGTAGTCTTCTTATTCCGAGATCCTACGGATCCCGTGCTATGTACCCAACTCTCATGTGATCAATTAAACATTTTTATTTATGCGATTCGAATGTTCAATTTCATTGTGCTTAATTTTATCGTTCTTGTAAGTATTTACTTTTAATGGGATGTTTGCATGCTAGAACGTATTTAGGTTATTTACCAAAAGATGGATGGTCCTAGGTATTAATCGGATTACATGAAATTGATGTTAGGTCATGTTGCTACAATGGTAGTACATGAATTAATAGGAAAACCTTTAGTTTAACAATCGAGATCGTTGATAATCCGTGGATGGGCGGCGTTCAACGATTGAGATTAATCTAGACAATGATCAGTAGATGAGCGGCTTGTCTAGTGTTATTTCGATTTAATTCCATATTCAATAGCGTGAATAATTTACGTGACATGATTGCATGATTATTGGGGTTAGCACGGGTGAAGTATGGTTCTGGAATTCTTTCTCTGATTAAGTCACAAACCTTTATTTTTTGCTAATTAATTTCTGTAATTTTACATTCACAAAACCTCTTTAAATCGGAATAGCTAAATAGGTCACTCGTTAACTAGTACTCACACACGTTGTTCCTTGGATCGACCCTTCGCTTACTACGGTTTATAAATTTTGTTTGACTGCAACTTGACTCCTAAAACATATAAATTGACAACTATAAATGGTTAAAAATATGTTTGTCAATTACCATGCAACAAAATCAAGCGAAAAATGATGGAACTTTAGCGGAGCTGGGTAAGCGGATGTCCAACTTAGCTCAGACTATTTCTGAGCTGAAGAGAGATCCAGGAAAGCTACCGTCACAGATAGTGCCTAATACGAGAGGGAATATCATCACAATGGCAGTGTTAGATGTGGACGCAGCACTAAAGGAGTCCGCGGATGCAGTAAACAAGTTACTCGCGCTCAACGAGCACATTAAGGCGAAAACAGCGAAAAGGAGACTGCATCAGAGGGCACCGCATCTCCAATAGACATTAGCTCGACGCTAATGTCGAGATGACGCGGCTATAATGTCTACACATAACGCGCCCATAACGTCTGAAGCGGACGCGGTCCCCACTGCTGAAAATTCAAAACATGACCCTTTACCTTCGTTTTCTATGCAGGTAAGAGCTCCGAAAGAGCATATGATCGATAAAAATGAGCTAGAAAATGAGCTGGAGGTAAGAGATAAGCTTAAAGAGCTGATAATGGAGCGCCCCCTTGCCACGAGTCATGAGGCACCGCCTGGAAAGTGTAAGGACCCAGGTGCTTTCACAGTCACCTGCGGTGTTAGTGAGACCTTAATACATCATTGTTTAATTGATTTGGGTGCTACCATCAATGCTATGCCTCACTCATTATATTGTTCTTTGAAACTGGGGCCTTTGAAACCGCCTAAGCTGTTAGTAGAGTTAGGGGATAAATCTCGTGTTCGGCCTGTTGGTTTGCTTGAAAACCTAACCCTCCGTGTTGGAAATCTTGCTGTTCCTACAGACTTCTATGTTTTACAGATGGGAGACGCTAGAGATGATGATCCTCCGACACTTATCTTGGGACGTCCGTTCCTCTTCACCACCAAAACCAAGATTGACATGGACACAGGCTTGTTGTCACTTGCGTTTGGTTGCCAGACATCGAATTTCTATATCTATGAGGACGGAGACCACCCGAGCACGAAGAAACCACCGGACATAGTGAACACATCATATCTTGGTGACCTAGTTCCTGACCTACCAGATGACGCTAGACATGCGACAAGAGAGGTAGCTATGAGCGGAATGTCCTCACAAACTAGGGAGGATGTGAAGGCGAACCCGCCTGATCGATGGAGAGGAGACACGACTACACCATTACACGATGATGTTGGGCAGACTGAAGGAATACCTTAGGCGAAATTTGACCTCACACGTCCATGGGATCCTAACTTGTGATCCTTGAAGAGGTATCGTCGAGCCAACGACGTAAAACAAAGGCGCTCGCAGGGAGGCAGCCCGGTAAATTTTTGAGCTTTCATTTTTTATTTCACTATATATTTGTTTGAGTCTTGAGTCATGTTTTGTACATTGTCTTTTGGGAAAAGAAGTTGTTTTGCAGGTTAAAACACGTGCGACTCAGTGGAAATCGCGTCCAGTATTGACATTAGCTGGTCGCACCCCGCCTTGACATTGGTTAACGTCTACAGTGGACGCGGCAGCGTAAGGTTTGAAGTGAGCGCGGTCGACCGTTGACCAGCGTTGACCAACTCGTTTGACCCGAATTTACACCATCACACAACGAGACGAGGGGAGTACCTGTTCACTTTTACTTCTATTTTCCACATACTTGTGTGTCTTGCATTGTTGTGTCTTTGAATTTAAGTCGTACCGTGAGGACACGACTTGGTTCAAAAGTGTGGGGTGGGAGAGTCAGTCTGTTGTGTCAGCATAGTTATTTTTTCTTGCACATGCATAGTGTCTGCACGTTTTCTATGAAAAAAAATTGAAGTATGAAATTTTTTGTTTCTTGGATATGCAGAATTGAATTATGAGTATGTGAAATTTATGATACCGATTACATGTATTTTTCTCTTGAAATTTGAATTATGTGACTACATGTGAATTTAACCCATTACGTGTCCTTTTGAGTTGCGATAAACAGGGATGTGGAGTTGATAGAAATGTCCTAGAGAGGCTTGACGAAGCATTCAAAGGACCGAAATTCGAGTTATATGGTTATATGGACTTTGTGGAGGATAGCACTTCGAGACGATATGGTTCAGAGTCAGCTCCGTCGCCGCAGCGTTTATGTGAGTAGGCGGGACGGGAAAACAGACCGTCCTATCTCTAGTCCGAAGTAACCAGGAAAAAGATGGGTGACCCTCATCTTGACTCGCGTCAAAAAGGGCGAGGATGAGAAAGAGCGGGGAGGTATTTCCATATGCTTGCGGGCGATAATTGGACCTCCCTCAAAAGAAAGAAGAAAGGACAAGCTATTCACAACAAAGGAGCAAAGCTCAAGAAAAAAAATCAGCCACTTTTGAAGGTTTATACAAAAGAAAAGTGAAGTACAACATTCTTACATCAAGAGCCAAATGCCAAAGAAAGTCACTACAAAAGCTGTCCAACAAAAGAAGAAGAAACAGAAAAAACTCAAAAACCTTGAAGCTCGAATGAATCACGTGCAAGAAAAAGCAATGAAGTGTAAACATATAACTAGAACTCGGGACAGCGAATGCAGATCATGGGTCTAAAGAGAACTATCTCCCATTCATCCGAATTGATTTCGAATTTCAGCTCAAAAGGTAACATGTATCAAGTTAATTCTATGTTGAGCATGATGATTAGAGTAACGATTGAGCTATGCATGGAAATGAGGAATTTAGACTAGCAACTCATGTTCATGTAGTATTATCCAGGACAACGAGGAAATTGTGGTGTTATATTTTTTTTCCTTCTATGACTTAGTTCTTGTTCGGGACGAACAAGTTTAAGTGTGGATGGTTTGATGTGTCATATTTATACGACTCGTCGAATCAACTAATCCCATTTATTTCGATACTTTATTATGCGAACAGTTACTTTTTAGTGTTGTTTTGCATTTTCAGGTGTTTCGGAAGCTCTAGGAGGAAACATGCATAAAAGACGGCATTTCGTGCCGAAAACATCGCAATGGCAGATCAGACCTTCGGGCATTCGACGGAGTGCTGGAAACAGATCGCTGAGCAGAAAAATATGAGTCATGCGTCATTGCGTAGCTGACTCGATTCCCTACAACTCTCTAGTTCACACCGAGGGCAGCCGAGGTCATATAGAAGGTCAAATCCAGAGTTGAAGTCAGAACTGGCGCACAGAAGAAGGAAACAGAATCAGTGCCTACCGCGCCATATGTAGACATTCGCTCGACGCTAATGTCTGAAGGAAACACGTCCTAATGTTGCTGTAGGAGCGGTGGTAATGTAGACGCGAGACGCGGCGAGCCGACGAGGTGATGACATCAGCAACGTGCTTGATGACGTCAGCAGTCCGAAATGTGATAATTCAAGCCCCAAATTGGATTTAGAAACCCAATTTGATAATTCAACCCAAAACCAGACTTGGGAACACAGTTTTGCTACATATTAAGGTTTTGGGTTAGGGTTTCAATCATCTGATCTCATCTCATAATTCTACGAAGACTGAGACAGCTTTGGAGAAGACGAAGAACGCCAGCTTTTGGCGATACAGAGATTTTCTACTTTCTTTTTCATCAAAAATATTTGTGTTTATTTCCATGACAATGAGTAGCTAAATTTCTGTTTCAGTTTAGGGTTTTGTTCATTGTGACAAACGTTTTGAGACTTTATTCTTAATGCAATTTCGTGTTTCTCTAATTCTTGTGCTTAATTTCAAGGATTGAATTGTGAAGCTAAGTGAATACTTGTCATGGTAAAGTCTAGCCGAACAATTCAGCCCCTATTGTTAATACTTGTTTGATACTTACCCGTAAAGATAGGCAGTGACACCTAGTTTCGATAACACCTTACCCGGACTATTGGGTTTAGGAGAACTAGATTGTGGTGTATTACCTTTCCCGAAATACTTTAGGTTATAACCTTTCCCGGAGTAACCACAATTAGAAACTTGAGATTCGATTATTAGCTGTCAATGATAAATATGTCACAATAGAAACCCTAAGCTGAATGTTTTCTCTGATTGTCTTCGTTAGTCTTTTCTCTCGCACTTTACAATAATTACTCACAACCCCCCCCCCCCCCCCCCCTTAATTATTTATAGTTACAGCTTCAACGCACCAGCTCTCTTGGGTTCGACCTTGCTTGCCACTAGCTAGTTTCTTGCAGGAGAATATAAATTTAAGTTTGACGCGTCAGACGATGCGCGTCAGTTGGCAAAGGCTTTACGTTCTAAAAAAGTCATTTTCGAAACAGATAATATGGATCTAGTTGACAAGTATCAATTGTAAGCTTCATCAACAAGACTGGAACACTAACTGGTTTAAGGAAATTACAAGACTCATGCATCAGGAGCAAAATTGGAAACTTAACTTGATCAGGAGGGAGCAAATGGTGCAGCGGATTTCATTGCCAAACAAAGCAGACTACATGTGTGGAGCTGGACCAGGTTGGACGCGGTTCCGATTAATGTTAGCTCTGTCCAACTTGTATAAGTCCTCTGTTTTCTTGTATGGCTTTCGAGCCTTATCAAAAAAAAACTATGGCATATGTTATAACATGGTGATTTATCGGATGACACGTGACCTTTGGTTTAATTAATGTCTCTACATTTATTCTTAGTCTTTTGTGTGCTCATTACATACTTCCATCTTTATTGTTAGTGATTTCATTTTCCTCGTCTAAATGATTGAATTTTTTTGAAAATGCCACCGTGTGAGTTTGTAGTTTGGGATATATCACACGTATACGTTTTATTTGGTTTATACCACGTTTTTTTAAAACTAGTATTATCAACAGCGGTATGTTTTTACTCGAAACTAAATTCTCACAACCCTGTCAGCAATGACGTGTCAGAACGATGATGATGTGACCGAAATCGCTGATAGCAATAGCAACTTTATTGAAACTCGCTAGAATGACCAGCTCAATAATTTTTTATTCAGTATGGATAAAGGACCCTTCTATGTTATACTATTCAATTCTTGACGATTAATCCATGTGATAGCTCAGATATTCTTATTCATGATATTGATCTGATTCAATATCATCGCGATGGAATTCATCTCATTGAATTTACCGGCGAAAGAGTGATTCCCTCTTGCTATCCATATGCGAGGCGCCAATTAATTGCAAAGATCTGAGACGACCCAGAAAGCGCTTGATCCTGATCAACTTTGTATCTAAGCCTACTTGGGTATTGAGCTTTTAATTATAAGAACTGTAGTGCCTCCACGACGATAAGGGGCTAAAAGATCTAACTTATTATGCAAACGCTTTTTAACAGAGTCATAGTTATTAATGAAAATCTATGGCCTTCTAACTTGTAGAATACCATCAATTGGAACAAGCACTACTACAGACAGGACATTACGCAACTGTTCTGAGGACCATTATGCAACGGTTCCTCATCCGTTGCATAAGCTACCATTGCATAATGTCATGACAAATTCTGTAATATTTTAATTGTTTTATACTCAAATCCACCTAAAAAAATTAAATACAAAATGCAAACAAATGTAATTTCCTGTTACTCATTTTCCAAACATCAAAATACTTTCATTTCACTCAAAATACAACCATTTATACAACTTCACATAACAATCAAATGTAAACACTACAATAATTTTTTTTGTAAGCTATTGGTAAGGAGTTTAGGTGTCTTTGACGTATCTGTTGGTGTATCTACCCATAGATCGACTGGTGATAGAAGGACGCATTAATAACAAACTCGTTTGCCCCGGCCTCGCCCACATTCATGGTATGACCAAGTTGGGGATCGCCGTTGAGTTGGGAAGCAAGTTGGATCATCTCTACTTGAAATTCTGAAAGGTTTTCATCTTCCTTCGATCCTCTTGGCCTCATACTTGTCTTCACCTCAGGCAGGGTTACTTTGAAACTATTCAGAAATTGATGAGAAAGAGAAAATTACTACAAGCAACATCTGCTAATGATATATATCATATGTACAAGCTTACACGAAAATCCAGCTATAGTTTAATCTGCTGCATCAACCTATGGTTTGGTAATTATCTACATGAGGTAGGCACTAGGAAGAAGGCACTGAACTCGATTTTCAAATATTCATTTTGTATGGTTCACCTTTGTTAGAAAATTAGCAAAGTTTAAGTTTAATCGGGCGAGATAAAACAGAAGCAAACCTGGGCAGTCAGTGCGAGGGGAGTCACGAAGGTGAAATTAACTCTCGAAGGTACCAGCCCATGCATCCCTCTTGGTTAAAAAGTCTTTTTACTTTCGCTGGTATGGAAGAATGCTCGAACTGTGAGCTCGGAGTTGGTCCAGCAGGTTTGTGGATCACTGAACAAAAATAATCCATCAGTAAACACAACAAACTTAAATCAAATATCATACTCTGTTTACATGCTGACACTCAAGCTAAGGAAACAGTTTTTAAGGCACTAAACTAACATTTATAACATCTGAAAATACATTCCATATCATCTCAATTGAGGAGAATACCAGACAAGCAAATAGCATTGTCAACTCAGTAAGCAGCAAAAACAATTTTTATCTTGCTATGTAACTTCAACAAAAAGCGAAAGACAATCATATAGTAAACAAAAAGGTAAAAACAAAAACAGAAGTATATATGGACTAGGCTATTGTCAAATGAGATTCACATTCCATACATCACATTTATGTTCCATTCCTTCAGACATGTAAATCATTTGAGAATTGAATACCCCGCAGTTTCCCACACGATTCTTATCCAATACAGGCAACATGGGAGCATAAGCAGTGCAAACCTAAAATCATTCTAATGACCAACAAATTATTAATTATGAGCAAAAGCGCAAATCCTAACACGGAAACTCCAGAATCTACACACTACAATGACACGAATACAAACAACTGAAAACAAAGAGCATACATGTTCCCTTCTCAATCCAAGGCGAGATAGGCAATGTGGGGACCCTCAAACCCAACCGATCAAACCGGAAGTAAAATGGATCAGAAAAACTAGTACAGCACTAGGACCACCCCCAATCAAACCGGCAGTGGATATCATCTCAAGGCAATCATCAGTAACCACCATCCTCTTCAATCTCAGCTCCTCTAACCCGATGTTATTCTTAGCCATAACTTCAATCCATAAATAAACATGACCACCCCCAATCATTCGGCACCAAATTAAAATCAGCAAAAAAAGCCAATACAAAAAAAGCAAGCACATGAAGACTGACCAGAACCCCAATCGCTCCCGGACGATGAAGTATCGGAGCTAATGACGCTCGAGAGAAGCTTCCCAGCACCATTCACCAACACACGACCCGCAGTTGAAAGCCAATTACACTTCTCATTGGGCGACGCTGCGGTCGGCAGCGGCTCCGGGCGGTCATGTGGAGTCCTGGACGAGGCATGTCGTCTCGGTCGGACGAGTTTGTCATCAGATCCGAAGTCGGACGCCGATGAGAGTGAAGAGCGGACGATTGGCGAAGAAAGACTTGTTTTTTAATTTTAGGGTTTATAATAGGCTTCCATTTTAAACACAACCGTTGTTTAATCTTAACACATACGCATCCGTTCAATTTATACCGTTGCATAAAAGACACATTATGCAACGGTTAAATTGAACCGTTGCGGTCACTATATGCAACGGTTCAGTGAAAACCGTTGCATAATATGTATTTTATGCAACGGGAATTCAGATCCCAAGCAGCGCAGTTAAATGCTGCCACTTCCCAAACAACGCCGTTTCAAAAATTTACTGTTCGGTCACGTGCTAGTCTCTCCTTCACATTCTCTCTGCCGTTAATCTCATCTCTCTCCTTCCCTCTTCAGAGCCAACATCTATCCCCTTATTGCTTTTTCATCTTCACTCGTTCTTCATTCCCTGATTTAATATCTTTCCAAAATTCATAAGTTATTTAGTCCCCTTTCTTATTTTTTCTGTTTTAGGGAGACCCACAAACCTATTTTATTGGAGTGATATCTTGAGCTGCGCAATAATGGATAACTTAGTTGGACGACGAGCATGTCCGTCGGATCGGCGGAGATGTTCAGAATAAACTGGAAAACATCATTGATAATGACAGATTTGTCGACACTTTACTCGCCCAGATCTGTGTATAAACTCATTCATTTTATTTCTTAAGCCCATTTTAAACAATTCGATTGATTGGGGAAGAAGAAAAGGAGTTGAACTGTCGCGGAGAGAAGAGACTAATTACAGAGAGAATGTGAATGAGAAACTAGCACGTGACCAAACAGTAAATTTTTTGAAACGGCGTCGTTTTGAAAGTGGCAGCATTTGGCTGCGCTGCTTTTGATCTAAATCCATGCAACGGTTCCTTTAAAAACCGTTGCATAAAGTGGAACCGATACCTAATGTAATTTTTGAACCATTGCATAATATCCTGTCTGTAGAAGTGAAGGGATTCTATTCACTCAGATAAACAGAAAGACTCATGACTGTAGATGATGCAAAATTGCATAAATATAATTTAGACTCCGACCGTAAGAATATCCCTCCTATACTTTTGCAATAATTGAGTATTTGCATTTGTAGTAGCATGCAAAAACGTGGCTTGTGATCATATCCTGCCATGTTTTTGATACTTGAACCTAATCAGTGTCTTGACTGGAAGATTAGCATTACATTTTCAATCAACTTGGCTACGTCAGTTGGATCCTGAGCAGCCGAAACATCTTTGTTGTTCTAGGGCTTCAGTTAACATTAATTTATAGGGATCCATGACACCTTCGCCCCTCCTCGTGGTCGCTCGAGAAGTTGAAGCACTTCATTGTAGGTCAAATTGGCGAACGCAAAATATCTGAAATGTGAAATCGACATCTTTAATCATTTTAGGCCAAAGTCGCCGATTACAATAGCGAGTTTCATTTTTCCGTGCCATCGCTTAATTTTCATTAATCACCGTTGGTCATGCTAACGGTTTTGGCTACATCATTGTCGTGACATTTTTCTTAACAAATAATACTTACACCAGCGGTATATATTAGACAGTGGCTTTTTTCAAATTTTTCTATTTCTAAATGGTTCTTCTTGACATTTTTCTGTTCATATGTACTTCTCTATTCGAGTTGCATCTCGATATATTTTCCTAACAACGTATTCTTTTTTATTTTGATATGGATGGAACTTAAACCTTCAACCTTGTAAAAATAAGGTTACAATTTTTGCTATCGAGCACGTATTTGTTGTCACTTTAACCGTAAATTGTTTAATTGAACCGAATTAAATCAACTCCAATTCTCTCTCTCCCTCTCGTTTCGGGTCAGCTCCATTCTGACTAACTGCTCTTACAAATCATAATGCTAATAGCCCAGCCCGCCACCCTCTCGCCCAACTTATTGGGCCAATACAAAATCACAGAAACAATAATCAAAGGCCCAATGGATCACTACACGCGTCGATCAGCCATTGGCAATGGAGACAAATCAGATTTCTTTACGCTTCTCTCAAAATGACCAATCTACCCTCAGAAATTGCCATGTATCGAGGACATTACGGGAAGGGTATAAATATAAGGTATTGCTAAGAGTCGCGGCCCCAAGCCCTCGCCTCCATAATCTCATCCAGAAGCATCGCTCATCAAAACCCTCTCTCTCCCTCTCCCTCTCCCTCTCGATCTGCTCTCCTCTTTCCTCTTTTTAAGCTCCCGATTCAAAAACCTCCTCTCCACAAAAACCTATAAAACATCCGTTGATTCAAATAATTACCGCTTTTCAGTCTCCGATTTATTCTCCGATTGATTTCGATTTGCGGCCTCTTATTCATTGTCATTAAGGTCCGATCCTGTTCAAGTATGTGATGTTTCCCGTTGCTAGTAGCAGTAGAGTGGATTTGGGATCTTTTTGTGACGGTCGGGATGAGTTGAGGGATTTAGATTTCTAAAATCGAGCTGATTTGTGCAGAAAGTTGTAATTAGGGTTATTTGAAGTCGTAGCATCTGTCTATAAATTTAAGTTTTGATTAATGGTCAAATATTCATTGTGTTTTCTATTATTTTAAGAAACTACAATGGAATGAGAATGTTTGGTGTGAAAACCTTGGTCTTTGAAATCTGCCTTTGGTGGAGATACGGTTGACATATTTTTGATGAATATAGTCATGTATCTGAACAGTGATAAGGAATTGAATGGCTGATCAAGGCTTAGAGGGGAGCCAGCCTGTAGATCTATCCAAGCATCCATCTGGGATTGTACCAACTCTTCAGTAAGTCCAAGAGCTCATGTATCTTACTGAAGTTTATTGGTAGCTATATTTATACTAATCAGCAAGCCCAAGATCTCTTAAGCTAATAATTGATTTCGTAAATACTACCATGGAGACAGATTTGTTGGCTGAATGAGAATGAAAGCTTGTTTTACTTGATCTAAACAGACCCAACGTCGTTCTTGCACTATAACTTGTTATTTCTATCACTTTTGGGGATGAGATTAATTGATATTCTACATGGTACTAACAAAGGGCTACATGAGTGACCAAAAGTAGCACTTTTTGGTTAATTTTTTATTATCCATATAAATTAATATGGTATATTTATACTTTGTTTTGGTGAACTTGTTTCAGACATGTATGAAACTGACTGATGAGAATTCAAATAAGTTTTATACCAACTTTTTTTTTTTTGATGTAAGTTTTATACCAACTAACATCTCAGAAAAATATGTAATTTTGTAGTTGGCTCTCAAAAGTCAAACCAATTGCCATTGATGTTTGTTGGGGATCAAAGTAACTGACTAACCTGAACATTACTAATACAGGGCTACATGAGTGACCAAAAGTAGCACTTTTTGGTTAACCTTTCTTATCTTGTCCGTATTGTAATATAATTTGGTATATTTCTATTTTATTTTGATGAACATTTTTCAGAGAAATTGAATTCATGTACAAAACTGAGAGATGAGAAATTTGGTATATTTCTATTAGATACTCATAGGTTACGACTTGACTACATTATGTTCCTCTTCCTGTATTATGAACTATCTATTTTATTTGTTATACTGCCCTTATTGCTTGAGAAGATGGTAGTTCAGTGTTCTTAGGTAATTTGATGTCCTTATCGTGTTTCTTTTGTAATGATTGTAGGAATATTGTATCAACTGTTAATCTTGACTGCAAGCTAGATTTGAAATCAATTGCGCTGCAGGCTCGTAATGCTGAGTACAACCCAAAGGTATCTACTACATCTTGTGTATTTTATTTTTAGTATTTTTTTGTTGTCGGAATGGTGGTTTCATTATTACCTTTGGTGACTTGTTTATAACTCCCGAGGCTCGGATCAAACTGTATTATTATTGGCCATACTGCTGCACTCATCAACAAAATGGCAAAATGCTTTCTGGATCTTGTCTCGATAGAAAATAGAAGCTTTTCATCCTTCAAATAAAGAACTAAAAATAATGGTGGGCTCTGTATTTTCAGCGTTTTGCAGCTGTTATCATGAGAATAAGGGAACCAAAGACAACTGCTTTAATATTTGCATCTGGAAAAATGGTAAGTCTTCTCGCAGCTGCTTAAGGAAGCTAGAGCACTTGTTTCCTGCATCCATTTTGGTTGGTGGAATTTTCCAAACAATAAAAAATTGCTGATGTGTGTGTTTGTTGGGCTTGACACACCGCTTATTTACTCATTATGAGCACTTTGATGTTTCACTGGTTCATGACTAGTGATGCTTGTTTATAGTAAGAGTGGGGTTATGCACCAGATTGCCCCTCTTTCAAACTCAAATCACCCATTTACCCCCTTTCAAACTCAAATAACCAGAATGCCCTTTTTTAACATTCTTGGTTTCCCCAAAATCAAGAATGTCAATTTTTAATATTCCAGGTTTCCCCAAAACCGGGAATGTCAATTTTAAATATTATTGGTTTACCCAAAACCGGGAATGTATCAAAACATGCCCCTTTTTCCGTCCACGTTTCGTCCACGCATGCCCTAAACCCCGGCCACGTAATCCTTATTTATGTTCCCGGTATGAGGAAAACCGAGAATATTAGAAAATTGACATTCCTGGTTTCCCCAAAACCGAGATTGTAAAAAAGGGGCATTCTGATTATTTGAGTTTGAAAAGGGGTAAAGGGGTGATTTGAGTTTGAAAGAGGGGCAGTCTGGTGCATAACCCGTAAGAGTGTGAAAACTCAATTACTGCTGAATTAGCGGATGCATTTCTCTAAACCATTCCCGTCTACATAACTGTATGTGGTTTGCTGTTATTAAGTAGTGTTTTCTCTGACACGAATTCTTTTTCTGCTGATCATATGTAGGTTTGTACTGGAGCTAAGAGCGAGCAGCAATCAAAATTAGCAGCGAGGAAGGTATGATATTTCTTCTTCTTCTTGTTTTTTTATTGAATGGGTACAATTGATTCATCTCTTCTAACTATGAGGAAATCAGCTTGAGAGTATGTGAGCTTGAATCTGAGATGTAAAGAAATATAAAAGAATTTGTAGCAAACTTGATAAGTATGTATGGCTGTAGATTTATATGATATATTCCGTCTAAATGCAGGCTGTATCTAACATTATATTTTTATTTTATGAAGTATGCTCGGATTATTCAAAAACTTGGATTTCCAGCTAAGTTCAAGGTAAAATGTTTAGCTGATTACTTTGCCCTTAGCTATTCATGTGCACATGTAAATATACAATAGTAAGTTAATTGTGGCATGCGTGAAGGTTTTTTTTTTGCCTCTACCGTGTCTCATTATCCTTTTGACATCTTGCAGGATTTCAAGATTCAGAATATAGTTGGCTCTTGTGACGTGAAATTTCCCATCAGGCTTGAAGGACTCGCATACTCCCATGGAGCCTTTTCAAGTGTGAGTAACATTCATGTGATGTGCATGTGGGTTCTTTCTCGTTGTGATTTCATTTTGTAACTTCATAATTAAATCGATCAGAGCGGAAGCAAAATATGCGCTGATGGTTCTTGCATTACCCACGAACGAAACCTACAGACTTGCGTCATCCATTAGCATGAACCTTCTGGCTTTTTTTAAACAAATGGTGCTTATTCACTGGTTTGTGTATTTAAAATTATTATTATGTGTCTGATGATTATTCATCTCATATGCAGTACGAACCAGAACTGTTTCCTGGTTTGATTTATCGAATGAAACAACCCAAGATAGTGCTGCTAATATTCGTCTCAGGAAAAATTGTTCTGACTGGAGCAAAGGTAGAGTAGTACCTCCATTTCCAAATGGATGAAGGATTGATATCTGATCATGAATTGAAAGTTTCCAAGGCAATCCCTGACCCTTAATTTTACAGGTCAGAGAGGAGACATACACAGCTTTTGAGAATATATATCCTGTGCTTACAGAGTTTAGGAAGAATCAGCAATAGTAAGTCAATATTGAACTCCATGCCAGTATATTCTTGGCATTTCGTAATCTTATCTATTCTCGAGACGTTCTCCCTCCACAACAAAAACCACTAGTATTTAAACATGTTATGGTTGATGGTTTCTTTTGAGAAGGCCCTGGTAAATGACCGTATAACTGTTGTGATCTCAAAAATGTATGCAGATTTCGGGATGGGATGGGCAAGCTGTCATGGATGAAATTCAGGAAAAGGGTTAAGCAGTCCCTTTTTGTATTAAAAGTGTAATTAAGAGGACTGAGGATGAGATTCCATGCAACTCCATTAGTGTTGTCCGTCTTCAAATCGATGGATTTGGTTTGTAATGGGAGGGAAGGAGCAATAAAAAGAATCTTGTTAGATGTTGCCAGAAACACTTATAATTTTGCTTTGTAGGACAATACAGTTATCCTTTTAAGACTGTCAACCAGTCTATTCCAATCAAACTTCCCTTTTGCTAAATTTCCGCTCACCTGTCAAAAGGGCTTTTATCCAAGTTGTCACCTGTCCAACAGCAAACTGGCCACCACAGGCTAAGCTGCAAAAATCATAAGACAACCAAGGACTAGGCCGCACAAGTAGGGTGTAGTTTAGTGGTTATAGTTTTGTTCGAATGATCAGGAGGTCGGGGGTTCAAACCTCTCTGAATGCACCTAACGGCATGAGTTTGATATTTGTCTATTCCGTGTGTATCATAATTTAAAAAAAAACCAAAGACTAGGCCGCGAAAGACACCTAGACAGTGTGCATCTTCCCAATACAACAATGATCTTTTCTGTTGTAGTCCTTTGTCTGTAAAGCACTCATTTTTAAATCCCCAATTCGTTCCGAATAGAAATGTTGCAGTCCGCTTGAGTCTCCTGGAAATTTTGAAGCTCCTCATCTCTAGATATCATTCATGGTCATCGTCGCAGTTGCTGAAATTGCGTTTGGAAGAGAGTAATACAAGGGAATAAACATGTGCCAACGGTACTCTCCATCCGGGACATTGAGGAAATAAAGAACCTCTTGCCGAATCCTTCTAGTGAAATTACACTTGAATAATAGGTGATCATGAGTCTTGTCCAGGGCTGTGCATGTAGTATGGGCAAGTGGGGCACCTGCCCGGGGCTCATTCTATGTGAGGCCCCATCAATATGACACTACACTACACTACTTCACTATATACTCAATGATTTGATCTAAACAAGTTTAGTGGATGAAACTAATTCGAACCCTCAAACTTTAACCTTAGATGAAAGTCATTAGTTAGTTCTGATTATGAATAGCCTTGACGTTTTATATCTGAAGTTAAGGTTGAAATGTATGTCATTTCACTATCGATTTATATTAGACATAAAAATAGCTTATAATGAGTTAATATAATTGATTAATAAGTGTAAAGAAAATTGTAGAAGATAATAAACTAACTTTGAAAAATATATTTCATGATATTGATTATGGAAAAGAGTCAAATATAAACCCTATCTTTTTATTATATAAACTATAAACCACGTAAAATCATGACACATGTCAATATGGTCTTTTCCAATTTCCTTGTTTAATGATTTAGCTAAATGTTCATTGATATGACCAAATCATTACTTTTCGCTTCTGTTCATCTAAATTCATGAAGTTTTAATTTAAGAATTATATTTAACTATGTGTATTTTTGTTTAAATACGGGCCCAAATTTTGATTTTGCACAAGGGCCCCCAAAATCTCAGGAACGACCCTGATCTCGTCATCAGCCTTGTAGAGAACACAACCAAGATCACCTTTCTGTCCCATCTCATCTTCTTCGGTCTATCCCGTGTTAACAGCCTCATATGACCAGTAAGACGGGCGTTGATGGAATCCTTAGAGCATCACTGTCAATGTCCATTTCAATCATAAGGGTATACCCCATGTGTAAGAAAATATTAGGAGAATACTTCCTCACCTAGTATTTTCTCTAAACAAAGCATACAATTAGGTAGAAAGTTCTCTCACACATCCTCAATAAGCATGTGTGAGAGAACTTCCTAGTTAATTTTATTCTTTGTTTGGAGGAATTGCTAAGTGAGGAAGTCTTCTCCTAACATTTTCTTAGTCATGGGTGCGGAACTGCGGATGCCCTAAAAGATGACTAAATTGGATAACAAAAAAAATCATGACAATTCTAATGACCTTTTGAGTCATCAAACATGACCAAACACAAAATTGGTCACCCGGCGACCAACTTTTACAATTTGGTCATGGGATTGAGACCCACACAAATATGAATGCACCAATAGAAACTTGACACCCGCCAGATAAATAAAAATTATCTTATACTTGTAACGATTTTATCTTATAAATTACAAAAGTCCAAATCTTCAAGAAAAAATGTCTCATATTGCAACTGAAATAGAGAGTGAGGTGGGAGATGATGAAGTTATGGAAGATAATTATGTTTGTGAGACTGTCACCATTTCCACGAAAGAACCAATTCTTTCACCTCCAATGGCGCATAATTTCTCACAAGAAGATTCATTACATGCTTCAACGGCCACTGCAAAGAAAGTATGGTAAAAAAGGATGAGGCGCTAATCGCTAGCTTCTTTGAACATTGTAGACCTGCACAAATCCGGGTCAGCCCGCTTGGACCGGCCCGCTCGCTCGGTCATTGAAACGGGCTTGGACAAGTATAATAGTCCGATGGACAAGCCCAACCCGATCCGTATTTCTAATAGGGCTGGGCTTGGACACAAATTTTAGTCCGACCGGGCTTATACGCCCGCTACAAATTAACCCCTAGTTTTTATTATGTTTAATTTTAAAATAAAATAGTAAATTAATCAATATGTCATGAAGAATTATTTTGATGTAGCTAAATATATTCTTAAACGGTATCCTAGATCACATATATGTTTTGAAATTATGGTATTTTTATGTAAGATATGTATGAATAGGTACATATTGAGCCCGAATATATTGGGCGGGTTTAGTCCGGCCCGGTGAATGGGTTATAAAATATGGAAATGTTCGACCCCAATCCGGATTTGTATAGGTCTAGAATAGACCTGTACAAATCTGGGCTAGCCTGCCCGGACGACCCGCCTGGTGTTTGAAGCGGGCTTGGACAAACATTTTAGCCTAGCGGGCCAGATGGTCCGGCCCGTGTTTCTATTAGGGCCGGGCTTGGACACATATTTTAACCCGACCGGACTAATAGCCCCGCCTGTTAGCCAGCTACAAATTTAAACCCTAATTTTTATTACTAATTTTATTAATTTATTCATATATTTTTATTATTAACCCTAATTTAGTAAGTTACTAATTATTAACCCGTTGAACTATCTGCTTTGTAAATCATGAGAGACTATAAGACATCCACCACTCTGATGTATGAAATCGAAGATCTTACAGTAAGGATCGGCTGAAGGCTTCAGCGAAAGCAATTTTAAGCAGGCATTGACATCCTTGCTGATAAGGACTATGTGCTGAAAGTGCAGTATCAATCCTTGGTGTCCAAGCATGTCATTATAAATCCTAAAAAGACTTGAATTTCCGTCTTTGTTATTAATTTTTTTTATAAGATATTCATTATGCAAAAATATAAAATTGAATTAATACATAATTGTATCGGGCCGGCCCGATGGGTTATCCGGCCCAGTAAATAGGGCGGGCTTGGACAAGATTTGAGCCCGAATTGATTGGGCTTTAGCCCGGCCCGACTATATAGACCATAAAACGTAACATAGCCCGAACCGAACCCGGATTTGTACATGTCTAGTCTAGAACATTATACTGATGTGGCGCTAATTCTTTCAACAAATTCAATGATGATCGACCCTGAGTTAGAGCTAGTACAAGCACATCAATCCATGAAGAGGAGCCATTTTAATATTACAATGAACGTCCATTCGATTTGGATGAAGACTTGGCTACAAAGACTGCAATATGCAATCGAACAACTCATGTCTCTCTTAAGTCAGATTTAATTGAGCATATTTGGCAACGATATAGAAATAATGTAACAAAATTTATGCGTATAATTTTCTAAAATTTTAAATAATATTTTTTAAATTTATTTAGTTATTTTGTGGCCTTGGTTTAATTGTTTACCCATATATTAATTATGTATACGTAGATTTTTAAGAAGTATATGAGTAGTTAAAAAAGTATATAGGAAAATGGTGATGAATTTTTTGGTCATTAGTGGGATGCATATGATCAAAATGGTCACGAAACATGACAACAATCGTATGGATGAAAGAGAAAATGATAAAGAGAGAGGGATGACCAATGTTTTTTGGTCATTTGTATACATGGTCTTAGGAAAGTTAAATTTATTCCAGATAATATCATGCCAATCTTTTTTGTATTGTGAGTATGAGGGCAAAGGGTGTTATTCTTTCAATATTATCTTATTCGATGAAAGGTAATTATAGAAGAAATACAAAACGATCAAGACCAAATATAATTGATAACATACTTTTCAGCACATGATCGAGCTGAAATACGAAGCGCACTAGTAGCATCTTTGACTGTGAAGCCTTGCCAATTCACGGTAAACCATCCACATTGTCAAAGCACTTTGCGCATAACTTTTGACATGTGGTCCAGTGCTTAAGAACCCAAGAGATGCTGATTTCAGTCAGCATTAATGTGTCAGAGCCAGTGTTGTGAATGTGTTCATAGTCTTTGATTCCGACCATCCTTTGAGAATGAAAACGAGCTTGATACTTAACGAGCATTTATTAGCATATTAAAGGGTGTTATTCTTTCAATATTATCTTATTCGATGAAAGGTAATTATAGAAGAAATACAAATCGATCAAGACCAAATATAATTTTTTTTGATCATTGGGTTCACTTGAACCCGGGGTGACTCAAACCCGAGACCTTTGGTTTCAGATAGTGAGTGCCTACCACTAGGCCAACCTCACTTCGTCAAGACCAAATATAATTGATAACATACTTTTCAGCACATGATCGAGCTGAATTACGAAGCGCACTAGTAACATCCTTGACTATGAAGCCTTGCCAATCCACGGTAAACCATCCACATTGTCAAAGCACTTAGCGCATAACTTTTGACATGTGGTTAAGTGCTTAAGAACCCAAGAGATGCTGATTTCAGTCAGCATTAATGTGTCAGAGCCAGTGTTGTGAATGTGTTCATAGTCTTTGATTCCGACCATCCTTAGCGAATGAAAACGAGCTTGATACTTAACGAACATTTATTAGGGCATCCATAGCAAGGGAGCAGTAAGCAATAATAGAGAGACTTCATTGTTTATTGCTCTCATGTAGCAAGTGCGCAAAAAAAAGAAGAGCAAAATGCAATGCTTGATAGGTGAGCAATAATGGAGAGGGTGTGGGATAGGAAAGCAATAAGTGGGGTCCACATATATTTATGAAGATAAACAAAAGGAAATCACATTTTGTTGATTTTGATAGAACTAAAAATCAGAAATATTATAAAATGAACGTTAGATGGACAAAAATAAAAAATAAAAAATAAAAAATAAAAAATAAAAAATAAAAACAGAAAAACAGAAAAATTAAAGAAAAATAAAGAATCTTGGGGCAAAACAAAAAGATGAAATAATAGAAGTGATAATTTTGGATAATTGAATGGTTATGAGTATAATTTTTTGCTCTCTTGCTGCGTTAAAATATATAAGAGCAAAAAGCCATTTTTGCTCATTGCTTTTAGCTCTGCTTTGCTACATGACTTTTATGAGAAACAACTATTTTTACTTATTGCTCATTGCTCATTTACTGCGGATGCCCTTATCGATCAAGTATTTAACCAGACTTTGACCTCACAAGCGAATTGACTCACTTGTAGCCTTTCTTGAATTTAAGAAGTAAAGATAATATAGATAAACAGATTCTCCTTGACCTCAAACTGAAATGCTGCGATAAATCAGTCTTTTCTTATACCACATCGAAAAGACAAAAAAACAAAAACAAAAACAAAAACAAAAAGAGAACAAAAGACACCCACACCACCGCCGAGGAGCTAGCTAACCCCAAAAAAAATAGCCTCCAAGTGAAAGCACATACATCCTGTAGATTCCTCAACCTCCTCCATACAGGGACCTCAAAACCGCACACATTCTGAATTTCATACCTATATGTGTGCAGCTCAGTGAGGATTCTCAGGATATCAAGTTGAAGGCCTTTCCTGCAGGACATAAGCTAGCACCTCTTGTTCAAGCCAACACCTAAGGCACCGTGATATGCGTTTGGGGTTCCTTCACTGCGACATCAGGAGAAATCTCTGGCAACTTGACATCCTCGTTTGCTTCATTGTTCTTCTCTTCGGCTGCCAGCTTTCCTTCCCAGACCTACGCCAAACAATTGTGTCATTGCTAATATTCCAACTCATAAAAAGCATGGAATTGCAAATGATGTGGATGTTTGTATACCTGTTTCTGAAACTGCTGCTTGGCCTTTTTCTCTTGAATGGCCTTCTGCCTGGCCTCGTAAAATCCAAAATCATCAACTATAGATGTTCTGCTCACATGGTCTTTGAAGATCTTGAGCATTTGTAGTCCTTGCTCTAGCTTGACCTATAAAAACATCACGACTTCAAAGTTCATACACCGCCACAAGAAAGAAAATACTATGTTGGCATTCCCATTCTAATAACACAATCAAGTACCTCTTGAGTATCTCTGCTGTTGGTCACAGGTTTATTCTCATTGTTCGAAAGGATAATGTGCTTCAACAGAATGTTAGGAACATCTTTAACTATCTGCCACTTCAGAGGAAAACAACCACTCCACTTGTCTTGTTGCCAGTAGTCCAATGTTTTATCAAAATCAACAGGCCCTACCATTTCAGCAACACCGACAAATTGGCCACTAGCATTCACCTGAATAAAGACAAAGAAAGAAAACATAAATGAAAATAGAAGTACTAGAAAGTTAAAAAGGCAATGTCACTCATGACCGAGTACTCACAGAGAAGAAAAGAAACACAGGACAGCCGCTAGAAGTGTCCCGTGCTTCTCTGTAGGCAGCATCAAGCTTCTTGTTTCCATTTGGTGTACTAGCCCACATGTTGTATTTGATACTCTTGTGCACATCGTCCTCACTGTACGATTTGATTATGAAGAACTTCGCATTTTCGTAGTCAGTTGGAAAATCTGGCTGATTGTAGTGTTCTACATTGGCTGTTACACTTAACACATCCTTCTCAGGGTCGGCTGTTTTGCTCGTTGGTATAGCCTGTCCCTTGACAGCCAATGTCACCGATACTGTGTCTTTAACATTCTTAGTACCCTTGGCTCTAGGTCCTCTGTTAAGCTCATTCAACCCATCAGCATTCTCGTTTGAATACCCGTAATAGCCATAACCTCGTCCTCTAGACCTGTATTTCCCATCCAAAGCTGACCATCCGTGGCCATGT
This sequence comes from Rhodiola kirilowii, assembly GCA_033675215.1. Classification (NCBI taxonomy): domain Eukaryota; kingdom Viridiplantae; phylum Streptophyta; class Magnoliopsida; order Saxifragales; family Crassulaceae; genus Rhodiola; species Rhodiola kirilowii. The sequence goes on from CM066199.1 coordinate 41,721,513, forward strand.
GCACGAGAATCATATACACTGTAGGAACCAAACATTCCAGGTCTGTATGCATTCCCATAATGACTGTAGGAACCATACATTCCAGGTCTATTGGGATACAAATCATTCATGAACCCTTGAGCAGCTCCAATTCCAGACATCGCTCTGGTCTGTTGCAAATTCTGCTAGTTTCAACCACAAAGATGAACAGTTAGATAAAAAAAAGTGGATGCACAACAAAAAGCTAAACCAAAAATTAATACAACATTGAATACCATATAGTTGGTGTTTGGACGTAAACTCGCGTTCGCAGATGAGCCATTTTTATTGCTGGTAACAGCAGATGTCATTTTCGGCTTCGTATGCGCATCTGAAGATGGGTTATCTTTCCAGAGTGACCTAACTCCTTCAAAAACTGATTTTGACTCGTAATAATTTGAAGCGGGAAATTCCATCATAGAAACGTTTCCAGTAGCAGAACCATTCGAAATATATGATGAATCCCCGTAAGCAGGCTTTGTGCCCAAACCATTATTCACTTTTGATCCTGCGCCATTTGCAGAAGAGAGAGAATTCCTAGTAGAGTTTTCTACAGACAGGGTCTTTTGGTGGTCAGCAGTCCCAGAGTTTTTAGCATCCAGCTGTGTGTTGGCCGACTTCGGAGTAAATGAACCACTGTTTGCATTCATTGGCTGATAGTACGAAGTTGGATACTGATAATGTTGTTGTGCTGCATAAAGCTGACCCTCAGGGAAAGGGCTCGCTGCCGGTGAATAAGGTCCATAAGGCGCATAACCATAACCATAAGAACCCTGCTGAGGATGGAAGCGAGATAGAAGATGAGGCCAGTAGATACACAGAAATAATACAAATTTGGATTTCAACAAAACCCATTAAAACCCAACTTTTCGATAAACTCACCGCTCGTATGTCAACTCCTTCACCACTTAACGATTTGGTGTGATCATTCCATTCATTCCCATCATAAGCTGCAGCAAAATGTACGAGTTAGGGTTTATGGTTTACTATACTTCAATTATTTATAACAAATAAATGTCGCATCCAATATACCTCCGTAAAAGTAGGCAGGAGAGGGATATCCATTTGGCATGTAACACATATTCGGGTCCACGAATTCCGGTACTGGTGTTGTCGACAGCTCATACGGCCTCGACTGTCCATTTGCCAAGTCACCAGCACCAAGGGCACCAAATTGATTCAAAGAGGGCTACAAAGATACAAAAAGAGGAAAATGTGAATTGAAAAGCATCACACTGCAGCATAGTAGCAGTGGACTAATACCAATTGACTAAAAGTGACTCTTAAAGTTATGTTTACCTTCTTATTGGTATCTGAGCTGTCAGTAGCCTTTGGTTGAGAATCCAGTGTCATCTTTTGTAGCAACTCTGTAGTTTCTAAACAATATCCAAAACAAAGAAACAAATCAATACTAATAAACTTCAAGTGATTAAAATTATTCACAGTTTCATCCAAAAAAATAAATACAGGCAGTCAAATTCAAAACCTAAATCGGTATACAAGATAGCAAATTCAAACAAAACACAAACATAAAAAAACTCTCAAACAAAATAAACAACAAGGCGGACTAATTAATTCGTCCAATAAAAAAAACAATCTTGACAGACACCCAAATACGCAAACACAATCAACAACCCTCCAAACACGAAAGAAGTCAATGAAAATGCTTTGAAACGAACCGGGTACGCGATCTAAAGAGGGCTGGGAGGCCATGGATTGAGCGGAGAAGAAGGGTTTTAGGAGATCTGGGAAATGATGTCGGATAAGATTAAACCCTTGGAGAGGTTTTTGGGGGAATCAGCCGCCACAAAAGGGTTTTTGGGGAAGGAGGGGAATTGGGGATGCGGAAGCGGAAGGGTTTTTGATTGAAGTAAGAGAGAGAAAGTGGTGATTCAAAATAGCACCACGACAACGCTTTCTCTCCTCTCTCATGCGTTTCTTCTTTCCTTTTTATTTTCATATCAATTTTCATTTTCCTTCTACTTTATTTAAGTTCTCCTTTTTAGTATTGTTTATTACAAAAAATAAAAACAAAAACTGTATTATGACTATTATCACATCATTACAAATCACGGTTTACACTATTTCAATTTTTAATTTAGTGTATTTGGATTAAATTGTACAAAAGAAACTAAAATCATTAATTAACATTGTTTAACAATTGCTATTATTATTTTAATAAAAAGAATTACCATTGCAAAGGAGGCACGTAGCAATAGAAAAAAAGAAGCCAAAATAGTTGCTGACTTCTCTTCCATTCAATATTCATTCGCAAGAAAAACAAGAACATCAAAATCAACAAAAATTACTCAAATTCATTCATCTCTTTCAATCCAATTTCTCTCATATCCGCCTGAATTTAATCTTCATGCTTTTCTTGGTATAATTATAAATCAGTTTGTAACCGGATTCGATGAATCGATTACTAAACCACCCAGGACTCACCAAGAGACCGAGGATGGATAGAATCCACACCAAGAGACCGAGGATGGATAGAATCCACACCAAGAGATGATTGTGATGACAAGAAGAATCACCTCGAAGGTTGCTGGAAACTTACGACCAAGAGTAGAGAGGATGAGGATAAGAGAGATATTTTCGATTAGGGTTTTTCACCCACTGAGATTCAGTACAAAGAGAATTGTTTGACCCATTTTACAAACCAAATCATTACTTGACCCAAATAAAACTTGACCCGACAATAAGAAAACACTAAACTCCTGTAACATTACTCCCCTGTTGACAACATCCTTGTCCTCAAGGATGAGAAACTAGGATGCTTGCTGATGAAGTCAGTATATAACTCCCATGTAGCTTGTTCCATGGGGTAACCTTTCCATTGGATGAGAACTTTCGTAACGGCTTTGTTATGGCGCTTGACTACCTTCCGGTCCAATATGGCCTCCGGTTCTTTTTGCTGACCATGATCGGGCAGGTATTGAGGCAGAGTAGGGCTGGTGCTCGGAGGGTTGGGGCATAGCTTTAATTGGCTCACATGGAACATTGTGTATGGTAGCCTCCGGAGGAAGTTCAAGCTTATACGCAACATCACCAATACGATCAATAATACGAAAAGGGCCATAGAACCTTGGGGACAGCTTGTGTGGAACATTAGTTTTCAGTGACTGCTGCTTATATGGTTGTAGCTTAAGGTAGACATAGTCCCCGATATTAAACTCCCTTGATGAGCGATGAAGATCAGCATACTGTTTCATACGATTTTGGGCTCGTTGAAGGTGAAACTTGAGCAAAGCAATCATTTCCTCCCTTTTCCGCAAACTCTGGTCCACTGCAGCACATGAGCTTTCCCCAGGTAAATAAGGAAGATGCATTGGTGGTGGCTGGCCGTAAATGATTTCATATGGTGTGGTCTTTGTGGCAGTGTGGAAGGTGGTATTATACCACCATTCAGCCAAGGGTAGCCACTTGCTCCATGTATGTGGTGTGTCCAAGGTCATGCAACGTAAATAAGTTTCAAGTGTCTTGTTCGTAACCTCTGTCTTCCCGTCAGTTTGAGGGTGGTACGCAGTTGAGAACTTGAGATCAACGCTATGAACACGGAATAATTCTTTCCAGACTTGGCTCAAGAACGTAGGATCACGATCGCTGACTATGGAGAGAGGCATCCCATGCAGCTTAAAAACATTATCTAAATACACTTGAGCCACTTCAATAGCTGTGTATGGGTGTGATAGAGCCATAAAATGTGCGTTCTTACTGAATCGGTCAATAACCACAAGGATACAATGTTTGCGAAAAGATGGAGGTAAGCCCTCGATGAAGTCTAAACTGACAGACTGCCATATGCCGGCTGGGATTGGTAATGGTTGCAGCAAGCCTGGCTTTGCGGATAAATCGTACTTGTTCTTCTGACAAATTGTACAATTTCGGACATAGTTATAGACCTCTTTGCTCATGCCCGGCCAGTAAAAGAGAGATTTCACTCTATAAAGGGTGGCATCACGGCCAGAATAGCCTCCAATAGCAGAATCATGCAGCCAACGGAATATTTGAAGTTTAACATTAGAATCATTACCTATCACCAATTTTCCCTTATGTCGAAGTTCCCCATCAGTGAAGGTAAATTTAGGATGAATGGCTGGGTTGGCTTGAATCTCAGTAATAAGCTTAGACAACATGGGATCAGAATGCCATAGTAATTTAATTGAGTCGTAGAATCCATGATGAGCTTGAGATAATATTGTAGAGAGTAAGTGCGAATCAGGGATACGTGATAGGGCATCTGCTGCGTGGTTCTCCTTACCTTGTTTATAATGAATTTCAAAAGAGTATCCCATCAACTTAGAAAGCCACATATGTTGAAATGGTGTAGTAATCTTCTGCTCAAGTAGGTATTTAAGGCTGCGCTGGTCAGTCTTGATAATAAACGTGCTGTGAGTTAAGTAGGAACTCCAAGTCTGGACAGCATGAATAACAGCGAGCAGCTCTTTTTCATATACAGATAAAGACTGATGGCGAGGACCCAATTTACGGCTAATATAACAGATAGGATGGTTATCTTGCATGAGAACAACTCCAATTCCCTGGGAAGAAGCATCAGTTTCCACGATAAATTGCTTAGTAAAGTCGGGTAGGGCCAAAACTGGAGATGTAGATAGGTGACAGGCGTCGTTGTACCCGTCAAAAATAATTGTTTCTTTATCTCCGACTAGCAAGTGGTAAGTCGGGTCGTATCCACAGAGATCGATTGAGAATCTGTTTCACTAAGTAAAAACGTAACAATGGGGGGGGGGGTTTGAATGCAAACAATTAAATAACGCAAGTAAGCAAGAATGATCGCTAGAACAATCGTCACACGAATTCAAGTATAAAATATTAAAGAACAGTGCAAGCTAGAACTCTCGACTATGATGTAAGACTAAATCATTAACCTAACCGTTTTGATTTCTAATGTTTTACAACTTATAGCTCCCCGCTAGGTTGCACTACAAGTTGTCCTAGTGTGTCAATCCTAGTGGTATATTACTCGTATCCTAGTTTGATATCCCCGCTAGGTTGCTAGTAAACTGTGATAATCGGAATCAACAAACTAACAGAAGCTCCCCCGCTAGGGTTCCACTCGTGCTAGCACATCAAATCCATAAACAATGCATAGTAATATAACGCAAAACATAAAGATAAATATAGGTCTCAAATCAAAACATCACAATGTCGAGTTCTAGCCTACACGTATGAGTTTAGCTACTCATCGTAATGGAATACATCATCAAGTTGTTTGAATGTAATGAAACGAAAGTACTTATGATGAATTCTCCACCAAGCTGCAGCTCCACTCTAACACTTGAATCCGTGTCTCTTTCTCTTCTGAAATTCGATGTCTGGTCGCCTAGGGTTTCGTGCTTATTTATTCTCTCTTTGGGCTTTCCAATAATGCAATTCGAAATTAGGAAATTTCAACTGCCAGCTGGCGGGCGCGGAAGCCTCCTGATTTACGACCCGCGGACGTCTCAACAATTATGGGAATTCATAAGACGTCCGTGCCTCTAATGCTTAAGCCCTCCACGGTTTGCACTGATGAAAATTCCAAGCGCCTCGGACTTCATTTCTTTCCGCGCCAAACATCTTCAAATAAGCTCCTTTTAGCCGGTATTCCTTCCATGGTCTCCGAGTGTACCTGAGAACGAAAACTACACACAGGTAGTGAAATAATATACAGGTAACACTAAGAGACGGGGTTTTAACATATAAAATAGTCGTACAACTACGACTCATCAAACTACCCCACACTTGAACTTGTTCGTCCCGAACAAGAACAAAGCCACGGAATGAATTACAATGTACTAGTCATGCTAATCTTTACATCTCAATCTCAAATACAGCAATTAATCTTATCATGCTTAAGATTCTAACAATGCGAGTATAGATAGATTTTTCGATACTTGTTACCTCGCGAGTTGCAATTCAAACGACCTTGGATGTTTGGGAGATAGTCCCCTATAGGTACCACGGACATTGCATTCTTTTCTGAGTTCTGGTCTTTAGAATTGAGTCAGCGGCTTTCTCTGACACATGATTTATTCACTGCTTTCATACCGTTGAGTCTTGAATTCTTTAACTTGTATAGACTTTGATAAACGACACATCTTTGCTTGAATCAATCAGATTTCTAATTTTTTTCTCTTTTTTTTCTACTTGATGATTTTGCCTTTGGCTTTTGAATTTGTTTCTTGTCCACATAATCATTTGTGCCCTTGAACCACTCCAATCATAGCCTTCGGATAACAGCATAGGAGTGCGTCCCACTCTGTTCTCATACTCGTCTTTTCTGCATGAGGCAAGGTAGGGGTTACCCACCCATTCCCAGCTACTTCGACTAGAGATGGACAGTTCGTTTTCTCTGTCCCGCCACCACTTCGAACGCATGAATAAACTTGTATACTTGGTGACGGAGCTACTCGCAGACTAGGCTAGTGAAGCGTCAACCTCCACCACTTTTCTCAACCATCAGAACCAAAAACTCAGAACTTCCTGCAATTTGTCGTACCTTTCTAGGACATTTCTGTCAACTCCACATCCCTGCATATCACAACTCGAAAGAACAAAGCATCGAAATTTTTTTAATTTCGCATTTTTAGTCAAATGAGCACCATAGTCATAAAAAGCTGGAAATGAGATTTTTGACATATCAGAAAAGCATAGCAGTGCATCATCAGTTCATTACGAGTTCATCAAGACACATAACATGCGACATAAAAATTTAAAAATAGACACGACACACAACTGACTCAACAACATCCCACCCCACACTTAGATGGATCCGTGTCCTCACGGTACAATGCAAGAGATGAGATGTATAACAAAACAGACTCAAATAAAAATAAAAAGAAATAAATAAAAACGAATGGAACTGGTACTCCCCTAATAGTTCGGTGGTGGAGGTGGCTGCATGTATTCGGGCGGAATAGCATGACCTGGACGCCATCCTGGGGGAGCGGAAACTGGGTGGAAGCCGCCACCCATTGCCATCATCATAGCCCTGTTCACATTAAATAAATGGTCAATCTGTGCCTGTGAATACTCTCCGGGCTATCTCGGTACCTGCTCCTCTGGTGGCACCACATTCAGTGGGACCTCTTCCTCGTCTCTTCGACGTCTCCTGCCCCCTGCAGCTCTTCCACGCCCTGGCGGTCTCCCTCTCTGTCACGGTGGGCTAGGCGGTGGCCTAAAAGCTGGATCTGCAAAATAAGTCCAACGCACTTCACCCTCACTGCTGACTCTATATGTCCTCCCAGAACCAAGTCTTTCACCGTCAGCTAATCCATAAGCAAGAATCCTGTGGCCTGGTAGTGCATCCATGTCTGGGTGAAGATTGCGCAGCAGATAAGTTACCATGCCACCCACACTAACTGGCCCTCGAGGCTTAATGTTCTTCAAGTGATCACAGAAAAAATATCCCCAGTGTGGGACTACCCCTCTCACCAAAGAGCCTAGAAGCGTCAGATCTCGTATCGACGACTTATCATTGCCGTTCGCCCTCGCAGTCAAGGTCCTCGTCAAAATGAAATGTACTAAATACCAGAAAGGATCTGTGAATGCTGTGACTGAAGCGTCGCTCGGTCTGTAGCGACCCGTCCCCGTAAGGATAAGGTAAGTGTCGCTGATTTCTGTCCCAAGCATGAAATTGGCGAAAGTCCCATCTCTCACTTCTGGCCACCCAAAGATTTGACGCAGCCGCATCATCGTGCAATGGTGCTCTACACCTCTGAAAGTGTACCTGAATCCTTCATGCTCCCTAGGCCCAATGTAGTCGTAACCGGTTAGGAACTCACAAGTGTCTTCAATATCAGCATCACTACGGAGCGTGAGCAATCTCGGCGAACCACATCTGTCCAACAGCGCCCTGAACCTCTCTAAGAGTCCGCAACGCTCCAGAAAGTACCGCTCAACCCACATGGGCGCCTTATGTGTAAGCGCCATGAATGCCTCAAATCTCTACTGCCATTCATCGACGACAACCGGAACTAGTGCCTCGGCATCAACAGGTGGTGGCTGAGCTCTGCGATCACGGGATAAACTAGCACGTGCCGATGTACGAGTCATCTTGATCTGAAAAAAAAATGAAATTTCCGAAATTCCACGTACGTCTTCTGCAATTAATCCCGCGGAGGTCTCTACTATTTCAGTTTATTCTTTAGACGTCCGCGCCTGTATATTATTTAGACGTCCGCGCATTTAAATGTTGAGACGTGCGCGGTTTGCACTGATGTAGAACCACTTTCTTCGTTTAATTCACCTGAAACCACCAGAAATAAAACATGCACTCGAGGCGCATTATCAGGGTACCAATTCCACTAACTAATCGACTCTTAACATGCGTAAAATAAAAAACACACCGGGTTGCCTCCCGGTAAGCGCCTTTGTTTAACGTCCTTGGCCGGACATTACCTCTTTAGCTAGGTAGAATATACTGGCTCCGCCAGTTCAACGTCCTCCGTGGTTGCCTCAAATCCATCGTAGTATGGCTTGACTCTTTGCCCATTCACCTTGAAACTCTCTCCTCCTTCGGTTCCTCGCAATTCCAACGCCCCATGATTGTACACCTTTACAACGACGTATGGACCTGTCCAATGAGAACGCAATTTCCCAGGCATAAGTCTTAATCTTGAGGAAAATAAAAGTACCTTTTGCCCCACTTCATAGCTGCACCTCAATATGTACTTGTCATGGTACATTTTCGCTCTCGCTTTGTAGTTTGACTGGCTCTAAGCCTCTAAGCGGAGCTCCTCCAACTCCTCCAACTGTAGCTTTCTTTCGATCCCTGCATTGGTTAGATCAAAGTTGCATGTTTTAATTGCCCAAAAAGCCTTATGTTGTACCTCAACCGGGAGATGACAAGCCTTCCCATAAACCAGTCTAAAAGGGGACATTCCAATTGGCGTCTTATAGGCGGTCCTGTAAGCCCACAATGCCTCTTCAAGTCTGATTGGCCAATCCTTCCTCGATGGCTTCACCATCTTCTCTAGTATGGACTTGATCTCTCGATTCGACACCTCAGCTTGTCCATTGGTTTGAGGGTGGTAAGCGGTGGATACTCGATGATAAACACCAAAGTGTTTGAACACCGACGCGACGGAACGATTGCAAAAGTGTGACCCTTGGTCACTGATCACCGCCTTTGGTACTCCATACCTACAAAAGATATTAGTACGCAAGAAATCCACCACCGTCTTACCATCATCATGCTTGGTGGCCTTAGCTTCGACCCACTTAGATACATAATCTACAGCAACCAATATATATTGTAAGCCATATGCAGAGGGAAACGGTCCCATAAAATCAATACCCCATACATCAAATATTTCATCAACAACAATGGGCATTTGAGGCATTTCATTTCTAGCAGAAATATTCCCTACGCGTTGACATCTATCACATGCTTTACAATGGTTATATGCATCTCTAAACAAATGTGGCCAATAGAAACCACTATCAAGAATTTTCCTATATGTCCTCTTCGGTCCAAAATGACCACCACACGCATGTTCATGACAAAAAACAAGCACAGAAGAAATTTTAGAATCAGGCACACACTTTCTAACAACTTGATCCGAGCCAATTTTCCACAAGTAAGGTCATCCCAAATATAATATCTCGAATCATGCTTGAGCCTCAAACGTTGAGCAGTAGTAAATGACGAAGGAAACTTACCCCCACAAGGTAATTAACTATGTTAGCATACCATGGTGCTTTTTCTTGGACATCAAATAAATACTCATCCGGGAATGTTTCGGTTATAGCTCCGGTTTCCTCCTCTCTCACTATTCTGCTCAAGTGATCGGCCACTGTATTCTCGATGGCCTTCTTATCCTTTATTTCCACATCGAACTCTTGTAGCAAGAGGACCCATTTAATTAGTCGCGGCTTTGACTCCTTCTCCGTCATCAAATAGCGAATAGCTGCATGATCAGAAAAGACAACAATTTTAGAACCAAGCAAATAAGGGCGAAATTTTTCCAAAGCAAATATAACAGCTAAAAGTTCTTTTTCGGTCGTGGAATAATTTTGCTGAGCCGCGTCAAGCGTCCTAGACGCATAATGGATCACCACAGGCTTCTTTTCCTTCCTTTGCCCTAGCACTGCTCCAACTGCGTAGTCGCTCGCATCACACATTATCTCGAAGGGCTGTGCCAGTCCGGTGCTTGAATGATAGGTGTGCTAGTCAGTGCCGCTTTAAGATCATCGAATGCTGCCTGGCATTCCGCTGTAAACTCAAATGATACATCCTTTTGCAGCAATCGAGAGAGAGGTAGCGCCCTTTTTGAGAAATCCTGTAAGAACCTGCGATAAAATCCTGCATGTCCAAAAAAAGACTTCACCCCACGCTGATCAGAGGGGTAGGGCAAGCTCATAATCAAGTCAATTTTAGCCTTGTCTACCTGTAGTCCTTCCCTAGACACAACATGTCCCAATACTATACCGTGAGTGACCATAAAATGACATTTTTCATAATTCAAAACCAAGTTAGTCTCCTCACAACGTGCAAGCACTCTATCGACATTAAGCAAGCATTCATCAAAAGTATTGCCATACATAGTGAAATCATCCATGAACACTTCAACACATTCACTAATCAATTCCGAAAATATACTCATTACCACACGCTGGAAGGTGCCAGGTGCGTTGCACAAACCAAAAGACATGCGTCGAAACGCAAATGTGCCGAATGGGCACGTGAAAGTAGTCTTCTCCTGGTCTTTGGCTGCAATCGGAATTTGATTATACCCCGAAAATCCATCTAAAAAGCAAAAATAAGGCTTACCTGCGAGCCTATCCAACATTTGGTCAATGAACGGCAAAGGAAAGTGATCCTTGCGTGTCACGACATTTAGCTTTCTGTAGTCGATGCACACGCGCCATCCATTCTGGATTCTCTTTGTTACCAACTCACCTTGAGCGTTAAGCTCTACTGTAATTCCTGTCTTCTTTGGTACTACATGTACGGGGCTTACCCATTGACTATCTGAAATAGGATAAATCACGTCAGCATCTAAAAGTTTTTGTACCTCTTTTTGAACCACCTCCATCATCGATGGGTTCAATCTACGCTACGGCTGTCTCACATGTTTGGCTCCATTATCGAGTAAAATCCGGTGCATGCACACGGTAGGGCTCACTCCCTTGATGTCCGCAAGTGTCCATCCAATCGCGGTCTTATGTTTCCGCAGTATCGCTGCCAATCTCTCCTCCTGATTAGGCTCCAAGCCTTTCTTGATTATGACCGGCAACGTCTCACCCTCTCCCAAATAGATATACTTTAAATGCTCGGGTAAGGGCTTAAGCTGCAACTCAGGTGCCTGTACAACAGATGGTACATGTGTAGATTTATTAGTTAAAGCAACTTGATTAGCCTCATACCTTGGGGTTAATGGTGGCGAAACTCTAAGCTCCTGTAGCATGTCACTAGTGTCACGAAGCATCCCTATTGATGCGCCACGTGACTCAATAGCTGATGGACCATAATTATACGAATCAAAAACATAGTAAAACCCACCAAATTAGTCTGTTTGTCTATCTAACTTCTGCTTGTTAGTCCCGATATATTTCTACAGGATATTTTGGCGCTTAGAGAGAAAACACGCTAAGGAGAGGATTTTACGCTGAAAAGATGTTACGAGTCATTCCAAGGTCAATATCAGACGCTGAATGAAGAAATCTCAAGATCTTGACATTGAATTACTCAATTCAAATCCAATCGAGGAACAACCAACGTCAGACCGGAGCGAAATTGGACTGATAGTTTTGTGAAAAGACTGCACAAAACTCACAAAACTCATCCATTTGCCAAGGTGACCGGCGGTTTTTGGAGAAGTGGTGACTCATGGGTGGCTTCCTCCCCTTCTCCTCCTTGGGTGACCGGTGGCTTTGCTTGGAGGTGGCCAAGGGAGGAAATCCTCCTCCATTTCTTCCCTCCAACCGGCGGCTAAATGAGCTTCCATGGGAGCTTGCCATGTGGTGGCTCCTCCACCACATCTTCATCTCCTCCTCCTCCCTTGGATGCAAATCATCTCCACCCTCCATTCTCCTCTCCTTTGGCTATAAAAGGGAGCTCATCTCCTCTCATTTGTATCATCCAATTCCAAAATCAATAAACACTTATCTCTCTACATTTTGTTACTTTGCAAGTTTGGTTTGAAATTATAATACTCCTATTGGTTCTTGAGTATTATAATACTGTAGAGAATACTCCTGTTGGTTCATGAGTATTCAGTAGGATTGGGAATACTCCTGTTGGTTCTTGAGTATTCCACCCCCTCTCCTCTTACTATTTTCAAAAACCCCCGAGTATTTAGCAATGGTATCCACCTCTATGAATATTCGTAGCTAAACTCTGTATTCGGTTAAAGGGGTGTACTTGTATTGTAAAATGTTTTAGACCCTGCACTTAATGTCGCTTTGTGTTCAAAACTTGTTCTATGTGCCATATATAGTCAGAATTTCCAAGGTTGAGTGGAAGCTGTAACAAGCAAAGCTCTTCCATGGGAATTCGTGAACATACTCGGTAAGTGGAAGCTGTAACAAGCAAAACTTATCTGAGGAGTTCGACTTATCTAAAAAACCATTTTGGGAAATCGTAACAGAAGATCAAATGGATGCACATAAGGCTAAGATACTTCGAAAGGAGGAATTAGTCTAAAGTAGAACAAGTGTTTTAAACGATGTTGCAAGTCTTGCGCTTAGAAATGGCCTTGATTCATCTTTGAACACTTAGTATGATCATTAGCGGTCAATGATAAACAACTATGATACAAGGCCCCTGAAACCGAATGTTTTCTTCAGAGTACAAAACCCCCCTGTATTTACTTTTAATATTAGTATAACTACAATCATCAACCGATCATCTTCCGGAGGACTCGCAAATCACGCATCACCCATTGTAAGTCTTTCTTTTTACTTTTCAGTATTTATTTTCTGTAATTTACTTTTCCGCACTCAAAACCAAAAACAACCAAAAAAGTCACTTAGTCATAACCGCTAAAACTCAATCAACCTTAAAACACGCTCCCTCGCTGTACAAATCCCTTAAAGAACAACGTATCCCCCTAATTCCCTTGGGTTCGACCCCTACTTACCACTTACTACCCAGTAGTGAAGTCGCGAGTAGCGGAAAATATAAATTTATTTGCACAGAGAACATTGCACCTTAACGACAGTGCAGTGGGCTCCGTCAAAATTGGCGCCGTTGCCGGGGAATTAGCCATCGGATAAGTTGTTCTTTCCCTTCCATGTCCTCATGACGCAACCCCCTTCATATGCATGGACAACAAGACATCTCCCTCTGTTTGGAGGTACGGATGGAGAAGACCCAGTACAACACTGCCGAAACTTTCACCACGTTTGCCACCTCATAAAACCTGCAAATGAAATGTTAGAGGAGTTTAAACTTAAATGCTTTAAATTTTCTTTAACTGATTTTGCAACGATCTGGTATTATACGTCAACCGCTAGTAGTGCAGTACATTTTGTGGACCTCTGCGTTCCATTCCTACGAGAATTCTCCCCCCATCCTTACGACAACAAACCCGAGAAAAAATCATGAGCCTTAAAACAATCCCGGGATGAGACTTTGGACGAATACTACACGAGCTATGACACCATCGTCTCAAGCTGCCCGCACCATGGATTCACGAAAAAAGTTCTGCTTCAAAAATTTCTTCGTGGGATGAAGGCCGATGATCTAACAAGGATTAACGAAGCAATGAGGAGATCAGCCAGGAACTTCTCGCTGGCAGACATGTGGTACCTCATAAATGACCTGGCCGCAGCCACAAAACGAATGCCCCAAGCTGATAGAGAAATGTAAGAGGCTAGTCCAGAGACAGAAGGAGAAACTCCCGAGCCATCAGAAGAAACTCCCGAGCCATCAGAAGAAACTCCCGAGCCATCAGAAGACTGGGATATAGAAAGTATCGGGAGCAACGAGGAAGTGTCAGCAATGGAAGAAGTCCAGAATACCACCGACATGCTGCCAAAGCCATACCCAGCTATCATCACCCAAGCAGCCGAAACCATCAATGACCAGTTCCTCACAAACAGACACGACGAGGCAGAACCGAGCCTTAAGATACAAGCTTCCCGACTTTTCCCCTCGATCAATAAACAAATCGCTGAAAACTATGTGATCCATGAAGAGGCTGAAAAGAGAATGGGAAAAGGGCCTGAGCAGAACGACTCCTCGATGGAGCATATTTTCGCCATGACTGGACAAGGCAGCCCTAAACACCAGAAAACCCAGTTCAAGAGACTAGTTGTAAAGGGTCCCTCGCCTTCTCAGAGACGTTGGAAGGAGAAATCACCAGAACAACGGGAACAGGACCCAAGCACATCGTCTCACAAGAAATCAAGGAAAGGCAAGGCAAGAAGCAACACAGGAACAGTGGCGAAATACGACCTGAGCCACCCATGGGACCCCAACCAGTGATCTAGGAATAAGGTACTGTCGAGCCAACGACGTTAAACAAGTGCACTGGTCGGGAGGTAACCCGACACTATCTTACTTTCTGTCTTTTTATTTTCTGTCTTTTAGTTTTTATCAATAAGTCGCTCTCACCCACTTGGTGCATAGAATGATTTGACTATTTAGGAATTAGTTTTTGGAGCACGATCGGATCAGCCAGGCAGCTTTCGTGAACTACCGGGCCTGCGCTGAGAGTTCAAGGCCCCAGCCGAACTCCCTCGATTATCCAGCCTCATGCCATGTCATTCGACACAAAAAGGGAGTTCTGATCTTACCTTTCCTTAATATCATTTCCTTCTCGTAATTGTCTGCTTGCATGGCTTTTGAACTAAGTAGTGCTGAAAGGCACGCCTTCGTTCAAAAGTGTGGGGTGAGATCCGCATGTGTACATAAATAAATAACATGTTTTTCTTTTTTAGTGTTATCTTTTTGAAAATATGAACTTAAGAATGTGAAAAAGATAGATCTAAAATTCATGCATTTACCTTGTGAAAATTCAACTGTCTAAAAACTTAGAACGTAACTTCTCATTTGTCCCTTTGTGCTGAGATAAACTAGGGATGTGGAGTTGATAGAAATGCCCTAGAGAGGCTTGGCAAGCAATCGAAGGATCGAATCAAACTATATGGTTTTCGAAGTCAGTGGAGGCTGCACTTTGGGTTTCAGTGAAGATTGAAGTCATCTCCGCCATGCAGTGTTTATGCAAAAAGAAAAAAAAGGCGAGGACGGGAATCAGACCATCCTCTCTCTAGTCAAAGTAGCCGAGAAAATAGATGAGCGACCCTCATCTTGACCCGCGCGAAACGACAAGGATGAGAGGAGCGGGGAGGTATTTCCATAGGCTTGCGGGCGATGATTGGACCTCCCAAAAAGGCTTGAGAAAATGGACTAGCAAGTCACAAAGACGCAAAAATCTCAAAGAAGCAAATCAAGAGGCCAAAGGCCCAAAATTGTGAAGGTTTTAACCGAACAAAAAATGAAGTACTCAAAGAGTCAAATCAAAGGCCAAAGGCCGATTCACTACAAAAGCAGTACCTCGCCAAAAGAAAATCAAAGTACTCAAACCATTGAAACCCGAACCGAATCACGTGCTAGAGAAAGCTACAAGGAAACCATATAGTGCGAGACGGTCCCGAGGTTGCAGTCTAGGAGCCTAAAAAGGGCTATCTCCCGAAACATCCAGAATAATTTGCATCTCAGCACGGAGGTACAAGTATCAAGTTTCTTCTATTTATTTACACAGTTCAATTTGGTAATAAGTAAGTAATGCATGAATTAGGATCAATCTAGTACCACAGTCTTATTTTCATATTTCAACAAACTTACTTAGTGTGCCGCCCTTTAATAGCATTGTTCGGGACGAACAACTAAAAGTGTGGGGTAATCTGATGGACCACAATTATACGAATCAAAAACACAGTAAAACCTACCAAATTAGACTGTTTGTCTACTAACTTCTGCTTGTTAGTCCCGATATATTTCTACAGGGTATTTTGGCGCTTAGAGAGAAAACACGCTAAGGAGAGGATTTTACGCTGAAAAGATGTTACGAGTCATTCCAAGGTCAAGATCAGACGCTGAATGAAGAAATCTCAAGATCCTGACATTGAATTACTCAATTCAAATCCAACCGAGGAACAACCAAAGTCAGACCGGAGCGAAATTGGACTGATAGTTTTGTGAAAAGACTGCACAAAACTCACAAAACTCATCCATTTGCCAAGGTGACTGGCGGTTTTTGGAGAAGTGGTGACTCATGGGTGGCTTCCTCCCCTTCTCCTCCTTGGGTGACCGGTGGCTTTGCTTGGAGGTGGCCAAGGGAGGAAATCCTCCTCCATTTCTTCCCTCCAACCGGCGGCTAAATGAGCTTCCATGGGAGCTTGCCATGTGGTGGCTCCTCCACCACATCTTCATCTCCTCCTCCTCCCTTGGATGCAAATCATCTCCACCCTCCATTCTCCTCTCCTTTGGCTATAAAAGGGAGCTCATCTCCTCTCATTTGTATCATCCAATTCCAAAATCAATAAACACTTATCTCTCTACATTTTGTTACTTTGCAAGTTTGGTTTGAAATTATAATACTCCTATTGGTTCTTGAGTATTATAATACTGTAGAGAATACTCCTGTTGGTTCATGAGTATTCAGTAGGATTGGGAATACTCCTGTTGGTTCTTGAGTATTCCACCCCCTCTCCTCTTACTATTTTCAAAAACCCCCGAGTATTTAGCTATGGTATCCACCTCTATGG
This sequence comes from Rhodiola kirilowii, assembly GCA_033675215.1. NCBI lineage: Eukaryota > Viridiplantae > Streptophyta > Magnoliopsida > Saxifragales > Crassulaceae > Rhodiola > Rhodiola kirilowii. Next base: position 41,738,256 of record CM066199.1, read on the forward strand.
ATATTCGTAGCTAAACTCTGTATTCGGTTAAAGGGGTGTACTTGTATTGTAAAATGTTTTAGACCCTGCACTTAATGTCGCTTTGTGTTCAAAACTTGTTCTATGTGCCATATATAGTCAGAATTTCCAAGGTTGAGTGGAAGCTGTAACAAGCAAAGCTCTTCCGTGGGAATTCGTGAACATACTCGGTAAGTGGAAGCTGTAACAAGCAAAACTTATCTGAGGAGTTCGACTTATCTAAAAAACCATTTTGGGAAATCGTAACAGAAAATCAAATGGATGCACATAAGGCTAAGATACTTCGAAAGGAGGAATTAGTCTAAAGTAGAACAAGTGTTTTAAACGATGTTGCAAGTCTTGCGCTTAGAAATGGCCTCGATTCATCTTTGAACACTTAGTATGATCATTAGCGGTCAATGATAAACAACTATGATACAAGGCCTCTGAAACCAAATGTTTTCTTCAGAGTACAAAACCCCCTGTATTTACTTTTAATATTAGTATAACTACAATCATCAACCGCTCATCTTCCGGAGGACTCGCAAATCACGCATCACCCACTGTAAGTCTTTCTTTTTACTTTTCAGTATTTATTTTCTATAATTTACTTTTCCGCACTCAAAACCAAAAACAACCAAAAAAGTCACTTAGTCATAACCGCTAAAACTCAATCAACCTTAAAACACGCTCCCTCGCTGTACAAATCCCTTAAAGAACAACGTATCCCCCTAATTCCCTTGGGTTCGACCCCTACTTACCACTTACTACCCAGTAGTGAAGTCACGAGTAGCGGAAAATATAAATTTATTTGCACAGAGAACATTGCACCTTAACGACAGTGCAGTGGGCTCCGTCAATAGCCTCCCTCAAAATTACTTCATGCACATCATCCCCATAGGGAATATCTGAAGACTCCACTAGCTCATCGATCGCATCCAAAGCGTGTACTCCTACATCATCAGGTGGATATTGCATAGCTTGATATATATTAAAGTTTATTACCTCATCTTCCACCTCCATGGAAAGCGTGCCACTATCCACATCGATCTTAGTTCTAGCTGTCTTCAAGAATGGCCTACCAAATAGAATTGGTGGTTGATCTTGTGCTCCCTCATCATCCATTTTCAGCACATAGAAATCTGCAGGAAAAATAAGATTTTCTACCTGCACCAAAACGTCTTCGATCACACCCAAAGGTTGGGTGCATGATCGGTCAGCCAATTGAATGGTCAAACCCGCTGGTTTAAGTGGACCAATACGCAAAGATAAGTACAAAGAGTAAGGAAGAACATTTATGGAAGCACCAAGATCTAACATGCAATTTTCGATCCTCACGTTACCAATAACACATGGAATAGTAAAAGTCCCTGGATCCTTACACTTTTTAGGTACCTTCCTTTGTATCGCTGCCGATACACTTTCTCCAAGCATTACCTGCTCATTCTGAATTGTACGCCTACGGTTAGTACATAATTCCTTGAGAAACTTTGCGTACCTTGGAATTTGCCGAATAGCCTCAATGAGTTGAATGTTAATTTCCACTTTGCTGAACAACTCCCAAACCTCCTTGTCTGTGATAGACTTCTTTTTGGTCTTAGAAACCTGCATTGGAAATGGTAAAGGAGTGTTCGAAACAGAAATTTCCTTACCTGAATTAGTGCATCCCGCGGACGGCTTGTGTTCATTGTCCGCGTACGTCTCTTTATTTGTTTGTAATTCTTCAGGCGTCCGCGCATTAATTGGTGAGGCGTCCGCGTGCGGCACTGAGGTAGAATCTTCGTTCAGCTCTTCTGTTCCATTCTTCAATTGTTTTCCATTTCTAAGCATTACAGCGCTGATATTGGACTTTGGATTGGGAATCATTTGCGACGGCAGCTTCCCTTTGTCTTCACGTCTTTCGTACACATCTTTGGCAATTTGAGACACTTGCTTCTTTAGCTCATTAACGTCTCCAGCTTGTTGCACAATCTTTTCAGCGAGTTCTTTGAACATGCCTCTCACTTCATCCCTAAATTCCTTGATCGGGCCGTCTTCTCCTTGTTTGATGTGCGGTGGTTTGTACGGCTGCTTTTGTGGGTACGAAGATTGCCCCATATCGTAGTTGTTGTTCCTTTGCCAACCACCCTCATTCTGCCTTGGCTACCATTTGTTATTGCCTTGATACCCATCATACTTCCTGGGTGGCAAATCTCCCTTGTTCATGTAGCCCACGACATTCACGTCTTCCGTTCTTTCCTGAAAAACAGTGTTATCATTATTTATTGGATTAAAAGTGGACTTGTTTACCTTACACTCCACTTGTTGATTGCCTTGTGGTTGTTGCGTCATCATTTGAGCCATCATATTCTTCAGTTCTTGCAATTCAGAATGTACATTTACGTTAGCAACTGGTGCAGTTCTGTGTGTTTCCTCTAAATACCTTGTGCCCTCAGCAACTCTCTCAATCAACTCCCATATCTCCTCGGGGTACATGTCAAGGATAGACCCCTGAGCGGAGGCATCTAGAATTCTTCTTTCCATGAGAACAATCCCATCCATGAAGTATTCAAGAAACATCCTTTGTGGGATTCCATGATTCGGACAACTCTCTTCCAATAGCTTAAACCTCGCCAAATAATCGAACAACATTTCTGCGCGTCCTTGTCTAAGCATAGAGAGCTCCTTTCTTGTTTGAGCCGCCTTCGAATGGGAGTAGTACTTGTCCATGAATTTCCTTTGCATCTGATCCCATGAAGTAATCAAACCTGAAGGCAAAGACATTAACAAGGATTTAGCTTGACTTTCTAAAGAAAAAGGAAATGTCTTTAATTTAAAAATATTCTCCGGAACCGATGCAGCTTTCATGGACATGCAAATTCCATGAAATTCCTTCAAGTGCCTTAGGGGGTTCTCATCGGGCATTCCTCCAAACTTGGGCAAGTGGTGTATCACTCCACTCTTTATCTTGATGTCTTCTGCGTCCTCATCCAACCTAATGCACCAAGGTGCCTCATCAATATACGGCGCACATACTCCTCTCATAGTGCGTCCCAAATCTCGACGCCTAGCTAACTGTCCGTATTGGTTTCCTCCTCCGAGGTATTGTCGATCCAACTCATCCTCGTAATCATCGTAATTCTCGTGTCTAGCTTGCACGATGTCTAGCAAACTCATTCACAAATTGCTGATTTCTGGGGGGTGGTAATCTTTGATTAACAGGGGGCAGTCCTTGCCTCTGTTCCTGCATGTTATCTCCTAGTACACTTCCTCGCTCTTCACCATCACGTTCAACACTTCTCTGTGACATGGTTACTTAAACAGAAAAATAATCAAGTGACAGAAAATAAAAAAAAGACAATAAAATAAAACTAAAAGAAAGAAATATTTAGTGAGATTCTTCGTTACCAATCCCCGGCAACGGCGCCAAAATTTGACAGGCGTCGTTGTACCCGTCAAAAATAATTGTTTCTTTATCTCCGCTAGCAAGTGGTAAGTCGGGTCGCATCCACAGAGATCGGTTGAGAATCTGTTTCACTAAGTTAAAACGTAACAATGGGGAGGGGGTTTGAATGCAAACAATTAAATAACGCAAGTAAGCAAGAATGATCGCTAGAGCAATCGTCACACGAATTCAAGTATCAAATATTAAAGAACAGTGCAAGCTAGAACTCTCGACTATGATGTAAGACTAAATCATTAACCTAACCGTTTTGATTTCTAATGTTTTACAACTTATAGCTCCCCGCTAGGTTGCACTACAAGTTGTCCTAGGGTGTCAATCCTAGTGGTATATTACTCGTATCCTAGTTTGCTATTCCCGCTAGGTTGCTAGTAAACTGTGATAATCGGAATCAACAAACTAACAGAAGCTCCCCCGCTAGGGTTCCACTCGTGCTAGCACATCAAATCCATAAACAATGCATAGTAATATAACGCAAAACATAAAGATAAATATAGGTCTCAAGTCAAAACATCACAATGTCGAGTTCTAGCCTACACGTATGAGTTTAGCTACTCATCGTAATGGAATACAACATCAAGTTGTTTGAATGTAATGAAACGAAAGTACTTATGATGAATTCTCCACCAAGCTGCAGCTCCACTCTAACACTTAAATCCGTGTCTCTTTCTCTTCTGAAATTTGATGTCTGGTCGCCTAGGGTTTCGTGCTTATTTATTCTCTCTTTGGGCTTTCCAATAATGCAATTCGAAATTAGGAAATTTCGACTGCCAGCTGGCGGGCGCGGACGCCTCCTGATTTACAACCCGCGGACGTCTCAACAATTATGGGAATTCATAAGACGTCCGCGCCTCTAATGCTTAAGCCCTCCGCGGTTTGCACTGACAAAAATTCCAAGCGCCTCGGACTTCATTTCTTTCCGCGCGAAACATCTTCAAATAAGCTCCTTTTAGCCGGTATTCCTTCCATGGTCTCCGAGTGTACCTGAGAACGAAAACTACACACAGGTAGTGAAATAATATACAGGTAACACTAAGAGACGGGGTTTTAACATATAAAATAGTCGTACAACTACGACTCATCAATAGGGCATCTTTGAGGTTTTGAAATGCTTAGGATGTTTCAGAATTCCATGAGAAATTATCTTTGCGAAGAAGGTTTGTAAGTGGGTTTGCTATGATGCTGTAGTTCTTAATGAACCTACGATAATAATTTGCAAGTCCCAGAAAACTTCGTAGCTGCTGTTGGTTGGCAGGAACAGGCCAGTTTTGAATAGCTGCGATTTTTTTTGGATCAGTACGTACTCCCTCTGCAGAAATAAAATGACCAAGGTATTCAATCAAGCAGGCTCCAAATGTGCACTTAGATAATTTCAAATAAAGCTTGTTCTGTCGGAGTATACAAAAGACTGATTGAAGATGCTGCAAATGATCTGCCCATGAAGAACTGTAGACTAAAATATCATCGAAGAAGACCAGTAAAAACTTCTGTGCAATATCTCGGAATATATGGTTCATTAGGCCTTGAAAAGTGCATGGGGCATTTGTCAAACCAAACGGCATTACCAGTTATTCGTAGTGGCCTGAATGAGTCTTAAAAGCTGTCTTGTATATGTCTTGATGTGCCATACGAATTTGATGAAAACCAGCCCATAGATCTAATTTAGAAAAATAACAAGAATCGCCAAGCTCATCCAAGAGATCTTCCAGCAATGGTATTGGATATTTGTCTTTCACTGTTTGTTTGTTCAATCCCCTATAATCAACATAAAGTCGCCATGAGCCGTCTTTTTTCTTTACAAGGACCACAGGAGAAGCATAAGGGCTAGAGCTGTATTGTATGAGGCCCTGTGTAAGCATTTCCTGGATAAGCTTTTCAATTGCATTTTTCTATAAAGTAGAGTATCGATATGGTCTTTGATTGACAGGTTTAACCCCTTCGATCAGTGGTATGTGGTGGTTGAATCCGTCACGTAAAGGTGGTAATTCATTTGGGTCTGCAAAGATATCTGAATAGGCATATAAGAGATGCTGCAAATCTGCATCTTGTTCTTTGTTAGAATCGGGCATGGAAATATAAGAGAGACCAGATGATGGAGTATGAGAGAAACAGTTATAAGTATCATCAGATAGGTCTATAAGATGTAGCAATGCCAGCTGAGGATTTTGTGAAATAAGCTTGTTAAGGATGTGGCCCTTAATTACATTGCAGTGTACTTTTGTGACTCCGCGCAGAACATGCTTGATTCCCCCAGAGTAAATTCCATGCGAAGATTTGAGAAATCCCACAAAATGCGTCCAAGGGTTATAAGCCACTCAACACCCAATACGAGATCACAACAATCAAGTGGAAGGGTTCGTACAGCTGCAACGAATTTGTACCCCTGCATAGTCCAAGAAAAGTTATCACATTTATAGGCAGATAACATTTGGTTACCATTTGCCGCAGCTACTGGCATTGGGGAAACATGTTCGAGAAGACAACCGATGTCCTTAGCAACTGCAACATCAATGAAGTTATGGGTACTTGATGGACCAAAATTATACGAATCATAAACACAGTATAACCCCCTTATTTAGACATTTTGTCTATTTAACTTTTGCTTGTTAGTTCAGATATATTTTTGCAGGGTAATTCAGAGCTTAGAGAGAATACACATTAAAGAGGAGCTTTTAGAGCAGAAAAGATGTTACGAGTCAATCCAAGGTCAAGATCATATGCCGACTGAAGAAATATCAAGGATCCTGACGTTGAATCACTCATAACAAATTAATCAGAAGAATCAAGAGAGGAATCAAGACAGCCCGGGGAAGAAACACATTGACAGTTTTGTGAAAAGACTGCACAAAACTGTACAAAACTCACACATGGGCAAAGTGACTGGCCACTTGTTGAAGAGGTGACCAAGGGAGGAGCTCCTCCCCTTCCACCACCGGCAACCGGCGGCTCCTCCTCCCTTGACCGGCGGCTTTTGGGCTCCTCCACATGTCTCCTCCTCCTTGCTCCTCCTCTCCTTCCTCCATGTGTGGCCATCTCCTCCCTTCATTTTCTCCTCCAATCACCATGCAACACTTGCCTCCATCTCCTCCTCCTCCCATGGCTATAAAAGGAGGAGCTCCTCCCCTCATTTTAATCATCCCTCACTTGTAAAAAACACTTCTCTCTCTAAGTTATGTATTTGTAAAGTTTGGCTTTGGAAATAAAGGATAGCTGATGGATGCACAGTCGTTATGTGCAAACGTCAAGAATAAATTTATAAGTCCGCTACTCACGACTTAACTACTGGGTAGTAAGTGGTAAGTAGGGGTCGAACCCAAGAGAATCAGGGGAATAGATGTTCTTTGAGGGGGTTGTCCAGCGAGAGAGCGTGTTTTAGGTCGGTTGGTTGGTTTTAAAGCTACCAGCTAAGTGATTGATTGATTGATTGGTTGGTTGATTGGTTTTAATACTGGAAAGTAAATTACAGTTTATAATTAAAGAGAAATGTTCGGTTTCAGGGGCCTTGTATTATATCCTGTTTATCATTGACCTTTAGTGAATTATCTAAGTATTCAAAGATGAATCGAGGCCCTTTCGTAGCGCAAGACTTGCAACATCGTTTAAAGCAACACTTGTTCTAAGCAAAACTAATTCTTTCTTTCAAAGTATCTTAGCTGTAAGTGCATCCACTTGATCTCCCAGTTACGTTATTGACCAAGTGGTGTTTTAGATAAGTCGAACTCCTCGATAAGTTTTGCTTGTGACAGCTTCCACTTACCGAGTATGATCACGAATTTCCACGGCAAAGCTTTGCTTGTGACAGCTTCCACTCAACCTTGGAAACTCTGACTTGATATATGGCACATAGAACAAGTTTTGAATACTAAGACTAGACGCTAAGTTAATAGTCTTAAAACATTTTATAATACAAGTGCGCCCCTTCTACCGAACTACTAGTTTAGCTACTATTCATCACGCTAAACATTATAACTAAGTAAATAAACAGTTGAATAAATACTAGAAATAATACTTACAACCGTTGAAGCGCCAAGGGAGCTATCCTTTATTTCCAAAGCCAAACTTTACAAATACATAACTTAGAGAGAGAAGTGTTTTTTTACAAGTGAGGGATGATTTCAAATGAGGAGGAGCTCCTCCTTATATAGCCATGGGAGAAGGAGGAGATGGAAGCAAGTGTTGCATGGTGATTGGAGGAGAAAATGAAGGGAGGAGATGGCCACACATGGAGGAAGGAGAGGAGGAGCAAGGAGGAGCCACCATGTGGAGGAGGAGCAAAGCCGCCGGTCATGGTGGAGGAGAGCCGCCGGTTGCCGGTGGTGGAGGAGGAGGAGGGGTGGCTTTGGCCACCTCTTGCCCAAGTGGCCGGTCACCTTGCCCAATGTGTGATTTTATACAGTTTTGTGCAGTCTTTTCACAAAACTGTCAATGTGTTTCTTCCCCGGGCTGTCTTGATTCCTCTCATGATTCTTCTGATTAATTTATTACGAGTGCTTCAACGTCAGGATCCTTGATATTTCTTCAGTCGGCATATGATCTTGACCTTGGATTGACTCGTAACATCTTTTCTGCTTAAAAAGCTCTTCTTTAGAGTGTATTCTCTCTAAGCTCTGAATCACCCTGTAGAAATATATCTGAACTAACAAGCAAAAGTTAAATAGACAAAATGTCTAAATAAGGGAGTTATACTGTGTTTCTGATTCGTATAATTTTGGTCCATCAGATTACCCCACACTTTTAGTTGTTCGTCCCAAACAATGCTATTCAAGGGCTGTACTCTAAGTTGGGGGTGATCTGATGGACCAAAATTATACGAATCATAAACACAGTATAACCCCCTTATTTAGACATTTTGTCTATTTAACTTTTGCTTGTTAGTTCAGATATATTTTTGCAGGGTAATTCAGAGCTTAGAGAGAATACACATTAAAGAGGAGCTTTTAGAGCAGAAAAGATGTTACGAGTCAATCCAAGGTCAAGATCATATGCCGACTGAAGAAATATCAAGGATCCTGACGTTGAATCACTCATAACAAATTAATCAGAAGAATCGGGAGAGGAATCAAGACAGCCCGGGGAAGAAACACATTGACAGTTTTGTGAAAAGACTGCACAAAACTGTACAAAACTCACACATGGGCAAAGTGACCGGCCACTTGTTGAAGAGGTGACCAATGGAGGAGCTCCTCCCCTTCCACCACCGGCAACCGGCGGCTCCTCCTCCCTTGACCGGCGGCTTTTGGGCTCCTCCACATGTCTCCTCCTCCTTGCTCCTCCTCTCCTTCCTCCATGTGTGGCCATCTCCTCCCTTCATTTTCTCCTCCAATCACCATGCAACACTTGCCTCCATCTCCTCCTCCTCCCATGGCTATAAAAGAAGGAGCTCCTCCCCTCATTTTAATCATCCCTCACTTGTAAAAAAACACTTCTCTCTCTACGTTATGTATTTGTAAAGTTTGGCTTTGGAAATAAAGGATAGCTCCCTTGGCGCTTCAACGGTTGTAAGTATTATTTTTAGTATTTATTCAACTGTTTATTTCCTTAGTTATAATGTTTAGCGCGATGAATAGTAGCTAAACTAGTAGTTCGGTAGAAGGGGCGCACTTGTATTATAAAATGTTTTAAGACTATTAACTTAGCGTCTAGTCTTAGTATTCAAAACTTGTTCTATGTGCCATATATCAAGTCAGAGTTTCCAAGGTTGAGTGGAAGCTGTCACAAGCAAAGCTCTGCCGTGGAAATTCGTGATCATACTCGGTAAGTGGAAGCTGTCACAAGCAAAACTTATCGAAGAGTTCGACTTATCTAAAACACCACTTGTCAATAACGTAACTGGGAGATCAAGTGGATGCACTTACAGCTAAGATACTTCGAAAGGATGAATTAGTTTTGCTTAGAACAAGTGTTGCTTTAAACGATGTTGCAAGTCTTGCGCTACGAAAGGGCCTCGATTCATCTTTGAATACTTAGATAATTCACTAAAGGTCAATGATAAACAGGGTATAATACAAGGCCCCTGAAACCGAACATTTCTCTTTAATTATAAACCGTAATTTACTTTCCAGTATTAAAACCAATCAACCAACCAACCAATCAATCAATCACTTAGCTGGTAGCTTTAAAACCAACCAACCGACCTAAAACACGCTCTCTCGCTGGACAACCCCCTCAAAGAACATCTATTCCCCTGATTCCCTTGGGTTCGACCCCTACTTACCACTTGCTACCCAGTAGTAAAGTCGCGAGTAGCGGACTATTATAAATTTATTCTTGACGTTTGCACATAACGACTGTGCATCCATCAGTACTTCCAGGGTCTATGAGTATGAATAGTTTCCTTTTGCCGCATTGACCAATAATCCTCATACAGTTGAAGGTCGTAGAACCGTTAAGGGCATTCACTGAAATAGTTGGGGAATCATCAGTGCAAGCAACAGGTTGTTCATCAGCAGCAGCTTGCATAAAATTTTCTGCATCAGGTATGTCATCAATATCATCATCGCCCTCTATGACATATATTTGAGACCTTTTATGCTTCAAGTGATGTCCCGGGGAATAAGGTTCTTCACAAAACATACACAAACCCTTGAGTTTGCGCTCCCGCATTTCCTCATAAGAAAATTTTCGGGGAGGTTTGTAATTTGTCGGTCTGATGGGGTTTGCTGAGTTAAAGGGTTGGAGAGGCTGGGCTTGTTTGGTGATATGGGGAGAGGGTAGCAAAGCTGTAGAACTTGGTTTGAGAGTGGGAGTTTGGATATATGGTTTTGTGTAGGGATTAAAGGGAGCTCTAGAGAATTTTTGTGGTGAATGCTGCAGCGAAGACTCATGGAGTCAGGCAATACGTGCAGCTTCCGCAACTGTGGACACATTAAATTGCCGGACATGGAGAGCAAGGTGGGGATGCATATTAGTGAGGAAAAATCTTAGGGCGTGGTGTATAGGCAGGGTCAGTCTAGTTAAAGCACATTCAAACTTATCCAGATACTCTTCGACGTGATTTGCACCTTGCTTTAAGCTCACTAAATCAGCTAACGGGTCATCAAGCAAGGAACCAAATCGAGTAGATATAGCAACTATATATTCTGGCCAGGATGGGAACTGATCAAAACGAGAACTCATGAAGTTGTGATGCCACTGTAAAGCTTTACCTTCCATATGGAGAGAAGCGAGACGCACTTTTAGTTCAGGCGGGGTGCTGTCAAGCAAGAAAAATTGCTCGCAGCGATAAATCCATTCTCTTAACAAAGTACCATCAAACTTGGGGAACTCCACTTTAGAAATCCTTGTTGACAAGCCACCAGGGAGGAGGGGAGCTCGTTGAATGTCTGGTGGGTGTCGGACAGTGGAAAGGTGGCCCATATTGTTAAGGTTTGGTGGATTTGTGGTCGGGATGAGTGGAGGAGAGGCGTCGGCTGTGGAGGTGGTAGGGTTGTTAGATGATGACGGATCCATTGGGGATTGTCTCTGGGCGAGCAACCCCTGTAAGAGATCCCGAATACCTGCTAATTCGTTTTTGAGTGCTTGGTTTTGATCCTCCGATTGACGTCGCACTTCGTCAAGCTGGACTTGCATCTCTGCCACCGGCATCGAGCTAGGTCGCAGGGATACCCAAATCTGATACCAATGTAATCGGATTCGATGAATCGATTACTAAACCACCCAGGACTCACCAAGAGACCGAGGATGGATGGAATCCACACCAAGAGATGATTGTGATGACAAGAAGAATCACCTCAAAGGTTGCTGGAAACTTACGGCCAAGAGTAGAGAGGATGAGGATAAGAGATGATATTTTCGATTAGGGTTTTTCACCCACTGAGATTCAGTACAAAGAGAATTGTTTGACCCATTTTACAAACCAAATCAATATTTGACCCAAATAAAACTTGACCCGAGAATAAGAAAACACTAAACTCCTGTAACACAGTTGTGCAATATTTTCATTTATCCAAATTCTGACTTTAAGATCTGGATATGAGATCAATCTCTGTACCATTTCAGACCCTTCTTCATTAATGATTCAACTTTTTATTTTTATTTTTATTTTTATCGTGAGTTTTTCCCTTTTAATGTTTTGTAATTTCATCTTATTCATAAGTTATGAACCAATTGGCAGATACAAAGGGGCGGATCTATAGGTAATGGAGTGGGGGCCGCTGCCCCCGGTGATTTTACCAAAATAGTCTTAGTTTTAGTGTTTTTTTGGAACATGCCCACACTGATATTTTCAATTTGCCCCCATTATATTTTTAATTGCAAATATAAAGCATTTAACATTGGAATTCAATAGCGACCCAAGGACCAAAGAGTCCAAGATAAGTCTAGCCCAAAGAATCCCAACTTGTGTTAAAATGGATAGGCTTCCTTCCCCTTTTATAATCATTTGTGAACTAAAGACATGTATAGGAAGCAATGTGGGACAATATGACTTCACTTACTTTTTAACTTCTTTCTTCCTTCTTTGTAATATTTGCTTTTGTCCCACATTGGATGTTCATTACAAAACTAATATGATGAATGAGTATATATAGAGGAACACTCCCACTTCAAATCCAGTCTACTCAATCCAATGAATTTTTCTGGGATTATATAGGCTAAAGCCTACTATATTCTAGTAATTCATATTGAATAATTGAGTAGTATATCAAGTATTTAATCGAGTTGTTCACGAGTACATACGAGTCGAGTATTACCTTGCTCGTACTCGACTTGTTTAATAAACGAGCTTGAAATTTATGCATGTGCTCGACTCGTTTAGTTTCGAGTCGAGCTTTGACCGAGTTTGTTCACGAGTATCTCACGAGTGTATCGTCTCGTTTGCAGCCCTATTGATTGGGTTGAATAGAGCTTTCGATTAGGCGTGAGTTTATAGATTAAAAATCTCGTGTCAATTGTTTACATTTGCGCATGACTGAAGAACTGAATTGCTTAAGTTGTATTGGTTAAAATCAAAAAGCAAAAGTGAACTGAGTAAAAACAAGAATCAATTAGCGTATTTAAAGATTAGCCTTTAACCGTTCTCTCCAGCTCACAACAACAACAAAAAATTGCTGTACAATGTTGCCCCCGGTCCCAATAAATCCTGGATCCGCCCCTGAGATACATGGAAATCATATCCATATCCAGGACCAGGATGTGAAATCATGAAGGTGTATTTCCTATGTGGGGAGGAGAAAATAATCGGCCCACCAACTAATCAATACACAGCTCGGCCGCGAGGAGGAGGAAATAATTAACGGTGTTAAAAAATGACGTTATTTTATTGTATACAATTTAGTCTAAAAATACTAAATTGAAAATTGAAATAATACATACGTGATTTGAATTGGTGTGATAGTATAGATAGTCTTTTTGTAATTTTCCCAATTTTTAATTGTGTTTTTGTTTCGACTTCATATGTTTACATAAACTAATAATTCAGTGTTTGATTTTATATATGGGAAAATCCTAGATTTGCATCTATGATAAAATATAGAGAAAAGTCTTTTTGTAATTAATTATGCGGTGTCCGAAATTATTGGAACCGTTGCCTAATCTCTTAACTGAGATTACTTATAATGCAGTGTCCGAAACAACCCGATGAGAGTAATTTATGCGGTTATTATGTTCTGAGATTTATTCGGGACATAATGGAATTTGTTCGTGCTAATAACGGTGCATATGTGGAGAACTTTGACCAAGTAAGCATGCTAGTCTCGTCTTACTCTATTTAGAATGGTGACAAATGTTCTAGTTAGGTTTGTTGTTAAAGCATATATGTTCTACCTACGTTTATTCTAAATCTATGTTCTCTAGTTAGGTTTGTTCTAACTCTATTTTTTTATATATTCATGTTATCTTATTTTTATTTGTTATAGGTTTTTCCTAATGGGACACGATCATATGAGTTGGGGAAGGTACAAGACGTGCGAGATGAAATCGCCTCCTTCTTGTACAACTACTTATTCGAACATAGTGTTTACATGTGAATATTGTTTATATATGTGACGTTGTTATAAATCAATATGTATATATGGATGGACTTGTATGAATGGTTGTATTTTGAGTGAAATGAAAGTATTTCCATGTTTGGAAATGTGTAACAGCAGGGTATTAAATTTTGTTTAGAAACTGTATTCGATTTTCAGGCGGATTTGAGCCAAAACAGCTGAAACCTGCCAAATTTTTTCGGTAGCTTATGCAACGGTTTGGTATAACCGTTGCATACGATCATACATTATGCAACGGTTTGAGCACCAAAATGGTTGTATAATGGTTGATCTTATGCGACGGTTTTTTGTTGGAACCGTTGCATAAGGTGTGGAATTTATGCAACGGTTCTAACAACAAACCGTTGCATAAGTTGTGCTCTTATGCAACGGTTCCATAAAACCGTCACATAAGGTATGGACCTTATGCAACGGTAGCTTATGCAACGGATGCGGAACCGTTGCATAATCTGCCTCAGAACCGTTGCATAAGGTCCCTTCTGTAGTAGTGCTACCTTAACTGTCGCACGATTTCAATCGCGTCCTGCACTATTTCAATTTTCAATTTAGTATTTGGACCAAATTGCAAATAATAAACTAACACCGTTTTGTTTACAAATGTTTTTTTTAAAAGTCACCATCTAATTTAATATTGTCCATTAGTTATGTCACTTATCCTCCTTACAAAAGGTATGAAAATAATTGACGGTGACTATGAAAATTTTCTTGACTAGCTTTAACAAGCTAAATTATTCATCTGACCACACATGACGGTAGAAACATCCCAATTAATATCCCCATCATCACAAAATAAATTCTCACGATTAAGGTTGTATTCTGTATCAGAAAAGTCTGCTAATTCATGGCTTGAACCTTCAACATCATCATCCTTACTCGACAAGTATAGCGTGGATGTACCATACGCCGTCGAGCTGTATTGAAACTCCAGTGATAAAGGTGGTGCAGTAGCCGTGGTTTGAGCGAAGGGGGAGTAGAGGGAGTAGTTGACCTGCTTGATGATAATCGAAAACGGTTGATTTTCATTTTGTGCCGAGGGCGAGGGCATGTCTTCCCAATTGTGGATGGGATTGAATTTTCTCGTGGCCGAGGATGGAAATCAATTGATTTGAAATCAACTGCATTCGAAACCCTACATAATTTGTCTATTTTTTTAAAAAATAGATAATAATTGTAAACGGTGTTAATTAACGACGTTAGTTTATTGTTTGCAATTTAGTCCAAAAAATACTAAATTAAAATTAAAATAGTCCAGACCGCGCGATTTGAAATCTCCTGAAAGTCCAGGTAATTTTTTTTTGTAATTTTCCCTAAAATATAAACATTTCCTCCTTTTCAATCTTATCCTATTCCAATTATGTGTGATACTTACGGCGTCGGAATTGTTAGAATTTTCTTATATATTCAAAAATAGAGATTGACTTTCCATTCTACTCAATCTTCAAGATTGATTTCCCTTTTTAATCACTTTTTCTAAAACGTTGTTGACAACGGCGTAAGTGACAACAACGTTTTAGATTTTGTGTCTCTTTAAGCAAAAAAAATACAGAATCAACAAAATATATCCACGTAGGCATAATCCGAAGTTCTTAACATCGTTTTAGCTATTTAGGTCACAAGTCCAATTCATCACTCATCTTCTGCAACTAAATCGTGGAATTTACTGGCTATCCACTGGCAGAATAACGGCGCAGTTAGAGTGCTTCAAAATATAAGCTCAGCAGATTAACCATAAAGCAGGTTGATGTTTGATCTTCATGCATTGGAAGAGAAGGAAATATGTTGAGCGTCGGCCGCCTCATTCCTGATGCACAATTGTGATCTGCAACCTTATTGTAATTAATCACTGAATTTGTAATCTAAATAAATCGAAGATTGTTATGGCCAGATTATGACTGACCCGTTTGTGGATAACAAGTCGCAGCGGAATCTCTACGAAACTGTTGCTACTGGTCATGAAGAAAAAATAGAGGTGCTCGAGTCCGTAGATGGCGAGTGATGAGTCGTATTTATACGACTCGTCGAATCAACTAATCCCGTCTATTTCGATACTTTTTTGATGCGAACAGTTACTTTTCAGTGTTGTTTGCATCTCAGGTGTTTCGGAAGCTCTGGAAGGAATATGCGCTTAAAGACGGCATTTCGGTGCTAAAATCATCACATGGGGTTCATGGAGTCGAATCGAGAGCCAAAGTCAAGACTGACGAGCAAAAGAAGAAATGCATCTCAGACCGGGTCGCGGACGCAGGTAAGATTAAGAGGATCATCCGCGGACGTTAAAGTGTACATCGTCCGCGGAAATAAAATGTGCATCGTCCGCGGCTGACGTCAGCAAATCGGGATTTGGAAATCTGGCCCAAAACGAAATTAGAAACTTTTTCTGATTAATTAGGTTTTCGACAGCAGAAAAAAAGAGGACATCACGAATTCCCAGAATTGCAAACGGCTCGAGAGGAGATCAAGCTTTCAACCGGAGAGAGAATTTCTACTGCTTTCATTCAAAAATACTTTGTTATTTTGTCATGACTATGAGTAGCTAATTTCGTTATTCGGTTTAGGGTTCAATATATTGTGATGAAGTTTTGAGATTCTTTGCTTAATGCTATTTTATGTTCCACTAGTTTTTGTGCTATTTATCTCGGTTTGAATTGCGAAGCTAAGTGGAGACTTGAAACGGTAAAACTTAGCCGAGCAATTCAGCCCTTATTTTTGCTGCTTGTTTGATACTGAAACGTTAGGACAAGTAGTCGCACGTTAACCCTATATAACCTGAAACGGAGTATTAGGTTTGCTAAAACTAGAAGTCTATAACCTGAAACGGAGTAGATTGTGGAGTAAGTGCTTGAAACGGCCTTACCTTAGGTTATAACCTGAAACGGAGTAACCACACTTAGGAACACAAATAAGATTATTAGAAGTCAATGATAAACTTCATCACAATATATTGAACCCTAAACCGAATAATGAAATTAGCTACTCATAGTCATGAAAAAATAACAAAGTATTTTTGAATGAAAGCAGTAGAAATTCTCTCTCCGGTTGAAAGCTTGATCTCCTCTCGAGCCGTTTGCAATTCTGGGAATTCGTGATGTCCTCTTTTTTTCTGCTGTCGAAAACCTAATTAATCAGAAAAAGTTTCTAATTTCGTTTTGGGCCAGATTTCCAAATCCCGATTTGCTGACGTCAGCCGCGGACGATGCACATTTTATTTCCGCGGACAATGAACACTTTAACGTCCGCGGATGATCCTCTTAATCTTGCCTGCGTCCGCGACCCGGTCTGAGATGCATTTCTTCTTTTGCTCGTCAGTCTTGACTTTGGCTCTCGATTCGACTCCATGAACCCCATGTGATGATTTTAGCACCGAAATGCCGTCTTTAAGCGCATATTCCTTCCAGAGCTTCCGAAACACCTGAGATGCAAACAACACTGAAAAGTAACTGTTCGCATCAAAAAAGTATCGAAATAGACGGGATTAGTTGATTCGACGAGTCGTATAAATACGACTCATCAAACCGCCTGCAAATTTATATTTGTAATTCCTTGCGAAACACTAGTAGGGTGGCAAGCAAGGGTCGAACCCTAGAGAGCTGGTGTTGGTGAAGTCGTTCTGTAAACAATAAAATTGGGGGTTTGGTGTGAGCAATTGTTGTAACACGCAAGAGAAATAAAACGGAAAGTATTCAATCAGAGAAAGCATTCGGTCTAGGGTTTTCTATTGTGACTTGTTTATCATTGACTTCTAATAATCTTATTTGTGTTCCTAAGTGTGGTTACTCCGTTTCAGGTTATAACCTAAGGTAAGGCCGTTTCAAGCACTTACTCCACAATCTACTCCGTTTCAGGTTATAGACTTCTAGTTTTAGCAAACCTAATACTCCGTTTCAGGTTATATCAGGTTAACGTGCGACTACTTGTCCTAACGTTTCAGTATCAAACAAGCAGCAAAAATAAGGGCTGAATTGCTCGGCTAAGTTTTACCGTTTCAAGTCTCCACTTAGCTTCGCAATTCAAACCGAGATAAAGAGCATAAAAAACTAGTGGAACATAAAATAGCATTAAGCAAAGAATCTCAAAACTTCGTCACAATATATTGAACCCTAAACCGAATAACAAAATTAGCTACTCATAGTCATGACAAAATAACAAAGTATTTTTGAATGAAAGCAGTAGAAATTCTCTCTCCGGTTGAAAGCTTGATCTCCTCTCGAGCCGTTTGCAATTCTGGGAATTCGTGATGTCCTCTTTTTTTCTGCTGTCGAAAACCTAATTAATCAGAAAAAGTTTCTAATTTCGTTTTGGGCCAGATTTCCAAATCCCGATTTGCAAACGTCAGCCGCGGACGATGCACATTTTATTTCTGCGGACGATGAACACTTTAACGTCCGCGGATGATCCTCTTAATCTTGCCTGCGTCCGCGACCCGATCTGAGATGCATTTCTTCTTTTGCTCGTCAGTCTTGACTTTGGCTCTCGATTCGACTCCATGAACCCCATGTGATGATTTTAGCACCGAAATGCCGTCTTTAAGCGCATATTCCTTCCAGAGCTTCCGAAACACCTGAGATGCAAACAACACTGAAAAGTAACTATTCGCATCAAAAAAGTATCGAAATAGACGGGATTAGTTGATTCGACGAGTCGTATAAATATGACTCATCAGCGAGGCTGAGTGTTTTTTTCTTTTTGATTTAAAACACTGTTTTTTATATCAAGGGACTTTGGAATGACTCGAACCCGGGACCTTTGGTTCCAGGTGGCACTACAAATTTTTTCAATTCAACTGGCGATAGTGTCCTGCCATATTCCGATGACAAAAAAATTTCCCGGATTTAACCCTGCGCTCATGCGGGTAGAAACCGGCGATTCTTAAAATTAATAGGAATATGTCTCCATATCCGGCGATAATTTGATCCCCGGATAGTCGTTGTAACTCGGCCTCATTTATCCGGCAATAGTCCCTCAACATTCCTGCTGTCTGTGCACCATCTCGTACTTTTCCCGGACAATTGCCTGATTGGAGATGCCTTAAAGCACATTATAAATTAGTTAATTTTTATGTCCCCGGACTGTCACCTATTCAGCAACGCGTATTGTACATATTAATATTTTATTTCTTCCCCATTTAGTCACCTAAATTTATCCGAATGAAGAAAATGAAATTTGAAATAGATCGAGATCTGCTCTAATTGTGTTTCGATCAACAACATCGCCTCCGTCGCCTTCAATTTTTTCCTTCAAGTCGCCGACTCCTTACCCTTGAAAGGTGTGTCAATCTTTGTGTCAGTTTTGAATCGGTAAATTTTCTGCCTCCAGCGATTTGGTTTAAGGTAATTATTTACGGTACTATTTTTGCTGCATCTGGTTTTGAATTCAATGGTCTAATCTGCAAAAATATTAGTGTTCCACATTTATCACTCGATTTGTTCACTCGTATGGTATATTTCCTTGACTGAAGTTCAAATTCCGTCAATTGCATACATGTCCATCGATACTCTGTGCATATGTAAGTCACTGTATATGGCGAGTTAAGTGATTGATTCAAATCGGTGAGTTACGACAATTGAATCATAGACGGGTATGTATGAAGAATTTTTTTATCAAATTAATTACTTGGTGAGGCATAATTTCCTTCAATGTATGTACATGTCATTGTTTGCTTTTGATGAGTATTACAGTATGATGATGCCTCAATACGTTATAATTTATGTTCAATATCACTTACATTTTTATTATCATATATCATACATGATGACAATCTGCAAATCCATTCCAAGACTACCATTTTACAATATACTGTTTCATAGAGCTTCAAAGTTTTGTTAATATCCTTATTACGTGTTAATATGCTTATACTGTGTCATACAGGAAGTATGAGGCCCCAAGTGGGAGTAGTTCCAGTTCGCGCAACTCTGCCCTTCGGAGTCCTATAGGTATTACGAGTATAGGGAGAGGTCGAGGTAGAGGTCAAGGTGGAGTTCTCCATGCTAACAGCGCTGGAGCAGAGGAAGTAGGCAGGCCGGAACAAATATGCATGGAAATTTTGAGTCGATGGGGTTTTCGAGTTGATGGAGCACGGAAAAATGCTGGACCTTCTGGAGAGTCGATGGAGGCCACTGGGGAGGTTATGGGGTTTTCGAGTCGATCCGGCCTACCCAAATTTGTATGGATCGACATCGACATTGGAGCCTTCCTCGCAATGGTCTTGCACGCAAAGCACCCCAAGTATCACATCTCATAGAGCCGCAGTTGAAGAGATTGTTCAGAAGATTGTCGAAGAGCTCATACGACCCGCATTATCTCAAATTCATGAGCGCATTGATACACAGCCACAGCCTCAACATATTAACAGTCGACTATCCCGGATGGAGGAGCGTATTGATTCGCAGTTTGAGCAGATGCGTATGCTTATCAGCTTCTACAAACCAGTTATTCCGCGACAACTACTCAGAACCAGCCCCCGCAGCCTCCCCAACCGAACTCGTGAAACATTGATTTTGTTTTAATAATGTCTCATTTCTGTGTTATATTCGGAACTTTCAAATATGTTTTTCACTTCAACAGTACCAACAGTTGTTTATAAACACATTTTTCACGAATTTGCGACGCAGAATAAATACACGTATCATCGTCGAAATTGCAACGGAAAATCAGGTTCCGAAACACAACCGTACATTCTCCGGACTATCACTGTAATCTAGTTTCCCGAATCGACCCCGTTTTTTATTTAGGGTTCATTCCCCGAATCATCCACGGTAGCAGAAGCAGCCGAATCGTCGCCGGAATTTCCACTAAAAACTGTAAATGAATGTTTCCCGCAAAAAATGTCGGAGTACTAAATTGACGTATTGTTCCCGCTGAATCGACGGTAATCAGCCGCTTATTGTCCCCGGAATTGCCCCGTTCCCATTATTCGGGGGACGTTTTGCCGGGAAGGAAGTTTGTGTCGCATTGTCCCCGGTTTTTTTCCAAAAAGCGTCGCTTATCTGGCGGTAATCCGGGAAAAATTTATCGCCGGTTGAATTGAAAAAATTTGTAGTGTGGTGAGTGCCTACCACCAGGCCAATTCACTCTCGTCTATGGGCTATATTTTGCTCACTCAGTAATTTTTATGCGAAAAAGAGACACGAGCCCTATAACGCGGTTGGCAACACGCCGTTGCCAACAACGTCTTAGAAAAAACGAGTAAAAAGAAAAATCAATCTTGAAGATTGAATAGAATGGGAAGTCAATCTCAATTTTTGAGTCTATTGGAAATTTTCCCTAAAAAATTTATAATATTTGACATAGCATTAATATGAGATTTCTATTTAAACACCTTCAATCATTTTTTAAATTAGAGTCTAGATCAAATATAAATTACGGAAAAAGATCAGGTGAGAAGTTGCTGTTTTTGTGAGAAATAAAAATTTATTTAGTCCATTAATTTTGTTTAATCAACGACCACGATTAAACACAAAATATTTATCAAAATAACCTAATTCACAGTTGTAGAGGTAATTTAGTCCCACAAAAATCTCAAAAACTGTGTATCCGTTTAATTGCGAAACCAAAATTTCTCACCTGCGAAGAAGACGACCTAATCGTCCGTTGAATTCATCAGTCGCCCATGGATGTCGCCCACGGTTGTTGTTGGTATGGCGAGTTTGAATCTGCAAAGTGGATTCTCGACCGCGCGACGTTACATCCCTCTCTTCATCCAAAAGCGTAACGGATTTCGTGCTCTTTGGACGGAGATGACGCGCCCAGAGGCTGGCCTTTGCCGTCAAGTCAATTTACGTGGCGGAGGAGCAGCCGCAAGGGTTGAATTTACCTGACTGCTTCATGATTCTGTTTGTAGTTGGTGGATTAATTATCGAAACTAGGAAAGTGTCGGTCATTATGGATTGCAAGGGATTGTCCAGAATGTTAATATCCGTTGGTAATGGTAAATTGGTATTTGTTTTGTTCGTAAGAGAAGCATGATTTTGCCCATTTCGTTGTTGCAGGGATTGTGGGGAACAAGTGTATCTAGGTATGTAAAAATCCTTGATACTATTCTTTTGCCAACGTGTATGATAATCTTATGTTTTTCTCTCTGATGTTATCAGGTGGATTTGACACCGCACATGCTGCTGCTAGGTGAGTCTGGATTCTGTTTTGTTTCCGGATGAACTGATCAATGCCACCATTGCTAATACATTTTGTACATTTTATCAATGCCACCACCGCACATCCTAATAATTTCATAATACATTTTGTACTAACTGTAGAGGTTATGATTGAGCTGCCATCAAGTTTCGAGTAGTCGACGTTATAATCAACTTTTTTTTTTTGAGTTTATGCTGATATCAACTTTAACTTCAGTGATTATGAGGAAGATCTGAAACAGGTTGGCCCCGGAACTAGTATTTGTGAGCTATAGATGTTAAATATTGCTTACGATTTGGGGCAGTGCAGTATTAGATTTGGTAAATAGCTGAATTCCATGTTCCTGGAGCTAAAGCATTTCTGTTCAACGTTTCGAATTCTTCTTATTTTTTGCAGACAAAGAACCTGAGCAAGGAAGAGTTCGTACAAATCCTTCATCGTCGTAGCAATGGCTTCTTCAGGGGGAGCTCTAAATATAGAGGGGTGACACTGCACAAATGCGGACGCTGGGAGGCTAGAATGGGCCAGAGTTGAGTTTCTGATGTTTGAACTCAATTTTGTTACCTTTAAATTGATGGTCATGTTTTCTGGGGAATGTTTTATTTCTGCTACTGGTAATTGGTATGGTGTATTCTTTTCGCTTTTGTATACTGGATTGAGTAGTCCCAAGTATGGATGCATTTCCTCTCCTAGAGATCGGCGAGCAGTTAAGTTTTGGATATTTAAGTTTCAAACAAGTAACTTAGAAGTGTTTTCAGTGCTAGTTGTGTGATGAAGTAATTGAAGGTATTGTGCACTTGGAATAGTTTTTTCTATATGTATTATAATCATAACGAAGTTTGTGCTTGCTCTTTCTTATGGTTGATTTCTGGTAAGTTAATAGCAGAAGTGAAACAGGGTTTTGGACTTGATGGGAAGTCATGGTAAAAAACGATCAGAAGTTGGAGAACTGCCAATGGACAAAAGAGCTTGTAGTTCATTCAGAAGAGATGCGCCCGACTGAGAGAATCCGAGCGAGAGCCAGGCAGCAGTGAATTTAGTAAGCTTGACGGTGTCTGAGCCTCATGATGGAGGCATGGAAACAGATATCGCGTCCAAAGAGAGTAGAGAATGACTCACGAATGCGTGGTGCTACTTCCGAACATGTAGATGTTAATTTTGCTGAACTTGACAACACATACATCATCTGAGTGTACAATTCTTACATTACGATTCATACTTTTTATCAAAAACTGGTCATTGTTCTTTATGTTTTTTATCCCCTGATTTCGGATATACATGATTGTTTTGCTACGGATTATGCTTACATTGCTACGGATTATGCTTACATTGGTACGGATTATGATTATAATTTATGGGATTATGCTTACAATGGTACGGATAATGATTATATTGCTACGGATTAAACTGGGAAATCTACGGATTATGTTTACAATGCTACGGATTATGATCCCATACGGATCAGATACCTATGGTACGAATTATGCCTTCAATACTACGGATTATGCTTACACTTCTACGGATTATAATTACATGCTACGGATAACAAAACCCTGTGTGATACACATGCTCAAAAACATTGCCCTGTATCTCAGTAATTCATTTTGAAAGCATGAGCAACATTACATGGGAACATACTGGTCCTACCATACTATCCAAAATATGTCGTACCTAACATATGTGGTACAAACTAATAATTTGTAGTTATAAAGTTGGATGGTTATCCTACAAATCAGCAAACAGTGCTTCTATTCGTCTTCCCATTATAATATTCGTCTGGATTTTTTCTCAACCATGCATTGGCGCGTTTCAACACTTTATCCCGAATTTTGTTGAGTGGTGACCATATCATCAAGTTCATGTAAATGTCACGCAACGCACAAAGTTGACCCTCTTGCTGCAATGTCAATGAAGAAATGTTAAGTCGACACCTTTAGAGTAAATGAAGTTTGAGATAATCAGTATTGACTCACCTTATCCTCTTCGTCCGCTAGGGCATTAAATCATCCTCGCTTCCGGATTCAGTGGGATTCGTCTTTTGGGACACTTTTTTTGCACCATCTAAAATGAAGTAAATATACTTAAGTTATCTCAACTGTTAAATGTGCTACGTATTATGGTTAGAATGCTACAGATAATGAGCCATGTGTTACGGATTATGCTTATAATGCTACGGATAATGAGCAATGTGTTACAGATTTATATTATAATGGTACGGATTATAGTGCACATGGAAAAGAGTAAGTAGCCAAGTGTATGGATAATTAATGCACAAATAAATTTATGCATAAGAAATCACCTGAACTGAAACCTCTCGGTTCTCCTGAAGATCAGCCATGTTACCAACTAGAGCTAACACAATGTCTGGGCTCCCATGCTTTTGTAGTTAATGGAAGTTAGGAGTTTCACAAATAAGCTAAAGGCAATTCAAATGAAAAGAACAGGTAAAAGATACAAAACGTAAATGACCACAACACAAAACAAAATTTTGAGCTTCGTATTGAAAATGACTAAACGTAAACGTGTTCAGAGTCAAGATATATCAAGAGCATCACCTTGACCCAATATTGTGCTTTAGAAAAAGAATCTATGCTTGTTATATCATACACCACCACTGCAACTACAGCACCCCGATAGCAAAGTGGTGCCAGAGCAGCATATCTACACAATACAGCAGCCAACAATCAACTACAGCACGCTTCATAACTGAAATCAATAGCTGGAAATCAAACACTTGCACTATTTATACCTTTCTTGGCCAGCAGTGTCCCAGATTTCAAATTTCAATGTGGTGGAATCTGCAAAGCTATCGTCTGTGACAAGAAGGAAGCCCCAAGAGTCGCCTACAATTGGTTTGAAGAACAATATCAATGCATCAGTGATTATAAAATAGCTGAAGGATCATCACTCACCCAACTATGTTATTTGTCAAAAGAAGCAACCTTGGAAGTTGGATCGAACTGACCACGAACAAATGATTACGACACCCGATTTTGCTACGGAATATGATAGTCAGTTATTCTTACAGATGCATAGTTCTTCAGACAAATTGATTAAGATTAGTATACACTAATATCGACAAAATCTGAACAACAACAAACCCTAATCGAGATACGAAATCGCACTGTTAGAAAACTCACCCGACTTTTGAATCGGCTGATTCGGCGGAGGTTGCGAATCGTCGTCTTCGGTCGCCGTCTTTCGCGCCATGACCGTAGGTTGGAAGCAGCCGTCGTCTTCGGAATCGTTGCTTATGTCGTCCTCTTCGATTCGTCCGCGGCGGAGTAGGTCGGGAGCAAAATCGTCGTCTTCGGTCGTCCGTAGGTCGGTAGCAAAAAAAAAGGTTATGGACGAAAATAACCCTGTAACCATAGAGTGCCCTGATTTGGGTTAAAAATTATAAACTGATCTGGGCTGTTGATTATCAGAAATCTATGGACAGGATAAATTCTTATTTCTCACCTTATATTCACTTCTCACCAGATCTCAACCCTATAAATTACCGTCTGTATAAATTATCGACATATTTTTTTTCCAAAAATAAATATGTTAGGAAGCTGTTACGTGGCATTTTTACAAATACAAGAGAATTCTATTAATTTAATTGAATAAGTAATAATGCATAGAGGATAATCCATATAAGAAAAACTAACACCGTTAAAACAAATCGTAAAACAAGTTCACTTCCTCTCCTTAAGTCTCCGCAGCTCATTCCCTTGACGATTATCCTTTCTCCCTCTTCCTTATCAATTGTCGTCGATAGAGGAATCATCCCTTTTTTTCATTCACTAAGGTTTGCACACTCGAGAACGACTTTTCGCCGGCGATGATGAAGAGGTGAGTAAACTTGAGAAAAGGAAATAAGTGCTTTTGTGAAGTTTGGGCAGATGTCAGTTTTTGGGAATTGAGAAAAATTCTGCATAAACTTCTCTTTATGCAGCGTTTGTGAATAAAATACTGCAGGCTAACATTATGCAGCGTTTAAACACAACCACTGCATAATGTTAAACTTACGCAGCAGTTTTCACTAAAACGTTGCATATTGTTGAACATAAACTACTGGGTTCTCTCTCTCGCAGTTAAATTTTCACAAAGCTTTAAACATCACCCTCTGCCGCCCTGCTTCCAAGGCTTCTCTATTCACAAAGCTCTTCGCCCCTGTGTTCACCTTTGTCGATCTTCGCTCGCCTCCCCCTGTTCATGTTCTCCTTGCCTCACTCTCCTCACTGTTGGAGATAATGCACAGAATTGATATAACAGGCGAATATCAACGAAGTTACTCTTAAATAAACAGATATGCAATATTGATTCACGTACAGTTTCAATTCAATAGAATAGCATAAACAGTATGAATAACAATAAAATACTGCAAATCGAATTGTGGATCGAGTCACGTTGGACGCTGTCCTTAAAGCAAGATTGCCACCCTACTGTGCTTTGAGACTCTCTGGCAGTATGCTTCCCAGGATGAAACGATCCTCGGCAACAGACTTAAGCACTAAGCTTTGCCGATCGAACCTTTCTGTGTCTTTGGCTATCAACACGACTGACTGACGAATACGAATGAGGAGGAGAGCTGTTTGCATTTTTCTGTGTTTTTTATTGAGAAGCGCTGCTGCTTCTTATATAGCAGTCCAGAAACTTGCCCTGCAAGTCTGACCTAGGGTTTCCGAAAAGAAATAGTCAAATATTCAGTTTCCGAAAATTACTCACGCGTTGATAAAGATGGACTGTTTCTGAAAATACAGTTTCCAAAAGATAAATCGGTTTAAGGAAACTGTTATCCTTAAGATAATGGAAGATCAAATCGGTATCGGTTTAATATTCAAAACCAAAATTGAATTTTGCAAAACTGAACCGCCAACCCGCATGATGTGGGCGCGCACAAGACAGGCCAAATTCGACGTCGTCGATCGGATGATTTCCCCCCCCCCCCCCTGCGCACGCCCGCGAAGGCGTTTTGAGAGAGTTTCTTTTAACAACTTAACAAGCTTGTTATTGAAATCATATATGAACATACAATGTTCCCATTTGGCCTCCAATGTGGGATATAAGCTTTTCACTTGTGTGAAGTCAAGCCACATATCCATTCCTACCAAAGTCATGTTTCCATGGTTTTTGGCACTACTTTGAGCATCAATTACTCATTCGATTTAACTCCGATTTTAGTACTTCCACTTTCTATTCCATACCTCTCATTGCAAGGTATTTTAATCCGATTTTTATCAACTTATTTTGATGTGTTCTCCACACTCAAATTGAGTCTCAAAATGAGGAGCACCTCCATTTTCTTCACACATTTAAACCACAACTTTCAACAATCCCCCACATGAAGAAAATCGAGTGCAAAACGAAAAACAATCAAAATCGAAATTATGACTCGACTCTATGTGGTGATAGCTTCTACGGTTGATATCTGCATAGGATAGGTAGGCAGCGCCCTTGAACCTTCCCTTGGGAAAATATGTTCTCTTTACTGACTATTCAGTAGACGTGATTGTCCTTGAACTGTTCGTCTTATAATGTAAACGAAAGCCATATCTCCCACAGATATCTTCCTGACCATACTTGGTTCTTACTGGTGGGTTCATTTTGGCCATGACACCCCGTTCCTGGTTCTGCAAGAGTTTCTAAAGAATTAAGCCCTTTGAATTCTCCTTTGAAGCGGCCCCACTTCTCTCTCACATAGGTGATTCTTTCTTAAGTAAACCCGCGTTACCCATTTGAATCTCACTATTCAAATTACTAGAATCATTAAAAGCTCCAAGCTTAGCCTCGTGCGGGAGTCACTGTTTCTCTAGGAATAGGACTGGGGTGTTACCCCCACAGTGACCTCATAGTCTTAGCAGTTAGGTGGTCCCTTTGAACCAAGTTCTTGGGATCTCCAGTCATCATGGTAGGGTTTTCCGTTGCCTCAACTTTAGTTCCAAAAGGGCTTAAGCCTATGTTTTGATATCAATAATCAAAAGGCTTCAGTCCCATTCCCTTTGTCGTCTTCTCTACTTGGTCCCTGTTTAACCCTTTGGTTAACGGATCCGCTATGTTTTCTTTGGACCTCACGTAGTCAATGCTTATGACTCCGGATGAGAGAAGTTGTCTAATGGAATTGTGTCTACGACGTATGTGTCTAGACTTACCATTATACATGACATTATGTGCCCTACCAATTGTTGATTGGTTATCACAATATAAACATATTGGTGGCACAGGGTTTTTCCATTCAGGAATATCCTCTACAAAGTTTCTTAACCACTCTGCTTCTTCGCCACATTTGTCTAATGCCTCGAACTCAGCTTCCATCGTGGAACGGGTTATCAGTGTTTGTTTAGAGGATTTCCACGAGACGGCCGCACCCCCTTGAGTGAATACATATCCACTGGTGGCCTTTGAGTCTTGTATATCAGATATCCAGCTTGCGTCAGTGTATCCTTCAATGACCTCCGGATATCTGGTATAATGCAGACCAAAATTGCGAGTAGCTCGTAAATACTTTAGTATTCTTACGATAGCATTCCAGTGTATCGTTCCTGGATTACTCGTATACCTTGCAAGTCTGCTCACAGTATAGGCGATATCAGGTCTAGTACAATTCATTAAGTACATTAGACTGCCTATCACTTTTGAGTACTCTACTTGGGAGATGCTCTCTCCTTTGTTTTTAGACAAGTGTTGATTCATTTCTATAGGAGTCCAACATACTCCATGACTGTCCTTTCCAAACTTGTCTAATATTTTATCAACATAATGTGATTGGCTTAAAACAAATCCATCTTCTGTTCTTGTAATTTTAATCCCTAAAATTACATCAGCACGTCCCATATCTTTCATATCAAACCTTGAGTTTAATATGGCCTTAGTGGATTTGATCAGGTTTTCATTGCTTCCTACAATGAGTATGTCATCGACATATAAGCACAAAATCACATATCCGTGTTCAGTGTTTTTGATATAAATACATTTGTCACACTCGTTGATTTTGAATCCATTTGACAACATTATATTGTCAAATTTCTCATGCCACTGTTTTGGCGCTTGTTTCAGACCATAGAGAGACTTCACAAGTTTACAAACTTTTCTCTCTTGTCCTGGCACTCTACAACCCTCAGGTTGTTCCATGTAAATTTCTTCCTCAAGGTCTCCATTTAAGAAAGCGGTCTTCACATCCATTTGATAAATTTCTAAATTGCGCAATGCTGCAATTGCAATTATCATCCTGATGGATGTGATCCTTGTTACAGGGGAGAATGTATCAAAGTAGTCAAGACCTTCCTTTTGTCTATACCCTTTGATCACAAGTCTCGCTTTGTACTTTTCAATAGTACCGTCTACCTTCAGTTTCTTAGTAAAAATCCACTTAGAGTCAAGTGGTTTACATCCATGAGGAATATCAACTAGTTCCCATGTATGATTTTGCATAATGGAGTCTAGTTCACTTTTTATGGCTTCTTTCCATAAAGGACCTTCAACTGAGCTAATTGCTTCATCATATGTACGAGGCCCTGCCTCAACCATAAAGGTTAGGAAATCAGGTCCGAACGAATTTTCGACTCTAGCTCTTTTGCTTCGTCTAGGTTCCCCTAAATCCGTATTCTCCTCGAACACTTCTTCGTCTTGTTGTTGAGACAATTCCGTGAGTTCTTCGCCTATCTCTTCAGGTGAACTCTGTCTTAATTCCTCAATTTTATAAGGGAACACTTGTTCAAAGAACGAAGCAGTTTTAGACTCCATAATGGTGTCTTTGTGTATATCAGGATTTTTCGAGTCATACACGAGAAATCTATACGCAGTACTGTTCAGTGCATATCCAATAAACACACAGTCTATTGTCTTTGGTCCTATTTTCATTCTTTTAGGACCGGGAGCCTTAACTTTGGCTAAACACCCCCACACTCGCAAGTGTGCGTAAGATGGCGTTCTCCCTATAAACAATTCATAAGGGGATTTATCTTTCTTCTTTCGAGGTATCCGATTTAATAGATAGTTAGCTGATAAAACGGCCTCCCCCCACATTTCCTGTGGTAGCCCTGAACTAAGCAACATTGCATTCATCATTTCTTTGATGGTGCGATTCTTACGTTCGGCTATACCGTTTGACTGAGGTGAATAAGGTGGAGTAACTTCATGTATGATCCCTGTTTGTGCACACAGTGCCCCAAACGGTTCAACATATTCACCACCACGATCACTTCGTAATCTTTTGATCTTTTTATCTAGTTGGTTTTCCACTTCCAACTTATACATGGCAAACTTCTCTATTGCTTCATCCTTGCTCTTTAGCAAGTATATTGAACAATATTTTGAACTATCATCTATGAAAGTTACAAAATATTTATTTCCACCTCTTGTTGGCATGAATTTCAAATCACATAGATCACTATGTATTAAGTCAAGGGGTTCAGTATCTCTTTCAACACTATGAAAGGATGTTCGTGTTAATTTTGCCTCAACGCAAATTTCACACTTATGTTCAGAATCAATTTGAAGTTTTGGTATACAATCCAATTTCATTAGATTCCTTATTGAGTCATAATTCACATGACCTAATCTACCATGCCATAAATTTGAAGATTCAAGCAAGTAAGCAGAAGAACTTTCTTTATTGATAGTCTTGATGGCAATTACATTAAGTTTCCACATGCCATCTTTCACATAACCACGTCCCACATACATTCCGTTCTTAGAAAGAACAACTTTCTGAGACTCAAAGACTATCTTAAAACCATGCGCATCAAGCACGGCTCCAGATACTAAGTTCTTCCTAATGCCAGGCACATAAGAGACATTAGTCAGCTTCAGCTCCTTCCCTGAAGTCATCTTCAAAATCACACTTCCTTTCCCTTTGACCTCTGAGGTGGCCGAGTTGCCCATGTATACCTTCTCTCCACTTTCAGTCAGCTTCAGCTCTGAGAAGGCATTCTTGTCAGAACAGATGTGGTGGGTCGCTCCAGTATCCAGCCACCATTCCTTAGGATTAGAATCTGCTAGATTCAACTGAGAGATCACAGCCACTAACATATCTTCATCCCCCTCGGCGACATTCACCGTTTTCTTCTTTTTCTGCTTACTTTTGCAGTCAGCAGCTCTATGACCCTCTTTGTCACAGTTGAAGCACTTGCCAGTGAACTTTGACTGCGCCTTCTTCTTCATAGTCCCACCTTTGGGTCCAAGTTTGTTGAAGGGCTTCTTCCCCTTTGAGCCTTCACCATGCTCCACAACATTTGCCCTCCCAGTAGAGAGCCTCAATCTCTTATCAGATGATCGATTATCCTCTTCATTCTTGAGGCGAATCACCAGGTCTTCCATAGACATTTCCTTTCACTTGTGCTTAAGGTAATTCTTGAAGTCCTTCCACCCCGAAGGCAGCTTCTTAATAACTGAAGCAACCTGGAATGGTTCGTTGACCTTCATTCCTTCGGAGTCCATCTCATGCATGATGGGCTGCACAGGTCTTGCACTTGACTGTTCACAGTCTTTGAGTCCACCATCTGGAATTCGAGGAAGCGCCCCACAGTGTACTTCCTTGAGCCCGCATTCTCAGTTCGGTACTTCCGATCAAGTGACTCCCAAAGCTCCTTGGCTGAGGTCTTGGTGCAGTACACCTTGTACAACACATCATTAAGGCCGTTAAGCACATAATTTCGGCAAAGATATTCAGCATCTTTCCAAGCATTGTACGCCATGAGCACTTGATTATCAGTCTCATTCTCAGCAACCCTAGGTGTCACCTCGGTCAGATACCGGGCAAACCCTATCTGGGTCAGATAGAAGTGCATCTTCGGCTGCCATGTGTTAAAGTTCTGTCCGTTGAACTTTTCGGGCTTTTCAGCCGCCATCACCGCAGCAGGCACCTTTGCCAGTGCGTTATTTGAAACTGGACCCGCAGGTACATTCCCGCCTGTAGGCATCACAACCGGGGTTGTCGCAGCCGACTCAACAGCATCATGCTGAGGATACTGAACACCCTCCATGTTCACTGATTGATTGTTTTGTCCTTGTTCAGAATTCATTGTCTACACAGAGAGGCAGATCTGTTAGTAACTTCAAACGAAATAAATCTTGCTTTAAGATTGTTGGAGATAATGCACAGAATTGATATAACAGGCGAATATCAACG
Organism: Rhodiola kirilowii; assembly: GCA_033675215.1. Lineage (NCBI taxonomy): Eukaryota > Viridiplantae > Streptophyta > Magnoliopsida > Saxifragales > Crassulaceae > Rhodiola > Rhodiola kirilowii. Next base: position 41,769,922 of record CM066199.1, read on the forward strand.
AAGTTACTCTTAAATAAACAGATATGCAATATTGATTCACGTACAGTTTCAATTCAATAGAATAGCATAAACAGTATGAATAACAATAAAATACTGCAAACCAAATTGTGGATCGAGTCACGTTGGACGCTGTCCTTAAAGCAAGATTGACGCCCTACTGTGCTTTGGGACTCTCTGGCAGTATGCTTCCCAGGATGAAACGATCCTCGTCAACAGACTTAAGCACTAAGCTTTGCCGATCGAACCTTTCTGTGTCTTTGGCTATCAACACGACTGACTGACGAATACGAATGAGGAGGAGAGCTGTTTGCATTTTTCTGTGTTTTTTATTGAGAAGCGCTGCTGCTTCTTATATAGCAGTCCAGAAACTTGCCCTGCAAGTCTGACCTAGGGTTTCCGAAAAGAAATAGTCAAATATTCAGTTTCCGAAAATTACTCACGCGTTGATAAAGATGGACTGTTTCCGAAAATACAGTTTCCAAAAGATAAATCGGTTTAAGGAAACTGTTATCCTTAAGATAATGGAAGATCAAATCGGTATCGGTTTAATATTCAAAACCAAAATTGAATTTTGCAAAACCGAACCGCCAACCCGCATGATGTGGGCGCGCACAAGACAGGCCAAATTCGGCGTCGTCGACCGGATGATTTCCCCCCCCCCCCCCCAGCGCACGCCCGCGAAGGCGTTTTGAGAGAGTTTCTTTTAACAACTTAACAAGCTTGTTATTGAAATCATATATGAACATACAATGTTCCCATTTGGCCTCCAATGTGGGATATAAGCTTTTCACTTGTGTGAAATCAAGCCACATATCCATTCCTACCAAAGTCATGTTTCCATGGTTTTTGGCACTACTTTGAGCATCAATTACTCATTCGATTTAACTCCGATTTTAGTACTTCCACTTTCTATTCCATACCTCTCATTGCAAGGTATTTTAATCCGATTTTTATCAACTTATTTTGATGTGTTCTCCACACTCAAATTGAGTCTCAAAATGAGGAGCACCTCCATTTTCTTCACACATTTAAACCACAACTTTCAACACTCACTCATCGCGCTCCGACCACTGATCGCCTCAAGCGTCATCCCCATCGCTTTCCTTACAGCGTTTTCGCCTCCCTGAACTGCCATCGCATGCTGTCGTCCTTCTCATGTTGTTGCCTCCATCTTATTTCAACAATCTCCGTTGCCTCCCTTTTTTTTTGTCAATCAGCAAAAGTAGGCATGAAATAAGCTCAGAATATTTACTTAAATCTCATTCGCAATGTTGTTGTCGTAAGAGCATATTGGAGGCATGAAATGTGAAAAATTATTTTCCAGTATATCTTAGTGTGATATGCACCACATAATCTCAATTGAGAAGTCATTCTATACATTATGAAATTATATTTGCATATATTTTTATAATCTTGTAAATCTAAGCTCATCACCATATTCTTGTGATCGTACCTTTACTTCAAATCCTTCCTAAAATCCAAATGATCGAGGGATCTTTGATATTCAAATATCTATATTTCAATCCATCATGAAGATGATGAGAAACTTTATATCCTGACTTTTGCCTTGTTCTATTGAGATTTTTTGTTTCCTTCTTTTATAGAATCTTCAAGATCCATGAAATTAAGGTGGATTCGCAATCAAGAATCCACGTTAAATAATTATTGTCCGAAATGCAAATTGTATACTTGATAAACATAACATGAATTAACTTCAACAATTATTAAAAATACTAAACTGAGACAACAATCGTCTCACCTGTAAAATTAATCATGTCAATTGATTTGAAACACGATTTAAACATCATTCACCATACTTTTGATACAAATAAATAAGAATATAGATGCACATAATCTGCACACATGAATTGGATACACGAATGACCTCATTGAAATAAACACCATATATCATTATCAAAATAAAAAAAATTAAGCACCATATATACACAACATACACCTTTTGTTTTTGTTTTTGTCTGTGTGAGACTTTGATCGTCAGAGAGTTCTTTCATAAAACGAACTTAATTTTGGGCTTTGGTGCTGTACTGGACTTGGCAGTCGGGCCCACTTTGCATTCAAACTACAAATCAGCCTCCAGTCCCAACTGCAGGTCTATCCATATCTTCGACGCTTAAAAGTCAAACTTTGACGAATAATATTCCTCCATTATCATGACATTTCACTTGCTCAAACTGCTTAACAAATCCTGCTGTTTATCAAACGCCAAACCTCAACAAGACTCACCAACCTGAAGAATCAAAATACTTCTAAATGACTTTCACACTTTTAAAAAAGTGTCTTTAAAAAAAATGACTTACACACTTTCACGGAACGACTCAAATTCATGCCATAAGATATTTCTGGACAGTCAAGAGAAAAATAATTACTTGAGAAAATGAAATTAAAAACCCTTGAAAAGGGAAAGTTTAGTGCATCTACGATTCAGTCAACAATCAATCAGATGATCAAGAAGTCCATGAAGGAGGAAGCAGATGATCTTGTTGCAATGTTCTTTTACACAAGTGCTATTCCATTTAATTGCATAAAAAATCCATTCTTTGCAAAAATGTGTGATGCTATTGGAAAGTACGGGATCTGCTACAAACCTCCTACTTATAATGACATTAGAGAAAAGCTTTTGAAAAGAGCAGTGCTTCAAACCGATCAAGTTGTTGAAGATTTTAAGGTTGAGTGGAGAAGAACTGGTTGTTCAATCATGTCTGACGGTGGACAGATAGGAAAAACGTTCGATTTGCAATCTTATGGTGAATAGTCCTAAGGGTACAGTTTTTCTATATTCACTGAACACTTCTGATATTTCTAAGACTTCTGATAAAGTTTGTAAGATGTTAGATGATGTTGTTGAATTCGTAGGGGAGGAGAACGTAATTCAAGTGGTTACTGATAATGCTGCAAATTTCAAAGCTGGTGGGGAACTATTAATGCTGAAGCGAAGGAATTTGTATTGGACTCCATGTGTTGTCCATTGCACAGATTTGATATTCGAGGATTTTGAGAAAGAGTTGATTTTACATGTTAACAATGCAGATGAAGTTAACAAAGAAGGAAACACGAAAAAAAGAGCCACTTGAATTTATAGATATTGAATCTGATGATGAATTTTAACTACTTCTGATGAGCATGTTAACAATGACGATGAGAATGTGCACCAGCATACCGATATCGAAGCAAGTCTACCATGTGATACTACTGGTTCAAGAAATCTTGTACTTGCACCTTCAAATGATTTGGTGTTTGGTTCTAATATTGAAGAACCATTATCATTCGAAGATGATCATGATCAAGTTGGAAATGAAGACAACGATGGAGATAATGTTGCGACAAATTCATCTTCAGTAGGTTGAGTCATGAACTGACTCAATATATGGATTTAATAAGCAATATCAGGCCTTGTGTTTGTAAGGTAAATCTGTTGACCAACTAGCCACATGTAAGGACTTGGAATCAACCAAGATAGAAGCTGTTGACAAACCAAGCTTATGCTTTGTGTCCATGGGGATGCTTGATGGTTTGCATGCTAACAAACCAGGCTCAGCTATAAGCTCCAAGGCATATTTACGTTGATTCAAGAATAAGCCCTCAGATGACCTTGCCACTTCAAATCCAAGAAAGTATCTAAGTTGGCCAAGATCCTTGATTCTGAACAGATCATGAATATAGGTCTTCACAGATTGAATGAGAGTAGAGGATGTGCTAGTAAGGATGACATCATCCACATACACCAGATAAGTAAGAAATATGCCTTCTTTGTTATATGTAAACAAAGAATGGTCATTCAAACTTTGAACAAAACCAAAGCTGATCAAGGCATCACTAAACCTTGAGTACCGCTGTCTTGGAGCTTGCTTCAAGTCATATAAGCTCTTGAGAAGCATGCATACTTTCCCTTGTGCTTTTTCAGTTTTGTAAAAACCAGGTGGTAAGGACATGTAGACTTCTTCATCAAGATGACTATGAAGAAATGCATTGTCCACATCCAGTTGAAAGAGTGGCCAACCCTTAGAATCATCAACTGCAAGCAAAGCTCTTATAGTGTTCATCTTGACAACTGGTGTAAATGTTTCATGATAGTCAAGACCCTCCAACTGTGTAAAACCTCTTTCAACTAGTCTTGCTTTGTACCTTCGAATTGTGCCAACAGAGTTCCTTTTGATTCTATAGATCCATTTTGATCCAACAGGGTTTTTACCTGGAGGTAAGTCAGTGATTTCCCAAGTGTTGTTGCTATTGAGAGCCTTGAGTTCAGCTATCATAGCTTCATTCCACTTGGGATCCTTTGAGGCCTTGGTGGAACAAGTTGGTTCATCATCTGATAAAACTTGCAAGGCATAATGTTGAAGTGTAGAAGAACAACCAGTATAATCCACAAACTTGTGAATATGATACTCAGTTTTGGAAGTTATGACTGTATTGCAGACAAAGTCCCTTAAGGTCACATTAGGCCTGTGAGTCCTTGTAGTTTTCATGAGTGGCTGATCTTGAGTAACAACTGGTTCATCATGACCAGTTAGATCAGGTGAAACAGTTGAAGAAGCTGGTAAAGGATCAGCTATAATAGAGATATCACCAGTTGTACATTGAGGTAGAGGAACAATAATCTCTTGATCAGAAATTCATTCTGTAACAGACTTGTGTATTTTAGCACAAGGAAAAATTTCTTCCACAAATCTGACATCTCTTGAAACATATGTTAAATGATTGGCTAGATCAAACACCTTGTATCCCTTTTGATTGAAAGCATACCCTATGAAGATGCAAGAAATGGCCCTACTATCAAGCTTAGACCTTCCAGGGAGAACATTAGTCATATAACATAGACAACCAAATGACTTCATGTGCTGATAGTCAGGATTTCTTTTGAAAAGTACCTCAAAAGGTGTGAGACCATTGAGGAATGATGAGGGCAACCTGTTGATGATATAAGTTGCAGTAAGGACATAGTCACCCCATTAGAAATCTAGAACTTGAGACTGAAACTTTAGTGATCTGGCCACCTCTAACAAGTGTCTATGCTTCCTCTCTACTATGCCATTTTGCTGAGGACTATAAGCACAAGATGTCTGCTGAATACACCCTTGGGCTTGAAGAAAACTAGTGACCTTGTTGCTGAGAAACTCAGCTCCATAGTCTGATCTGACAATTTTAATAGAACAATTGAACTGAGTCTGAATCATGAGATAAAAACTGATTAGATTATTAGCATCCTCACTCTTTTGTTTCATCAAATAAGTCCAGGTAACTCTGGATTTATCCTCAACAATGGTAAGAAAATATTTTACTCCATTAATAGTTGGTTCCTTATAGAGACCCCAAATAGTCATATAACATAGACAACCAAATGACTTCATGTGCTGATAGTCAGGTTTTCTTTTGAAAAGTACCTCAAAAGGTGTGAGACCATTGAGGACTGATGATGGCAGCCTGTTGATGATATAAGTTGCAGTAAGGACATAGTCACCCCATAAGAAATCTAGAACTTGAGACTGAAACTTTAGTGATCTGGCCACCTCTAACAAGTGTATATGCTTCCTCTCTACTATGCCATTTTGCTGAGGACTATAAGCACAAGATGTCTGCTGAATGCACCCTTGGGCTTGAAGAAAACTAGTGACCTTGTTGCTGAGAAACTCAGCTCCATAGTCTGATCTGACAATTTTAATAGAACAATTGAACCGAGTCTGAATCATGAGATAAAAACTGATTAGATTATTAGCATCCTCACTCTTTTGTTTCATCAAATAAGTCCATGTAACTCTGGATTTATCCTCAACAATGGTAAGAAAATATTTTACTCCATTAATAGTTGGTTCCTTATAGGGACCCCAAATAGTCATATAACATAGACAACCAAATGACTTCATGTGCTGATAGTCAGGTTTTCTTTTGAAAAGTACCTCAAAAGGTGTCAGATCATTGAGGATTGATGAGGGCAGCCTGTTGATGATATAAGTTGCAGTAAGGACATAGTCACCCCATAAGAAATCTAGAACTTGAGACTGAAACTTTAGTGATCTGGCCACCTCTAACAAGTGTATATGCTTCCTCTCTACTATGCCATTTTGCTGAGGACTATAAGCACAAGATGTCTGCTGAATACACCCTTGGGCTTGAAGAAAACTAGTGACCTTGTTGCTGAGAAACTCAGCTCCATAGTCTGATCTGACAATTTTAATAGAACAATTGAACCGAGTCTGAATCATGAGATAAAAACTGATTAGATTATTAGCATCCTCACTCTTTTGTTTCATCAAATAAGTCCAGGTAACTCTGGATTTATCCTCAACAATGGTAAGAAAATATTTTACTCCATTAATAGTTGGTTCCTTATAGGGACCCCAAATATCAATATGAATGAGATCAAACAAGGTCTGACTGGTAGTAGTACACTAGAAAAAGGAAGCCTTGTCTGTTTAGCATGAGGACAGATATGACAATGCATATGATCAAGTTTACAACTGAAATCAGGAACACAGTGTTTCAATATACTGCTGAGTTTATGATAAGGAACATGACCCAACCTATTGTGCCAAAGAGTAGCTTTGGAGTCCTTCTCAATAGCCAAGCAACCAGCAGTTCCACCAAACTTGAAATGATACAAGCCTTCAATCAATTCACTAGTCCCTTGTAAAGTTTGCTTTACTTGGTCCTGTATACAACAAACCTTTTCAGTAACACAAATGAGAGCTTGGAATCTTCCATAAGCTTGGCCACAGAAATCAGATTAAACTTGATGTTGGGAACCAGTAGAACACTAGATAACTTGATAGAGTCACTTAAGACACAAGTACTAGTATGAGTAACCATGCCTCTTGTCCCATTGGGCATAAACACACTATAAGGTATTTTAAGACTAGCAAAATTTGACAGCAGATGAGCATGTGGAGTTATATGATCAGTAGCACCACTATCAATTACCCAAGTATCCTTACTCACTTTAACAGATGAGAGACAAGTGATACCTGCTATATGATCAGTGGTGTGAGCTCCACTTTCTCCTAGAAAAACCATCAATTTGTTCAGTTGATCTTGAGTAATTTGCAAAGAACTGAGTGACACAAATGAAGCTTCCTTGCAATTACCCTGATCCTTTGACTCAGTGACTGCATTAGAAACTTCAGCAACAACATTGTTAGCTACAACTCTATTGTTTCTATTACCAGAGTTAGCTCCCTTGTTGTTGGTGAACTTGTATCCAGGAGGATACCCATGAAGTTTGTAGGAGGTCTCCCTCAAGTGACCTTGTAACCGACAGTAGGTACAAAATAGAGGTTTTCTATTTTTGTTTGGAGGAACAGATCTCCCTGCTTGATGAGAAATGCTATTATATGATTGAGAGAAATTCTAAGACTGCATAGAGGACTGACCTCCCCCAAGAGATGAAGCAGATGACTGACTAACATATAAGGCTGACATTTCTGTTATAGCCATCTTCTTGGATTTCCTCTGATTTTTATCTTGAATCAATTGCTTGTAGCGTTCCTTTAGAGATGGTGAGGGCCTCATCTGAAGAATATTAGATCTAGATGTGACATAGACCTCATTGAGACCCATAAGAAACTTCATCCTCATATCCCTCATTTTCCTGTCATTGGAGCACCTTCTTGCTTTACACCTTGAACCAAGCTCACAAGCAGTCTCCTCAGTGTGGGAATCCTCATCACCCCACAGTTGAATCAATTTATTGTAACATTGAGTAATGGTTTTACCTTCTTGCATCAACATTGAGATCTCTTGTTGAATAGAGAATATAGTAAAATCATTTGTGCGTGAGAAACGTTCCTCTAAGTCTTCCCAAGCATGCATACAATCAGTGGAGTGAATTAAAGAAGAACCAATTTCTGGTGAGACAGAGTTTATAATCCAAGAAAGCACAACATTGTTGCATTTGTCCCATCTAGCACCTTGATAAGCATCTATAGGTCTATGAAACTCACCACAAACGAAGCCAAGCTTCATCTTGATTCCCAACGCCATCTCCATAGATTTCCGCCAGTTCGGATAGTTCTTGTCACCGATAGGTTGTGTCACAAGAGACACAGCCACATTTTCATTGCTACTGACAAATAATGGATCATCGGCCAAATTGACAACCAGCGTAGTGGACGACGAAGCAGCCTCCGTAGTGTTTGAAGCGATGGGAAGAGAAGCATTTGAAGCCATATCACGCACGAAATCAATCACAAAACAGGTACGAACCACAACGAAGAACAATCACACAAGCACAAGCTGTGGAACGGATCAATTACCTTTGCTCTGATACCATGTAGAAGTTGAGCGTAGATCATCGATGATCGAAGAGAATGATGGAGATCGGAGATGATCGAAGCTCAAGATTGAAAGAATCAAAGAGAATTAGCTAACCCTAATTTTCGAATTGAAGAGAACCAAATAGCGCAAAAGTCTATTATAAACAGACTTTTGCAAGTTTGCAAGTGTTACACAAGTAACCCCAGACTAACGATTATATACAAAACTCAACTATCGATAATTACAAAGATGCTCCAAATTCAAAATGGTCTTATCCTCGTACCTTAACGTACGTAGCCCATAAAGCCTAAGGCAGGGTAAGGGTGACGCAGTTGGAATCTCGAAAGGAATAGCAAGCGCTAAACTTAGGATAGGTGATCGAATTCACAAGCGTGAACTCGAATGAAAACTCTGGAATCCACCAGAAAAGAGATAAAACTCTGGAATCCACCAGAAAAGAGATAAAACTCTGGAATCCACCAGAAAAAATAAATATGGAATCCACCAGGAAAAATAGCAAAAGCTAGGGTTTTTTATTCAAATAAAAGTTGTGTTTCTGAAACCCTAAAGAGGGTTTAAATAGAAAAATACAAAGACTAAATTTGGAAATAAAATCTAAATAAAAACTAAAAAGAAATAAACTGCTAAATTGCTATTTAGCAGCCTTAAACGCTCCTGCGTCAGTCTCCTCCAACTCTAAAGAACTCGACCCCGAGTTCTCTTCTGAATATAGAACTTCATTTGCCTGGTACTCATAGATGTCAGTCACATTAAAGGTGTTTAAAATGTTCATGGACACCGAGAGGGCCACAACATAACCATTGTCATTGATCATCCTCAACACCTTAAATGGACCATACTTGCGAGGTTGCAGCTTGTTGGAAATACCAACTGAGAACCTTTGCTTACGCAGAAACACCATCACCAGCCTTGAAAATTTTGACCCTCTTGCATTTGTTAGCAGCGACCTTCTTCTAACCCGTAGCCCCCAATCTTTCCTTGATAGCAATAACCTCCTCAGCCATATTATGGTTAACCTCGTACCATCCACAATCCTCTACTGATGCTAATGTCATTTTTGAAACTACCCATTTTGTATCTACTAAGCCTGTCATGATCTTGTTCATCAAAAGCCTTTTTTCCAGTATGATCTTAATGTACCACGACCTCCCCCATCTTCCAGCTCCAGGCCAACAAATTTTTTAGAGAAGAATCTAAAACGATCACAAGCGTGTATGATAACACAAGGAAGACCAACATGAGTTACTAACTTACCTAGTGATTCATCCATGCTTAGCTCAATAGTTTGATGGCACCCTATTTTCTTCTCATCTTGGAAATGTGTGAAGGCATGAGGATCAAATCCGAGAACACGCGTAGTCTCATGTATTAGTGCCGCAGAAAATAAAGTCTCGGTTTCAGCAGTGATATGTACAGAAACAACCTTAACATGATCATCTATTGCACGGCCCCATTGATCATGCTCACAAGCCACTGGCCAAGTTGGAGTGTTGCTGTCATCTTGTCCATAAGTAGAGTATCCACATAAACGTAAATTCCCCTTGACGGGCTCTAGTGTTGACGCTTTGCGAAGCCAATTGGTTGTCTGATCTAGGGCCTTTTCAAGATGAATCCTTTTCTTCTCTGACGGTATGTCGTTCACCAAACATTTATACCAGTAGTCGATGGTTATACGATGGTTGCCTCCGGGATCACAAGTGGACGTTCCAAGAGAAGACCATGCGCCCACACCTATACTAATTCCCCCCCCCCCCCCCCAGTGACTACTGCTGGCTCGATAAAGAGTGTCACTAGCTATGACCGCAGATGTATTGCCTTCACCCCATACATTCCATTGATGTGTACTTGTACTTCCACGGTTGATAAATTCCTGGTTGTCATGAAATTCGACCAATGTATGTTTATAAGTAGCACTAAAATCATCATCCAAAGATAAAAACCATTCATCAACTGATGGACCAAAAGGTATTTGATCCAATAAATTTGTAGTGGTGTCACCAGTCCTAATATCAGTAGTAAAATCAAACTCTTGAACTACAGAAAGATCATCCCAATCCATGTGAGCCACATCATCAGAATCAGCCGTTGTAGTAGCAGCTTGACCATCTTCTTGTCGTCTGCTCTCTATGGCATTTCGTTGACTCCTCTCATTCTCAACCTCCTCACATTCCTCTTCAAAATCAGAAGACAGAATCCGCAGCATCGCCAACTCATCAATTTCCTCCAACGCCTCCTCTGTCACAATAATATATTTCTTCTTCGGATTTACTTTCGAAAGTCCTTGCTGCACACACTCATTCGTGTACTCTGTCACAATCTTCTTTCCTTGAACGCATTCAACGTACTTCTTATACGGTATCAGTTCGTACTCTTCAGGCAAAAACTGCTCCATCATCAATTGTTTCATTGCCTCCACATTCTAACTGGCCCCTTCCTTTGTCGTTGCCCCTGATAACGAGCTTGTCCCACCACACGGCAGCCATACTCTTCAACCTGATTGATACCATCTTAACCTGTTTGTTCTCGGGAACATTCATGACATCGAAAAACCTATCAACATTGACATGCTAATCCAGAAACTCCTCTCCTCCCATGGTTCCGTAGAACAATGGAATATCACTCTTCACTCGATAATCAATAATGTCTATTTTTTCGTGATGCAGGAGCGTTTAAGACTGCTAAATAACAATTTAGCAATTTATTTCTTTTTAATTTTTAATTTAGATTTTATTTCCAAATTTAATTTTTGTATTTTTCTATTTAAACCCTCTTTAGGGTTTCAGAAACACATCTTTTATTTGAATAAAAACTTTAGCTTTGCTATTTCTTTTATGGTGGATTCCAGAGTTACCATTTCTGGTGGATTCCAGAGTTTTCAATCGAGTTCACGCTTGTGAATTCGACCATCTATCCTAGGTTTAGCACTTGCTATTCCTTCTGAGATTTCGACTGCATCAATTACCCTGCCCTCCTACCATGCCCTGCTACCATAACCTCATACCCTGCCATCCTATCCTATCATACCCTGTCTTACCCACTATTTTCATTCATATTATATTTTCCCCTCAAATTATGCTTAAATTATCCTATCGAACCCTACCCTACCTTACCCTGCCCATAAGTACCCTGTGAGCATAGAAAAACTACTATACTCTTATCCTGCCCTATACTGTTCATTGGATCAAGAAAAAACGATCATACCCTGCCCATTAAGATAAGAATTATACTTACCTCGCTCATTATTGACCCCTAAAATGACAGGTAAATATATGAAAATGGATGTGTTGACTTGTGAATGACACAACTTCCAAGCTACCTATGACCTACCCTTAAAAAAGAGTTAACGTGTATGCATACTGAACACTAAAGAGTAGCAATAAATGCAGAGAGATCAGGCTTTGATTGAATTTTGGTTTTGGTTAAGGTAAAATGAAGCATTAAACTATTTCACGGTGGCTGAGGACTGAGGTGTTGTGATTAGTATGATAGCGATGATTATTATGGAAAGAAAGAAGCGCACGCTAAGAAAGATGCTGTCTTGGTGGGGTTAAATTGCGCACTAAAAAACCATCTTCTCATCAACTTCAGCCACAAAGTGCCCTCCAGGAAAGCTTGGATCTTTATGCGTTTTGAGCACTCAAAACACACTCAAGTTCGCACCTTTAGTGAGTTAATGGCTCCCTCTTGTTTCCATTTCCATCATTCTGTTTAAAGACTGCAGCTTTCTACCACCAGTTTCACACTTGAAGAAGCACCTCAGTTGTTATGTACGGGTGATCTCAGTTCCTGGAGAATATTGTGGAGAAGGGTTTTTTTTTTTGATGGGGAATTGCTGGTTTGGGTGGTGGGAACCAAAGATCTCATCCAATGCAAAGTCAGGTAGGGTTTAGTTTTGTGCCTGCTTCATACAATTTTTTATGCTCTTTTTTTTTGATACATTTTTTTTTGGGGTGGTGGGAACCAAAGATCTCTTTATTTTGTCTGTTTTGTGTTGGGTTTGAGGATTATTGATCAAGCGATATTTCAATTTTCCACTTAAATGTTTTTATTGTTCTTTGTGGATTTTGATAGTTTTCAGTTTTTTGATGATCTTCATAGTTTAGAGTTTTCAGATAGTTTCCAATTTCTAACTCTGTTATTGAATGACTTTAGTCTTTCATCAGTTTTGTTGTTATCTGCATATATTTTTAGATGTAGTTGTTATGGGGCAGATATGTGGTAAGCAAGACTTTTCGGTACTAAGTGTAGCTGTCAAGCCGTTGAATGTATGACGACGCTATGTCTTCAATTTGTTGTTATCAGGATCTCCAATTGTTCAAAGCCCATCCGAAAAACCTAAGACTGAAGACAGCAAATTTCCAACAAACCCTGAAGAAGTAGAATTCCTGCGCCGTAATTCAGCTGTGAATCACTTGACAGCTTTCACATTTGACGAATTGAAAACAATAACTGGGAATTTTAGGCAGGATCATCTGTTAGGTGGCGGAGGGTTTGGAAATGTTTACAAAGGAATTATCTCGGAGGATCTTAGCAAAGGGATTCAGCCGCTTACAGTGGCGGTAAAAGTCCATGATGGCGATAACAGCAATCAGGGCCACAGAGAGTGGCTGGTAATAAGTCTGCTAATCCTCTGCGAGTAATCAAATTATACTATAAGAACGATACTAACGAAATCTCTGCAACTTTTCTCGTAGGCAGAAGTGATATTCTTGGGGCAGCTTTCTCATCCCAATTTGGTAAAACTGATAGGATATTGTTGCCAGGATGAACACCGGGTGTTAATATACGAATATATGGCTCGGGGCAGCGTTGAAAGCCATCTTTTCTCAAGTAACAAAAATGTTTTGATATTGTTGTAGCTGAAACTGATTATAATGAACATAAATTTCTACGTTTTGATGTTACTTGGGAAATAAGCATTTAAAGTTGTCATTTCGTCGCAGGAGTATTGCTTCCTCTTCCGTGGTCTGTTAGAATGAGGATTGCTTTCGGTGCTGCGAAAGGACTTGCCTTTTTACATGATGCTGAGAAGCCTGTCATATATCGTGATTTTAAGACCTCGAACATTCTGTTAGACCCGGTTCGTTTCTCCGCATGATAAATAGTTAATTTCTCACAACGGCCTCACGGTTTGTTAAATTAATGTACAAGGTACTTATAAGTTATAGCTAAGTCTGATTATCGCTATCAGGACTACAACGCAAAATTATCTGACTTTGGGCTTGCAAAAGATGGACCGGTTGGTGACAAGTCTCATGTATCTACACGCATAATGGGAACATATGGATATGCCGCGCCAGAATATATCATGACAGGTGAAATTTTACATCCATTTCTTAGTGGCCAGCGTAAAAACGCAGAGAAAAGAAACTAATTTTGGCACTTGCACGCTCAACTGCAGGGCATTTAACTCCTAGGAGCGACGTGTATAGCTTTGGTGTGGTCCTTCTCGAGCTCCTGACAGGAAGAAAGTCCCTAGACAAGTCTCGGCCTTTCAGAGAACAAAACCTCACCGACTGGGCTCTCCCGATACTCAAAGAAAAGAAGAAACTTCTCAACATTGTAGACCCGAGACTGTCAGGTGATTATCCAGTGAAAGGTGTTCACAAGGCAGCAATGCTCGCGTACCATTGCCTGAACCGGAACCCCAAAGCTCGACCACTCATGCGAGACATTGTTGATTCATTGGAACCGCTCCAAGAGATGGAAACCCCTGCTGCTGCTGATATATCGCCCTGTAAATTCACACCTGCAGAGGCTACTGAATGATGATGTCATCATTTGTAGAAAGAGTTCAAGCATTAGGAGATGGACAATGTCACTTTTGTTTATTTATCTGTGTGTATGAACTGTTTGTTGTATTGATCTTTGCAAGTAATCAAAATTTAAGTAACAAAACTTTTGAAACTGTTTTTAAAAATCAATTAGCTGCTCTCGTTCAGAGTTGAACGGGTGCTCTAACCAACTGATGAGTTTTTTTTTGGATTGAAACAACAAGCATACAAAGACCAAGCACCAAGGCTTGGAACAAGGAAAATTGGCCGATATAGAAGAAGAGGCACATAAGCCAACTTCTAAAAAACGATTAAGTGCTGGCCAAACCTAAACTGAAGGGACTACATCTAAAACTTAAAGACCAAATCCGAAAATAAACACAAAACTAAATCAACTAAAAAGGAACACGAACATCAAGATCAGGATCTTGCAGAACAAAATATACACAAAACACCCCGCTGCCAGCACCTACACGGCTACACCTTAGCCGCCCAATATTTACCCAAAAGCCACAACTCCAAAACTCCAATCCGCCGCAAGCCTCCCGCTGATCCCTCACACCCGGCAAACCAACCACCCACCGTCAAACACCAAGAACCTACCAGACCTCCAGCAGCGCCACATTCCTCGGATTCAACAAGACTAACCGAATTCGCAAGCATAGGTGGAGGAGAGGAGGGAGACAGTCGGGTGAGGCGGGGAGAAGCGGACGGGGACATAAAGGAAGAGAGGAGGGAGAGATGGGGAGAGGAGAAGCGGCGAGAGGGGCGGAGAGGAGAGGCAGGGGTTGGGAGGGTGCGGCTGTCTGTGTTCTAGGGTTTTGGTTCGGATGAGTTAAGAGAGCGAATAGTTTACTTATCCAATTTATAAGTAAAGAAAGTATTGTTTTCTTTTTTTAGTCCCAAATAACATTTAAAAATTCTAATATTGTTGGATATGTTCCCAGCTAGAGTTTCTCTAGCTCTAATTCCTCTATAATCGTCTCTGTAACTGTTCCAGTCAGTTTATTAAAAAAAAAGAAGCAAAATGGATATAAGCTGGCAGCAGGGACGGTTTCAGGGGGGCCTGGGGGGTCCCAGGACCCCTCTTGATTCTGGAAAAAAAAATCCCCAGCCAGGAATTGAACCCTAGCCTCCTTGCACATTGTGTTCCAAGATTACCATATGAGCTGTATGATATTCATGTCTTATAGCTAAGAGCAATTGTATAATATCTGAAGTTCATCTTTTGATTTTATATTTCAATTACTTATGTTTTACTATAAAATCAACCATCAACTTCATATTATTTACTTTTTCTCACTTTGATTAACTTAGTTTTGGACCACTAACTTATAAAGATACAATACAATATAAATTTATTGATTAAAATTATCTCCAATTAATTTAAATGTAATTATAAACAATTAAAATATATTTTATATTTAATTTTCCTTACAACTATTACAAATTTTTTTTTAGGACCCCTAGCGAAAGCCGCTGGATCCGTCACTGGCTGGTAGAGTCCAGATGGTGACACCTGCAATAAGAGTTGTCATGGATGGAGTGGAGGTGTAAAAGCATCAAGATTCGTGGCCTCGTTGTGTTATATCTAATAGTTTAGAGGATTCAGATTATAAAATTTGCACACGTCCAGTGAGCTAATAGTTTAGGGGAGGCAAAACTAAAACCTACCAAAGGCAAAAAAACAGAAAAAATTTCTGAAATTCTTTGGGCTAATTTTAAAATTTATATACACTTTTTACAAAATTCCACTTCAAATTATATAAAATTTTTTTTGCACCCAAAGCATTTGGTCTTAAGCCTAAGATGCATTGGTCATAGCTACGTCACTGCACACGTCATAGTCGACTGGCCTGTCCGTTTGACTTTGAATTTATGCTTTATAAATTAAATTAAGTTAAGTTAAATTAAATTAAACTAAAATTAGCTAACCTAAACTAAATTAAATTAAAGTCAGCTAAGCTAAATTATATTTGATTTATGTTCATCATCATCATCATCATCATCATCGTCATCGTCATCGTCATCGTCATCGTCATCGTCATCGTCATCGTCATCGTCATCGTCATCGTCATCGTCATCGTCATCGTCATCGTCATCGTCATCGTCATCGTCATCGTCATCATCATCATCATTGTCATCATCATCATCATCATCGTCATCGTCATCGTCATCGTCATCGTCATCGTCATCGTCATCGTCATCGTCATCATCATCGTCATCGTCATCGTCATCGTCATCGTCATCGTCATCGTCATCGTCATCGTCATCATCATCATCATCATCATCATCATCATCGTCATCATCATCACCATCATCATCATATCATCATCATCGTATTTCCCTCATCGTATCATCATCATCATCACACCATCACCATATCATCTTATTATATTATCATCATCATAATAATACCCTCATCATCATAACATATTACCATCATCATCATCATCACCATCATCATCATCATATCATATTACCATCATCATCATCATTATCACCATCATATTTGAAATTCTGTAGTCTGTTCAAGCTTCTGTTCAAGGTGTAGATGAGACAGACCTTGAACACCTTTTCACATAGTTCAACAAACAGAACAAAACAGCGGAACACACAGAATGATACCCAGTTCAGCTTAGCCTACGCTGGGGGGTTTCCCACACCCTAAAGGGATACAAATCTTTATTACGAGTTTAGAGCTTACACGGGGACTTACGCTTACACTTTGTAATTGCCTAGCCTCTAAAACTCCGTCTCTCAGATTTGCAATCTAGGTTCACCGTAGTTCACCTCGATCCCCTTCGTCCGAACCTTCTTTCCGAACGTGCTCGACCTTCTCTTGAAGCTCGGTTGCTTTCTCTCGAAAGCCGGTTGGTCTTTGTTGTGTGCCACGGTAGGATCACTTCCAGGCAGTCTGAACATCACACTTCTCAGACTGTTCCTGCACAAATGAATTTCCACTGGGGAAAAACAACCGGTCGTCGCTTTCTTCTTTTCCGATCGGTAGTATGCACTCGTGTGTATTTGATTCTGAAAGCGATGCAGATTATGGATGCCCTAGCATTCTATTTATATGCATGGGCGCTCTCCAAATCTACTCCAGATATCTCATCAAATATTTAGGAAATATTCCTAAATATTCGATGTGAATCTTTATCCAATCTTAAGGAAGATTATACGAAAACTTCCTTGCCATGTCAGCCAACCATCTTATCAATCTATGGAGCAGATATTCATTCAAATATCTGAAGTTCAAATTCTTCGCTGGCTGACTTCATATCGAAAAGATCTTTGATCTTTAGAACCTTCCGGAAGACATCCTTGCGTCTGCTCCACGCTGTACATGAGTACCAGGATGTGTTCAAACTCCCCCTGAACTCTTGCTCGAACTGTCTAAAGACGTTTTGCCAAATACATGCCACTTAAGGGAACATCAATCTCCCCCTTGGCATTTTGGCAAAACCAAATCTACTAGATTTATCTGACTATCTAGACTTTAGACATACTTGAGGGAACAAAAATTTGGTCACCTCAAAATACTCCCCCTTTTGCCCCAAACTGGCAAGGGGTCCAATCTAGTTCGAACAGCAAATCAAAATGTGCCAGAACAAGCACAGGCAATCCGAAAGTTCAACAAAAATAATATAGTTCAAGGAGACAGAGGACATGGACCTTTATGCAGACGACTCATCATCCGAGTCATCATCAGACGCCGCGTCATCAGTGTCACCGTCACTTGGGTAGCTGAGGGCTCGAGCAAGCTTGTTGATGCGCCTGCGTTGTTCCTTGTCAGCTTCAATAATGGCATTCAGATCCTTGAGCAGCTCTCTTCTCTCGTCACAGCCCATCCTGGCTCCCCCTTGCCTTGATGACTCTGGGACATCCTTCCCTCTCTGACTTGGCTCTTTAAGATCGTTCACATGACGGACTTTGAACAGCTTGTGATCAACGATGACCTTCTGAGGAGTCTTGGTGAGACGATCACTCAAGGTCTTTAAATCAGGAGCTTGATGGATGATCAATTCATATATCAGGGAAGGGAAGCAGATCTGGTGGAGAGTTCTTTTTGAGGTAGCATGGTCGGCAATCTGTTTGAACATGACTCTTCCCAGATTGAACTTCAACTTGTTCCCGATCTGATATATCAATTGGGCCATATCCCGGTTGACCGTGGATCGGTGAGATGAGGGTCTCCAGTTGAACACGGCGATGAAGTACAGCATTGAATAGAACGTTGAAAGGTCAGCTATATGAACGATGGTGTCAAGCCGCCAACGAACTGAACCCGCAGTGATGGTGTCCACAATCTTTTCAAAGTCAGATTCCTCTTCATCTACGACCGGGTCATCCATGGAGAAGTACACATTGATGAGCTCGGGGTCAATTTTGATCTTCCTTCCTCGAACAAAGAATACCCCACATTCCGAGTCTCCGAAAACACCAAACCGAGGGGGAAGATTTGCAATGGCCTCTCGAACAAGTTGTTCGTTGAATGGTTTACTTCTGTCCAGCGTCCAGAATAAGTTAGTTTGCTTCAGCACTTCTACGACTTCCTTCCCTTTGTAGCGAGACTCCTCCAGGACCCTTTTTGGGATAATTTTCCTTTTCAATACGTACGCCCATTTTCTCGCAGCATCTCGATTTATAAACTAAATTCCCTTCTTGACCAAGCCAACTGGAACATCGTCGGAATCAGGAGATGGGACTTCACACCTTCTAGCATCTTCTGAAACTGGAATCGGGACTCCACGCTTCCTCTTTTTGGATGAATCAGCCCCCTTGCATCCTGGCTTGCCTCTGCATCACGGACAGAGTCCTTCTTTCCTGGGCTCTCAACCGCCACCTTTCATTTTCCTTTACCCTTCTTGGCCTTCTTGAGATCAACAATAAGGACGAGGTCTTGATCATCATCTGAGAGGGTTACTACCTTGGGGACGGACTGAGCAGCAACATCAGGTATCCCATCTGTCGCTTGCACTGGAGCTTCAACTGTCTCCTTTTCTGCACCGGCTTCTGATTCATCCACCTTGTGATCATTACGATCAACAACTTGAACTACGTCTGGAATGACGTCTGACTCCTTTACTGAGGTTGCCTTTGAGGCACCGACTATTTCAGCTCCCTACTGAACACCTGATAAATCTGTTTGTGCACTTGCCTCCTTTCCAGCTTCTGAATTGTTGCCCGGAGCACAGTCTTTAACCCTTATGTCCTGGGTTTCTGAGGACTGATCCATCCTTGCCAAAATAGGAATCTCAGATTCTTCTTACACATCTTTGACAACCTCATCAATATCCTTGTAGATATCATCCAACTCATCATCCTTCTCTGATGGATTAGCCTTCTCGGTCACAGTTTCACAGTGCTTTCCATGATGTTCACCAATTGAACCTCCAAGCTTTTCACCAGAACCATCGTCAGATCCTTCATTAATCACCAATTTACTCTTCCTCGAGGACTCAAGAAACTGTTCTGTCTCCTCATCCGACATTGCAATGAGACGGCCCCTAACAGCACAATCTGAGCAGGATATTTCCTTGGAGAGTCACATGCACGTCTGATCAGTCGATATTTCGACTAATTATTCACTACATTCGAGGAAGGATTACGTTCATTCTCCCGGCATATTGTCTATATTTGATGTCTTTCTCTAGTGTTTCAGGTAAAATCGACATATCATCGCTCCTTGGAGCCAAAATGTTGAAAGAACGGAAAGATCGATCGAAAAAGGCCAAAACCGGAGATATGCCAGAACAGCTCGTTACAGGCCTCAGCAACCATTACATTTTGGACTGTAACGAGTGTAACGGGATCAAATTTCTCAGAGATTTCAGCCCTGCCCGTTACAGCCGTTACAGGCTCGGCTGTAACGGGACCGTCGGCTGGCAAAAATTACAAGTTGTTTCTAAATTTGATTTTTGGGCTTTTCGGCCTTTTTAGATGGTCTATATAAGGAAACACAAACAGAATAGACTGGGTGTTGTGAATTTGGAGCAAAAACCCTAATTTGGGAGAGAAGACAAGTTTTCATCGTGAGGATCAACGAGCCAATCGTCTACGGTTTATTCGTTTCTTCCTTGAATTTACACTGTTTTTGGTTAATCGCCATGAATAGCGAGTAGTCCTCTTTATTCCGGGATCCTACGGATCTCCTGCTATGTAACCCTAACTCTTCATGTGATCAATTAAAGTTTTTGTTAATGCAATTCGATTATTCAATTTCATTGTGTGCTTAATATTATCGTTCTATGCATGTATTTACATCAAAGGGTATGTTTGTATTGATAGAACGTATTTAGGTTATATGCCGAAAGGTGGATGTGCCCTAGGGATTAACCGAAATGCATGAAATTGATATTAGGTCATGTTTACATGAATTAATAGGAAAACCATTAGTTTAATAAATCGAGATCGTTGATAATCCGTGGATGGGCGGCGTTCAACGATTGAGATTAATCTAGACAATGATCCGTGGATGGGCGGCTTGTCTAGTGTTATTTCGGTTATATTCCATATTCGATAGCATGAATAATTAACGTAGAATGATTGCATGATTAGTGGGGTTAGCACGGGTGAAGTACGGATTCTGGGATTCGCTCGCTGATTTAACCACAAATATTTATTTTATGCTATTTAATTTCTGCAATTTTTGTGACAACAAACCGTGTTTTACACTTGTTAATTTGGAATAGCTAAATAGGTCACACCGTTTGCTAGTATTCACACGCACTGCTCCTAGGATCAACCCTTGGCTTACCAAGGTTTATAAATATTGTTTGACTGCAATTTGACCCCTAAAACTCACACTTTGACAACTATAAAGGGTTAAAAATACGCTTGTCAACGTCTACCAAGTTTTTTGCGAGCGCCGGATGGACGCACATATCCAGAAGCATGGATCTTCTCCCTCTATGCTCTCAAGCGGGACACAGGCTTGCTGGGTTTCACCTCTTTCACGATTTTGACCGCTTCGTCACCAATCACAGCCCTACTGGCTTCACCACCCTTCTCAGACAACACATTCACTTCTTCTTCCATCACAATATTTTTGACAACAACAACGACTTTCACAGAAACGGAAGAAACAGTCTGAGTTTTAGGGTTTGGGATTACCTCAGAATAAGGAATAGCCGGTGGAGGAACTAAACTTAGTGATGTCGAACTAGCATCGATTGGATTAGACGTATCCTCCGTGGCAAGCGAGGGCAGCGTCTTCTGCTTTGCAGTAGGTTCTGGTCCTTGCTTCTCCACCGTTCCAGAATTAGGGTTTTCTGAGGCTGCTCCTCCGACAGTTATCTTTGCTTCAGATATTGTTGCTGTATCGGCGTGTAAAGGCGATGCCTTTTTCACCTTCGGCACCTTCGATTTTGGAATTCTGGGTTTTGCCGCAAGTGCCTTGGAAGACTGCATGCTCTCCTTCTTCTTCTCAGAAGACTTGACACTGGATTTGGAGGATTTCCTGGTGTTCACCATTGTCGCCAAAGAGATGAAGGATTGGGAGAGAGTGAGAAGAGTCGCAGACGAAGTTGATTTGATTTTCAAAAACAAGGTCAGTCGTTTCAACTTCCCAAAACCGTCCTCGAGAATATCCTTTCTTCCCTTAACGGCTCGAAAAATCTTCAAGATATATAAAAATATTCATCCTCCAAATATTCACCTTCTGTTCCAGCTTTCTTGCAAGGGTGATCAGTCCAACTGTTTTGCTGGATGACGGAGCCCACCACACTGTCGTTAAAGTGCGATGTTCTTTGTGCAAAAACAAATTTATATCTCCGATACTCGCGACTTAACTATTTTTGGTAGTCAGTGGTAAGTACGGGTCGAACCCAAGGGAGTCAAGTGAATAGTTGTTCTTTCGAAAAGGGGGGATTAAATAAAGCAGTTGGGGGGTTGTTTTTGGTTTTTAGTACTGAAAGGTAAAGTAACAGTTGATATTCAATTAAAGGAAAGATTCGGTTTCAGGGGCCTTGTATCATATTTTCGTTTATCATTGACCTCTAATGATCATACTAAGTGTTCAAAAGTGAATCAAGGCTATTCCTAGCACATGACTTGCCACACTGTCTAGTCTTTTGCAAGACAAAGAACTCTTGTTCTAGTATGTGCATCCATTTGATCATCATTCCTGATAAACCAAATGGTGTTTTAAAGAGGTTGACTTCCACAGATAAGTTGTGCTCTTCCGAGCCTCCACTTATCCACGGAAGATCACGAACCCATGGCAGAGCTTTGCTCTTCCGAGCATCCACTCAACCAATGGAATTCTGACCTAATATATGGCACCTAGAACAAGTTGAACACAAAGAGGCACTAAGAGAAGGGTCTAAAACATTGTATGATACAAGTACACCCCTTTAACCGAATGAAAGGTTTAGCTACGAATATCCATGGAATAGGACATCATAGCTAAGTACTTGAAAAGTAAAGGTTTTTTGAAAGACAGTAAAATAAAGTTTTCGAAAGTAAAGACAGGAAAGTAAAGTACTTTGAAAGACAGTAAAGTAAAGAAAAGAGTACTTACAAAAACTGATAAGAGTGCTCAAGATCCAACTTCGATTCCAAAGTAAAGTGTTTACATGATTGTGCCCACAAAAGCTAGAGAGATAAGTCACTTGAGGACTTGTGATGTTGGAATGAGATGGGATGATGGATACAAGGGGGAGGGGAGCTCTATTTATAGGCTAAGGGAGGAGATGGATGTGGAGGAGAAGCCACCACATGGCACAAGATGGATGGAGGACTCAAAAGCCGCCGGGACACTTGTCTTCTCAACCTTGGAGCCACCGGCCTTGTGAGGAGGAGGAGAGGAGAAGAGAGGGGAGCCGCCCCCTAGGTGTCAATTCCTCACTCAAAGCCGCCGGTCCTTATGTGGAAGGAGTGGTTGAGTGTGTGTTTTTGTGATCTTTTACAAAAGCCATCGGTCCTTTCAGCTCCGGACTGACTCTGGTTGCCCTCCGGTTGGACTTGTTTTGAGTGATTCCACGTCCGGTTCTTGAAAGGCAGAATTTGGTCGTGACCTGGAATGACTCGTAATTCATTTTCAGCTTTAAAACTCCTCCTTAGCCTGTATTCTCTATAAACTTCAAAATACCCTGTAGATAAATATCGGAACTAACAAGCAAATGTTAAATAGACAAAGAGTCTAATTTGGTGGGTTTAACTGTGTTTATGATTCATACAATTATGGTCCATCAGATCACCCCACACTTTTAGTTGTTCGTCCCGAACAATGCTTTTTAAGGGCGGAACACAATCTAAGTAAACTTTTAAATATGAAAGTGAGACTGTGGGACTAGATTTATCTTAATTCATGCATTACTTACTTATTACGAAACTAAACCATGTAAATACTTAGAAGAAACTTGATACTTGTACCTTCGCGCCGAGATGCAAATTAATTCGGATGTTTCGGAAGATAGCCCTTTTCAGGCTCCTGGACTGCATTTCCGGGATCGAATCGCACTATATGGTTTCCTTGTAGCTTTCTCTAGCACGTGATTTGGTTTGGGTTTCACTGAGTTGAGCACTTTGATTTCTTTTTGGCGAGGGACAGCTTCTGTAGTGAATCGGCCTTTGGCCTTTGGCCTTTGATATTGAGTTGGAGTTTCTTCACTTTTGTTCGGTTAAAACCTTCACAATTTTGGCCGTTGGCCTTTGGTTAGCTTCTTTGAGCTTTTACTTCTTTGTGACTTGCTAGTCCATTTTCTCAGCCTTTTTGGGAGGTCCAATCGTCGCCCGCAAGCATATGGAAATACCTCCCCGCTCTTTCTCATCCTCGCCGTTTCGCGCGGGTCAAGATGAGGGTCGCTCATCTATTTTCCCGGCTACTAGGACTAGAGATAGGACGGTTTGATTCCCGTCCCGCCTCTTGCATAAACGCTGCACGGCGGAGATGACTTCAATCTTCACTAAAACCCGAAGTGCAACCTCCACTGACTTCGAAAACCATATAGTTAGATTCGATCCTTCGAGTGCTTGCCAAGCCTCTTTAGGGCAGTTTATATCAACTCCACATCCTCTGTTTATCTCAGCACAAAGGGACAAATGAGAAGTTACATTCTAAGTTTTTATACAGTTGAATTTTCACAAGGTAAATGCATGAATTTAGATCTATCTTTTTCACATTCTCAAGTTCATATTTTCAAAAAGATAATATTAAGGGAAAAGGAAAAAAACATGTTAATTAACTATGTACCCAGGCGGTTCTCACCCCACACTTTTGAACGAAGGCGTGCCTTTCAGCACGACTTAGTTCAAAAGTCATGCAAATATATACAAGAGAAGGAAATCACATTAAGGAAAAGAGAAGAACTGCACTCCCTTTTACTGTGTCGTGTCGTGGAACGACATGCCTCGGAGCTGGATAACCAAGGGAGTTCGGCTGGGGCCTTGAACTCTCAGCGCAGGCCCGGTGATTCTCAGAAGCTGCCTGGCTGATCTGATCTTGCTCCAAAAATCGATTCCTACATGTTAGACATTCCTTCTATACAAAAAATGGGTGAGAGCGACTTGCGGTAAAAACTAAATGACAGAAAATAAAATTACTGAAAGTAAGATAGGTGTCGGGTTACCTCCCGACCAGTGCCTTTGTTTAACGTCGTTGGCTCGACGCTACCTCATTCTTGGATCATAAGGTGGGATCCCATGGGCAGCTCAGGTCAAATTTTGCCGCAGCTCCTGCGTTGATTCTAGCCTTGCCTTTTCCTGATTTCTTGTGAGATGATGTGCTCGGGTCTTGTTCCCATGGTTCTGGTGGTTTCTCCTTCCAACGTCTCTGAGAAGGCGAGGGACCTTTCACTACTAGCCTCTTGAATTGGGTTCTCTTATGTTTAGGGCTGCCTTGTCTAGTTGTGGCGAAAAAATGCTCCATCGAGGAGTCTTTCTGCATAGGCCCTTTTCCCATCCTCCTTTTAGTCTCTTCATTGATCACATAGTTTTCTGCAATTTGCCTATTGATCAAGGGGAAAAGTTTGGAAGCTTGCATCTTAAGGCTTGGTTCTGTCTCATCATGTCCGTCTGTGAGGATCCGGTCTCGGATGGTCTCGGCTGCTTGGGTAATGATAGTCGGGTATGACTCGGGCAGCTTGCCAGTGGTGTTCTGGACTTCCTCCTCTGCTGGCACGGTCTCAGGTTCCCATGAAGGCTTTTCCTCGTTGCTTCCGGTGCTTTCTATATCTGATTCTTCTGATGGTTCGGGAGTTTCTTCTAATGGCTCAGGAGTTTCTTCTGATGGCTCAGGAGTTTCTTCTGATGGCTCAGGAGTATCTTTTTTCGTCTCTGAACCAGCCTCCACTATCTGTATTCCTCTAATAGGTCGGGGCATTGGCCTTCGTTTTGTGGCTTCGGCCAAGTCGTCTATAACATCCCACATTTGAGTCAGGGCTGATCCTCCCACTGCGTCATTGATCCTTGAGAACTCATCGGCCCTCATCCCACAAAGAAATTTTTGAAGAAGAAACACCTCCGTGAATCCATGGTGCGGGCAGCATGAGACGATGGTGTCATAATACGTGTAGTATTCATCTAAAGTCTCATCTCGGGATTGCTGAAGGCAGATGATCTTCTCGCGGGTGTCATGTCGTAAGGATGGGGGGAGAATTCTTTCAGAAATTTAGCACAAAGGTCCACGTAATATTTTGCACAACTAGCAGTTGATGTGTAATACCATACTGTCGCAAAGTCGGTTAAAGAGTGTTCAAAACATTTTAATTGAAACTCTTCTAACGTTACATTTTCGGGTTTCATGTGACGACTTATATGGTGGAAATGTTGGCAGTGTATTACTAGGTCTTCTCCGGTGGTACCTCCAAACTGAGGAAGACGTCGAGTCATCCATGCATACATAGTGGGCAGTGTGATGAAGAAGTGAAAAGGGAAAGAAAAGAACAACTAATCGAAGGCTAACTCCCCGGCAACGGCGCCAGTTTTGACGGAGCCCACCGCACTGTCGTTAAGGTGTGATGTTCTTTGTGCAAAAACAAATTTATATCTCCGATACTCGCAACTTAACTATTTTGGGTAGTCAGTGGTAAGTACGGGTCGAACCCAAGGGAGTTAGGTGAATAAATGTTCTTTCAAAAAGGGGGGATTAAATAAAGCAGTTGGGGGGTTGTTTTTGGTTTTTAGTACTGAAAGGTAAAGTAACAGTTGATATTCAATTAAAGGAAAGATTCGGTTTCAGGGGCCTTGTATCATATTTTCGTTTATCATTGACCTCTAATGACCATACTAAGTGTTCAAAAGTGAATCAAGGCTATTCCTAGCACATGACTTGCCACACCGTCTAGTCTTTTGCAAGACAAAGAACTCTTGTTCTAGTATGTGCATCCATTTGATCATCATTCCTGATAAACCAAATGGTGTTTTAAAGAGGTTGACTTCCACAGATAAGCTGTGCTCTTCCGAGCCTCTACTTATCCACGGAAGATCACGAACCCAGGGCTGAGCTTTGCTCTTCCGAGCAACCACTCAACCAATGGAATTCTGACCTAATATATGGCACCTAGAACAAGTTGAGCACAAAGAGGCACTAAGAGAAGGGTCTAAAACATTGTATGATACAAGTACACCCCTTTAACCGAATGAAAGGTTTAGCTACGAATATCCATGGAACAGGACATCATAGCTAAGTACTTGAAAAGTAAAGGTTTTTTGAAAGACAGTAAAATAAAGTTTTCGAAAGTAAAGACAGGAAAGTAAAGTACTTTGAAAGACAGTAAAGTAAAGAAAAGAGTACTTACAAAAACTGATAAGAGTGCTCAAGATCCAACTTCGATTCCAAAGTAAAGTGTTTACATGATTGTGCCCACAAAAGCTAGAGAGATAAGTCACTTGAGGACTTGTGATGTTGGAATGAGATGGGATGATGGATACAAGGGGGAGGGGAGCTCTATTTATAGGCTAAGGGAGGAGATGGATGTGGAGGAGAAGCCACCACATGGCACAAGATGGATGGAGGACTCAAAAGCCACCGGGACACTTGTCTTCTCAACCTTGGAGCCGCCGGCCTTGTGAGGAGGAGGAGAGGAGAAGAGCGGGGAGCCGCCCCCTAGGTGTCAATTCCTCACTCAAAGCCGTCGGTCCTTATGTGGAAGGAGTGGTTGCGTGTGTGTTTTTGTGATCTTTTACAAAAGCCATCGGTCCTTTCAGCTCCGGACTGACTCTGGTTGCCCTACGGTTGGACTTGTTTTGAGTGATTCCACGTCTGGTTCTTGAAAGTTGGAATTTGGTCGTGACCTGGAATGACTCGTAATTCATTTTCAGCTTTAAAACTCGTCCTTAGCCTGTATTCTCTCTAGACTTCAAAATACCCTGTAGATAAATATCGGAACTAACAAGCAAAAGTTAATTAGACAAAGAGTCTAATTTGGTGGGTTTAACTATGTTTATGATTCATACAATTATGGTCCATCACTGAAGTTTTGCCTGTGACTGACCACATTCTGGAACACTTAGTTATTGACAACACATAGACCCAAGGAGGGTCTGATTGTCTCAACCTGTGTAGCATCCAGTGTTTTGGTGAAGATGTCAGCCGAGTGCTTGTCTGTTGTTACACGCTTCAAGATTACTACCTTCTGTTTCACTCCGTATTCAGACAGAGTTTGCTTCATCAACAGTAGTGGAGTGCGGTGCCTTCTTGTGGCGATATGCTTCTGTACCATCTCTCCAACAAAGCACAGTACGAACGCCTTCTGCATCTGTACCACGATTTGTTCCACCCACTTCTGGACGTTGGATCCAACCACTAAATCGTCAACATGGATTTGTGCGAAACTCATATCTGACCTGGTGCGCTTAACCAACAGGGTCTTATCCACTCCCCCTCGCATATATCGATGGTTGACGAAGGACTTCTTGAGACCGAACACACCATCTGGAATGTATATCTTCCGATACATATGGAATAGTTCCAATGGTCTGCTATTACTGATCTGTGAGGTGATGGGGTGCGAGGCCTTTGTTTGTGACCCGATCTAGCATTCTTCACATATCACATCCACATCGCCTTTTGTATAGGGCGTGTCTCGGGCAGGTTCAACTGAGTAAAGCTTCATCATGGTCTGGAGATTCAACTGACCCTGGTGTTCGTGCCACAGTGTCATTTCACCAGCTTGGCTTGTACGCCCGTCTGGTATAGCAACTATTCCAGCAGACTCAAGGAGGTAACCATTATTGGTTGCCAGGTAGCCTCTCATCAGGGTGCCTCCTTCCTTATCCCACACGTGACAGGAGTCGCGAGTGAAACTGACCTGATGTCCATCACCACATAGCTAACTAATACTGATAAGATTCATTGTCAATCCTTCAACAATAAGAGTATCCTTAAGATCAGGGAGATCCGGAACCTTCAATGTCCCACAGCCGATCACCTGACCCTTTCCTCCATCTCCGAAAGTGACAAACTATCTATTTGTAAAAAGTTGAATGTGCGTAAGAAGTTTAGGATTACCTGTCATATGGGTGGAGCATCCACTGTCGAAGTACCAGTGATCTTTCTCTATGTGGCATGATACGCTGAACGCAGCCATACATATGGTTTTTCTTGTCTTTGGAACCCAGACTTGTTGCATTCGAGGTTTATTCTTGTGTCCCACAGCTCTTTGTTCAGCAAGAAACAACCGGCACCTCGGTCTGATGTGTCCAATCTGGTAGCAGTACCAGCATGTGCGGGAATCTTTCCTCTGATTTGAAGATGTACTGAAGTGATCTTTCCGAGTCCTGCTTTCACCACCTTTGGTTTTTCCTTGGGACAGATCCACTTTCTGTCGAGGGTGCTGTCTCACCTTCTATTCTGGGTTCTGTTCAGCCACTGGTTTTGGTTTAACAAACGTTGTACCTCTGGAGCTGCCTTCTACTGTGAACCCCACACCTCGATGTCCGGACTCCATCCTCTGAGCCTTGAGAATTTCATTCAAAATTTTAGAGCCAGAGTTTAACATCCTTACCGACTGTTTGAGCTGATTGAGCTCCTTCTCAGCTGTTGAGCGGTCCATCTTTTCAGATTCCAGCTAAAGTTCCAGTGACTCCACTTTCTTCAGAAGGAACACCTCCTTGCGTTTCAGATCAGTAATCGTTTTCCTTAGACCTGCCATGCCTACAGGATGAGTTTCACGATCTTTCTCCATGTCGACTTTCAGAGAAGAGACAGTACCCAGGAGTTCCATTTTCTGAGCCAGCAGACACGATCGTTCCTGTTTCATTTCAGTCAGATGAGTCTCCAACAGATCAATCTTACCTTGGAGTTCCACTTTCTGTGTGACTAGAATCTCGACCTCCTGCCACATTTTATCCTTTTCCATAGTCACGCTCGCAACTGTGTCATTCAACTTATTGTTGATCTTGATCAGCAGTAGCCACTTCTCGTATAGATCTTTATATGTTTCAGCCAGAGTCTCCTGCGTGAGTTCTTCATTATCACTGTCTGAGGAGTCGTTAGCTGAGTGTTCCAACTGAGGTGGCACACTTTCACTAGTGTTGCTGCATTCTCCTGAAGTTGCGACGAAAGCTACAAAGTTGGTGGTTTCACTCCCTTTTTTTCCTCATCTGACTCACTGTCGCTGAAGCTAGTGACCATTGCCTTCTTCTTCATGATGGTATTTGCACATTGTGCTTGAATGTGACTGAAGCATTCATGGCACTGAATCTCTTTTCCTTTTTCAGAAGAATCTTGCCTCATATCACTTGTCCTTGACTTGCCATTTTCCAGTTTCAAAAATTATTGGAGGATGACTGACCTTGTTCTGGGCCACGTCTGTTGATCTTCCGCACCATCATGCCGAAATTCTGAGCCATCATAGCCAGTTGCTCAGTGGTGCAGGCAGATTCCGGCATGTCTTCGGACACTTCTGCTCTAAGGGAAATTCCCTTCACATCTTTGGGTTGGACATCGTGATTCATCTCGTAAGTTCTGAGGGATCCCATCAGCTCGTCCAGTTTCAGGTTGATGATATCATGCATCTCTTTAATGGCAATGACCTTCATGGCAAATCTTGGAGGGAGCGCTCTTAAGACTTTGTTTGCCATTCTTTCTTCATCAATGGGTTCCCCAGAGCCGTAGCTTCATTTGAAAGATCCAGAACTCTAGCGGTGAACTCAGGGATGGTTTCACTATCCTTCATTTTCATCTCCTCGAACTTGGTTGTCACAATCTGCATTCTTGAATTGTGAACTTTGTCCGTGCCTTCGTAAGCCATTTGAAGGATGTCCCAGGCCTCCTTTGCCACTTCACAGTTAATGATTAGTCATCACATTTTCATCAACTCCAGAGAAGATTGCATTCATAGCCTTAGAGTTTCTAATAGATGCTTTGTCATCCGCCTCAGTCCATAGCGCTTCTGGTTTCGGAACAGCTTCTCCAGTGAGATTTTCCATCATAGGTTCAGTCCATCCAGTCAAGACTGCCTTCAAAGCCTTTTCATCGAGAGATTTTAAAAAAGATTTCATCTTAGGCTTCCAGGAGGCATAGTTTGATTCTTCAAGCAGTGGGGGTCTGGTGGTACTTTGTCCTTCCTTCAGAGTCATCTTGAACAGTTCAGGATCCCACTCAGTGTGTCGAGTGTTTGCTCTGATACCAATTGAAATTCTGTAGCCTGTTCAAGCTTCTGTTCAAGGTGTAGATGAGACAGACCTTGAACACCCTTTCACACAGTTCAGCAAACAGAACAAAATAGTGGAACACACAGAATGATACCCAGTTCGGCTTCGCTTACTCTGGGGGGTTTCCCACACCCTAAAGGGACACAAATCTTTATTACGAGTTTAGAGCTTACACAGGGACTTAAGCTTACACTTCGTAATTGCCTAGCCTCTAAAACGCCGTCTCTCAGATTTGCAATCTAGGTTCACCGCAGTTCACCTCGATCCCCTTCGTTCGAACGTGCTCGACCTTCTCTTGAAGCTCGATTGCTTTCTCTTGAAAGCCGATTGGTCTTTGTTGTGTGCCACGTTAGGATCACTTCCAGGCAGTCTGAACAACACACTTCTCAGATTGTTCCTGTGCCGATGAATTTCCAGTGGGGAAAAACAACCGGTCGTCGCTTTCTTCTTTTCCGACCGGTAGTATGCACTCGTGTGTATTTTAATTCTGAAAGCGATGCAGATTATGGACGCCCTAGCATTCTATTTATATGCATGGGCGCTCTCCAAATCTGCTCCTGATATCTCATCAAACATTTAGGAAATATTCCTAAATATTCGTTGTGTATCTTTATCCAATCTTAAGGAAGATTATATGAAAACTTCCTTGCCAAGTCAGCCAACCATCTTATCAATCTGTGGAGCAGATATTCATTCGAATATCTGAAGTTCGAATTCTTCGCTGGCCGACTTCAGATAAAAAAGATCTTCGATCTTTAGAACCTTCCGGAAGACATCCTTGCATCTGCTCCATGCTGTACATGAGTACCAGGATGTGTTCGCACTCCCTCTGAACTCCTGCTCGAACTGTCTAAAGACGTTTTGCCAAATACATGCCTGACAGGTCGTCGTCGGTACCTGCAAATCTAAATTTATAATGTCCACTTACTCTTGGCTTAGTATAGCTGTAAGTAAGGGGTCGAACCCTAGAGAGCTAGATGGTTACTACTTTGTTCTGTAAGAAAGAAAGGGAAACGATTGGGTGTGAGTAAACAGTTTTAGGAAACAAGTGCGAATAAGGAAATAAAGTGAGTGAATAATAATGATGAGAAGTATTTAGGCTAGGGTTTCTTAATTGTTACTTGGTTTATCCTTGATTTCTAAGTATTTTATCTTGCATTCTTAAGTGTGGTTACTCCGGGTCAGGTTATAACCTAAGGTAGGACCGTTAAATCACTACGCCACAATATACTCCTGGTCAGGTTATAGACTTCTAGTTCTAGCAAAACCTAATACTCCTGGTCTGGTTATATTCGGTTTTAGTGCATCTACTTATTCTAACGGGTCAGTATCAAATAAGCAGGATAAAGAGGGCAAGCATCACTAGGTTGAGTTGTACCCTTTCGGATCTCCCCTTAACCTAGCAATTCAAACCGATATAAAGTGCACAAGAACTAGTAGAATGCAAGAACAATATTTAAGTACGGAATCTCAAAACGTTCATCACAATTGTTCAAAACCCTAGCCCGAATAACGGGTTTAGTTACACATAGTCATGAGAACAATGCAGAAATAATAAATAAGAACGAATGAACTTCACTAGAGCCGAGAGGGATGGATGACCGGGCCGTGAGGGCTGAGTCGTGGTGGTGCAAGGCGGTGCAAGGGGCGGAGCAAGGGCGTGTACCGAGAGAGCTAGGCGTGCGCCGAGCCAATGAGCCGAGGTGAGTGAATTGAGAGATGAGCTCTTGATTCTGTGATGAGGGATGATTTGAATGGTTGAGTTGCTCCTCTATTTATAGGATTGAGTGAGGCACGAAATCCCTCTTGGACTAGGTCAAATCGGTGGCCCAAAAGACAAATTAGGAAAGGTTTCCAAATCCGACTTTGCTTGATCTCTAAGTTAACTTCGTGTGCAAGTCTTCCAGAGTCTTCCAGGGACTTCCAGAACCTTCCAGGAGCTTCTAAACCGCCAAGGACGAAATTGGGAAATTTCCCAAAAATCACTATTCATGACCCGAATACTGTTTATCCCAGACACTGTTCATCGGACACTGTTCATGCCAGAATCACTGTTCATCCCCGGACACTGTTCATCGGACACTGTTCATGAGGCTCCTCTGGCTTCGTTCTTCAACTGCTCCTGATATCTCATCAAACATTTAGGAAATATTCCTAAATATTCGATGTGTATCTTTATCCAATCTTAAGGAAGATTATATGAAAACTTCCTTGCCAAGTCAGCCAACCATCTTATCAATCTGTGGAGCAGATATTCATTCGAATATCTGAAGTTCAAATTCTTCGCTGGCCGACTTCAGACCAAAAAGATCTTCGATCTTTAGAACCTTCCGGAAGACATACTTGCATCTGCTCCATGCTGTACATGAGTACCAGGATGTGTTCGCACTCCCCCTGAACTCCTGCTCGAACTGTCTAAAGACGTTTTGCCAAATACATGCCACTTAAGGGAACATCAATATTCATCATCATCACCATCATCATCATCATCATCACATCAAATCACATCATCATATCACCATCATCATCATATTACCATCATCATCATATCACCATCATCATCATTATCACCATCATCTTCATCATCATCATCACCATCATCATATCATCATATCATCATCATCATCATCATCATCATCATCATATCACCATCATCATCACCATCACTATCATCATCACCATCACCATCATCACATTACATCACATCACATCATCATATTACCATTATCATCATCATCATCATATCACCATCATCATCAACATCATATCATCACAACCATCATCATCATATTACCATCATCATCACATCACATCATCATCATCACATGATGGTTGTGATGATGATGACGATATGATGGTGATGTGATGATGATGATGATGGTAATATGATGATGCTGATGTGATGATGATGGTAATATGATGATGATGACGATGACGGTGATATGATGATGATGATGATGGTTATATGATGATGGTCATATGATGATGATAGTGATGGTGATGATGATGGTGATATGATGATGATGGTTATATGATGATGATGTGATGTGATGATGTTGGTGGTGATGATGATGTGATGATGATTGTAATATGATATGATGATGATGATGGTGATATGATGATGATGATGACAATATGATGATGATGTGATTGTAATGATGGTGATTTTTATGATGACGATGGTTGTGATGATGATGACGATATGATGGTGATGATGATGATATGCTGATGGTGATATGATGATGATGGTAATATGATGATGATGGTTGTGATGATATGATGATGATGGTGTTGATGATGATGATGGTAATATAATGATGATGGTTGTGATGATGATGACGATATGATGGTGATGGTGATGATATGATGATATGACGATGGTAATATGATGATGATGATGTTGTGATGATGTGATGATGGTGGTAATATGATGATGATGATGTTGATTATGATGATGGTAATATGATATGGTGATGGTGATGTGATGATGGTGATATGATGATGGTAATATGATGATGGCAATATGATGATGATGTGATGTGATGTGATGATGATGATGGTGATTTTGATGATGACGATGATGGTTGTGATGATAATGACGATATGATGGTGATGGTGATGGTGATGGTGATGGTGATGGTGATGGTGATGGTGATGGTGATGGTGATGGTGATGGTGATGGTGATGGTGATGGTGATGGTGATGGTGATGGTGATGGTGATGGTGATGGTGATGGTGATGGTGATGGTGATGGTGATGGTGATGGCGATGGTGATGATATGATGATGGTGATATGATGATGATGGTAATATGATTATGATGGTTGTGATAATATGATGATGATGGTAATATGACAATGATGGTTGTGATGATGATGACGATATGATGGTGATGGTGATGATATAATGATGGTGATATGATGATGATGGTAATATGATGATGATAGTTGTGATGATGATGATGGTGATGATGATGACTGTGATATGATGGTGATGGTGGTTAATTAATGCTAAGTTGGTATAAACTATAAGTTAAACTAAAATAAAAAAAATAAACTAAATTCAGTTAAGCTAAGCTAAATTAAACTAAATTAAAATAAAATAAACTAAATTCAGCTAAGTTAAACTAAAATAAATTAAATTCAGCTAATATAAACTAAATTAAATTCAGCTAAGCTAAATTTCAGCTCAATCAGATAGTCAATTGGGTCTTCAGGTGAATATGATCAAGTAGGCGCTGCAAAGACAAAATGATTGGGATTGTGAAGAGAAAGAATTCTATTGTTCATGCGTATTGCATGGCTTTTGGAAAAACGTCTTCAGAGTGTTCAAATAGAAGTCAAGAAGATGTTCAACTGAAGATTGGAACTCGCATACAGTATGGAACAGAAGCACGAACGTTTCCTAATCTAGGAATTTCCTAATATTGAAGATATGCAGATTGTAGTTGGTTAGAGACTGTAGTCGGTTGAAGATCAGATTGGTTGGCAATATATTCGAGCTACATTATCAACATGCCAAGATTATCAAGAGGATATTCAAAAGATACTTGCAGATAGAAAATTTGGAAGCTTGAGAATATTTAGGAAAGATTTTCTAAATGCTACTCAAGATTGAATATCCTAACTAGGGGTGGACGAAATCCGGTCCGGCCCGACAAGGCCCGACTCGGTCCACTTAATGTCGGGTTTAACTCAATTCGGTATGAGTTTCGGATCGGGTTAGGATTGAGGATCGGGTTACCAATTTCATAAGTAATACTCCCTCCGTCCCGGTTTGTTTGTCTAAAAGGATAGTTTTCACGGGAATTAAGAAAAGTAAATAAAGGATAATGAGAGAGGGAGAAGAGGAAAGAAAGAGGAGGAAAGTGTATGTGAAGGTGGGTCCCGTACACGAATTATTAATTATTTATCATTGAAAGTACAATTTTTTTAATAAAAATAAATTTTTTTTGTAGGAAAGAGATGATTGATTTGATTATTGGGTTATATATAAAAGGAAAGTGGACAAAAATTAGGGGATGCCCAAAAAGGAAAGTAGACAAACATAATGGGACGGAGGGAGTATAAAAATACTAGATATTTTTATAAGTTTCGAACCGTACACATCATGAATGAATGTAACTACACATATCAATTAATCTATTTGTGTTCTCGTGAAATATCACATCATTAATGAATAAGTAATTGATTTGCAATGAAAAATAAAATCGTAATACTATTACAAATAAGTGATTTAAGCTTATATTTTCAAAGTATTTGTATTGCGATGGATGATATTAAATATTTTATGTCTATTATAAATTTTAGTTTTAGGGTCGGGTTTGGGTACACATGATTGACCCGGTCTTTCGGGTCGAGTTAGAGTTCAAATAAATTAATCGATCACTATTTCGGGTCGGGTTAGGAACGAGCAAAACCCGTCCTAACCCGTTCCACGCCTGATCGGTCAAGTTCTTGACCTATTATTCACCTCATTCGATGATGGATTAGATTTGTTTTCTGGACAATTTGTTAGCATTTAATCTCTTTTCTTAGTGTTTTAGGTTTAAATTACCCAATGACTTGATATGGACCTAATTGCGTGAAAAGATGACAAAATCGATTGAATGAAGCATTTTTGGGTCCAGACCCCGTGACAACACCATGCATCACGGGACAAAGGGCGCATCACGGGACTCAGCCGTGGCCATGCATATCGAAGACCCCGTGATGTCCCGTGACACAAGGCGCGTCACGGGACAAAGCAGCTATCACGGGAGTTGGCCGAGCTGATGACGATCGAACGCCCCGTGACGTCCCGTGATAACTAGTATCAGCCAAGCCGTCACGGGACCTTGCCGTGGCAACAACCCTTTCAATTCCCGTGATGTCCCGTGATGAAGTTGGTGTCACCAAACTTTCCAAATCTCGATTTAGGGATAATTTTGGCAATTTCGGTGAATGGGCTATAAAAAGAGAGGACTCGACCAGAATTAAGTGTGCTTATTTTGGAGTAAAGAAACCCTAACTTGGGAAAAGACAGAGTTCATCGCGAGATTGAGGATCAACGAGCTACATCATCTATGGTTAACTCGTCCTTAATTTCTATTCATACGCTATTTGTGGTTAATTGCCATGAATAGTGAGTAGTCTCTTTATTCTGGGATTCTACGGATCCTTTGCGATGTACCCAACTCGTCATGTGATCATATGAATGTTTTTCATTAATGCAAATCGAATATTCAATTTCATCATGCTTAATTTATCGTTCTTGCAAGTATTTACATTGAATGGGATGTTTGCAAGCTAGAACGTATTTAGGGTATTTACCGAAAGATGAATGGGTCCTAGGTATTAACTGGATTGGATGAAATTGTATGAAAACCTTTAGTTTAATAAATCGAGATCGTTGATAATCCGTGGATGGGCGGCGTTCAACGATTGAGATTAATCTAGATAATGATCCGTGGATGGGCGGCTTATCTAGTGTTATTTTGGTTTTATTCGATATTCGATAGCATGATGAATTACATGATAATGATTGCATGATTAGTAGGGTTAGCACGGGTGAAGTATGGTCCTGGGATTCTTTCTCTGATTAAGTACAACCCTTTAATTTTCTGTTATTTAATTTCTGCGTTTTACATCACAACAAAACCTCTTTTAATCGGAATAGCTAAATAGGTCGCTTGTTAGATAGTAATCACACACGTCTGTTCCTTGGATCGACCCTTGGCTTACCAAGGTTATAATTTTTGTTTGACTACGATTTGACCCCTAAAACTCATAACTTGACAACTATAAAGGGTTAAAAATACGCTTGTCAACGCCCACCCCTAATCCTAACTGATTTAGGAACCAGCCATGTACTATAAATACAAGGCTAGGGTTTCCTTGATCAGTATCGATTTTGGAGAAATAGAAAACACGAGAGTGGTCTTGAGTAAAGGAGGAGGAGGAGGAGGAGGAGCGACGGCCGGCTGATCATTCCACACCGAAATATCACGGCGAAGAAGCAGTCTGTTTAGTGTGCTGATCGGACTGTTCTTGCTGAACAACCAAGCGCACACACACTATCATCACGACAAGCTTTCGAGAGAAGGCTACTGGACTTCGGGGAGGTCCAAGACTAGGTCGGGAGAAAGACTCGTCCTACCCATAGGGGATCGAGGGGGAGCCGAGTCGCAAATCAAAGAGAAGAGTGTTAGAGGCTAGGCCATTACAAACGGAAGTTGTGTAAGCGTAAGTCCACTTGTAGCTCTAAACTCTTAATAAAGACTTGCCACACTTTAGGGCGTGGGAAGCCCTCCAGAGTAGGCTGTTGCCGAACTGGTTATCATATCGCGTGTGCCTGTTTTGTTCTGTTTTGATGACTGTTAGATAAGTGTTCGAGACTCAATTCGAATATCATCTGGAACTCATCTTGAATAAGACAACCATTGTCTGCACACTCTTTATCAATACGAGATTTTAAGAGCATCTTCTTTGCTAATAACTCATTAACCACCCAAAAAATAGGCGAAAGAGGATTGTACTATAGAATAGTACGATGAAGACCTTGAAAGTCATCTCGATCTCGAAGAGCCATCAACAATTGAACCACACGTTGCTCCTCTCTCCGATCAAAATAAAAAGTGGATGCGCGCAACACTATCGATTTAGCCAAAAGCAAGTTGATCACATAAATTAGAAATAGACGAATAAAATTCCTAAATAGTCTCACTATTTGTTGAAGAGCCTGGATGTCAATCTCCGGTTGATATTGCTTCGCAAAATTAGATTGTATATACAATCTTTCCAAGTGGTTACAAACTTTCTTAGTTGTATCATATTTCGCCAATTGAACACTAATCGACTTTCGAACATAGTTGTTGATCCATGTAATGATTTCCTGGTCTCTTAAAGATCCAACTTTTCTAGCAGTTGGAATTCCAAATGAATAGCAAACACTGAATCTTAGTAGGTTGTTCGAGTTTTCAAGCGAAAAACCCAAACGAATAAACTCTGGGATCCAGCAGAAAAATAGCAAAGCTGGATTTTTTTATTGAATGAAAAATATAAAAGTTGTACAACCCAAGCGGGCTATAAAAGTGAAAAAAGAAATAGCCGCTAAAACGAAAAAGGAAATAAGTTGCTAAAAAATGAGAATAAGAAAGTTGCTAAAAATAATATGAAAATTTCTAAAAGATTTAATTCCTAAATCTTTCTGAGCCTCCTCCTCCACCTCCAAAGAACTCGACCCCGGTTTCTCTTCTACAAATAGCACCTCATCTGCCTTGAATGAACCATGCTTGCGAGACTGCAGTTCGGTCATAGCACCCTTATTCACCAATGGATAGAAACAATCAGTTTCTTTGATGGCCTTATCAAACTCATTGTCACTCTGAGTCGTCACCAAGAAGCTGAACCTCTTACTCCATGCACTCTTATTAAAATGTAAAACAGGATTCATAGCATTCTCATGCGCTCCTAATGTGAACATCATCATATTATCTCGCCCTCTATACATGATATCATTATCATACTACCAAAGTCGACCGAGTAAAACATGACAAGCATTCATATCAAGAACATCACAAAGTACCTCTTCTTTGTAGTGCTTTCTAATGGAAATAGGGATCCTGCAAGTCAGCGACACTCGAAGTTGTGAGCCCTTACTCACCCAATCGAGTGCATACGATTTCTCATGAGGCTTCGTGGGTAACTTTAAATGATCACCAATTTCCAAGAAACTAGATTTTTGACACTACCGTTGTCCACAATCATATTACACACTTTGTTGTAATGGAACAGTGTGTTTTGAACAAGTTCATACGCTGCCCTTCATCCTTGGACAATAATAAGACCCTCTGAAGCACAATATTCACCTTCTCTGACAACTCCTTCTCCGCAAACTCAACTCCCGTGTATTCATCATCGGCTTTCTGCTCTTTTCTTTCCTCTTCCAATTAGGCGACAGTTCTCCTAGTCGGGTAAACATTCGATCTGTGCCCTGTCCACCACATCAAAAACATTTGTCACCGGACGATTTAATGTATGGGCTGGTCTTGTTTTACCTCTGAGTCGACGCTCTGCTTTGCTGGACACCACCCGAGCCACTACTAAAACTGTCAGTCCCCTTATTTATAGAATTACCATCTTTAGTTACCCCACTTGATCTCTCCTTGTCACTAGATGATTCAAAAACATTCCGAGGTGCATAACTAGGGAACAAAGAAACTACGCGAGGGGACTTTTCCATTAACTCGATCTTCAAAGGCAGGTTAGAGACCTCTGTCACGGTTCATACGGTCTGTAGGCCCATCTTCTCTATATGAACATTTCAGCCCACTAACGTACCGGTCCACCTTCTAACTTTCTGCTTCCCTTAGGTTATTGTGCTCAAATAAAAGTATGTACTCAGCAGTGTACTCCGTCACAATCTACTTTCCTTGAACGCATTCGATGTACATGTTATATAGGATCTGTTTGTAATCTTTCGGTAGGAATCGCTTCATTATTAGTTGTTTCATTTGCCACCAAGTTCTGACTGGTCCCTTCATCTACCTCTGCCACTGAACAACAAGCTTATCCCATCACGGCGACAGTACTCTTCAGCTTGATTGCTACAATCTTAACCTGTTTATTATCAGGGCACCCATGACGTCAAGGGACCTATCAATGTCGATCTGTCAATCTAGAAAGTCCTCGACCCCCATAGTTTCGTAGAACAATGGAATATCAGCCTTCACTCGACAATCATAATTATCCAGCCGATCTCTATGATCAACTTCTCCTTCGTTATCTGATCATTTGTAAATATAGCGTGATGTTCCCTTGTGTGGCATGCGTTTGGCAAAACGTTGTTAGACAGTTTGAGCGGGAGTTCAGGGGGAGTTCGAACATAGCCTAGTACTCCTGTACAGCGTGATCAAGACGCAAAGGATATTTTCCGGAAGATATTGGCAACGAAGATTTCGTCAAGTTAAAGATGGCGTGCGACTTATTCGAACAAGATATTCGAATGAATATTCACAAGTGAAGATGGCGTGACTTGCTTGGGAAAGAAGACGACTTCGTATATTCTTCCAAGGATTTGTGAAAGATATGCATCAAATATTCAGGAGTATCTCCCGAAATATTTGATGGGATTATCTTATGCGAATTAGGGTTTCGTCCGAGCATATAAATACAATGCAAAGGCAACCCTAATTCTCATCGCTTTCAAGATCGAAATACACACGAGCATATCCTGCTGATTGGAGAAGAAGAAAGCGACGGCCGGTTGTATTTTCTCATTGAGAATACATCGGTGCAAGCACAGTCTGCTCAAGTGCAACTCAGACTGTCTGAAGAGTATCAACTGCCGCACACAACAAAGGTGATCAAAGCTTTCGAGAGAAAGCATCCGAGCTTCTGGAGAAGGTCGAGAACGTTCAGACTGCAGGTTCTGAACGAAGGGGATCGAGGGGAGTTGTGACGAACCTCGGTTGCAAATCTGAGAGACTGAGTATTGAGGTTAGGCTATTACAAGGTGTAAGTGTAAGTCCCTGTGGAAAGCCCTATACTCGTAATAAAGATTTGCTGTCCCTTTTTCGGGTGTGGGAAACCCCCCAGAGTAGGCCGAGCCGAACTGGGTTATCAGTCTGTGTGTTCTGCTATTTTTGGTTATTTGCTGAACTGTTGTGCCTAGTGTTCCAAGTCTGTCCCAACTGAGCCTTGAACTGTTGTGACTGGAGTTCAAGATTTGTCTCGACTGAATCTTGAACACAAGCTTGAACATGGGATAGAATTTCAATTGGTATCAGAGCAGACACTCGACACACTGAGTGGGATCCTAAACTGTTCAAGATGACCTTGAAAGAAGGACAAAGCATCACCAGACCTCCGCTACTCGAAGGCTCGAACTATGCCACCTGGAAGCCCGTGATGAGATCATTTCTGAAATCTCTAGACGAAAAGGGTTGGAGAGCAGTGATGAGAGGTTGGACTGAACCCATGATGAACAATCTCACTGGAGAACCGGTTCCGAAACCAAAAGCTCTGTGGACAGAAGAGGAGGACAAATCATCTATGGGAAATTCAAAGGCTATGAATGCGATCTTTTCTGTAGTAGATGAGAATGTCATGAAACTGATCATCAACTGTGAAGTATCCAAGGAAGCTTGGGATATCCTCCAAACTGCCTTTGAAGGAACAGACAAGGTTCGTAATTCTCGGATGCAGGCTGTCACCACCAAGTTCGAAGAGATGAAAATGAAGGAAAGTGAAACTATAGCTGAGTACAACACCCGAGTTCTGGAACTGTCCAACGAGGCGTCTGCACTAGGGAAACCTATCGATGAAGAAAGGTTGGCCAGTAAAGTCCTGAGATCACTACCTCCAAGATTTGCAATGAAGGTCACAGCCATTGAGGAAATGCACGACATCTCAAAGCTAAAGCTGGACGAATTGATGGGTTCTCTCAGAACTTACGAGATCAATCATGACTTCCAACCCGGAGATGTGAAGGGAATCGCCCTCAAAGTAGACATGACAGAAGACAAACTGGACGGTGGGTGCACCACTGAGCAACTGGCTTTGATGGCTCAGAATTTTGGCAGAATGGTAAGGAAAATCAATAGACGCGGTCCAGAACAAGGTCAGTCTTCATCAGCTGGTTTCAGAAACTGGAAATCCGGGAGATCAAGGTCAAGTGATATAAGGCAAGACTCCTCTGATAAAGGTAGGGAAGAAATTCAGTGCCATGAATGCAAAGGCTTCGGCCATATTGCCTCACAATGTGCCAATACTCTCATGAAGAAGAAGGCAATGGTCGCCAGCTTCAGCGACAGTGAGTCAGATGAAGAAAAAGGTGAAACCACCAACTTTGTGGCCTTTACTACTACTCTGGGAGAATGTAGCAGCACCGGTGCAACAGTTCCATCACAGGCGGAACTCCCTGCTGAAGACCTCTCAGACAGTGATGATGAAGAACTCACACAGGAGTCTCTAGCTCAGACATACAAAGATCTGTATGAGAAGTGGCTGCAACTGATCAAAATCAACAAGAAGCTGAATGACACAATTGCAAGCGTCACCATTGAAAAGGACAAGGTCTGGCAGGAGGCTGAGATTCTGCTCACACAGAAGGTTGAGCTCGAAGGCACAGTAGATTCACTAAATACGCGACTAGCTGAGATGAAACAGGAAAGGATGTGTCTCCTTGCTCAGAAAACAGAGCTCTTAGGAACTGTCTCCGCACTGAAAGTTGAAATGGAGAAGGACCGCGACACTCATCCTGTAGGCATGGCGGGTCTACGAAAAACTATCACAGATCTGAAGTGCAAAGAGGTGTTCCAACTGAGGAGGGTAGAACAGCTGGAACTTCAGCTAGAGTCTGAAAGGATGGATCGCTCAGACACTGAGAAGGAACTCAACCACCTCAAGCAGTCGGTAAGAATGCTGAACTCTGGCACTAAAGACTTGAATGACATTCTCAGGACTCAAAGAACGGAGTCTGGACATCGTGGACTTGGTCTCACTAAAGAAGGATGCTCAAGTGGTACAGTGTTTGTTAAAACCAACCCAGTGGCTGAACAGAACCCAGAACAGCAGCTGAAACAACACCAGAGACAGAAAGTGAATCAGCATCTGGGAGAAAAAGAGCCACAGTACCCAAGACCTCACTTGAGACAGCACCCTAGACAGAAAATTGATCTGTCCCAAGACAAGTCCAAGGGTAGTCAAAAAAGGACCGGGAATGCGTACCTCAGTTCAACTCCCAATCAGAGGGAAGATTTGCGCGCATGCTGGTACTGCTATCAGATTGGACACATCAGACGGCAGTGTCGACTGTTTCTTGCTGAACATCGAGGACACCAACAATAGACCAAACCTCGACAGAAACAAGTTTGGGTTCCAAAGGAACAACCGACAATATGCATGATGGCCTGCTGCTCATCACGAGACACAGTGCAAGACAGTTGGTTCTTCGACAGCGGTTGCTCTGCCCACATGATAGGTAATTCTACATTTCTTTCTCATATTAGACCTGTTGAGAAGATGCGGTTTATTACCTTCGCGGATGGTAGGAAAGGTCAGGTGATCGGCTGTGGAACATTGAAGGTTCCGGATCTTCCTGCACTCGAGGATACTCTTCTGGTTCAAGGTCTGACAATGAATCTTATTAGCATCAGTCAACTGTGCGACAATGGTCACTATGTGTCATTCTCTCGTGACTCATGCCTTGTCCTAGACACAAATGGATGCTCTGTGATGA
This sequence comes from Rhodiola kirilowii, assembly GCA_033675215.1. Lineage (NCBI taxonomy): Eukaryota > Viridiplantae > Streptophyta > Magnoliopsida > Saxifragales > Crassulaceae > Rhodiola > Rhodiola kirilowii. Next base: position 41,813,807 of record CM066199.1, read on the forward strand.
AAGGCAAAAGGAGGGCAAATAACTGTTACACCATCAGAATGGGAGATGAAGACTTTATCAAGTCACGGTCTACTCTAGACTATTTTCAAACCAAACATAGAGTTGTGCGAGGGGGAGTGAATAGGAGTTTGCACACAAGGTCAGATAGGAGAATCGCACAAATCCAGTTTGGTAAGTGTACCAGGAGACTGTTGGATCACAGGGTGTCACAGTTACAGAACGAGTTTGAACAGAAGATAACAAAGTTGCAGAAGGAGTTCAAACAGCATCTTCAGATTCATGCCAACTCATCAGACGAGAGATCGAACCAGATTGCGCAGTTTGGAACACCCAGATCCTCTTTGGGTCTGTGTGGGTTCAAGCACTAAGTGTTCCAGGCAGTGGTCAGTCAAAGGCAAATCTCCAGCTGCAACAGTTGGACTGACCACCTAAGCAAGAGAGCTGGAACAGAAGGTACAGCACGTATAGTCAAATATTTTTTGAATATTCTCGAAGATCTTTCCTGCCGTTATTTGAAATGAGAGTTGACCAAATTGGGAAGTTGAAACGACTGGAGTATTATTTCGTTTGAAACACAAAGCAGTTCGCAGTCTACTCTCCCTCTCTCGCTCAAATCCTAGAACGGCATCCAGTGTCTTCTCTTCCAATCTCTCACACACTCAACGGCGATGGTGAACACAAGGAAGTCAGCAAAGTCCGGCGTCAAATCCGGTGAAAAGAAGAGGGAAGACATGCAGTCCTCAAAAGCTCTGACGGCAAAATCCAAAATCCCGAAATCGAGAGCTCCGACGGTGAAAAAGGCGTCGTCTTTACAATCCAACACTGAATCTTTGGTCGAAGCAAAGAAGTCTGGCGAACGTACAACCACTGAAATCCCTCAGTCGACCGCGGTGGACCCTGTCGTCGCTGGTTCAACTCAAGCCTGTCTCCGATCGGAGGTAATTTCATCTCTTCCTTCAACTTCTGCAAGTATTCCGTCAGTTGAAAATATCGTGTTGAAAGAAGTTGTGAATGTGAGTATTGGGGAGGCTGTGAAGTCTGCTGTCTGTGATGAAGCAAGTAAGACAGTTATCGGGAATGAATCTATCAAGATTATGGAAGATATGGTTCCCAGCAAGGTGGCTGGATGACCAGCAGCATGGAGGGAGAAAATACATGCGTCTGGGTATGTTCGACCAGATGGTTTACGGAGAAAGAAGGGGACTCGCCGAGCTGTGTCTCCAAGACAGTGCCTTGCCAAGATCAGCTCTGTCAGAGGGAGGCTCTCAGCAAAGTCTAATGATAGCCCAGATAAGAGCATTGGAGGCTCAGAAGGTGAACAATTCAGTAAGCAAAAGGAGGATGTATCCGAGATGATTCTTCCACCAGAAAATTCTGATTTGTTGAAGGAAGCCACAGCTATAGGAGACTCTCCTACAGAAGAGGATGAAGAATTAGAGAAGCTGTACAAAGACATTGACAATGTCATGGAGGACCTAGAAAAAGAGAAGGATATGGAAGTGGCAAGATCAGAGGAACCTCCTCGTGTTCAGAGTATTGGTGCAGAAGAGTCTGATGCTGTGGAAGTTGATAGTGGTCCAACTGGGGAACCATGTGTTCAGACTGAGAGTAAGTCAGTAGAAGTTCCTGAGGATGTTTCTAAGAATTCAGTGGATGCTCCAGTTGTTGGTCAAGATGATCAGCATTGTGATCGTATGGAGGATGATGGTGCACAAGTTCGTGAGGATACTGCAAAGGCTGTTTCAAAGGAGGGTACTCTTTCAGATAATGACCAAGATCTTGCTCCGCTTATCTTTCTCAAAAAGCCAAAGAAGGACAAGGGAAAGAAAAAGGTGGCGTTTGAAAGAACTGCTAAGGGGACAGTCCAAGAGATTGCGAAGGAGGGCAACTTGGCAGGGGGAGCTGATTCATCTAAGAAAAGGAAACGTGGAGCCCCTGTTCCTGTTTCAATGGATGCTGGAAGTTGTGAAGTCCCATCTCCTGAGGCTGATACTGTTCCAGTTGGATTGGTCAAGAAAGGTATCTGGTTTGTCAGTCGTGATGCGTACAAAAAATGGAGCTGTGTGCAGAAAAGAAAGATCATTCCTGAAAAGTTACTAGAGGAGTCCCGGTACAAGGGAAAGGAAGTGGTTAAGGTGCTTAAGGAGTCTGACCTGTTCTGGACATTGGACAGGTGCAAGCCCTTCAATGAACAGCTGGTGCGTGAGGCTATGGCAAACTTGCCCTCTGGATTTGGGGTTGTTGGAGAATCTGAGTATGGGGTCTTCTTCGTCAGAGGGAGACGGATCAAGATTGATCCTGAACTGATCAATGTATTCTTTGCCATGGACGACCCAGCTGTTGATGAAGAAGAACCAAGCTTTGAGAAGGTTGTGAGCACCATCACTGCAGGCTCTGTTCAGTGGAGGCCTGAGTCGGTTGTGAATACAGCAGAGCTATCTACGTTCTATTCCATGCTGTTCTTCATTGCTGTGTTCAACTAGAGGCCGTCTACTCATCGCTCTACTGTCAACAAGGACATGGCCCAACTGCTTTATCAGATAGGGAACAAGCTGAAATTCAACCTGGGCAGAGTAATGTTCAAACAGATTGCTGAACATGCTACTTCGATGAGAACTCTGCACCAGATCTGTTTCCCATCTCTTATATATGAGCTCATTATCCATCAAGCTCCAGATTTGAAGGCCTCGCCTGACCAACTTTCAAAGGTACCCAGCAGGTTCATCGTTGACCACAAGTTGTTTAAGGGGCGTCACGTGAACGATCTCAAGGAGAAAGGAAAAGCTGTGGCGGAGTCCAGGCGAGGGGGAGCCAGAATGAGGCAAGATGAGCGAAGCAAGTTGCTCAGGGATCTTAATGCTATCATTGCTGCGGACAAGGAACAGCGTCGTCGGATCAATAGGCTTGCTCGAGCCCTCAGCTATCCCAGTGATGATGATGAATCTGAAGCTGCAGCCTCTGAAGATGATTCCATTGAAGAAGCTTCTAATTAAAGGTCCTTTGAAACACTGAACTCTCTGAACTCGTTTCTTTTTCGTTTAAAAACCTTCAGTATTATGTGCTTGTTCTGGCACAGTTTGATTTGCTGTTCGAACTAGATCGGACCCCTTGCCATTTTGTGGCAAAAAGGGGGAGTATTTTGAGTGGCGACAATTTTTTTGTTCCCTCAATTTTGTCTACTGTCTAGATAGATAGATAGATCTAGTGATTTGGTTTTGCCAAAATGCCAAGGGGGAGATTGATGTTCCCTTGTGTGGCATGCGTTTGGCAAAACGTTGTTAGACAGTTCGAGCAGGAGTTCAGGGGGAGTTCGAACATAGCCTAGTACTCCTGTACAGCGTGATCAAGACGCAAAGGATATTTTCTGGAAGATATTGACAACAAAGATTTCGTCAAGTTAAAGATGGCATGCGACTTATTCGAACAAGATATTCGAATGAATATTCACAAGTGAAGATGGCGTGACTTGCTTGGGAAAGAAGACGACCTTGTATATTCTTCCAAGGATTTGTGAAAGATATGCATCAAATATTCAGGAGTATCTCCCGAAATATTTGATGGGATTATCTTATGCGAATTAGGGTTTCATCCGAGCATATAAATACAATGCAAAGGCAACCCTAATTCTCATCGCTTTCAAGATCGAAATACACACGAGCATATCCTGCTGATTGGAGAAGAAGAAAGCGACGGCCGGTTGTATTTTCTCATTGAGAATACATCGGTGCAAGCACAGTCTGCTCAAGTGCAACTCAGACTGTCTGAAGAGTATCAACTGCCGCACACAACAAAGGTGATCAAAGCTTTCGAGAGAAAGCATCCGAGCTTCTGGAGAAGGTCAAGAACGTTTAGACTGCAGGTTCTGAACGAAGGGGATCGAGGGGAGTTGCGACGAACCTCGGTTGCAAATCTGAGAGACGGAGTATTGAGGTTAGGCTATTACAAGGTGTAAGTGTAAGTCCCTGTGGAAAGCCCTATACTCGTAATAAAGATTTGCTGTCCCTTTTTCCGGTGTGGGAAACCCCCCAGAGTAGGCCGAGCCGAACTGGGTTATCAGTCTGTGTGTTCTGCTATTTTTTGTTATTTGCTGAACTGTTGTGCCTAGTGTTCCAAGTCTGTCCCAACTGAGCCTTGAACTGTTGTGACTGGAATTCAAGATTTGTCTCAACTGAATCTTAAACACAAGCTTGAACAGGGGATACAATTTCATAGCAGAAATATTCAAATAAGACTTCAAATACTTATGCTAGTCACTATGATCAAAACATTTATATTGACTCGGGAGATCCAAGGTCGAACCCAAAGGATAGGTGATTAAACTAATAATGCTAACAATTCACTTAGAATGTCTATGGTTTGGGGGGGGTTTGTTCCTTTAAAAAGCTCGATGGTAGAATTTTACTATCCAAAAGAGAGATTTGATCAACTTAAAGAGGTTAACAATCAATTAAAAGATGACTAGGGATCTATTTTTCCACCTAAACAATTATTGTGACGGTAAAATAGGACGCTATTGATGAAATCACATGCTCGTACTTAGAATCTAGCCATGCAACATTAATGCTAAGTTCAACTCACGCTCTAACTTAGTATAAAGAGGTTGCATCTCCCATAATGCCTCACACTCACGCTCTATTGGCACTATAGAGTATGAATATCTAGTCTCACACTCACGCTTTATTGACTAGATAATCATACTCTTGTTAGGTTCAAGCCATTCTCATTAGGTTAAAAGTGTCATCCAACTAACACCAAATCCTAATGCTTCTTCATTTAGTTCATTTGAAATCATGCTTTTCAACGCAAGTTACATCAAACATGAGATCAAGCAAAGTTCCCAATGAGGACATGTCACAAACACCTTATGGGCAACTCTAAACATTAAGTTCAAATGAAGAAGAATCATGTGCAAATCATTCATCAATAGCAACCATAGTATTTACAATGTCACAAACATGTCTAGGGGATTCATAGATCCCGAACCAAGGTCACTACTCACTCATGGTGAGTTTACAAGCAAAATCAACAATAAAAGTGCAAAAACCCATATGGAAAAGTGAGTTTAGAAATCTAGAACCAATATGGAGATCCAATAACACTAGATGATCCTATCTTCGTGTTGTTGATGACTCCAAAATCTTTGGCTTCTTTTCCAAGAAAACAGCTCCAAATACCCAGAAAATCTGCCTTGAAAATCCCCCCCCCCCAAAGTCTCCCTTTTCAGAAACCCTAAGTTTCTATTTATAGCAAAACAGTAAAAATCCAGTCTTGATGATCCAACCGGCCGGCTCGAGCAGGGGAGGCTTCGCTCAAATTCTCTGAGCTTGGGAGCCGGTCGGTTGGATTGGTAGGCATATTTGAGCCGGCCGGCTCAGTACCTCAGAACATTTGATCTTCTTAATTTCAACTTCAACCGGCCGGTTCATCTGAAGGCCAATATTTGAGCCGGCCGGTTGGATCTCCATCCTGGGTACTTTTTGCTCCAAAAATTTGGTTTTTCTTGAGGTTATGATCTTTGAGCCTTGTCATCAAGGGATAGTTGCTTTTAACCTGAAACGTAAGAATAAGGGTCAATGAACATTAAATTAGCACCGGGAATGGACCAAAACTCTTTGTAAATGGATATGTAAATGTGCGAGAATTCGACTCATCATTATCAAGATCTTCTTCATCCAAACTCAAATTATCAATAATAGCCACACGATTATTCCCACCTCGTGGAACCCTAATCGGTTCCCCTTGCATGTCTCTTTGTCGATTCTTGTTGTTTTCACTCTCATCGTCAAAGTCACCACCTGATTGGTCAAAGCAGCAAGGGCCGTGGTAAAAGTCATCGTAGTCCCTTCAAGGTTTGCTCTTGTCACCGGTTGATCTCCCATGGATGTTCAGGCTTCAAAAAGAGACAGGAGAAGCCTGCCCTAATACCACCTGACGCAATCGGAATTTCAAAATAATAGCAAGCGCTAATCCTTAGTAGGATGTTCAAGTTTTCAAGCAAAAAACTCAAACGTGTAAACTCTGGAATCCACTAGAAAAAAATGGCAAAGCTAGGTTTTTTATTGAATGAAAAATGTAAAGGTTCTACAACCCAAGCAGACTATAAATAGTAAAAAAAGAAATAAGCTGCAAAAACGAAAATAGAAATAAGCAGCTAAAATAATAAAAGGAAAGAAGGTGTTAAAAACGAAAAATAAGAACGTTGCTAAAAATAATATGGAAATTTAAAAAAGATTTAATTCCTAAATCTTTCTCAGCCTCCTACATCAATTGTTGGCTCTGCGTAGCTTCCAAAGACGTAATCCCACATAGATTTTCCTTTCAGAAAATTTCGCATGACATAGCATCCATACTAATAATTCTGTCCACTCAACTCCACACCGATAGACTAAAGCGAATTGTCATTTGCAATAGCCATGGTGAATAAAGAAGTCGGAGTTGTAAAATCTCAAATTTGGATGTGAAACCCTAACGCAAAGTCGGAGATGTAAAAATCTCAACTCCACATCCAATGCCGCTCGACCACCGTGATTACTAATCCTAGCGCACCTAATATTTGGTACATCTAGATACCATGTTGAAGTCACATAAGAAGAGAAAGAAGGAAGAAAACAAACGAGGCTAAGGTTTCATAGATATGTATAGAATGAGTCTGATACAATATTGAAAACAAGAATAAATAGACAACAAATAATAAGCTAAAGACTAAATTTCATCATCTATTATTATCTATACAAGATCGACGGCAGCGTTTTTTTATTTTTGCCCTATTTTGAAACTCAAATCTCGATTTTGCCCTATTTTAAATTCAAATATCGATTTTGCCTTGTTTTTAATAAAATCGCACTACAAAAAAACTGTTAATCTGCGACCAAAAATAGTGATGACTTAAAAAAGTCATCACATAATATTAACAAATGCGATGACTAATATGAAGTTGTCACTGATTATCTATTAATGTGATGACCAAAATTAGTCATCACTGAATATCACATTTTGCGACAAAAAATAGTAATGACTTAAAAAAGTCATCACATAATATTAACAAATGTGATGACTAATTTAAAGTTGTCACTCGGTATCATTTATTGTGATGATCAAAAATAATTATTGCTAAATATAATATTTTGCAACCAAAAGTAGTCGTTACAAATTCTTAAGGCTTCATTGTGACATGATGAGTTTCATGTATTAAAAACAAAAATTCATTTTTTTTAAAATTAATTACCCTCTACACAGATTTCCCTTTTGTAATTCTCAAATTTCACTACAAAACCTAGAAAAACAAATCTTTTTTTGTAACATAGAAAATCAATTTGTAAAAAAACAATCAGATTTCCTTTTTCTTGTTCTCAGCGACTTTTTTTTGACAAAAAAAAGTCTATAGAGAATTCAAATAAAACTGATTACCATCAGATCAAAGTTCCTTCGAAAAATCAAAGCACAAAGTAAAAAGAAAATGCTTAAGCTGAATATTAACAAACCCTAAGCAGTTAGAAGTACCGCACCTCTGGCCGCCTTAATTTTCTTCTCAGCAGTCTTCGAAATCAACTTGGCTTTCACCACAACAGGTTTCAAATCTGGCAGCATCCCTTTCCCTAACACCTTAAAGAATCCGAACTCAAATCGTTTTGAATACAAAGTCAAAAATTGAGCTCGTCGGGATTGTCAATTAGACAATCGATCGGTCTTCGTCTTTGGTTGCATCCAGCCTATTGCCGCCAAGAAAAGTTAAAAAGAAAACGAAAGCTGCGGAGCCGGAGACGAGCTGTCTAAGCGTGTCAGCATCCAGTACAAGCCACCCACATCGCCGCTGTTTTCAAAGCGGTGGAGAATCAGCAGTTCATCCCGACGAGGTCTTCTTGCGCGCTGCCCGCGAAGGAGGAGTCGGTTAGCGAGTCGTTGGATAGGTTAACATCGACAGCGGCACTTGGTAACCAAGTTGGAAGGTTCTAGCCGCTTGGTCATCAAAAACCATCTGATAAAGAAATCGTCTAAGGTTAGACAGTGAATCAATTTCATCTTTCGCGTCTACTATATTTAACGAGAGTAGCATCACTTATGGCTACCAATTAATCAGATGTTATCTTATTTACTGGATATTTGATAGACTTCTGTTGAACTTGAGCAGCATCACTTCGGACTCAACACCTGAAGTTGGTTGAATTTCTTTTGATTTCATCTCTTCTCTAAGTCCCTGGTAAGAAAGCTATTTGTTATTTGTTTTGAGAATCATATATATTTGCTCAGATTTTGACACCACCGATTTGGATTTTGGTTATTGCTGTGCGATAAGGTTTGCACTTTCTAGGTGTTGTGATATCGGGTTCTGCCTTTCCCTAGTTGTAAACTTGTTGGCTTTGCCTCGATTTGATTAGAGTTTGTAGGCTATTTTGTTTAATGAAAGAACTGATTATATTCTAAGTTGTGACTGCTAGAACTTATAAAGGTTTGCAATTGCTGATTGTTGTTGTGTTGAATGAATGAAATGGTTACACTGGTGCATCAGTTGGGTGAAAGGCCTCATACTATTTGCTCCTATATTGATAGGTTTATTTGATGCTTTGTTGTAAGATGCTTTGACTTTTTCTTTTGAAGTTTAAGACAGTTGAACACTTGTCTAGTGTTTAATGTCATTAGAATGGTTTATGATTTTTGTTCGGTTCTGAGTTCTTGTTTTTTTGAGTGTTTTATAACTGTTCAGATTGCAATATTAATATGACTTGAATAGACAAATCACGCATCCAATGTATTTTTGTTTTTTAGGGATTATTATAAGGGCATTGCGTGGCACTATGTAGTATTTTAATAACAAGTGTTATATTATTTTGTGATGTTACGTAGTTTTAATAATAATTGTTTTCTTGTAGGGTAGTAGCTTTGAAGCATCATGCCTATAAATAAAAGTTGGATGTTATTACAGAATAGGGCTTGCTTAGAGTATCGTCAAGGGGTTGAGCAGTTTTTGAAGTTTGCTTATTCTCAACCAAGTTCTTCTGATAATAAGATTAAGTGTCCATGCTTGCAATGTAACAATGGAAGGCGAAAAACAGAGGAGGAAGTGAGACAACACTTGATTATCAATGGTATAGTAAGGAGTTATATTATTTGGAATTGTCATGGTGAATCTTCTAACTTTCAGATGGGTGAAAATATCGAAGTAAGTGACGATGAAAAGAATGATGAGGATGATATGATTGGATTATTAACAGATGCACATGGTATGATGTTTGATCAAGACCTTGAGGAAGACAGTTATATGGAAAACCAACCAGAAAATGCCAATGATGAAGCACAGAAATTTTATAAATTATTAAATGATGCCGAGGAAGAGCTATATAGTGGTTGCACTACATTTTTGAAACTGTCGTTTATAGTTAAATTATTGCATGTCAAGGTATCAAACCATTGGAGCAACAAATCCTTCACAATGTTGTTGAAGATACTAAAGAGAGCATTCCCATTTGTATCATCACTGCCGGATTCGTATTATGAATTATTATGGCCAATTGGTTGATATCATTGAACTGCGTTACTTAGGAGAAAACAGAGTTGTGCTATTCAAATGTGAATGGTATGACGTGTTCGATAATAGAAGAGGTTACATGACAACCAATCATGGCTACGCTCTTGTGAACACAAAGAGAAGGTTACAAACGAATGCTCCATTTATAATAGCTTGTCAAGCTGAGCAAGTCTTCTATGTGCATAAGATGGGTGATCCAAATTGGCAGTATGTGATTCAAAACAAGCCACAGAGTTTCTATGATGTTCCAAAGTCAGAGCAGCAACATCATTCAGATTCTGAAGAACCGTTTCAAATGGATGAACAAGAAGCAAGGCGGAGCTCAGTTGAAAATGTTCAAGACATGGAAGTTGATGATTTACCTGGTGAATTTATTGACACTAATTCAATATTTACTAGTGATAATGAAGTTACTGATGGTGAAGCAAGTGATGGACATACATCATCCGACGATTGCGATGATTATGACGAAAACTAGACTGGTAAATTTTACAAATTCTTTTTCCTGGATCTGAGTTATTGGATATGTGCTTCATCTTGAATCTCTATTTTTATTGCTAATTATTTTTATTCTTCTAGCAGCCATTCTTTGTATTAGATATAACTCTTTGCTATAACCTTATGTCTTATTTTTTATTGAACATTCAGATAGTGAACATACTTTCTGGTAGACTTTTTTTTCCAGAGATGATGAAGTCTTCCCATAATCAAGAGAAAAATGGTCTTTGAGTGACTTCAAAGGTAAAACTAAAACATACTTATCTATTATATTGAGTGATTCAAGAAATGTATGTGGATTGTAGTGTGATAAGTATTGGGGCAGTGACTTCACTTTTACATAATCAGCATGGCATGTGAATTGTGACTCATTGACATGCTTTTGCAGATATATAGTGTGCGTGTGCCATGCTTGTCGAAGATGAATGGAGTTCACAATGTTTTAGGATCATGATGGTGATGGAGATGTAGAAGCAGAAGCTCGACCCTCTTTTGAAATATTTGTTTGAATTACTTTTTATTTCATACTTTTGAGAATTCCGATGTAAAAATACTCTCATATTTTGTTCTTTTTTATGTTTGCCAGATGTAGATGTTTAGTCGATGTTTAAAAAAATTATAATTTGGCAGGAAAATTACAAAAAAACATTCATGTAAATTAATTCAACTTTTTAATGCTGATTTAGATGATCGTGGAGAATGCAATGTAAAAAGGCTCTCTATTAGTAGGGAAATTGTCATAAGCAAAGAAAACTTTCTATTTTATAGTGCTGGTGTGACAATATACAAGCAACGCTGAAATTCCTTTATTTGATTAACTTAGATGGACTGCTGCGAGAAATTAATGAATATTTTAAATGGAGAAGCAGTTAAGATAAAGTGTTAGAGGGGTGTGAAGAGTAATGACTCAAAAGAAACAGAATCGAATTATAAAATATGGAGACTACAACATAGGTTGTGGGAAACAAAATTGAGAATTGAATTCATATCCTTATGCTGCTGAATAAATCTCTTTTGTCGATGCACTTCACTCCAAGGAATGTCTTTGAAAATTTGTTATACCAATCCATAACATGACTCGAACCAACAAATAAATTCACTGTTAGACCCCATGCACGATCCTTCCTGAACAGCCATCACACATAATTCCTGAAACATGCTAAAATCATCATCTCCTTCCATCTTGTATGGCCAGCCAACAGAACTTTCCAGCACAAAACATCCATAAACATCACCATTCCTCTTGACTAGCGCATCATAGGCAGTAAAATTAATGTAATGAAGCGACATCTTGGACCTATATGTTCTGCTAAAATGTTCAGAGGAGCTGAGGTTGGATGGTAATCCAAGTGGTGGAACATTTGTGAAACATGCCGAAGTTATACAAACTACTTTTAAATCAATCAATCATCAGCAGTGACTTGGACCTATATGTTCTGCTAAAATGAGACATGAAACTGAATTACATTATTCTATGATAGGTAATATTTGTGGCTTAGTTCTGTTTACATTTGCACATTTGACGTATGTTATTTAGTTAATTTTCACATGCATTGAATGGTTTTCATCTAACTAATTCCTCGAACATAATTTGGAATTTAAAAAAAACTTTTCAATAATTACAATAAACAATTACTAAATGTGTGTATGAAAATGAATTACAATACCAATATGAATGTAGATAATTACCAATAGTATAAATACTAATAAGCAAAATTAATATATATATATATAATCTTCTATGGGGGCGTTCAAATGTTATGTGTTGTTATTGTGTTATGTGTTACATGATTGTGGGCGCGACACGTGGCAAAATGATTGGCTCATATTGCGCCACCTCAAAAGCATGGGGTAGTGGACATGTGCCTTGCATGTGCCATGAATAGTGGCTTACGTGGCGCGTTTTGATTGGCTGGAGGTGTAACATTTGAACGCCCATCATCTTCTTTGTACGTAAATGAAACTAATATAAGCATAAGTTCATACTAATAAATTTTGGCAATTAATAACAATGAAATATTTTGAACAAAAAAAAACAATGAAATATTGACTATTTCCTAAAGAAACTACCTGATCAATCGGAAATTTAAGTAAACATAATAAATAAAACCAAAATTTATAGAGATAGGAATATAATTTTCACCGGCATAGTCTCGCTCTCGGCTCAGAAGAGATTTTTTATCGAATCATTTCGCGCTCTTCGATGAAAATTTGGTCAAATTAATTTGCGCCAGGAGCGATTCTCGTCAAAGGAAGTTGCAGTTTTTGCCGAATAAGTTCGTGCCCTAGTAAATCGACCAAGTAAAAACGCTCAACTGTTTTGAAAATCTTCATCCTAAAAGTTACTTCATCCTCAGACCAGCGCAATCGCCTGGCTACAGTTGCAACTCTATTTTCATCGGTGAGCCAGTCGTGTTTTTAGATTTATGTTGGTTTGATTCTATGATGATTGTATATGCGCGGTTTCATTAAAGATGACCTTGAGATTGAGAGTTGTTTAGTCTATAATGTTTATGCTTTGTTGCTTGTTTACATGTTGAGATTCAACGTTGTTGGATTTTGTAGTCTTAAAGTTAGGGCTATTGTCAAGGTTTGTATTTTACTGTCATTGTCTTTTAGCAGAACTGCTTATGTGGGTGAGCCTTGGGTTGTGGTGTTGTCGACTAAACTGAGACGGAGTTCTAGAGAAGTATTTTGTTGGAGTAATTGACCGTACTCTAGAGTTTTCAATTTTTGATGCTAATTCTATGAGTTTGTAATTGACCAACTCTCTTAACATTTTATTTTTTGTTTGTCTTGTTGTTCATATACCTATTTGGCAGGTTCTCGTCCAACAACACTCATGACTGACAAAGGCCAAAAAAGAATGCATTGTGAAGAGTCCAAAAAGAAGATAAAACAACAAAAAGTCACATCAAATCCGGACACTACGTCCTCTCAAATAGCATTCGCTAGAACAGGTACTTTGATAATCATTGTATGGTAGTATAATAAATTTTAGTAAAATTTGAGTTTCTTTTATTTACTTGGATATACTTATTTACATCATAACTTCTGTTCATTCATCTTTGCAATATAGGAGCACTCAAGAAGCGAATCTTTCCTACACCCTATGCATCATCGCGTATGAAACAACTTTTGAAACACACACCTTATTCATTACCGCATATGACCCAACCTTTGGAGAACTCGTTCAAGAAGCCGTGTATGACCCAACCTTTGGAGAACTCGTTGAAGGAGTCCACAGAACGTATTCCAAAATATAATTTATAACTGGCATTTGTTTCCTATTTTTGTGTTTCTTCTTTTTATGTGTGCTTAAAATTTAGGTCCACAATCGAAGAACGTATCTTGAAAGCACTCCTTTGTTTCTAATAAATCATCAAGACTCACTGTAAATGCCGCTAAATCAGGTAATTCAATATATTACAATTGATTTTTACTATCATATATATACATATTTTTTTCACTACTTACATTTGATGGTAGGTTTTCACAAGGCCTTGTCTCCTTTAAATAAACCTCCTTTGAATGGATCAACGGAAGCTCCTTTAGTTGATAACTCTTACCGTGGTAACGAATTTTGCCTCACGTGCCTAATTCATTCTTATTGTAATATTTTCATTATCTTAGCTTTCATTACACAAGAAAACTCAGAGATGCTGAAGTCGTCAGGATCACTTGGTGTGGAGGATTTACAACAGTCCCTTGGTGACATATCATCAGGCACTTTCACAAATAATGGTAAACTAATCTCATCATATCAAGAAATTTATTTGATGCATTATAGAGTTGGCATAAATGTTTTTTTACATGGCTGAAACATCAGGGCTTGAGTCACATTATATGAGCAAATCGACGAATTTAGTCATTGACTCACATTCAGCTAACATGAAAAATGTTTATCATTGTATACATCCTGTATATTTAACTTATAAAATCTACTCATTTGTACATGTTAATAATGATAGGTCCCAATCTCAATGAATCCTCACAACGAATGGAAGGCGGTTCCAGTGAAACTGGTTATTATTGAAAACACATTGTGATATATACATACATCATATTGTGTTCTTTTAATAATTACTTATTTGTTTTTTATAAATCACTTGATGTTGTCATAGGTGCTTCTTCAAAGAAAAAAAATGTTCGTAAAGAGACTCGAGGCTTAAAGTTAATAAACCAGCCAATAGGATCTAAAAGAAAAGTTATAATTCATGAGGATAGAATTTTGGCGACGGAGAGTTGGGAAGCTTACCCTCGAACTCAAATTAAAGTGTTATGGAAGAAACATGCAGTGGGCCCATATGCACATTGGAATGAGACACCAGAGGAGAAGAAGAATCTACTGTGGAATGCGTACAAGGTATGGTCTTTAAAACTATTTTGGAGATATTATTCATAAGAGATAAGTATGGAGCAAATTTGCAGACTTTGGACATTATAATATGTTTTGTCACATTATGATCTCATTGAATGCCCAGATTCTGATCTGGTTGTTGCTCAAATTGAATGCCCAGTTTCTGATTCTTGTTCTAACATGCTCAAAGTTGCTGAAGCTGAATTGATTCATTCTTGTTATCATTTTTGATTCTGTATCTTGCTTTTACTTTAATCTTGTTACAGGATGCTGTAAATTTAATATAGCTCAAACTTTAGTCTTATCGTCTAATGATATTATCATATTCTTGCGCAAAAACATGGATGACATGATTTTTCTATGTATATTAAATTTTGTTACAGGATGTATTTGAATTTAATGTTGATGACGAGAAGGCCAAACAAGTGCTATTTGATTTTTGTGCACAAAACTATCCAAATTGGATGTTTCGTCTACGAGAAAAAAATTCGTACCTTTCAAGACATTTGCTGAACAAATGAAGATGGTGCCAGAAATTATAGAACCAGCTGACTGGCGGAGTCTTATTAATTATTGGAGTAGTGATGATTTTCAGGTAACTTTACTTCTATTACTATTGTATCAATATTTATTATAATTTTACTAAATTTATACTCATTAAGAATTGTTTTTGAAACAAATGGAAGAAAAAAAGCTCAAGAAACAAACAAAACCGATCAAAGAATAAGCTTCAACACGCTGCTGGAACTGATCCTTTTGCCTTACGAAGATACAAGAATGTAAGTGTTCTTAATCTATATATTTTATAAAGTATATATTTTAGAACTAAATTAAGTTCAAGAAACTATAGTCCTCTTGAACTTATTACACTAGAAGCTTGGTCAGTGAGATGCAAGAACCCAATTAAAGCCTGAGTTTGTTCTGTGCAACTGAACCTTTGGCTCCAGAAGTTGTGCACATTGCATCTCCTTGTCCATAGCATGTTGCTTCTACGGCCTTTGATTTCTTCTAGTTTAGCAATTTTATTTTTCAGCTCATTCGTATTCTTGCTCCATGCCCCCTAATCTGCAGCAAGATTGCATCTGAATCTTACTCACAAGAGACCTCAAATCTTACTGAGAATGCAGTTTATATAATGCTTTAATATGACTACTTACAGTAGTATCTTATTGTCTACTTGCACACAAAAAATCTTATTGGCTTATATACTATTCTAACTAGTTTTTACATTTTTTTAAACAGGAGATTGAAGGAAAGTCAAATAATCCCTTGGATTTGTGGTTTCAAAATTATACGAAGAAGGATTCTACTTTTGTGAACAAACACAGCCAAGATATATATGTGAGTAGAATAATAAGTAATTCAGTTTCTTAACTTCATTGTTTGAATTTTAACTAATGTATGTAAATTTTCTAATTGTCTGATTTAGTTTTGATACAAATTTAATTTATAATTTTTCTATTCCTCATCATATTTTGTCTTGTTAGGAAAAAGTGCAAAGTAAGAAGGCAGAAGCTCTTGCACAAGGTGTGTCGTCTTATGATGAAAATTTAGGATTTAGGGAAGTGTATGGACCTCCAAAATCTGGAAAGGCTATCGGATATGGCCGCGGGATTCAACCTTCTATGGTATTTCCTTCATTTAAAAGTCAAGCTAGTGAAGCATTAAAGAAAGATAATGAAGAGTTAAAGGAAAAGGTGAAACTTTTAACATCTGAAGTTGGTGAGATGAAAGAATTTTTATTAGCTTTGACAGGGATGCAGACACATCAAAATGATGAGGTACTATTATTATGCCTAAATTTTATTTATCTTTAGTGTGAACTACTGAATGATATAGGCTATATATTTTTTTGTAAAGGTGCAAGTTCAAGCTAACGGGGAAGATGATAGTGATGCTGAAAGCTTGGACGAATTGGAAGAGAATTGAGCATCAGGCTATAATGTGAAGAACAATATAGGGTTTTGTTTTGTTACGTTTACATTTCCTTTTCATGTTAAGCTATATTTGTATGAACTAGTACTCAAAGTTTCCAATTTTTTCAGTTATTTAAAGCGATAATTTTTATATGAATTATGATGATGATTTTAGAGTGTTACTAAATTTTTAAATGGTTATTTTTGCGATCTTCAAATTTTAATTGGTGCATCTTTAGTGGTTGCAAAAATAGTTTTTCGCCATGATCGATATGGTCGTAGAAGAAAAATACTGTGACAATTGTAGTGGTTGAAAAAAGAAACTTTATTAGTGATGCTATATTTTAGTGATAATCTTGGTGGTTGTAAATGGTTCTATTTGCAATGACATTAGTGATCGTAAAAACATTAATTGTGACAACTTTAATAGTTGCAGAAATATCTTATAGTGATGACCTCAGTGGTCGTAGCAAGTCCTATTGTGACCTCCTTAGTGGTTGCTGAAATATCATTTTGCAACGACTTAAGTAATCGCGAAATAGTTTTCGTAATATCTTAAGTGGTCGCAGAAGTCGCTTTTTGTGATGGTTGAAGTGGTCACATAATTATTATGTGATAACATCAAGGTCATCGCAGTAAATACTAAATGTTATGACCAGGTAAAGTCATCGCTAAAACTTTCTGCGAGGGAACCTACTGCAACGACATGCGACAACCGTGAAAGTCATCACATAACCATATATGTGATGACTTTTGGACATTCTGCAATGACTTGAAGTCATCACCGATCACGTTTTTTTTGTAGTGTCGGTTTGGAGGAACCCGGTTTGGCTCATTTTTGATAAAAACTATTTTGGGGAACCCGGTTTCGTTGAAAATCAACCAAACCGGTTTCTCCCAAACTGGTTTTGCTAACTGTGCACATGCGTTGCATTATTTGGTCCTACGTGGACAAAAAGAAATGTAATTATGGCCACGTGTAAAACCGGTTTGGCGGAAACCGGTTTCATGCCGAATAAAATTAGAGTTTCTTTTCTTTTAATAAAACCGGTTTTCTTTAGTCAACAACAATTATTTTAAAAAATTCTTTCTTAGTTTAACTTACTTTTTTTATAGACGTTGTTTTGTAAAAGTGTAGAACATAACACTAAAGCCCTTTTAAATCAAATCATATGTATTGTTAGTAAGATTTCTAATAGTAGGTGCCTCCTAAATAATGAGATAAGTTATGAACGAATTTCAAAAATTGTGTGAAATTTTCTTTTGTTGGTCACATGTTATGAAAGTTTCGAATGTTGTTTGTCAACAACAAGTGATTTATACGGAGGTGCATCATAGACAAATGACGCAAGTGTCCAAACGGCACCGCTTTAATGAAAATGACGTTGTTTCGATTAAAAATATAATAAAACGAAACGCGATTTGAACCATAAATGATGTTATCGTGACACTCCCAACATTTTAGTCCTCTACACCCAATTCAATTTATACGTGCAAGCAGTCAACAGACTGTAAATGGGAGTCACGCTACACCAAATACATCTTAGAGCACACTTTTTTACCGTCGCATAAAGTGCTCAATATGTCGCATATAGTGCGATTTCGTTTTTGGGACAAAATGTGCGTCGCCTAAAATTTATCTCGAAAGCGATGTAGCGTAAAGTCTGTGCGACATAGTAATCGAACACCGCTCACATAAAGTTTAACACTTATGCGGCAATTGTTTCTGTTAGTTCCATGCACTGTGTAACGAGTTCTACTCTTTAACAGCATATGCTACATTTTACACAGAACATCATTTTCCAAATATTGTCGCATTAATAGATATATGGGACTGGATATACTTACGTGACATCCTTGATCAATAGCATATAATGTCATACGCTTCTGACTTAAGGACGCTGTTGTCGCATTTGCCTAAATATGGGACAACATGTACTTACATGCCATTCGCAAGAAGGTCATACGCTTATGACTGTAACACGTTTGCGTCGCAACAAACGACATATGCTTATTACTTATGTCACTTATTGTCGTATAAAAGATGTTACGATTAGAATCTGAAACACGTAAATGTCCCATAAAGGTAATAAGTTTTGACCTTTACATGACATATTGTGGTATAAAAGGACATATGTCACGAATAGCAAACAACGAACTGTGGCATATAAGGGATCATGTCTGCATACAAAACCAGAAATTGTTTTTGCTACTGAACCACATGAAACATTTAAATCTGGGCAACCTAACACATTCCGGCCACCAAAACACATAATTTCGGCCACTACAAACGAAAGGGTATACAACTAGAGTTCATGTGTGTGTACCCAACAAAATAACAAGCCAAGTTTAATACATTAAAGTTTATTGCAATCAAGCACCCGGTCCATAAGAAGTTGCACCTTCTGAAGCATTGTGGTTGGCTAGATTTGCCGAATCACCACGAACCACCAACTCCTCAAGGGTGCGTATCCTTTTTTTCAAATGCGGTCTTCATTCCCACAAACTCAGTCTTCTGCTTCTGCAATTATTCATTCAAATCAGAGTTTCTCGGTCCCCCTCTAGGGAGGGGTGGCCTCTTGTACGCTTGACGGAGCCCACCGCACTGTCGTTAAGGTGCGATGTTCTCTGTGCAAAAACAAATTTATATCTCCGCTACTCGCAACTTCACTACTAGGTAGCAAGTGGTAAGTAGGGGTCGGACCCAAGGGAATTGGTGGATTAGTTGTTCTTTAATGAAGCTTATGCATAAATTAAATGCGATTGGGGTTGGGTTTGAGTGTGCTTTGAGAACTGAAAGTAAATTACAACAGTTGATAATAGACTGTAAGGAAAGGATTCGGTTTAGGGGTTTCATATTATATCATCGTTCATCATTGACCTCTAATGATCATACTAAGTGTTCAAAGATGAATCAAGGCTATTTCTAGCACAAGACTTGCAACATCGTTTAGAACACTTGTTCTATTTAGACTAATTCCTCCTTTCGAAGTATCTTAGCCTTATGTGCATCCATTTGATCTTCAGTTACGATCAACCAAATGGTGTTTTAAAGAGGTCGAACTCCTCAGATAAGCTTTGCCCGTTAAAGCATCCACTTACCCGAGTATGTTCACGAACCCCATGGAAGAGCTTTGCCTGTTAAAGCATCCACTCAACCTTGGAAGTTCTAACCTAATATGTGGCACATAGAACAAGTTTTGAAACACTAAGTAGCATTAAGCATAGAGTCTAGAACGGTTTATGATATAAATACTCCCTCTACCGAATACAAGCTTTAGCTACTTGTATTCATGTCAAGGAATACAAGCAAACCATGGCTTTGAACAAGGATACCGAAAAGGAGAATAACTTTAAAGTAAGAACAATATATACGGAAAGTAAAGGACAAGTCAGGGAAGAGAAAGCCGTGGCTTTTGTACCTACAATAAGTGGAGGAGAGGAGCTCCTAAGCAAGATCCAAGCAAAGAAAAGTAGCTCCAAAATGAAGAACAAAATGTGTATTGAAAGTGAAGAGAAGAGGGTTAAGCCCTCTATCTCTCTAAAGACTTGTGGATTGTGGGATGGGATTACAAAGGGAAGGGCATGCTCTATTTACAGGCTAAGGGGAAGGGATGGATGTGGATGAGAGCAAGCCACTTGTCACAAGGGAAGAGGAGAGCCAAAAGCCATCGGAGGTGAGTCATCTCCTCTTCTAGCCGCCGGCCACATGGCAAGGAAGGAGAGGAAGAGCCCTTAGCCGCCACCCATGTGGCATGAGGGGAGAGGTGGATGTGAGTTTGTGATCTTTTCCCCAAAAGCCACCGGTCCTTTCAGCTCCGGAATGACTCTGGTTGCCCTTCGGTTGGACTTGTTTTGAGTGATTCCACGTCCGGTTCTTGAAAGTCAGAATTTGGTCGTGACCTGGAATGACTCGTAATTCATTTTCAGCTTTAAAAGTCCTCCTTAGCCTGTATTCTCTCTAGACTTCAAAATACCCTGTAGATAAATATCGGAACTAACAAGCAAAAGTTAAATAGACAAAGAGTCTAATTTGGTGGGTTTAACTGTGTTTATGATTCATACAATTATGGTCCATCAACGCTCTACGTGCTCCCTTATGTAACTTATTGTCGTATACAAGATGTTACGATTAGAATCTAAAACACGTAAATGTCCCATAAAGGTAATAAGTTTTGACCTTTACATGACATATTGTGGTATAAAAGGACATATGTCACGAATAGCAAACAACTAACTGTGGCATATAAGGGATTAGGTCTGCATACAAAACCAGAAATTGTTTTTGCTACTGAACCACATGAAACATTTAAATCCGGGCAACCTAACACATTCCGGCCACCAAAACACCTAATTCCGGCCACTACAAACGAAAGGGTATACAACTAGAGTTCATGTGTGTGTACCCAACCAAAAAACAAGCCAAGTTTAATACATTAAAGTTTACTGCAATCAAGCGCCCGGTCCATAAGAAGTTGCACCTTCTGAAGCATTGTGGTTGGCTAGATTTGCCGAATCACCACGAACCACTAACTCCTCAAGGGTGCGTATCCTTTTTTCAAATGCGGCCTTCATTCCCACAAACTCAGTCTTCGCTCATTCAAATAGAAGTTTCTAGGCCCCCCTGTAGGGAGGGGTGGCCTCTTGTACGCTCTACCTGCTCCCAACACATAAGTCCCAAGTTTTTGCCCAAGCACTTCATTTATGATCTGAATCTGAGTATTGACTGGAAGGGGTTCTTTCTCATCGAGGACACATCCATCACCATTTTCATTGCCATCCATTTCATTCAATGCTTGACAACCCTCTCTTCCATTTGTGCCTACATATACGTTGTTAAGTGTAAATATAAAGAGAAAAGTTAATCGGTGGGAACTGCAGTGAACAAATTTTGCAACCACACAATAAACTAAGAGCAACAACATGAGAATAAGATTGACAAAAACAATCCATAAGGAACAACAAAGTTTTTCAACACAAGAAAGACTGGCAGACATCACAACACATCAACATTTCACCAAGAGCAACAAACATGAATAAGAATATAACAAGAGGACATGAATGATTAACATGCAACATTTCAAATAAACTGAACATGAATAAGATGGGAAAACATGAACATGACCCTACTTATTATCGACAACATAATTCGGCAGAAAAAATAACCAGAACATATTATTCAGCAAGCAAATAGTATTTGGTAAACATGACTATAAAATAGCACCAAAATATTATTTACCTACATCAACATATGACAGATAAATATTATACCAATTATGAACATGTGCAACATAAATAGCAACATACATAGACATTAAGTGACACTAAAAACAAAAAAACTTAACTGCAAGAGCGGCACTAGCATGATCAGCAGAGTACACCTTTGAGTAAGTAGCGACAATGTGAGACCTTTCTCCTTAGAGTTTGAGTTGGGCAGCCCTCATGTAGAATGGAACCTTACCAGAGTGATGGTCGATTCTTTCAGATTCTGTGCGCACTTTCGACATTGCCTCGCCTCTTTCCTATTATAGCCAAATTTAACCAAGTTAATGAGAAGTTTGAAAAACATAACAACATTGAAGAAAAATAATTAATACATTAAATGAGTAAAGAAAACTGTTGTTTGGTACTTGTATTGAACGGTTAACCTTATTTTTGTGGTCGTCAAAGTGGCTTTTAAGCAATTCCCACAGATCACAGCGATCCAAAAACTCCTGGGGAATTACATCAGGCCCATGTTCTTTATAGAATAACTCGCAGTCTGACTTCCAATCTCGGTACCTCTCAGTGGCCTTTTTGAAGATAAAATTCCACAGCTGAAGCTGATCATCATTTGGATTAATAACAAAGTTTGGCTGCAAAGATAAAGAAAAATTATATGTCACAACATTGAATCTCTACATGGAGTAGTTAAATTGAACTGAAAAGTTTCGAAATATGTAGTACTTACATATAAGTGGTCATACACAATGTGTCGGTCCTTCTCCTCGAGCTTCCTAAACGACGGGGCTAGCATTGAGACCTTGTCCTTTACTACACTTCCAATCTTGTGCACTATCAAGCTACCAACTTTTTGGTCCGCCGGTCGAGTACCATCACTTAGAAACTTAACCTTGATTGGCTGCCCTTGTTACGCTGTGCTTTTAAAAAGCCACATTGGATACGTTCACTACACTCCTCACCTTCTTCTTCTCTCCACCCTCATCCCCTGTATAATAAATTGAACAATAATTAATACATGATTAACAATAAAAAAACACATAACAAAATAAAGCATTGAAAAAAATGATATAAATCAGAAAATGCATAACCTGATGCCGCACTATGGGATTTCTTGCATCTTACGCTCGGAATTTCCTTCAAACCCTCTACCGCTAGGATTGTTGATGTATTTGACTGATTTATTAGGGTTTATAGGATTTATGCATCGGTGCCTTGAATTTGAATCGGATTTATTAGGGTTTATACTTCATTCAATATGAATTTGATGGATTTGGTAGTGTTCGGATGTCATTGTTAGGGTATGATTCCTTGTTAGGATGTGATACATTGATTACTGACGCGCGTCGTCTGACGCGTCAAATTTATATTTATATTTTCTCATGCTAAAGCTAGTGTAGCGGCAAGCAGGATCGAACCCAAGGGAGCTGGTGTTGGTTAAGCTGTCACTAAAAACAATTATAGAAAAGGGGGTTGTGAGTAATGAGTGCAAAAGAGAAAATAGTAAGAAGAATTCAATAAGAGAGAACATTCAGCTTAGGGTTTCTGTTGTGACATGTTTATCATTGACAGCTAATAATCAAATCTCAAATTTCTAAGTCTGGTTATTCCGACAAAGGTAACAACCCAAAGTATCCCGGCAAAAGTGATACACTACAATCTAACCCGGCAAAGGTGTTAGACTTCTAGTTCTTTTCTAAATACAATAATTCGGAAAAGGTATTATTAAATTTAGGTGTCACTACCTGTCTTTACGGCAAAGTATCCAACAAGTATTAACGGTCGGGTTTGAATTGTTAGGCTAAGATTTACGGCAAAGTATCCACTTAGATTCACAATTCAATCCTTATAATTAAGCACAAGAACTAGGGAAATAAGAAATTGCATTAAGAATAAAGTCTTAAAACATGCGTCACAAAGATGAAACCCTAAACTGAACTGATAGTTTAGCTACACATAATCATGGAAAAACACAAAATTAAAGGTAGTAAGAAACTCTCTTCTCTCGTCGAAAGCTTCGCCTTATCCTGAATGATGGGAATATGAGATGATGGAACCTTAACCCAAACGTCTTATTTATAGCAAAAATTGGGTTTCCAAGTCTGATTTTTGGGCTGGACTTCCAAATTTCGGTTTTGCTAACATCGGCCGCGTACCATATGCATTTTAACTCCACGGACCATGAACATTTAGCATCCGTGGACACTATTCATAAACTGGCATGCATCAGCGGATCTCTCTGAGTCTGCGAATCAGTTCTGACTTCGACTCTTGATTTTACCATCCAAATGACCTCGGATAATCTTGGTGTGGACTAGAGAGTTGTAGGTAATTGAGTCAGCTATGCAACATCAGGTAGCTCGTATTTTTATGATCAACGGTCAATTCCCAGCACTCCGTCGAAGGTCCAAAGGTCTGATCTGCCACTGTGGTGATTTTGGCAGAAAATGCCGTCTTTTATGTGTGTTTCCTCCTAGAGCTTGCGAAACACCTGAAATACAAAATCATACTAAAAAGTAACTGTTTGTATATAGAAGTGTGGAAATAAATGAGATTAGTTGATTCCACGAGTCGTATAAATACGACTCATCAATTACGCATTAGGATTTATGTGTATGTTACTTTATCACAATGTTCATCACACGTCATTTTATTTTTTATTATTGTGTACACTTATGTTTTTACATATCTATTGAACTAACATTTATGTGATATTTCAGGGATGACACATAGTAGTAGCAGCAGCGAGGAAGACTTTCATGTGGAACAGCGCACCGCCAAGAAAACTAAGAGGGGCCCCTCCTTAATGCTCGATTTGATTAGGAGACACAGAGAGAATGGTACAAAGATCACAGTCAAATTTAACGCCACAGGTTATCCCTTAGGGAGGATGGTGACCACTGGAGGAGTTACCTGGGCATTGTGGTCTGTACTCGAGTTCCCATCTAGTACATCGATAGGATAAAGGTGCCTAAAAAATTGAAGGATGTTATGTGTAACGAAGCAATGGTAATATATTCTATAATTCCATTGTCATATTGTTAGCCACATTAATTGTTGATTGTATTAATTATAACTTGTTATATATTTTTTCAGGAAGTGTTTCTTGGACCAGATGCACACAAAGTGCCGGAGGTCAAGTATGCATCAAGTGCGTGGAGGAAACTTCAAAACGAGATTCGCAGCTGACTATATATTCGGTAAACGGAAGGATGAAGATCCCACAAAGGAGTATCAATTCATTGATTCTGTGCAGTGGAAGAAATTTGTAGAGCATAGACTCAGTGAAAATGCAAAGAAGCTATCTGCTCAGAATAAGGCTCTAGCTGCTAAGAATGAATATGCGCACACCATGGGCCGAGGATAGTATAGAAAAGTGAAGGAGGCGATAATAAACGAGAAGATAGCCGATTTAATTGTGCAGGGCGTAATTGAAGAGGGAGAGACACCTTCTATCGCTGTAGAGAGATATGAAGTGTGGAAGAGGGGACGCCTCAAGAAGAATAAAGAGTTCGTCACCCCGACAGCTCGGCATGTGGCTGAAAATATTGTGAGTAGTTAACCTTTTTTTCAGTAGTTAATTTTTTTTCCATACACTAACCTTTGATACTAACACTACTACAAACGATGCATTATGCGTCGGTTTTTTTAACATTATGCATCGGTTCCCAAACCGATGCATAATCAACTATTGCATAATATCTGCACATTATGCATCGGTTCATTAAAACCCGTTGCATAAGATCTACACATTATGCATCGATTCAGGGAAAACCGATGCTTATTACCGGAGATTATGCAACGGTTTCTTCTAAAACCGATGCATAATCATTCAAAAAAACTGGCAGATTTAGCTTTACAAAAGATCAAATCTACCTGAAATTAAACATAAAAAATATACCCTGCTCTTCCAATTTTTAAATACAATGCAGCTTACATTCAGAACATCATTTCACTGATTCTGCAATACAATCATTCATACACATATTTATCTTTGGTACAATTGACAATATGCCACAAAATATTACAATATGTCTAAGTTAATGTCCTATACCGCGAAATGATTGGTCACATACTCACGTAGGTAGCAGGAGATTTCATCCCGCACTTCAAGAATCTTGTCGTGTTCGTATGACTCTACTCCATTAGGAAAACACTATAAAAACAAGAGAACTAAATCAACAATTAAAGAGTGAAAACGATTAAATGAACAAAAATTATAAATACACATCTTTTTATTGATTAAACAGTTAAATGCATAACATATGTATATATATCTCTAAAAAGCTCACTTGGTTAAGGTCTTCAACCTCCACACCATTATTAGCCCGTACAAATGCTATAATGTCCCGAACATATCGAAGGACATAATAACCACATAAATGGCCAGGTGGTTGTCTTGGACACTACACGATCTAGAATCTCAGTTGACATACTTTATAAATGAAAAAAATATTTAATAAAAATGTCTACTTTGTGAATACCATAACTATCTTCCACTCTACTTTACGTGTACTCCTCGGTACACATCCTTGGTAGTATCGATTTAATCCCCTAAAACAAACACCATAATGTAATTAGTGACTTTCAATACAAGTTATAAGATAAAAGTAATTTCTAAACTTACGTCTCCACCAACTCTTTTGCATCAGGGTTTATATCCTTCTCTTCTGTCGATGAATCAAGCCAAAGAACTTTATGTTGTCTCGGAAAGATGACGCATAACATCCAATGCCACCTAAAAAACCCACTAACTTAAAAACAAATGTGTTCAGAACAGAAGTTAACAACTTATAAAATAATTGATGAACTCACAATATGTGATCAACATAAGGAAGGAAGTAGCAAAAAAGTTGGTCTTTGTCTGGCATATTCAATCTTCCTACAAACGTCGTCAATCTCTCGTTTTTATCCATGGTTGGGGTCATTAAAGATGGAATAAAAAAACCAAACTTAATATCCGAACGAAGCATCTAATCGTGTAAATAACTACAAAGTAAAAACTTGTGTTAGTTAGACTAATTGCAAAAAAAATGATTAAAAATATAAATATTACTATATATATAACTGAGATGTTGAGTTCTCCAACGCTTTTAACTTTAATAGATCCGTGACTTCCTCTTCACCCACTACGATATCGTAGTCGTCACCGAACACCTCAGCGTCGGCGTGTACTACAATCGTATCTCTACTCAGGTTGTTCCACACCTCACGCAGAAGTCGACAGTCCACGGATATTTCATCTACATAATCGTCGCTAGTAAGTGGCAAAGACTCGTATAAGTGTATGTCATATGCCTGCATGTTAAATTTCCGTTAAGATTAAATATCTTATTTTATGTCTAATATAACACAATGAAGCAAATGAAGTTATAATCTTCGATTATCTCACCCTTTTATTGACAACGACCAAGTCTTTTGGCCATGCCACGTGATGGTCAACTGCAACTAGAACATTCGAGTGCTTTGGATGGGGTGTTGGCAATGCTGCACCTCGACCTCAAAAAAGTACTATATCGACCTTCACTTTCACGTTATCTTCGGGTATTGCTCGAAAGATAAAAAACGGCCATTTACGACTCGACCGATAGCCACAAGCTATTTTTCACCTTCAAGTTGCCCCTCGATGTATAATAGGCTCTTCAGGCCACCCTGTTAGCAGTAGAAGTAATAATTTGTAAACCAACACAAAAAGTATTACATACATTTAACCAACATAAATAATAAATTTAATAGTTGTAAATGTACCTCTGGTATGTTCATCCATGGGTCTGAATCAATGGGACAGTGATGGCTGAAGTGATCGGACGCATCTAACCGAATATTACTTGAACTGGGTGTGCCACCCGAGGAGGTGGAGATCGGTAACCCAACCCTCCACGGAATGTGTAACCCGACTCCTCGGGTACGCCCTTTGGGCTCGGGCGTCCCAATCGCCTCAGTCAGTATGTCATGTCATCGATTCTGAGATGAGAACTTCCCTTGAGAGGATCTTGCCACTAACTCATCCTATTAACAATCATTAAATACCAAAAGTTAGTGTATAAGAAATAACTTACAATCTTTGTTGCCACTCGTTGGGATGCCTCGGTGACGAACTCGTCATTTTTCATTTTTCGTCCCCTCTTCCACATCTCATGTCTCTCTATAGTGACATTAGATGACTGCACCTCTTCAATTGTACCCTGCGCAAATAACTCGGCTATTTTCTCAGTTGTCAATTTATCCTCAAGTTTTCTGTAGCCTCCTCGACCAAGGATGTGCGCATATACATTCTTCTTAACAAGCTCTTTGTTAGTCTCTCTTAACTTTATAGCATTTTCAGAGAGCCTCTGCTCCTTAAATATCCTCCAGGTCTCTTTGTCAAGATACTTATACTCAACCAACGGATCTTCATTTGCCTTGTCACCGTGGATGTAATCTTTTGCCAGTCTTGACTTGAAATTCTTCCACATGCTACCAGCGACCTTCAACTCATGTTTTTTATGCGGCTCGCATCCCTCAAAAATTACCTAAAGAGGCATATAACAACTTATAATTAATACAAAAAATAATCAACATCACAAACAAGTATAAGTTTCAATTAAAGAAAAACTTACAGTTGCATCTCTCCACAAAGTTTCCTTATAATGGTCAGGAACTTTCCTCCAATCGTTGTAGGTGATAGGAACTCGAGAACGAGCCACCATATCCAAGAAGCTCCTCCAAGTGTCTCCCTTCTTCCCTTTCGGATTACCCTCACTATCGAAGTTGATCGTGATCTTGGTACCAGCCACTGTGTGTTGCTTAATCAACTTTGCCATGTATATAGGGCCTTTCTTGTGTCTCGGTGTGCGGGAAGAGACACAGTAGTCATCCTCACCGCTGCTGCTGCTACTAGCCATGATTCTGTAAAGGAGTCACATTAAATGTCAGATTAAACACATTAAATATATTAATACATAAATGAACACGATTATTAAACAAATAAAATGACGTGTGATAACGAAATAAGTAGCATATACAACATACACACAAATTAAGTTTCTTTATCAATCCATATTCCTTCGCCGTGATCTTCTCACAACTGTATTTCATCATCAACTTTGATGTCGTTGTTGTCTACTGGAACTGTCGTACAAACGGGTAGGCAATCCTCAGCCATCTCTTTAGATGTACCACTGATTACTTGTTGTTTTCCATTTATCACAACATACTGATTGTTGTTCGAAGGGTCTTTGACGTAAAATACTTGTCTTGCTTGTTCGGCCATAATGAATGGCTCATCCTTATATCCCTCTCTTCAAAAATCGAAAAATGTCATTCCAAATTCATCGGTATGAACCGCTGAATTGTTAGCCCATTTACATTTAAAAACGGGTACTCGAAACTTTACGTAATCCAACTCCCATATTTCGTGGATAAACCCAAAATAATTGACTGGGACAGATATTGGATTCTGATCTCTTGCGCTAGAAACATGAGTGGTTTCGGCAACAAGCGTGACACCACTATTTTGCACAACGGTGTGCTCATCTTGATCTTTTGTTTGAAAACAAAATCCGTTAATATCATAAGCTTTCCACGTATGTACAATAGGTCTTGGGCTTGCCATAAGCCACTTTACCAAGTCATCAGATTTTTTCTTCAGAGTTGGTCTGATTAATTAAAACCTCATTACTCCGTAGCCAATTACAAAATGACCGACTGTGTTCTTTTTGCAACCACTACTCAGATTTTCCTCGGTATGTACTCCTCAATATGTTTATATGATCCTTGATGAAAGGTGTTATTTCAGGTATATGTTGCTGTACATAGAAATGAGCTTTCGTTAACTCATCAAATGATTGAGGCGTCAGTTGATGTCCACTTGTGCCTTTTCCCATAAATTGATCAAAATGACGTGGCCTTGGAACCCCAACCGCAGTTGTATTTCCCAACAAGTTAGTGCAAAATTCAACAGCCTCTTCAGCTATGTATCCTTGCACTATACATCCTTCGGGACTTTGTCTATTCCTCACATAGCTCTTTAGAACCTTCATATACCTCTCAAAAGGATACATCCATCTCATATGAACTGGTCCAAGAATTCAAACCTCACGCACCAAATGAACAGTAAGATGCACCATTATATAAAAAAAGCCGGGAGGGAAAAACATCTCTAGTTGGCAAAGTGTAACAACTATCTGCTCCTGAAGTCTATCAAGCTCCGATGTATCAATAACCTTAGCACATAAAGAGCTAAAACTGACGCAAAGTCTTTGAAGAGCTACCTTTACTTTGGGAGACAGTATACCTCTGATTGAAATAGACAGGAGTTGTTGCATCAATGTATGACAGTCTTGAGAGTTTAAGCCATTCAACCACAAATCCTTCATTGAAACCAAGCTGGCAATATTTGAAGAGAACCCATATGGAACTTTAACTCCCTTCAGACATCCGCACAAACTAGTTTTCTCGCTCTTAGAGAGAGTGGTCCACGATGACGGAAAATATGTACGCTGCCCTCGAGGTTTTGGTGCTAATTTGGTACGCATACTCATCTCCAGCATATCGAGTCTTGCTTTAACTCCATCTTTTGTCTTTCCAGGAAAGTTTAATAAAGTACCAAGCAAACTTTCACATATATTCTTTTCAACATGCATCACATCAATACAATGTCTGATGTCAAGAGAATGCCATTAAGGGAGATCAAAAAATATTGATCGCTTCTTCCATGGAGCACTTTCGGTGCGTGAATTAGGTTTCCCTAATCGATTTGTAATATTCTGAATTTTTTGAAGTATTTCATCACCAGAAGCCGGTTGTGGTTCTATTCTGTGTTCAGTCTCACCATTGAAGGCACCTTTCTTTCGCCTGTAAGGATGTTGTCTCGGTAAAAATGCCGATGTCCAATATAAACCATTTTTCGACAATTGCTTAAATGACGCTTCCCCGCATAGAGGACATGCTTTGTACCCTTTAATACTATATCCAGACAAGTTACCATAAGCTGGGAAGTCATTGATTGTACACATTAGCATAGCCTACATATTGAAATATTCTTGCCTTGATGCGTCATATGTGCGTACTCCTTCGTCCCATAAAAGCTTCAAATCATCTATCAGAGGAGCCAAGTATACATCAATATCATTTCCAGGTTGCCGAGGACCCGATATCAACAAAGAAAGCATCATATACCTACGCTTCATGGTTAACTTGGGAGGTAGATTGTAGATAACCAAAATCACAGGCCATGTACTATGCTGACTACTGAGATTTCCACGTGGATTCACCCCATCAGTAGTAAGGCCCAGCCGTAAATTTCTAGACTCTACTCCAAACACTGGGAATGTGTTGTCTACTTTAGCCCATTGCAATGAATCGGTAGGATGACGCATTTTCGTATCAACAACACGTTTCTCAGCATGCCAACGCATATTATTAGAAGCTTCCATGTCAGCAAATAATCTCTGAAACATGGGGATCAGTGGAAGATACCATAGTACTTTTGAAGGAGTGCCTTTAGATTTACCTTTCGGTTCTTTGTTTAACTTGTAGCGAGGATCCTTGCACACTGGACATTCTTTGAAATCACTAAAACTATGTCGATACAAGATACAATCATTGGGACAAGTATGTACTTTCTTGTACACGAGGCCCATGGGACACATAACCTTCTTAGCCTCGTAAGTACGGTTAGGTAGGGTGTTTCCCTCAAGAAGCATGTCTTTTACCAACGCCAATAGTTCAGTGAAACTCTTGTTGCTCCATCCATTTTTCGCTTTAAGATTGAACATTTTCAACATTGCCGATAGTCTTGTATATTTGGAACACTCTTCATACAATGGTAATTCAGAGTCATTCCTCAACGACTCCAAAACATGTGGCGTATCAACAAAGTCATTGGCGACGTTGTTAACCATCTTAATTAGATTATCCTCTTTCCAATCATCATTATACTCCGGTAAACTTCCTATGGGTGGAGGCTCAAAGTTTTGTTGTTCAACCTCGCCATGCATATACCACACCTTATATCGTGGGTCAATCCCCTTTAACAAAAGGTGTATATGTAACTTCTTCGGTTTGACCTTTTTGTAATTCCAACAACCCATACACGGACAAAAGACACGTTCAATGTTGTTTCTAAACGCATAAGACGACGCAAATGCACAAAAATTCATAATCCCTTTTTCGTACTCCTAACTCAACCTATTATCGGACACCCACTCTCGATTCATTATAAATCCACTACATGAAACTTGTATATATTATTGTTAGAATAAGATTATATCAAATGTGATATAATTACCATTATCATATTGCATAACTCAAAAACTTTTAAGAACTGAAATAAATAATGTAGCTTAGTTGCATACTACTTATTTACACCAACAAACAATCACATACCTCTCAACAACTTTATCTAACACAGCTTTATCTAAAAGCTACAAAATCAACACTTCTATCACAGATGAGGTTATCCATTCACTAAACCCTAGAATCTCCTGATTTCTTCTATCCAATATCGGAAGAGAATTACACAACAAAACTCATTAATAAGAATCCAGTAGACGGACTAAACACCATTTCATCCATTATTACATACTAAATCCTAGCCCAAAAAATAGATTCAACAAGCCTACACAACACCCCCAAATCGGATTATATGTCACTATAAACCCTAAACACACATAAATTCAACAAATTTGACCCAATATCATACCTGGGATTTGTACCAGAGGGAGTGGCGGTCATGATGGAATGAATGGCGGCAGATGGGTGACTGTCCGACTGAGAGAAGGCGGAGTCCCGTGATGTCGTGCAGCGTCGTTGAGCAGCGTCAAAATACCGTGATGTCGAGCAGCGTCATCGGAATACGAATTCGGAGCAAAATCAAGCGGAGTCATCGAAGTTTAGGAGCGAATTCGAGGGAAGTGAGACGAAGGAGTAAGCAGCTTAATCGGAAAACCTAATTTTTAATTGATCTTATGCATCGGTTCAACGAAAACCGATGTATATTGTATACCTTATGCAACGGTTCTAACTAAACTGATGCATAAATAAACCATTCGGCATCGGTTTATCTGAACTGTTGCATATTGATGACTTAAGGCATTGGTTCGGTTAGAACCGTTGCATATTGTTGATTTTATGCTTCGGTTTCCAGTAAAACCGATGCATATTACAGAACAGATGCATAATTCTATTTTTGAACCGATGCATAATGACTCGTTTATAGTAGTGTAATTTCTTGATAATAGGATCAATTAGTGGAAAGATCTAGTCAAGGATCTGTTTCACCACATGGTTGACATGATATACAGACTGAGGCGATTGGGACGCCCGAGTATCCTGGACGTACCTGAGGAGTAGGTACACACGTTCCGTGGAAGATTGGGTTCCCAAAATCCACATCTTCGAGGACGGCACCGAGTTCCAGCACTTCTCGCGTAGAGATTCCTGATTTCCTCGGCCATCTTTGTTATGTCGATGTAGACCCGAGTACGAGCATATCCGAGATACGTTTAGAATATTTTGTGACTATTTGGTTTATTTTTTAGAACGAATGTAACATCAATTGTTCGTGCTAACTGGGTGGCCTGAAGAGCGTATTATTCATCGAGGGGGTACGCGAAGGTGAACGAGAGCTTGTGGCCATTGTTAGAACCATGAAAGATCATTTTGTTAATTATCGACAGATACCAGAACATACAATGAAGGTGATGTCTTCTCTTAGTCCTTACATTGCCTAAACTTTATTTCATAATCTATTAGACTTATAGCCTCTATAGATGTCTCATTTATTCATATGTCATTCTAACCCTAAACATTTGTTCTTTATATATCGGTGAAGGTTAAAAAAGCAATCGTTCGAGGAGCACCATTGCCAGTACCCCATCTGAAGCTCACGAATGTTATGGAGGCAGAGGGACACCATGTAGCATGGCCGAAAGACTTGATCATTGTCGGTAATAAGGTGAGATAATTGAATAATACAATTTCATTTGTAGTTTCTATTATACTATACATAAACATTAATTTGCCATTTACCGACGATGATGCAATAGATTGCTTGCCCCTGTATTGTTGACTTTTAAATGAGGTGTGGACACAGTTGAACAGACAACTGATTATAGTATACGTCGACCAGAATATGTTCGGTGACGATTACGACATTGCTGTGACCACAAATGACCTGAAGGAACTATACAAGCTAGCAGCGTTGGGGAACTTTGCTTGTGAATTATTTATATGGTAATGCTCACGATTATTTTCTGATGATCATTTGTCCTAATGCATGGTCTAACTAACACAAATATTTACTTTGTAGTTCTTTATACAATGAGATGATGGGTTGGGATATTAAGTTTGGTTTCTTCAATCCTTCTATGATGACGTCGACAATCAAAAGAGATGAGAGGTTGATGACGTTTGTAGCAAGGTTGAGTATGCTGGACCGAGATCGCAATTTTTGCTACTTCCTACCTTACGTGGATCACGTAAAGTAAGTTCATAACTTAATGATAATGTTTTATATGCTTTTTTGAATTTAGTTTGTTTTTGTTAGGTGGCATTGGATGTTATGTGTCATCTTCCATAAACAACATATAGTGCATTGGCTTGATCCATCGGAAGGTGATAATGCAATAAACGTCGATGCAAAGGATTTGGTGGACACGTAAGTTTTATTTAGACTCACTTTTATCTTGTAACTTGAATTAACAATCACAAATTATAATATGTTTTTTATTTTAGGGGAATGTATCGATACTATCAAGGATGTATACCGAGAAATACACAAAGTGTACGATGGAAAATAGTTGAGGTACGAAGCCTCATATTTACTATCTTTTTAATAGCTTCAGCATTAATAAAGTGTGTGATAAGTGATTATTGATCGTGTAGTGTCCAAAACAAATGCCAGGTCACTTATGCGGTTATTATGTTTTGAATTATATTCGGGACATAATCCCGTTTATACGAGCTAATAACGGAGCGGAGTTTGATGATCTTAGCCAAGTAAGCTTTTAAACTTGTATTATTCTTTAAGTTGTAGTTGACTTTGGTTGGTTTGGAACTCACATTGGAACTTTATTGTATAGATGTATTTTTCTCTTGCTTTTCATTATTTAGTGACTTCCAAATGGAAGGGAATCATACGAAGACTCAAATATCGATGAAGTAAGGGAAATAAGCGTCGCCTAGTTGTATGACTGATCGGTCAAATTCTTGACCTATTATTCACTTCATTCGATGATGGATTATGTTTGTTTTCCCCACATTTTATTGTCATTTGATATGTTTTCTAGTGTTTCAGGTCATATATCATATATCTAATACTTTTGGATTGACCCGAAGTAAAGCCAAGCAATCGGTGCAGATTTGGGCAAAAACAAGACAAAACAGGGCACACAGACCTTTGCAACGTATTTTGCATGCTCAGGGCTCATTCAGTGTCCAAATGAGTCGAAATTTAGCTTGTTGGAAAGCTAATTCAATTCCCTACAACTTTGTAGTTGACACAAAGAGCTTATTCGAAGGTTTAGACCTCCAAAAAGGCAAAATAAGTCAGCCCGTTACAATCTTCAGCAGCCGTTACACCTTGAGCTGTAACGGCTGTAACGGACATGAATTTTCTCAGAGATTTTTGCTTAGCCCGTTACAGCCGTTACACCCAGCTGTAACGGGTGTAACGACCCCGTCGAAGTATTTTGCACGCACAGATCTCATACGGTGTCCAAATTGGTTGATTCAAAGCTTGTTGGAAAGATAATTCAAAGGGCTACAACTTTGCAGTTTACGCCATGATCTTATTAGGACGTTAATACCATGATAAATCCACCCGAAGTTGCTGCTTTTCTTCCAAATCCGTTTTTGGCAAGTTCTGATTCTTTTTGGCAATAGAGCAGTTTTTGGGCTTTTGGCCCTTTTTTGGGAAAGCTATAAAAGGGAAGACTCAACCAGAAGCAAGGGTGCTATTTTTTTGGAGAGGAAAAACCCTAACTTGGGAGAGAAGACAACAATTCATCGTGAGGATCAATGAGCTACATCGTTTACGGTTTACTCGTCCCTTATTTTCATTATACACTGTTTTAGGTTTAATCACCATGAACAGTGAGTAGTCCTCTCTATTCCGGGATCCTACGGATCCCGTGCTATGTA
Organism: Rhodiola kirilowii; assembly: GCA_033675215.1. NCBI lineage: Eukaryota > Viridiplantae > Streptophyta > Magnoliopsida > Saxifragales > Crassulaceae > Rhodiola > Rhodiola kirilowii. Next base: position 41,849,448 of record CM066199.1, read on the forward strand.
ACCCTAACTCTCGTGTGATCAATTGAAGTTTTTTATTTATGCAATTCGATTATTCAATTTCATTGTGTGCTTAATATTATCGTTCTATGCATGTATTTACATCAAAGGGTATGTTTGCATTGATAGAACGTATTTGGGTTATATGCCGAAAGGTGGATGGGCCCTAGGGATTAACCGGATTGCATGAAATTGATGTTAGGTCATGTTTACATGAACTAATAGGAAAACTATTAGTTTAATAAATCGAAATCGTTGATAAACCGTGGATGTGAGGCGTTCAACAATCGAGATTAATCTAGACAATGATCCATGGATGGGCGGCTTGTCTAGTGTTATTTCGGTTATATTCCATATTCGATAGCATGAATAATTTACGTAACATGATTGCATGATTAGTGGGGTTAGCACGGGTGAAGTAAGGATTCTGGGATTCTTTCTCTGATTAAATACAACCATTAATTTTCTGCCATTTAAATTCTGCAAGTTTCGTGACACCAAAACCCTTTTTACAAAGTTTAATCGGAATAGCTAAATAGGTCACACTGTTTGCTAGTATTCACACGCACTGCTCCTAGGATCGACCCTTGGCTTACCAAGGTTTACAAATTTTGTTTGACTGCAATTGAACCCCTAAAATTTATAATTTGACGACTATATAGGGTTAAAAATACGCTTATCAAAATGGCGCCGTTGCTGGGGAGCAGCGTTTAGTGTGATATTAGAGTTAATTTGTGTAATTTAGACTATTCCATTTTTTTATATACTTCATTGTACATACTCTGTATACTTCTGACCTTCACTAATCACTTTTATTTTGAATGTTGCGAGGATGTTCTCTTTTGGTCATCAAAACGCCTACCCAAGGGAAGAGTCTTATTGTCAGACATATTCATGGGATACAAATTGGGGAGGAAATCAAAATCAGTTCTACGATCGACCATGCTATCAAGATGACCACTATTATGAGAGTTACCAGAATCACTCGCAGCAGCAACGACCTCAGGACACTGGAGAATACTCACGTATAGAGTCCATGATGGCTAGTTTCTTGGCGGAGCAAGATAGGCGAGCTCAAGAGCAAGAAAGGCACGCTCAAGAGCCGGACAGGCGCGCTCAAGAGCAGGACAGGCGAGCTCAAGAGCGGGATAGGCAACTGACAGCACTCGAGCAGGAGATTGAACAGATCAACATCCAGAGCAAGCAACTAGCCATTCGGAACAAAATATAGAAGGATCACTTAGAGCAGCTAGCTATTGCAGCCACCAATACATGCAGAGACGAGGACATCGAGATTGTAATGGCCAATCATCAAGAATTTCAAGTCTATGAAGTATATTCGTCTTCAGCTTTATTTCCAATCCACATGGAAGATGATCAAGATACGAGAATGCTCTCTACACCAGAACAACCTGTTTGTGAGGATGGTTTTGAGGCGTTTAGAACGGTTGCCAAGGCTTACACTGAGTTGGAGGATGATGATTCTTGCGCTAAAAACGTCTCAGAATATGAAGATGCATCTCCCTCCACTACGATTGCTTCAGATGGTCAATTAGCTGAGCGCACAAAAGAGACCATCATTCCACCGGTTTCTTTGGACGCTGAAGAGCCATCAAAGGATCATATATACGAAGACTTTGTTGATGTGTACATGAGTTCAATCGCAGAGGATCCTCCCATACATATGAATGTGATAGTGAAGGGAAATTTCGAAGTATGGGAACGTGAGTTCCTAGCTAAAGAGTATACAGGAAGTGTGCTTGTTGGAGCTAGCGCTGAATATATTTATCTTGATAGACAACCTCCAGACAAGTTTCGACAGTTCTTGCCTTACGTCTTGAAACTGTTGTTCAGGAGTTTCTACAGTCCCTTGGTTCTTAAGGGTTTCAAATTTTTGAAGGGACTGCATGCTCTACTCGACGTTCATGTCATACTTGATGGACGTAAATTTCAATGGGATTTGAAGGTGGATTGACACTACCTCCCTTGCTAAGTCTCGCCAAGACGTTAAACTAGGCCTCTTCGGGGAGTAACCCGCGCTGTAAGTATTATTTCTTTGCATTTTTCATTTGCATTATGTGTGGACATTTTAAGGTTCTAAGTGTGGAGTGCCCTCCATGATTTTCGATGCTAACCTATTACTTGTGAAGCTCTGTGTTTTTTCTGTATATCTTTACCAGCTCACAAGTCGTGTTCCACTCCCCGAGCATCGCTTAATCTCCATGGATATCGAGCTATCACACACGAGTGAAGTTCCTATGTGCTTTTTCTTATCTTTTATTTCTTCGCTTAGGGACTAAGCTCATTTTTAAGTGTGGAGTGGGTAGCACATAGTCACATACATCGCATTTCACACATTCACTCTTGCATATGCTCAACTGTCTATGTATTGTGATTGAAATCCTCATTTTCTACGATACTCCTTGACTGATTGACATTCTTTTGGATTCGAAGTCTAGGACGTGAAATAGTTTTATTCATGTGAATATACTCTTGAGTCAGTATCACTGCTAGCTCTTGCCTATCACATGTTCTACGTATTTCTTGAAGCATGTTTAAGACTTGATATTAGTAGGCACCTGACAGACCGCTCGTCGTCAAAGCGATTTGTACAAATAAATTTATAAGTCCGCTACTCACGACTTTACTACTGGGTAGCAAGTGGTAAGTAGGGGTCGAACCCAAGGGAGTCAGTGTGAATTAGTTGTTCTTTAATGAAGCTTATGCAGAATTTAATTACGATGGGGGTTGAGTTTGAGTGTGTTTTGAGAACTGAAAGTAAGTTACAGTAGTTGATAATGGACTATAAGGAAATGATTCGGTTTTAGGGGCCTTGTATTATATTTGTTTATCATTGACCGCTAATGATCATACCAAGTGTTCGAAGATGAATCGAGGCTATTTCTAGCGCAAGACATGATCATGCTAAGCATTCAAATATGAATCGAGGCTATTCCTAGCACAAGACTTGCAACATCATTTAAAACACTTGTTCTAAGCAAAACTAATTCCTCCTTTTGAAGTATCTTAGCCGTAAGTGCATCCATTTGGTCCCTTTGGTCCAGTTTCCAAATGATTTTTAAGATAAGCCGAACTCCTCGATAAGTTTTGCTTGTTACAGCTTCCACTTACCGAGTATGTTCACGAATTCCCACGGAAGAGCTTTTCGCTTGTCCGGCACTCAACCTTGGAAACTCTGACTATATATGGCACATAGAACAAGTTTTGAATACAAAGGTGTACTAAGAGTAAGATCTAAAACATTTATAATACAAGTGCGCCCTTTCTACCGAACTACTAGTTTAGCTACTATTCATCGCGCTAAACATTATAACTAAGGAAATAAAGACAGTTGAATAAATACTAAGAAATACTTACAACCGTTGAAGCGCCAAGGGAGCAATCTTTTATTTCCAAAGCGAAGAACAATTTTATTGAAAATGAAGAGAGGAGGGTTAAGCCCTCTCTCTCTAAAGTGTGTACAAGTATGGGATGGGATGATTTACAAATGAGGAGGAGCTCTCATATTTATAGCCAAGGAGGAGGAGGATGGGTGGTGGAGATGGTGGCATGTGGAGGAGCATCCAAGGGTGGAGGAGAAGGGGAGGAGCATGTGGAGGAGGAGCCTCCACTTGTCACATTCTCATGGTGGCTCATTTAGCCGCCGGCGGCTTTGGGAGGAGGAGAGGAGTAGGCGCCAAGTGGAGGGAGGAGAGTGGAGGAGCCACCATGTGAGGGAGGAGCCGCCCCTTCTAGAAGAGGAGGAGGGGGTGAGTCATCCTTATCCTTATCCTCCAAAAGCCATCGGTTTGACCGGAATTTGACCGGAGCTTCTTGGATTTTGGAGAGTGTATTCTGAATGAAAATGTCATTCTAAGATGATCTCAAGAAGGAACCTAAGCCAAATTTTGCTCGGAACACGGTCGAAATCCCAAATCAGATGAAATTGCCCTTGTTTGGCCTTTACCGGGCTCGGTGCCTTTGCCTTGCATTCTTGTCCATTTGCCAACGGTTCTAGAATATTTGAGTAATTCCAAGTCGGTTCCATGAAGGATGTTAAGGCTGATTTTGAGTGTAGCATGGTCGTGACCTGGAATGACTCGTTCTTCATTTTCCGCTTAAAAACTCCTCCTTAGCATGTATTCTCTCTAAGTGCCAAAATACCCTGTAGAAATAAATCGAGACTAACAAGTAGAAGTTAAATAGACAAACAGTCTAATTTGGTGGGTTTTACTGTGTTTTTGATCCGTATAATTATGGTCCATCAGCACCGGTTCAACAATGTCAAAAACTCAAAATTGCATATCTTTTTCTTGGTGACCTTAGTACTAGTATGTGTTTCTCTACACTCGTTGTGATTTGCATGCACCCGCCTTTATTCATACACTATGTCAAGCTTTAAGTGTGGAGTTAGAAAATTGGCCTTCAAGTTTTCTCTCAAGAGCATAGTTCGTAATTTTCAAAAGTGGGTGAGGAATTGACCCCAAGCACAGTTGTTTTTCAAAAAAAACCAGTTGAACAGAAAAAAATTCTGCGAAAGCAGAAAAATATCAAGGACAGTGTGACAGAATGTCACCCCTTGTGTATGGAAAACACTCTTGAAATGATTTCTGCCCCCTTCTGCTTGATGTAGTGTAATTCCACCTTCTCATTGCGTGCAAATTGTGACTTGTCTTGAGAATTCACATGCTAGAATCTAAGGGACGATCCTCGTGCTTGCACTAAACTTTCGATGCAAATTTACGTACTATTTTTCAGAAATTCTTAAGCCAGGCTCCTCTTCTCTTACGGGTCATTGCCTAGTCCTTGGCACTTGAGAATGAGCTTTGCGCCAAGAGCCCGTGGACTATCCCTAGATAGCATAGGTGAATGGCGAGCATGTTTTGTGCAACTTTTCACGTTCTTATCCCGTTGCGATAAAACTATTTAGAACTTGTGATGAGGCGTTTGTTAGTCGTGTGTAGTGACCGTTTGAATGCATAACTCGTTTAATCTATGACTGTGTGAAAACTTTGATGAAGATGTTTGACTTGAAGTTGAGGTAACACGATGAATCCGAGGTATGACATGACTTGACTGTGACTCGTTGAGCATCATTCATGCATACACGTTAGTTAGTTGTATAGGGGATTTGTAGGTAGTCCCGTTCCTGAAAACCTTCACGAGACTATACTCGTCCTATTAGGGAGCCTAGGGTTTAAAGGCTTGATGCATACGCTAAATGCATTCGTGTCCTCTACGACAGTGAGTTATCTTTTTGTTTTAGTTAGAATTGATCACATGACACTTGAGTGGGTAACTATTCTGCAGTTTATTGCCTTGAACTTAATGTTTGTTCGGGACGAACAAATCCTAAGTGTGGAGTGTTTTGATCGGTCAAATTATTAACCTATTATTCACTTCATTCGATGATGGATTATGTTTGTTTTCCTGACATTTTATTGTCATTTGATATGTTTTCTAGTGTTTCAGGTCATATATCATATATCTAATACTTTGGGATTGACCCGAAGTAAAGCAAAGCAACCGATGCAGATTTGGGCAAAAACAAGACAAAACAGGGCAGACAGACCTTTGCAACGTATTTTACATGCCCATGGCTCATTCGGTGTCCAAATGAGTCGAAATTTAGCTTGTTGGAAAGCTAATTCAATTTACTACAACTTTGTAGTTGACACAAAGAGCTTATTCGAAGGTTTAGACCTCCAAAAAGGCAAAAGAAGTCAGCCCGTTACAATCTTCAGCAGCCGTTACACCTTGAGCTGTAACGGCTGTAACGGGCATGAATTTTCTCAGAGATTTTTGCTTAGCCCGTTACAGCCGTTACACCCAGCTGTAACGGGTGTAACGGCCCCGTCGAAGTATTTTGCACGCACAGATCTCATACGGTGTCCAAATTGGTTGATTCAAAGCTTGTTGGAAAGATAATTCAAAGAGCTACAACTTTGCAGTTTACGCCAAGATCCAATTCGGACGTTAAGACCATGATAAATCCACCCGAAGTTGCTGCTTTTCTTCCAAATCCGTTTTTGGCAAGTTCTGATTCTTTTTGGCAATAGAGCAGTTTTTGGGCCTTTGGCCCTTTTTTGTGAAAGCTATAAAATGGAGGACTCGACCAGAATCAAGGGTGCTATTTTTTTGGAGAGGAAAAACCCTAACTTGGGAGAGAAGACAGCAATTCATCGTGAGGATCAACGAGCTACATCGTTTACGGTTTACTCGTCCCTTATTTTCATTATACACTGTTTTAGGTTTAATCACCTTGAACAGTGAGTAGTCCTCTCTATTCCGGGATCCTACGGATCCCGTGTTATGTAACCCTAACTCTCGTGTGATCAATTGAAGTTTTTTATTGATGCGATTCGATTATTCAATTTCATTGTGTGCTTAATATTATCGTTCTATGCATGTATTTACATCAAAGGGTATGTTTGCATTGATAGAACGTATTTAGGTTATATGCCGAAAGGTGGATGGATCCTAGGGATTAACCGGATTGCATGAAATTGATGTTAGGTCATGTTTACATGAACTAATAGGAAAACCATTAGTTTAATAAATCGAAATCGTTGATAAACCGTGGATGGGAGGCGTTCAACAATCGAGATTAATCTAGACAATGATCCGTGGATGGGCGGCTTGTCTAGTGTTATTTCGGTTATATTCCATATTCGATAGCATGAATAATTAGCGTAACATGATTACATGATTAGTGGGGTTAGCACGGGTGAAGTATGGATTCTGGGATTCTTTCTCTGATAAAATACAACCATTAATTTTCTGCCATTTAAATTCTGTAAGTTTCGTGACACCAAAACCCTTTTTACAAAGTTTAATCGGAATAGCTAAATAGGTCACACTGTTTGCTAGTATTCACACGCACTGCTCCTAGGATCGACCCTTGGCTTACCAAGGTTTACAAATTTTGTTTGACTGCAATTGAACCCCTAAAACTTATAATTTGACGACTATATATGGTTAAAAATACGCTTGTCAAAATGGCGCCGTTGCTGGGGAGCAGCGTTTAGTGTGATATTAGATTTAACTTGTGTAGTTTAGACTATTCCATTTTTTTATATACTTCATTGTACATACTCTGTATACTTCTGACCTTCACTAATCACTTTTATTTTGAATGTTGCGAGGATGTTCTCTTTTGGTCATCAAAACGCCTACCCAAGGGAAGAGTCTTATTGTCAGACATATTCATGGGATACAAATTGGGGAGGAAATCAAAATCAGTTCTACGATCGACCATGCTATCAAGATGACCACTATTATGAGAGTTACCCGAATCACTCGCAGCAGCAACAACCTCAGGACACTGGAGAATACTCACGTATAGAGTCCATGATGGCTAGTTTCTTGGCGGAGCAAGATAGGCGAGCTCAAGAGCAAGAAAGGCACGCTCAAGAGCCGGACAGGCGCGCTCAAGAGCAGGACAGGCGAGCTCAAGAGCGGGATAGGCAATTGACAGCACTCGAGCAGGAGATTGAACAGATCAACATCCAGAGCAAGCAACTAGCCATTCGGAACAAAATACAAAAGGATCACTTAGAGCAGCTAGCTATTGCAGCCACCAATACATGCAGAGACGAGGACATCGAGATGGTAATGGCCAATCATCAAGAATTTCAAGTCTATGAAGTATATTCGTCTTCAGCTTTATTTCCAATCCACGTGGAAGATGATCAAGATACGAGAATGATCTCTACACCAGAACAACCTGTTTGTGAGGATGGTTTTGAGGCGTTTAGAACGGTTGCCAAGGCTTACACTGAGTTGGAGGATGATGATTCTTGCGCTAAAAACGTCTCAGAATATGAAGATGCATCTCCCTCCACTACGATTGCTTCAGATGGTCAATTAGCTGAGCGCACAGAAGAGACCATCATTCCACCGGTTTCTTTGGACGCTGAAGAGCCATCAAAGGATCATATATACGAAGACTTTGTTGATGTGTACATGAGTTCAATCGCAGAGGATCCTCCCATACATATGAATGTGATAGTGAAGGGAAATTTCGAAGTATGGGAACGTGAGTTCCTAGCTAAAGAGTATACAGGAAGTGTGCTTATTGGAGCTAGCGCTGAATATATTTATCTTGATAGACAACCTCCAGACAAGTTTCGACAGTTCTTGCCTTGCGTCTTGAAACTGTAGTTCGGGAGTTTTTGCAGTCCCTTGGTTCTTAAGGGTTTCAAATTTTTGAAGGGACTGCATGCTCTACTCGACGTTCATGTCATACTTGATGGACGTAAATTTCAATGGGATTTGAAGGTGGATTGACACTACCTCCCTTGCTAAGTCTCGCCAAGACGTTAAACTAGGCCTCTTCGGGGAGTAACCCGCGCTGTAAGTATTATTTCTTTGCATTTTCCATTTGCATTATGTGTGGACATTTTAAGGTTCTATGTGTGGAGTGCCCCTCCATGATTTTCGATGCTAACCTATTACTTGTGAAGCTCTGTGTTTTTTCTATATATCTTTACCAGCTCACAAGTCGTGTTCCACTCCCCGAGCATTGCTTAATCTCCATGGATATCGAGCTATCACACACGAGTGAAGTTCCTATGTGCTTTTTCTTATCTTTTATTTCTTCGCTTAGGGACTAAGCTCATTTTTAAGTGTGGAGTGGGTAGCACATAGTCACATACATCGCATGTCACACATTCACTCTTGCATATGCTCAACTGTCTATGTATTGTGATTGAAATCCTCATTTTCTACGATATATACTCCTTGACTGATTGACATTCTTTTGGATTCGAAGTCTAGGACGTGAAATAGTTTTATTCGTGTGAATATTCTCTTGATTTAGTATCACTGCTAGCTCTTGCCTATCACATGTTCTACGTATTTCTTGAAGCATGTTTAAGACTTGATATTAGTAGGCACCGGTTCAACAATGTCAAAAACTCAAAATTGCATATCTTTTTCTAGGTGACCTTAGTACTAGTATGTGTTTCTCTACACTCGTTGTGATTTGCATGCACCCGCCTTTATTCATACACTATGTCAAGCTTTAAGTCTGGAGTTAGAAAATTGGCCTTCAAGTTTTGTCTCAAGAGCATAGTTCGTAATTTTCAAAAGTGGGTGAGAAATTGACCCCAAGCACAGTTGTTTTTCAAAAAAAAACCAGTTGAACAGAAAAAAATTCCGCGAAAGCAGAAAAATACCAAGGACAGTGTGACAGAATGTCACCCCTTGTGTATGGAAAACACTCTTGAAACGATTTCTGCCCCCTTCTGCTTGATGTAGTGTAATTCCACCTTCTCATTGCGTGCAAATTGTGACTTGTCTTGAGAATTCACATGCTAGAATCTAAGGGACGATCCTCGTGCTTGCACTAAACTTTTGATGCAAATTTACGTACTATTTTTCAGAAATTCTTAAGCCAGGCTCCTCTTCTCTTACGGGTCATTGCCTAGTCCTTGGCACTTGAGAATGAGCTTTGCGCCAAGCGCCCGTGGACTATCCCTAGATAGCATAGGTGAATGGCGAGCATGTTTTGTGCAACTTTTCACGTTCTTATCCCGTTGCGATAGAACTATTTAGTGTGATGAGGCGTTTGTTAGTCGTGTGTAGTGACCGTTTGAATGCATAACTCGTTTAATCTATGACTGTCTGAAAACTTTGATGAAGATGTTTGACTTGAAGTTGAGGTAACACGATGAATCCGAGGTATGATATGACTTTACTGTGACTCGTTGAGCATCATTCATGCATACACGTTAGTTAGTTGTATAGGGGATTTGTAGGTAGTCCCGTTCCTGAAAACCTTCACGAGACTATACTCGTCCTACTAGGGAGCCTAGGGTTTAAAGGCTTGATGCATACGCTAAATGCATTCGTGTCCTCTACGACAGTGAGTTATCTTTTTGTTTTAGTTAGAATTGATCACATGACACTTGAGTGGGTAACTATTCTGCAGTTTATTGCCTTGAACTTAATGTTTGTTCGGGACGAACAAATCCTAAGTGTGGAGTGTTTTGATCGGTCAAATTATTGACCTATTATTCACTTCATTCGATGATGGATTATGTTTATTTTCCCGACATTTTATTGTCATTTGATATGTTTTCTAGTGTTTCAGGTCATATATCATATATCTAATACTTTTGGATTGACCCGAAGTAAAGCAAAGCAATCGGTGCAGATTTGGGCAAAAACAAGACAAAACAGGGCAGACAGACCTTGCAACGTATTTTGCATGCCCATGGCTCATTCGGTGTCCAAATGAGTCGAAATTTAGCTTGTTGGAAATCTAATTCAATTCCCTACAACTTTGTAGTTGACACAAAGAGCTTATTCGAAGGTTTAGATCTCCAAAAAGGCAAAAGAAGTCAGCCCGTTACAATCTTCAGCAGCCGTTACACCTTGAGCTGTAACGGGTATGAATTTTCTCAGAGATTTTTGCTTAGCCCGTTACAGCCGTTACACCCAGCTGTAACGGGTGTAACGGCCCCGTCGAAGTATTTTGCACGCACAGATCTCATACGGTGTCCAAATTGGTTGATTCAAAGCTTGTTGGAAAGATAATTCAAAGGGCTACAACTTTGCAGTTTACGCCAAGATCCAATTCGGACGTTAAGACCATGATAAATCCACCCGAAGTTGCTGCTTTTCTTCCAAATCCGTTTTTGGCAAGTTCTGATTCTTTTTGGCAATAGAGCAGTTTTTGGGCCTTTGACCCTTTTTTGGGAAAGCTATAAAATGGAGGACTCGACCAGAATCAAGGGTGCTATTTTTTTGGAGAGGAAAAACCCTAACTTGGGAGAGAAGACAGCAATTCATCGTGAGGATCAACGAGCTACATCGTTTACGGTTTACTCGTCCCTTATTTTCATTATACACTGTTTTAGGTTTAATCACCATGAACAGTGAGTAGTCCTCTCTATTTCGGGATCCTACGGATCCCGTGCTATGTAACCCTAACTCTCGTGTGATCAATTGAAGTTTTTTATTTATGCGATTCGATTATTCAATTTCATTGTGTGCTTAATATTATCGTTCTATGCATGTATTTACATCAAAGGGTATGTTTGCATTGATAGAACGTATTTAGGTTATATGCCGAAAGGTGGATGGGCCCTAGGGATTAACCGGATTGCATGAAATTGATGTTAGGTCATGTTTACATGAACTAATAGGAAAACCATTAGTTTAATAAATCGAAATCGTTGATAAACCGTGGATGGGCGGCGTTCAATAATCGAGATTAAGCTAGACAATGATCCGTGGATGGGCAGCTTGTCTAGTGTTATTTCGGTTATATTCCATATTCGATAGCATGAATAATTAACGTAACATGATTGCATGATTAGTGGGGTTAGCACGGGTGAAGTATGGATTCTGGGATTCTTTCTCTGATTAAATACAACCATTAATTTTCTGCCATTTAAATTCTGCAAGTTTCGTGACACCAAAACCCTTTTTACAAAGTTTAATCGGAATAGCTAAATAGGTCACACTGTTTGCTAGTATTCACACGCACTGCTCCTAGGATCGACCCTTGGCTTACCAAGGTTTACAAATTTTGTTTGACTGCAATTGAACCCCTAAAACTTATAATTTGACGACTATATAGGGTTAAAAATACGCTTGTCAAAATGGCGCCGTTGCTGGGGAGCAGCGTTTAGTGTGATATTAGACTTAACTTGTGTAGTTTAGACTATTCCATTTTTTATATACTTCATTGTACATACTCTGTATACTTCTGACCTTCACTAATCACTTTTATTTTGAATGTTGCGAGGATGTTCTCTTTTGGTCATCAAAACGCCTACCCAAGGGAAGAGTCTTATTGTAAGACATATTCATGTGATACAAATTGGGGAGGAAATCAAAATCAGTTCAACGATCGACCATGCTATCAAGATGACCACTATTATGAGAGTTACCAGAATCACTCGCAGCAGCAACAACCTCAGGACACTGGAGAATACTCACGTATAGAGTCCATGATGGCTAGTTTCTTGGCGGAGCAAGATAGGCGAGCTCAAGAACAAGAAAGGCGCGCTCAAGAGCAGGACAGGCGAGCTCAAGAGCGGGATAGGCAACTGACAGCACTCGAGCAGGAGATTGAGCAGATCAACATCCAGAGCAAGCAACTAGCCATTCGGAACAAAATACAGAAGGATCACTTAGAGCAGCTAGCTATTGCAGCCACCAATACATGCAGAGACGAGGACATCGAGATGGTAATGGCTAATCATCAAGAATTTCAAGTCTATGAAGTATATTCGTCTTCAGCTTTATTTCCAATCCACGTGGAAGATGATCAAGATACGAGAATGCTCTCTACACCAGAACAACCTATTTGTGAGGATGGTTTTGAGGCTTTTAGAACGGTTGCCAAGGCTTACACTGAGTTGGAGGATGATGATTCTTGCGCTAAAAACGTCTCAGAATATGAAGATGCATCTCCCTCCACTATGATTGCTTCAGATGGTCAATTAGCTGAGCGCACAGAAGAGACCATCATTCCACCGGTTTCTTTGGATGCTGAAGAGCCATCAAAGGATCATATATACGAAGACTTTGTTGATGTGTACATGTGTTCAATCGCAGAGGATCCTCCCATACATATGAATGTGATAGTGAAGGGAAATTTCGAAGTATGGGAACGTGAGTTCCTAGCTAAAGAGTATACAGGAAGTGTGCTTGTTGGAGCTAGCGCTGAATATATTTATCTTGATAGACACCCTTTAGACAAGTTTCGACAGTTCTTGCCTTACGTCTTGAAACTGTTGTTCGGGAGTTTCTACAGTCCCTTGGTTCTTAAGGGTTTCAAATTTTTGAAGGGACTGCATGCTCTACTCGACGTTCATGTCATACTTGATGGACGTAAATTTCAATGGGATTTGAAGGTGGATTGACACTACCTCCCTTGCTAAGTCTCGCCAAGACGTTAAACTAGGCCTCTTCGGGGAGTAACCCGCGCTGTAATTATTATTTCTTTGCATTTTTCATTTGCATTATGTGTGGACATTTTAAGGTTCTAAGTGTGGAGTGCCCCTCCATGATTTTCGATGCTAACCTATTACTTGTGAAGCTCTGTGTTTTTTCTATATATCTTTACCAGCTCACAAGTCGTGTTCCACTCCCCGAGCATCGCTTAATCTCCATGGATATCGAGCTATCACACACGAGTGAAGTTCCTATGTGCTTTTTCTTATCTTTTATTTCTTCGCTTAGGGACTAAGCTCATTTTTAAGTGTGGAGTGGGTAGCACATAGTCACATACATTGCATGTCACACATTCACTCTTGCATATGCCCAACTGTCTATGTATTGTGATTGAAATCCTCATTTTCTACGATACTCCTTGACTGATTGACATTCTTTTGGATTCGAAGTCTAGGACGTGAAATAGTTTTATTCGTGTGAATATTCTCTTGAGTCAGTATCACTGCTAGCTCTTGCCTATCACATGTTCTACGTATTTCTTGAAGCATGTTTAAGACTTGATATTAGTAGGCACCGGTTCAACAATGTCAAAAACTCAAAATTGCATATCTTTTTCTAGGTGACCTTAGTACTAGTATGTGTTTCTCTACACTCGTTGTGATTTGCATGCACCCACCTTTATTCATACACTATGTCAAGCTTTAAGTGTGGAGTTAGAAAATTGGCCTTCAAGTTTTCCCTCAAGAGCATAGTTCGTAATTTTCAAAAGTGGGTGAGAAATTGACCCCAAGCACAGTTGTTTTTCAAAAAAAACCAGTTGAACAGAAAAAAATTCTGCGAAAGCAGAAAAATACCAAGGACAGTGTGACAGAATGTCACCCCTTGTGTATGGAAAACACTCTTGAAACGATTTCTGCCCCCTTCTGCTTGATGTAGTGTAATTCCACCTTCTCATTGCGTGCAAATTGTGACTTGTTTTGAGAATTCACATGCTAGAATCTAAGGGACGATCCTCGTGCTTGCACTAAACTTTCGATGCAAATTTACGTACTATTTTTCAGAAATTCTTAAGCCAGGCTCCTCTTCTCTTACGGGTCATTGCCTAGTCCTTGGCACTTGAGAATGAGCTTTGCGCCAAGAGCCCGTGGACTATCCCTAGACAGCATAGGTGAATGGCGAGCATGTTTTGTGCAACATTTCACGTTCTTATCCCGTTGCGATAGAACTATTTAGAACTTGTGATGAGGCATTTGTTAGTCGTGTGTAGTGACCGTTTGAATGCATAACTCGTTTAATCTATGACTGTCTGAAAACTTTGATGAAGATGTTTGACTTGAAGTTGAGGTAACACGATGAATCCGAGGTATGACATGACTTGACTGTGACTCGTTGAGCATCATTCATGCATACACGTTAGTTAGTTGTATAGGGAATTTGTAGGTAGTCCCGTTCCTGAAAACCTTCACGAGACTATACTCGTCCTACTAGGGAGCCTAGGGTTTAAAGGCTTGATGCATACGCTAAATGCATTCGTGTCCTCTACGACAGTGAGTTATCTTTTTGTTTTAGTTAGAATTGATCACATGACACTTGAGTGGGTAACTATTCTGCAGTTTATTGCCTTGAACTTAATGTTTGTTCGGGATGAACAAATCCTAAGTGTGGAGTGTTTTGATCGGTCAAATTCTTGACCTATTATTCACTTCATTCGATGATGGATTATGTTTGTTTTCCCGACATTTTATTGTCATTTGATATGTTTTCTAGTGTTTCAGGTCATATATCATATATCTAATACTTTTGGATTGACCCGAAGTAAAGCAAAGCAATCGGTGCAGATTTGGGCAAAAACAAGACAAAATAGGACAGACAGACCTTTGCAACGTATTTTGCATGCCCATGGCTCATTCGATGTCCAAATGAGTCGAAATTTAGCTTGTTGGAAAGCTAATTCAATTCCCTACAACTTTGTAGTACACACAAAGAGCTTATTCGAAGGTTTAGACCTCCAAAAAGGCAAAAGAAGTCAGCCCGTTACAATCTTCAGCAGCCATTACACCTTGAGCTGTAACGGCTGTAACGGGCATGAATTTTCTCAGAGATGTTTGCTTAGCCCGTTACAGCCGTTATACCCAGCTGTAACGGGTGTAACGGCCCCTTCGAAGTATTTTGCACGCACAGATCTCATACGGTTTCTAAATTTGTTGATTCAAAGCTTGTTGCAAAGATAATTCAAAGGGCTACAACTTTGCAGTTTAGGCCAAGATCCAGTTCGGACGTTAAGACCATGATAAATCCACCCGAAGTTGCTGCTTTTCTTCCAAATCCGTTTTTGGCAAGTTCTGATTCTTTTTTGCAATAGAGCAGTTTTTGGGCCTTTGACCCCTTTTTTTGGAAAGCTATAAAAGGGAGGACTCGACCAGAATCAAGGGTGCTATTTTTTTGGAGAGGAAAAACCCTAACTTGGGAGAGAAGACAGCAATTCATCGTGAGGATCAACGAACTACATCGTTTACGGTTTACTTGTCCCTTATTTTCATTATACACTGTTTTAGGTTTAATCACCATGAACAGTGAGTAGTTCTCTCTATTCCGGGATCCTACGGATCCCGTGCTATGTAACCCTAACTCTCGTGTGATCAATTGAAATTTTTTATTTATGCGATTCGATTATTCAATTTCATTGTGTGCTTAATATTATCGTTCTATGCATGTATTTACATCAAAGGGTATGTTTGCATTGATAGAACGTATTTAGGTTATATGCCGAAAGGTGGATGGGCCCTAGGGATTAACCGGATTGCATGAAATTGATGTTAGGTCATGTTTACATGAACTAATAGGAAAACCATTAGTTTAATAAATCGAAATCGTTGATAAACCGTGGATGGGCGGCGTTCAACAATCGAGATTAATCTAGACAATGATCCGTGGATGGGCGGCTTATCTAGTGTTATTTCGGTTATATTCCATATTCGATAGCATGAATAATTAACGTAACATGATTGCATGATTAGTGGGGTTAGCACGGGTGAAGTATGGATTCTGGGATTCTTTCTCTGATTAAATACAACCATTAATTTTCTTCCATTTAAATTCTGCAAGTTTCGTGACACCAAAACCCTTTTTACAAAGTTTAAATCAGAATAGCTAAATAGGTCACACTGTTTGCTAGTATTCACACGCACTGCTCCTAGGATCGACCCTTGGCTTACCAAGGTTTACAAATTTTGTTTGACTGCAATTGAACCCCTAAAACTTATAATTTGACGACTATATAGGGTTCAAAATACGCTTATCAATGACTTTATAAGCAATCATTACCCAATCTGTATAGGACATTAACTTTAGTGTTGTTGTATTGCATTGTGAATATCAACTTTGTTGGCATTTGTATGAAAGAAACACTTCTATAAAATGATTGTCTCTTAGATCTTTGAAATGAATGTATCTCGATGTTGAGCAGCAGTGTATTTGTAATTGAACAATAGGTTATTGATATTTTGTAAAAATTTCAGGTGGATTTGAGCTATTAGAAGCCAAAGCTACCAATTTTTTACGACATTATGCATCGATTTTCATATAGCCGATGCATAAGGTCTGAGATTATGCATCG
This sequence comes from Rhodiola kirilowii, assembly GCA_033675215.1. Taxonomy (NCBI): domain Eukaryota; kingdom Viridiplantae; phylum Streptophyta; class Magnoliopsida; order Saxifragales; family Crassulaceae; genus Rhodiola; species Rhodiola kirilowii. The sequence goes on from CM066199.1 coordinate 41,865,973, forward strand.
GTTACGACAAAACCGATGCATAAGGTCTGAACGTTGCGCATCGAATGAAATCCGATGCATAATCCCTTCAAAAACTGATGCATAATCCCCTATTTGTAGTATTAGCTTCATCATCCGCTTGGTCATCAGTGTCCATTAAATTGTTCGGTTTGAAATCAGGAGCTGGTGGATCATGTGCAGGCACTGGTGTAAGTGACTTTGGTTGCACGGGCGGCTAAATGAGGTTTGAAGTGGCAAGCACCGCTCGGGGAGGGATAGACATTGTGGGTAAATTTGGTGGAGGGGTTCGACAATGATTGAGGCTCTAGAGCAGATCCTCGACGTGCATTTTTTGACACACATCAAGGAGACTAGCGGGGTATTAAAGTATTGGATTGGGGGGGGTCTCACTGGGTGTATCTTGCACAGGGGGACGCAGTCGTGGTGGAACTCGGCAGGAGGAGGGCGAACGAAGCTTCATTTTATGCTTGCTGGTCACTTCTGGTGCATCGAGCAAGGGAGATCACTTCGACTTCTGAGTCTTTGTTTTCGCCATCACTTCTGGTGCGTTGAGATGAAAGTATGGTAGAAGAGGTTTGCAGACGAGATAGAAGAGGTTGGCTAGGGTTGTTGGAGTTAGTCAATTTCGACTTCTCTGTGAAACACGAAGTGCGTATGAGAAGTAATAGTGGGCCTGGGCTTCGGTTTAATTTTTGGACCAGAATACTATTTTAAGCGACATTATATCTTATTTATGTCCCAAATCGGTATGACCTTTTGCGACAATATGCATCGAACTCTGTCCCATAATTGTACTGAAAAAATGTTACTGAATGAAGGGGATGATCAAATCCAAAATACAAGTTCCCAAAACATAATACTGTTGCGTATTGGGAACTTAGGGGGTGGAATCTTATTTTGATATAACATAACATGTTTAGTATAAGATGGTTGTAATCAGGCATGAGAAAGGTAACAAATGAATTAATCAAAATTCCCTTTCTTGCTTCTTCTCTTCCTTTCCTATCTAAACCCTAGTCTTCTCCTTCTCATTCCCCATTCATCACTGCTACTACCCGTTGCGATATTCTGTATCGTATCATTTGGTGCACTTCATTGAGAGTGGATATGGATCCAGAATTAACGGAGGCGGATTTGGAAGCCCTCAACAAGCTCGCCGACGATGTTGAGAAACTGAACCAACAATGGAAAAGGTTCAGAGAATCCATGGCAGAATTTATGAGGATTCAAGCGTACAAGGCTGAGAAGTTCGACAAGGAATTTGACCGGAGGATGAGCATGATAGAGGATAAGCTACGTCGTCTACCAACAGCAAATCGGCTTCCGGAAAATGAAGTCATTGACTGCCACACTCCATCATCAGAGCCTTCTCAAGTCCTCGAACCTGATTCAGTGGCTAAGAATACATCAACGTGTGCAGAAGATTTATGCGACAATGTTGAAGAACATTCGTCATCGGAGCCGCACCAGATTGTAAGTGTCGCAATTGAATCTAGTTTGATATTTGATAGTACAATGAAGAGTGACGTTGTTGATGTCATTGAGGATTCAGACTGTGTTGCTTCGGGGCTCGATTCGCATCCTGACTTTGCACTGGCTAATTCTATTGCAAATAATATTGACACAAATCTATACTCTAGTCCTCTGAGAAACCATTTTCCATTAGAGCTAGTGTTTAATGAAGCAGGAGCATTTAATCAGAAGGAAACACAAGGATGTGCATATCTATTTTGTGTCATTTTTAGTCATTCAAGTAGCTGCTCACCAAGTGTTTGTCTAAATGCCAATATGGACTGGTCTTCATATTTTGCTATGCGTACAACTTCGGTTTGCAACCAGGCTTACATTCGATCGCGAAAGAAGAAGGTAAAGTTTGACAAACCACCAGCCAAACCTCCTGATGATGTTGTAATATATGTGGCTACTGAAGTTGATATTGAAACTATTTGGAATAAGCAAGTGTCTCATAGGGCATTTTGCTCTGAGGTCGAAGATGTCATCTCCATGAGTTTGACAGCAGTTTCCTCCCTGCTTAAGAAATACGGAGTTGATCACAAACAAATTGGGAGGCTGGAAGTGGCCAGTGAGACGGTGATCGGCAAGAGCAATTCAATCAAGACTTTCTTGATGCAGATCTTTGAGAAAATAGGAAATACTGATATTGAAGGTGTTGACTCCACTAATGCTTGCTATGGAGCAACTGCGGCTTTGTTCAATTGTGTCAACTGGGTAGAGAGCAACTCTTGGGATGGGCGTTATGGCCTTGTTGTGTGCACGGACAGCGCTGTTTATGCAGAAGGACCAGCAAGGCCCACTGGAGGAGCAGCAGCAATTACAATGCTGATTGAACCTGATGCTCCCATTGCTTTTGAAAGCAAACTTAGGGGTAGTCACATGTCTCATGCTTATGATTTTTACAAGCCAAACCTCGCTAGTGAATACCCGATCGTGGATGGGAAACTCTCACAGACTTGTTATCTTATGGCTTTAGATTCTTGCTACAAGCGCTTTTGTGCCAAGTGTGAGTTGAGGGGGCATATACGAAGCTCAATCCGTGACGAACAAATTGCTAGTGGTGGTCTAGTTGTGGAATTGATAGCGGATATCATACAAGTACTTATGAATCATTGTGGTGGGTTGCTTGAACAGCGTATGATTTCTTTTTGCCAATGTCCTTCATTATATTCGAAGACAATGCTTGAGTGGTATTTTGGGGTTACCTCACATGGAGATGTTGCTGCTCGACTTTCTAGTTATGTGTGTGTAATTGGTGATATAATTATCCGAGAAGAAAAGGGTCATGATGTGCCTTATTTAGACGTTGAGGCTTTAGGAGTTTTAAGGGACAGGCTTATTGAGATATCATCTTTATGGTGCCAGCTTGTGCATGCTTTCAGCTGCGTAGCCGTAGATATCTTTGGATCTGTTGTTGAAGAGAAGCCCATCAGTTCGCCATCTTCTTTGGTTAGGACGGCTTGTGGAATCGTGTCCTGGCTACAGAAGCATAAGTTGTGTTACTCTTATGAGCTGCTTTATGCTATTTTGATTCACGCGTTTGGCAGGAATGAGAAGTTGTACGAGGCCTTGTTGTTTTCTCAGAGGCAGACTTTGACTCCTTTGACTTGTAATGCTTTGATTGGTGCTTGTGCGAGAAATGATGATCTTGAGAAGGTGTTGAATTTGATGGCTGTTTTTGAGGAGCTGAGGGAAGGTGGGTTGAAGCCGAGAACAAGGGCTTATAATGCTCTTTTGATAGGAGATGAGAAGAAGGGGTCGTTGGGAGATGCTGAGTCCATTGTTTCTGAGATGGAAAGGTGTGGGGTGGCTCTTGATGAACATACTTCTAGTTCGCTCGTCGATGCATATGCCAATGCCGGTAGATGGGAAAGTGCTAGGATTGTGTTGAAAGAAATGGAAGCTAGTAATGTGCAGCCTCGTGGTTTTCCCACAAACTCATTATTTGTCGAGCACACAGGTCACACGAATCTGAGATGTCAAGTGATCCTTGAAACACCAGTTGTTGAAGGTTTGTTGGACGAGGTGATTATTGGTAGGCCATGGGATGTTGGGATCGAGGAGGCGACTGTCGCATATGTTTTTGTTTGTGCTCACGGTAATAAGAGATGTGCTTGTGGCATGATATTGTTGGAGAGACTACACGATGAATCTGAAGCAAGTGTACTAGCTGAACAAGTAGCTACTAATTATGGGTGGTTCCATATGGTTACTAATCTCACTGACAAAGTTACTGGTCATTGGTTTGGGCATGTCACTCCCAAGGGCTTCACTGATATGCTAGATACTTATATTGGGAATGGAGAGATCATTGAAAAGCTTGGTCAAATGGGGACTCATGAACACGGACAAGAAGTTGGACAACAGCTTCATGGAAAATTTGAAGAGGCAGAATCATTCTTTGAGAAATTAGACGACGTGATTCAGATTGTGGATGGGAGGTGGAACAAAGCAGTGGCTAACCTTGCATTTCTGATGCGTTTCTATAACAAAGTTTTCATGTTTTCAATGCCAAGACCACCTGAATTGGTTAACCATGACCATGAGATAAATTTGGAAGCTAAAGGATTTCAGATCATGTCATTTTGGCAAGCTCATGGGACAAATAAGGTTTTGCATTTTGGAAGAAATGCAACCAAGCTACTCTCCAATGCGCAGAAATTACAAACCTTGAGGACAAGGTTTTCCGAAGGATGGAGGAATGTTGCGTATTGGGAACTTAGGGGGTGGAATCTTATTTTGATATAACATAACATGTTTAGTATAAGATGGTTGTAATCAGGCATGAGAAAGGTAACGAATGAATTAATCAAAATTCCCTTTCTTGCTTCTTCTCTTCCTTTCCTATCTAAACCCTAGTCTTCTCCTTCTCATTCCCCATTCATCACTGCTACTACCCGTTGCGATATTCTGTATCGTATCAAATACCAACATCTTTTCACAATGATGCAAAGTAACATAACATAGCTAACACACGCAAATGTTCTCACATTTCATCATCTTAAGAGATTTCATCATCCCATTCATTATCTTCTTGTGTCATCATGATTGTATGCCATTGGGACTCTTCTACCACTTCCATAGTTTCATCCCACTCGTCATCTTCATGTTCCATCATTTCCTCGTGTTCTTCATCAGCATCCCATGCTGTAAACACATCCTCTACATCCAAAATCAATTGTCTACGTGCTCTTGGTTTTTGCTCTATATTATGGTCAATATTTGATGATTGCACATCATTTGTAACTGTGCGGGCATTGATGGACCATAATTGTATGAATCATAAACACAGTTAAACCCACCAAATTAGACTCTTTGTCTATTTAACTTTTGCTTGTTAGTTCCGATATTTATCTACAGGGTATTTTGAAGTCTAGAGAGAATACAGGCTAAGGAGGAGTTTTAAAGCTGAAAATGAATTACGAGTCATTCCAGGTCACGACCAAAATCTGACTTTCAAGAACCTGACATGGAATCACTCAAAACAAGTCCAACCGAAGGGCAACCAGAGTCAGACCGGAGCTGAAAGGACCGATGGTTTTGGAGAAGATCACATTGCACTCACTCCACCACTCCCTCTCCTCCACCTAGCCGGCGGCTAAGCTCTCCACCTCTCCCCTTCCTCCATGTGGCCGGCGGCTTTTGAGAAGGATGAGTCACTCCGATGGCTTTCTTCTCCTCCTCCCATTTCATGACAAGTGTCAAGTCCTTATGGTCTCCCTTAGCCTATAAATAGACACCCTCCTTCCCTTTGTAAATCATCCAATCTCATTCCAACATCACAAGTCCTCAAGTGACTTATCTCTCTAGCTTTTGTGGGCACAATCATGTAAACACTTTCCTTTGGAATCGAAGTTGGATCTTGAGCACTCTTATCAGTTTTTGTAAGTACTCTTTTCTTTACTTTACTGTCTTTTAAAAGTACTTTACTTTCCTGTCTTTACTTTCGAAAACTTTACTTTACTGTCTTTCAAAAACCTTTACTTTTTCAAGTACTTAGTTATGATGTCCTGCTCCATGGATATTCGTAGCTAAACCTTTCATTCGGTTAAAGGGGTGTACTTGTATCATACAATGTTTTAGACCCTTCTCTCAGTGCCTCTTTGTGTTCAACTTGTTCTAGGTGCCATATATTAGGTAAGAATTCCATTGGTTGAGTGGATGCTCGGAAGAGCAAAGCTCTGCCATGGGTTCGTGATCTTCCGTGGATAAGTGGAGGCTCGGAAGAGCACAGCTTATCTGTGGAAGTCAACCTCTTTAAAACACCATTTGGTTTATCAGGAATGATGATCAAATGGATGCACATACTAGAACAAGAGTTCTTTGTCTTGCAAAAGACTAGACGGTGTGGCAAGTCATGTGCTAGGAATAGCCTTGATTCACTTTTGAACACTTAGTATGATCATTAGAGGTCAATGATAAACGAAAATATGATACAAGGCCCCTGAAACCGAATCTTTCCTTTAATTGAATATCAACTGATACTTTACCTTTCAGTACTAAAAACCAAAAACAACCCCCCAACTGCTTTATTTAATCCCTCCTTTTCGAAAGAACAACTATTCACCTGACTCCCTTGGGTTCGACCCGTACTTACCACTGACTACCCAAAATAGTTAAGTCGCGAGTATCGGAGATATAAATTTGTTTTTGCACAGAGAACATCGCACCATAACGACAGTGCGGTGGGCTCTGTCAAAACTGGCGCCGTTGCCGGGGAGTTAGCCTTTGATTAGCTGTTCTTCTCTTTTTCTTTTCTCTTTCGAACTCGCTTCTGCACAACCATGTCTCGTGAAGGAAGCCACCATGACTATCAGGATGACGACGAGGTTAATCTGTTCAATCGAAATAATGAGGCATCGCCTCAATTTCCAATTCTCGACGATCTAAAGCAACTCTTCCGAAACCAAATAGCTCGTGATAGGAATGCCATCCTAAGGAACCAAGGACCACCCGAAGGCGGAAATGAAGCTGGCCCAGCGCAACAACCTCCTAGACATCCACCACCCCCGCAATATCGATGAGAGCCAAGACGCGAACCCGTCTTTGATGACTACTACGGGGATAACAACAACTTCCGCGAACCTACTATGGGAGAACTGTCGGCACCAAATTTCAGAAATCAGCCGTGGTGCATTTACGAAGGCCCTGAGCTAGAAAACATCGCCATCAACACTTCAGTGGCCCATAACTTGCCGAAGTTCTCAGGAACTCATGGAGAATCAGCAACGACTCATCTCCAACGCTTACATGGCACTTTCCAAAACCTAAAACCCAATGGCGTGAACGTAAATGACTTTAAGCTAAAAGCGTTCTACTTTTCCCTCACTGACTCAGCGAACGACTGGTTTCTTTCATTGCCTTCCGGTAGCATCAGAACATGGGCTCAGATGCAGAAGAAGTTCTTAGACAAGTACTACCCAGCAGGAAGAGCAATGCAAGTAAGGAGGCAACTGCAGGACATCAAACAAGGGCCCAATGAAACCATGTACGACTACCTGGAAAAGTTCAATCGCCTGGAGAGAAGCTGTTGTACCCTTGGACTGCTAGAAAAACTCATAATCGAGTACCTCATTGATGGATTAAGGCCCTTAGACAAAATGCTTCTGAATGCCTCAGCTGGAGGATTGACAGAACCGCTCGTCGTCAAAGCGATTTGTGCAAATAAATTTATAATAGTCCGCTACTCGCAACTATACTACTGGGTAGTACTTGGTAAGTAGGGGTCGAACCCAAGGGAACTAGGGGAATAATTGTTCTTCGGGGGGATTACGCAGCGTGGGAGCGTGTTTAAGGTCGGTCGGTTGGTTTTAAAGCTACCAGCTATTTTGATTGATTGATTGGTTGGTTGGTTGATTTTAATACTGGAAAGTAAATTACAGTTTATAATTAAAGAGAAATGTTCGGTTTCAGGGGACTTGTATTATATCCTGTTTATCATTGACCTTTAGTGACTCTCCTAAGTATTCAAACGGTGTATCAAGGCCATTCCAAGCACTCGATTTGCGTACACTGTCTAGCCTATTCCAAGGACGTAGAACACTTATTCTATTTAGACTAATACTCCATTCCCGGTTATATTAGCCTATGTGCATCCATTTGATCAATCATTCCCGATCAACCAAATGGTGTTTAAGATGAGTCAAACTTCTCAGATAAGCTTTGCCATTCCAAGCATCCACTTATCCGTACAAATTTACAAACCCCGCTGTAGAGTTTTTCCATTCCAAGCATCCACTCTACCTTGGACGTTCTGACTTAATATATGGCACATAGAATAAGTTTTGAATACTTAGACTAGACACTAAGTTAATAGTCTAAAACATTTTATAATACAAGTGCACCCCTTAGACCGAACTACAAGTTTAGCTACTATTCATCGCGCTAAACATTATAACTAAGGAAATAAAACAGTTGAATAAATACTAAGAATTACTTACAACCGTTGAAGCGCCAAGGGAGCTATCCTTTATTTCCAAAGCCAAATTACAATATTACAAATATTACAACTTCTAGAGAGAGAAGTGAAATGAGATTGAGGTGTGTTGAAATGAGGAGGAGGCCTCCTTTTATAGCCAAAAGGGGAGGAGATGGGTGGTGGAGATGGTGGACATGTGCATTTGATCCAAGGGAGGAGAAGGGAGGAGGAGGAGGAGGTGACATGTGGAGGAATAGTGAAGCCGCCGGTCACTCCTCCCATAGCCGCCGGTTGCCGGTGGCCCAAGGGGGAGGAGCTCCTCCCTTGGCCACCACTTCATCAAGTGGCCGGTCATCCTTGCCCAATGTGTGAGTTTGTACAGTTTTGTGCAGTCTTTTCACAAAACTGTAAATGTGTTTCTTCCCCGGGCTGTCTTGACTCCACTCCTGATTCTTCTGATTAATTTGTTATGGTCAATTCAACGTCAGTATCCTTGATATTTCTTCAGTCGGCATATGATCTTGACCTTGGATTGACTCTTGTTATCTTTTCAGCATAAAATCCTCTCCTTAGCGTGTTTTCACTTCAGTCTCTAAAATGCCCTGTGGAAATATATCGGGACTAACACGTAGAAGTTAGATAGACAAACAGTCTAATTTGGTGGGTTTAACTGCATTTATGTTTCATACAATTATGGTCCATCAAGGATCCATGATGAATCTATCACTGAGTGGCATAAGGAATCTAATCACCGACGTTGCTGAAAATGCCCGATTCAGAGAAGAGACAACTCGGCAGGAAGAATTTTCCCGAACGAAGAATGTGGCAAAGGCTGAAACACCGATGAACTCTATGCCAGAGGAGATGAAACAAATAAAGGAAATGATGATTCAAATCCTACGAAGGCAGCCAGTTCAGATAAAGCCTTGCGAGTTTTGTAGTTCTACGGACCACAAGACTTACGCATGCCCGACACTGATAGTAGAGGAATCGGAAGAAGTAAATGCAGTAGTAGGATACCAAGGATACAACAACAACAGCAACTACAGAGCTGGACCAAACCGACAGTATAATCAAGCGACCAATTCAAGCTGGCAGAATGACAACCATCCTCCGAGGGAGCCACAACAAGCCGCACCACAATTAGCTCAGTCATTCTACCAACCTCCCCACCGGCAGTACAACCAAAACGCTCCACCAGCGGGCCAATACCAACAAAGGGGACCAAACCAGTACCAAGCCAGCTCGAGCAATCAGCAAGAACCAAACAAGTGGCTGGAGGACATAATGAAGGAGCTCTCGAGTACTGTGCAGCAATTGTCAGGCACTGTGCAGCAGTTGAGTACTACTGTGCATCAAAACCAGGTGAAAAATGATGGAGCAATAGCCGACCTGAAGAAGCACATATCCCAACTCGCTACCACAATATCCGCGCTCACTAATGAACCCGACAGACTTCCTTCACAAACCGTCCAAAACCCGAAGAAAATCGTAAGTGCAGTGACCCTAAGGAGTGGGAGAAAGCTTGCCGTCAAACCTATGGAGCAAGAGGAGGGCAAAAGCTCAAGGTTGCCTGGAGAAGAACAAATGAGGCCCGAGGCTCGCGAAACTCTTGAGCAAGACGCATCCGAGGAAGAGCAGGACGCAGCCGTAGAAGAAAGGGACGCGCCCGAAGAACACAGGCCTGGCTCGGTACCAACGGCCAGCCCGGTTCCAGCGTTCGAGGAGCACAAGGAGCGCCCGATACCCAGAACCGAAACCCCCAAAATCAGCGCAACACTTCCATTTCAAGTACCTGCTCGTGTGCAAAAACAACATGTCATGGATGAGGACGTGTTTGAGTTATTCAACAAAGTCGAAATCAACATCCCCCTCTTGGAAGCCATCAAGCAAATCCCTCGATATGCTAAGTTTTTAAAAGAACTTTGCACCAACCGGAGGAGGAGTACTAGATATGATCAAGAGCTGATGAGTAGGAACATGTCGGGTGTCATACAACGAAAGGTGCCCCCCAAATGCGGAGATCCAGGAACCTATACCATTCCATGCACAATTGGCAACATCCGCATCGAGAACTGCATGCTAGACCTTGGAGCATCAATCAACGTGCTTCCCTTCTCTATCTACTCATGCCTTAGGATTGGACCACTCAAACCCACCGGTCTCACTATCCAGCTAGCAGACCGATCTTGCAACAACCTGAGGGCAAAATAGAAGACGTCCTGGTACAAGTAGGAGAATTGGTATTTCCAGCAGACTTCTACGTCTTAAAATGGAAAATGGCGGACCAACAGACCACGCACCTATCCTTCTCGGCCGTCCATTTCTCAAAACATCAAAAATGAAGATAGACTGTGGAAGTGGGATGCTCTCAATGGAAGTGGAAGGAGAGATCTTCAGCTTTGACATATTCCGAGCAATGAAGCACCCTATGGAATTCGAGGAAGTACACGCTCTCGATGCTTTGGACGACCTGGTCCAAGAAGTTCAACCAGAACCAAGAGCGGACCCCTTAGAAGCCATACTCAATGGAGCTAAAGGCTCATACGAATTGACCGAAGACTTGCATGAAACGGTGGCCCACTTAACAATCTCGGAGCCTCTCACACCAGAATATGAAGTCAACGAGGTAAAATTATTCAAATCAAATACTTTTCTGCCCTCAGTGATGCAAGCTCCCAAAATAGAATTGAAGCCCCTGCCCGGACATCTGAAGTACGCTTTCCTAGGAGATAATAACACACTTCCAGTGATCATCAAGAGTGGCCTGGAAACAGACCAGGAGCGTCGTTTGATAAAAGTGCTGAGACAACACAAGTTGGCTATTGGATGGACTCTAGCCGACTTGAGAGGAGTTAGCCCGGCGGTCTGCATGCATCACATCTTACCCGAGGATGGAGCTAAGCCGTCAAGAGAACCTCAGCGATGACTCAACCCAATCATGATGGAGATCGTCCAGAAGGAAATACAGAAGCTCCTGGATGCATATGTCATCTATCCAATCTCGGATAGCGAGTGGGTGAGCCCAGTCCATGTGGTCCCGAAGAAAACTGGGATCACGGTCGAAGAAGATACCAAAGGGAATATAGTAACAACAAGGGTCAAGAACGGCTGGAGAATGTGCATCGACTACAGAAAATTGAACGCCGTCACAAGAAAGGACCATTTCCCTCTGCCATTCATCGATCAAATGTTAGACCGACTGGCGGGCAAACCATAGTTTTGCTTCCTGGATGGATTCTCAGGCTACAACCAGATCCCCATAGCACCTGAGGACCAAGAAAAGACTACATTCACCTGCCCATTTGGTACATTCGCCTTCAGAAGGATGTCGTTTGGCCTATGCAATGCCCCGGGGACTTTTCAAAGGGTAGTAACCAGCATCTTTTCAGACATGATCGGAGAATTCATTGAAGTCTTCATGGACGACTTCACCATCTATGGAGACACATTCGACGCTTGCTTAAGCAATTTGAGCATAGTTTTGGCATGATGTGTGTCCATGAACTTAGTGCTCAATTACGAGAAGTGCCACTTCATGGTAACACATGGAATAGTCTTGGGACATATCGTCTCACAAAAAGGCATGGAAGTGAACAAAGCAAAGATCGACCTGATCATGACCCTACCATATCCATCCACAGTCTGAGACATCCAATCATTCCTTGGCCATGCGGGATTCTACCGACGATTCATCAAGGACTTCTCCAAAACGGCATTGCCTCTAACCACTCTTCTCCAGAAAGAAGTCCCTTTTGAATTCACTAATGCATGCAAGGAGGCCTTTGATAAACTGAAGAAAGCCCTCACTAGCACACCCATCATCCGAACTCTGGATTGGGGAAAACCATTTGAAATCATGTGCGACGCGAGCGATTTTGTTGTGGGAGCAGTTCTCGGCCAAAAAGTTGATAAGAAGGCGGTCGTAATATACTACGCCTCAAGGACCCTGGATTCAGCCCAACGAAACTACTCCACCACCGAAAAGGAGCTCCTAGCCATAGTATTTGCTCTATAAAAGTTCAGATCCTATTTACTTGGAGCAAAAGTAATTGTCTTCTCAGACCATGCTGCCATCCGATACCTGATGAAAAAGAAAGAGGCCAAGCCAAGGCTCATACGGTGGATCTTGCTACTACAAGAATTCGATGTGGAGATAAGGGACAAAAAGGGGATTGAGACTACTGTAGCCGACCATCTAAGCAGGATTGTCCGAGAGGAAGAAGAAGGGCACATAACCGAGTCATTTCCAGACGAGCACCTCTATGCAGTCTCAACCAAAGTACCGTGGTATGCCTCGATCGTCAACTACCTTGTAGGAGGTACATTTCCTCCCTCTTTTACTAAAGCACAATGCATGAAACTTAGGCATGATGCTAGACACTACTTATGGGATGATCCTTATTTATGGAAAATGTGAGCAGATCAAATACTTAGGAGATGCATCCCCGATAATGAAATAGCTTCTGTCATTAGCTTTTGCCATGAGTTTGCATGTGGAGGACACTTCGGACCTTGGAGAACCGCTAGGAAAATCCTAGATAGCGGCTTCTTTTGGCCGAGTGTATTTAGAGATGCATATGAGAAGTGTAAAAAGTGCGATAGGTGTCAAAGAGTAGGAAATATGGCAGCTAGAAATGAGATGCCTCAAGTACCCATATTGGTCAACGATGTTTTCGACATTTGGGGCATTGATTTCATGAGTCCATTCCCAGTTTCATGCGGTTATACTTACATTCTAGTTGCTGTAGATTATGTGTCAAAATGGGTAGAGGCTAAGGCCACAAGGTGCGACGATGCAAAAACTGTCATAGATTTTTTGTGCACTAACCTGTTTTGTAGGTACGGGATACCCAAGGCCATAATCAGCGACCAAGGAACTCATTTCTGCAACCGCATGATGGCTGCCACCTTGAAGCGCTACCATGTCCACCACCGAACATCCACGACATATCATCCCCAAACCAACGGTCAAGCGGAGATCTACAACCGCGAAATCAAAGGCATTCTGGAAAAGATGGTGAAACCAGGTAGGAAAGATTGGAGTCAGAGGCTAGACGAAGCTCTTTGGGCTTATCAAACGGCGTACAAGACACCAATTGGAACCTCCCCCTTTCGGCTTGTTTACGGGAAGGCATGTCACCTTCCGGTGGAATTAGAACATAAAGCCTATTGGGCGCTCAAGCATTGCAATCCAGAGTTGAAGGCTGCCGGACTGGATAGGAAGCTTAATCTGTGTGAGCTTGAGGAGTTGTGGCTTGAGGCCTATGAAGGGCAAACAGACTACAAGGCACGGACAAAATTATATCATGACAAATTCATCCTCCGACGCTCATTTGAGGAAGGACAACAAGTACTACTCTTCTCCTCGCGATTGAAGTTGATGCCAGGCAAACCAAAATCAAGATGGACCGGTCGTTATACCGTGACTAAGGTATTCGACCATGGGATGCTTGAGTTAGAAAGCATGGAGGATGGAAGACGATTCAATGTGAATGGGCAGCAAGTCAAACACTACCATGGCGAGGTCAACTTGACAACAGCAAAATTTGACCTGAGTTGCCCATGGGATCCCACCTTATGATCCAAGAATGAGGTAGCGTCGAGCCAACGACGTTAAACAAAGGCACTGGTCGGGAGGTAACCCGACACCTATCTTACTTTCAGTAATTTTATTTTCTGTCATTTATTTTTTACCCCAAGTCGCTCTCACCCATTTTTTGTATAGAAGGAATGTCTAACATGTAGGAATCGATTTTTGGAGCAAGATCAGATCAGCTAGGCAGCTTCCGAAAATCACCGGGTCTGCGCTGAGAGTTCAAGGCCCCAGCCGAACTCCCTCGATTATCCAGCTCCGAGGCATGTCGTTCCATGACACGACACAGTAAAAGGGAGTGCAGTTCTTCTCTTTTCCTTAATGTGATTTCCTTCGCTTGTATATATTTGCATGACTTTTGAACTAAGTCGTGCTGAAAGGCACGCCTTCGTTCAAAAGTGTGGGGTGAGAACCGCCTGTGTACATAGTTAATTAACATGTTTTTTTTCCTTTTCCCTTAATATTATCTTTTTGAAAATATGAACTTGAGAATGTGAAAAAGATAGATCTAAATTCATGCATTTACCTTGTGAAAATTCAACTGTATAAAAACTTAGAATGTAACTTCTCATTTGTCCCTTTGTGCTGAGATAAACAGGGGATGTGGAGTTGATATAAACTGCCCTAGAGAGGCTTGGCAAGCACTCGAAGGATTGAATCTAACTATATGGTTTTCGAAGTCAGTGGAGGCTGCACTTCGGGTTTCAGTGAAGATTAAAGTCATCTCCGCCGTGCAGCGTTTATGCAAGAGGCGGAACGGGAATCAAACCGTCCTATCTCTAGTCCTAGTAGCCGGGAAAATAGATGAGCGACTCTCATCTTGACCCGCGCGAAACGGCGAGGATGAGAAAGAGCGGGGAGGTATTTCCATATGCTTGCGGGCGACGATTCGACCTCCCAAAAAGGCTGAGAAAATGGACTAGCAAGTCACAAAGAAGTAAAAGCTCAAAGAAGCTAATCAAAGGCCAAAGGCCAAAATTGTGAAGGTTTTAACCGAACAAAAGTGAAGAAACTCCAACTCAATATCAAAGGCCAAAGGCCGATTCACTACAGAAGCTGTCCCTCGCCAAAAAGAAATCAAAGTGCTCAACTCAGTGAAACCCGAACCAAATCACGTGCTAGAGAAAGCTACAAGGAAACCATATAGTGCGAGTCGATCCCGAGAATGCAGTCTAGGAGCCTGAAAAGGGCTATCTCCCGAAACATCCGAATTAATTTGCATCTCGGCGCGAAGGTACAAGTATCAAGTTTCTTCTAAGTATTTACACGGTTTAGTTTGGTAATCAGTAAGTAATGCATGAATTAAGATAAATCTAGTCCCACAGTCTCACTTTCATATTTAAAAGTTTACTTAGATTGTGTTCCGCCCTTAAAAAGCATTGTTCGAGACGAACAACTAAAAGTGTGGGGTGATCTGATGGACCATAATTGTATGAATCATAAACACAGTTAAACCCACCAAATTAGACTCTTTGTCTATTTAACTTTTGCTTGTTAGTTTAGATATTTATCTACAGGGTATTTTGAAGTCTAGAGAGAATACAGGCTAAGGAGGAGTTTTAAAGCTGAAAATGAATTACGAGTCATTCCAGGTCACGACCAAAATCTGACTTTCAAGAACCTGACATGGAATCACTCAAAACAAGTCCAACCGAAGGGCAACCAGAGTCAGACCGGAGCTGAAAGGACCAATGGCTTTTGGAGAAGATCACATTGCACTCACTCCACCACTCCCTCTCCTCCACCAAGCCGGTGGCTAAGCTCTCCACCACTCCCCTTCCTCCATGTGGCCGGCGGATTTTGGGAAGGATGAGTCACTCCGATGGCTTTCTTCTCCTCCTCCCATTTCATGACAAGTGTCAAGTCCTTATGGTCTCCCTTAGCCTATAAATAGACACCCTCCTTCCCTTTGTAAATCATCCCATCTCATTCCAACATCACAAGTCCTCAAGTGACTTATCTCTCTAGCTTTTGTGGGCACAATCATGTAAACACTTTCCTTTGGAATCGAAGTTGGATCTTGAGCACTCTTATCAGTTTTTGTAAGTACTCTTTTCTGTACTTTACTGTCTTTCAAAGTACTTTACTTTTCTGTCTTTACTTTCCAAAACTTTACTTTACTGTCTTTCAAAAACCTTTACTTTTTCAAGTACTTAGTTATGATGTCCTGTTCCATGGATATTCGTAGCTAAACCTTTCATTCGGTTAAAGGGGTGTACTTGTATCATACAATGTTTTAGACCCTTCTCTTAGTGCCTCTTTGTGTTCAACTTGTTCTAGGTGCCATATATTAGGTCAGAATTCCATTGGTTGAGTGGATGCTCGGAAGAGTAAAGCTCTGCCATGGGTTCGTGATCTTCCGTGGATAAGTGGAGGCTCGGAAGAGCACAGCTTATCTGTGGAAGTCAACCTCTTTAAAACACCATTTGGTTTATTAGGAATGATGATCAAATGTTTTTGCACAGAGAACATCGCACCTTAACGACAGTGCGGTGGGCTCCGTCAGGCATGTACTCTTGATAAGGGTCATCTTCTTGAGGCGAAACAAGTGTGTGTCTCACTGCCGTGTGTGGGTGTGTCACTACAACACTCATCTTGTCTTGCAAGGGAGCGTTGACTATAAGTTCCTCTATGTGAATCAAAATTTACCACCTTCCAATAGTCACCGACTTTAAGATCGTCAAGGTAAAAATCTTGTCTTGATGTTGTGGCTAGACAATAAGGCCATTCTTCATACCAACTGGTAGATATATCCACGGATAGAAGTCCATAATCCCTTTTAATGCTTCCCCTTTCTTTAGGATACGTGTTAAACCATATGCAATCAAATAGGACTACTGGGATAATTGTTTAGGATCTTTCTTAACTTTACAATATGAACCAAGATAATTGTTTCCGCTCAGAAGGAGGTCTTTAGTGATCTTCAAATGATCGTTAAAGCTCTTGTCGAACCATCCATTATCGACTTCAACTATCATTGCCTTTAAAATGGTGTCCAAAATAGTTTTGTCACTTCCCGCATATATGGGAGCTTGTGCTTCGGCTACGAGTCTTTGATACTCATCATATGCATCTTTGCCGAAAGAATCATTTTCGAGGCCCCCTTGTTGATTTCGTAAAGGAAAAGTGTCTTTAAGAATCTATATTGTAGGATTAAATAATAATCATCGCAACCATCCTACTATTCTTTTCCATCACATATTGTCGTCGTTGTGTTTTTAATGATGATGAAGCCTCAATCGTTTCTTCTCCGTGGGAGGTCCAAGTTGTGTACTCTCGCATCATACCATTTAGAAACAAATGAGTTTGGATCTCATCCAATGACTTTTCATGGTGCAACCGACAATGCCTACATGGACACGGATGAGTACTTGTCCGAGATTTTTTTTTGCTTCACAAAGTCTAAGAAGGCATAATTCCTTGGGAAAATCGCGGATCACATTTGTCCGACAAATGCATCCAACTCTTATCCATGCTTTCCTATATGTTATCAAATGCAAATATTTAAGCCAAAGACCAATTAAACAAACACTACTAAGTTAAGTACCAAATGAACACATGTATATATAAGATCAATCATTCATAAACAAAAACCTCCCCACACAAAGACCAATTTGTAGCTTGGCCCCTGTCCTATCAAAAACCTCAACCAAAGAACACAAAACTTTCGGCAAAGTTGCTAGCTACTTTCGACAAAAACCTCAACTAAAGAAGAACACACAAGCTAGTTTCGGCAAAGTTGCTAGCTACTTCCGATAAAAACCTCAACCAAAGAACCGTACAATTTCTAGCTAGTTTCAAAACTAACACACAAATCACCAACATTTGCTGCGCTACATATGCTCTCCCCATTCTAACAGCCCACGAACACACAACTTTCAACCATCAAGGAGCTAGCAGGTTGCTTCTCAATGTACAGTACAAGTCTGAAAACTTTGACTACAAAATGAACATTTCCAAGCAAACTTACTCGAATTTAAGGATGATCACCTTCCAAAACTTGTAGATCTCACCAAAAAATGACAGAGAATAATAATATGGAGCTTCTTCTCCGACAAATGGGGCATCTATCAGAGGATATTCTGAGAAAAGTGGGTGAAAATTTGATTTGCAGAAATACTCTGGTGCTTTTTTGCATTAATTGTTTCACGTTTGCTGACATATTTTGATAAAAATGTCACGTAAGAGGAAAATGGTAGGTCGCCCTCTTTAATGCGTATTGAATTTAAAACGTTAACTACTAGGTCAAGGCCAAACACTGGTGTGGCCGTCAGTTTTTCATTATTACGAGACATACATAGAGTGTCGCTTAATTTACGTCGCATCAACAATTTAGTGAGACATAATGATTGATGCAAGGCGGCTGGCGGCGCGTATTGAGGACCATACATTCGAGGCCAAATCGACTGAGGCAAGGGTTCTACCGGTTGGAGGTAGATTTAGCGTTCGGTGTCCGATTGACTATTAAGACACCTTTTTTGGAGTGGGAACGGGCCAACACACAGCAATACACGGGTTACGTCGTGATCGTTTAGCCTGCCAAATCAACACTTTATTATTTTTTGATTTTATTTCCTATTTTTTGTTTTGTCGTTTTTCTACTTAAGCATCGTTAGGGTTTGTCAAACTCATATTTCGTTTTCAATAAAATCCCTAGTTATTTTTTTCTTGGTGGATTCCAAGGCCATTTCGAGTACATTATTTGTGAGCTCGTGTTAACCGATAGTCTCGCTGCGTTAGTTGGTATCAGAAGCAGGTCTTTTCCTATCTCTCTTCTAATTTGATCAGTATGGCTGATCATCCATTAACCATGGCAGATCTGGAGAGGGTTACTCTGCGTTTTACAGCAACTTTTGACTGCCTTAACAAATCAGGTGGCTGAGTTGACGACAAGAGTCAATGATGAGCCGTATTTATACGACTCATCGAGTCATCAAATCCCACCAATTCCGGCACTTTATCATGCAAACAATTACTTCTTAGTGTTATTTTGCATTTCAGGTGTTTTGGAAGCTCTAGGAGGAAACGTGCATTAAAGATGGCATTTTGTGCAGAAAAACATCACAAGGCAGTTTTGGCCACTCTGGCCCGAGCAGGACCAGGCCGCGCCCGAGCAGTTCGAGGCCCCAGCCGAGCAGTCTAGCACCAAAATCAAGTCGCTCGGGCAAAGGAGCTGATCCGACAATTCCGACTCGAGAAAGTTGATCAAAATAGCAGATAAGTCGGACAATGTCACTAAACCAAGGAGAACGCCCGAGCAGATTGGCAGCTGGCCCAATTCTAATGGACCTGCGCGCTGATAGGCACCGAAACCAAGTTGCTCGACCAGACGGGTGATTCTGGCAAATCCAGCTCAACCAAGTTGTTTGAAATACCCAAAAAGTCGGATGATCTCACTTCCTAGACAAAATGCCTGAGTGGAACCAGCCCATGCCCAAGAAGTGCCTAGTTCCAGACCGAGCCCACCCGAGGCAACCTGAGTCAAGACCGGCCCAAGCCGAGTTCAAGGTGACCATTCTCGGCTCGTCATCTCCGCCATGCGTGGCGGTTTAGGAAGCTTCTAGAAGACTTGTTGGCCAAGTAAACTTACTAGCTAAGTTTGCTTACAAGCCAAGCAAAGTCAGTTTTAGGACATGTTTCCTAAAACCGTTTATGGACCGACTTCAACTTGGAAACTTTGAAGCCCTAGTATTCTCTATAAATACAACCTCATATCAAGGGTTTCAAGGATCCATCAGAGCTGCCTTAATCTCTCGGCATCCTACCATCATCTCGGCGCTTCTCCCTTCGTTCGGCAATAGAGAAGAAATCTCTCTTTTATTATTATTATGTTTTGTTCTCATGACCATGTCTAGCTAAACTCATTATTCGGTTTAAGGTTTAATACATTGTGACGTTGTTTTTGAGACTTGTTGCTTAATGCTAATTTTGTTATTCTACTAGTTCTTGTGCTTAATTATCTCGGGTTGAATTGTGAAGTTAAGTGGATACTTGGAATGGTAAAGCTTAACCGAACAATTCAACACCTTTATTTACTATTTTTTTGATACAAAACCGTTAGAATAAATAGTTGCACTAAATCTAATATATCTTGGAATGGTGTATTAGGTTTGTGATGGGGCATATTTATATGACTCATAAAGTACTACAAAACCCACCAAATAAGACATTTGGTCATACGAATAAGTGCTTGTTAATGCCATTTTGTGTATATAGGCTATTTTGGAGTCTAAAGAGGAAACACGCCTAAAAAGGGGGTTCTTAAGCTAAAAAGGATTGCCAAACATTTCTGGCCGAGAAATCACAACCAGGGCCCGAGGAAAATCGACAATGGCCTGAGGAAATTCACCCAGGACCGAGGGACCCCAGCCAGGGACCCGGGTACCGCAGGCCAGGGACCGAGAGAACCAGGTCCTCGTCCGAGCGCGCCCGAGAGTGTCGAGGGCCCATCCGAGAATGCCAGGTCCCTGTCCCGGGCCCGTCTGAGAAAACCAGGTCCTCGCCCAGGCCGCGCCCAGACCGTCTAGCACTGAATTCAAGTTGCCCGGGCAAACGAGCTGCTCTGACGAATCCACCTCAAGCAAAGTGATCAAAATGGAAAATAAGGTGGACAATGTTGGAAAACCAAGGAGAATGCTCGGGCAGATTGGCAGTTGGCCCAATTCCAAAGCAAAGGCCCCGCGCGCATAGGCACCGAAACCAAGTCGCTCGACCAAACCATAGAATCTGGAAAATCTGGCTCGACTAAGTGTTTTAAATGCCCAATAACTCGGATAATCTCACTTCCCAGACAAAACGCCCGAGTGGAACCAGCTCAAGCCCGATCAAGGCCAAACTAGGGCAATTTTGGCTGTTTTGGGATTTCGACCATGTTCCGGGCAGAATCTGGCTTAGCATCCTTCTTGAGATTATCTTAGAATGACTTTGTCGTTCAAAATACACTGTCTAAAAGCCAAGAAGCTCCGGCCAAAATTCCGGCCAGATTCCGGCCAAATTCTGGCCAACTCCGGCCAAACTCCGACGAGCTCCGATCAACCTCCGGTGATGCTCCGACCAGTCACAACCAAAAATCCGGCCAGTCATAACCTCACTCCGGTCAAATTCCGGTAAAGTCCAACCAAAACCAAAACCGAACTATTACTATTCTGGTTGGCCACTTCTTTTCCGGTTACCTCTACTATTCAAGTCGGTTGGCCTTTCGAGAGAACTAAGCTCAAGTTGGTTGCCCTTTGGCTTCAACCAAATGGCCAAGTCGTTGCCCATGGAGATGCAAGTGCCATGGCCAAGTGGTGGCTCTTATCCTCTTCCACAACCCATGTGGTTTGCTTTTGGAAGAACCAATGAGAATGACTTGCTTTTGGGATATTTTCAACTCAAAACTTAGCCACCAAGTCTTCCTCTTCTATAAATAGAGGGATTGCCTCATGTAATCCTTGTCCTAAGCCTTCGAAATTCAAAGTCCTTAGAGAGAAGAGAGCTTAACTCTCTTCTCTTCATTTTTAATACAAACACTCTCTACATTTTACTTGTTCATGTTCTTCATTTTTTTCTTGATTTCCAAAACTTTCTTCACTTGTTCTTGAGCTTCAAGCTCTTACTTTCCTTGTACTCGATTTGGAGCTCCTCTCCCTCACTTTACTTGTCAAAGCTTTCGGGTTTTCTTTAATTTCCTTGTTCTAGCCAAAACTACTTGTATTCCTTGACATGAATACAAGTAGTTAAAGCTATTGTTCTTGTTACAAAACTCACGGTTTGCTTGCTTTCTTGTTAGAGCCACGGCTCTCCTTTATTTTCCTTTGTAAAGTTTCGGTTTTCTTTCATTTTCTTTGTTCTAAGTCACGGCTACTTGTATTCTTTGACATGAATACAAGTAGCTAAAGCTTATATTCGGTCAAGGGTGTTCATACTTGTGTATGCATCTTGAGACTTGAGTACTTCATGGTTTTGTGTTCAACTAGTTCTTGTGCTATATATTCGGTTTGAACAACAAGGCTAAGTGGATGCTTGAAATGGCAAAGCTTAGCCGAGTGGTTCAAACTCTCTTTAAGTCACTTGGTTGATCGGAAATGTGAGATCAAGTGGCTGCACATAGGCTAATACATCTTGGAATGGAGTATTAGTCTAGCTAGAACTAGAAGTCTATGTCTTGTTTTTGGAGTAGATTGTGGTGTAAGTGCTTGAAATGGCCTTACCTTAGGGTTATATCTTGACCATAGAATAACCCACACTTATGAACTCAAGTAAGATCATTTGAAGTCCATGATGGATGTCTCACAAGTAGAGACCCTAGACTGAATATCTTTCGTCTTACCTTTCAGTCTTTATTTTCAGCACCTTTACTTTCAGTACCTTTACTTTTATGCAATTTACTTTTCAGCACATTTACTTTTTCGCACTTTACTTTTCAGCACATTTACTTTCCGCACTTTACTTTTCAGCATGTTTACTTTCCCGCACTTTACTTTCATTACAGACATTTTCAACATCAATCCAACATAATATTTGGCACGTATTGCGCTTGAAATACAGCGTGCGACAAACCAAAAGTATGTTGTATGGTTGATATTGAACTCGACTGTTCCCACAATTTACTTTCACGCACTTATTTTCAGCACTTTCATTTCTGTCATTTAATTTCTGTATAAAAACAACCAAAAAACCCAATCCGTCTTTCCTTTATTTTTATTTTCTTTTCAAGAACAACTACTCCACACTAACTCTCTTGGGTTCGACCCCTACTTACCGCTTGCTAGCCAATAGTGAGTGATCGGTCAAGTTCTTGACCTATTATTCACCTCATTCGATGACGGATTAGTTCATTTTCCGGACGTTTTTGTTATCATTTAATCTCTTTTCCTAGTGTTTCAGGTTCGAATTACACGATGACTCGATATGAACCTGGTTGCATGAAAAGATGAAGAAATCAGCCTGAAAGAGCATTTTTGGCCCAGACCCCGTGACACCTCCATTCGTCACGGGACAAAGAAGCGTCACGGGACTCAGCCGTAGCGTTGCAATTCTCAGACCCTGTGACGGCCTGTGACACAAGGCCCGTCACGGGACAGTGAAGCCATCACGGGACTACGCCATAGCAGTGACATTCTCAAGGCCCGTGACAGCCCGTGACGGATCGGCTGTCACGGGACTTTCCTAATTTCATCTTTAGGCAATTTCAGGAATTTTAGGAAATTTCGAGAGTTTTGCTATAAATAGAGAGGCTCGACCAGAATTCAAATGCTGCTGTGATTTTGGAGAAAAACCCTAACTTGGGAGAGAAGACATAGCTTTTCATCGTGAGGATCAACGAGCCAATCGTCTACGGTTTATTCGTTTCTTCCTTCAATTTACTCTGTTTTTGGTTAATCGCCATGAATAACGAGTAGTCTTCTTTATTCCGGGATCCTACGGATCCCGTGCTATGTAACTCTAACTCTCATGTGATCAATTGAAGTTTATTATTTATGCGATTCGAATATTCAATTTCATTGTGTGCTTAATTTTATCGTTCTATGCATGTATTTACATCAAAGGGTATGTTTGCATTGGTAGAACGTATTTAGGTTATATGCCGAAAGGTGGATGGGCCCTAGGGATTAACCGGATTGCATGAAATTGACGTTAGGTCATGTTTACATGAACTAATAGGAAAACCTTTAATTTAATAAATCGAAATCGTTAATAATCCGTGGATGGGCGGCGTTCAACGATGGAGATTAATCTAGACAATGATCTGTGGATGGGCGGCTTGTCTAGTGTTATTTCGGTTATATTCCATATTCGATAGCATGAATAATTAACGTAACATGATTGTATGATTAGTGGGGTTAGCACGGGTGAAGTATGGATTCTGGGATTCTTTCTCTGATAAAAACACAGCATTTATTTTCTGCACATTTATTTTCTGCTATTTAATTTCTGCTTGTTTCAACACCACAAAATCTTTTGCCATTCGGAATAGCTAAATAGGTCACACTGTTAGCTAGTATTCACACGCATTGCTCCTAGGATCGACCCTTGGCTTACCAAGGTTTATAAATTTTGTTTGACTGAAATTGAACCCCTAAAACTCATTACTTTGACAACTATAAAGGGTTAAAAATACGCTTGTCAGTGAGCCACTAAAGTAGTGGAATTATAAATGTAAATTTTGCAGCGCACAACGACGTGCTGTCAAATTTTGGCGCCGTTGCCGGGGAGTTGTGAAATTGGAATAGTTGTTCTATTTGTTTTTCTTTTGTTTTTGTTTTATTTTGCAGTCCACCATGTCGTTGTACTACGAAAACGAGCCTTGGAACAATGAGGAGTTTTCCCCACCATCTTTCCAACTTGAAGTCCGCAAGAAGATCATCAATCTTGAGCAATCCCGGGATGAAACATTGGACGAGTACTTGTCGTACTTCGATTCCATTGTGATGAGCTGCCCGCACCATGGATTCACGAACTTCGATCTTCTTCAAAGGTTTCTCGGTGGGATGATGCCACATGAGTGGAATAGGCTCAATGATGCTGCAGCGGGAGGGTCGATAATGAACTTGACCATGAATGATCTTTGGAACTTGATAGATGATTTGGCCAAGAGGTCAAGACCAAGACAAGATCAGGCCGAGCCACTCGAGGACGATATAATGGAGCTGGCAGCCAGCAACCAACAGTTGGCCGCCGACATACAGCAATTGAGTGCCACGATGCACTAAAACCAGGCCGAAGCCAAGGAATCATGGGCAAAAGTTGTGGTGGCTCAAAAAGAAACGGCATATCTGATCAATGAGATGCTCAAGCCAAGGGTCATCAAGGAAGAGCCCACGAAGCCGGCAGAGGATGGGAACCCGCAGATGACCGAAGAAGAACCTGCCAAGACATGCCCGGTCCTCATTTCCAATCTGTCGGAGGAAGTCTCGGTCCTAACTGACGAGTTGCTCGAGACATACCTGGACCTCACCGCTAAGCTGCCTAATTCAGACCCGGTCCTCAGTGTAATTTCCCCCGGAGACCTTATGGATGACGAGGATGAGGACCCATGGTTGCCTGAAGAAGATCTCCACTCAGATTACCCCTGGGAGTTAGAAGAAGAACTGCCCAAATCAGGCCCGGTCCTCATTACCAATCTGCCTGAGGAAGTCCCGGCCCTACTTGACGAGCCAACAGAATGCCTGGTCCTCACTGAAGAGCTGCTCGAGAAAGGTCCGGACCTCGTGGTCGAAGTGCCCCAACTCAATCCTTTATGTTTTATGCAGATCTTAGCCACCAAAGATCATGGAATCAATGATGAGGTGCAAGGGGAGTTGGAGGCGAATCGAGGGCAAGAAAAGCCAATGATGGAGCACTCCTCACTACCGAACCAACAAAGCGTCTCGGAAAACTCACTCGTTCTAGGACGACCATTCAACTCAGCCCCAAAGAAGAGACTTAACATGGGAACAAGCTTTATGTCACTTATGTTTGAAGGCAAGATTCAGAACTTCCAGAATTTCAAGGGTGCCGACCACTCAAACATGAAGAAGTGGCCAAGACATGGGCCAAAAGAATGGAAACCCGGAAGGAGAAGCAAGAGAGCACGGCTCAATGGACCAGCAGCTATGGTCAAAGGAGCCTCACCTTCTCGGATGCATGTAAAAGAGAACCTGCCGGACCTATGGAGAACCAAACCGAGCATATCACTCCACAAGTTCTTTGGGCAGAATAAAAGGGCAGCCGAGAAGAAGTTCGACCTCACACACCCAAGGGATCCAAACTTATGATCCATGAGTGAGGTACCGTCGAGCCAACGACGTTAAACAAAGGCACTTGCCGGGAGGTAACCCGACATATTTTCTTTACTCGTTACAGTTTTTATATTTATGTCATTTTTTTTTCATACTCACCTCCTTTCCTTTATTTGCTTACATTTTGTCTTTTGAACTAAGTCATTCCGAGAGGAACTGCTTCGTTCAAAAGCGTGGGGGTATTTGAGTAGTATTTGCACATAGTAGTTATTGCACATAGTAGTCAACACTTTTTGAAAATATACACTTTCATGATGTGAAAATAGATAGATCCGATTCATGCATTTCCTTGTGAAAACTTAATTGTGTAAAAACATGTGTATTTAACTTCCTACTTGTCCTTGTGTGCTGAGATAAATGTAGGATGTGGAGTTGAAAGAAATGCCCTAGAGAGGCTTGACAAGCACTCAAGGGACCGGATCCTTACTATACGGTTATGTGAAGATTGTGGAGGCTGCACTTCGGGCTTCTTGGTGAAGAGTGGAAGTTGATAGGAAGGAGAGCGGAAGTATGATAATGATTATTGAGTGAAGGCAGACATCCCGTTGTTTTAAGGAACTATGGGCGTGGAGGAGTTCCTGGACTGGCAAATTGATGTTGATAGGTTTCTCGAGGTCATGGGTGTCCCAGAGAGTAAGCAAGTGAAGATGGTAGCTATCCGGTTGAAGGGTACAACTACTGTGTGGTGGGATAAGCTCGTGATCCAGAGGAGGAGGCAGGGAAAGGCCCCGATCTGAACTTGGAGACATGAAGTAGCTAATGATGGAGCGTTTCTTACCAGAGGATTATGAGCAGATTCTATACATGATGTATATTGACTGTGTTTAGGGAAGGAGGTCTGTGGCGGAGTATACTACTGAGTTTTTACGCATGTCTCAGCGTAATGAGTTGAAAGAAACGGAGAACGAGAAGGTGGCGAGATACGTCAGTGGATTGAAGGGTTCGATCCAGGAGAAGATGGGGTTACTGACTGTGTGGTCAATAACAGTGGCTTCCAGTTTAGCACTGAAAGTATAAATGCTCAAGAGAACCCCTTGGGGGGTTTTAGGCGTTCCTTAAGTATCCACCTTAAGGAACTTCGGAGGTAGTAGGCGACAAGGAGAAGAACGTGGTGGTGAAGGAACATCACGCTAGGGGTAAGAGTGCTGCCGGTCCTAGTGGAAGTTCTGGAGGTTCTCATCCAAATCGCGGAGCAGTGCAGAATGCACCTAATCCCTACACTAATCCATCCAGCGATAAGGGTTATCGTTGTGGTGGGCAGGGACATAGGTCTAATGTTGTCCGACTCGGAGGACTGTCACTATCCTGGAGTAAGGAGAGGATGATTCGACAGAGGCCGTGAATATTGTGCTGCAGAGAGTTATGTTAGCAACACCAGATGAAGGGCAGCATAATAATCTCTTCAAATCTCATTGTTCCATTCTGAATAAGGTGTGTAATTTGATTGTAGACAATGGAAGTATGGAGAATCTGGTATCTCAGAAGCTGGTGGATCACTTGAAGCTGCCTACGGATCCGCATGAGAAGCCTTATGGGCTTGGTTGGGTCAGCAAAGGCTCCTAGATTCATGTCACATGGTCCTACAGAGTTCCTAGCCCCATTGGGAAGCACTACCGAGAAGACGTACCCTGTGATGGTTCTTGATATGGATGTTTGTCACATTTTACTTGGTCGTCCTTGGTAGTATTATAATTATGTCACCTATAGAGGACGAGACAATGTGATGATGTTTTCGTGGGGGAAGCATAAGATTGTGTTGGCTCCTATTTTGAGTTTTGACAGGCAACCGAGTATGTAGTCTAATTTTCTGGTATGACACACAGTGAGCAAGAGTTTAGTGCCGCTGTGGAGGAGGCTCAGTATTTCTTCCTAGTGATTGTTAATGGCTTGCTGAGTGCGGAGAAAGAAGAGGCAGTTTGCGAAATCCTAAAGGATTTCGAGGAGCTGACAGCGGATGAGTTACCTGATGAGTTGCCCCCCTATGCGGGATATTCAACATTAGATAGACCTTGTTCCCAGGTTGAGCCTACCAAACCTGCCACATTATCGAATGAGCCCCTAGGAGAATGAGATCCTGCGAGATCAGATTGAGGATTTGCTGAAGAAGGGTTTCATTCGGGAGAGTATGAGTCCTTGTGCAGTGCTGGTTCTTCTTGTTCCTAAGAAGGGAAATCAGTAGAGGATGTGTGTGGATACCAGGGTCATTAACAAGATCACTATCAAGTATCGGTTTCCTATTCCTCGTCTGGAGGACGTGCTTGACGAATTGGCTGGTTCGAAGGTCTTTTCCAAAATAGACCTACGAAGTGGCTACCATCAAATTCGGATCAGACCTGGTGAAGATTGGAAGACTGCTTTCAAGAACAAAGATGGTCTGTACGAGTGGATGGTGATGCCGTTTGGACTATCCAACGCCCCTAGTACTTTCATGCGACTAATGAATCAGATACTTCGTCCATTTATTGGTGCGTTTGTGGTGGTTTATTTTGATGATATTCATATTTATAGTAAGACCCATGAGTCGCACTTGGAGCATTTGAGGCAAGTACTGCAGGTTATGCATGAGATTAAGTTATATGTGAACCTGAAGAAATGTACCTTCAGGACCAACAAACTGCTTTTCTTGGTTTTTTGTGGGAGAGGACGACATTCAGGTGGATGAGGAGAAAACTTGTGTCATTCGTGGCTGGCCCGCACCTCAGTCGGTTACCGAGGTACGTAGTTTTCATAGTCTGGCTACTTTCTATTTGAAGTTTGTGAAGGATTTCAGTACTATCAGTGCACCTATTGCCGAGTATTTGAAGAAAGGCAAGTTTCAGTGGGTGCGAAAGCACGAACAAAGCTTTGCAGCTATTAAGGAGAAGTTGTTTACTGCCCTAGTGCTAGCCTTGCCTGATTTTGATAAGATCTTTCAGGTCGAATGCGATGCAAGTGGAGTAGGGATTGGAGCAGTGTTATCACATGAGAAGAGACCCGTGGCCTTTTTCAGTGACAAACTCAGTGAGGCTCGGCAGAAGTGGAGTACTTATGATCATGAGTTCTATGTAGTTTTCAGGGCTCTGAGGTAGTGGGAGCATTATCTGATCCAACGTGAGTTTATTCTGTATACAGCCCACCAAGCCATGAAGTTTCTTCACAGTTAGAAGGTGATGCATGCTCGATGGGTTAATTTTCTGCAGAAGTTCCCTTTCATTATTCATCACAAGTCAGGTGCCCAGAATAAGGTGGCAGATGCGCTGAGTAGGAGAGCTTCTTTATTTGTTACACTATCACAGGAGGTTTTTGGTTTTGATTATCTGAAGGAGTTGTATGCGGATGATGCTGACTTTAAGGAGTTGTGGAGTAAGTGTAATGGGAGACATCCTTGCAATGGTTTTTATATCAGTGACGATTTTCTATTTAAGGGGGGCCGAGTGTGCATTTCTTGCTCGTCTCTTCGAGGGAAGAAGATCCGAGACTTGCATGGGGCGGACTTAGCGGTCATCTAGGTCGTGGTAAGACCATTGCTAGGCTGGAGTAGCGGTTTTATTGGCCGCATTTGAGGAGGGACGCTGGAGCTATTGTGAAGCATTGCTATGTTTGTCATGTATCTAAGGGCTATTCCCAAAAATACTGATCTTTATTTATCTTTACAAATTCTGGATGATATTTGGCAAGATCTGGCTATGGATTTTGTGCTGGGATTACCTCGTACCCAACGAGGCGTGGATTCAATGTTCGTAGTTGTTGACAGGTTCTCCAAGATGTCTCACCCATATAGCCAGGTTATTCTTCAGAGAGGTGGTGCGTCTCCATGGAGTTCCAAAGTCCATTACTTCAGATAGTGATACGAAGTTTCTCATTCACTTCTGGATCACTTTATGGAGGATCTTTGGCACAACTTTGAACATGAGTTCCACCGCTCACCCGCAGACTGATGGGCAGACTGAAGTGACCGATCACACGCTTGGTAATATGATTCGAAGTGTTTGTGGAGATAAGCCAAAATAGTGGGATTTGCCACTGCCGCGGGTGGAGTTTCCGTATAACAGCGATGTACACTCAGCTACAGGAAAAACACCCTTCTCACTGGTTTACACTTCCACACCCAAGCACGTGGTTGATCTGATTAAGTTGACCAGGGGTGTTAGAGCTAGCACGGCGGTTGAGGAGATTGTGGCTGTTAAGGAAGCGATTAAGGCAAAGTTGGAGGCAACTGGGAAGAAGAATAAGGCGGCTATAGATAAACACCGCAGGGTCAAAGTGTTTAAGAAGGGCGACAAAGTAATAGTGTTTCTTCGCAAGGAAAAGTTTCCGATCGTAACTTATAGCAAGCTGCAACCGGGTTCTAATAACATCTCCAACACTTTTAATTTGGCGAACATATACGATGTAGATGAGGCTTTATAATCAAAAGAGAACTCGAGGTCGAGTTCTTCGGAGGTGGAGGAGACTGTTGCATGGCGGCTGGCGGTGCGTATAGAGGACCAAATCGACCGAGGTAAGGGTTCTATCAGTTTGATGCAGATTTGGCGTTCGGTGTTCGATTGACTATTAAGACACCTTTTCTGGAGTGGAAACGGGCCAACGAGTGCAACACACGGCTTCTGCCGTGAAGTAGGGGCTTTTTGGGCCGTTCGGGACCGTTTAGCATGTCAAATAAGCACTCTATTATTTTTTGATTTTATTTCCTATTTTCATTTTGTCATTTTTCTACTTAAGCATCGTTAGGGTTTGTCTAACTCATCTTTCGTTTTCAGTTTAAAAAATCTAGTTATTAGTTTCTTGGTGGATACCAACGATGTTTCGAGTTTATTGTTTATGAGCTCGTGTTATCTGATATTCTCGATGCGTCAGTCGAGTCGCGTTAACTATTGTTGCATTAACTTATTAATAGACTTCAAATATGTGTCATGATGGGTTACAAAAGGTGGCAACTCAAAGTAACGTACAGACACATGCCATGAACAATGCGCATGGGGAGGCCGCACCAAAAGCACCTGCACCAATCCGTAGGGGATCTCGCCACAAGGAAGCTTTCAGGCACTATCCAGATAGTGAATACGTACCACATGAATTAGTTGGTGCGTTAGGGAATGACGACATTCCCCAAGTCTGATAATTGGTATAAATAATGTAACAGCACGGAATGAATGAGAATAATCAATTAACAAATCATTCCTTAATCTCCTGCTCTCCTCTCTCTCTCTCCCTTCCTCCATCATTTGGTGCTTTCATTGCACCATGCCCACCCACGCGGAATCAATCGCAACCCTAATTACCAGCATGGAATCTCTGGAAAAACGCATAGCTGCAATGTAGGACAACCGGACCACTGATATCTAACAGATGATGGCCGCCATCGAGCGTTTAACCAACACAGTGGAGGACATCAAGCTGACAAACCAGTCCCAACCTGACCACCGCATCAGAAAACAACCTGTTTTTCCAAACCTAGTACCACCACTGCACGAAACTCCAGTAGCCACAACATTCAGCAACTCTAGCATGTCACAGGAGCTAATCAGCGACCACCACCATCCTCACACTTGGCCATGTTCACTGGTGAGGGAGCAACAGGTTGGCTGTTCCAGCTCAACCGATATTTTACAATGAACAACATAACCCCGAACCAGGTACTCGAGTCCGTATCTTTGTTCATGTCGGGCGATGCCTTACTTTAGTATCAGTGGAAGGCCACCACGGAATAGATCACCACTTGGGAACAAATGGCGTGTGACATCAAACGGAGGTTAGGCCTCAGTGCATATCATACTGCCGAGTTGGCCATCAACAGGCTGGTGCAAACGTCCTCAGTCCAAACATACATCTCAGAGTTCATCAAACTGTCTGCCAACTCCCCTCGCTTGGTTGGTTTCAACCTTCTCACCCGCTTCATTACAGGCCTCAAGGTTGACATCCACCATGAACTAGTTATGATCCGTCCCACTTCGTTGGAACAGGCCATGGGGTTAGCTCGTGTCGTGGATGATAAGCTCCAATCCATTCGCCGTTCTATTATCCGACCAGCCTACTCACGCTCCCCATATCGCCCAAACACTGACCAACCTCGCCGGCAACATACACTATTACCCACCAAATGACTAAGCACGACAGAAATGGCAGCAAGGCGCGTAAAGGGCCTATGCTTTAACTGCGATGAGAAATACCTCCCCGGCCACAACTGTCGACCTAAGTTCCAATGCCTCCTCATGGAGAACCCGGACGATGCTGATGGGTTTGAACTCATCGACCACGAGCCAGTGGCACCTCGGGAGCAAACTGAGACTAAGGACATCATCAAGGTCACCGATCCTGCACCATGCATTACCTTTCATGCGCTCCAGGGCCGAGCAGCACCTTGCACCCTTCGTTTTCAAGCGACGATTCCCGGTCAACCGGTACTTTTATTGGTCGACAGCGGCTCCCCACATAACTTAGTCCTAACGAGAGTTGCTCGCTTCCTCAAGCTTCCGATCAAACCCTCTACCTACCTCAGCGTCATTGTCGACAACAGAGACGAGTTGTAGTGCGAGGGTGTATGCTGCGAAGTCCCAGTCCAAATTGAGGGCAACACCTTCCCGATTTAACCTCATATGTTACCCGTCATTGGGGCGGACTTGGTGTTAGGCACCCAATGGTTGGCAGACATAGGCCCCACAAGCTTTTGCTACAAAAATATGTGGTTGAGTCTTTAAAGAGATAATCAGCGCATACAACGTTTTGGCCTGAAGCCCTCGACCCGATATCTAGATAATCTTTCAATATTTCCTTCTTGCTAATCACGGTATCTTAAAGTGCTTCCCTTGTTTTTTGATGATATTTACTAAATATCTATTCCCGATCTTCTTGTAAACCGACTCCAAATATTGATGTCTTTGATATTTGTATATCCCGAATTTAGGAAACTTCCGTTCTTCAGTTCTGCGCAGTATTCGAGTTTCAATCTTCGGTTGAACATCTCTCCTAGACTTCTGCTTGAACACTCTGAAGACGTTTTGCCAAAAGTCATGCCACACGTAGGAACAACAAATTGACAACGCATTAGGCATGTGGCTGTTCGCTAGCCACCCAAGCCAACATTTTACAAAGCTTAAGGCATTTAAAGAGGGCGAAATTTTATCTGCAACCGAAGCCATCCAATCTATCTTTATTTACAATGACAGAGAAGATTAAGGTGTGCGTGACAGGCGGTGCGCGCTTTCTCGGCTCATGGCTCGTCATGAGACTCCTCCTAAGAGGATACACAGTTCATGTAACATCAACAAACTTAGGTTGCTTTTCATGTCTTTTTTTATCTGCTGGTTTGCACAGTTAAGTAGCTTCGACAGGCCGTTCACTGACAATTGGTTGGTTCATCATTGTCTGCAGCGCAGGTGAATGTTCAGGTCCTGAAAAATTTAGCGGGTGCGAATTCTCAGCTGAAACTGTTCGAGGCTGATATATGCGATAAGGAAGCGGTTCAGCAGGCCATTCAAGGATGCTATTATGCCATTCACATGGCTACACCTTTCCCCCCACACACTCTCCGGGTTCAACATTTTAGGAATTTGCTCACTTGACTTTTTATTTTATGCCTCATCAAAAAAAAATATTTATTTCTGAAATTACTTTGAGCAAGAAATCGTCTTTGATAAATACGGAAAAAGGTCTGACGGAGCGCAGCCCAATGCTACAGTGGAAAGGCGGAGTCGTTTTGACTGTTTTTTTTTTAAATGTAACAAAACTGTGTCGTTTTGAGCGAAACGTCATTGTTTCCACTATGGCAACATTTTACTGTACTGCTCCGAAAAGCGGAGTGGTCTTGACTGATTGTTTATTAAATACACGACATACGTATGATGAAACTAAATTCAATTGAACGGTTTTCTAACATTAATTTTCTTGAGCTCTTATTTCAAGTGTTTTGTGCTCATATGTCTTACAGTTCAAGGACACGCCGGAAGCTGCTGTGGCTGGAGTGAAAAGCATTGTCAAGGCCTGCGTCAAGTCAGGCACAGCTAAACGGCTCATTTACACTGGCACGGTTGTTTCAGCTTCGCCATTGAAGGATGCTGCTACTGATCATACTCTCTACCATGAGTCAATAAATGAGTCGTGTTGGACCTCAATCGATACCGACTTACCTTTGGCAAACAGTTATCTTCTGGTAGTCTTCATGGCCTAATAAATATATATATGTAAAAAAGCATGCATTCTAACTCAATCCAGCGTATTTGACTTTTACGTTATAATTCTCTCTGCAGTCATATGCCAGATCCAAAACAGCGGCCGAGAAGGAGCTGCTGAAATACATGTTAGTGATTTTCAGGTTTTCATGCGACCGCATGATAATCATGCGACCGCATGAGAATATCATGCGACCGCATGAGATTCTCATGCCTCGGGTTGGGTCATGCGACCGCTCATGCGAACGCATGAGATTTCTATGCGACTGCTCAAGGTCATGCGACCGCATGAAATAAGGCAAAAGATGCAACGTTTCATGGAGCATGCGAACGCATGCCATGGACCATGCGAACGCATGAATGCAACAGATGTGCCTGTTCAGTCTATAGTCGCATCTACTGTTCATACCCGATTGTTTCTCTATAAATTGAGATTGTTTTCTCAAACATGGGAGACGAAATTGTGCTGTGCAATTGCTAGAAACATCAAATCCTTTCACTTGATTTACAACACACCCAAACCCTAGTTTTGCTTTGTTTTATCGCCTAAAAACAAAGTGTTCTTCAATTTGGATTGAATCCCACATTCACATTTCCTGTAAACCCAAGGCAAAGAGTAGGGAGGAAATATTGAATTCGGACAGCGACTACGTGGTCCAAATTTGATATCCAAGGCACTATTCAACTTTCACACAAGGAAAAGCTACAAAGAAGACGACGTTTTCTCACTACCATTGAAGGTCCTACTCAAACCGTTGCTGGAAGTGAAGCAAAAGACAACCCAGCAATTACAAACGAATTCAATAGTATTCTGCAAATCAATGACGAGCGTGAGAGAAATGATGTCGCAATTCCAAAAATTGGACAAGTTTGAAGGAACCGATTTTCGACGTTGGAGGAAGAAGATGCACTTTCTGTTAACACATCTCAAGGTGGTGTACGTGCTGTCCACGCCATGCCCTGAAGTTGGAGACAACGCAGCAGTAGGAGCATTCCGTGAAAGAAGCAAATGGGAGAACGACGACTACATCGCAAGAGGACACATCCTCAACGGTATGATCGATCCTCTTTTCGATTTATATCAAAATGTAGAATCTGCAAAAGAATTATGGGATACTCTTGAAGCTAAGTATATGGCTGAGGACGCTTCAAGCGTGAAATTCCTTGTTAGTAATTTCAACAATTACAAGATGGTGGACTCTCGTCCGGTGATGGAACAACTCCATGAGATACAACGTATCTTGGGGCAATTTGCTCAAACAAATCTGAAAATGGATGAGGCCATCTCAGTGTCAAGTATCATTGACAAACTACCACCGGCATGGAAAGACTTCCGCCGTTATTTGAAGCACAAGAAGGAAGACATTAGTCTTGTGGAACTCACAAAAGAGTTGTGTATGGAGGAGGATCTTCGTATGCGTGAAAATGATGCTATGGAAGTGGATACAACCTTGCCTAAGGTAAATGTATTGGAGACAAACACTCAAAAGGGGAACAAAAACAAAGGAAAGAAAAGGCCAAGTGAGTATGTTAGCAAAGGACCTAACAAGAAGAGGCATGTGACAAAAGAAAAAGTTTGTTGGACGTGTGGAAAAGCGGGGCACTTCAAGCGTGACTGCCGCGTAGGAAAGGGGAAGAGCGAGAAGGCTCAAGACAAGGCTGTTGGTAATAAAAACCAAGAGCAGAAATCTCAAGGTCAGAATTTGATAATTTCAGATTTGAAAAATAGAAAAGATACATATTCTAAAGTAGATTATGTTTCTGATTTTTTTGAAATTTTAATTATGCAGGATGATGAGATTTCATGGTGGGTTGACTCCGGTGCTACGGCACATGTATGTAGAGACAAAGGATTATTCAAGTCATTTGCCGCTACAAGTGAAGAAAGAGTTCTTCACATGGGTGACGAGTCAACTGCCCCCATCCTTGGACTAGGCCGTGTAGAATTAGAATTCTCAAGTGGAAAAACTATTGTTTTGTGTAATGTTTTGTATGTACCAAATATTAGAAAAAATATTGTGTCGGGTACTGTTTTGAATAAACAAGGTTATCGGCAAGTATATGAAGCCGATAACTATGTGTTGTCTAAAGGTGGTATTTTTGTTGGCAAAGGTTACTTATGTAATGGAATGTTTAAGTTAAGTATCAATAAAAGTATTTGTTCTATTTATATGAATTGTGAGCATGATTTTCCTAATCAATATACAAATTCACATGTGAACATATCTAGACTATGGCATGCACGTTTAGGACATGTTCATTATAAAAGATTACATAATATGTCAAAGCATGATTTAATTCCCTCATTTGACATGAACATTGATAAATGTAGAACTTGTATGCTTACTAAAATTACTAGGCAACCATTTTATAATGTCACTAGAGAAAGTAAAATACTCGATTTAATACATAGTGATTTATGTGATTTTCATGCATCACCATCTCTAGGAAATAAAAAATATGTAGTCACATATATTGATGATTTTTCTAGATTTTGCTATGTATATTTATTGCATTCAAAAGATGAAGCTCTTGATAAATTTCAGATTTATAAGAATGAAGTTGAACTTCAAAAGGGAATTTCTATTAAGAAATTGCGCACCGATAGAGGTGGGGAATACTATAATCCAAGTTATTTCCAAAGTGTGGGTATCATTCATGAAACCACAGCTCCTTACACACCACAACAAAATGGTATATCCGAAAGGAAAAACAGAGTTTTAAAAGAAATGGTTAATGCCATGCTTTCTTACTCGGGTCTAAATGACGGATTTTGGGGTGAAGCAATGCTAACAGCTTGCTACTTACTGAATAGGGTTCCTAATAGTATTAGTAACCTTACTCCTTATGAAATTTGGCATCAAAAGAAGCCAAATTTAACACATGTTAGAGTTTGGGGTTGTAGAGCAGTGGTAAGATTACCATTACCTAAGATAAAAACTTTAGGAGAAAAGGGAGTTGAATGCATATTCATAGGATATGCTCAACACTCTTTGGCTTATAGATTCTATGTTATAGAACCTAACAAGCAAGTACCAATTCATACTATTATTGAATCAAGAGATGCGATATTTGATGAAAAGAGATTTTCATCAATTAGCTTGCCTAAAGATTTGATTCTAGAACCAAGTTTAGTTCAAGAGTCAAGTGAACCACAAATTTCAGCAACTAGGAGGAGTAAAAGAGCTAGGAAAGAAACATCATTTGGAAATGATTTTCAAATGTACCTAGTGGAAGGAACTCGGGAAGACATTGGCTTGCAATATTTATATTGCCATATCATGGAGGATGATCCAAAGACCTATGATGAAGCAATGAAATCCCAAGATGTATCATTTTGGAAAGAAGCCATTAATGATGAAATGGACTCTATAGTGGGAAATAACACTTGGATTTTGGTTGACTTACCACAAGGTCATAAAGCGTTAGGGAATAAATGGATCTTCAGGAAGAAGACGAAAGTAGATGGAACCATTGATAAATTTAAAGCAAGATTGGTGATTCAAGGCTTTAGACAAAATTTTGGTTTGGACTATTTTGATACCTATGCACCGGTTGCTAGAATATCAACAATCAGATTGTTGATAGCTTTAGCATCTATACATAAGTTGCTAGTACATCAAATGGATGTAAAGACTGCTTTCCTAAATGGCGATTTAGAGGAAGAAATATATATGAAACAACCGGAAGGTTTCATTGTAACGGGACAAGAGCAAAAGGTATGCAAGCTTGTTAAGTCATTGTATGGACTTAAACAAGCACCTATGCAATGGCATCAAAAATTTGACAAGGTGGTGCTTTCCGATGGATTTATCTTAAATCAATCGGATAAATGCGTGTATAGCAAGTTTGATGATTCTGGAAATGGAGTTATCATTTGTCTATATGTAGATGATATGTTGATTTTTGGCACTAACATAAAGTGTATAAATCAAACAAAGGAATTTTTATCATCTAAGTTTTCTATGAAGGACATGGGGGAGGCGGAAGTTATTCTAGGTATAAGAATAGAAAAAGTAAAAGGG
Source organism: Rhodiola kirilowii (assembly GCA_033675215.1). Lineage (NCBI taxonomy): Eukaryota > Viridiplantae > Streptophyta > Magnoliopsida > Saxifragales > Crassulaceae > Rhodiola > Rhodiola kirilowii. Next base: position 41,903,436 of record CM066199.1, read on the forward strand.
GGTCTAGCTTTGACACAATCTCATTACATTGAGAAAGTGTTAAAGAAGTACAAGTACTTGGACTGTCATCCAGTCAATACTCCTTTCGAATCTTCCAAACACCTTCTCTCCAATAAGGGAGCCCCAGTGTCACAGCTTGAATATTCAAGGGTCATCGGAAGTTTGATGTATGCGATGACAAGTACAAGACCTGACATAGCTTTTGCGGTGGGCAAGCTAAGTCGATATACAAGTAATCCTAGCAAGGATCACTGGCAAGCGGTTCATAGGGTACTCCGGTATCTTAAGGGAACGATGAACTTAGGTCTTGTATATTCTGAATTCCCTTCGGTAATTGAAGGATATTCGGATGCAAGTTGGATTTCTAACGAGGAGGATCATTCTTCCACAAGTGGATGGGTATTTCTGCTTGGGGGAGGTGCAATCTCGTGGGCATCAAAGAAACAAACTTGCATCAGCTGTTCAACAATGGAATCTGAATTTATTGCTCTAGCGGCAGCTTCGAAAGAAGCAGAATGGCTAAAGAATATGATTCATGAAATACCATTGTGTGAGAGACCGATATCACCCATATTAATTCATTGTGATAGCGCTGCAGCGTTGGCTAAGGTATATAGTCATGTATACAATGGGAAGTCTAGACACTTAGGTGTTAGACATAGTGCGGTAAGAGAGCTCATTACGCATGGGGTAATATCTGTGGATTTTGTAAAATCACAACAGAATCTAGCCGATCATTTGACTAAGGGATTGGTTAGAGAATTGATCAATAAGTCTGTGAAGGGGATGGGATTAAAACCCACATAATCATCTAGTAATGGGACACCCAATTCACATCTAACTAACGTTAGAGCTGAATTCAATGCGGAAAGCCCATTCCTAGAAGATTGATGAGCACAAATATTCATCCCCAAGTATGTGTTCAGAACCTACAAAGGTCTAGGTTGAAGATGAACTCTTCTTAATAGATTCTTTGAAAAAGTGCTAAATGTAGGAGCACGATCGAGTGGTGTGACTCATTAAAGAATTTACCTATGTAAACGTGAAGTTTCTGGTCGCTTCATGAGATATTGGGTTAAATCTCAAAAACGTTTATGAATGGATAGGGACTCAAGGACCATTAAGAGTCAAGTTAAACTAACGGTTTGTGAAGTAACACATGCGTGTGTCGCCGTCAAATACCCAAATGAATTGATTGGTTCAATCCTTAGTGACACCATTTCGATTCGGGTATATTGTATGCGTGATTACACTATGCAGAAATTCAATCCGTAGTGACATTTCTGCTTATGCGTGTTTTGCTTAAAAACAAGGTAAGTTGTAAATCAAAAGAAAACCCAAAAATGGGGGAGGATTGTTAGTGATTTTCAGGTTTTCATGCGACCGCATGAGAATATCATGCGACCGCATGAGATTCTCATGCCTCGGGTTGGGTCATGCGACCGCTCATGCGAACGCATGAGATTTCTATGCGACTGCTCAAGGTCATGCGACCGCATGAAATAAGGCAAAAGATGCAACGTTTCATGGAGCATGCGAACGCATGCCATGGACCATGCGAACGCATGAATGCAACAGATGTGCCTGTTCAGTCTATAGTCGCATCTACTGTTCATACCCGATTGTTTCTCTATAAATTGAGATTGTTTTCTCAAACATGGGAGACGAAATTGTGCTGTGCAATTGCCAGAAACATCAAATCCTTTCACTTGATTTACAACACACCCAAACCCTAGTTTTGCTTTGTTTTATCGCCTAAAAACAAAGTGTTCTTCAATTTGGATTGAATCCCACATTCACATTTCCTGTAAACCCAAGGCAAAGAGTAGGGAGGAAATATTGAATTCGGACAGCGACTACGTGGTCCAAATTTGATATCCAAGGCACTATTCAACTTTCACACAAGGAAAAGCTACAAAGAAGACGACGTTTTCTCACTACCATTGAAGGTCCTACTCAAACCGTTGCTGGAAGTGAAGCAAAAGACAACCCAGCAATTACAATACAATGAAAGCGGCGAGATAGAGGTTGTGAGTCTTGTCGCTGGCCTCACGGGTGGGGATACGATTCTTGGTTCTGCGGCGGGCAGCCTGAAGATACTCTTGTCTCAAATTAGACGCGACGAGGCCACTTATGGGTCACTGAGGTTTATAGAGGAGGTTGATGGGAAGGTTCCGGTTGTGCATGTTGAAGATGTCTGCAATGCGCATATCTACTGCATGGAGAATCCATCCATCAGTGGAAGATTTCTATGCGCGAATGGCTACATCAAGACAACAGAAATATCAGACTTCTGTGCGAAACATTACCCGAGCATCCACATCCCTCAGAGGTTGTAGGGTTTTAATGTCTATTATCAGTCCAATTTATCACATTAATCAGTCAATTCCCAAATTAATGTCAAGAACCCTAGAAATTGAAATTGAGCAATAAACGGAAATTGACACAGCCGATATAAGGCCCGAGGTTCAGCACAAGTGCCTAATCCACATTGAGCGACTCAGGCTCGGTATGCACTAGTACTTGTCATCGGAATCGCCAAAAACGTCGAAAGTCGAATCTCGGTTACACACTCTTTGCACCAGTGTTACTCACAGCCGAGTACACTATCCTTACAATTGAACTCGCTAGTATAGTTGACAATACTGCTCGAACAGAAGCCATATGCTATCTTGATAGAAGAGAGAACGAGAGGAGAGAATTTGCGGAGAGAAGTGCGAATGCAGAATGAACCCTAAAGTGAATCTGCCTGGGTTCATATCCGTTCTGAGACGAACAGCAGGAGCCGTCGGATGCTGCTTGATGAATGGAACTACGTCCATCGGATCCAGTCTGATCTGCGCGCCATCCGTGCTTCAAACTGATTGGTCGATCCGGAGCTTTAGCCACGGATCAGCGATGAGGCGTAGCGCGCAAACTTCGGTCCGTCCAAACGACGCCGCTCCACTTAATGTACCTTTAGCAACAAACTGTCTCGAACAGCGACGACTTCCTTTGGCCTTTAGCGACGCTCCCCTGCACCAGGCCAGCAGCTTCAAATCCTTCAATTCTCCACCTGAAGCTTTGGCCAGTGCAGACTGCCATCTTCCCCAGGTCAGACCGGCTGCCTCCGCCGCCGTCTTCTCACCGGGGACTAGTGCATATCAAACTAGAGTTACCGCTCTCCTCCTGCAAAACACAAACAAGCACACTAACCTACAAACAGCAGGTCGAAGCAGTGCTTGAACTTGATGCTTGAGATCACTTTAGTTCCCATGTCTGTAGGGTTATCTTCAGTCCCAACTTTCAACAGTTTAATCACACCAGTTTCTACATGCTGTCTGAGGAAATGATACTTAATATCTATGTGCTTAGAACGTTCATGATAAACAGGGTTTTTAGCAAGGCATAAGGCAGATTGGGAATCAAAAAAGATAATGGGACTGTTATCACACAATTTACATTCTGCTAACATTCCCTTTAACCACATAGCTTCTTTTACTGACTCACTCAATGCAATATACTCAGATTCAGTTGTGGACATAGCAACAATGGACTGCATTTGAGACTTCCAACTAATACAATTCATGCCATAAGTGAAATAAAATGCAGTAGTAGACTTTCTACAGTCCCTATCTCCACCAAAATCTGCATCAATATACCCAACACGTTTTAGCACATCTTTTCTCTTAGAATAGCACAAACCAGTATCCAAAGTGGACTTCACATAAGCTACAACATGCTTTACAGCTAACCAATGATCCATGCCAGGATTTGACATGAATCTACTCAACAATGAAATGGCATATGACAAATCTGGCCTAGTACTAATCATGGCATACATCAATGAACCAATCACATTTGCATATGGCACTATTTCCATTCTCACAATTTTAGAATCAGTCTTTGGGGACTGACTCTTACTTAATAGAAAATGAGGAGCAAGAGGCATTTTTACAGGTTTACTGTTCATGTTACCATACTTAGCAATTACTTTTTCCAGATATGGTTTCTGATGTATTTTTAAGAAACAGTCTTTTCTATTCCTTTCAATTATCATGCCATGAATTTTCCTAGCCTTCCCTAAGTCTTTCATTTCAAATTCCCTACTTAGGTCCTTTTTTAGTTTTTGTATCTTACTAACAGACTTAGAAATCAGCAAGATATCATCAACATAGAGGAGTAAGTATACAGGGTCACTATCAAGTTGAGTAAAATAAAAGCATGCATCAAATTCACTTCTCACAAATCCAAGGCTCAACACATAAGTATCAAATCTGATATACCAAAGTCTAGGACTTTACTTAAGGCCATACAAGGATTTATTTAAGTGGCAGATGTGATCAGGGTACCTTTTGTCTTCAAAACCATGTGGCTGCTCCATGTATATCTCTTCATCAAGCTCACCATGGAGGAAGGCTGTCTTCACATCCATCTGCTCAAGTTCAAGATCATACACTGCAACCATAAAAATCATTATTCTGATAGTTTTGAATTTAACAACAGGTGAGAAAATTTTAGTGTCATCCACTCCCTCCTTTTGAGTAAACCTTTTGGCCACTAATCTAGCCTTGTATCTGGGAGGATCTCCCTCATTCTGACCTTCCTTAATTCTCAAAAGCCACTTACACTAAACTATTTTCTTACCCTCAGGCTTTTTAACTAAGTTCCGGGTCTTATTGGTTTCTAGGGAATTGATCTCATCCTTCATGGCTTCAAGCCATTTTATTCTATCCTTGGATCTCATGGCTTCTTGGTAAGTTTCTGGTTCAGGGTGGGCAACCTCTCTAGCTGCTACTAAGGCAAGATACACTAAATCAGCATAACCATATCTAGTAATAGGTCTGGGCTCCCTTCTCTCCCTATCTCTAGCCAACATGTAATTGTTCAGGTTCTCTTGTTCTGTATGCTCATAATGCTCCACCTCTCCCTCACTTTCAGGGTGTTCTATAGGCTCATCTACTTGGGCATCATGGGCAGGGGCTGGATCATTCTCATGGTCAGGTTCAGGAGGGGCAGCAGGCTCTATGGGATCAGGTAGCTCCACCTCAATGGTATTATTAGGTGTGGTAGGCTCTGGGATGGCTCTATCAGGGCTGGGATGTTTCTCCTTATATGGGAATCTATTCTCATCAAAGGTAACATCTTTATAAATCAAGATTTTCACTCCTCTCACCCCTAACTCCCACAACCTATACCCTTTAGTCCCCTGCTGCTGTTGATAACCAAGAAAAATACATTTAACAGCTCTAGCATCAAGTTTACCATCTTTAACATGGGCATATGCAGCACAGCCAAACACTCTAAGATTACTTAGGTCAGGTTTTTTATTAGACCAAAGTTCCATGAGGCATTTGAGGTCAAGGACTCTGCTGGGACATCTGTTAATGAGGTATGCTGCTGTGCTCAGGGCCTCACCCCAGAATGACTTAGGGAGGCCTGAGGTAAGCAACAGCCCTCTTAACTTGTCTAGCAGTGTCCTGTTCATCCTCTCAGCCACCCCATTTTGTTGGGGGAGTGTGTTTTACAGTTATATGCCTCAATATGCCATGTTCATTACAATAAGAATCAAACACTTGATTACAAAATTCCAAGCCATTATCAGTTCTTAGCACCTTAACAGTTTTACTAGTCTGGTTTTCCTCTAAAGTTTTCCAGTCTTTAAACCTTAAGAATGCTTCATCTTTGGTTTTCAACAAATAAGTCCATACCCTCCTAGAGTAATCATCAATTATGCTCAGAAAATATCTATTTTCCCCCATGAGTTTCAAGCAATTCTGCCCCCCATAAATCAGCATGTATATAGTCTAGAGTGCTCTTAGAACAATGAGTACCAATAGTGAATTTTAATCTATGTTGCTTAGCTAGAATGCACATTTCACAGAAATCCAGTTCAGTGACCTTACCTTGTCCAAGCATACCTTGATTGCTTAAGGCATTCAGGCCCTTTTGACTGATATGTCCCAGTCTGAGATGCCATCTGATGGTGTCATTCTTAGCCTGCATTTCTTTGTTAGCAACATTTAACTCAGGTATACCATGTGTTCCATTCAATAAATAAAGACTGTTATGCTTTGATGCAGTTAAAACAGGTCTGCCATTTTTGTTGACTATTAATACACAATTACAAGCATTATACTCGCAGCCATTGTCATCTGAAGTGCCTAGGGAAATCAGGTTCCTTCTAAGGCCTGGTACACATCTAACTTGAGTTAACAAAATTTCTTTTCCATTTTCAAGCTTTAGCTTAACAGTTCCAATGCCAATTACTTTGCAAACATTATTATTACCCATCAACACATTTTCAGCAGGTGCATCAGTAAGATCAACAAACCAGGAAATAACAGGACACATGTGAAAGGAACAACCAGAGTCAAGGATCAATTGATTTTCAATGGATCTGTCAGAAATAGTAAATGCTTCAGGCATATCACATTTCTGATTTACAGCAGTTGCAATATTAGTTTCACTTGCATTGTTGTTCTGGTTTCTAGCAATAAACTTAGTGCAATCTTTCCTTAGGTGACCAGTTTTACCACAGAAAAAACATTTTCTTGTTTCCTTTTGTTGTTGACCTTTACCATTATCTTTTCTTTCAGTCTTAGGCCTATTGTTGTTGAAACTGTTAGTTTTCCTATTAGCCTGACCAGACTGAAACCTTCCCTTAGTAAACAGATTATGTCCTGTTTTAGATTTAGCATTCTTTAATTCAGTTTCCCTAGTCCTTAGAGCATTACAGAATTGATCAAAGGGGGGAACCACACCAGATTATTGGAATGCATCTTTAACAACTTGATAAGTATCAGGAAGGGAATTCATTAAAATCATAACCTTGCTAGTTTCATCAATGGTTTCTTTAGGGTTGTTTAGCAAAATGATAATTTTCAGGAACTCATCAAGGTTTTCATCAATAGATTTAGAGGCATCCATTTTAAAGGCATACAATGTGGCTCTTAGATATGCAAGGTTAGGTGTCATTTGATTAGCAAACAATTCCTCTAATTTCTTCCACAATTCAGTAGGAGTTGTGCAATCACAAACCTTTCTGATTATACTATCAGAAAGACTAAGTATAATCAGGTTAAATGCCTCCTCATCTATTTCACCTTTTCTTTTCTTTTGATCTTCATTCCACAAGTTTGTCTTTTCTTCAAGTCCAATGAGACACTTGTGGTGAGACAGCAGGGCTCTCATCTTCATGCCCCACACTTTGAAGTCACCCTTGCCATCATAGGCCGTGATCTCCAATCTTTCATTCACCATGGTTCCTTGTAAGACAAAATAGTCCAAGAACCAAATCAAAAAAAAGTAGTGCAAAACAGGACTGTAATAGCCTAGCTCTAGATACCACTGTAGGGTTTTAATATCTATTATCAGTCCAATTTATCACATTAATCAGTCAATTCCCAAATCAATGTCAAGAACCCTAGAAATTGAAATTGAGCAATAAACGTAAATTGACACACCCGATATAAGGCCCGTGGTTCAGCACAAGTGCCTAATCCACGTTGAGCGACTCAGGCTCGGTATGCACTAGTACTTGTCGTCGAAATCGCCACAATCGCGCCGGAAGTCGAATCTCGGTTACACACTCTTCGCACCAGTGTTACTCACAGCCGAGTACACTATCCTCACAATTGAACTCGCTAGTATAGTTGACAATACTGCTCGAACAGAAGCCCTATGCTATCTTGATCGAAGAGAGAACGAGAGGAGAGAATTTGCGGAGAGAAGTGCGAATTCAGGATGAACCCTAAAGTGAATCTGCCTGGGTTCATATCCGTTCTGAGACGAACAGCAGGAGCCGTCGGATGCTGCTTGATGGATGGAACTACGTCCGTCGGATCCAGTCTGATCTGCGCGCCATCCGTGCTTCAAACTGATTGGTCGATCCGGAGCTTTAGCCACGGATCAGCGACGAGGCGTAGCGCGCAAACTTTTGTCTTCGTCCAAACGACGCCGCTCCACTTAATGTACCTTTAGCAACGAACTGTCTCGAACAGCGACGACTTCCTTTGGCCTTAAGCGACACTCCCCTGCACCAGGCCAGCAGCTTCCAATCCTTCAGAGGTATTTATGAGATATCAATTATATTTGGTATTGATCATTTTATATCTTTCTTTTTTCCTACTGCTGAGTTGTGCGAAAAAAATATATTTGTAATAATAAAAAAAGTATTTACGAAACCGAAAACATGGCCCAAAATGCTGAGTTGTGTTAATCAACTACTTCAAAGATTGATTGAAGTTGTGTATCCTTATGTATAGGATGATTGAAGACAAGCAGCGATCAATCCGTTGGGGTTCGACTAAGCTGCAAGATGTGGGATTTCAGTACCAATATGACGCAGATGCAACTCTGGAGCAGAGTATCAAGTGCGGTGTTTGATTGGGTGAACTCGCATTGGCTTCATCCCATTGATGCAAACATATTTGGCTTGTTGTTAGAAGATCTTAGTAAGGCTTTGGAGTGCAAACATTAGCCTTTTGTCATCTGAAAACTTAAGCGGTTCTCTAGTTACTCAACCTTTGATTGGTGTGAGTAACTTTCATCAAGTGGAAGAAATCGATGAAAATCGATGAAAATGATGTTAGGGATCAAATCGAAAGTTAGATTTTGTTTGAGGCAAAATTTCTAAACCTGATGATCGGAGAAGTGTAATAACGTGATACTTTCATGGATCATAAATTCAATCGAGCATCCCCACTAATGACCATTTCAATCATAAAAGATATTAAAATTGGGTAACCAAAAAAAATCATGACTACACTATTGACCTTTTAAGTCATCAAACATGTCCAACTTTCTAAATTTGGTCATGGGAGTGGGACCCACACAAATATGAATGCACCAATAGAAACTTGACACCTGTCTAATTAATAAAAATTAAACTTCACTACTACAGAAGGGACCGATTTAGGAATTGGTGTGGAGGGTCGATGGACTGGGCGAGGACGCGGACGACTGACTGGGCAAAGAGCTACGGACTGAGTATGCGTAGGAGGGCGGCGGACTGGGCGAAGAGCAACGGAGGTCGACAGACTTGGCGAAGAGCGACGAAGGTCGACTGGCGAGCGGAAGAGGGTGACAAAAATTGTTCGAGCGGGATTGGGAAGAAGACGAAGACTTGTGTTTTCAATTTTAGGTTTCAGTTTATGCAACGGTTCTTCATAAACCGTTGCATAATATTAACATATAAGCAACGGTTATAAGACAAACCGTTGCATAAGGTGTACATTATGCAACGGTTTATGAAGAATCGTTGCATAAGGCGTACATTATCCAACGGTTTACCCGAACCGTTCACTACAAAAAAAACATGATCGGTGATGACTTAAAGTCATCGCAGAATGTCATAAAGTCATCGCATATATATTTATGTGATGACTTTTACGATTGTCGCATGTCGTTGACTCGTAGAAAGTTTTAGTGATGACTTTATCTAGTCATCACATTTAGTATATACTGCAACGACCACGTAGTTATCACATAATGATTATATGACCACTTTAACCATCACAAAAAGAGACATATGCGACCACTTAAGATATCACAAAAACTATTTAACGACCACATCAGTCATCGCTGATAAAGTTTTTTTGCAACCGCTACAAAAGTCACAGTATTTTTCTTCTACGACCACATCGATCACGGCAAAAAGATATTTTTGCAACAACTAAAGATGCACTAATTAAAATTTGAAGATCACAATATTAATCATTTAAAAAATTGATAACATCTTAAAATCATCATCGTAATACTACCAATTTGTATAAAAATTATCGCTTTATATAAAAGGTATATCAAGATTGAACAAAATTGAAACTGTGGGTACTAGTTCATACACTTAACATGAAAGGAAACTTAAACGTAACAAAACAAAACCCTATATTGTATGTCACACTAGCCTTATGCTCAATCCTCTTCCAGTTCGTCCAAGCATTCAACATCACTATCATCTTCCCCGTTAGCTTGAACTTGCACCTTTACAAAAAATATATAGTCTATATCATTCAATAGTTCACAGTAAAGATAAAGAAATTTTAAGCATAATAGCACTTAATCATTTTGATGTTGCTGCATCGCGTCAAAGCTGTTAAAAGTTCTTTCATCTCACTTACTTCAAATGATAAAAGTTTAACTTCGCAGGTTTATAAGTTGTTTACAATGAATCACTGTATCTACTCAAATATATTTTGCAGGTTTACATTATTATTAAAGTTATACTTATTGCAAAAACAAATAAAGCTCCCACCTGGCACGGCAAACTTTCCGGTAGCATCATCACTTAGAGTGACATCATAATCTACCTACTCAGACAAATAGCATCATCATTTACAGTGACATCATCATCTACCTGCTTAGAGAAACACAATGAGAAAGAGCAGTTAAGTAGTTGAATATAAAGTAGGAGCGGAACTCTTAAAAATGGTAGTTTTCATAGTTTTAGCCCTGTTATTTATATAGATGAGAGATCCAGTGGAAACACCTGACATTTACAGACTCAGAGAGATTATGGAGACTAATTTACTACAATGTTTGGCTTCCCAGTAACAATAATTGCATCTCCAAAGCAAGCAACTTTAATTGTAATAAAGAAGTTCACCTTAAATTACAAAACAAAAGCTGTATCAAGTAACTTAATCCAGAACATACCGCGTGTAGGTCGACCATGAAGAAGAGAGTTTCATAAGTATGCTGCAATGGAGAATCATGTCTGCACATTACATATGAGAGCCAAGTCGTAAATAAAACATTACAACTGTAAGCGGACAAACAACCTGGAGCGAAATCCAGTTTTTTATGACCCCCAAATAATTCCTAAGATGTATTGATCCCGTCGGTAGCACTCCAGAAAGTATCCTCTTCATGCAATCAACATGTTAAATATAATGCTAATTCAGCAAAACATAGATATCGCATCAAGCTCTTTTCACAGAACGCATTTAACATCATACTCGTAAAGGGACGAAATTTGGACTACTTTGGTTTGGTCAAATAACTATCTGATAAATCATATTCAGAAACAAAGCAGAAAAACATCTTAAATTGGATCCTCTTCGCACATTCAGTAGCCCATGGTTACCAACTGAACCCCAATTCCTCAAACTTCTACCACCAGCTTCACCTCTCAATCGGTTATATTAATTCAATTAAAAATCAGAACATAAAAATTGATTTCTCATTAACGACAACACCGAAACTAACGGCAGCAATACTCAAATCATCAACTTATGCAACAACAACAACCACAATTTATTCCAACAATTTCAATAGAATTCAAACAAGTTTCGAGAGCAGTACGATGAAAAGAGCACCATCTCTACCTCTCAATCTGCTTTTTGATCTTGTGCAACACACCCTCCCACAAAGCTATTAGACTGCCAACAAGCCACCAATACAAAACAACCAACCAGTAACTAGTTAATTACCACAAAATTCACCAAAAAATCAAAACACAATCAGATGACTAAAACCTACCATATCGCCGAGTGAGAAAAAGGCCAAGCTTCCCGACGCGGAGGTTCGGCACATTAAACTGACCTCAAAACATCGATCGTCAAAATCCAAACAAATTGAACAAATATTTGACCAGTTAAATCGTTAGCATATCGTCTCTGAGAGCGAGAAGAAGGCCAGCGCAGTCTCCCTATCGTAGATTTGTTCAACCAATTTGATGAAGATTGGAATTTTATTAACCGATTTGTTTAAAATTATTTTGGTTTCTTAAAATAGGAAGTTATGCATATATAATTAATTTTGGTAACTTATCACGTTGCAAATTGTAATATTCAGCAATAATTATTTTTGGTCATTACAATAAATGACAATCAGTGATGATTTCAAATTACTTTGCACATATTTTAATATTATGCGATAATTTTTTTAAGTCATCACTTATTTTTGTAGCAAAATGTAATATTCAGTGACAATTATTTTTGGTCATCACATTAGCTGGTAATCAGTGACAACTTCAAATTAGTCATCACATTTTTAATATTATGTGACGACTTTTTTAAGTCATCACTATTTTTTGTCACAAATTAACATTTTTTTTGTAGTGGTTGCATAAGGTTCACAGTATGCAACGGTTTTAAGACTAAACCGTTGCATAAACTAAAACCGTTGCGTAATGATAAATTTGAACCGTTGCATAAAGTCTAGTCTGTAGTAGTGCTTATACTTGTAACGATTTTATCTAACAAGTTACAACTCCAAAAAATACAAAGAATTATCATTGGTTATTTTATTTTGAGATCTATAAAATGATATGCATATTAGAGGCCAGATCTGGTGCAAAGCCCAGATCCTATGCAAAATACAAAATAATCTTATCCATTCGTTTTGACAATCCAGAGGCTGAAAACAAATTGATTAAAATAAGTAAATAACTGAATTTATACGTGTATATCATAATAGAAAGGGTATAATTGACCAAAAATTTGAAAAACAAACCGTATCTCTGCTAACACAACAAAAACCCGACGATTAAGGAAACCTAATCCCAAAGACCGAGTCACGATTCATCCACAAATCTCTCCGCACATCGTCAAAGTTAGGGTTTGGCGTTCAGGCGATTCGTGAGAGAACGATTTTAGGGTTTTGCTGACAATGTCGACGAGCGATGGTGAGTTGAATTCAGTTTGTTTAATTACTGTCCGTAGATACTGTACTGGGTTTTGGGACAGGGGCGACGACGAACGATAGTTTGTTTGAACTGTCTCGTGACAAAGAACTATGTTTTCGAACTGTTGTCCTCGAACTGTAGTTTTTTTTACTAGCCAACTGTATAATTCGTCAACGCCATAGTATAATTCGTCATACTATGTGGTTAGGAAATTCAATATGAGTAGATATCAGGGGCCAAGTGCATAATTCGTCAAAGTAATACATAATTCATCATCTTGAATTTGACCTTTAAACTAGTTTCTAAAAAAATCGAACTGTGATATTTTGAACTAGCCAGTTGTATAATTCGTCAACAACGTAGTATAATTCGTCATATCATGTGGTTAGGAAATTCAGTATAAGTGGATATTAGGGGCCCAAGTGCATAATTCGTCAAAGTAGTATATAATTCGTCATCTTATATTTGACCTTTAAACTCGTTTCTGTTTGTTTGACAGCACGCAAAAGGAAGTCATCCAAATCCAAGGGCACTTTAGATGATGCAGAGGCTGCGATAGGAAAAATGACAAGAAAAAAATTGAAATTAGTTAGGCCTGAACCGGAAGTCGCATCCAAAGGTACCACAACAACCAGTGATAGTGACAGTGATTTTGAAGACAGTAATGTTCATCAACCAGTTGAATGTTATTCTAAGAAACAAGGTACTGAATTTTTTGGTGTTTATTCTTATTTTTGTATGAATCTTATCACCTGAATAATTTTTTCGTGTGGTTGTAGCGGTTCAAAAATAGTCTTCTTCATCAAAGAGCACAACAATAGCCAGTGCCAGTGCATCAGCTAGAAAACTGGATGCCCGAGGAAATGGAAAACCAAGCCCTGCATCAAAAGGAAAAGGTGGGAGAAAAAAAGGGTTGATGTGGCTGTTAAGAACAACAAAATTGTGTTTAAAACAAGATCAACGTCGAAGCCTTTGTCAAATGCAATTAAATTTCTGAACAAGGATAAAAAAATGCTGTAAGGTCAATGGGGTTAGGAGGCATATTGGGACTGAAACTAACCGAAGTACCAGGGAATCTAGCATATTGGCTGCTAGATTCATTTGATGCCAACACATACACTGTGAAACTCTCAGCAGGGATTTTCGACATTCTACCAAGAGACGTACACCATGTACTAGGGCTCCCATCAACGGGCGTAAAATAATTTTGATGAAGCGGTGTGTTCCAACAAAAATGGTGGTCAATTGGAGAATGACTTACGGATCTACATCCCCGGAAATCAAATGCACTGATATAGTTGTGAAGTTGAAAAATATGCAAACCAGTGATGACATGTTCAAGATGAATTTTATCGTGTTGTTTTTCTCAACCATGGTACAAAGTACAAAGAACCAACACTGTGATCAGCGCATTCTGAATGCAATTGAAAAACCAGATGATGTTCGGGAACTAAATTGGTGTGATTATATTCTCTATAGCCTGCGTACTAGCAAACAGATCTGGGAATCAGACCGAAATGGACAGTTCACCGGGCCCATAACATTTTTATGGTAAAAGTTATATTCTGTTATGTTATTTTGATTTCATCTGTTCATTTAATTCACACCAACGCTCCCTTACAAGCATTAGTTAATTCACAGGCACTGTACATGGATAGAGTCGAAAATCGACTCTTTAATATTGGGAGACAAATACCGGTTATAAAGATTTTAACTGATGAAATAGTGGCTAGAAGGATACAATCTGAGCAGAAACAAGGAGGTTTCGGACATGGAACAATTTTGCCACGAAACGAACCAACGTGTTTACTGACATTCTATGATGAACCGAAAGAAGAAACAGTAAGCTTCAACTGCTGGAGAATTACATTACATATTTTATTGTCAAATATACTTACATACAAAATGTTGTACAGGCCCCAAGCAAAACAACAGAGAACGAACTACAAGAAGACAATGCTAAAAAGAATCCAAGAGTACGTTATTCCACTTAACACTAGGGTTTGAAACAAAATAAGGCATCAATATTGTCTGCATTTGAGTCTAAATAATGCATAATTCATCAATTACTATTTAAAATTCGGCATCTGTCATTTATAGTTCGTTGATTACTATCCCCAAGAGTTCGTTAATGTTTACTACCCACTAAACTGATAAAAATTGATGCGATTTCAATTTGGTAGTGCATAGATCGTCAATTACTATCTATAATTCGTCATCTGTCATTTATAGTTCGTTCGCTAATAGGAATAGTTTGTTAATGTTTACTACCAACTAAACTGATCAATATTGCTGCCATTTGAGTCTGGTAGTGCATAGTTCATCAAATACTATTTATAATTCGTCATCTGTCACGTATAGTTCGTTCACTAATAGCATAAAGTTTGTTAATGTTTACTACCTACTAAACTGATCAATATTGCTGCCATTTAAGTCTGGGAGTGCATAGTTCGTTCATTGCTATTTATAATTCGTCATTGGACATTTATAGTTCGTCAATTACAATTTTATACTTTGTTAATGTTTACTACTTACTAAACATATCAATATTGTCATTCGTACATGGGGTTCTAAATGCACTACGAAAGGCAGCATAGAATATGATAAAATCAAAGGAAGAATACGACTCAGCATTAAACAAGGCCTCACAACTACACATATTCCATATGGAGATAAGGGTAACACATAATACAGTTAAGGAGGCTATGGTTTTCGATGATGTGAACATCACAAAAGCTGCTTCAAAATCAAACAGCATGAAAGGCAAAAATGTAGTTGTTTCTGAATCTCCATCATTCAATCTAGGTATACCAGGAGTAGATCCAGACCCAATTCATTCCGAAGGTGATATGGTCACACCAACGTCTGAAAAGATAATCCGCCCCTCACCAATACTAAAAAGTCTGACATCACTCACAAATCAGCTTCCACAAAAGACGCCTCAAGGGTCAAGTAGACATAAGCACGTCAACTTTGAAATTCCAGATCTTCCAATATTGAATCCCATTGCGAGTAAGACACACATATCAGCTCGATTCAAGGATAGCAGCTGTGCTGAATCTACGGGAAAAGAGCTAGCAGTGGTCGAAGAAATAGCTCAACCACTACAATGTATAACTGTTGAGCAAGAGTTGGATGATGACGTTCCACCAAAAATTATGTAACCCTTACGCAGAACCAAAAGATCTCACAAACCTGGACCTCAAAGAAATCACCGTATAAGGACCGGGTAGTGAACATAAAAGAGGAAGTGTCAGAAAGTTACAAATTCTTTTGTGAGTGGGTATTCAATTCAAATGAGAAAAAAAGGTATGCACTCTGTTAAATTCTCTAAGGGTATAATATACTATTGCTTATTTTACTGATTGAGATGTTTATATTATAGTGAAAGTCTGTTCGAGTGGGATACAGTGGAGGAACGACAGGAGGATTTTGTTACTATGAAGCCAGCAACTGACATTTCAAATGTCATCATAGACGTTTGGAGTGTGATACTAAACGACAAAGAGAAATACAGATCATTTTAATCACCCTTTTGTTTTTTCAGTACAACAGAAACAACAGTAAGTGCAATTTGGTGTAAGTTCAATAATATATGATCTCACATCCATTAACTAATATGATTTTTGTGTTAATTTACAGATCTGGTCTACCTTTGAAAAAATGACGCATGAGGAACGTGCCGATATTTTCATTCGTCGCTTCAACTCCAATCTAGCAAGATTTCCACTTGTGAGCGTCCACGATGTACAATTGGTTAGTCTGCTGTTGCCATGAATTTATAATTCGTCATGGTGTAACTATAATTCGTCATTATAATGCTGAAAATTCTTAACACATGTTCCTTGTAGTTCTTCTTCCCAATGTACCACATGGCCCATTATTTCGTCCTATGCTTCGACATGAGGAACGATTTCCTTGAGGTCTTGGATAACATGGCAACCAACGTTGACTTTGCTGCAAAATATGAGGATTCAGTGAAAATGCTGGTGAGTAAGAAAACAAAATATATCATTACCAATATAAAATTTGTTTGTGTATTACCATATCTAATTCATGTTCTTTTGCAGCATTCCAATTTCCACACATATCTGAACGGAATCAAACACAAAAATGCCGAACTAATTGAAGATTACTTTCCAATCCGTCTAGAGATGCGATGGAGAATAATGAATAATTACAAAGATTTTGTCATATTCACTATGAGGCACATGGAAACATACAAAGGTGGAGGCATAAAACAGTGGAAGTGTGACTTTGTAAAAGAATGCAAAAAGGTTAGTAAAAATGTGAGCATATTGATCGTTTAAAAGATGAACAGTTTTAGATTATTTCTGATAAGTTTTATATATGTTGCAGCAAAAGAAACAACTATTGGCTCTACGAGAATGCTACTTGAACATTATGGTCTGATCAAATTTGAACACACTGAGATCAGATGTGTTACGCAAAGCAGAGCAGTGGAGACTACTAAAAGTCGCAGGTCGTGCCTTAGAGGCAGCAGATGCCTTAGATGCAGCAGAAGCCTTGGAAGAAAATGTATTGTTTTACTACAAAATTTGTGTCCAGCAGTTGTGCAAATTTTTTTGCCTAGAACGTACAATAGTTCTAACTTTTAGGGTCTTACTAGGTCGGATATGAATTAATATAGTCTACCTGAAACTGTGCTGAATGTAACAAATTATATCAGAAGTGTTGCCATGTATCTACTTTCAGGGTACACTATATTTACAATTCAATTTCTCAGGCTACACTCAGGCAACAAAATCCAGACGAACTATATCTATTAGGATAACCTGGCGAACTATCTTGCTACAATCAGGAAACATATCCTAAAACACAGGGGGGAAATATCTATTAATATTATGACGAACTATAAATTATTCAAACGAACTATAAAATAAAGTTGACGAATATTATAATTTTGAACCGAACCTAAATATAGAAATATTGAATTTTTTTAAAGAGAAGTCCATGTGTCTGTGTTGATGAAAACAGATACCAAAACAAGTTTAATAGACAAACATAAACTAAGTCATCAAGGGTTGTGAGGATCATCCTCATTTGAAACATGCTCTTGTGCATTCACATCCAAATTCTCAACGCATGTTTTTTTTGGACAGCTTCGCTTGTTGTGATGCCCAAGTTCTTGGCAGTTTCCACACAATCTTTTTGGTATGTTAGCTTTCTCAATCATCACTTCACGAGTGGTCCGATGTCTTTTCCCACATCCATTGTTTCGAGCCACCTTTGGTGGCTTGATATTCACCTGAGAGGGTTGTTCCATGCCTATTGTTGTTTTAAAATAATCTGCCTTAGATAAGACATTGGTCATACCTTCAGGAACTTGAACAATATTCCTCAATTGTTTAACATTCTCAAGAATACTTCTCAGATTAGTCAACTCACTTCCTGACTGTGATATAGCTGATCGAACTAGAGTCCATATCTCAGTTGTAACTGATGCAACTTCCTGGTTTGGGTGTAAACATTCTGGTACTAATTCTTGTACGCTGCTTGCACTTTTCAGCCATCTATTCAAAATGTACGCACAAGGAATCTGGGAAACATCCATGGAGCAAAAAACATGGAACACATGCCTGCATAAAATTCCAGTAGTTTCAAACTTGCTGCAGTTGCACCTTGTATCTTTTGTTGAGCTAATACACGAAACCTATATTTCAGAAATAAAAAAAGTGAGCATATATAGAGAAATACAATGACGAACTATAAAATTGTAATGACGAACTATAAAATGGACTGCCAAATGTTTAAATAAAAGTGCGCTACCTGAAACTTAGCTGTGTTGTAATCTTTATCTATGATAGTGTAAGAAATGTGATCACCATCACACCTCGTCATCTCATTGTAACATCTAAATACCCCTGCAAAGATTTCATTCTGAAATTCCTTAAAGATATTATGCGTGAAAATATTAGCCGCATGTCTTTCAATATCAAGTTCAGTCTTCAAAATAGGGGAATTGTTGGTGGATTCGGTGTCTAACGTCCATCTATGGTTTCTTTGCGTGTCCAGTGCCCTATCAAATGCCATATGAAACTCCACCAGTGTCATTTGATTGTGCAAACCCCTTCCAAAAAATGTGTTCTCACTTTCAGATCTGGATGTCACCCTTAATAACTTCCCCATATGGACATTTTTCAAATACACAGGGATCCATGAAGTCCTATTCTTGTATATGTTTGACAGCCAATTATGCCCTTCAAGTCCATATTTTTCAATGACACATTTCCATTGTTCTTCAAAATCAGCAGCATCAATATGATCAGACCAAATTACTGTACTCATATTTTTCATAAAATTTGTTTGACTACATAAGGGAACACCAACCTACACACACAGTAATGTAAAATCACATACACACGTTGTATTAAATATTTATATAAAAAGACTAACAGTACCTTTGCTTTCATCTTCTTAGCAATGTGCCACATACAAAAGCGATGAATGCTTTCGGGAAATATTTTAGCAATAGCAGCCTTCATAGTTGGGTCTTGATTAGTGACTAAGACACTGGGTAAATGAAATATTGACTTCCTAAAGCATTCAAGAAGCCAAGTATACGAATCCTCATCCTAATTAGATATTAAACCAATTGCAAGGGTAACAGAACGCTTGTGGTTATCAACACCGGTGAATGGTACAAAAACCAGATTGTACCTGCATATTATCAACCATGTTAATACCAGTGAATTATAAATTGAATATGACGAACTATGTACACAGTGGTTATGTAATAACTGATAACGAACTTTATATTAAAAATGACGAACTATAAAATACAGCTATAAACTATAAAATAGAAATGACAAACTATGTACACATTGCTTATGTAATGAATATAACAAACTTTATATTAATAATGATGAATTATAAATAAAACTATGAAATAACTAATACTGATGGGCAACTTACTTGTTGGTACTGTATGTTGCATCAAAGGACACATCATCAACAAACATTTCCCTATCATTGGCCGACTTTGAGTCTGCCCAAAAAAGACGGGTAAGAGTACCTTCTTCATCCGCAACATATTCAAAAACATATCCCTTGCATAATCCCTTTTGTTCTTTAAATGGGTGACGACCATTTCAGCATCACGTCCACCAATAAATTCCTTCATATCTCTTTTGAAATTTTTAAAGTCTGTCAAAGTAGCACCAATATTAGAGTAACCACCAACCATTTCTTTCACCAAGTGAAACACTCGAGTTGCTCCAATCCTCATGTGGCCCAAATCCATAATAAAATTCTGTTTGTCAATACTCAAATGCTTGTTTTGCATCAAAAATTGTTTCCCAAAGGTTGAAGCAAGCTGATGGTTATGATTCTCATCAAACACATAAACAGAATACATGCCTCCATCGACTAGCTTGAAATACAATTTTGCTTCACATCCACATCTAGTCTCTTTCCTTTTCCTCTTTTTTGAGTTAGGATTTTTCAGCGTGTCTACCTCCGTCTTTTGGCGCTTGAAACCTTGATGGTGGCACAACAGATGTTTCAGCTTTACTACACCATCACTGCTGATTGTTGTATTAGCACGAACATCGAATCCAGCTATTTGAGCATAATTCTCGTAGAATTTAACAACATCATTCGGAGATAAAAACTTTTGACCAATAAACGGCTTGTGCTGGTCAGGGCATTTGGGCGTCCAGAATGCAACGCCACTTTCAAAAAAGTAAGACGGTTCCATTGAACCTAAGTTCTCAGTCGAATCGATTGTTCCTGCGCGCAAGATAAAACATCGTGAGAAATTCTTCACCACTACTTTTGCCGATATTTATAAATGAATGAAAAGTACGTCGATTCATAACGCCACAACATTCAAGGATCAGGATCGCACAGTTCGTCAGATTCATATCGCCACAACATTCAAAAGACGAAAAACTACAATTAAAACAGATTCAAACCTTCGATGTTGCTGTCGGTCATGACCTCCGATGTTGATGTCGAACAACATTATCCCGCAGTACGATGAATCGAGTGAAAAGGTTGTTTCGAGAACGACTGGAAATCAAACCGATTTGATTTGAAAGAACGCGACATTTTAGGAAACAAGGATCAATCGGTTACGTGAAAACCGAATTTTATTAATGTATGCCAAATTTGCCCTCAACACATTAAAAATTAAAATTAAACATATTTATTTTCAATTAATCAGCACCATCCAAAAAAATTAAATGAAGGGTTGAGATAACTTTGTATTTTTTACAATAATTATCACTTTGCACCTGATCCTAAACCATGCATATTATTATATTTTTTTTAAAAATTCAGAAGTCTATAAATAAGACTACTCTAGTGTTGATACTATTTTCAATCTTTCTCTTGTTTCAACCGTACTTGGAGAGGAGCCATTTGAATATTACTTGGAGAGGAGCCATTTGAATATTACAACGAACGTCCATTCGATTTGGAAGAATACTTGGCTACAAGGGCTGCAATACGCAATCGAACAACTCATGTCTCTCTTAAGTCAGATTTAATGATTATATTTGGCAACGATATAGAAATAATAATCAAGAATAGGCCCATTTAACGAAATTTATGCGTATAATTTTCTAAAAAATTTACATAATATTTCTCAATTTATTTAGTTAGTTGGTGGCCTTGGTTTAATTGTTTACCCATATATTAATTATGTATTCAAAGATTTCAAGAAGTTAGAACTATATGGGAACATGATGATGAACTTTTTGGTCATTAGTGGGATACATATGATCAGAATGGTTATGAGACATGACCACAATCGTGAGGATGAAAGAGAAAGTGATAGAGAGAGAGGGATGCCCAACTTTTTTTTGGTTATTTGTGTACATGATCTAAGGAAATAGGTGCATTCATGTTCTATTGATGATTGTTTACATACTTGGAATACTGTTCAAATAAGGTTTGGAGGTCGGAGGGCCAACAATGAACCTAGAATAATGCAGTTTCATATAAAGATTGTCACTTTAATTCATGGTGAAATGGGTGTTCCTACATATTACAGAAAACTATTTCAATTACAGGCTGACGGAAGCCTTAGAAATGAAGGATAATGCAGTTTTTGGCAGGGCTTAACGATGTTCACAACACTGCGACAATACGAGATCGGATCCCATGAGAACCATCTTATTACAATTTCATTTAACTTTCCACAATAAGATACGAAGGGCAAATTAGTCCAATTCTACGCCATTTTGCATCTAATGCAACAGGAGAAAAAATATTACTGATGTTGCATTTTGTGTTGCTTTAGTCAGTCGCAACTCAATCTTGTTGCAAAAGTGAGCGTCGCAAATGCTCTGATGCATTTGTACTTTGAAACGTCGCATCAAGCTCAGTTGCATAAGTCGCATACTTATGCAACACGTACTTCGATGTTGCATAACGATGTAGGAGCGTTTAGGACTCCGAATTATTATTTTAGCTTTAATTCTTTGTTTTAGTTTTTAGGCAGCATTATCTTTTAGGCAGCATTATCTTTTTAGGCAGCCTATCATTATCTTTTAGGGTTTCAGTTTTCCTATTTAAGCCCACCTTAGGATTTCAGTTATGTATCTTATTTTCCAATCAATAAACCTTTGGTTTTCGTTTTTTGTGGATTCCAAAACTTTCTTGGTGGATTCCAAGCTTATCCCGAATTCATTGCTGGTGAATTCGTTTATCCCAATTTTCCCACTGCGTCAGTTGGTATCAGAAGCCGGTCTTTCCCTGTCTCTCTGCTAACTTGATTAGATGGCAGATCGACCCGTACCCAGAGCAGATGGTGAGAGGGTCAATGCGAACATAGCCGCAGCCCTGGCTGCTTTGACAACACAGATGGTTGCTTTGTCAACCCAGATGACGAGAGTGGTCAACAAGAGTCGTCGTGGAGACAGGAGAGGAGAACTGATATGGTTCCTCAAGGTGAGATCAATCGTGCAACTAACTTTTATAATTCGAGTTCTAAAAAGGAAGTGTATCATGGTGATCAACAAAATAATTATGATTATCGAGTGAAGAGTGGTATTCCATTGTTCTATGGAGGAGAAGAGGAGTTTCTGGAATGGCAGGCCAATGTTGATAGGTTTTTTGATGTCATGAATGTTCCTGAGAATAAACAAGTTAAGATGGTGTCAATCAGGTTGAAGAGTATGGCTGTCGTGTGGTGGGACAAGCTCGTTATTCAGAGGCAACGTCAAAGGAAGGGGCCAGTTAGAACGTGGAGGCGAATGAAACAATTGATGATGGAGCAGTTTTTGCCTAAAATTACGTACCGATCCCATATAAGAAGTACGTTGAATGCGTTCAAGGAAAGAAAACTGTGACGGAGTATACGAGTGAGTGTGTGAAGCAAGAGCTTCTAAAGCCGGATACGAGGAAGGAAGAGGTTATTGTGGCGGAGGAGGCATTGGAAAAGATTGATGAGCTGGCGATGCTGAGGATCATGTCTTATGATAATGAGAAGAAACATGACTCAGATGAAAGCGAAACGAAGCCAGAAGACTCAAATGAGAAAACTACTGAAGATAAAGGGGACACTAAGACAGATGATAAGTTTGATCAGACTGAGAAAAACAATAGTACTAAGGAAACCACCGGTGAGACAACAGGCGATGTGCTGACAAAAGATAACAACTCAACTGATTTGTTTCTTGCTGGTTCTCAGGTAGAGCTTGTAAATAAAACCACAACTCAGAATGGCACACGGAAAACACAAGACTCTGAATCAAAAACTGAAAGGGAGGCACAAAAAACATCAGATTCTAAAAAGAAAAATACTTTTAGTTGGAAATTCTATACCACCACGGCGGGCCCTGATTTCATTCCATGTCTTGATAATCTGGAAGTCATTCGAAATCTTAAAACCACTAAGCATTATAAGAACAGGGAGAGGCATTACCCAACTGAAGGCCCACATGTCTATTTCCCCTGCCTGAAGGATACCAACGCCCACATTATCAAAAGATTGATGAAGATGTTGAAATTTGAGATGACATGACAAAATTGAAGAAAATCATGTTGGCGGAGCCACCTGAGGTGGTGAAGGCTCGAAACGGTGACTCTCATGGAACTAACTTTCCAAACTCATCTGAACTGCTTTATGGAACTCAGTCCTTGCCAAGAGAGTTCAAAATTGATGTTAGATCGTTGGATATTCCTCCAGAC
Source organism: Rhodiola kirilowii (assembly GCA_033675215.1). Classification (NCBI taxonomy): domain Eukaryota; kingdom Viridiplantae; phylum Streptophyta; class Magnoliopsida; order Saxifragales; family Crassulaceae; genus Rhodiola; species Rhodiola kirilowii. The sequence continues at coordinate 41,927,203 of CM066199.1, forward strand.
GACATATGTCTTGTTATGGTTACTGATATAGATGGATCAGAACCCCTGGAATTCAACTTATACATTGGTGGTGGTATGGGAAGAACACAAAGGGTAGATTCTACTTTTCCTCGATTGGTAGAGCCGCTGGGTCACGTATCGACGGAAGATATACTATATGATTCCAAAGCTATCATTGTTACTCAACGAGAAAACTGGGAAAGAGATGACCGTAAATATAGTAGAATGAAGTACCTGATCGATTTATGGGGAATTGATAAATTCAGGAGTGAAGTTGACAAATACTATGGTAAAACCTTCAAGCCTTTCTGTCAGTTACCTTCGTGGGAGTTTAAGAGTTATCTGGGATGGCACAAACAGGGAGATGTTGGTTTGTTTTGTGGGCTGCATTTTGACATTGGTCGTATGAAGGGGCATATGAGGAGGACTTTAAGGGAAGTCACTGAAAAGAACAACATAAGCATTTGTCTCACACACAACCAAAATATCAATTTGGTTGTGCAGGCCGGTTTGTTGGAGCCTAAATATGTTGATCCCTTTGAGTTGGTTGTAATGTCATGCTCAGCTGTGCCACTTTTCCAACTGGCCATAACTGAAGCGAATGGGAAGACGTCGAGTGCTTATATGATCAAGGGAATATATGAGGTTATGGGGTTGAGATCGGGACTGTTGAGCAATGTGGCTTATTATGTGAACGGAGATAGTATGTTGGGTTTGCTCAATGAGGCTACGGATTGTGCTTTGGTTTTAAAAGTAGGTGATGATGTGATACATCTTTACAAGCATGGTCTATTCAAGGTGGATGAGGTCATACATCTAGAAGAGAACTCGGGGTTGAGTTCTTTTAAAGTGGAGAAGACTGATGTAGGAGCGTTTAGGGCTCCGAATTATTATTTTAGCTTTAATTCTTTGTTTTAATTTTTATGCAGCATTATCTTTTTTAGGCAGCATTATCTTTTTTTAGGCAGCATTATCTTTTAGGCAGCATTATCTTTTAGGCAGCATTATCTTTTTAGGCAGTCTATCATTATCTTTTAGGGTTTCAGTTTTCCTATTTAAGCCCACCTTAGGATTTCTGTTATGTATCTTATTTTCCAATCAATAAACCTTTGGTTTTTCGTTTTTGGTGGATTCCAAGCTTTCTTGGTGGATTCCAAGCTTATCCCGAATTCATTGCTGGTGAATTCGTTTATCCCGATTTTCTTGCCGCGTCACATAAAGACGTGTTGCAATATACAGAAGCAACGCTTTCTTAAACAACACAAAATTTGTGTTGCTTTTGATTTCATTCTATGCAACATAGATTTCAATGTAAGTTGAAAAACACATTTGCTACGTACGCATATGCTACATGTCACTTGTTTCATTGTTATGTTGCAACACACAATGAACATAAGCAACCAAGGTTCTTACAATGTTCTTGTGCAACCTTAACAGTGAAATTCTAAAAGCACAAATTTCATATTATTACATACTAATAAACATTCAGACTATAACATTTACATAAAAATCCAATCAAGGCTGGGTTACATAAAAACTCATAACACAAAATTTTCTATACAAACATCTAATCTGCCAAGTATTAACATCCAACCTAGCTTCATCACTTATCGCATTACCCGTGGACTGAATCTCTAAGAACTTCTCTTCAAAACCCGAATCCTCTCCTCGAACTCACACATCTGGGCAATTCACTCAGCAGCTTATGGAGCAACTTTCAATAAAAGTTTGTAAAACTTGTAAAGCAAATTTGAATTTGTTAACCTAAAATGTTAAAACATAATCTGTTATGAAACAAGCAAACAAACAGTTGAAAATGGTTTTCCCTCAGCTCTACCTTTTTATATATATAATTTTTTTAATCAAAGATCTTTTCACCAAGAACCAACAAATTTCAAGACAACAAACTTATGAAAATGATAAATTTCAAACCTCAGAAACTCCAGATTTCACCCAAATTTCCATTTTCCAACAAAGACACATCAATATTGGGGCTTTTCTTCAAAATCGATACCTTGACACCAAAATCCGATCTTCTAAGAACCGCGGTATCCACCATATTCTCCATAACGAGATTCCTCTTCAGCGGATTTGAACTCGTAGGTCTCGGAGGCAATGAAATCTTCAGCTTCCCACTTACCGGCGACACAAAATTAACCGACGGGGAGCACTGCTGATCCAAAAGCAAATTAGAATCACCAGGCGACGCGTTCTCCTTAGCCACCGACTTCTGTTTCCTCGGAGTAACCGATCTCTGCTTCACCCTGCTGTTCGACATCGACGCTTCCTCCGCGTCCCTCAACACACTCCACTTCTGTAGCATCACATCGCAGCACAAAAATAGCGATTCTGAAAACCCTAATAACTATCAAGAAAGTATAAACCCTAGTAGGTGATGCGGCTGCGCGAAGTGAGGTGAGAGGCGGATTAGGAGAGACTTGTAAACGTAGTAGAGAATGAATCATTTACATAGTAGTTGTAGGCTAGAATTATGTAATTTTCTAAATGGGCTGGATTAGGCCGGCCCATTTTATATGTGTATATAGATAATCTAACTTTAGACTACCATAATTGATTTTAATTGCGTGAAAGGGGAATCAAAAAAAAATTCGTTTAACCTTTTGTTTTGATTTTTGATAGTGTTGCACAATGCACATGTTGTTGAAGAGTAATTGATTTTCATTAAGTAAATAAAAATATAAATTTATGTAAAAATATAAATTTATGGAAAAATATACATCAGCTATATGTTATGTATAAATTTTAATATAAAAAGTAATGATAAAATCAAAAACAAGTGAACAACTACATTTACTACATTCAAACATTACACTTTAATATTATGATTTTGACTTTGTATCACAACTTATGGAGAATTTGAAAGGGAATTCACGCATACATAATATCCTTAATTTAGCGCAAAACTTATATATTTGTGATCTAACCATTACCTCATAACATAATCCTTACGTATAATATACATAACATGGTATACACTTATTCATCAAAGAAATTATGATGGTTTATGAGATGATTTGAACGTGTTTGAAGATTTCAAAGAGAATTCATTCATGCATTACCCTTAATCTAGATCACAACTTACGTATTTGTGATTTAAGCATTAACTCATAAGATAACTCCTATGTATAGGTGAGCACATGATATACGCTTGATTATGAAAGCTTTTGTGATGGTTTATGAGATGATTTGAAGGTGGTAGAGGATTGAAAATAAATTCATGCATGCATTACCCTTACTCTAAACCACGACTTGTGGAGTGTTAGTATATGATAAGTAAACAACCATATGCACTTGTGAAGGAATTTGAGAGTCTAAGAGTTCAATTGTATTTAGGTGTACGCTACTTTCTTATCATGTCATTAAAGAGTTAAAAATTTAGGAATTTAATTATTTATCATGCTATAAGTCATATATTTACTTTACTTAAAGAGTTATTTTAGGGATTAATGGTTCAACACTAATGCAACATACTTTATTATCCATGTTGCATTATATTACATCTAACACATTTTCTATGGAGGGAAAACATAGAGATGGAGGGAATCGAATTAAATAAGGCGGGAAATGAAACTATAAATCCCCGCATGTTGCATTTGCACATAAAGTTTGCTTTTTCCAAATAAATGCACTTCTTACACAACACAAATATACTTCTCGCATAACACATGTTGCATATGTAGTCTAACGTAACACAAGTGTATCTGTTGCTTTTGCCAACGTTACATAAGTAATCCTAAGCAACACACAATGACATGTTGCTTTAAAACATGTTGCATTAGTATACTTATGCAACAGACATTGATCTGCTGATTTTGTGTGCGTTGCGTAAGACAACTTACGCAACACAAATATACTTCTGGCACAACACGTGTTGTATATGTAGTCTTACATAACGCACAATGTCGTGTTACTTTAGAACATGTTGCATTAGTATACTTATGCAACAGACATTGATCTGTAGCTTTTGTGTGCGTTGCGTAAGACAACGTACGCGACATAGTTTGGGGTGTTTCATAAGTACGTGTTGCATTTGTGTCCTTACGCAACGTACAATGAGACGCAATTTTTGTTGTTGCATTAGTGAACTTATGCAATGCCGCACAAAAGTAACGCTTTCCGTATGTTGCGAGAGTTCTTATGCTACGTGAGTTATGCAACAGCGAGTGATGTTATGTTGCATATGTGTCAAAATGGCGTAGTGAGTTGACCGTAAAACCCTTTGAATGCATGAATGTATGACTGACTCTCTGCAGCCTTCCAACGACGAACTTGACGAGCGACTCATCAACCTTCCACAATGGTCGACAATATAAATGCAGTAACTTACATGGCTGTCAACATGGGAAGTCCCACAATTGAGTTAGGGTTTTCCTATGCATTTATCCAATAACTAAGTTAGAGTTTTCATGTGCATGTAGTACGCTAAAACGAAGACGAAGGAGGCTCCTACCAGCGCCGCCATGGCAAGATGTAAAGCGTATGAATCCATACATTGGATAATTACACATTGTGTCCAGGGCGGATCTAGAATTTGAAAAAACAATCAGGACTAAATTATAATATATAAAAAAATTTGAGGTTTGGTACAATTTTTTTTACAAGACACAGTATCTAACTGTTTATAGCAAACAATACCTGCACAAAGTTTCTTTCTTGAAGACAGTACGAGAATTCAAAACAAACAACTGAAATGAAATGGACATCCACGCAAATACTATGATCCAGGTAAGCAAAGTTAATCTGAAACAAAGAAATAAGTCACTACAAAATTTGAGTTAAATGCTCATAATCAAAATTCACATACCATTTTCAGCTTTTATTTCACTGCCATTGGACTTCACATCTGAAGTCACCAATGATGATGCCAAGTCATCGCTACTACACAGAACTGGCACATCATTTGAAACATCTCTCCTACAGATTTTAGGGCATCTAATTTGTATGCATTGATACAATTTAATTAGACCCATTTCATCAGCCAACTTTTGAATATTCAGCACCTTATTATGGGACCTATCTGTAGCAACAACCTCTCCTCTATCCTTCATAAGAAGTGCAATTGCTGTTGTTTTCCCTCTTGGAGCTGCACACATGTCCATAATTCGCTCTCCTGGTTGAGGATCTAAGGCATGTGCTGAGATAATGCTAGGTAGATTTTGTACAAATATGTCTCCTTCAAGTACACCATGCAATGAAGGAAGCTTGAATACTCTGTTGTGCATATCCACATCAGTGCCTTCGTTCACACGGAACATCCCAGCCCTTGACAAGGAAGATGTTCCTTCTCCAATATACAGTCCCTTGCGCTCAAAGAACTGGGGATCTGCTTCAGATCCTTGAAGGACAATGTCACGTGTTATGCCGACCCCCCATCCACCATCAGGACCAAGCTGCTCTATTGCCACTGAAACTGCAACTTTATCTCCTTTCTCAACATTGGCACTGCAAGCCAATACACCTGGAACATATACCTGAGCACCTGGAAGAACCGCCTCGATGCATTTCCTACTGACGATGACTTCCTTAATCGGCCCATCCCTTGCACAAGCACTATATTCAATTGAATGTGGTCCTGACCCTCCGAAAAACAAAACATTGTCTAACTGATGTAGAAGCATTTATGGCTTCGAAATAGTATTTTAGCTTTATTTTCTTGTTTTTAGATTTTAGCAGCTGATGATTATCTTCTGCAGTTGAAGATTATCTTTAACAGCTGATGATTATCTTTTAGCAGCTGATGATTATCTTTTAACAGTTGATAATTATCTTTTTAGATTTTATTTCCTAATTTTGTTTTTAGGTTTTCCTATTTAACCCCACCTTAGGGTTTAGTTATTCATCTTTTATCGTATCAATAAACATTCGTTTTTTGTTTTTGGTGGATTCCAAAACTTTCTTGGTGGATTCCAAGCTATCCCCGAACTCATTGCTGGTGAATTCGTTTATCCCAATTTTTCCACTGCGTCAGTTGGTATCAGAAGCAGGTCTTTCCCTATCTCTCAGCTAACTTTGGCAACACAGATGGCCGCTATGTGAACCCAGTTGGTGGAATTGACGGCGAGATTCAATCAAAATTTTGAAGAGGAGAGAGCCCGAATGGAAGCGAGATTCAATCAGAATGTCGAAGAGGAGAGAGTCTGGAGGGAAGCACCAGTTAGAGTTTCTTGTGGTAAGCGTAACTGTGTAGCGGTCGCTGAGAACTCAAGTTTGGCTGAGGAGGATTCCGAGGAGGAGATTGAGCTGAAGAAGAAAGATATTATTGTGGCGGAAGAGGCATTGGAAGAGATTGATGAACTAGCGATGCTGATGATTTTGAGGGGGAATATGACAATGGAAAGATTGGAGTGAAATCGCAAGTGCTAATAAAAGATTGTTCCGATATGTGTTGTTTTTTGAATGCACCTGTGGTAAGAGCATCTGATTCACAATCTGATCCATGTGTGTCAGAAATTGTTAAGGATTTGGAAAGCGACAAGAAACTTTCAATATCAGCCATGGAGTCTACTTTCAACATTTTGAAAGATGTTAAGACCAAGGATAGATATAAATTAGCTGAGCTTTTGGATGAGAGTATAATTATGCCGATTTTAGTATACAAAAATCTGGAGGTCAAGATTACTAGAATTCAGCATGATCTGGAGGGAGTGGCATTTACTATTGAGGATTTTCATACGGCTATTGAGAAGTTTGATTTTAATTCTGAAATTGGGACTAAGGTTAAGGGGACATCTTTCAGTATTGACCAGAATGGAGCTTTCGTCGACATCACTGCAAAATCTTCAGCATATTTACCTTACCAGGAGGCCTGCATTCACAAAATAAAAAATGTTCAAGAGGCAGGAATTCTTCCTGTTATGCGGGATGAGTTCATTATTATAGGTGAGAATGTCGCTGATGACAGTTTGGTTTTGAGTTTGCGGTCCATTCAATAAGACACTACCTGGGAAAGGTGTAGACAACTTCAAGCTGAAGATGTTGTGGTCAAGGGTAAGGTTGTTGGCGCAAACAAAGGTGGAGTTGTTGTTGTAGTTGAGGGTCTTCGAGGGTTTGTACCATTCTCTCAGATTTCGACTAAATCAGCAGTAGCTGAAGAGCTTCTAGATAAGGAGTTTCCCTTGAAGTTTGTTGAAGTCGATGAGGATCAGTCAAGGCTTGTCCTCAGTAACTGAAAGGCTGTGGCTGACAGTCAGGCACAGCTTGGCAATGGATCAAGTGTTACTGGAACGGTGCAAAGCTTGAAACCATACGGTGCCTTTATTGGCATAGGTGGCATGAATGGTCTTCTTCACGTAAGTCAAATCAGTCATGACCGTGATTCAGATATTGCAACAGTCCTCCAACCTGGCGACACTCTCAAGGTCATGATCATGAGCCATGACCGAGACAGAGGCAGAGTTAGTCTCTCAACTAAGAAGTTAGAGCCAACTCCGGGTGACATGATTCGCAACCCAAAGCTCGTCTTTGAGAAGGTATACCTTACTCATCACTTTCAGTATAACATAACACACGGTGATGACATGAGGCTGAGTATCGAGAAAGTAGTGAAAGAAGTTGAGCCATTGAAGCTCGCAGCCTCTTCGATACCAGCGGAGCTCGAGCGCGAGAAGGCAAACGTGGTAGAACTGAGATTCAAAAACAAAAAAAGGATGGAGTCGCAGAATGTGTGAGAGCTTGGACCAAGGAGGATTATCACTATTCAAGAGAAAAGGATGGAGTCCCAGGTAGGTGATGATGTGATACAGCTTCACAAGCATGGTCCATTTGAGGTAGATGAGGTCATACATCTAGAAGAGAACTCGGGTCAAGTTCTTTGGAAGTGGAGGAGACTGATGTAGGAGCATTTATTGCTCCGAAATAGTATTTTAGCTTTATTTCCTTGTTTTTAGATTTTAGCAGCAGATGATTATCTTTAGCAGCTGAAGATTATCTTTAGCATCTGATGACTATCTTTTAGCAGCTGATGATTATCTTTTTAGATTTTATTTCCTAATTTTGTTTTTAGGTTTCCTATTTAAACCCACCTTAGGGTTTTAGTTATTCATCTTTTATCGTATCAATAAACATTCATTTTTCGTTTTTGGTGGATTTCAAAACTTTCTTGGTGGATTCCAAGCTTTCTTGGTGGATTCCAAGCTATCCCCGAATTCATTGCTGGTATATTCGTTTATCCTGATTTTCCCGTTGCGTCACTAACCCACCTACCTGGCACTTGGAAATCATCCCACTTTGTAACTTTTTGCATATAGGGTCCCTAACATCTTCAACAAGCTCATCCGATAAGTTAGTCCTCCTTTCATTTACCAGCTCTTCTAATTTTTCTATCACATCATCACTCGTCGACTTAAGTGTGTTCACTCGAATACAAGTATAACACGAGGGATACATTAGGGCTTTGGAGATGCGGGAGAAATGCCCAGCACCATAGGCTTTGACAAGGTACTCCTTAACCTCCGAATTCCAAACTAGTTTGAGATTGTAACAGTAGCGCTCAGACTGAAAATCACAGACGTAATCAAATTGTAGACTCACAAAACCAAACCTGCTCCATCTGCAAACCCTAGCTTTCTCACCCCATCGCCTCCGCCGCTATTACTCCACTTATCGGATCTCCATCATCCGCTTGCAATAAATAACTTACCAAAAAAAATTGGCCTAATTTTACCCGGGCTACAGCCCGACCATCCCACCAGCTGGATCCGCCCCTGATTGTGTCTCTCATCATAAAACTCGTGATTTGAATACTAAAATTCGTAATGATTAAGTGGGAAGAGTTACATAGCTTATATAATTTGCCGTCTAATTAGTAAAGTTCCTAATTGTTAGTGACTTCGTACTGGTAAATAACAGTACTAAAATTCGTACATTTAAGTAGTACAGTTCGTAAATGTAAATGACCTCATGATGACCAAACAAAATTTGCATTCTAATAAGTAAAGTTCGTAATACCGAGAGTCGGTGTCGTAGAATTTCAGCTCAATCAACCGATATGTTCATTAATGATCAAAGCCGATCAAACGATTCGTGACTATCATGAAATTTGTTGGAAAGCATTCTCGCAATCCCCACAACCCTAAATATACGATTTTAGAGATTTCTTAGGCAATTAGAATGTCGAAAAGCACCCTCGTAATTCCCAAAACTCTAAATCTATGATTTGGATATTTACTATTCAGGGAGCGCTCGGTTGAAAACCCTTAAAAATTTGAGAACTTGAGAACCTAAATCTCACCATTAGATCATGATGCATCTTTGAATCTGCATGTGACACATGTCCAAAAAGCAAAGTCAATAAAGGTGAATTTGAGTTTGCATTAAATGCATCTTGGAAAATGCACATGGGACACTTGTCACCACCAAAATGCATCTTAGAAAATGCATCTTGCATTTTGGATGGTGAAGATTGGGGTCTCAAGTTCTCAAAATTTAAAAGTGTTCTCATTTGAGCGCTCCTCTTTAGTATTCAATTAGAATGAACGACTATAATTTTCGGTTTACGATTCAGGAATTTGTTATGCAATTAGAATATCGACTTCAATTTCTGTTCCGGATTTCAGCAATTAGGATTTTCAACGCCAGAATTTGTGTTGCGAGGATAACTATTATGCCCTTAATACCTTGTAAAATAGATTTTTAGACTTAAATAAATAGAAATTTGTGTTGCGAGGATAACTATTATGCCCCTTTTTAATAGATAAAATGGTTGCTAACACAACAAACAACAAAAAAGCATTCAAATACAAATGATAACATATTGCCAACACAAAAAGGAATTGCTTTCAAATCATGTCATTGCCAATTGTGTTCTCTTGCTTTTCTAGCCAATTTATCCGCTAATGTGTTCGCTTCACGTCGCATTAGATATAGGCACCCGTTAGGAAACCGTTGGAGATAACCTTTACATGCAACCAGCCTCATAGTATCTTCCCTTATCTAGTTACCACCACAAGCAATTAATCTAACCATTTCACCACTATCAAGTTCAAAAATGGCTTTACTATGTTGGTTTCTTTCAGCTATTTGCATCGCTTTGAAAAGTCCCAGCATCTCTGCATCAAGAATATTCACTCGCCTTCTAACATATGATCGAAGTAGAGATCCACAAGATTGAACCCTCCCCATCTCTACAAATACATCACACTCCAAGCACATTTATTCCATCTACACAAGAAGCATCACTATTTATTTTCACATAACCTTTGTCAGGTTTAATCAATCTGTAATCACCTTCTTCCTTTGTCACCAAGAACTTGAATTTTGGAGAGTTATATTGATGTACTAACACTTTAGTTTGAAAAGCTATAGCAGATGGTTCCAACATGTCTCCTCCTTGTAATACTTTATTTCTATGAAGCCATATAAATCTTGCACCATAAAAGATCTCTGGAAGTTGAAATATTGAAAAAAAATTCTCCACAAAAAACCATACCCGATCACCTGGGTCCGAGAAGGAAATAGTTGCTTGACAAACATTGACATCCAATGATCTCCAAAACACATTAGCCCGCCAGCAGTTACATAGAATGTGCATAATTGTTTCTCTTTTCTTACCACAAATTACACAAACATCTTTTACATTGCATCCCATTCTCTTCAAGTTGCTCATAACAGGTAGAAAGTTGTGAAACAGCCGCCATATAAAACATTTAACCTTTGTTTGTATTTTGAGTCTCCATATAATCTTCCAAAAATTCATAAGACTCCTTTTGTTTGATGTTTCACCATGTATCTGAATATGTTGTTGATCACATTCATTTTTTAATATCATATAAGCTGATTTTGTAGAAAACCAACCGTTTGCATCAGGGGTCCAAAAGGGTGTATTTCTCGTTTCATCTAAATCAGCCCATCTTGTAATTTTGTTCCAAGCTCCCCAAGTACTTCTCCAGCAAAAAGAAGGTCTATTACCTAGCTGACATGAGTATACATCTCCATTTTAAATATACTTAACATTTAGAATTTTACTCACCAATAGATTTGGTTGTGAAAAGATTCGAATAAACTATTTAGCAAGAAGAGCATCATTGAACACATTAAGATCTCGAAAACCCATACCTCCAACTTCTTTACTTCTATACATTAACTGTCTGCTTCCCCAATATATGCTCCTGCATTCTGCTTTAAAGTTCCACCAAAAGTCATACATTAGACTAATAATTTTGTTACTCTGCTCCTTGGAAATTTTGTAACACATCATCGTATAAAGTGGCATAGCTTGAATAACAGATTTCAGCATAATCTCTTTTCCTGCTGATGACAAGAATTTACTTTAGCAATCTTCTTCCAAGTTTGATCTATAATATACTGAAAAGCTTGTTTTCTTTTCTGCCCAAACCACAACGGCAAGCCAAGATATTTTTTTTATGACTAGGAACCTGACCAACTTCAAGAATATCACATATATGTTTCCTGCAGCTGGCATCCATATTTTTACTGAAAACTACTTCAGATTTAATAAAGTTGATCCTTTGGCCTGATAACTTTTCATAGATAATCAAGGCATTTTCATAGATAACTATTATGCCTTTAATACCTTGAAATAGTACGATTTAGATTATTCCCATTTCTTATGAAATCTACCACTTTCATTTGATCCTAATCCGCCAAACACAGATCACTGCTATGAAACTAAGGTTGTAAGAAAATATTAGACACTAATCTGATAGACAGGGTCCTCCAGTATTAATCGAAGATTTATCGGAACCGTTATCTCATTTAAATTAAATTAAAATTATTTGTTCAAGAGAATTAGTATCTCAACAGAAGAAAATCTTAAAATTCGTTGACAAACAAGTGTCTCGAACCTTAGTGTTTTTTTATGGGGGTGTTAGATGTGAGGGGTTAGAGGGACTTGAATCCGGACACCATGTGTGCTGGGTGGGAGCGCCTTCCACCAGGCCTCTTCACTTCGCCCTGAACCTTAATGTTTCTTTCTTGGTCGGCATGGAAGTAGGCGCGTCAGAAAAAGAACCGAGTCAAACCGACCAAGAAAACGGTCCATAACTCGAATTAAAAGCTGCGGGGCTCTGAACCGGATCCCGGTTCACAAACAGAGACCAGATTGAGGCACGGCTCGGTTTGAAAAGCGCCACAATTCAACTTCGACACGTGTATAAACGACCACGTTCACTTCTCCTTGGATGTCGCTGAAGCGAGTGTATCTAGGACGAGGATTCTCTCCTCATGCACAGTGGTGCTCATATGTCCTCACGAATAGTAACTGCCACACGTCGATTTTTAATTGGTTCTTGGACACATGTCTTATTTTGATTGGTTGAAGATGAATTGGTATAAAATTAATGTAATAATTATTAAAAATATGATAAATCATACGATATGAGATGAAAAAATTTATAAAATATATCAATATTTTTAATTTTCCGAACTCTATTTATAGAGACCCATATTGTATAAATATAATATTATATAATATGTTGATAAATTAAACCACAAGTAAAAAAGATTAAAAAAAGATATTACAAATTTCGGGTGAAACTTGCGATAAACCCATATATATTTTAGAGTTATCGTATTGTGGATGAATGCGATAACTTTGCGATAAAATATATTGTTATCGTAAAATCGCGCGATTTTACGATAACAATATATTTTATCGCAAAGTTATCGCATTCATCCACAATACGATAACTCTAAAATATATATGGGTTTATCGCAAGTTTCACCCGAAATTTGTAATATCTTTTTTTAATCTTTTTTACTTGTGGTTTAATTTATCAACATATTATATAATATTATATTTATACAATATGGGTCTCTATAAATAGAGTTCGGAAAATTAAAAATATTGATATATTTTATAAATTTTTTCATCTCATATCGTATGATTTATCATATTTTTAATAATTATTACATTAATTTTATACCAATTCATCTTCAACCAATCAAAATAAGACATGTGTCCAAGAACCAATTAAAAATCGACGTGTGGCAGTTACTATTCGTGAGGACATATGAGCACCACTGTGCATGAGGAGAGAATCCTCGTCCGTGTATCTAGGACTTGTAGAGAGAAAAGTTTTATTTTTAGATATTTATTGATGAAAAATATCAACAACAAAAAGAAAAGGAAAAAGAAAATTTAGGGTTTGGTTTACGGATCTTCCGCAATTATATTCATCAGCCTCCTCCTCGTCCGACGCCAACAAAAATTCGTTTCGCTTTATCGTCGCTCTCTTCGTGTCATTGCGGATCAGGTATGCCTGCCTAGATTCCGATAATTCTGGCTTTATGGATGGAACTTTGGAGCTTTTTTTTAATATATTATTTTTTAGCGTTTTGGTTCGGTAGATGCGAGCGATTTCGAGTTATTGTCTGATGTCTACCGATTTATGTTTTATTTTTGTAGATGTATTTTCTGTTTGGTTGACGGAGGATTTGTGTTTTGACTTGGTTGGCTTTGCTTAATTTTGATTGGCGTTTTTTTTATGCCGAATGAGGAGTGCTTATTTGTTGATGGTTTGGTTGATAGGGTTTTGAAGTCAGGATTTAGCTGGATTTAGATATCGCTGGAAGATAAGGGTGGCTAATTGATAGAAACAGCAAACAGGATTGTGAGAAGGAAAACATTGGTGTTTACTGATTTGTGAGTTTGGAAGGAGACTTTTAAGGTTACTATGTCAAATTCATGGGCTGATTCAGTAGCTTCAGCTGACAATGCAGCTAAAACAAAAGCTTCTTATGTTCCACCACATCTGAGAAACCGTCCACCTTCTGCTGATTCTTCGGCTCCTCCATCTGCTGCTTTAAACAACAGAATTGAGCAAGGTGGGGGTGCCTGGGGTGCTCAAAGGTTCGGTGGTGGACGTGGCCGTGGCTGGGGTAATAGAAATGATGGGTGGTCTGGTAGGGATAGGGAGGTGAACCCTTTCGGTAATGATGATGACGATGATAAACTAATACCTGTCGATCAAGAAAACACTGGAATAAATTTTGATGCATATGAAGACATTCCGGTTGATGTGAGTGGGAATGACATTCCTCCTCCTGTCAATACATTTGCCGAAATTGATTTGGGTGACGCTCTCAATGAGAATATTAGGAGATGCAAGTATGTGAGGCCAACACCTGTTCAACGGCACACAATTCCCATATCATTAGCTGGGCGTGATCTGATGGCATGTGCTCAAACTGGATCTGGAAAGACGGCTGCTTTCTGCTTCCCAATTATAAGTGGCATTATGAAGAGTCAATCTGTTCAAAGGCCACCCCGCGGTGCACGAATGGTTTATCCAATGGCACTTATTCTTTCACCTACTAGAGAGCTTTCTTGCCAGGTAAAATTCATGACTTTGTAGTTTTGTGAAGACATTGTGGCTTTTTTATTCTAGAGAAACTGAAGTGATGCTTTTTTTATTTATTGTAGATACATGAAGAAGCTAAGAAGTTCTCATACCAAACTGGTGTCAAAGTGGCGGTGGTCTATGGAGGAGCACCTGTCAACCAACAGGTTATTTCTTCTCTTAGTGTTCACGTTTCATCTCTTAAGACGACTGATATCCTGTTGATTTGGTGGACATCTACTATCTACCCATTAGTATTAATTATTTGTTATGATTTAATGCACATTGTTACATATCTTAGCCGTTTCGTATTCAGTTCTGTTTGTAGTACCAATAAATACATAAAGCGGCATTGATAATCAACATGTTCCACTGATAAAACTTTGTACACCACATGTAGATTTTAAGCAGCGTTGACTTTTACTATAATTCGAGATTTGTAAACTTATCTTTGATGTTATAGCTACGAGAGCTGGAGAGGGGAGTTGATATACTTGTGGCAACTCCTGGACGACTAGTTGATCTTTTGGAGAGAGCTAGAATCTCACTCCAAATGATCAAGTACTTGGCTCTTGATGAGGCAGACCGGATGCTGGATATGGGTTTTGAACCTCAAATTAGGAAAATTGTTGAGCAAATGGACATGCCTCCTCCGGGAGTGAGACAAACAATGCTTTTCAGTGCAACATTTCCAAAAGAGATACAGGTTTGTGTTCTATCATGGACAGTACCGTTAGGCATTTTGGATGAAGTTTGTTGATAAATATACATCACTTGATGCTGGTTCAATATTGGTAGGGTTGTAAACCATACGAGTTGAGCGAGTACAGAAGTGGTCAAGTTTCACTTGTTTAATTTTTATCCAATTCCACCGAATATTCACAAGCTTGAAAATGAATGTTCAAGCATGGCTTGATTAGTTTTAAGAGTTCGAGCTCTAATCGCATCAATTTTTCATTTTGGAAAAAACAATGAGTGATGACACGGTGATCTGATCATAGCAAACCATTTAAGACAATATGCGTGAAATCAATATTAATTTTCATTCTAGCGGTGTTGCACATGTATAATGGCCTCAGGTTTTTCATGCATGATTTGTTAGTCTTTATTTTTTTTGTCACTGAAAAATCTGGTTACTAATATAAAACGAATAAATGTGATTTTTTATTTTTCTTTTGCCCTCCAACAAATTTTTGAAAATAAGCATGTTTGTTATATCTATTGAATGGATTTTACTTTATTTTTCATTCTAGCGGTGTTGCACATGTATAATGGCCTCAGGTTTATCATGCATGATTTGTTGGTCTTTGTTTTTTTGTCACTGCAAAATCTGGTTACTAATATAAAACAAATAAATGTGATTTTTTATTTTTCTTTTGCCCTCCAACAAATTTTTGAAAGTAAGCATGTTTGTTATATCTATTTAATGGATTTTACTTGTTACACATGCAGAGATTAGCATCTGACTTCCTTTCGAATTACATTTTTCTGACTGTTGGAAGAGTCGGTTCAAGTACTGATTTAATTTCACAAAGGGTTGAATATGTTCAAGAATCAGACAAGAGAAGCCATCTCATGGACCTTCTTCATGCTCAGAGAGCAAATGGTGAACCAGACAAGGTATGCAAATACTGAAATACATGCATGTGATGATATATGTTTAAATGAAAATCAATTTATTTGTTGTATGCGACATTGACCATAAAGTTTACATCTAACATTGATTTTCTTTTTTGTAATTATTGTACAGAAATCTCTGACTTTAGTTTTTGTGGAGACAAAGAAGGGAGCCGATGCCTTAGAAAACTGGTTGTACGTGAATGGGTTTCCTGCTACTACCATCCATGGAGATAGATCTCAGCAGGTTTGCCATTTATATCCATCATGCTGCTCCTTCCTTTGATGTACATTTGAATGTCATATGATTTAGTGGTAATGCTGCATAGCTTTGTATGATTGGCTTATACTGATTCTCTTTTCTGTACCCTTTATCTGATTTGCTGTTGTGTATAACCGTGTTGCTAGAGTTCTGACTTAATGTGGCTCATATACTCATGTTTCTTCTACGTCTTCATTTTGTTGCCGACTACCATCTAACATAAGGAAGTCTTGTTTTCATGTGTTTTCTCACGAATTTTAATATGCCGCCGGTGTGTTGTTTTTATGTTGTTATGATTGTTATCTGATGCTTGCTGAATGCTCACATATTTTTCTTGATACAGTTCTGAAATGTTTATGGTTATTTACTTCATTATGACTCATATAATGTATATCATTGGCTGATGCTGACTGCTGAGATGGTATGGGAAAGTTCTTAAATAGCAGTGGCAAAATAATAGGACATTGGTGCTGATGGCTAAGTGTATTACTTTGCGTGTTGGAGCTGTTTTCTTGTGTTTGTGAATCTGAACTCATCAATTTAGGCAGCGCTTTACTGCTGGTGCCAAGTGTCGTGCTCGTGCCAACACAAGCCTTGCCCCTTTCTTCATGTTCATCCCGTAAATAATAGCTACAATTATTTGACATGCCCTTATCAAAAAAAAAATTTGACATGCCTGCAGGAAAGAGAACAAGCACTGAGGTCGTTTAAAACTGGGAGAACCCCTATTTTGGTTGCAACAGATGTAGCTGCGCGTGGTCTTGACATACCACATGTGGCACATGTGGTCAATTTTGACCTTCCCAATGATGTTGATGACTATGTACATCGAATTGGAAGGACTGGGAGAGCTGGTAAATCAGGTTTAGCGACTGCATTTTTCAACGAGAACAACTTATCCATGGCAAAGCCCCTGGCCGATTTAATGCAAGAATCAAACCAAGAAGTGCCTGCCTGGCTAGTACGGTTTGCATCTCGAGCCTCATTTAGTGGAGGGAAGAGCCGTAGAGGTGGTGGTGGTGGTGGGAGATTTGGAGGCCGGGACTTTAGAAAAGACAACTCTTACAATAGAGGAGGCTCTGATTACTATAATGGAGGCGGTGGTGGTGGCTATTACGGAGCACCAGCAGGTGGGTATGGTGGATATGGTGGTGGAGGTTACAGTGGTGGTGCTGGTGTGGCCAGCGCATGGGACTAGTAGAAGACTCTTTGGAGTTTCTGGCTGCAATGCCTTCCACAGTCGTCACAGTCTGGAAGGTTATTCTGTTCACCCGTTACATTTCTTTGTCTGGGATCTGAATGTTACACAGCCCTTATAAGGGGTGGGAAACTCTTATTACTAACTATAAGCTAGGGGAGTATTGTCTTTTATCTTTATATTTTGGTTGGTGTCTTAACTTTGGTTTGCGGTACTGGGTCATGTCTTATCTGGTCGTTGTTGGTCTGTGCTTAAGATAATCTTGCTCTATGGAGGATGGATATAAGACTTGGGGTGGTTGTAGAATATGTTACTGCGAGAGTCTGAGGTTTTGGGGGATTGAATGGTCTCCCAGTAGTTGTATCTATAGATCTTGTAGAACATGTTCCTTTAAAACCCCACCATACTAGTAGTTATAGGATCTTTGTAAAGGTTCTTCCCTCGCTCCTCTTTTTGAAACTTGTTGGTAAATTACTTGCCATTTTAAATGAATCACCCCTGTGCTCTTTCATTTTATGCTTTTGCCATTTCCGGGTTTTGTTGTTGAAGTCTTCTTTTTTTTTCTTCTGATGGATGGGTTCAATAATCAATACTCATATCGAACTCATCTTACCATACATATACACACGGCGTATACAGCCTTAGAAATCCACCATCAAGTCTTTCGCTAAGTTTACTTGTAGTCTTTGTTAAACCAATTTTTATAAAGGTACACAAAATCCTATTGAAACCAACTTTAAGATCAATTCAAACAATGAAGTACGTATTCTCGCATAATCTCTTGCAATCAAACAAAAAAAATAACCAAGACTACATTTAGTAAAAACTCAGCCTGATCCACTTAATGTCGGATTTAATCCAATCTGGTGTAAGTTTCGGGTTGGGTTTGTATTGAGGATCGGGTTATCCGATTTCATAAGTAATAAAAAAATATTATATTTTTAATAAGATTCAAACCTTATACGTCATCTGAATAAATATACACATACCAATTAATTTATTTGTTTTCTCGTGAAATATCAACTACATGTGAATATGTAATTGATTTGTAATGAAAAATAAAATCGTAATACTAAACTTTAAATCACAAATCAGTGATTTAAGCTTATATTTTCTGAGTATTTGTATTGCGATTGATGATATTGAATATTTTATGTTTATTATAAATTTTAGTTTTAGTGTCGGATTCGGGTACACATGATTGATCTGTCGAATCGAATTAGAATTCAAATAAATGACCCAATTACTATTTCGAACCGGATTAAGAACGAGTAAAACCCGTCACCACCCGTCCCACGCCCTGTAACTAGACTCTTTTTAAAAATACTCAAGTTTCGAATGGTTTCCGGTGTTTATGGCATGACAGCACATTACAAACAAACTGCGTGTCGGGTATGTTCATATTTGATGACGACTCTCGCTAATTAGGGTTGACAATTTCGGCGAATCGCGCTGTCTTTGCTTCACAGCCGGGTTCGACTTCTTGTTTTCCGCTCATGCGTGCGAGCAGGTTCCGAGCTGGTCGCCGAAAACTTTATACATATACTGAAGTGTTGACCCAAAATGAAACTTCTTACACGCTCCGAGCACCATCATTCGACCGCCTCAGCAGCAAATCGAACAAGTACGATATGTGCTCCAAACTCAGCTCCTGCGCCAAGAGTTCGAATTTCAACTTGGGTATTCAAATCCACTCCCAGGTAATGAAGAATGGGCACGAGGACAACTTGTTCATAGCAAGTACCCTTGTCGATATGTACTCTAGCTGTGGTGCTGTGTTTGATGCACGCAAGGTGTTTGAAACAAGTCAAAACCATGATGTGGTTTTATGGACGGCCATGATGCGTGGATTGGCACAGAATGGGCTTGGGAGAGAGGTGCTGATGTTGTTTAATGATATGTTGGGCAAGTCGGATGTGAGGCCTAACTGCTTTACATATGCTTGTGTGGCAGGGGTATGTGCTTTGGTAGAATGCACCTTTGAGCTAGCCAGTTTCATCCATGCACATGTCGTTAAACTTGGGTTTACGTCCAACTGTTTTTTGACTAGTGCGCTTGTGGATTGTTACTCTAAATGTGGGCGAGTTGATTTGGCAAAGTCGTTATTTGATGCGGTTTCCGAAAGGGATGATGTTCTTTTTAATTCCATGATTTCAGGGTATTCTCGGAATGGTTGTGGTGAGGAAGCATTGAGGTTGTTTGTTGAGATGATAAATGGTGGTTTCAGTTTGACTGATCGTACTTTTCCAAGCGTTTTAAATGCTTGTGGGAGCTCGGCGCTGATTGAAAAAGGAAAACAGGTGCACAATTTGGTAATTAAGATGGGGATGGAGAGGAACATGTTTGCTGTCAGCGCTTTAATTGATATGTATTCCAAGTGCAGTGCCATAGATAAAGCTCGCCAGGTTTTCAATGAAACGACTAACAAGAATAGTGTAGCATGGACCTCAATGGTTACAGGTTATGCTTATAGTGGGCAAGGGGTTGATGCATTGACCGTGTTTGACAATATGATAGCCAACGGGTTTACTCCAGATCATATTTCTTTTACTTCTGTTTTGGTTGCATGCAATCATGCTGGCCTTTTCGATAGAGGGATTGAGTACTTCGATAGAATGAGAGACTATGGGCTGCAACCCGAATTGGATCAGTATGCTTGCCTGATTGATCTTTATGCAAGAAATGGAAAGCTAATCAAGGCAATGGAAATCATGGAGACCATGCCCTACAGTCCAAATGCTGTAATTTTGACTTCCTTTCTTCGTTCTTGTAAAGTTCATGGTGAGGTAGAGAGTGGAATAGAGGTTGCACATCGCCTATTTGAAATGGAACCTAACAATGCGGCTCATTATCTCACTATAGCGTCGATTTATTCACAGTCTGGTTTACTGAGTGAAGCGGCTAAGATAAGGAAATTGATGAGCAAAAAAGTGATTAGAAGAACTGGAGGGTGGAGTTGGCTATAAGTGAAGATCATAAACTCTGCAAATGTGAACCCCTGGAACCCGGACCTCTACATGATCTGGAGAACATCAAAATTCAGAAACTCAAAGTTGGGTTCTTGTGATGTAGGACGTGACTCAGCATTAGCCTAACAGGTATACGTATGCCTCTTGATTTAAAGCACGCTGTTACCAAATTGTCTGGCCAGATATACAGTTTTAAGCTTGGAACACTTTATTTGTATTTGCATTTTGCAAAAGCTTGTTAAATATTTGTTTCAGATGTGGCTGAAAAATACATCACTGGAATCAGCTGTCATTCAAAAAAATTGAACATATAGGCGCATCAGCAAGGTATTGCAATGATAACACCGCTGCTGAGTGAAGCGTCTAATCTGCACGAGATAGAGTTTCAGTCTTTGAGGTTATGGTTCAATAAAGCTTACATGTCGATTAGGCTCATTTGCTAATTAAAGTTTTATATTTGCAGCTCTGGAGCACCACAATATAGATGGAGGCATATAGCTGGTGATGATAATGGACCCAACTGTATATGAAATTGAGCAGAAAATAATGGATACAAAGATAACAATCTTATCGACATATTTATGCATACAATTGGCCGTATGTACATGTTATGAAGCAAGATGTCGATATCCAAGGTATGAATTAGGTTTCGAACAGAAGTTCCAACTCCAATCATCACATGGATTCAGGATGAGTTGACTTCTCAATACAAGCTTTATTCTTGCAGCTAGGAATCTCCTGAAACTGCTTGGCTGGCAACTTTTCTGACAAAACCCCTACATGGAACTCCACCATGTCTGATTCAAAATCAGCATCAATCCCAGTCACCGTCACCCACACGAATAACTTCTTAGCCTGAATTCCTGACACATCAGTGACCGATCCATATTTCAACTTGCCTTTGACAACCTTGTCGTAGTACACCAGCTGGTCAAACTGTACATAGCAGTGGTGCTGGAGGAAGATCTGGAAGTGCCCGTCATCCGAGAGTGTGTAGGATTTGACGATATTGGGAATAAGACCCCTCGGGAAGCCGTACTTTGGGAGGATATCATGGATTTCGTTGATGGATGGGTCCTCGATAGTAGTTGCTGCTGTTGATGTTGTCTTGGGAATTCTGAGGGAGAGGCTGAGGTGAGTTTGGAGGTTGAGGAAGAGGAAGATAAACACGAACATGGTTGGTGCCCAATTTTGGAGAGTAAACACCATTCTTGACAAGAGGATGATGATGAGAAAGAAAGACTCTGACTTGTAAGCAATCTGTAAAATCTGGTTAGAAATCTGATTTTCTTTCAAAATATTGAATTTATCAATATCCCTTTAAGCAACTGATAAATATTATATTTTTGATTAGCAGGTGAAAGCTTTGTAGCAAATTTATGTAGGTTTTTATCCACAATTTTGCCTTTGTGATAATTGTAAGAGCTATTTTTAAGGTCAAGCATAAGTTACTTGTTTTTTGGTTCTAAAAGTTACGATGATATTTTGACAGGTTGTTTGGTCCATACCTAACTAACTTTCAAAGAAAGAAACAGGCTTTAGTTTCTCCATGGTGGTTTGCCAAATGGTGAACTTCTTGCACAACTTTACTCTGTTATTTGTGATGAATAAAAATCTGAATATTATTCTAAAGATGGACGTTCAAATGTTATGTGCTTCTTATTGTGTTATGTTGATTCTGATTGGTTAATGAAAAACAAGGAACCAATCAGAAGCGAGGAACACCGTAACTACGGTGCACCCTCACCCACACAACCCCCATGCTTTGGAGGTGCACCGTAAGCCCCGTGTTCTTCGCTTCTGATTGGTTCCTTCTTTTCATCAACCAATCAAAATCGATATAACACTTTAAAAACATAACACTCTAAGGACATATAACATTTGAACGCCCCCCTTATTCTAAATATGCATGCAGCAGTAATGACTATTAATCCGAACGCGTATACAGTCTGAATACAATTAACTATTCATGCAGTAATAATAACAATCAATCTGAATGCGTATTAATTAATATGAAAATTAATACAGTAATCTGAACATGGATATAAATCGAAAACAAAAAGGACAGCAAACTGTAGTGGTTCAGTCACGTCGCAGACGCTGTCCATAAAGCAGATTTGCCTCCCGTAGGTGCTGGGTTTTGATCGTCAAAAAACTTCCCGGGATAAAAGAACCTCAGCAAGCACTTGAGCACCGTAGTCTTACTGATCGAACCTATTCTGATCTTTAGCTACCACTGATCGGAAAAATGAAAGAGCAGTCGAGAGGAGGATGTGTTGTTTCTTTCGGTGTGTTTCAGTGAAGGACTGATCTTCAATATATAGTGACGAGTTGAACTGCCACGACCGGAAGAAGTGGGAGGTTGCAACTGCACACGCACTCATCACGACTTGGACTGAAGACCAGGTTGTTTGGAACCGCCTCAACTGTCCAAGACTTGGTCCAAGTTGATGTTTGATGCAAAAACGAAATTCGAATTAAGCAAAATCGAACCGCACAACCCACGGAGAAATTGATGCATTATTCCTGTCCGCGGATGCGGGCGCACACAAGTCAAGCCAAATTTTACGTCGTCGAACCGATGATTTGCACCCCTTGGCGCCCGCGTAGGAGTATTGGGAGACCTTGGCTTAACAACTTAATAACCATGATCTTGAAATCATATAAGAATATAACTTGTTCCTCTTTGGCTTCCAATGTGGGATATAAGATTTCACTCATGTGAAATCCATCTTCATATTAATCCCTACCAAAGTCAAGTTTCATGAGTTTTGTGCTTCGTTTTTGGCATTTCAACATTCGATTTCATACCTCTCAATTCAAGGTATTTTAATCTAATTTTATCAACACGATTCGAGGTGTCCTCCACGCTCAATTTTAGGTCTCAAATGTGGCTCACCACCATTTTTCTTCACAGCTTCTAACACATATATTTCAACAATCCCCCACATGAAGAAAATCGAGTGGTGAAAACAATAAAACAATAATCCTCGATAATCAAAACTCGACTCGATGTGGTGATAGCTTCTACGGATAATATCTACACAGGATAGGTAGGTAACCCCATTGAACCTTCCATTGGGATAACATGATCTCTTTACTGACTATTCAGTAGACGTGATGTCTTTGAACTGTTCGTCTTATACTGTAAATGAGATCATGTTTCCACAGTTATTATCCTGATCATTGTTCAGTTGTTACTGGTGGGCTCATTTTGGTCATGACACCCCTTTCCTAGTTCTGCAAGAGTTTCTAAAGAATTAAGCCCTTTAAATTCTCCTTTGAAGCGACCCCACTTCTCTCTCACATAGGTGATTCTTTCTTAAGTAATCTCATGTTACCCATTTGAATCTCACTATTCAAATTACTAGAATCATTAAAAGCTTCGAGATTAGCCTCGTGCGGGAGTCACTATTTTTTCAAGGAATAGGAATGGGGGGTTACCCCCCACAGTGACCTCATAGTCTTAGCAGATAGGTTGTCCCTTTGAACCAAGTTCTTGCAATCTCCAGTCATCATGGTAGGGTTTTCCTTTGCCTCGACTTTTAATGTCTAAGGGCTTAAGCCTATGTTTTGATATTAGCAATCAAAAGGCTTCAGTCCCATTCCCTTTGCCGCCTTCTCTACTTGGTCCCTATGTAACCTTTTGGTTAACGGATCCGATATATTTTCTTTGGACCTCACGTAGTCAATGCTTATAACTCCGGATGAGAGAAGTTGTCTAATGGTATTGTGTCTTCGACGTATGTGTCTAGACTTACCATTATACATGACATTATGTGCTCTACCAATTTTCGATTGATTATCACAATATACACATATTGGTGGCACAGGGGTTTTCCAACAAGGAATATCCTCTACAAAATTCCTTAACAACTCTGCTTATTCGCCACATTTATCTAATGTCACGATCTCAGCTTTCATCGTGGATCGGGTTATTAAGGTTTGTTTCGAGGATTTCCATGACACGGTTGCACCTTCTAATGTGAATACATATCCACTTGTGGCCTTTGAGTCTTGTAAATCAGATATCCAACTTGCGTCAGTGTAACCTTCAATGACTTCGGGATATCTGGTATAATGTAGACCGTAGCTACGAGTAAATCGTAGATACTTCAGTACTCTCACGATGGCTTTCTAGTGTTCTGATCCAGGGTTACTCGTATATCGTGTAAGCCTACTCACACTATCGGCAATATCAGGTCTAGTACAATTCATTAAGTACATTAGACTGCCTATTACTCTTGAGTGTTCCACTTGAGCGATGCTCTCATCTTTGTTTTTAGTCAGATGGTGATTCATATCTATAGGAGTTTTATAGACTCCTACACTATCTTTCCCAAACTTGTCTAAAATCTTATCAGCGTAGTGTGATTGGCTTAAGACAAATCCATTTGCCGTCCTTGTAATTTTAATCCCTAGAATTATATCAGCCAGACCTAAGTCTTTCATATCAAACCTTGAATTTAACACGGTCTTAGTGGATTTGACCAGTTCTTCATTGTTTCCCACAATGAGAATATCATCGACATATAAGCACAAAATCATATAACCGTGTTCAGTGTTTTTGATGTATACACATTTGTCACACTCGTTGATTTTGAATCTGTATGACAATATTACTTTGTTAAATTTCTCATGCCACTGTTTTGGTGCTTGTTTCAGACCATAGATAGATTTAACTAGTTTACAGACCTTTCCCTCTTGTCCTGGCACTTTACAACCTTTATGTTGTTCCATATATATCTCTTTCTCAAAGTCTCCATTCAAGAAAGCAGTCTTCACATCCATTTGATGAATTTCAAAATTGCGCAATGCTGCAATGACAATTATCATCCTTATAGATGTGATCCTTGTCACAGGTGAGAATGTATCAAAGTAATCTAGACCTTCCTTTTGTCTATATCCTTTGATCACAAGTCTCGCTTTGTACTTTTAAACAGTACCGTCTACTTTCATTTTCTTAGTAAAAATCCACTTGGAATCAAGTGGTTTACATCCCTGAGGAAGATTAACTAACTCCCAAGTATGATTTTGCAAAATGGAGTCTAGTCCACTTTTTATGGCTTCTTTCCATATAGGACCATCAAAAGATCTTATTGCTTCATCATATGTTCGAGGTCCCACCTCAACCATAAAGGTTAAAAAATCAGGTCCATATGAATTTTCAACCCTTGCTCTTTTGCTTCTTCTTGGTTCCTCCACGTTTGTATCCTCCTCGGATACTTCTTCTTGTTGGTGATACATTTCAGTAGTATCTTCACCTATCTCATAAGGGGAACTAGATAGCTTTTCCGAAGCATTCTTAGACTCTATAATTGTGTTCTTGTGTACATCAGGGTTTTTTTGACTCATACACAATGAATCTATACGCATTACTATTTTGCGCATAGCCTATCAAGACACAATCAATTGTCTTTGGTCCTATCTTCATTCTCTTAGGACCGGGAGCCATAACTTTAGCTAAGCATCCCCACACTCGCAAGTGTTTGTAGGAAGGTTTTCTCCCTTTAAATAATTCATATGGAGATTTTTCTTTCTTCGTAAGGGGTATCCGATTTAGGAGATAATTCACCGACAAAACGGCCTCCCCCACATTTTCCGAGTTAACCCTGAACTAAGCAACATCGCATTCATCATTTCTTTGATAGTGCGATTCTTACGTTCAGCTACACCATTCGATTGAGGTGAATAAGGTGGCGTAACCTCATGTATGATTCCAGTTTGTGCACACCGTGTCCCAAATGGTTCTACATATTCACCACCATGATCACTTTGTAGTCTTTTAATCTTTTTGTTTAGTTGGTTTTCTACTTCCAACTTATACATGGCAAATTTCTCTATTGCTTCATCTTTGCTCTTTAGCAAGTATATTAACAATATTTTGAACTATCATCTATATATGAAAGTCACACAATATTTATTTCCACCTCTTGTTGGCATGAATTTCAAGTCACATAGATCACTATGTATTAAGTCAAGGAGTTCAGTATCTCTTTCAACACTATAAAGGCGGTTCTTGTTAATTTTGCTTCAACACAAATTTCTCACTTGTGTTCGGAATCAATTTGAAGTTTTGGTATACAATCCAATTTCATTAGATTCCTTATTGAGTCATAATTCACATGACCTAATCTACCATGCCATAAATTTGAAGATTCAAGCAAGTAAGCAGAAGAACTTTCTTTATTGATAGTCTTGATGGCAATTACATTAAGTTTTCACATGCCATCTTTCACATAACCACATCCCACATACATTCCGTTCTTTGAAAGAACGACTTTCTGAGACTCAAACACTAACTTAAACCCATGTGCATCAAGTAAGGCTCCAGATATTAAGTTCTTCGTAATGTCAGGCACATACGAGACATTAGTCAGCTTCAGCTCCTTCCCTGAAGTCATCTTCAACATCACACTTCCTTTCCCCTTAACCTCTGAGGTGGCCGAGTTGCCCATGTACACCTTCTCTCCTGTTTCAGCCAGTTTCAGCTCTGAGAAGGCATTCTTGTCAGAACAAATGTGGTGGGTTGCACCAGTATCCAGCCACCACTCCTTAGGGTTGAAATCCACCAGACTCAGCTGAGAAATCACAGTACTAGAAGTTCTTCATCCACCTCGGCAACATTTGCCTTCTTCATCTTTTTCTGTGGCTTTTTGCAGTCAGCAGCTCTGTGACCCTCTTTGTCACAGTTAAAGCACTTGCCAGTGAACTTTGGCTGTA
Source organism: Rhodiola kirilowii (assembly GCA_033675215.1). NCBI lineage: Eukaryota > Viridiplantae > Streptophyta > Magnoliopsida > Saxifragales > Crassulaceae > Rhodiola > Rhodiola kirilowii. Next base: position 41,954,290 of record CM066199.1, read on the forward strand.
CCTTCTTCTTGATAGCTCCACCTTTGGGTCCCAGTTTGTTGAAGGGCTTCTTCCATTTGAAGCTACCACCATGCTCCACAATGGTTGCCCTCTCAGAAGGGAGCCTTATCCTCTTATCAGAGAGTTGATTATCCTCTTCATTCTTGAGGCGAATCATCAAGTCTTCCATAGACATTTCCTTTCGCTTGTGCTTAAGGTAATTCTTGAAGTCCTTTCATCCTGAAGGCAACTTCTCAATGACTGCAGCAACCTGGAATGGTTCATTGACCTTCATTCCTACAAAGTTCATCTCATGCATAATCAGCTGCAGGTCTTGCACTTGACTGGCCACAGTCTTCGAATCCACCTTCTGGAATTCGAGGAAGCGCCCCACAATGTACTTCTTGGAGCCCGCATTCTCTATTCGGTAATTTGAGCAAGTGACTCCCAGAGCTCCTTAGCCGAGCCTTTGGTGCAGTACACCTTGTACAACACGTCATTCAGACTGTTCAGCACATAATTCCGACACATATATTTGGCATCTTTCCAGGCATTGTATGCCATGAGTACTTGATGATCAGACTCATCCTTAGCGACCCTAGGTGTGTCCTCGGTCAGATACCGGGCAAACCCTAGTTGGGTCAGATAGAAGTGCATCTTCGGCTGCCAGGTATTAAAGTTCTGTCCATTGAACTTTTCTGACTTTTCAGCGTCCATAACTGCAGCAGACACTTGTTCCACCGCACCATTTGGAACTAGACCCGCAGGTCCATTCCCGGCCGTAGCCATCATCACAGGTGGGGTTGGAGTGGCAGCATGTGCCGAATCAGCAACGATCTCAGGAGGATGCTGGACAGCATCCATGTTCACAGATTGGTTGTTTTCAGACATTTCTACACAGAGATAGATCTGTTAGTACGAAATAATACTCAGCTATAAACAAGCCAGATCTGCTTTAAGAATGTTGAATAAAAATCTGAATATTATACTAAATACGCATGCAGCAGTAATGACTATTAATCTGAATGTGTATACAATCTGAATACAATTAACTACTCATGCAGTAATAATAACAATCAATCTGAAATGCGTATTAATTAATATGAAAATTAATACAGTAATCTGAACATGGATATAAATCGAAAACAAAAAGGACAGCAAATCGTAGTGGCTCAGTCACGTCGCAGACGCTGTCCTTAAAGCAGATTTGCCTCCAGTAGGTGCTGGGTTTTGATCGGCAAAAAGCTTCCCAGGATAAAAGAACCTCAACAAGCACTTGAGCACCGTAGCCTTGCTGATCGAACCTATTCTGATCTTTAGCTACCACTGATCGGAAAAACGAAAGAGCAGTCGAGAGGAGGATGTGTTGTTTCTTTCGATGTGTTTCAGTGAAGAACTGATCTTCAATATATATTGACGAGTTGAACTGCCACGACCTGAAGAAGTGGGAGGTTGCAACTACACACGCACTCATCACGACTTGGACTGAAGACCAGGTTGTTTGGAACCGCCTCAACTGCCCAAGACTTGGTCCAAGTTGATGTTTGATGCAAAATTGAAATTGATGCACTATTCGTGTCTGAGCCAATGATTTGCACCCCATGGGTGCCCGCGTAGGAGTTTTGGGAGACCTTGGCTTAACAACCTAACAATCATGATCTTGAAATCATATAAGAACATAACTTGTTCCTCTTTGACTTCCAATGTGGGATATAAGATGTCACTCATGTGAAAACCATCTTCATATCAATCCCTACCAAAGTCAAGTTTCATGAGTTTTGGTCCAACTTTGACCATCGATTTCTCATTCGATAAAGCTTCGTTTTTGGCATTTCAACATTCGATTTCATACCTCTCAATTCAAGGTATTTTAATCTAATTTTATCAACACGATTCGAGGTGTCCTCCACGCTCATTTTTAGGTCTCAAATGTGGCTCACCACCATTTTTCTTCACACCTTCTAACACATATATTTCAACAATTTGTTACTATGGCAAAAATTGTGTTTGACGTCAAATACTCTTATGAACTTGTAAAAAGAAGTTTAGGAACTCCAGGAGGATGATGTTTATTTACTTAAATTGGGACATTTGATGACAATGATGTATTGTGTATTTACTCTCTTGCCACCAGCTCTGAAGGAAGCCTTGGTTTGATTCCTGCTTATTGGCGCTGGTTCCCTTTATTCAGTAAGTAGCAATTCAACTTCAGCTGCTCCACTGATAGACTGCAAAAAGGGAGATTCAAATTTCAGTTATCAGTTATATAACAACATATTTACCATCTGATCTTACAGTAGGGGAAATATCATAAGATGCGCGTCAATCCCTTGTTTTCTAAGTTCATTGGGCATAATCATAAACATCATTATGCAAGAAGATGGCCAAGTAGAAACTCAAAGGTTGCGCATTTCTCTAACCCAATCTCCAGTTACAAGTTCACATGATGAAAAACGCCCCAAGTTTCAAAGCTTGTTGTAAATGTCACAAGTAGCATTTCCACTGTAAAATCGAGTAACTTGGTTGCATTGCCTGTGCCTAGTAGTATCCCACCAGACCCAAAACTAATCACAAAATCCATTCCACAAACTACATTGACCAAAATTCAATACCCAACCACTTAAATCGTTTAGTTAAATTGTTAAAATTCAAACTTACCAAAACAAGAAATAAATTGAAAAAATTTTCAATTTAGACAAAAGTCGAATATCATTTCTTTCTGTACTTAATTTCCAAATTCGTCTTCCAAGTAAGACGCCAAAAAAGATTGTGAGAGTTTCAACATGGCATCGTTTTAATAAAAATAACATCATTCGATTAATTTTTTTTAAAATCAAAATGGCATCATATTGACACTCAGAATATTTTATTGAGAGTTTGGACACATCATCATCATTTATCAAAAAAAAAATAACGTCATTTTAATTAATAATTTTTAAAATCAAATAATAATCTTATGGACACATGTAGCATTTTACTGACACCGTATATGAACTCCACACAAATTTAATGGACAAAAATTCCCAAATACCTGAGCTAAAATCTTCTTCAGCTTTCCACCATCATCGCCACAACCAAGCTCCACACCATCATCTCCACAAGAGCGCACAGTTTTAAACTGGTCAACATCGAGCCTTTTACTAATCACCCCGACCTGAAAATAAATTGAATCGGAGGGCGGCAAATCGACCCTAATCTCATCAACTCCAAACCACACCCAAAACCTCCGCACCTGAATCCCTTCCAGCACAGTAATCGACCCGTACTTCAGCACTCCAGTAATCGTGTCGTCGTAGTACACCAAGTAATCGAACTGAATGTAACACGGCTTCGGAAGCACCACTACGAATCGTCCGTCTTCGGAGTTGAACGTGTAGGACTGGACTGAGGCCGGTAGCAGCCCGCTCGGGAGTCCGAATAGAGGCAGGATTTCGTACACTGTCGCGTTGCTGGGGATCTGCTGCGCTATAGCCGGAATCGAAAGTGTGAAGAGCGTGAGGATCAGAGGAAGAGTGAGATTCATTTTTCCGATTATGTTTGCAGAGAAATAATGGAGAAGTCGAGCTTTGGAACTTTGTCCGTAAATGAGGAGTTCGATACGGGCGGGTGTATTCTATCAACAAACAAACAAAAAAAGATACGGGCGGGTGTATAATAGAACAGTGTTTCTTTTTGGGTAATGTTGTCTAGAATTTTGGATTTATTTGGGCTAAGCCCGGAAGCTTCGTTATGGGGCCCGGTTTGGGCTGTCAATCTTATCTTCTTAAAATGCAATTTTTATTTTTTTTGCATTTGAAAGTTTGATTTCAATATTTTCGTGCTCAAAGTTTGCATTTCAATTAGGAAAATTTCTCAAAATTGAAATTTGACTTCTTTTTCCACTCAAACTTCAAATTTGGTTTCCCAATTTATACTTTATTAAAATAGTAAAGCAGCGAATGGAGAAACGACGATGATTGAGGGCGGAGAGGACAGTGATGGACTGCGGTGATGGGCGATGAGAGATTGAGGGCGGAGAAGATTTCAGTGGAGGAGGGATGAAGCATCGCAACGGGAATGAAATTGAAACAAAACCCGACTGTATTGTGTCCTAAGGCACTGTTAGGAACAACGCCTTAAGTTAAAATTGCCACATCAGCGAGCTGAGTCAGCAATCTATGAAGGAAAAACGTCATGAGAATTAAAGCGTTGTTGCCCACAACGACTTAATGATAAAGCACTGTAGCCAACGCCGCCTTAGAAAAGTAGTGTAAATTGGTGTTAGAGAAGCTTACTATTGGGCTGACAAAGGTTGGTATTGGACTGGTGATGGGCCGAAGCAAGATAATTTTTATTCTTCAGCTCAATGCCAGCTCTAGCTTATATGGCGCAGGAGGTCCAATGAGATGCAAGAGGCCACGTGGAGATATGACATGGGGACCATTCGATTAAAGTACAAATCAACGGTGTGTTGATGCCCATATAAAACCATCGTTTCTGGAGATGCATCTTCAGTCCTGAATTTTGAGCAGCTAGGGTTTCAAGTCCAAGAGTGCTCTGTCTTCTCTCTACGCTTGTGTGTGATTTTAGCTCTGTTAGGGTAATTCCTGTGTAGGTCCAGTGTTCTTAGCGATAGTCTAGTGTAGACTGAGTCATTTGTGAGTATTTAGTGTGGTTCCTACGCGAACCTGAGAGATGTAAGAATCCAAACAGGAACGGTGTAGTGTTGAGAGTGTTCTTTCATTTAGATCTGATTGGTTCTGTGGTTGTAAAGGCATAAGTCAAATTCCTACACGCTGTTGGTGACCGTCGTCAAAGATTCTAGTGCATATCGAGCCCAAACGGAGCTCAACGTGGATTATCCCTATTTTTGGGTGAACCACGGGCCTTAAAAATGTTATGTTGTTCTTTTTCTTTAGTTTTCGTTTCTGTCAAGCGCTACATGCATAAATCTGAACTGAACTAGTCTAGGTTTGGCATAAAACTAATAGTGTAGATAGATCCGATTCACTACAGTGGTATCTAGAGCTTGGTTCTTTTGAAGTACTCCTTGAACCTCATCTACACTGATAAAATATTTCTTGTGTTTTCTTGCAGTAATTAAGGATGGTTGGACGTGTTGAGGTCACAGCCTATGATGGCAAGAGTAACTTCAACATCTGGAAGGTGAAGATAAAGGCACTACTATCTCACCACGAGGATGAGACGAAATGGAGTGCTGAGCAGAAGACAAAGAAGGTAGAAATAAATGAGGAGGCATTCAACCTCCTCATATTAAATTTAACTGATCATGTGATCAGAAAGGTTAGTACCTCTACCACTGCTTTAGATGTATGGACTAGGTTAGACATCTTGTATCAAACAAGCATGCTCCCAACCTAGCCTACTTGAAAGCCTCTGCGTTTGCATTTAAGTTTGATAATTAATGCTAAGTCTCTTGATGATAATCTTGATGAGCTTTTGAAACTGACTATTTTGCTCCATGGTACTGCACATGCTTTAGATGCTACTAGCATAGTTATGATCTTGATGAATGCTTTACCTGAAAATTATCAAGTAGTTAAGGATACTTTTCAATACTCTGGAACAGTGCCTGAATATGATTTGTTATGTTCTGCCTTGCGTACTAGGGAATTAGAACTTAAAAATCAAAAGAACAAATCTGGCATGAATCTGTTTGTTAAGCATAAGTCATTCAATAGTCAACCTAATAAGCCCAGATTTCTCAAGCATGATAGTAAGGCCAAGACTGATAAGTCCAAAAATAATAAACCCCAAACAGAATCTAGAAAGTGTTTTTACTGTGGCATTAAAGAACATCTTAGAAAAAATTGTCAAAAGTTGCTAAATAAGAAAACTAATGAATCCGAAACTAATGTTGCAACTGCTGATATGCATGTTGATGTTCATGAAGTGCTGATTATTTCTAATAAGTCTAGTCATGATGATTGGATTCTTGATTCTGGTTGTTCATATCACATGTGCCCGCATAGAACATGGTTTGAGCATTTGTCTGAGCATGTTACTAATGAAAGGGTGTTTATGGGTAATCATAATGCATGTAAGGTTAAGGGGGTAGACTGTTAGGCTTACTTTAAATAATGGGAAACATGTTTTACCGTCTAATGTTAGATATGTGCTTGGCTTAAGAAGAAATCTGATTTCTTTGGTTGCTTTGGATGATTCTGGTTGTTCTTATAATGATGTGAATGGTAACATGCATGTATATAAGAATGATAAGTGTGTGTTTACTGGTTCTAAGTTGGCTGGATTGTATATTCTTGATGGTGTGTGATGTAAGGCAGCCTATGCTAATGTGGCAGAGCCTGATAAGTGGCACCTTAGGCTTGGTCACATTAGTCATAGCTCATAGGGGCTTGACTGAGTTAGGAAAGCAAGGCATATTAGATAAAGCAATTATTAATGATCTGACATTTTGTGAATGCTGTGTGTTAGCTAAGCAACATAAAATGAGTTTTTCTGCTGGTGTACATTTATCTAAGAATGTGTTAGACTATGTGCATGCTGATTTGTGGGGTCCTGAAGGGTATGAAACACATGGGGGAATAAGTATTTCATGAGTATTGTTGATGATTTCTCTAGATTTGTATGGACTTTCTTGCTAAAGTCTAAGTCTGATGCCTTTAGTAAGTTTAAGGTTTAGAAAGCCTTAGAAAAAAACCAAACCAGCTGTAATCTTAAAGCCCTTAGAACTGATAATGGTCAAATTTCAATTTTGAGCATTTTGGAAAAATTTTCTTTCAATTGTCATGTTTCGGTTAGAAATGTGTGCGTCACTCTTCGGGTGCCAATTTGGTTAGAAATGCGTGCGTGGATCGAGAGTACAGACAGTTTTTTCTAATTCACCATGGAGAACAAACTCATAACATCTGCCTCGCAGGTCAATATACTGGCGTATCGCAACTGCCACTCAAAGTTTCCTTCCTTATCTCTCTTGTGTGCGTGTTCTTAACCTGCTCCTATGTGAAGGCCGAATGCCTTTCTTCCACCAGCTGTCTCACAACTTGAATGGGCTGATGCCACTCAATTATTAAAACAAATGGGGACACTTCTCCAAGCCAAATGTAGCTGCCCTCGAGACAGAATGGGTTCAACAGGGGAAGTACGGTCTCGTCATATAGTTGCCAAACTTAATCCCCTGGTCGTAAGCGGTCTAGCTGTACCTGGTAGAGCTACAATGAACTATGTGCCACCTCTTTAAAAGACTTTGTGAGGGGTGCGCTCGGCTGAGGACACGTGAATAGTGTGAGGACGTGAGGACAATAACCTACAACGCGCCACGTGCAGAGAATAGTGGTTTGTTTTTTACTGTTTATTTTTTGCTTTTGATGGATTTTGGTAGTGGGACACGTGGCGCGCCCACAAAACACGAAGGGTTTAGATGTGTGGCGTGAGATGTATCCCTACGTCCTCACACTATTCACGTATCCTCATTTGAGCGCTCCTCTGTTAGGTGAAATGTTCATAAAATATAAATAATGTAGAAACTTTTGTGTACACGTATACTCCCTTTAGTAAATTTTGGACCTCTGAATCCACTGGAGGTAATTTCTTGAACAATCCTACAGCCTGAGATAACTCCAAGGAGTCGATAATAAAAGGGTTTTAAATCGTAGTCTCCTTGTTTCTCCAAATTAAATGGGAACGAAGTTTGCTATGGATTTGAGAGGAGGGTCGTCCAAGTTCGAGGAGGAGGAAGGAGAGAAGAGAAAGAAAAAAAAAGAATCAAACCTGATTTTGTGTATTTCAAATGAAATCGGCACTGATAGTGTTAAGTTCATGTAAGACATGCTACTGGCTTTTATTTTTTATTTTTTATTTTATTGGCACACGTAAGAATAATGTCCTGATCAAAAAAAAATGTTGAAAAATGTTTTGGTTTAAAAACTCAAACTTTGAAGTTTGAACACAATAATATTGAGAACAAAATTTCTAAGGAAGGCGACAAAAAATTGCGTATATAACACTGTGATGTCTTTATTTATTTTTCTTGGTTGAATTGTTTGATATGTTCTTTTTATGGGTTATTTTTTTTTTAAATTCCCATATTTAGTCATAATGCGGTTTATGTGAGAAATGCATCTATGGTGAGAAATGAGAAATTATAATATTCGTTCGATCAATCCAATAAACGGTTAAGATTATGCTTAATTTAACTATAAAATTCGTAATTATTTTATTACTAATTGCAGTTAGGGTAAATTAGGAAGACAAGAAAAATACCAAAATCTAATCCCGCTTATCTCGCCCTAATCACTAAACCCACGAAATTGAAAACAAAAATGCTTCAATCTCCATCGTCGCCGCTACGATTATCACCATAATCGATTTCGATTCTCTCCCACCCAACATCATCGACCGCGATCCATCTCTTCCGTCACCGTCCCTGTTACTGGCGCTGCAGTTGGAGGCGGTTGCGGAGGTGAGTCGGTGATAGTGGAGTACGAGGCGCCAGTGGTTCGTGGCGGCTGCGGAGATGAAGGGTTTCGTGCCATTGATTTTGTGGTTAGAGGGTAGTAGTGCGTTCTCATTCTTTCTGGTCAGTTATCCGACTTAGTCTACGCTTTTATCCAATCCCACTGTGTCACTTAGTCTACGCATTTTATCCAATATCCAATTCCACTCAGAGAAGATGCAGATGCATCTGGGAAAAGTGCTGATATGGCCACACCATACGCAATATGGTGCAAAAACTGCTGCTCTTTTATAATTCAGTAGCTTGAAAGATAAAATGCGTAGATTTTATATCAAAATGCGTTGATTGATGCGATTGTGGTGTGTAGGTGGACATTGAGACTGATGTGGCCGCAGGGCAGCCGACAAAGAGAACGTTTAAGAAGTTTAGTTTCAGGGGAGTTGATCTTGATGCTCTCCTGGATATGTCTACTGATGAGCTTGTGAAGCTCTTCACTGCCAGAGCTCGCAGAAGGTAGTTAGATACTTTGTTGTAACGTTTGGATTTTACCTGATAATTAGAATCGTAGGAAGATAAGCTGAAGGATATTTGTTTTTAATTTTAGGTTCCAGAGGGGGTTGAAGAGGAAGCCAATGGCTTTGATCAAGAAGCTGCAAAAGGCGGTATGATTCAGATCCTTTTTTTAAATATAAAACATATCAGATTTAAGTTTATTGATTTGTTTTTGTATTCATTATGTGTCTTTGTAGTTGCACCATTTTGTGCTTTATTTTTTGCTAGAACGATACTGCATACTGGACTTCTTGCAGATATGAACATGTAGACCCTAAGAAAATAGAGTCCATTTGATGTAGGACGCTTCATGCTTAAAGCTGGTTGCCCTTTGGAAAATTAACTTGGGGTTTATGTATTATGTTTCACTTTTTTATGTCTAGTTACAGTATATTAAGGTGTAGAATCTGGATTCAAGCTGCATAGCCATGAGTTATAAATGTTTAGACTTCATAACTTGTTATGGCTTTTTCCAACCAGAATTGCTGTTTTAATTACGCGACTGAAGTTCTGAGTATGGTTTGTGCATATTTTAGCTTGTAGTCCATTCAACACTCAATGCTCGTTTGAAAAATAAAATGCGTAGATTTTAGATCAAAATGCGTAACCTGTCGCATACAATTAGCAACTAGCACATTGTATTATCTACATATTCTTAATGTTTCCTCCCGTTTAATAATCTTCATGCAGACGTACAACTTCTTGGCTTATTTATGACTAGTCAAACACAAGAAATTGCACATGGCGTAACTGATTGTGGAATTGAGTTGGGAAACAGAAAACAATGGAACTGATTATATGAACATAATGTTATTAATATAAATGATCTCCACTCAACTTACTAACATATTGTTCTTGCATTTACATTGCAGCAAGACAAACAACTGGATACATTGCGCGACACGTACTTGAATGTTATCATAAGAGCACATCTAAATTCCAGAAGGGCCAAAGTTTTACAATGCGCACGAGACTGGATGAAAATCAAAGATAATTTGGAATACACTTTAGATGATGAAACTCAAGCTGAATAGATATCATATCATTATGTAACAAACTGGTACTTTTATTAGATGTTGCTCATTTTGCTTGTAAACAAAGTTTATTCTGTATCATACTACGAATTGTGTTCCTTATGCACATCTTTTGTAAACAATTGAAATTCATTTTGTAGAGACTAACAGGCAGGTGTTATTCATTTGTTGTTTAATTGCTATGCATTTCAGTCGCAAAACACCATAACATAACTGTTCAAAATGCGTAGCTTCTTATTCAAAATGCGTAGGAGTGTTTCATAGTTAATTGGATATACAAATAAAATGCGTAGCTTCTTATGCAAAATGCATAGCTTCTTATGCAAAATGCATAGCTTCTTATTCAAAATGCGTAGGAGTGTTTCATAGTTAATTGTCTTCGCATTTAAATGCTAACAGTGTTTCCATTGTTAATCTCAAGTTTTGGTTATTAAGCTTCAGGATGGGAAATTGGGAAGAGGATTGCTAAGCTGCTGTTGTGCTGAGTGTCTTCGATCTTTACTATATATACAATCCACGCAGCTGATGTGCTTCTGTTTTGGTTTTAAGCTTCAAGATGGGAAACTGTGTGGATTACAAGCTCAAAAGATTTATTTCGCAAGCAGGTTGGAATCACTGCTAAGTATCGTGGAAATGCCAATGTTCGCCAACCAGCCAAACAACAGAAACAACATAATTATTTTTATACCGTTTTTATGAGTACAATCAACAACAACATGCAGGGTAATGAATTGAAATGAAATATACGCATTTTATACAAATATAAGCATATTAAATAATTTATTTTTCTGCTACTGTACAATACGAATGCTAATCCATTACGAATTTTACTTGGAAATATACGCATTTTATACAAAATGTACTTTTCTTTTGATCTATGGAACATGAAGATTTCTGGACACCTTTTACATCCCCGAGGTAAGTACAATCCATAAGGTTCTGCTGTTTTTTTTGAGATATTATTTTTTGGAGGCTTCAGTGAGTTTGAGTTGGAGATTTATCTCAGCGGTTTCCTCCCTGTTGTGCTTGGTGCTTTTGAAATACCCTTTCCACCACAAAAAGTCCCTGAAACCAAAAACTAGTAAATATCCCAAATCAGATCCTAACATCTGATACTAACAAACATCAAACATGTTGCAAGTTACCTTTAGCTCGATCATGGAATTGTGAGTTTTTATCCAGTACGAATTTACTTTGAAATCTACGCATTTTATACAATGTATTGAATACATGTTGTAATAAATATGTATGAACAAGGACGACGATTTTTGAGCGCCGTACTTTCGAAATACAAAATCATGTAAATTGGTAACGACCTTGATGCAGCTATGAATCAGAACAACCAAAGTTTAATACATCACGCTCAAATACGAAGACCTTATCAAAAAGGAACCATCAGAAAACCTTATCAAACGAAAGGAACAATCAGAAACTAAAAGCGAAGCAGTTCACCTCAAAAATCAAATTGCACAATACCAATTCAATCACCAAATTTTATTCATCGGACTGGGAAACACACGCAAGATCCAAAACAAATAATGAATAAGAGTCATGAAAGTTGAAAATACGAGTCAACGGAGATCACCACAGTGGACTACAAACAAAACGAAATCTAAAATTAGTAAAAAAGTGTTTTACCGGGGACGAATTCGCCGGCAGTTTGATTTATTGAAATCTGCGGAACGGAATCGAAGTCGGTCGTGGATGGCTTTCAAGCGGCGGTGAATCGCAGTCTCCAAAACGATCGTGGTTTATCAGGTTAGCGAAAGGTATATGAGACGAAAATGTTTGACGAAATCGAAGACGAATTATTTTCGAGAGAATTGTACGCGAGGATCGAAAAGGTTTGATAGATCAAGGACAAACTTTTTTCGAGATGAAAATTATGAGGATCGAATCAAATCGCTGATGGTTTGCTAAAAAATAGGATCATAATTATAATTAGTAAAGTCAAAAAGACGAATACACCCTTATTTAGGATTTTAATCCGAAAATTAATATAAATATATTAGTTAAATCTGAACCGTTTAATGAATAATCCGACGATTAATAAAATTTCTCATTTCTTACCAAAAATTTCATTTCTCATTTGATCCCAACTCTATTTGGTCAACACAAATAGTCGGGGCTCTATTTATCAAAAAGAAAAAAAAAGAAAAAGAAGAAGTCTGGACTCTAAGCAATTGGAAATTCCAATTAACAATATCTCTTCCTTGTATAAAATAAAACCCACATCATATAATAAGTTATGAAACAAGAAATTGACAACCTTTGATCTATCATCCCAGATGAGTGATGTACTTTAGCACAAACTACCGACAAATTTAAACCAAATCTTTTGACATTTAATCCACATCAAAATCAAACCAAATAAATGAACTTGAAATAATGAACTATATACGTTCATGGGAGTTTCCAATCCATAATCCAACCCAACCAAACCTATATAACTTTTATACACATTGGCATACTAAAACGACGTCGTTTTCTTCTCTTTATCTTTCCATGTCAACTGGTGCGAAAGATTTTCCCAAGTGATTGTGAATGAAACTCTTCGTCTCTTCAGCAGCTCCCTTTTGAGACTCCAAGTCTTGATCACTCCCTGATGATGAAGAGGACGACACTTCAAAGTCATGCAAGTCCTCATCATCAATGTTGTCCTTGCCCTTCAATGTCCAGTACTGATCACTTTTCTCACCATAATATCTCACCATACCTAAATACAAAGACATCACTGAAATGGCTAAACCGATAACGAACCAACTGAACTCGATGTTGACGAGAGATTTGGCTCGATGGAGGGATGCGTCATCACGACACCGGACTACCGAGTGCCCTTCCTCCATTTTCATGAAGCACCCTTTTGGGATCAAGGAAGGTGTCCATAACATGAATCCCATGATCATCAGCCATGCACCTTGGAAAAGTATACTAACTGATCTAACAAAAGCGATCAAAAAACTCTCCGGTTGGGCGGAACCAAATAGAGTCGTGATCAGCGAGACGAAGATGACTATTTGTAGGAGGGTGTGGTATTGACCCTCCACTCCCATGTGGTCTGAGGAGTGAAGGTGGAAGAGGAAGAGTTGTTGGCCAAAGGCCAATGTAGCAAGCAACTGAGTTAACCCTAAATGTGACTTTGGCTTCATTTTATCGAAAAGTAAAGCGAAAACGGCGTAGACGAGGAAAGACATGGAGATGGAAGAGTGCTCAAAATTGTGGAGATGATTGGAGGGAATAGTTCCATCTATGTCAAGAGGTTGATGGTTCCTCGGACCGATGAATAGTTCCATTGCAACGGAGGCACACGAACCGAAGATGATCGCGTAAAGCTCTAAGTATCGGAATTTTGAGGAGGGAAACCAAGGGAGGGACTTGTAGGAGGAGTTTGGAAGGAGGAGGTGAAGCTTGATGTTGTTGAAGAGATGCCACAAGCCTATGAGGAGGAAACCAAACCCTGGTGCTACATGACCTACCAAAGTGCCCATATTGTACGTAGCTTAGAAAGCAAGTTAAACTATATCAAAAAGTGGAACAACAAGAGAGAGAGAGAGGAGAGATGTTGATATGGATGAATTGATGGTGGTGTGGAGGAAAATTGGGGGTGAATTTATAGGGTAGGAAAGTCAATATGAGAGAGTCTAGAGGCTTCCATATGGAGGGCTTGAATCTTGACCAAGAGGAAGGTTGAGACATGATTTACCTTAGTTGACCAGTGACTACGTACCCTTCAAGCGTTGCAACATCATGCCTGATGTCTTAATTAGCAGCCTATTTTCTAGAAATGTATGCCTAGCAATTTCCTTCCGTTGTACTTGGGAGGAGAAACTTTGATTTTGTTTGTCTAATGACTTATTTTCCCCACCATATCCTATAAATTTTGGCTGTGACGTATGCGATAACAAAGGTGTGTCACACAGATAAGATATGCACTTGCACAAACTTGCAACAACAATGCGACGATCATACTAAAGTTGTGCGACAACAAAGTTATTCTATATAATTGCGCGATACACATGAACTTTTTGTGCGACTATTGGCATACATGCCACTACACCATTTTGCAGATTAGGAGATAGTTTTTTTATGTCGCGTAATGTCCTATATTGATCGCATAAAGTTTATGCGACTATAAGTGTGTCGCCTAAAATTTGTCGCTAAAGCCTAGTAGCGTAATGTCTCACGACATTTTTAAAATCACACTTGTCGCGTAATGTGTTTACTCTTATGCGGCATTTTCTTTAATTAGTCACATAAAACAGGAATGAATTGTACTCTTTATGGGCATATGCTACATTTATAATGAACATATTTTCCAAAATTTGTCGCATTAGCTGTTTAACGGGACAAAAGTAACAGATAGAATTGTCGCATAAAATATATTTATTACTATATTTCAATATATTAAATAATCTAAATAATATTTTCATTTGAATTTAAAATTACACAAAAATTATAAATACGTATCGTACAACATTTTCATTGCACCTTAAGAATCCAAAATTACATATATTATTGTCAAAAAAAATTAAGAACACAATATCGCATAAAAGCATATGCACATAAGCTTCACACTGTCCTGTCAGGGGCGAAGGCACATGTAAAAGTCATCGGGCTGCAGCCCGAGTAACTTTCGGCCCAATTTTTTTTTTTTTGCAATCCTAATTCCTAACTCATTCGTAAATCAAAACCTAATCACGATTCACGGTATCGTTCGATCTGCATCAAAACTTCTGATACGGAGCCGCGAGGTGCGACTGTCACTCTGGGAGGTGCTGCGCGCTTGCGCTAGTTTTGCGGAGCTGAACGCTTCTTCTTCAGGTGGAATGTACACAAGCCCTTTAACAAGAGACCTTCAGGTAAGCAACTGACAGATTGCAAATAGACCTTGGATTTTTAGATTGTGTTATGTGTATCTAATGGTTTCATTGGATCTAATGAGCAGTACAGCGGACCTAAATTTGATGGCGTGGAACAGTATGCACGAAACAAACGCCTCCAGGTACATGTGATTATGCGTGTTTCTTTCCTTCTCAGGTGGCTTTGACAGAAAAATGGGCAAATATGTATGAGAACAAAGGAATCGGATTCTACTCGATGCACCCAGGTTGGGCTGACACTCCAGGGGTTTCTCGAAGCCTGCCTGGTTTCTCAAAATCGTACGCGCCTTGTCATGACATCATAGTACCATTCCCTTTTCGATCAATACAAATTGCTTATTCAGCAAGTACAATTTTGGCTAATTTTATTTTTACATGTTTTCCAGGTTATCAGGAAACTTTAGAAATATGTGTTGGGTATCTCATGTATGATTTAAATAGCTAACACATTCTTTGTTTGTATAGGGTTTCGTTCCTGCATTTTGCAGGAGTTTAGTTGTTGCTGGCACGTAAAGGTGAGTTTGCTATAAATATCTGGGTTCCAAATCTCAAAAAATTTATCCGGGAGTCCCATTGGGTTCCAAACGTCAAAAAAAAATTTTACGAAGCTTCCAGCCCTGGTAAC
Organism: Rhodiola kirilowii; assembly: GCA_033675215.1. Lineage (NCBI taxonomy): Eukaryota > Viridiplantae > Streptophyta > Magnoliopsida > Saxifragales > Crassulaceae > Rhodiola > Rhodiola kirilowii. The sequence continues at coordinate 41,969,776 of CM066199.1, forward strand.
TTTTGATTCCTGACTTCGCCCCTGTGTCCTGTCCCAATGTCTTCTTTGCGGCAAGGTAGAGTTACTCTCCCATCATGGCACATACACATCAGAAGGCCCCAATGTCTTCTTTCTGATTGTCCACACTTGCAATCACTTGCAGGGCCAAATCGTTACTTCCAGCAATCACCTTAGTCCAAGCCTTCCTCCCTTCTTCAAGCCTCGAATAAGAATCCTCAGTTCTAAAAACCAACAGCAGCGCCAAAGCAGGCGCAATCAACCCATATGCAGGGTTATCAAATCTCAGCTCGAAAGCTAGTTTAGCTCTGGATCCCATAAACTTCATATCTTTCTAAGAAAAACAATATTAGACATTGTGCAAATTTGTAGTCATTCTATTGGGTAGCAAATTTTTTATAGTAAAGAAAGACATCAAACCAAGATATATACAAAAAAAGAATCAGCTTACTCATCCTCTCCAACTTCTCCATTTGTTCACGAAGAGACTCTGAATCCTTCTTCAAGATTCCAACTTCTCTAACCTTCTTTCACTCCTTTTTGTTTTGTTAAGTGTTAACAACAACGGATAAAATCATACTGGCTTACAAGATTCAAGAAAATGAAGCACAAGATTAAACTCCGACAATTCAAAAGGCATAACCAGCATCAGCAAAACACACCACGCCGAATAATGTAAAAAAAATCCTAAAATCTGGAGAAGGCGTATAATTACCCGTTTCAACTCCTTCTTCCGTTGCTCCTTACGAAACGCATCAGTCGGATTCATGACCTTCCCCCCCTTTGTCGTCTTCATCGTCACTACTATCTCCGCCGATCGATCTCCTCCTCGTTCGTCTTCGTCGAGTTTCAAACTCGCCAAACGAAAATACCTCGAGGAAGCTCTCAACACCGGAAAAAACTCCGGCAGCAACTCAGCTCTCGTGGTCGTACAAGGCTCGCTAGTTCTGCATCCGACCCTCCTTAATCTCGTCAGCCCAGTCCGGAATCGCGCGAAGGACTGATATGAATGTGACATTTTGAGAGGACGAAGCTTCAGGCAGGTTTGGGGCTGCGAGCAGCATAGGGTTATGGGTTGTTTAAGGGGTTTGGTTGAAATTTGCGAAAGGTACAACCTTTGAATCGTGTGACAACGTTGGAGTTGTGAAAAGGTGAGAGATTTGGGGATTGTCGCTGACAGACCGCTCGTCGTTAAAGCGATTTGTGCAAATAAATTTATAATAGTCCGCTACTTGCGACTATACTACTGGGTAGTACTTGGTAAGTAGGGGTCGAACCCAAGGGAGTCAGTGTGGATTAATTGTTTTTTAATGAAGCTTATGCAGAAATTAAATGCAATTGGGGTTGGGTTTGAGTGTGATTTGAGAACTGAAAGTAAATTACAATAATTGATAATGGACTGTGAGGAAAGTATTCGATTTTAGGGGCCTTGTATCATATTTGTTTATCATTGACCGCTAATGACCATATCAAACATTCGAAATCGAGGCTATTCCTAGCACAAGACTTGCAACGTCGTGTAGAACACTTGAAATGATCATGCTAAATGTTCAAAGATGAATCGAGGCTATTCCTAGCACAAGACTTGCAACATCATTTAAAACACTTGTTCTAAGCAAAACTAATTCCTCCTTTCGAAGTATCTTAGCCGTAAGTGCATCCATTTGGTCCCTTTCGTCCAGTTTCCAAATGATTTTTAAGATAAGCCGAACTCCTCGATAAGTTTTGCTTGTTACAGCTTCCACTTACCGAGTATGTTCACGAATTCCCACGGAAGAGCTTTTTGCTTGTCAGGCACTCAACCTTGGAAACTCTGACTTGATATATGGCACATAGAACAAGTATCGAACACAAAGGTATACTAAGAGTAAAGTCTAAAACATTTATAATACAAGCACGCCCCTTCAACCGAATAACTAGTTTAGCTACTATTCATCGCACTAAACATTATAACTAAGGAAATAAAACAGTTGAATAAATACTAAAAATAATACTTACAACCGTTGAAGCGCCAAGGGAGCTATCCTTTATTTCCAAAGCGAAGAACAATTTTATTGAAAATGAAGAGAGGAGGGTTAAGCACTCTCTCTCTCTCTAAAGTGTGTACAAGTATGGGATGATTCAAATGAGGAGGAGGAGCTCCATATTTATAGCCATGGAGGAGGAGGAGCAAGGGTGGAGATGGTGGCATGTGGAGGAGCATCCAAGGGTGGAGGAGAAGGGGAGGAGCATGTGGAGGAGGAGCCTCCACATGTCACATTCTCATGGTGGCTCATTTAGCCGCCGGCGGCTTTGGGAGGGGAGGAGTGAGGTGGTGACAAGTGGAGCAAGGAGAGTGGAGGAGCCACCATGTGAGGGAGGAGCCGCCCCTTCTAGAAGAGGAGGAGGGGGTGAGTCATCCTTATCCTTATCCTCCAAAAGCCATCGGTTTGACCGGAGCTTCTTGGATTTTGGAGAGTGTATTCTGAATGAAAATGTCATTCTAAGATGATCTCAAGAAGGAACCTAAGCCAAATTCTGCCCCGAACATGGTCGAAATGCCAAATCGGATGAAATTGCCCTTGTTTGGCCTTTACCGAGCTCGGTGCTTTTTCCTTGCATTCTTGTCCATTTGCCGACGGTTCTAGCATATTTGAGTGATTCCAAGTCGGTTCCATGAAGGATGTTAAGGCTGATTTTGAGTGTAGCATGGTCGTGACTTGGAATGACTCGTACTTTATTTTCAGCTTAAAAACTCCTCCTTAGCGTGTTTTCTCTCTAGAGTCCAAAATACCCTGTAGAAATATATCGGAACTAACAAGCAAAATTTAAATAGACAAACAGTCTAATTTAGTGGGTTTTACTGTGTTTTTGATTCGTATAATTATGGTCCATCAGATCACCCCACACTTTTAGTTGTTCGTCCCGAACAATGCTATTAAAGGGCGGCACTCTATGTAAGTTTTTAAAATATGAAAGTTAAAATGTGGGTCTAGATTTATCCTAAGTCATGCATCACTACTTATTACCAAATTAAACTGAGTAAATAAATAGAAGGAACTTGATACTTATACCTTCGTGCCGAGATGCAAATTATTTTGGATGTCTCGGGAGATAGTCCTTTTCAGGTCCTGGCTTGCATCCTTGGGACTGTCTCGCACTATATGGTTTCCTTGTAGCTTTCTCTAGCACGTGATTCGGTTTGGGTTTCACAGTTGAGTTGAGCCTTTTTGATTTCTTTCTTTGTTGGCGAGGGACAGCTTTTTTGTAGTGAATCGGCCTTTGGCCTTTGATTTGACGCTTTGAGTACTTCACTTTTGTTCGGTTAAAACCTTCACAATTTTGGGCCTTTGGCCTCTTGATTTGCTTCTTCGAGCTTTTCACCTTTTTGTGGCTTGCTTGTCCATTTTCTCAGCCTTTTTGGGAGGTCCAATCATCGCCCGCGAGCATATGGAAATACCTCCCCGCTCCTCTCGTTTTTGCCGTTTCGCGCGGGTCAAGGTGAGGGTCGCTCAGCTATTTTCTCGGCTACTTTGACTGTCGTTTCGCGCGGGTCAAGATGAGGGTCGCTCATCTATTTTCTCGGCTACTTTGACCAGAGATAGGACGGTCTGATTCCCGTCCTCGCCTTTTGCATAAACACTGCGTGGCGGAGATGACTTCAATCTTCACTGAAACCCGAAGTGCAGCCTCCACTGACTTCGTTAACCATATAGTGAAATTCGGTCCTTCGAATGCTTGCCAAGTCCTTCTAGGGCATTTCTATCAACTCCACATCCCTGGTTTATCTTAGCACAAAGGGACAAATGAGAAGTTACATTCTAAGTTTTTAAACAGTTGAATTTTCACAAGGTTAATGCATGAATTATGACTTATCTTTTTCACATTCTCAAGTTCATATTTTCAAAAAGATACTACTAATTAACTATATACGCAGGTGGTTCTCACCCCATACTTTTGAACGAAGGCGTGCTTTTCAGCAAGACTTAGTTCAAAAGCCATGCAAGCAGATGTTATACGAGAAGGAAATGATATTAAGGAAAAGGAAAGAACAAACTCCCTTTAAGGTGTCGAGTGAATCGACATGGCACGAGGCTGGATAATCGAGGGAGTTCGGCTGGGGCCTTGAACTCTAAGCGTAGGCCTGGCTGGCTTAATGTGCACCCAAGTCCGATTCCTGAATAGTCATTTCTTCTATGCACCAAGTGGGTGAGAGCGACTTATTGATAGTAAACTAAATAACAGAAAATAAAAAATAGAAAATTAAAGTGCGGAAAGTAAGATAGTGTCGGGTTACCTCCCGACTAGTGCACTTGGTTAACGTCGTTGGCTCGACGATACCTCAATCATGGATCATAAGGTCGGATCCCAAGGGTGAGTGAGGTCAAACTTCTTCTCGGCAGCCCTTTTGCTCCGAGAGGGTGAGGTTTCCTTGACCATAACTGCTAGTCCAATGCGTCGTGCTTGCTTGTTACTCCTTCCGGGTTTCCATTCTTTCGGCCCATGTCTTTGCCTCCTCTTCATGTTGGAATAGTTGACACCTTTGTGAGTTTGGAAATTTAGTTTTGTGCCATTACATGTAGGCGACATCAAGCATGCGCCTCTGCCAATCCTCTTTATTGTGGCAGTGATGGATGGTTTTCTTGGAACGAGTGAGTTTTCAGGCGGTTTTCCTTGTTGAGTCGTGGTGAGTGGGACCGGGGCTTTCTCGGACAGTTCGGCAATGAGGTCCGGGACTTCCTCGGGTGCTCCGAGCGCAAGGACCGGGCCTGGCTTGATTTCTTCGGCCGCTTCAGCAGTGAGGTTCGGGATTTCTGTTGGTTCGGTAATTAGGACTGTGATTTCCTCGGATGGATTGGTGATAAGGACCGGGTCTGATTGGGGCAGTTCTTCTTCGGTCATTTGCGGGTCCTCATCCTCAGTCGGCTCCTCGGGTTCAGCCATCCTTTCTGTTGTTCCTGAATCGGTTTCGGCCGTGAATTGGTGCATCGCGACACTCAATTGCTGCATGTTTGCGGCCAATTGTTGGGTGTTAGCTGCCAGCTCCTTTTCTGCCGCCCATAATTCAGTTTTAGCTCTGATTTGTTGCATTGTGTTTTCCAACTGCTGGATGCTAGATGCCAGCTCCGTTATACCGTCCTTGAGTGGCTCGGCCTGATCTTGGCTCGGTCTTGACCTTGCGGCCAAATCATTGATTAATATCCAAAGATCATCCACGGTTAAGTCCCACATTGATCCTCCTGCTGCATTATTTAGCTGGTCCCACTCATGTGGCAACATTCCACAGAGAAATTTTATTTGAAGATCGGAGTTGGTAAATCCATGGCGCGGGCAGCTCGTCACAATGGAATCGAAGTACCATAAGTACTCATCCAATGTTTCATCCCGGGATTGCGTTATTTTGTTGATCTTCTCGCGGATTTCAAGTTTGAAGGGTGGTGGGGAAAACTCCGTATTGTTCCAAGGTTCCATTCCGTAGTAGTATGACTTGGTGAATTGCATGATAAAAGAAAAAGAAAAAAACAAAATAGAACAACTATTCCGATGCACAACTCCCCGGCAACGGCGCCAATTTGACAGACCGCTCGTCGTTAAAGCGATTTGTGCAAATAAATTTATAATAGTCCGCTACTTGCGACTATACTACTGGGTAGTACTTGGTAAGTAGGGGTCGAACAAAAGGGAGTCAGTGTGGATTAATTGTTCTTTAATGAAGCTTATGCAGAAATTAAATGCAATTGGGGTTGGGTTTGAGTGTGATTTGAGAACTGAAAGTAAATTACAATAATTGATAATGGACTGTGAGGAAAGTATTCAGTTTTAGGGGCCTTGTATCATATTTGTTTATCATTGACCGCTAATGACCATATCAAGCATTCGAAATCGAGGCTATTCCTAGCACAAGACATGCAACATCATTTAAAACACTTGTTCTAAGCAAAACTAATTCCTCCTTTCGAAGTATCTTAGCCGTAAGTGCATCCATTTGGTCCCTTTCGTCCAGTTTCCAAATGATTTTTAAGATAAGTCGAACTCCTCGATAAGTTTTGCTTGTTACAGCTTCCACTTACCGAGTATGTTCACGAATTCCCACGGAAGAGCTTTTTGCTTGTCAGGCACTCAACCTTGGAAACTCTGACTTGATATATGGCACATAGAACAAGTATCGAACACAAAGGTATACTAAGAGTAAAGTCTAAAACATTTATAATACAAGCACGCCCCTTCAACCGAATAACTAGTTTAGCTACTATTCATCGCGCTAAACATTATAACTAAGGAAATAAAATAGTTGAATAAATACTAAAAATAATACTTACAACCGTTGAAGCGTCAAGGGAGCTATCCTTTATTTCCAAAGCGAAGAACAATTTTATTGAAAATGAAGAGAGGAGGGTTAAGCCCTCTCTCTCTCTAAAGTGTGTACAAGTATGGGATGATTCAAATGAGGAGGAGGAGCTCCATATTTATAGCCATGGAGGAGGAGGAGCAAGGGTGGAGATGGTGGCATGTGGAGGAGCATCCAAGGGTGGAGGAGAAGGGGAGGAGCATGTGGAGGAGGAGCCTCCACATGTCACATTCTCATGGTGGCTCATTTAGCCGCCGGCGGCTTTGGGAGGGGAGGAGTGAGGTGGTGACAAGTGGAGCAAGGAGAGTGGAGGAGCCACCATGTGAGGGAGGAGCCGCCCCTTCTAGAAGAGGAGGAGGGGGTGAGTCATCCTTATCCTTATCCTCCAAAAGCCATCGGTTTGACCGGAATTTGACCGGAGCTTCTTGGATTTTGGAGAGTGTATTCTGAATGAAAATGTCATTCTAAGATGATCTCAAGAAGGAACCTAAGCCAAATTCTGCCCCGAACATGGTCGAAATGCCAAATCGGATGAAATTGCCCTTGTTTGGCCTTTACCGAGCTCGGTGCTTTTTCCTTGCATTCTTGTCCATTTGCCGAGGGTTCTAGCATATTTGAGTGATTCCAAGTCGGTTCCATGAAGGATGTTAAGGCTGATTTTGAGTGTAGCATGGTCGTGACTTGGAATGACTCGTACTTTATTTTCAGCTTAAAAACTCCTCCTTAGCGTGTTTTCTCTCTAGAGTCCAAAATATCTTGTAGAAATATATCGGAACTAACAAGCAAAAGTTAAATAGACAAACAGTCTAATTTAGTGGGTTTTACTGTGTTTTTGATTCGTATAATTATGGTCCATCAGTCGCGAGTCATGATTGTTGTAAAAGGGCATGAAGATGTGTTGTGGGAGTTTGAGAAGCTAGACAAATGTGATGGAGCTCCATTCCTTTACCAATACTTAGAGAAATTTTGGAATTTGGCCATAGATTGTGTGTATGGGCTTTTGTTTTTGGCACAATATTTTAGTTTACACCACATACATTCACTATGTAAGTCGCTTAAAGTATTTTAAATTTTCAAAACTCTCCCGCCTGAAAATATCCTTCCCCCCAAAACAAAATTGAATGTCTGCATTTTAATTTTTTACGTTTACGCGACATACTAGGGATACCAACGTCGCTTAATCCCCAAACGGTTGAATGTCTGCATTTTAATTTTTCACGTTTATGCGACATACTTGGGATACCAACGTCGCTTAATCCCCAAACGGTAGATCGCCCTACTTTGGCTATCTAATTTTCATTATTAAGTGACATACTTTCAATTGTCGCTAAATTTAAGTCGCATGAAATGTTTAACGTGACATAAATTACGGGTCGCTTAAAGATATGTCGCAAGAACCCTATTACGGGACATAATTTACGTGTCGCTTAAAACAAAGTCGGATAAACATCTTTATGTTACAACATGTTTGTCGTCGCATTCAATTTTGTCGCATATTTATGTTATTGCGACAAACAAACCAAAGCGTGGTTGTATAAACTTGTTTATCGACTAAGCTATTGCGACAATGTTCAAAGTTTGTCGCATAAGATGTAAAATGGTGTAGTGTGCAGGAAAATGGCTCGTCACCGCCCATGCAGGAAACCATATACATTCACTCTATTTACCTAACTAAATTCAATTATATGTTTAATTAATTGCGACTTTCAATTCAATAAGAGATTGCCTAGTAGTACTTGTAGCTAATTGCTAATGCATACTGATGTAAGCTTTGATGTTTGCTTATGTATATACTGATGCAAGCTTTGATGTGTATTTTGGTGAGGAAGGGCTAGTATATATGGAGTTTTATTGAAGATTGACTATTTTATGGTGGAGAATTTTGTTTGTTTGGTCAATTGCTAAATGAGTATATATACAATAGGTTGGTGGGACAAGTACATCGATCAATAAATAATTGTAAAAGCTTTTATCCACAAAAACTAAGGATATGTTAGTGGTCAACACTTCTTTCTTGATGAACAAGTAAACCTAAATCGAAATCGAATCGAATAGGAGAAACATTTAACATGCACTACAAATTTGGGCAAATTTTGCGGCAGTCAAATACCACCGTAAATTCGTTGCAAAATAACTAGTAAAAGCAACTTCACGTGGTTATACGATGGTAAGCAGCAAAAATATTTGGGGTGGTTTTTCAGCGGTTGTGCGGTAAAATTTACGATGGTGTTGCAGCGATGTACAATAACCGCTGCAAACCGAAGGAAAATCACCGCAAAATCACCGCATTAAAATGCAGGGCATATGCAGCGCATTTGCGGTACTATACCATACTTATGCAGTGGTTTAATACTTTGGGTTTGCAGTGGTTTTGCGGTGGTTTTGCCATGGTATTATTTTTATGTAATTATTACATATATTTATTCAATATTCTAATACATTAATCAATTTTTAAACAAACATTTAACTTATTAAAATAAATACAATGAAAATTTAATTTTTTAAAAATAATACAAAAATGAAATGTAAAATCATTCATATTTACACTCAAAATGTTTTAATATTTACACTAAGACACTTAAAATGTTTAAGCAAAATAAAACACTTAAAATTCACACACCAGCTGTTTGTGGACCGGGTAGCATTTTGTATGCTCTTAAAATTGCCAGATAGTTGAACGTATTTTCTCTAGATTCTAATCATCTTTGAAGTTGCCAATGAACTATACATCTGCAAGAACAAAAAGGTAACTCATGTTATAAATTGAATGAATCATGGTGCAATTTGAGCCGAGGATGTAGTTAAAATAATTTCTCATACTTTCACATTAAAGTGATGGCGCATGTCATTCTGCTGTACCAGACGTAGGACTATGCAATGTTTCATTGCAGATATATAAATTTTTTGCTTATCAAAGAAAAGAAAAAAAAATCAAGTCATGCGACAGACAGTGCACCAGAATCAAGGTTTACATGGAACAAAAAGAAGACTAGATTCTCATTTACCTGGGAAAGAAGTATCTCAGGTACCTTGAAAGCATTCCTGTCATTGGATATTAATATTTGGTACCTACAAAATTGAAACATGATATCAGCTAGAACATAATCAATCGAACATACTAGGATTGAATGAGTTATACTGAAACCAGGGCATACTGCAAGACCATGATTAGTATGGAGACAATAATTAGAGTTTTTTTAAAAATGACCCTTTTGAGTTTGTCCATTTCAAAACTGACCCCCTCGAGTTTCACATTTCAAAACTGACCCTTGTTTAATAACACCGGATCCCCGTGTTCTGAATTTTGAAAAACCGGAAGTCGGAAATCTGGTTAGTTGCGTTTTTAAACTAACCGGATTGCCGAGTTCCGATTTTATGAGATTATCTGATGTGGACGACGGTCGAATACGTGGCTTCCACGTAAAACCGGAGTGCGCCATTCCGTATTTTTTAAAAAACCGGAATCCAGAGTTCCGGTTTTTTGTGAACTTAAATTGCCGACGCAGCTTCTTCTCCCCCATTCGAAACCCTACCCTTTTGAAACCCGCCGTATCTACTTCTCCCTCATCCGATTCCGTCCGATATCTCCCCACTTCCGTCTGATTTCTCCCGAATTTTGAAATCCTACCCCAATTCCGTCCAAAATCGTACCCCAATTCGGCCCGATTCCGTCTGATTTCTTCCCCATTCACCACCTCCGAAATTGAGAGGTAATAAAACCTAATTCTATCCGGTCCATGCGCTTTATGCAACGCAAATGCGGTGGTTTTTTTTCGTCGCAATTTTTGTATTGCAAAATCGCTGTAAAACCGCCGCTTCATGCAACGCAAATGCGGTGGTTTTTTTCCGCCGCAATTTTTTTACTGCAAAACCCTCTCAAAACATATAAACCATCGCATATTTGTGGCAAAATCACCGTTTACTTATGCGGCGGTAAAAAAAAGCACTGCATAATGTCACCGCATATCAGAACCAAATTTGTAGTGATGTTTTAAAAAGAAAATTGAAATGACAAGCTTAACTTATGTCTTTGACTTTGGAATTAAAATGTCAAACATTTAATTCAAATTAGGTACTTAATTAGAGTTCTAAATGATGTGTTAAACTGACCTGAAATCACTGATTTATAAGTTATAAAAAAAGTGACCCCTAATTTATTAAATAATATTGAGTTTAAATGAGCTTGATTAAATTGCTTGCATCCGCGTACGATCCGAGTTGATGCGCTTTAACAAAATTGGTGTAATTTCTTTTGATGAAGGGGTACAACGATTATTTTCCTGCGTGAGGCGGGACGAAGAAGCAGGGAAAGAAAAAGAAGAAGAAAATCTCACAAAATTGTGAAGAAAATTAATATCCCCGAATTCGAATTCGAGGTATAAGTATCCATGCCGGATTCCTTAACCAACAGGCTGACACACCATAGACACAAAATCGGTGTAATTTAATTCACACATTTTAAGAAAAATTCATCATATTCCTATGGGAACACCATCTTATAAAATACAAAATTTATTCACGTGTAATTATTTGTTTTTGTTTTTTATAAGCACGTGTGTAATTATTTGTTGAGTGAACTGTGAATCTATCCATTTTAATAGAAGCTACACGCAGTACAAGTCGAGAAGCGCAGGATGCACTATTTCTTATACCCATATATGTACAAAGTTTCACCGATGGTACTTAGATCGAGTTGACCTCGTCGATTCAGACCAAGAATTTTCCGATGACAGGCCATTCAAGACTTTTAAGTATGCGTGTAAAACCTGCAAGCTGCAATATTGGCTGGTACAGTTACTTTTCTAACGTTGTCTGAACTTAATTGGAATTTAGAGAGCTTCGAGTGCATCTATTAATTTGCTATATATTGCTACGCAGAAACTCACTTCTATTAAAGATAGATTTTATTATGCGTTTAATTAGTCAATTAGTAAATAGTGTAGCCGTTACTAAAATAATGGATGGATTACTTTTGTAAAGACAATATATACTTAGGTTTTTTCATTCGACAATAACAATTCAGTTTTACAGTTTTTCTACTTTCAATCCCAACAAACCGGCTGCAGTAACCTATATGGTACTGTCCGCTAGACCCGGCAATTAAACCCTAAACCCTCCAACCCGTCCATTAACCGCCCTATTAAACCCGTCCATTAACCCGCCCTTTTAATAAAAGGGTTTAGAAAACCCTTGTCCATTAAGAATCCTTTTATAAGAGGGTTCAAGGGTTTTTACCCGGATAACCCTTCAACCCTTTTAACTAATATTATAATAATAAATATAAAAAATAAAACACGAACTTCGTATCGGTCTCTCCCGTGTTGTTTGATTCGATTCATTATCTCGTCTTCGTTCGATTCAAACTTGGCGCCGTTGTTGTTCGGTTTAGGCGTTCAGCGGCGTCGTGATTCGTGTATATATATCTGATGTCGCGATTTTAGGCGAGTCTGTTGAGTGTATGTATGTATAATTTATGTTGTATTTTATTTATAAAGTTCTTATCGATCCACTTTGATTATTTGTCCATTGGTTGTGACAGCTTGGTTCTGCCATCACAACTTTCTATTGTTATTTTTTGGCTGGTCTTGGTGTTTTGTCCCTTTATTTTAGTTGCAAATAAACTGTCAGTTTTTATCAAAAAAAAACAACAAACAAACAAAAAAACTAAAAAAGCATCTCGGGCTCTAGCGGTCAAAGAAAAAAAAAATATATTCACTTTGATCGTATGTATGCATCATGTATGGATGTAGATCCGGCAAATAAACCATAAGCCCTTTAATCCGTTCGTTACCCGCCCTTGATTTTTTTCTATTATTCTATATACGATGAGAATAAAATAGAACAGAAAATATTTGAAATTTAACTTTTAAATTTAAATTATCTATATACAAGTTTTTACAAACAAATAAAAGATATAAAACATATCGGATTTAAAATTTATTTAATTTTCCATTTAATGAGTTAAAAGGGTTATACATGATTAAATGGTTAAAAGTTAAAGAGTTGAGATCAGGTGAGAAGGGCTATATATGTGAGAAATAAAAAAAAAGGTTACATGAGTTAAAGGGACTCTTAAAGTGTCCATTAAGAACTTGTCCATTGAACTTGAACCCATTAAATTAAAAGAATTTTATAAGTTCAACCATTTTAACCATTTTACACTAAGAATCCGTCCACTAACCCCGCCAGCTCGCCCTATTTGACAACTCTACTGTCCGCCTAATTCGTGTAGAGAAGCAAGTCAATTACTTTAGTGATGTTGAGACGAAGCAGCGGTTACTGGCAGTTGGGTGATGAAGTTGAACCGCGCATCCGAGAAGAGAGGCGAATTGCAACACCACCGATTATAAGAGCACAGCAAGAGTCTTAGCAAACGCAGATGGTGGCGATGTCAACGCTGCCGAACAAGAGAAGATGTTGATCCGCTGCAGAAATTGGTTTGGATGAGCTGAAACAGATTACGTTAGAGTAGGGCGATCGGCGATGAGTGATGGGTCAGAAATTCTGGGTCCTGGCCTGGGTTGAGTGTGTTCAGCAGCTCCACAGATTCGAACGGAGCGACGAAGCCGAGAGAAGCCAGGGTCGCGCGCAGGCGGATTTGGATCTGAGGCTGTGAAAAGTTACGATAACCTGCCTGACGGGTCTGTGGGGAGGCCGCAATGAGTATAGTGAGAGCGGTTTTACAGCGGTGAAGGGTTTTTAGTACGTCGTTGATGGAGAAAGCAGTTATGGCTTTGCTGGGATCTAGAATTTTTGTCGATCTTAGCAGGTGTGTGACCGGGTGAAGAAAAGTGAGCAACAATGTCTGATGATAAAGATTGTCATGGACAGCAACAAGTATTGGCTTTGAAAGAAAAAGTCTTTTGAGAAAGCATTAGACAATGTGTTTGCAAGGATGGTTGACGAGTTCAAATCGAAGTGGTTTTTTGAAGTTGAGGAAGGAAAAGGACCAGGAGAAGGAGAAGCCAGAAAGGAAGAAGATGCGTCATGGTTATCCCAGACGACCCATCGGCCGGACGTCACTGTGGTTGAGGGACACAATTTCAGAGACGACGTGCGCGACGTGGTGGATAGTCGATTGAGTTCTGTTTCTGACTGTGCAGTGGTGGTAGGTGTTGCCGGAGAGGATTGAGAGATTCAAGGCCTCTTGAGCCAGAGCCGACTGGCAGTCTCTGTCTGCTGCTAGTCAGAAGGTTTGGTGAAGGATTTCCTGTTCGAGTCGGTGACGGATGAATAGATTGAGATGAAAATGAAAGCGTCTGGCATTGAGATGAAAATGGTGAAGAATCAGAGATTGGTGTTGCGCGAGAACTGTTCGATGAAAATGCCATTTGAATAATATTGTGTCTTAGAGAGAGAGAGAGAGATGACGATGGGCCTAATCATGCTGGTGTTTTGGTCCTGTGGCTGCTGTCATTGTTTGTGCTTTCTCGTGCGTGTTAAATGAGCCTTGATGGTTCACGTGAGAATTTAGCCTTCCGGAGGTGATGGATTTAGAGTTTTATTGCTTGCAAATGCATGGGTGAGAGCTCCGGTTCTCAAAGATGGGAAGCTGAGACATGCGACGCATATGGGTGCAGAGATGAGAATTCAGCGTTGAGGTGGCAGATGAAGATGAAGTGTTTGAAAGAGTGTGCTACTGGGACGGAGTTCCTGAAGTTCCATGATAGCTGGAGAATTTCAAGTCGGTTTTCTGGTGGTACATGAGGCATGAAGGTAGAGGTTATGGTCCAAATATAAGGTTTGGCAATGTGATCAATTGTGTATAATGCAGTTGATGATGACATGAGTGCCGTCATTGACGCTGGACTAAAGGAGTTGCAGAAGAAGGATAGAGAGGAGGCCTCGATTGTTCTTTTGAGAGTGAAACACAGTAAGTTTGGAGGTACTGAGGTCTCATTTGGAATGACATTTTGAATTTGAAAGGCAACAAAGGAGTGGTGGCAACTTCCTAGTTCCTACGGCGGGCTAGCATCAGTGGAATGATGAGTGAGTGCGGATACGCTGGAGACAGATTGCTGCTGTGATCTATCAAAGCGCATTAATGAAACCCAAGTGTCGAGTCGCAAGAATTGTTTGAGGAGGTGGCTCATTTGCCGTGGATTGTTCGTAAAAGAATGAGCACCTAACTGAAGATGTTATTTTTGGAGTAATTCATTGGACTCAGCTGCTGATAGGTATGACGAGCCAACACTCTGGAGAATGCAATGATAAAGGGGACCAGTTCATGTTGTGCAGATGGCAACTAAGAGGATTAGGCAATGCCAAAGAAAGTGAAGCGTGAAGGTGCTGAAGTTTATGATCTGACAGTTAGAAATTAGTTTCTGAGGCAGAGATTATCGTCAATTAATTTGAGGGATGGATGGATTGGAATTGAAGTTGTTTCCCTGAAGAAGTGGCCATGGTCTGATAGCAATGGTTCATGTGTGCATGAGATAGTGAGTAATTGGGTTGAATCAAGTGCCTCAACTATCAAGTTATGGTTCTTGTATTGAGACGAGGATAACGATGAAGAGGAAGACGGAGCCACATTTCAAGCGGAATAGATGTGGTGAGAGTGATGATGAGATGAGGTCATATGGCACGAATTATGCGCATATGTGACTTGAAGTATGGCTGTTCATCTATGGAGGTGACTTTGCAGGAGACAGAGATGATGAGAGTGTGGTGTATTTAGGGATGGAGGTGTGCTAGCAAAATGGAGTGAGATGAGGTTTATGGTGAGAAGAAGAAAAGGAGCAGTGATGAGGAGGAGCAGAAGCTTGAGTTGATGATGATTGAAAATGGCTCCATGAATGAGTTTGTTCGCAAGAGACATGATGCGAGGATGAAATAGGTCAGTGTGTTGGCTGATTAATTGGGAGAAACAATTCAGAGTTGAATTGTTAAGAGAAGATACGGATAATTCATTATGTTAAGGTGCTGGTAACAATTTTTGTTCTTCGTTGTGAGTGCGAGTTCTCAATGAATTTACACTTACCGGAAACAAGCCAATAGTTGACATGAAGTTCGAGATGGAGACGATGCGAAGATTGGTTGATGGGCAATTGAGAGTGTGCTCAGGAAACTGTTCAGAGTGAAAACCTATGAGGAAGATAGGTTACTTACCTAGTACGGTAAGTAAAGTCTATGAGTGAAGTAGACTTGGTTTCTCGTCATACAACAAGTAGTGAAGAAGAGCAGTGACTCTCACTTGTTGAGGAGATGACTGATACTGTGGTATCGAGGGGGTGGCGCTAGAGGAGTGGCCTAGGAGAAGAAACCATGAGAGAGTTGATGGTTAAGAGAACCAGTCAACAGGAAACAGTTGAGCAGCCCAGCCAAGGAGTATCGAGATCGCATTGTAAATTGAATATTAGCATATTCAGTTAAAGGGAGGGTGTTAAAGATAGGTTTTATTATGCGTTTAATTAGTCAATTAGTAGTGGGTTAATGGTTTAACTGTTACTAACATAATGAGCCGGTTACTTTTGTAAAGGCAATATATGCCTAAGTTTTTTCATTCGACAATAACAACTCAGTTTTACAGTATTTCTGCTTTCAATCCCAATAAGTTATATTGCTATGAAGAAACACACTTCTAGTTATATTCTTTGCTGGAAAATGGAAAATATTCAATTATTAATATTCATGAGATGCTAGCTCATAAGTTTAATACATATGATTGTTAATTGAATTTAGATGATCACAATTCAAAAACCTTGTCCTTTAATCCATGGTTTTTCATGAAGTAGAATTTTTGACACGTACAGACTGTCTGAACTTGTTTTTTAATAAAAATTACGGATGCAAAGCACGTCTGTCCTCGTCAGATTTACACCGTTGATGTGAGCCGGAGTTCACTGCTTACAGCCAGAGGAAAGTCTGAGTCAGACTCGTCGGAGTTCATGGCGGAAAAGGTGCGTGTGTTCAAAAGTCCGTTAGGTAGTTGATGTAACTAGCCTATCAGGGCGTAGAACAATCAGTCGATGACTAAGACACAAAACCTCCAAATGTCCAAACGGTCGTGTGTTCGAATCCCGAGGGGACAAAAAAGTTGATGTAACTGATACGTCTGCCTAATGTGAATTTAGTATCTTAAGGGGTTAATTTGTAAATTAGTGGCTATCATATTGCATACTCATTGTTTTAAATTATTTTATTTCTCATATTTCTTTTTATCGTTTGAAATTTATTTTCATAATAAATTATTTGTGATTATGAAATAGAAATAGAGTATTTGTTTAGATTGAGTTTTGACAAACACATTTTTAACTTTTTATAGTTGTGAAGTTATGAGTTTTAGGGGTCAAGTTGCAGTCAAAAATAATTTGTAAACCTTGGTAAGCCAAGGGTTGATCCAAGGAACAGTGTGTGTGAATACTAGCTAACAAGTGACCTATTTAGCTATTCCAAATAATATGAGAAAATTTGGTGCAAAGAAATTTCATAAATTAAATGCAGAAAATTAAAAGGTTGATCTGATCAGACAAATAATCTGAGGATCAAACTACACCCGTGCCAACCCCACTAATCATGCAATCATATTAAGTAATTCAATCATGCTATCGAATATGAAAATAAACCAAAATAACACTAGACAAGCCGTCCATCCATGGATCATTATCTAGATTAACCTAGATTGTCTAATAACGCCCATCCACGGATTATCAACGATTTCGATTATTAAGGTTAGGTTTTTTATAACATAAAGTCAACTTTCCTATTAATTGATGTACTACCAGCGTAGCTACCATGACCTAATATCAATTTCATTCAATCCGGTTAATTACTTCAGACCCATCCATCATTTGGTTATTAACCTAAATACGTTCTAGCATGCAAACAATCCATTCAATGTAAAATTGCGAAAATGATAAAAATAAGCACAATGAAATTGAATACTTGAATTACAGTAATGAAAAATGTTTCTGTTGATCATATGAAGAGTTGGGTACAAGGCACGAGATTCGTAGGATCCCGGAATAAGAGAAACTACTCGCTATTCATGGTAAGACAACCAAAAATAATGTTGAATTAGAGATGAAGGATGACGAATCCATGTTGACGATGTAACTCGTTGAGCCTTCGATCTCTCGTGACGTTCTTCTCAATCTTCTCTTCCAAGTCAGGTCTTTCGATGGTGGAAGTATTGTTGCAGAAAGGCTTCAACAAGTTTATCTTAGGTAGTGAAGGTGCCCTCAACGTGACTGTATAGTCATCTTCGAGCTTTATCTGAAAGTGAGAACGGGAATAGCCTGAGGTATTAGGATTCCTGAGTGACATCGTTGGTCTTCAATGTGGTGCACATCTGCACAAACTGCTTAAGGTACTGGTGAGGATCTTGATGAGCCTATACGACTCATCAAATCTCACCAATTTCGGCACTTTATCATGATAACAGTTACTTCTTAGTGTTGTTTTGCATTTCAGGTAGCGCTTAAAAGACGGCATTTCATGTCAGAAACATCGCAGTTGAAGATCAAAGCCAGAGGAGCATTTGACCACCTGAACTGACCGGCTCGTTGTTTTGCATTTTTGTTAGGTTTTTCAAAAAAGCTCAAAAATGACAAAAAAGAGAGGAGGAAGCAGCCGCCAAGGGTGCTAGAGAGTTAGTCGACCAAATTGAAAGAGAATCGCAACACATCACCGAAGGAAATCGATCGGAATCAAACGGATTACAAAGCGAAGATCAACAATATCATCATCTACATCATGGTTGTGATTGTTCTTCGTTAAAAACTTGTAATTCTCGTTTCGAACAAAAACATGAGTTGTATGTTCACTACCATGGATAGTGAGTAGTGACTCTATTTTGGGGTCCTACAAATCTTTCCTAACATGAATCGTTCAATAAAATAGAAAATTGCATGATTTGATTTGTCTTCTTGGATTTGTATTTTACTTAGCGCTTAAACCCAAGCAATGCATACTAGGTGTTTGACGAAATGTCTAAGTGCATTGCGTTGAGATATTAGGTCAATAGCGCCGAAAGGGTGAGACTTATTATCCGACAATTACGTAAAATACATGTTATAAACTCGGTGACTACGAGAGTGGTCTGAGTTTGTAACGGGAAAGACTAGTTTTACGACAAGGACTCCCCATGTTTACGCGACGAGAGTTGGTAAACATCAGCGAGTTACTTGATTCAAACCAATAGCGCGAAAAGGGTGAGGTTCGTAGTTTAAGGTACGCTTGCAATATAAACCAATAGCGCCGAAAGAGTGAGGTTTATACTTGGAGTGTACAGCTATTTTCCAATCAATATAAGCAAGTCATGCATGCTAAATAATAAAAACTCGATTCAAATGTTAGGCAAGTGAAGTAGTTCCCCAAAATATCTCTTGAAATCGACAAATCTTTTCTTACTTTCATTTCTTTTGAATTCTAGAAACAAACCAAAAACTTGATTTGGATTAGGATAAGTAGAAATACAACCTTACATAGTGCAAAAGTTGAAACTTGCTCCCTTAGACGATCTGGTTCTTACCGGCTTATAAATTGTTTTTGACATACAAAATACTGCACGTCAGTAAGACAACCAAAAATAGTGTATAATTAGAGATCAAGGACGAGAAAACCGTGTTGACGAGGCTCGTTAAATCTTCAATCTCTTGCTGCATTCTTCTCAGTCTTCTTCTCCAAGTTAGGTCTTTCGATGATTTATAATTCTGTAGGGAGGGCTTCTTATATAGTGGGTAGAGTTTCTAAATCTTGATTGGGTAGAATCTTGATAAAGATCTCCTTCTAAGTCTTAATTTTTTACTCCCCATGAATTTACAAAAATTAAGACCTTTGATTCCCCCAATATCTTTTGCTTATTCAGCAAGGGCTTTTTAGAAATCAAGATTGCTGCTGATGTCATTATGATGCGTTTCTGCAAGTGGGAATATCTGCCAGATTTTCAGTCTTCACTTCGACTATAATTTTGACCATTTAAACGACCTCTTTTGCTCTTCATGCGAGATGTAGAGTTTTAGAACTTTGAGTTAGCTTCACAACGATACCTAGCTCGTATTTTTCAGATCTTTCGTTTGCTCCCAGCAATCCACTAAACCCTCAAAGGTCTAATCTGCCATTTTGCTTTATTGACACCGAAATGTCTCCTTTTGGCTGATTTCTTCGTCAGTTCGTGTGTTCAAGCTAGACCGAGTCTATGAGATATCCAACCTAAAACGCTAGGAAAAACCGTCAAATAACACTAAAATGCCGGGATAATCGAACCAATCCATCATCGAGTGGTGCGATTAATTGGTTAAGAATTCAACTGATCAAGTTCTGATTGGAACAACTTATTTTCTTTGGAAATCAGAACTTTTAATATCCGTTGATCTAACAATCTTAACGGTTTAGATTCATCAAGATTAATTCAAATTAAACAATCCTTTAATCATTTTATGGCTAAAAAGGGTATATATTAGGATATGACAATGTATATTTTAAATTTAAAATTCCCGAAATATCGAGTGAATATCTGTTTAGATATTACGAGCCCTAAAATTTCGAAACAAATTCACGAACTCCGATATCGTTTTTGCTTTACTTAATTTATTTTCATCAGTCGACTATGAACTCCGATTAGAGAACTTTAACATACGATTTGAGATAATAAAAAACACGAACATAATGACAAATATATGTAGCATGGTTTTGCTATATTTATCAAAACCACGAACATATTTTAAGGAAAACCACAAACAATAATTTTGTTGTATTTATCAAAATCACGAACATATAAAGTAAAACCACGAACATCAGGATCACTTTTGAACTTTAACATAAGATTTGAGATTAAAAAAACACGAACATATGTATCGTGGTTTTGCTATATATATCAAACCCACGAACAATAATTTTGCTGTATTTATCAAAACACGAATAATAAATCAAAACCATGAACATCAGGATCACTTGAGAACTTTAACTTAAGATTTGAGATAAAAAAACACGAACATACTGTTGTCGTTCACCGTTGATTGTGAAAATCACTTGAGGATAATTCTGTTACGGATGAACGTACGAGGTCATCAAATCTTGTTCGAAAATCGTGGGATTTTGTTGATATACGATTATGTGAATTGTTTTCCAATTGACTAATATGCCCTCTCATCATATATATTGTAATTAAATAATCATTGTATTTGTTAAAATTAAGGGCTGCATATGATCTAATCGTACGTATATTAAAAATTCTGATTTCTGATGAAAAGTGATGGTTCTGACCTGATATTCTATTTGTTTATTATGGGTGGGCCAATATTATTTGAACTTAAACTCGTTTATGGGCCAACAAGATGGTGGTTAAGGTTGTAGAACTCCTTGCTTGTAATAACAAGGTCATGGCTTAAGCGCTCGAATCGTAACGTGACACCTCTATTTCCACACTTTGTGTAGGATTTTCCTAGTCCTGCTATGGTCTATCCCCTCGCCCGCTATGGTATATCTTCTCGCAGAGGCGTGGTTAGACGCTAAAGGTCTCATCGTGGAGGGGTGTATCGACTTGTGACTTTTAAAACTGGAAGTGTCACATGGCCCACGCTTCAACGAATGATTCAAGCTCAATTTTGAGATTGATGGCTTTGATGTGATTTATTTCTTGATATGTTAGATGTAAACTGATAATATTAAAAATAACATGTTCATGGTAGACTTAAGTTGAGAGTTATTTTGATTGAGTTATGATTAAGTGATAGTAAATGACATCATCGTTCAAACGTTCAGTTAATATCAGTTCTTTTTTCTCATGTGTCTACTATTTATAGAACATATATTAATGATTTATTATTATCAGTTTTAGTTAACTAGCATTTGCAAAGTCTGAGAACAAGTTACGTTTGAGAAATATCGAGCAAGGCTGACTAAGCATTGACTCTTCTACAGTTTAGTCTGACTTGTCCACTGGTTCCAGTCAAGGGACTGATATTACCCATCTTTATAATTGCCCGGGCAAAGCTCGTGAAGAACTGGCTCTGGCTGTTCCCAAACTGATTCACCATGTCAGATCCGTTTGTGGAAAACAGCACTTGGTCACTTCCGAGCAGGCCATGGTGGTTTTCCAGGTTTCTGTAGTAGGCGTTGTCAAATTGATTCGGGGTCACAGGGTCTAGATTGACTTTGTTACTTGCTAGTCCGTCTCGTGGGCAAGACTTTCTGAGACTTTCCAAGTATGACGACATGACGTATCTAAGGTTGGGTCTGGGTTGCCGGTGCAGCGGAAGTTGTACAACCTATCTGAGATATCTGAGCATCTTGACCTCCCAAATGTATGAGCGCCTGATCAAACAATTAGGGTTTGTTTTAAATCGAATAGAAACCAACTTAAATAGGAAAATTAATTTTGTTGGAGTATAAAGTGCCATCTAGGCACAATAACAATCTGTGCAAGATCAAAACTGTGGTAGCATCTGTGAAAGACATATCCTTCAGTTCCGGAAAATCTGCATTGCTCCTAGTTTTTCGGACTGATAGATTGCATTCGTTTCTGCTCGACCGCCACATCATCAAACCGCCTCTTTAGAGATAAAGAGATATGGATTTAGTTTAAATACGCAACAACAATTATCTTTATCTCAGATTCGGATTAGGAAATCAAATCTAGGGTTTTCTTATCCCTTAGTCTCACACGGCTATATAAAGGAGCCCAGGGCTTCTCCTTCCGCAAGCAACACTTGAGATACACTGCGTGAGAGAGCCATCAATCACTGAGCGGATTACACCATTCTAATCTACGAGTCTTCGTGCTGTCGTAGAAGGATTGAGGGCCGCAAGTTGGTAAGCAACTTGCTCTTATTTAACTTGAACTCATTCATAGTTGCTGCGCACAAATTCTTTCAGAGTTCAAGAGGTGTCGTCACTGCACTGTACTGTTCTGTGCATGTAGTTTGACTCACACAACAAGACGACCACCACAATCAGCCTCGGAAGGAGGACCGAGCGTATAAGACGGGAGTCGCTGGATCTAAGGGAAGCTTAGCTCACCCAATTCACTTGGAGGGTAGTATAGGTGGTTCAGTAGTTCGGAAGACTGTTCAAACGTTAATCTGTACTATACACCGTAATAGTGAATTGATCCTTGGACTTGGGAGAAGTCCCCCAGACGTAGGCTACATTGAGCCGAACTAGATCACCAATTGCTTTGTGTCTTTTACTGTTCTGCAGTTTATTCTGACTATCTTAATCTGTGTGACCAACTGTACCACGGTGTGTTCCACCTCTAGCTGGTACAGTTGATCTAATCTAACGCGTAGCTATTTCAATTGGTATCAAGAGCAGGTTCTCAACATACAGAGTGAGATCTTGGGAAGCCAGCTACCGTTATAAGATGAGCATCAAGGAAGGACAAAGCACTACTCGCCCGGTGCTGTTGGAAGGGCCCAATTATGGTTACTGGAAAGCCAGGATGAAGGCGTTCATCAAAAATGTGGATGAGAAAGCATGGAGATCTGTGTTAACTGGCTGGACCGCTCCCCTGTTGGCAACTGATGAAGGAAAGTTCGTTCCTAAACCAGAAACAGAGTGGTCTGAACAGGAGGAGCGTCTCGCTATGGGGAATGCCAAAGCTCTAAATGCCATCTTCTCAGCTGTGGACGAGTCAATTTTCAAACTCATCCTGAACTGTGAAAGCGCTAAGGAGGCATGGGATATCTTGTCCACTCACTTTGAAGGAACTGACAAGGTGAAACAGTCCAGGATTCAGATGCTGACATCCAGATTTGAGGAGCTAAAGATGCATGAGGATGAATCCATCAAGGACTTCAATGCCAGAGTCTGTGATATTGTGAATG
The DNA here is from genome assembly GCA_033675215.1 of Rhodiola kirilowii. Taxonomy (NCBI): domain Eukaryota; kingdom Viridiplantae; phylum Streptophyta; class Magnoliopsida; order Saxifragales; family Crassulaceae; genus Rhodiola; species Rhodiola kirilowii. The sequence goes on from CM066199.1 coordinate 41,992,867, forward strand.
AGGCATCTACCCTTGGTGAAGCTCTGCCCGAAGAAAAGGTTGTGCAAAAGATCCTGAGGTCGTTGCCTAAACGATTTTCTATGAAAGTGACAGCTATAGAGGAGGCACACAATACAAAGACTATGAGCTGGCAAGAATTGATTGGAAATCTGTGCACCTATGAACTACAACATCTAACTGTACCAGAAGCCAAGGTTAAATCTGTATGATTGAAAGCTGAGACTGGAGTAGACGATGAATCCACTGATGGAGTAAGCGAGGAACTGTCATTACTCACAAAGAACTTCAACAAATTGTTGAAGAAGATCAACCGTAGGGGTGCAGGCCAAAATAGCCTGCATCAGTCAAAAACTCAAGATGTCAAAAGAGCAGACTTCCAACTGCAGGAAAGACAGTCGGACCAGAAGGAGAACGACAAAAGCGTTCGAACCAAAGGAATAAAGTGCAGGGAATGCGGAGGTTTTGGCCACATACAAGCAGAGTGTGCCAACACCCTGAAAAAGAAGAATGGGAAGTTATTGAATGTCAGTTGGAGTGATGATGAAACTGAGGAGAGCACAGAGGAGGAGGAAACAAGCAACTTTGTCGCTCTGACATGCATGATATACTGTACCACAAACCCTGCCAGAATCAGTTCCACAGAATGTGACAAAAAGGCAGATGTTGATGTGGAAGAGAACGAAGGTTAAGAAAGTGATGAAGAAGAAATCACTGATGAGTGCATTGCTGAAAAATATGCACTGCTGTTCTCAAAATGGACTGAGCTGGTAGACATCAACAGGAGACTGAATGCAGGTGCTATCACTCTGAAACTGGAAAAACTGGAACTGAAATCCAAAGCCAACATACTTGCACAGGAGAAAGACAATCTGAAGAAAGAAGTAAAAGAGCTGAAACAAAAGGCCGAAGGAGACAAACTAGAATTGAAGAAGCTTTTGGAGGAGATGGGTTCAATCAAGAAGCTCCTGAACAGCCTGAACACAGGGTCCAAGAATCTGGACCAGATCCTGTCTGTGCAGAAGAAAATAAAGGATACTAGAGGGCTTGGATTCACTGGTGAAAAGAAAAGTGGTGAAACAAAGTTTGTAAAAGCTAGTGGCACAGTTCCTAAAGACAACAAAAACAAGACAGCGAATAAGTTCGTCTGTGCCAGATAAACCTACACCCAGTTTCATGACCCTAGAGACAGTGGATGGCAACGTACTAGGGTGTGCTACTACTGTAGCAAGCCTGGACACATCAAGCGTCATTGCTATCGTTATAGACGTGACAGTCAGTTCAAAGAACCACCAAGGAGACGAAGCAGCATGATATGGAAACTGAAGAATGATCAATACTGCTGTGTCTCGTACAGCTCAACTGACAAGGAGGATGAGGAGAGCTGGTTCTTCGACAGCGGCTGTTCAAGACATATGACTGGAGTTCGAAAAAACCTGACTAATCTGAGACCGATCGACGGGTACCATATGATTTTTGGTGACGGGAAAAGAGCAAGAGTTCTCGCCAAAGGAACCCTGAACGGGGCAGGTATGCCAAAGCTAGATGATGTCTATTGGGTTGATGGGCTAAAGGCAAATTTGCTCAGCATTAGCCAGCTGTGTGATGGTCGAAATCAAGTTCAATTCACAAGAAATTCCTGCCAAGTCTATGACCAACATGGTGTATGCGTGATGGAAGGAGATCGTGCCAGCAACAACTGTTATCTCCTAAGTCGTGCCACAACCCCAGCAGCAATTACATGCATGTTGAGCAAGTCTGATGAAGTACATTTATGGCATCAGCGCTTGGGACACATAAATTTCAGAACGCTGAAATTCTGGCCAACGAGCGATTGATTGAAGGTATTCCTAATAGTAGAGGATATATGCAAATTATTTGTGGTGACTGTCAAGCAGGAAAGCAAACTCGAGCAGCGCACAAGAAAGTGGACAGAATTTACACCAAGCGTCCTCTTGAGCTACTGCATATGGATCTAATGGGACCAATGCAGGTGGAAAGTGTTGGGCGTAAGAGGTATGCTTTTGTATGTATAGATGACTACACCAGATACTCCTGGATTATGTTCTTGCGAGAGAAGTCTGAAGCTGTGCATGCCTTCGTACAACTTGCTACCTGTCTGATTAATGAAAGAAGAAGTCGAGGAGAAAATCTCTTGTCCATACGGAGTGACCATGGACGGGAGTTGTGAATGAGAAGTTTGCTTGGTTCTGTGATGAGCAAGGCATTGTTCACCAATTCTCCTCTCCCATCACACTGCAACAGAAAGGAGTAGTAGAGCGGAGAAATCGAACTGTACAAGAGATGACGAGAGTTATGTTGCATGCAAAGAACGTTCCCTTGAACCTGTGGGCTGAAGCTATGTTAACTGCTACCTACGTCCTGAATAGTCCTGATTCAACCAGGGATGGGACTAGCTATGAGCTATGGAAAGGAAGAAAGCCTAAAGTCAAGCACTTTCATGTCTTTGGAAGTATTTGCTATATTCTGACTGATAGGGAACAAAGACAGAAGCTGGACAGGAAGTGTGATGAAGGACTGTTCCTGGGTTATTCTCCAAACAGTAGAGCCTATCGTGTCTACAACAAGAGAACTAGAACAGTGGTTGAATCTATCAATGTGGTGATCGACGATGCCAATGATTCTCTTCTGACGAAGGAGCCAGATAATGATATGGAAACTCGGAATACTGGTGGCAAGCCTGCGCAAGAATCTGTACCAGATGCAAATTCTGAGATGGTGCCTGAAACTGTGTCAGAATCGGCCGACAAGGAGGATGATGTACATATGCAAGATTCTGAGGATACTTGCCAGCAACCTGTGCAAAGCTATGTACCAGATACGAATACTGAAGCTGTGCCTGAGACTGTGTTAGACGATAATGACGTTCACATGCAAGATGCTAATGAAAGTGAGGTGAATCAAACTCAATCAGGAAGTGGTGAAAACAGCTTGCAACCGTCTAGCAGAATTCAAAAGAATCACCCCCTGTCAAGTATTATCGGCAATCCTCACGACAAGATCAGAACTAGAGGTAAACCCCATATTAATTACAGAGATATGATTAACCATAGCTGCTATTTGTCAATGGTGGAACCCAAGAATGTGAAGGAAGCCTTGCAAGATGACCACTGGATCACGGCCATGCAAGAAGAGTTGGGAGAATTCACTCGAAACAATGTTTGGGATCTTGTTCCTCGCCCAAGTAGAATCAACATCATTGGAACAAAGTGGATCTTCAAAAACAAGGCCGATGAAAGTGGCAACATTACTAGGAACAAAGCCAGGCTAGTTGCTCAAGGATACACTCAGATCGAGGGGATTGACTTTGACGAGACATTCGCCCCGGTAGCACGCTTGGAAGCTATCCGTCTTCTACTTGCAGTGGCATGCTACCTCAAGTTCAAACTGTTCCAGATGGACATGAAGAGTGCCTTCTTGAACGGTCTGCTATACGAGGAAGCGTATGTGGCACAGCCTAAAGGTTTTGAGGACCCTCATTTTCCAGATTATGTTTACAAACTGAAGAAGGCGTTGTACGGGCTAAAGCAAGCACCTAGAGCTTGGTATGAAAGGTTGACTCAATTCCTCATAAGCATGGGGTACACTCGGGGAGGAATTGACAAGACGATGTTCGTGAAAAAGGAGAACAAACACTTTATCATTGCTCAGATCTACGTCGATGACATAGTGTTTGGTTCTAACTCTCAAAAAATGGTGGATGAGTTCGTGGCCCAGATGCAAAGCGAGTTTCAAATGAGCATGGTGGGTGAAATGAACTACTTCTTGGGGCTGCAAGTTGCACAGTCGAAGGAAGGGATTTTCTTGACTCAAGCCAAGTATGCTAGAAATCTAGTAAAGAAGTTTGAACTGGACAAGGCTACCCACAAGATAACTCCCGCTGTTACACATGTGAAGATCACTAAGGATAATGCAGGAGCCTCAGTAGACCAGACCTTGTACAGAAGCATGATCGGGAGCTTGTTGTACCTGACTGCAACCAGACCAGATATCTGTCAAGCTGTGGGAGTCTGTGCAAGATATCAGGCCGATCCGAAGGACAGTCACTTGTTACAGGTAAAGAGAATCATCAAATATGTAAGTGGTACTGCTGATTATGGTTTATGGTACACTAGAGACACAAGTGGATGTATTGTTGGCTACTCGGATGCAGACTGGCCTGGCAATATCGAGGACAGAAAGAGTACTTCTGGTGGATGCTTTTTCGTGGGCAATAACCTTGTATCCTGGTTTAGTAAGAAGCAGAACATCATTTCATTGTCTTCTAATGAAGCAAAATACATGGCTGCAGGGAGCTGCTGTGCTCAAATGCTTTGGATGAAGCAGATGCTTAAGGAAGTGGGACTGGATCAGAATACTATGACATTGTACTGTGACAACATGAGTGCAATCAGCATCTCCAAGGATCCAGTACAACATTCGCGGACAAAGCACATTGACATCCGACACCATTTCATTAGAGAACTAGTTGAAGATAAAGTTATCAGTCTGTTCCACATGCCAACAGAGAAACAACTGGCGGATATTCTGACAAAGCCTTTGGATGCTGAGAGGTTTGAGACACTAAGGTCTGCACTTGGCCTTTGTGTCATGAATTACTAGAAGATTTTGACGCCAGGGGCAGTCAGCTGAGCAAAATTCCAAATTGTTGCTGACGTGCCAAGAGGGAGCTTTTGTGTTCAATTTCAAACTGTGCAAGCTCCTTGAAAGGTCAGCCAAAGCAGTATTTCCTATCTACTGTGCTGACGTGGAATTTCTTCAAGAAGAAGAGAGCTTCAACGTCTCTTATCTCCCGATGATCGAGAAGGCTGTACATCTTCCAAATTTGTTTTTTTTCATATCTTGTTCAGTTCTATTGCAGGCCTATTTAAGAGGAAGGAGGCGACGTTGGAGTGTATTCGCTCTCACACCTTCAAATCGAAACCCTAATTGCCTCTCACAAGTTTAATCTCTCCAGAAAATTTCTCTCAACTCAATCCACGATGGTGAACACCAGGAAGAGCAAATCCTCCGCCACTGAAGAAGGAAGCAAGAAGCCTACTTCTCGCCCAAAGACTCTTACCAAAGCGTTTGTTGTGAAAGGAGACATCTTGAAGAACAAGAAGGCCATTCCTTTGCCTCCAAAGACTGTCAGTCCGACGAAGATTCCATCGATGGGGGTTGCCAAGGCCGTCGATTCCTCAAAGAAGGAGTCTGCCTTTGAGGGGGAGACTGTGCAGATCGGCGCTTCGCGCATCAAGAAGACATCATCTGGACAGGCCTCATCTGCAGAAAAAGGGGTTTCTCCTGTGCAACCTCAAGGTATGTCTTCTGAGTCCGTTGCTGAACCTTCTAGTGTTGCTGCACCCTCTGGGTTGCCTATTAGTAAAGAATGTATGGTGCACGATTTGGTGAAAAAGAGCGTGGCAGATAGTGTTGTTGGGGACCAAGTAGTGGTCGGAGGGGGTTCTATTTCTGTTGCAGACTTGGTGTCGCAAATTCAAGCAGCAGTTATGGCTAATCTGGCGAAAGAGCAGCAAGTTATACCTACTGAACCCGAGAAAGAAGGAGAGGCTGCACAGACTGAGCAGGTCTCTGAGAAAAATGAAGAAGCTGCGCAGACTGAGCTGGATACTGAGAAAGACAAGGAGCTCGCCGTGCCTGTTGTCAGAGATTCTGTTCCTGCACCATCTAAAGATCCGACCGTGGGTTAATCAGATATTGTGGGGTCTGTGGAATGTGATTCATCTAAGAGTAAGGATGAGGCTGCTAAGTCTGGGGAGTCAGACGGTAATACCGATGAGTTGTTTGGCGTCAGTGATGCTCAAGAAGAAGGTGATTCGATTGAGGAGACTGAGTCGGAGAAGAAAACAAGCCCCGTGGGGTTTCCAAAAGCAAGCAACGACTCAAATGTGCATTCCATGTCTGCAAATGATTCTTCCGAGGACAGGACTGAGGCAGCTGTGGAAGTTTCAGTGCCGGTGACTGACCCTGTCTCAGAGAAGCCAACTGTTCTGCCATCTGTGGCAGAAAAGGCAAGTGTGGATTCTGACGAACTTTCCCCCTTAGTCAAGCTGAAAACGAATGTGAAACGAGGTCAGAAGAGATTGGGGGCTGCTAAATTGGCCAAGACCTCAAAGAAGGTCAAAAGTGTTGCAAAACCGTCAACCGTACAAGGCAGTCTGATAAGAGGCACCTGGTTTGCTTCCAAGGTGCTTGCTGAAAAGTGGGATGTTATCATGCACAGGACAATTGTGTCTGAGAAGGTCATCAATGTCAAGAAATATCCAGAAATTGTAGTGGATCTGCTTAGTGAATGCAAGTTGCTTGGTTCGTTGTGAAAGGCTGGAAAGTTTTCTGAGAGGCTAGTACGAGAAGTAATGGTCAACCTGCCCGCTGAGTTTGGAGTGCATGGGAGTGAACAGTATGGTCAACTCCGTGTCAGAGGAAAGGCTGTGTACTTAACACCTGAGTTGATTAATGCATTCTTAGACGCTCCTCAGTGGGCTGCTGATACTGTTCCAGAGGACTTGAACACTATTGTCCGAGAAATCACTCAAGGCGTCAAGGTGCACTGGAAAGGAGCAAATTTCAAGGCTTCATAATTATCAACCAAGTACTCTTTTTTGTACCAGATTGCTCACTACAACTGGATGCCGTCAATGCATCGTGGGTCTGTGACAAAGGATCTGGCCAAGCTAATATATGCTGTTGGGATGAAGAAACGGGTCAACCTGGGAGAGCTTGTGTTTGCTCACATAGAGAAACACTCGGTGTCAAAAAGGAATCAGCTGCCAATTGGGTTTCCTTCCCTTCTCCATCAGCTTGTTCTGGAACAGTGCCCCGACATCCTGACATCTGGGGAAGTGCTATCAGCAGAGCCCAAAGTGCTTGCCATGGATCACAAATTGTTCGAGGGTGCTAGAGTTATTGATGTACCAAGCGAAGCGTCTGCAAAACTCCCTACCATAATCCTGATGCCAGTCTCTCTTCACAAGAAATTTGCTAAGGAAGTCCGAGGCCAGATTTCCTTCCTCGGAAGTGAGATCAAACGGATGCAAACTCAGCGTGCTCAGCTCCAAGATCTTCTTACAGACCTGGGAAGTCTCTCAGATGATGCTCCGACGGAGGCTGATTCTGAATCTGATGAAGAGTAGTCTGTGCAACCGGCCCTTGCCACTTGAGACAAACAGTGGGAGAAACTGCATGTGTGGCGTTGTTTTGTTGTTTTTGCTGGTTTGCTGATGTGTGACTTGTGTTGAAGTACTGTGTTGAAGATCCACCCATAAATGAATGAAGAGAATATTTGGGTGAAACTGTGCTAGCTTCTAATCTCTATCTGTGTTAGCTTAGGTCTAATCGGTCATGCAGAAGAGGTGTTTTGCCTCAAATGTCAAGAGGAGATTGTTGGAGTATAAAGTGCCATTTAGGCAAAACAATAATCTGTGCAAGATCAAAACTGTGCTAGCATCTGTGAAAGACATATCCTTCAGTTTCGGAAAATCTGCATTGCTCTTAGTTTTTCAGACTGGTAGATTGCATTCGTTTCTGCTCGACCGCCACATCATCAAACCGCCTCTTAAGAGATAAAGAGATATGGATTTAGGTTAAATACGCAACAACAATTATCTTTATCTCAGATTCGGATTAGGAAATCAAATCTAGGGTTTTCTTATCCCTTAGTCTCACACGGCTATATAAAGGAGCCTAGGGCTTCTCCTTCCGCAAGCAACACTTGAGATACACTGTGTGAGAGAGCCATCAATCACTGTGCGGATTACACCATTCTAATCTACAAGTCTTCGTGCTGTCGTAGAAGGATTGAGGGCCGCAAGTTGGTAAGTAACTTGCTCTTATTTTACTTGAATTCATTCATAGTTGCTGCGCACAAATTCTTTCAGAGTTCAAGAGGTGTCGTCGCTGCACTGTACTATTCTGTGCGTGTAGTTTGACTCACACAACAAGACAACCACCACAACCAGCCTCGGAAGGAGGACCGAGCGTATAAGACGGGAGTCGCTGGATCTAAGGGAAGCTTAGATCACCCAATTCACTTGGAGGGTAGTATAGGTGGTTCAGTAGTTCGGAAGACTGTTCAAACGTTAATCTGTACTATACACCGTAATAGTGAATTGTTCCTTGGACTTGGGAGAAGTCCCCCAGACGTAGGCTACATTGAGCCGAACTGGGTCACCAATTGCTTTGTGTCTTTTACTGTTCTGCAGTTTATTCTGACTATCTTAATCTGTGTGACCAACTGTACCACGGTGTGTTCCACCTCTAGCTGGTACAGTTGATCTAATCTAACGCGTCGCTATTTCAAAATTGAAGAACTCAACGTTATCATTTAATCTAAGTACTTGACTTTTAGGCAAAAAGTGGGATATTTAACTTAAATTAAGTGCTTAATTAAATATCCTAAATGAAGTGCCCAACTTAAGTATTTAACTACAGAAATCTTACGTTCAAAATAACAGACCACACGTATTAGCATCCTTTTCCTTAGAAAATCATCACAGAGAAAGATCAGTAACTGAATTATTGTTGATTATGTTACCTGATAAGGCGACTAGATCAGAAGAGTCAAGTCCAACGTTGCTAAATTTCTTTTTGATATCATCAACGGGGTTTGTCGGTCCAGGTAAGTTCATGTCAGCTCCAGATCTGTTGGCTGTCAGGCCGTCTCTTCTCCCCAACATAACATCCCATGAAGGACCTCCAGCCTAGAAGATGTTACAATATCTCATCAGTCAAGTCTTGTGTTGCTTGCTGCTGCTATCAGTCATCAAAATGTTAATATACATTGTTTTTTGTTGTAGTACCAGAGAGACTGCAGCTTCTGATGCAATGGCCAAAATGTCCGCACAGGAAACGACACCAGGACAGACGTTTTCTAGCGCAGTTTTAATGTCATCCACCCTTCCAGAGACACAGCATTCAGCGCTGCGTCCTTTCCACTCTCTATGCCATCGGCATTGTCCAATAAAACTGAACCATCACATCCCTGCAAAGAGCGTAAACAAATCAGACAGCAAATTTCCTTCTTGTTTATAATGAATAAGTATCGGAAGCATGCAAGATCATGACTAGAAGCATACATTGACGAAGCAATCATGGAAATGAATCCTCATGAACTTGCCCCCAGCCAGCACATCCCTTTTCTGCGCTTCTACTATCACACTACGCACCACTGTTGACGCATTGGGGCAAGATGTGTCGTGGAATGTAGTGCAAAGCTGAGCTTGTGAGCTTTCAATTAGTAATGTAGCAGGCACAAGCACAGCAGCCAAGGCCACCAATTCAATTCTCATCATTTTGGCTTCTAAGGTTGAACAGTGTTTTTTGGAGAGCACATATGCAGCAGCAGGGGTTATATAATAAAAATGAGTGAAGGGCTTACATAAAGAAGATCCTTGTGTCATAACCAATCACCTATCATCATGTTGGGTATTGTAGGTATGTTGGTAGCCATTTGCAGCTGAAAGTTTAAACAATGGAAATTGCCGCAGCCCGCACCATTGCCTGTGTTACAATGATCCCTGATAAATGTGCCTAATTTGAACTCGAGGGCCCAGGATTGAGGCCGTCAAAGGCGTGGGGGCTCACTGGCTCACCTTCCCATACCTAAATAAAAGTAGCCATGTCGAGCCATTTACTTTGTGAATAACTCAAAAGTGCAGCAAACAAGACAGACATACCAGTACCCCATATTGGTCCATCCAAATTCTACTTCCATCAAATGCTTTCTTAAACCAGCAGTTTCAGAAACTACCATGAAATTGTACAATTCAGAAGTTATCATGAAATGGTAAAATTCAAAAACTACCATGTAATCATGGTTTGAGGTCAAAAAACAACCTCACAATGAAAAAAATCTTTCTATACTGACAACATGTGTTTAAAGAAGCACAATTTGTTATGGGCACTACTTTTTATTAGTGACCACCCAAATCCAATGCCAACTAGGTGCATGGGTAGCCACTAGTTAGAGGGCTCATCTGTAACATGAATAGAATGCAAACATACTATTGTTCTTCAAAGAACAACATTACAGGCATTGGAGCGATATGAGAAAGGAGTATTCACACAAAATCAAATCACATTTTGTATCACAGTTCCAAAATGAAGATCCTTGTCCTAAAAGATCAATTTATTATCATCGATCCATATTAAACAGGCAAGTTCAGAAAAGTAGCTAACATTTGGTAAAATTAGAGACAAGACATCTAAAGTGGAACAATAAACACTTAGGACCCCAAACAGGCAAGAGGACAGAGTCCACCTAATTATCCGGCTATGCTGTTTGCTGGTGCGAGCAATCTGGAAATTAACCAATCTCAGAGAAGACAATGGAAATTGTAGGTAAAAGAGAAACAACATTTAAGTAGACCCACCTCAATTATACGGAAGCTCCATTTAACTTTTAATACACATTGCGTCTCACAGAAGTCCGCGGAAGAAATATCAGCCTTCAGCTCCAGTAACTTCATTGAATGACTGCTTGAAAGGTATGAAAGGCGTCAAATTCAAAATAAAAGAACATGTCTATGATTCTACTGCATTATAGAAAAACAAGTGATAACCCATAAAAAGTTAAAGAAGAAGCACAAGTAACTAAACTACATGAACCGGGACCGGCCTACATCATTAAAAATTGTCCATGAGAAATTCGAACAAAATTTTTTTCTAGATACTCACATTGTCTAAATCTTGCCAGAAGAGTTGGAACAAATATTCAATAAGGATGCACAACTGAACAGAAAACCATACATTGATCCAAATACACAACTTAGTTCACAGGAAGCTAAATGATGCCCTTCAGACCAGTAAAACAATGAGCAAATGGGTATTACAATACAGCTTCACAGGTTGATAACTCCAGCTCACAAATACAACATATGGTTTCCCTTTAATAGAAATATAGTAGCAGATAGAAGTAATTACAATCTAGCACTTGAAATATGTCACCATTCTTTCTTACAGCCACCACAATCCTTATTATTATTATTTCGTACTTCGTATCCTCGACTCCGAGCACTATCCTGACTTTAACACAGAACTCCAAAGACTTACGAGTAAGAGACAAGCATCACAAAGACATTTGCCATGTCTAGCAGCTAGCTCTCCATCTTAATTCTTATGTTCCCCGGATTTCTCTGCACCTACAACATTAGTGTTTTCCACATTCGCACTGCCAACTACTTTCTTCTTTATGGCCCCTTCACCAATGGCTTGTTCCATGATCTTGTTGCCACTCACGTTCATATGTTTAGCATCCTGTAAATTCTTACCAGCATTCTCTTGCTCTGGTGTGGTTATGGATTCCTCCATGTTGACATTGTTGAATATATAATCCATGAAGCCGGCGGCTCCTTGCTCATCCATGTGTATGGCTTGGATGACACAAAGCTCCAAGTGTCTCCTCCACACCCAAAGCCGGCGGCGGCTAGAACTGCCTCCCCATGTGTATGGCTCTCCTTGCTCTTCTCCCCATCCTTTGCCAAGTGTCTTCATCTCCAAGCTTCCCTTTGGCTATAAATAGAGAAGCCCCTTCCCTTGTATCATCCACAATCATCTCACAATCCTCCATCTCTTCTCTACAAAGCTTTGCTTATTTAGTCTATACTGCTAGCCTGATCTTTGTGCGATTAAATTCACATTTAGTCAGGAAACCAGTACTGGCTAAGTTTGTTATTTCCTAGCTTAATTGTATGAGTGTATTTTCGTTGAGTACAATAAATCAGTTGTTATCTTCCTTTACAGTCCACCAAAATTAGTGAGAATTGTGTGCCACTATATTGTGATCCTGGGAGGATTAGTTATTAATCCTACAATTGGCCTCAGAGCGAGTGTTGCGTACAAAATATCAGGAGCGATATTTTAGTATTGTGGTTCAATTATGTCGAACACAATTCCACTTCAGATACCGAAATTCAACGGGCGGAATTTCAAAAATTGGTCTATCCAATTAAAGGCTTTTTTCCGGTCCCAAGATTTATGGAGTTTGGTCGAGACGGGCTACACCGAAGTAGTCGGAGAGGCTTTTGACAAGCTTGAAAAGGAAGATAGAGATTTATTGGCGGATACTCGTAAGAAAGATCAGAAAGCGTTATTTGCGATCTTTCAAGCTATGGAGGAACCGATATTTGAAAAAATATCAGAGGCAGAGACATCCCACAAGGCATGGACTATTTTAAAGAACGCTTACAAAGGCGATGAAAGAGTCATGCGGATGCGTCTACAGACACTGAGAGGAGATTTCGAGTCACTACGAATGACTGACTCGAAAAGCGTGTCAACATACTGTGAACGGGTTCAAGCGGTCGTTAACAATTTGAGAGTTAACGGGGAAGCGCTGGAGGAACAACGAGTCGTCGAAAAGGTATTACGCTCGTTACCCGTTAAATTTGAACATGTCGTAGCAGCTATTGAAGAAGGAAACGACACATCAAAGATGTCGATTGATCGACTCATGAGTTCGCTGGGTTCACACGAGCAACGGATAAACCAGAAGGCGAACGGCTCTAGTCAGGAGCAGGCTTTGCAAAGCCGAGTCGAAGTACGAACTCGCGGAGGTTACCGTGGAGGTTGAGGACGTGGACAAGGCCGAGGAGGAGGCCGAAATTATAACGGTGGACGAGACCAAGCCAGTAGCAGCAATATTCAGCAAGCTCGAGGTGGTGATACTGGAGGGCGTGACAAGTCCAGAGTCCAGTGTTACAAATGTCAGAAGTTCGGACACTACAAGTCTGAATGCCGAGCAAATGAGCGAGTGGAGCAAGCTTATGCTTCCGAGGCGCATGGAAACATGGTTCTAGCGTGCAAGACGAAGGAGACCTGTGAAGGCTACACAGACGTGTGGTATCTTGACTCCGGATGCAGCAACCATATGAGCGGGAGAAAGGAGTTATTCTCTCGCTTAGACGAATCCGCTCGTGCTGAAGTCAGTTTTGGAAACAAGTCGTAAATCCAAGTCATGGGCAAAGGCGACATCCAAATTCAGACAAATGACGGTACATACGTAACTATTACAAATGTGTTTTATGTACCCGGGTTATGTTGGAATCTACTTAGCTTGGGGCAACTCTCGGAGAGAGGTCATTCCATTTCTATTCGAGATGGCGTTTGCACAATTGAAGGCAAAGACCGGAGGATCGTTGCAAAGGTCCCTATGACAAAGAATCGAATGTTCCCGTGGATTCTTAAGAAGGGAGTTGAAGTGAACTTCCAGACGATGGTGAGAGACAGCAGTTGGCTGTGGCATCTCAGATTTGGCCATTTAAATTTCAACGGACTGAAATTATTGGCGACAAAGAAAATGGTGACAGGACTACCGGCGATTCAGATTCCTAGTCAACCATGTGAGGCGTGCTTGCGAGGGAAGCAGCACAGAGAGCCATTTCCAGTTGGAAAGGTGAGACGAGCGAACCAACCATTGGAGCTGGTTCACACGGATCTATGTGGTCCAGTGGAGGTAGAATCTCTTGGCGGAAAGCGATACATGATGGCACTTGTTGATGATTTTTCAAGAAAGACTTGGGTCTATTTCTTGAGAGAAAAGTCGGAGGCTTTCCGGACGTTCAAGGAATTCAAGACCTTTGTTGAAAAACAAAGTGGTTACACCTTGAAGACGCTGAGATCAGATAGAGGAGGAGAATTTACTTCAAATGAATTCTCAAGCTATTGCAGAGCCGAAGGAATCAGACGGCAGTTGACTGCAAGCTACACACCTCAGCAGAATGGCATTGCTGAGAGGAAGAATCACACAATCTTTGAGATGGCCAGAAACATGTTAAAGGCCAAGGAGCTACCGAAGCCTTATTGGGCAGAAGCGGTATCTTGTGCAGTGTTCTTACTGAACCGATGTCCCACGAAGGCGGTTCAAGGAAAGACTCCAGATGAAGCTTGGAGTGGTGTGAAGCCGGATGTATCTTGTCTACGAGTATTTGGGTGTATTGCATATCCCCATATACCAGATCAGCGACGGAGGAAGCTGGACGACAAGAGTAGGCGATGCATCTTCATCGGGTACAGTGCTGATACGAAGGGTTATAAGTGTTATGATCCTGACACGGGAGAGTTGATTATCAGCCGAGATGTACAGTTTGCCGAAGATGAGACCTGGGATTGGTCTCAAACGGATACTAGAGAACCTCGTGTCGATATTGAGGAGGAGCCTACAGAAGATAGGCGTGCGCCAGTTGTTAATTCACCTGAGAAATCAACTGAGTCAAAGTCTAGCAGTTTACCACCACGACAGAGAAGACCACCAGTTCGATATCATGACTATGTGGTCTACCGAGATGATGAGCCAGACACACCTGATGAAACCATGATGAACTTTTGTCTATTTGCAGATTGTGATCCTGTAACGTTCGAGGAAGCAGCAAAAGACAAAGGGTGGATTCAAGCTATGGATGCAGAGATAGCTTCCATTGAGAAGAATGATACTTGGGAGCTGACGACTTTACCAGTTGGTAAGAAGTCGATTGGAGTGAAATGGGTGTACAAGACAAAGTGCAGACCCGACGGTCAGGTGGACCGGTTGAAGGCAAGGCTAGTGGTGAAGGGATACAGGCAGAAGCCTGGTATCGATTACTTCGAGGTATTTGCACCAGTTGCTAGAATGGATACCATTCGAATGATTATAGCACTTGCAGCACAAAACAGGTGGAAGATACACCAGATGGACGTGAAGTCAGCATTCTTGAACGGAGTTCTGGAAGAGGAGGTGTATGTTGATCAGCCACCAGGCTATGTGCAGAGAAGGAAGGAGAACAATGTGTACAAGCTGAAGAAAGCATTATACGGACTGAAGCAGGCCCCACGAGCATGGTACGCGAGGATTGATATGTATATGCTAGAGAACGAATTTCAGAAGTGTCCTTACGAGCACACACTCTACATCAAGATGAGTGCTAAAGGACAGATGCTGATAGTATGCTTGTATGTGGATGACTTAATATTCACAGGAAGTTCGGAGGAGATGTTCATCGAGTTCAAAGAAGCGATGACTCGTCAGTTTGAGATGACTGACATGGGACTGATGTCTTACTTTTTAGGCATCGAGGTTGAGCAGGCGGACAGTGGAATCTTTATTTCACAGAAGAAGTACGCCAAGGATATTTTGAAGAGGTTTAAGTTCGAGGGAATGAAGGCGGTCAAAACACCAGTTGCAGAGAGGATGGAGATGATGAAAGAAGGTACTGGAGAGCTTGTGAATCCCACATACTTCAAGAGTATAGTTGGAAGTCTACGATACTTGACTTCAACTAGGCCAGATATAGTGTACGGAGTTGGACTTATTAGTCGGTTCATGGAGAAACCGCAGCAGTCACACTTGCTAGCAGCGAAGCGTATACTCCGATATATCAGTGGTACTATTGATTATGGGATTATGTATTCTCACACAGAAGAATTTTGTCTGACAGGATATACAGACAGTGATTGGGCCGGTGATGTGGAAACTCGGAAGAGTACATCAGGTTATGCTTTCTATCTAGGAGATGGAGTGGTTTCATGGTCGTCAAAGAAGCAACAGGTTGTTGCTCTTTCTACAGCTGAAGCGGAGTACATCGCAGTAACTACCGCAGCTTGTCAAGCAGTCTGGCTTCGACGGATATTGGAAGACCTGAAACATAAGCAAGAGGGCCCCACGAAGATTATGTGTGACAACAAGTCGGCTATAGCATTAGCCAAGAATCCAGTATTTCATGGCAGAAGCAAGCATATTGGGATCAGGTATCACTATATTCGAGAGTTGGTCAAAGATGGTGAGATTGAGTTAGAGTTCTGCAAGACTGATGAACAAGTTGCAGACATCTTTACCAAAGGTCTCTCAAGTGATAAGTTTGAGTTATTTCGTTATATGCTTGGAGTAGCAAGATCATGGATTAAGGAGGAGTGTTGAATATATAATCCATGAAGCCGGCGGCTCCTTGCTCATCCATGTGTATGGCTTGGATGACACAAAGCTCCAAGTGTCTCCTCCACACCCAAAGCCGGCGGCGGCTAGAACTCCCTCCCCATGTGTATGGCTCTCCTTGCTCTTCTCCCCATCCTTTGCCAAGTGTCTTCATCTCCAAGCTTCCCTTTGGCTATAAATAGAGAAGCCCCTTCCCTTGTATCATCCACAATCATCTCACAATCCTCCATCTTCTCTCTACAAAGCTTTGCTTATTTAGTCTATACTGCTAGCCTGATCTTTGTGCAATTAAATTCACATTTAGTCAGGAAACCAGTACTGGCTAAGTTTGCTATTTCCTAGCTTAATTGTACGAGTGTATTTCCGTTGAGTACAATAAATCAGTTGTTATCTTCCTTTACAGTCCACCAAAATTAGTGAGAATTGTGTGCCACTATATTGTGATCCTGGGAGGATTAGTTATTAATCCTACAGACATCACCCTCGACCTTCTTTTCCATCTTTTTAATATCCAACTCAACAGTGTCATTTAGGATTTGTTCATCCTCATTTTCTAGCACAGCCTGTGCAAATGCTTTGATATTTTCCTTTTGGTAATCGTGGCCATCCCTTACGTTCTCATCAACATACTCTAATTCTTCATTAAATCCAACACCATGCTGTGGATCTTCACCTCTTCCACTGCTCTCCGCATCATTATCAAACCCATTCTCTAAAACTTCCTCAGCGGCAGCTCCAGGTACACAGAAAAGCTTCTCTAAGCTTTGCAATCTTCTCCTTAGGTTGCTCATTTCTCTCTCCATCAAAAACAGTCTCTCTTTCAGTGTCAGGTTCTCCTCCTCCAACTGAGCTATATGAGTATCCTGATCGTCAACTCTGTTCTCCAAAAGATTATTATAATCACCACCAGCATCATTCGGATAAATCATTTCAAACCTACTCAAATCATGATCTAACCTCCTCTCCACCTCAACATGCTCCTCGACATCACTCTCACTCGACCCATCTTCATCCTCATCCTCATCATCACCATCAGGATTATTTCCAGGAGACCTAAGTCTAATCAGCCCCTTCATCGATCCATATCCATCAACGCCCCACTCTTCGTTCGCAGTGTCACCCAACAACTCTCTTGATGGAGAGAACACAGGTGTTGGAAGCACAGCTGGTGTCACGGGACAAGGCGACACAAGTGAAGCAATCCCACCAGACTTCTTTGCTCGAATTATGAAAGACGAAGTATTCCTTGGTGCATAAGGCGCAAACCTGTTATTAAACTTCCTCGTAGGGTTGTAATACTTGCGTGCCTTGTTCCTGTTCTGAGACTGCAATTCAAGAAGTGTTGGAGGCTGATAGACCCCACCTCCCATGTTAGGCAAGATTTGACTACCAAAATTGTTATTATTTGGTGGAACTTGATGTTGTTCATTTCTCATAATTATCAAATCATTCTTCTTGTCCATACCTTTCTGCCCCTTCCAATTACTCCTTCCTACCCTAGGCGGCTTCATACCAGTGAAATGATTCTTAAAGATCATTGGATCCATGGCTGGATTAACCGGCGGTGGCCGAGGCCACAAACCGTAGCTCCTGTTCATGTTCGGCGGCATCGGCTGCCTCATCATCTGAGAATGTGGCGGCTGGTTCATCATCTGCGGCAGCGGTTGGCTCATCATCTGCGGCAGCGGCTGACTCATCATCTGCGGTATCTGTTGCTTCTGCTTCATTATTTTCGCTTGATTTATCATCTGAGACTGTTAGCTCATACTCATTACTCAACTGAAACAACAATGAAAGAGAACCTTTCACACAACGAACAAACCACTCGCCAGCCAAAATACCGATAAAATCTCAGAAAAAGCCTACAATTCAAATTCTAAACCCGAAACCCTAAATCAAACTCGGAAACCCTAACCCTAGAAAATTTTAAACTTCTAATCCGCCGGAATCAAATCGGCGAAAGACACACGAACAATCGAACAGTCCCTGGCAACACGTTCGCAAGAATGAAGATCGTGTTCAACTTTCGATCGTCTACTTCTAGTTTTTGGCTTCTGTTATCTGTCAGGTGAGATCCGGGAATTCTTTATGCTTTTCTTTATCGGGATTTTTTTAAATGCTAATACCCTGTCGAAAAAAAAATGCGAATACGGAAAAATGATCCAAAAATATAAATTGATAACAATTTTTTATTCCGTTATTTGTTTGTATGGATAAAAATAAATCTCGTAGTAAATCTTATTTATAGTTAACTTTTTTGATGAAAAATTATAAAATATTTTTAACGAATTATATCGTATTTTTTATTTTTAGTGATAAACTATAATTTAATTTTGATAAACTTTATATTTTATAGTAAAAATATAATTTGCACCCGATCTTTTATTGGTGTTAAGATTTGGATGGTGGATGAAGTCGCCACGTGTAAGTCATCGATGTCGCTAAAAGGGGGCTGGAAGATGGGCCAACACTTGTTGGGCTGGCTTGATTCTTTTTATTTTATTTTTTATGAGTAAGTTTTTATGAGTAAGTTGGGCTGGCTTGATTTGATTCTGGTTCTGCTTTTAAAGTTAAGTTCAAGTTCTCGATTTAATGACGTGATAAATATTTTATTTTCAAAATTTATCAATTATCTTAGTATATTTTATTCTTAATTGAAAATTTTAATAATTCAAATACTTTTCCTTAAAAGGAAAAAACAATCAAACCGGATCACGATCAAGTAAAACTGAGTAAACCCAAAACCGAACCCGATCCAAAACAGGGACGGTTGACCATTGACATCTTCGAAACCGGGCTAGCTGCCTGCAAATAAAAATATTAAAATCATAATTTTACCGCTCGCCAAAATCTTCTTCGGCATCTTCCTCTCTATCTCTTCTGCGAATCTAGATGAGATGACCTCTCGCTCTCTCTGTTCTGCCCATTGGACATCCCACCGTGTCGTTTTCGAGCCAAAAATCGCTATCAGCTTCGCTTTGTTTATATCCCTCCGCCTGCAGTCTTTGTTAACTTAATCGATGGAGTATGCGGACATATCGCATCTTTCGTTTTTTTTGTTCTTTCTATTTCGCAGTTCTATCGTCAAGTACGAGTTTTCTGTTTCAGTTTGTTTTTTTATCGGACAGCGGTGGTGTTCTGCAGAAGAAGCTTCTCAGGTTTGTGTCCAGATTATTTGAATGTTGCCTCTTATTTAGGTTATATTTTTTATGCTGGTATGGTTTTCAATTTGATTTTTATTTTGATTTGGAGTTTATTGAGCTGAATTTCAACTAGCTGACGTTTGGACTAGAAAATTTGTTCAATAATTTTGAATTAGGAAAGCCTCTTAGAAATGAGAACAGGTAGAATTTATCTGTTGTTCGAGCCAGGAGTTTAGCTCAAGTGTGCTTTTGATTTTTTTGTTGTAGAATTTGTGTAGAGTGAAAAATGGCTTCATCGTTGGAGGAGCTTCTATGGGAGGAGGGATTTAAAGGGAGGAGATCAACCGATAGACCCAGACATTCGACAGGCATAGAAACCATGACTAGGCCATTGCACCCTCCGCGAAGATCTGTGTCTCAGCAAGGTGTTAAGATGAGGACAGAAAGGACAAGGTCAGATATATCTCGGTACAAATCTGAAGATGTGGCATCAGGAGGGGATAGAGCTAGGCAAACAAAGCCAAGGGACAACTTTGTTAGAAGCCAGAGACTTGAGGGAGGGTTGTTAATGAGGGAATTATCAAGGGGGCAAGCCGAAGAGAGCGGTTCTAGTGATGTATATAAAAGAAAGGAAATTTCAGTCGAAGCTAGCAGAGGTTCTAGTACAAGTGAGATAGTAGAGATTCAAGAAGAGGAGGTAGAGTTGAATAGTAAGTTTAAGGATATATACTCAAATGAGATATATAGCTCAGATAGCAGACGATCCAGTGTTTCTGATAGGAAGGACTTGGAAGGATACATGGATGGGTCTCCAAAAGATTTCAAGTTAGAAAAGAGGCGGTCTCGTGATTACAGTAGAAGCCTGCTGGGCCGCACTAGTTTCAGAAATAATGAGTATGGTATGCCATCAGATAGGTCCAATAAAGATTCATGGAACAGCAAAAATTTTGATAGCAAGAGGAGCGGAAAGGGTGAAAGTAGTATGTCTGGTGCATCAGTACCTGCACTGGATAAAGTGGCAGTTCAAGCAATGATCTCCATTTTATGTGGACACATTAAGCCCTTCCTTCATGATGAGAACTTCCGAAATTCCCTCCGAGTCAACTGTTTTTCTTCTCTAAATATCGTCAGGATTGATGAAGGTTACAACTCGGAAAACAAAGTCATATCCAATCTTGAACAAGCTATTGAAACTGTTGAACGTGCTGTCACTAGGGGAGAAAATACTAGAGATCTCAAAAAGGCTTCTTTGCAGCTCAGTGTGATCACTGGACTCAGCTCAAGTGACATGAAGGATGCTTTTACAGCAGAAATTCCAAATTTTAAACTGTGTGCATGCGCACATCTTTACATCAGTGTGATTTACAAACTACAGAAGAAGGAAAAATTGTCCGCTAAGCATATTTTGCAAGTATTTTGCATATCACCATTCCAAGCACGGAATATACTGCTTCCAGATTTGTGGGAAATCTTATTTTTCCCGCATTTATCCCATTTAAAAAAGTGGTACACTGATGAAGCTGATGCTCTAGGACATGATCCAAGCCACTCGAGAAAATTGAGTTATCTTGAGAAGGTTTATAATGACATACTAGACTCTGGTACCCTCCAATTTGCTAGTTACTACAAGGACTGGCTGACTGAAGGCGTTGAAGCTCCCAGTCTTCCTCTCATTTTAATTCCAACTCTGTCTGTTCGCGGAGTAAAACAAAAAAGTTCAAGCTCTACTTCTTCCGAGTGGACTAGTAGTCCTGCTGGTCCAGTTTCACCTCAGCCAATGGTCAGTAGGAGATTGTACGAGGCGGTATTCAGAGGTAACAACAATAAACAAGGAGCTGATGAAAATGTGACGCATAAGGTCAACTATAGTCCTGACAGTAGAGGAGCAGGTAGTTCAACTTTTGAAGAGAAGCAGACAGTTGCATATTCAACAAAAAAGGTTAAATATGCTGACCAAGATGAGAACATAAGTTCATCTGGAAACAAAGATGGTAGCTCTCCTCAGCAGGTACTTTTAATTTTTAAATCTCGCGAATCAATCTCATCAAATTAATAAAGTTCGTGTGATGCTGAAATTGTGTCACATGTAACATCCATGAGTTTATAATATTGGCCTCAGTTTACTGGGAAAAAGTTTTAGGGTGAGACAATTTCTTTTTCTTTTTTTGACTGGGAAAAGTGTTAGGGTGAGGCAATTTCTGATAGCAGCTATAAACTTATGGACACTACAGGAGGCGCATGCTCAAGAATATGGATCTTTCGAGGATGAAATTGTTGACTTTTCTCGATGGAACGGAAGCTCAGGGAGTAGTCAGGATTGCCAAGTAACTTCTATGAAGGAAAATGAGCTTATCCTCAGAAGCATAGCAATATCTGTTTTTGAAATGCAGAAAGCCAGAGATTCCTCTCATGGGCAAGAAATGTTGATTTTTTCACAGATTAAGCAGGTGACTTGGACATTTCTGTTCACTTGTTTTGCTTCCCAATAACATGTTTATTGTTTTGTGAACCATAGTTCAGTTTTGTGACTCTCTATCTGTATTGATGTTTTTCATTTTTTTCTGCAGACAGCCGCTGTAAGCTTCCCTCCAGGTGGTAAGGATTTGTTTTCATTCATATTATGTTCCATGCCCTCTTTACATGACTAATATTTTTAGCTGCACTGCAGAAGCATTTGAGAACTCTGAGTGCCTTGAAAAGGAATCGTTCTTTGCCAATGCACCACAGGACTTCATATGCCCTTTAACAGGAAGATTACTCGGCAACCCGGTTACATTAGAGACTGGCCAAACCTTCGAGCGAGCAGCCATAACAGAATGGCTCCAGAGTGGAAATAAGACTTGTCCTGTAACTGGGAAGACCTTAGAATGCAATTCTGTTCCCCTGACCAATTTCATTTTAAAGCGCATTGTTCATAAATGGAAGCTGGATCAATTAAAAAATCCCGAGTTTCTTAACTCTCAAACATCATGTCGAATTATGGAAGATAGAAAACTGGAGGATCAGTCAGCATTCTATATTCTGGAGCAACTTCTTACTGGTCTCAGTGAAGAAGAGAGGATCAAAAATGCTAACCATCTTATATCTCTCGGAGCTTTGGAATTTCTACTGCAAAGATTTGAACAAGAAAATCTGGAAGAAGCAATAAATGTTGCACCACTTCTCTTGTTTTGTATGGAGGCTGATCCTGGGTGTAGATTTCAGATAGCAAGAAATATAAACAAGCAGCAACTTTTTAGCTTGCTCCATGGTAAGCCGGCTACTGCAAGAAAATACGGAGTATCTCTGCTGACTGAACTGATTTGCTTGAACAGGTGTGTTTTAATCGATATCTAAAATAAGCATGCTTGCAATTCAATTCCTCTTAACATGAACCAAGTAGATAAAATGAAAAAAAGCCGCAAAAAAACATAAGATTCCTTGTTCTCTTAAACAGTCATTTGTTTTAATTGTGATGGTATTGGTACTCTTTAAGGATCACTAGTAGGCGAAAATATAACCTGTTCTGTTTTCTCCTGTTGCACCAAATGTTCTTACATCTTTGCTGAGCCGGTAGGTAATCATCCCATGACTACTCTTCATTGCCACTTTGCATATAAAGTAATCTGTATCTCATCCTCGACAGGAGGCACGATGTCAAGTTATTATTTAGCAGCTTGCCAACAGAAAGATTAACTGATTCGATGCACATACTGATTCTACACCTCCATAGTTCGCCTCCTGATCAGAAACCTCTGATTGCCATTCTACTCCTACATTTTGACCTTCTGGTACACTGTTGATGACTTCACATCTTTTACCAGATGTCAATTTATTCAGCTTGTTTTATACATATGTAATGGATGCTCATGACACGGCACCATGCTCGATACATATGCTGATTCATCACATATCAGTATTTTTATAACCATTTTGTTGCAGTTAGAACCTCGAAAGTATAGCATACACAGAGAAGAGGCTGTTAATGCCATCTCGGCGGCTATGGATAGCAGCTTGAAGGATGAAAGTGTGCGAACTTCATGTTGTAGAGCTCTTTTTGTTCTGGGGGGATGTGCTTCAGTTTCCAACATTGTGCAGAGAGGTGGTGGCGTGCGTATAGAAGCTGGGTGTAAAAGCAGTTCTTTAGTGGAAGTTAGTTATGGTGAAGTTGGGGTATCACAAGATAAAAGTATCCTCTTGGTAAGAATCTACCCTTTAATTCCTTGTTGGAAATAATTCCTCTCCTGTTTCCATCGCTTTTTTTTAACGCAGTAAAGTGTAATTCCCTTATCCCTCTTTTCCCAATCACTCAGTGAAACGGTAGATTGGTATCCAGGAGGAGGCAAGCTTGGCTAATTCTATGCTTTATGGCCACTTTTGTTTTGTTTGGATATATTTCTGAAACTTCCGTCTTTGAAATAGGATAATGAAGAACGAGCAAGGGAAGCCTGGTTGCGGGATGTTGCCATGTCTCTGCTTCGATCTGGGAGGATGTCATTTGTTGACATGATATCTAAATGTTTAGCCTCTAAATTTTTCGACTTGGTGAGAGCATGCCTTACAACGGTGGCATGGCTGAGTTTTACTCTTGCATCACTGCCTGATGCTGGGCTCCACCTCACTGCCTTCTCTGCTCTCATTTCGCAACTCAAAGAACACTTGGAAAACAGTGAGCTTCTAGAACACAAGGTTCTGGCATCCGTATCTTTACTCAATTTCAGCAAATTTCGAGGTCCGT
The DNA here is from genome assembly GCA_033675215.1 of Rhodiola kirilowii. Taxonomy (NCBI): domain Eukaryota; kingdom Viridiplantae; phylum Streptophyta; class Magnoliopsida; order Saxifragales; family Crassulaceae; genus Rhodiola; species Rhodiola kirilowii. Next base: position 42,016,649 of record CM066199.1, read on the forward strand.
ACTTTTGTCGATATCAATCTTTTGTGATGATACATTTTTTTCTTGAATTTAAATATTTTTAAAAAATAAATACCCTGAAAGTAAGTTTTTAGTGGATGAATTTAAGTTCTCTTCTTTTTATTTGTGAAAATGATAGAAGAAAAAATTGGGTACATATCAGAAGAACAAATGGCCTAGTCTATTAGAATAGGACATAATGCCAATTAAGTACCTTCGTTAACTTAATATGAGTATGTTTGGACTTTGCAGAGTGCAGGGTCTTGCTGATGACAATTGCGGACGAGATATCTACACCTTTACGTGAGCTTGCGAAAATATCATGGACGGCAAAGGAACTATATACCATTTTGTACAGGGAGGATTCGACTTTGCAAGGAACAAGCTAGCAAGTGAAATCCAATGGCAAGGCACACGCCACCTATTCTCTACACTTGCGGCATCTCCCTTCTTATGTATCAAATACCAGGGTAGTGTATCTAAGTTTTGCCGCCAAATTAATCCTTGGATGGATCTGTATAATCTGCACAGGGGTTTCTGTTTTTGCACTAGATTATTCGTCAAAAATTTGAACTTTCATAGGTTATCTATATGATTTCAACATCATTTTATTTCTACGTTGTCTGGTTTTAGGGTTACTGAATGTTAGGTATTGCATGTTTTTTTTTGATTGGGAAAGGCTCACAACACAGCCTAAAAGGCAGAAATACAAGACCAAACTAGAGACAAGTTACAACCTGCTAAGAAGATCCCCTGCTCGTGCTACGGCTAAACTAAAATTGAGAAAATAAATAATACATCAACGCTAAAACCTCCAGTAGACAGCATCATCTTTTACTCTGAGATCTCCTACGAGTCATGGTAATGCATCCCTTTTGTTCAATTGCCAGCAGTTCTCTCTCGCCCACTTTGCCATGGTATCCGCTTATATCATTCCGAAACAGATGTTCTATGCTCCATCCTCTCGGTGAGAATCTAGCATATAAAAACAGTTCTCCACCAAGACTGGGTTCGATATTGCTGTGCATTTGCCTCTTGTAACAGCACCAAGAATCTAGCTTAGCCCCTGTTTACCATGCACTATCATATTCCCTATTAAACCAGCAAGCAAGCACATGCTAGGAAATGAAATTCTTTTTTCGCTCAGCTCAACACCACAACCAGTCAGCCGGGTTATCACAAACAATATCTAGCACAGGTTGTTTCATACCCAAAACTACCTTAATCCACCAACAATCCTTAAATAAATGAACCACTGTTGATTCACAGCACATCCTCTCTTAATTAAAAAAACTCCCAACAGGTAGCCCCATTATAGTTACATTTCCCAAATGAAAAACTTAACCTTGTTGGGCAATTGCAGATTTCATACTTCTTTTTTTTTTAATAAAAGGTGTATTTCATTCAAAAGAGGATAACAAGAAACACGACACTACAACCCAAACAACTACCTGAAACAAAAATTACACAGCAACCAATACGGACACAAAAAAACACCTAAACCAAAATAACACACAGAGCTGCTGGAGTAAACAACCACCACAGACACCAAAATTTCTACATTCCACCGCCCAAAGAAACCTCACCAAGAAAGCAAAAGCAAAGGACCTACGAAAACGATAGCTATACACCTGCTTCTAAATTTACATCACTAAACCAATATGCAATCTTTCTTCATGCCTTGCTGTGTTTTATCAAATTAACCTTAAATTTTAACATCTTCCAAATATGGCTTCTTATAATCTCTTCATTAGAACTTTCTCCCTTGAAGATGAGCTGGTTTCGCGCTCTCCACACCAGATAAGTAAGTAGGTGCTGTAATAATAAAGAAAGCCAGAAGTTTTTGAGCTCCGCATCTCCATCTCTTTATGTTCTTCCAATCAACCAACTCCTCCCAAGAGTTCCATTGCGTTGAAATGCCAATAAGCCTCAAATATCTATAAATATGCACTTGATACTGAGCATTGGAAGAACAAATGATTCCCATTTTCAGCAATTTCATTACACCAGCAGCAGCTTCTCTCGTCATCCCCCAGCCCTCACAATCGAACTTTCGTAGGAAGACGATCAAGAATAGCCAGCCACGCACAAAAAATGTGCTTAGGGTGAGCTAAAGCATTCCAGATAATTTCATACCAGTCCATGTGAGTCTCCCTGCTACATATAAGATCATACGCGCCTCTCAGATTTCATACCTTCTTCCAAAACTCCTGACATCTTGACGAATTTGATGACATACTTGTTCACAATGAGATCATAAGCTAAACTCACCTGTTCCATTCCATTTTTCCTTCAATTTCATTAAAATAAATGCACTCCTTTAGTAAATCTTTCAACTTCTCCAAGCATGTGCCCAATAGGTGCATCTATCAGATTGGTGTACCTGAAATATCTAGCTTTAAACAGTTTACTCACCAGTCACCATTAGGTCTGGCCTTGATAATATCCTCCAAGCCTGAATTATTATAATTGACTTAATAGTTCGTATCGGTTCAATACATTTTTCACTCCACTAACCTCCCTTAAGTTTGCCTGTAAAAATATCAAACTGTCATCTGGTGCAATTGAATCACTCCATTTACCCTCTAGCCTCCTTGACAACCACTCTGCACATAACAAAAACAGGTATTGGGAAGTCCTTTTGTTTTGTGTTTTATAGTTTAACAGTAGTTAAAAGTTTGTTCTTTGTAATGCGCATTTGAGTAATACTTTTTTTGGAAGTCGAACTCGACGTAACATTAAGAAAGGTAAGTAAGAAGCCGTGACGAATTCGATAGAACATTAGTAAACGTTGTTAAATAACAAGGCCACTTAACACAATGTTCTTCTGACCAAACCAGACATTTAGCACGAAATCGTAAGACTCATGGTTGTGAGGACATGGTAAATTATGCTTGTTACGTTGTTGATAATGTTTCTAACCATGAATCTGAGAGTGTCAAAGATGCAGTGAATAGTAATGAAGGTAAACAGTGGTTAAAGGCTATGCAAGATGAGATGGATTCTCTGAAGAAAAACAAGACTTGGGAAATTGTAGATAGACCTCCCAAAGCAAGACTGGTGGGAAGCAAATGGATATTCACAAGGAAGGAGGGAATACCTGGTGTGGAACTTGCAAGGTTGAAGGCCATGTTAGTTACAAGAGGTTTTACACAAAAGGAAGGTATTGATTTTGAAATATTGTTGTCTTGTTCAAGACGAGATTAAGGTGGTGTTCCAACCGAGACTTGAACACTTCAGTAGACAGTATAATGCAAGCACACACGATGTAATACCTAGTTCGGCAACCAGCCTACTCTGGGGGGCTTCCCACGCCTTAAAGGGTAGCAAATCTTATTAAAAAGTTTAGAGCTATCGATGGTCTTACACTTACAATCTCTCGAATGTAATCGCCTAGCCTATAATACTTTTATCCATGATTTGCGATTTCGGCTCTCCCTCGATCCCCTTAGTTCGAGACTCCCTCCCGAACTTTGCTTGAACCTCTCCCGAAGTTCAGACGCCTTCTCCCGAATGCGTGATCTCAGTGATGTGTGTGCAGCGGTTGGTTCCACGGACAAGTCTGATCAGCACACTGAACAGACTGTCTCAGCGCCATTGGTTTTCCGATGTGAAAAACCTAGCCGGTCGTCGCTCCTCCTCCTCTTCTTAAAAATATTTCGTGTGTTATTCTTCTCCAAAAGCGAATCACTGATCGGGAAACCCTAGTCGTATATTTATATCCTTCGGCGGTTCCCAATTCAATTTGAGATACTCTATCAAATAATTTAGGAAATATTCCTAAATATTCTCTAGATATATTATCCAATCTTTAGAAAATCCTTCTGAATATCTATCTTCCTAGCCACGGCCTCCTGAAGATCTTCAACTGATTTTATTGATATTCTTCTGAATAACTGATCTCGACTTTCTTGTTAACCGACTCCAACTCTTGATATCTTCGATATTTGGAAATCCCTAATTTAGGAAACTTTCGTTCTTCAGTTCTGCGCAGTATTCGAGTTCCAATCTTCGGTTCAAAAGTGTGGGGTGGGAGAGTCAGTCAGTCTGTTGTGTCAGCATATTTCTTTTTCTTGCATATTGTACTGTGTCAGCACGTTTCTTATGTTTTCCTTGTTAAACTTTTTTTGAAAAGTATGAAATTTCTCTGTATTTCTTAGATATAAAGTATTGAATTTTGATGATGTGAAATAGATGATGTTGATTATATTGTATTTCTCTCATGAAATCTGAATTGTGCTTTTACATGTGAACTTAACCCACTATGTGTCTTTTGAGTTGAGGTAAACAGGGATGCGAAGTTGATAAAAATGTCCTAGAAAGACTTGACGAAGCATTCAAAGGACCGGATTTCAAACTATGTGGTTATGTGGATTTTGTAGAGGCTAGCACTTCCAGTTTTATAGTTCAGAGTTTGCTCCGCCACTGCAGCGTTTATGGAAGTAGGCGGGATGGGAAAACAGACCGTCTTATCTCTCGTCTGAAGTAACCGAGAAAAGGTGGAGGGCCCCCATCTTGACTCGCGTCAAAAAGGGCGAGGATGAGAAAGAGCGGGGAGGTATTTCCATATGCTTGCGGGCGATGATTGGACCTCCTTCAAAAGAAATGAAGAAAAAAAGGACAAGCTATACACAATAAAGGAGCGAAGCTCAAGAAAAATTAGCCAAACTATGAAGATTTATACAAAAAAAAGTGAAGTACATCATTCATACACAATATTCAAAGGCCGAAGAAAGTTCACTACATCAAAAGTTATCCAACAAAAGAAGAAAGAAAAAGCTCAAGCCTTAAAGCTCGAACGAATCACGTGCCAGAAAAAGCAATGAAGTATAACCATATAGCTAGAATTCGGGACAGTGAATGCAGATCATGGGTCTAAAGAGGACTATCTCCCATTAATCCGAATTGATTTGAATTTCAGCTCAAACGTGACATGTATCAAGTTAATTCTGTGTTGAGCATGATGATTTGAGTAACGATTGAGTTATTCATAGAAAAGCTGAATCTAGACTAACAACTCATTTTCATGTAGCATTTATCCAGGACGTCGTAGAAATTGTGGTATTATATTTGTTTTCCTTCTATGACTTGTTCTTGTTCGGGACGAACAAGTTTAAGTGTGGGGTGGTTTGAGGAGTCGTATTTATACGACTAGTCGAACTAACTAATCCCATTTATTTTGACACTTTTGTATGCGAACATTTACTTTTTAGTATGGTTTTACATTTCAGGTGTTTCAGAAGCTCTAGGAGGAAACGCGCATAAAAGACGACATTTCATGCCAAAAACACCACACTGGCAAATCAGACCTTTAGAGGTTCAGCAGAGTGATGGGAATCGACCACTAATCAGAAAAATATGAGCTACATGTCGATGCGTAGCTGACTCCATTCTCTACAACTCTCTAGTTCACACCGAGAGCAGCCGAGGTCATTTGGATGATCAAATCAAGAGTCAAAGTCGGAAATGACGCGCAGAATGAAGAGGCCGAGATAGCGTGGGTCGTGCCTAAAAAAAGACATAAGTGCATTGCTAATGTCAATGATGGGCGCGGCTGATGATGCCAGCAACGCATTTTGATAATTTCAGCATTTTCAAGAATTGGCAATTTTAGCCCAAAAATAGATTTAAAAACCCAGTTTTCTTATAAATAAAAGGTTTGCAGAAGGGTTTCAACATTCGAAGGTTGAGAGAATCAACAAGACGGGTCTAGAGGAGAACGCAAAGCTTTCGACGAGAGAAGAGATTTTTCTACTACTTTTCATTATGAATACTTTGTGTTTTCTTTCAATGATTATGTGTAGCTAAATTCCTATTTCAGTTTAGGGTTTCATACATTGTGACTACGTTTTGAGACTTTTGTTCTTAATGCAGTTTTATGTTTCACTAGTTCTTTCTTTCATCGCATGAATTAACTTGTTGGATTAAGTGGAAGCTTTGTCGCAAAGCTTAATCAAACAACTTATTCTTACCGTTAACATCTACGGGATACTTTGTCGTAAAGGTAGATAGTAACACCTAGGCCTAATAATATATTTGTCGGATTATTGTGTTTAGGAAAGAACTAGAAGTCTAACACTTTTATCGGGTTAGATTGCGGTGTATCACCTTTGTCGGGATACTTAGGTTTGTTACCTTTGTCGGAATAACCACACTTAGAAACATATGATTTGATCATTAGATGTCTATGATAAACGTGTTACAATAGAAACCCTAAGCTGAATATTCTCGCTGATTGAAAACCCTAATTCTTGTCGCTTTCTCTTGTGCCTTCACAAACAATTACTCACACAACCCCCTTTTTAATTGTCCATAGTTACAACTTCAACAAACCAACTCTCTTGGGTTCGACTCTGCTTTGCAGCAACACTAGCTTTACTGCAGGAGATATAAATTTAGGTTTGACGCGTCAGTAAAAAATAGACATGTCTATAAGAATCATCAAGGCCCATTAAAAATTGATGGACCGCCTCCTCGCTGCGTTCGACCTGCAGTTCAGAGACCCAAGCACACATACTGCCGACACATGTGTAGTAACGGGGTTTGATACACATGGAAAGTTCATATTGTAAGTGTTTTAATCGCCCAAAATAAACAGAAATAGTTTTGACCATTTTGACGAAAATGAGAAATCTCAGTACGAAGTTGATGAATACGAGGAGCTTTTCTAATTGAGAAACGTTGTTGAATCTCATCGCAAAGAACCTTCACTGAATCACAATAAAACAGTGAAGTTCCAATAGAGGAATCTACTACTGTTTGAAGAATCCACCCGACCATCATAGAGTTGACACTGCACCAATCATCATAATGAGCATCAGTTTCAGCCGGTTGAGTAATTCGTCCATCAATAAATGCAAGTTTGCATCGCGCGCGAAAAGAGTTTCGTAGGGTTTGCTCCCATTCTTGGTAATTGTTGCCCTTGAGGACATCGGGAACAAGCTTCATGCTAGTGTGATCCGATGGATGAAGATAATAGGGAGAGGTCATGTCAAGACATCTTTTTTTCAAGGTCGTGTCACTAGTTGTCATGGATACACAGTAAAAAAAGGTTTAGGCTTTTGGCACTGATACCATGAAGTTTAGAGAATTTGTGTTGTATTTTCGTATTACAAAACCTTGAACATATATACAAGCCACCAAACTTGGATGAGAAGTCTAGATCCTATGAAATAGCAATTAGAATATACGATATCCTATAAACAAGGTAACAAGCATATATACAGTATATCTTAAATGATAATATCTCCTAATGTGACGCCGTCTAACAGCTAGACTACTATCTCTTGTGCCAAATCTCACAATTGAATCAAGTTGCATCTTAGAATCTACATCTGATAAGTGTCTCACTAGCAGAAACAAATTTGGTGATTTTGACTTTTAGTATCTTTAAAAATACGAGGATGCATATCAACTTCACAACAACTTGATAATATATTTTTAAGGTGCATATTTATTAGGTTTTTAGGTTCTCAAAATATAAAAGAAATGTCAATTGAACGCCGCTTGATTAAGAAACCTCTTATAAATACAAATAGAACATAGAAGTAGTATAAGAAACTCTTTTTATTGCACAAGTGCATTTTATTTGTTGAGATTTTTTTGTTTCGCCGAAGCAAAGTTAAAGTGAAAATTAAATGTTTTCTATGAAAATAAATAAACAAAACGAGAATACATTGAGCAATTAGGCCTACTAATTGAGCCTAAAAGTATAGGGCGGCCCTTAAGCTGAGGGCTTCTAGTAACTGGGCTTACTAAATAGGCCTAAAAGTATAGAGCAGCCCAAAAGTTGAAGGGTCACGATGGTCGCTGTGGTCGTGAAAACCAAAGTAGGGGCAGGCAACAAGTGCTACTGCTGTTGGAAATCAGAATTTGAAAAACGATATAGAGGAAAACGAAATTGCAGAGCCGTAGAAAATTCTACTGCACTTGAGCAAAAAACCGCCTAATCCTGGGTGCAAGATAACCAGGACGGCTCACTCCAGAGTTTACTCTGCTCTCTTCTTCAGTTGTGCACTCAACTGAGAAGAGATGGAACTCTCAAATTAACTTGTGGGAGAAAGACAAAACCAAAGGAACTTTTTTTTATTTTAAAGTTCTCACGTTTACAGGCGCAGCAACATCCCTTATAAAGTCAAAATCATTGTCGTTACTTATTTGTTAACGTTACAAATCCAAATTAAGAAGTAAATATATACTAATAAGTATAAATAAATGTATACCCATTTATTAGTATAATTACCATATTAAATCATACATTATAACGTTAGAAAATATATAAGTTTTGAAATAAATATCCAATAATCCCCCACATGTTTCAAAACTAGAATAACTGTAGCAAATAAGCATGTTGATGTCTTTTAGACTTGAATCAACAAAAACAAAACAATTTGAGAGTTCCGCAAATTTATGGTGTACTTTAAGGCCTAACACCAAATCCTGCTTCATAAGTGTCCTAGTGAGTTTGCCTACAACTCATCTAGTCAGGCAGCTTTATACCTTGACACTTTACTTAGGTGACTCATCAAGTGTGTGTTGTCGCACACCCCCATACAGGAATGAGTTCATTAAGAGATCAAATATCTCAACCTTCCTCCAACAACATAAAATGACTTTTCTATAACATCAGATTACAACTATTCTTTCGTTTGACCTCATTGAACCAGAATTCAATTTTATTCAAATTCTTGGTTGGGTATCCAGAATAATTCTAATCCGACAGAGGCTTAAGTCTCATTTCCTTTGCTGTTCCAGGACCATTCATCCACACAGTATATTGTATCCAGGACCATTCGTCCACACAGCACGTTGTGATCAGGACCATACGTCCACACAAGCCCTTTTGTTGTGTCCAGTACCATATGTCCACACAAGCCCTTTTGCTGTGTCCAGAACCATATGTTCACACAAATTCTTTTGTTGTGTCCAAGACCATATGTCCACACAAATTCTTTTGCTGTGTCCAGGACTATATGTCCACACAAATCCTTTTGCTGTGTCCAGGACTATATGTCCACACAAGCCTTTTGTCAGGGGTCAGCCAAGTTCCACACTGATCTTACAAATTCTAGTGATATCACACAAGTTTGAATCATGTTGTATATCACCTTATTTCTCAACCAATCAGCTTCTTGTCTTTCCAATTCAACAACAATCAATTCAGATACCATGATCATGTTCTACATGTCTGACTGAACCGTTATCCATCATGATCCATTTCTCATCCGGCCATGAATAATCATCACATCAAACCAGATTAGTTGTCAAATTATGAGTTTTAGGGGTCAAATTGCAGTCAAACAAAATTTATAACCTTGGTAAGCCGAGGGTCGATCCAAGGAATAGTGTGTGTGAATATTAGCTAACAAGCGACCTATTTAGCTATTCCGAATTGACAAAGATTTTGTTGTGATGTAAATTGCAGAAATTAAATAGCAGAAAAATAAAGGTTTGTGTTTTATCAGAGAAAGAATTCTAGAATCATACTTCACCCATACTAACCCCAACAATCATGCAATCATGTCACGTAAATTATTCATGCTATCGAATAAACAATAATAACACTAAGCAAGCCGCCCATCCACGGATCATTGTTTAGATTAATCTTAATCGTTGAACGCCGCCCATCCACGGATTATCAACAATCTCAATTTATTAGACTTAAGGTTTTCGTACAATTTCATATAATCCGATTAATACCTAGGACCCATCCATCTTTCGGTAATTAACCTAAATACGTTCTAGCATGCAAACATCCCATTCGATATAAATACTTGCATAGAACGATAAATTAAGCACAATGAAATTGAATATTCAAATCGCATAAATAAAATGTTAATTGATCACATGAGAGTTGGGTACATAGCACGGGATCCGGAGGATCCCAAAATAAAGAAGACTACTCGCTATTCATGGCGATTAAACCACAAATAGTGTAATAAGAGAATATTAAGGACGAGTTAACCGTAGACGATGTAGCTCGATGATCCTCAATCTCTCGCGATGTTCTTCGTCTTCTCTCCCAAGTTAGGGCTCTTTTTTTCTCAAAATAAGCACTCGCCAATCATCCACACTCTTCAATTCGTCCCCACTGCCCTCTTTATAGCTTTCCAAAAGGCCAAAAAGCCTAAAACTGAAATTAGGAAATATGTCCAAAAATCTGTCCAAAAAAACCCAAAAATTGATTTTGGAAATTATCTTCGATAGGGCTGTGACACCCGTGACATTTAGACATGTCACGGCATACTCGGCATGCTCCAAAAGTGCACTGGGACAAAAGGTGGCCGTGACTACCGTGACGTTGTGTTTTGGTCACGGCAGTCACGGCCATGCAAAATGACAGAGACTTCGGGCGGCTTTTTCATAGTCTTAACCTCCGAATTTGATCTTAGCGTAAACTACAAAGTTTTAGCTATTTGAATTAGCTGTCCACCAAGCTTTGAATCAACCGTTTTTGACACCATATGCGATCTATGCGTGCAAAACAAGTCAGAAAGGTCAATCTGCCCTATTTTTTTTACCGAAATCTCTACTAAATGCTTTGTTTTGCTTCAGATCAATCCAAAAGTATTAGGAATGTGATATATGACCTGAAACACTGGAAAAGAGGTTAAATGACAACAAAATGTCTGGAAAACAAACATAATCCATCATCGAATGAAGTGAATAATAGGTCAAAAATTCGACCGATCAAAACACTCCACACTTAGGATTTGTTCGTCCCGAACAAACTTTGAGCATAAGTTAATAAATCGTAGAATAGTTACCCACTCAAGTATCATGTGATCAATCCTAAATAAAATAAAAACCAAAAGATAACTCACTGTCGAAGAGGACACGAATGCATTTAGCATATGCATCAAGCCTTTAAACCTCTAGGCTGCCCTAGTAGGACGAGTAGAGTCTCGTGAAGGTTTTCAGGAATGGGACTACCTACAAATCCCCTGTACAACTAACTAACGTGTATGCATGAATGATGCTCAACGAGTCACAGTAAAGTCATGTCATACCTCGGATTCATCGTGTTACCTCAACTTCAAGTCAAAGATCTTCATCAAAGTTTTCAGACAATCATAGATCAAACGAGTTATGCATTCAAACGGTCAATACACACGGCTAGCAATCGACTAATCACATGTTCTAAATAGTTCTATAGCAATGTATAAAGAACACGAATAGTTATACAAAACATGCTCGCCATTCACATATGCTAGCTAGGGATAGTCCACGGGCTCTTGGCGCAAAGCTCACTCTCAAGTGCCAAGGACTAGGCAATGACCCGTAAGAGAAGAGGAGCCTGGCTTAAGAATTTTTCTAAAAAATAGTACAAAAATTTGCATCAAAATTTCAGTGCAAGCACGAGGATCGTCCCTTAGACTCTAGTACATGAATTCTCAAGACAAGTCATGATCGCATGCAATGAAAAGGTGGAATTACACTACATCAAGCAAAAAGGGGGCAGAAAATTTTTTTGTACACAAGGGGTGACTTTTCTCACTTTGCCCTTGGTATTTTTCTATTTTTTTATTTTGTACACAAGGGGTGCCTTTTCTCACTTTGCCCCTTGGTATTTTCTTTCTCTAAAAAATAACTATGCTTGGGGAACAACTTTTCACCCTGTTTTGAAAATTTAGAACTTCGTTCTTGATCAAAAATACACTGCATAATTTTTTTTTCTAACTCCACACTTAAAACTTGACATAGTGTATGAGTAAAGGCGGGCACATGCAAATCACAACAAGTATAGAGAAACACATACTAGTACTAAGGTCACCTAGAAAAAGAGATGCATATTTATGTTTTTTTGACATTTTTGAACCGGTGCCTACTAATATCAAGTCTCGAACATGCTTTAAGAAATACGTAGAACATGTGATAGGCAAAGGTTAGCAATGATACTGACATGAAAGAATACACACACGAATAAATCTATTTCGAGTCCTAGACTTCGAATCCAAAGGAATGACAATCAATCAAGGAGAATCGTAGAAAAACGAGGATTTCAATCGCAATACATAGATAGTTGAGCATATGCAAGAGTGAATGTGATATGCGATGTGTGTGACTATGCGCTACCCACTCCACACTTAAAAATGAGCTTAGTCCCTAAGCAAATAAATATTAGATAAGAAAAAGTGCATAGGAACTTCACTCGTGTGTGATGGCACGATGTCCATGGAGATTAAGCGATGCTCGGGGAGTGAAACACGACTTGTGAGCTGGTAGATATAAAGATAAAAACACAGAGCTTCACAAGTGATAGGTTAGCATCGAAAATCATGAAGGGGCTGGTGCACTCCACTGATAACACTAAAATATATGCATTTTAGGCGACCTCTATGCCTATTGTTTCGATTGTGCTATTACGATTTTACTTGCTATTTGATGCTTTGTGGTTCTTTTCAGGTAAATTACAGAGTTTAAGCTGAGAACACAAGTTGGCAGTGATTTTGGAGCAAAACTGAGCATTTTGGAGCAAGGAAACACAAATTGAAAGTCGGAGCGCAAACTTCTCAAAGCATGCGCTCGCATGAATCAAAGTGTGCGTTCGCATGCACGCCTACTTCATCGCTTTGCCAACCTTCGCCACATTCATGCGTTCGCACAATCCATTTCATGTGAATGCACAAACCGGACCCGACGCATAAGACTCCCTTGCGCTTGCATTCTTTCAACCTCCCAGTCCGCAGGAGACCATGCGAACGCATGGCCGAAAGCATTCGAACGCATGCCGTCGCGGATGTTATAAAACCCAGATTTTTTTAGAGTTTTACGGAGAGACTTTTTTGCACTGATTTTGAGGAGCCGCCGGCACGAACCCCTAGGAGAGAAGCACTGATTTCAAGGTTGATTAAGTGAAGAAGAAGACCAACAACAAAGATCCTCCATTACTCTTGAATCTCCATATTGGTTTTGAAGTTCTAAACTCTACTTTTCATATGGGTGTTTCCATCCTTGTTATTGATTTTGTTTGTAAACTCACTATGAGTGAGTAGTGACCTTGGTTGGGGATTATGGATCCCCTAGACATGTTTGTGACGTTGTGAATACAATTGATGCTAATGTTGAATGAGTTTGCACATGAATCTTCTTCATTTGAACTTAATGTTTAGAGTTGCCCATAAGGTGTTTGTGACATGTCCTCAATGGGAACTTTGCTTGATCTCATGTTTGATGTAGCTCACGTTGATCATCATGACTTCAATGAACTAAATGAAGAAGCATTAGAGCTTTTGAGTTAGTTAGATAACTCTATAACCTAATGAGAATGGCTTGAACTTAACAAGAACATGTTTATCTAGTCAATAAAGCGCGAGTGTGAGGCTAGACATTCATGTTCTATAGTGCCAATAGAGCGCGAGTGTGAGGTGCTATGCGAGATGTAACCTCTTTGTACTAAGTTGTAGTGCGAGTTGAACTTAGTATAAATGTTGCATGAGCTAAAGTCTACACATGTGCATGTGAATTCATCATTGGTATCTAATTTCATTGTCACAATAATTGTCTAGGTGGAGAAGTGATCCCTAGTCATCTTTTAATTGAAAGTAAATCACCATTTAGTAAGTTTTAATCTCTCTTTTGGATTGAAAATTCCCCCAACCTTAGACATTCTAATCACATTGTTAGCACTATTAGTTTAATCACCTATCTTTTGGGTTCGACCTCGGTTCACCCGAGTCATTACAAATGTTTTGATTGCCGTGTGACGGAGCCCACTGCACTGTCATTAAGGTGCAATGTTCTCTGTGCAAAATAAATTTATATCTCCGATACTCGCGACTTAACTATTTTTGGTAGTAAGTGGTAAGTACGGGTCGAACCCAAGGAAGTCAGGTGAATAGTTGTTCGTTCGAAAAGGGGGGATTAAATAAAGCAGTTGGGGGGTTGTTTTTGGTTTTTAGTACTGAAAGGTAAAGTAACAGTTTGAAATTATGTCCCCTGTTCAAGCTTGTGTCTAGGGTACTGTTGCGACAGACCTTGAACTCTTTGCACACCAGTTCAACTGACAGTTCAAGGTATGGCTGAGACACCCCTTGGACACCTCTCGTAAAGATCCAGCAGTTAGTGAAGATAACTGAAACACACACAGTTAACAGAACCCAAACTCTACCAGAGAGTGTTCCAACAGATTATTTATGCAGTGTATCAAGCAGTACCGGGAACCAAAGTAAAAGAAACAAAACAGGAGCACGCACGGTATGTTACCCAGTTCGGCCTCGCCTACTCTGGGGGGTTTCCCACACCCTATAATGGGGCACAAATCGTATTACGAGAATTAGAGCTACAAGTGGTCTTACTCTTACACAACTCCAAGTTTGTAATCGCCTAGCCTCTAACTCTCCATCTCTCGGATTTGCGATCTCGGTTCGTCGCTACTCTCCTTGATCCCCTGTGGGTAGGACGAGACTTCTCTCTCGGCCTAGTCTTGAACTTCTTGGAAGTTCAGTCGTCTTCTTTCAAAGACGTAGCTTGATAGCTGTGTGTGTGTACTTCGTTGATCCTCCAGCACAGCCTGAACACCACACTGTGCAGACGGTTGCTTCAGGGCTGATATTCCGATGTGGAATAGCCAGCCGTCGCTTCTCCCCCAATCACACGAACTCTCGTGTTTAGCTTTTTCTCTCGGGAGGTGCACACATAAGGACGCTGATGGACCATAATTATACGAATCAAAAACACAGTAAAACCCACCAAATTAGACTGTTGGTCTATTTAACTTCTGCTTGTTAGTCCCAATTTATTTCTACAGGGCATTTTAGAGACTAAAGTGAAAACACGCTAAGGAGAGGATTTTACACTGAAAAGATATTAAGAGTCAATCCAAGGTCAAGATCAGACGTCGAACGAAGAAATCTCAAGATCCTGACGTTGAATTACTCAAATCAAATCCATCCGAGGAACAATCAAAGTCAGACGGAGCGAAATTGGACTGATAGTTTTGTGAAAAGACTACACAAAACTGTCAAAACTCATCCATGGACCAAGTGACCGGCGACTTTGGTGAAGAAGATGACTCATGGGTGGCATCCTCCCATCCTCCTCCTTGGGTGACCGGTGGCTTTGGCAAGAGGTGGCCAAAGCCACAAGCTCTCCTCCTTGGACAACCTCCAACCGGCGGCTAAATGAGCAACCATGAGAAGTTGCCATGTGTTGGCTTCTCCTCCACATGCTCCTCCCCTTTAGCTATAAAAGGAGGCCTCTCCTCCTCATTTCATCATCAAAAATTTGTAAATCACTTCTCTCTCTATATTTTTGTTACTTGTAAGTTTGGTTTGGTTTTGGAAATAATACACCTGTTTGTTCTTGAGTATTATACTGATTGGAAATAATACTCCTGTTTGTTCTTGAGTATTATACTTTAGAGAATACTCATGTTGGTTCTTGAGTATTCAGTAGGAAATTGGGAATACTCCTGTTGGTTCTTGAGTATTCCACCCCTTTCCCTCTTACTGTTTTCAAAAACCCTCGAGTATTTAGTTATGACGTCCTTTTCCATGGATATTCGTAGCTAAACTCCTCATTCGGTCGAAGGTATTTTCTTGTATTATATAATGTTTTAATTTCTTTTAGTTTCTTTTCTCTGTATTCAAAACTTGTTCTATGTGCCATATATAGTCAGAGTTTCCAAGGTTGAGTGGAAGCTGTAACAAGCAAAGCTCTTCCGTGGGAATTCGCGATCATACTCGGTAAGTGGAAGCTGTAACAAGCAAAACTTATCGAGGAGTTCGACTTATCTAAAACACCACTTGGTCGATCGTAACTGAGAGATCAGGTGGATGCACAAAAGGCTAAGATACTTCGAAAGGAGGAATTAGTCTGAAGTAGAACAAGTGTTGCTTTAAACGATGTTGCAAGTCTTGCGCTGCGAAAGGGCCTCGATTCATCTTTGAATACTTAGAAAGGTTACTAACGGTTATTAATAAACATGTTATAATACAAGGTACCTGAAACTGAATACTTTTCCTTGAATTACAAAAAACCCCCTGTATTTACTTTTGTAAACTGCTCGATCAACTACAACCATCAACCGCTCATCTACCGGAGGAATCGCAATCACGCATCACCCACTGTAAGTCTTCTTCCCTTAACTCTTTTACTTTTAGTATTTTATTTTCAGTATTTATTTTCAGTATTTACTTTTCTGCATAAAAAACCAAAAAAACCAAAAATAGTAGCTTAGTAATTAGCAGTAAGTCCACAATCGACCTAAAATCACTCACCATACGATCCCCTAAAGAACAGTTATCCCTCTAATTCCCTTGGGTTCGACCCTTACTTACCACTTACTACCCAGTAGTGTAGTCGCGAGTAGCGGAAAATATAAATTTATTTGTACAGAGAACATTGCACCTTAACAACAGTGCAGTGCGCTCCGTCAAATTGGCGCCGTTGCTGGGGAATTAGCCATCGGATAAGTTCTTTAAATCAATACGCGCTCGAAACAACCATGTCTCGCGAAGGAAGCCACCATGACTACCAAGATGACGACGAGATGAACCTGTACGATCAAAACAATGAGGTGCCACTTCCATTTATGGATGATCCGGAGCAACTCATCCGAAGCAGACGAGCTCGTGATAGGGAAGCCATCAGAAGAAACCAAGAACCACCCGAGGACCGGAATGCAGCTTGTCCAGTACGACAACCCCCTAGATATCCACCACCCCCGCAACCTAGACAAGTGCCAAGACGAGAACCCGCTTTCGATGACTACTACGTAGATAACAACAACTACCGCGAACCTACATTTGGAGAACTCTCGGCACCAGATTTCAGAGTTCAGCCGTGGTGTATCTATGAAGGCCCGGAGCTAGAAAACATCGTCATCAACACTTCAGTGGCCCACAACTTGCCAAAATTCTCAGGAACTCGTGGAGAATCAGCAATGACTCATCTCCAGCGCTTACATGGGATTTGCCAAAACCTCAAACCGAATGGCGTAAACGTAGACAACTTTAAGTTAAAGGCGTTCTATTTTTCCCTCATTGACGCGGCAAACGACTGGTTCCTTTCATTGCCTTCCGGAAGCATCAGAACATGGGCTCAGATGCAGAAAAATTTCTTAGACAAATATTACCCAGCAGGAAGAGCGATGCAAGTAAGGAGGCAAATGCAGGACATCAGGCAAGGACCCAACGAAACCATGTACGATTACCTGGAAAAATTCAACCGCCTGGAGAGAAGCTGCTGTACCCTTGGACTGCCCGAGAAACTCACCGTCGAGTATCTCATTAACGGATTAAGACCCTTAGACAAAATGCTCCTGGATGCCTCAGCTGGAGGGTCCATGATGAATCTATCATTAAGTGGCATAAGGGATCTTATCACCAACGTTGCTGAAAATGCCCGATTCAGAGAAGAGACAACTCAGCAGGAAGAATTCTCCCAGACAAAAAATGTGGCAAAAGCGGAAACATCGATGAGCTCTATGCCTGAAGAGATGAAGCAGCTAAAGGAGATGATGATTCAAATCCTACGAAGGCAGCCAGTTCCGGTAAAACCTTGCGAGTTCTGTGGTACTACAGACCACAAAACTGACGCATGTCCAACATTAATAGAAGAGGAACCGGCAGAAGTGAATGCAGTGGGAGGATACCAAGGATACAACAACAACAGTAAGGACAGAGTCGGACAAAACAGACAGTATGGTCAAGCAACCAACCCGAGCTGGCGTAACAATAACTATTCTCAGAAGGATGCACAACCAGCTGTCCCTCAACTAGCTCAGTCATTCTACCAACCCCCCCACCGGCAGTATAACCAGAACGCTCCATCAGCAGGCCAATATCAGCAAAGAGGACCAAATCAGTACCAAACCGGCCCGCATAATCAGCAAGAACCAACCAAGTCGCTTGATGACATGATGAAGGAGCTCGCAGGAAGCATAAGTCAATTGGGTACTTTGCTACACCAATACCAGGCGAAAACTGACGGGGCAATTTCAGAATTGACCAAACAAATGTCCCATCTCGCCACAGCAATGTCAACACTCACTAACGAACCTGGTAGACTTCCTTCACAAACCATCCAAAACCCAAAGGCGAATCTTAGCATGATAAAGAGGTCAAATGGAAAGGCGACACTGGGAGAAGTAGCACGATCCCCAACTTACAAACTTACTAGCAAACATTTCACCCGTAGGCGTTGTCCTGACTGGAATCAAGAGGAAGACCGACCCAATGATGACAAAACATGGGTCACGCATGCTGACAATGGACGATATGCATTTACCGTTTGCATAACACCACCACCAGTCATACACTCTGACATACCAGCATCTGGATGGGATGACACTGACAATTTAAGGTGGAACTCTCCAACTAATATTTATGCTTCTGAGCAAAATATTGAGGGATCCAGTTACACTAATCCTAAGTCAAGGAGTGGGCAGAGTGACCCGACAATTAAAAAAGCCCTCACTTCAGATCATGAGTCACAACCGGAAAGAGATAAAGACCCAGGGGCCTTCACAGTCACCTGCGGTATTGGTGAAATTCAGATTCATAAGTGCCTGGTCGATCTTGGAGCTGCTGTCAACGCCATGCCCTCCTCCTTATATTACTTGTTAGGACTTGGACCATTAAAACCACCCAGGTCAAATATCGAGCTAGGAGATAAATCATGCATCCGTCCAATTGGAGTGCTGGAAGACGTAATACTCCATGTGGGAGAGCTCGTCATTGCTGCAGACTTCTATGTGATACAAACGGGAGAGACTAGCAAAGACGACCCTCCAACAATAATCTTGGGACGACCATTCCTCTACGCTACTAAGGCAAGGATTGATGTGGGCAAGGGCTCATTATCGCTTAAGTTCAGCGGCAAAATTGCATATTTCTACATTGACAATAGCCGCACGGATGCGAAGAAACCGCCAGATAAAATACCTATCTCAGATCGCGGTACGTAGATTTCCGACCTGCCAAAAGAGACCGAAAAAGTAACAAGACCAGCAGCTATGGTCTAAGGTCCCTCGCCTTCTCAGAAACGTTGGAAGGAGAAATCACCAGAACAACGGGAACTGGACCCAAGCCCATCATCTCGCAAGAAATCGGGAAAAGGCAAGGCAAAAGTCAACACAGGAACAGTGGCGAAATTCGACCTAAGCCACCCATGGGATCCCAACCAGTGATCCAGGAATAAGGTACTGTCGAGCCAACGACGTTAAACAAGTGCACTGGTCGGGAGGTAACCCGACACTATCTTACTTTCCACACTTTAATTTTCTGTCTTTTATTTTCTGTATTTTACTTTTTCAATAAGTCGCTCTCACCCACTTGGTGCATAGAAGATTTGACTATTTAGGAATTGGACTTGGGTGCAACATTAAGCCAGTCAGGGCTACGCTAAGAGTTCAAGGCCCCAGCCGAACTCCCTCGATTATCCAGCCTCGAGCCATGTCGTTCACTCGGCACCTTAAAGGGAGTTCTGTCCTTCCCTTTTCCTTAATATCATTTCTTTCTCGTAATTGTCTGCTTGCATGGCTTTTGAACTAAGTAGTGCTGAAAGGCACGACTTTGTTCAAAAGTGTGGGGTGAGAACCACCTGTGTACATAACATGTTTTTTTTCTTTTTTAGTATTATCTTTTTGAAAGTATGAACTTAAGAATGTGAAAAAGATAAGTCATAATTCATGCATTTACCTTGTGAAAATTCAACTATCTAAAAACTTAGAACGTAACTTCTCATTTGTCCCTTTGTACTGAGATAAACTAGGGATGTGGAGTTGATAGAAATGCCCTAGAGAGGCTTGGCAAGCAATCGAAGGATCGAATCAAACTATATGGTTTTCGAAGTCAGTGGAGGCTGCACTTCGGGTTTCAGTGAAGATTGAAGTCATCTCCGCCATGCAGTGTTTATGCAAAAAGAAAAAAAGGCGAGGACGGGAATCAGACCGTCCTCTCTCTAGTCAAAGTAGCCGAGAAAATAGATGAGTGATGGACCATAATTATACGAATCAAAAACACAGTAAAACCCACCAAATTAGACTGTTGGTCTATTTAACTTCTGCTTGTTAGTCCCGATTTATTTCTACAGGGTATTTTGGCGCTTAGAGAGAAAACACGCTAAGGAGAGGATTTTATGCTGAAAAGATATTAAGAGTCAATCCAAGGTCAAGATCAGATGCCGAACGAAGAAATCTCAAAATCCTGACGTAGGAATTACTCAGAACAAATCCAATCGAGGAAAAACCAAAGTCAGACCGGAGCAGAATTGGACTGATAGTTTTGTGAAAACTGCACAAAATCACAAAACTCTCTCATTGCCTCAAGTGACCGGCGGCTAAGGGTGCAAGGGTGACTCATGGGTGGCCAAGGCACCTCCCTTCTCCTCCATGACCGGTGGCTATTGGGAGGAGGTGATCTTGAAGAGAAAACCTCCCCATTTTGTTACCTCCAACCGGCGGCTTTCCAAGCTCCATGGAGAGCTTGCCATGTGGTGGCTCCTCCACCACATCTTCATCTCCTCCTCCTCCTCCCTTGGATCAAACACCACATGCCACCATCTCCACCCTCCATTCCTCCTCCTTATGGCTATAAATAGAGGCTCACCCCTCCTCATTTGTAACACATCCACAAATTTGTAAATCACTTCTCTCTCTAAGATACTTTGTAAGTTTGGTTTGGTTTTGGAAATAATACTCATGTTTGTTCTTGAGTATTATACTGATTGGAAATAATACTCCTGTTTGTTCTTGAGTATTATACTTTAGAGAATACTCCTGTTGGTTCTTGAGTATTCCACCCCTTTCCCTCTTACTGTTTTCAAAAACCCTCGAGTATTTAGTTATGATGTCCTTTTCCATGGATATTCGTAGCTAAACTCCTCATTCGGTCGAAGGTATTTTCTTGTATTATATAATGTTTTAATTTCTTTTAGTTTCATTTCTCTGTATTCAAAACTTGTTCTATGTGCCATTTATAGTCAGAGTTTCCAAGGTTCAGTGGAAGCTGTAACAAGCAAAGCTCTTCCATGGGAATTCGTGATCATACTCGGTAAGTGGAAGCTGTAACAAGCAAAACTTATCGAGGAGTTTGACTTATCTAAAACACCACTTGGTCGATCGTAACTGAGAGATCAAGTGGATGCACAAAAGGCTAAGATACTTCGAAAGGAGGAATTAGTCTGAAGTAGAACAAGTGTTGCTTTAAACGATGTTGCAAGTCTTGCGTTGCGAAAGGGCCTCGATTCATCTTTGAATACTTAGAAAGGTTACTAACGGTTATTAATAAACATGTTATAATACAAGGTACCTGAAACCGAATACTTTTCCTTGAATTACAAAAAACCCCCCTGTATTTACTTTTATAAACTGCTCGATCAACTACAACCATCAACCGCTCATCTACCGGAGGAATCGCAATCACGCATCACCCACTGTAAGTCTTCTTCCCTCAACTCCTTTATTTTCTGTATTTATTTTTTGTATTTACTTTTCCGCATAAAAAACCAAAAACAGTAGCTTAATAATTAGCAGTAAGTCCGCAATCAACCTAAAACACGTTCCCCGCCAGTATAAAGAACAACGTATCCCTCTAATTCCCTTGGGTTCGACCCCTACTTACCACTTACTACCTAGTAGTGTAGTCGCGAGTATCAGAAAATATAAATTTATTTGTACAGAGAACATTGCACCTTAACGATAGTGCAGTGGGCTCCGTCAATGAGCGACCCTCATCTTGACCCGTGCGAAACGACAAGGATGAGAGGAGCGGGGAGGTATTTCCATAGGCTTGCGGGCGATGATTGGACCTCCCAAAAAGGCTTGAGAAAATGGACTAGCAAGCCACAAAAAGGCGAAAAGCTCAAAGAAGCAAATCAAGAGGCCAAAGGCCCAAAATTGTGAAGGTTTTAACCGAACAAAAAGTGAAGTACTCAAAGAGTCAAATCAAAGGCCAAAGGCCGATTCACTACAAAAAGCAGTCCCTCGCCAAAAGAAAATCAAAGTACTCAAACCATTGAAACCCGAACCGAATCACGTGCTAGAGAAAGCTACAAGGAAATCATATAGTGAGAGACGATCCCGAGGTTGCGGTCCAGGAGCCTAAAAAGGGCTATCTCCCGAAACATCCAGAATAATTTGCATCTCAGCACGGAGGTACAAGTATCAAGTTTCTTCTATTTATTTATACAGTTCAATTTAGTAATAAGTAAGCAATGCATGAATTAGGATAAATCGAGTCCCACAGTCTAATTTTCATATTTTAAAACCAAACTTAGAGTACCGCCCTTTAATAGCATTGTTCGGGATGAACAACTAAAAGTGTGGGGTGATCTGATGGACCATAATTATACGAATCAAAAACACAGTAAAACCCACCAAATTAGATTGTTGGTCTATTTAACTTCTGCTTGTTAGTCCCGATTTATTTCTACAGGGCATTTTAGAGACTAAAGTGAAAACACGCTAAGGAGAGGATTTTACGCTGAAAAGATATTAAGAGTCAATCCAAGGTCAAGATCAGACGCCGAACGAAGAAATCTCAAGATCCTGACGTTGAATTACTCAAATCAAATCCATCCGAGGAACAATCAAAGTCAGACAGAGCGAAATTGGACTGATAGTTTTGTGAAAAGACTGCACAAAACTGCCAAAACTGGTCCATGGACCAAGTGACCGGCGGCTTTGGTGAAGAAGATGACTCATGGGTGGCATCCTCCCCTCCTCCTCCTTGGGTGACCGGTGGCTTTGGCAAGAGGTGGCCAAAGCCACAAGCTCTCCTCCTTGGACAACCTCCAACCGGCGGCTAAATGAGCAACCATGAGAAGTTGTCATGTGTTGGCTTCTCCTCCACATGCTCCTCCCCTTTAGCTATAAAAGGAGGCCTCTCCTCCTCATTTCATCATCAAAAATTTGTAAATCACTTCTCTCTCTAAGTTTTTGTTACTTGTAAGTTTGGTTTGGTTTTGGAAATAATACTCCTGTTTGTTCTTGAGTATTACACTGATTGGAAATAATACTCCTGTTTGTTCTTGAGTATTATACTTTAGAGAATACTCCTGTTGGTTCTTGAGTATTCAGTAGGAAATTGGGAATACTCCTGTTGGTTCTTGAGTATTCCACCCCTTTCCCTCTTACTGTTTTCAAAAACCCCCGAGTATTTAGTTATGATGTCCTTTTCCATGGATATTCGTAGCTAAACTCCTCATTCGGTCGAAGGTATTTTCTTGTATTATATAATATTTTAATTTCTTTTAGTTTCTTTTCTCTGTATTAAAAACTTATTCTATGTGCCATATATAGTCAGAGTTTCCAAGGTTGAGTGGAAGCTGTAACAAGCAAAGCTCTTCCGTGGGAATTCGTGATCATACTCGGTAAGTGGAAGCTGTAACAAGCAAAACTTATCGAGGAGTTCAACTTATCTAAAACACCACTTGGTCGATCGTAACTGAGAGATCAGATGGATGCACAAAAGGCTAAGATACTTCGAAAGGAGGAATTAGTCTGAAGTAGACCAAGTGTTGCTTTAAACGATGTTGCAAGTCTTGCGCTGCGAAAGGGCCTCGATTCATCTTTGAATACTTAGAAAGGTTACTGATGGACCAAAATTATACGAGTCAGAAACACAGTATAACCCCCTTATTTAGACATTTTGTCTATTTAACTTTTGCTGATATCTATGTGTTTCGTCCTGGAGTGTTGTACTGGGTTCTTTGAGATACTGATTGCGCTCATGTTGTCACAATACAGGGTCATTTCTTCTTGTTTAACTCCGTATTCAGACAGCATCTGCTTCATCCATAGAAGTTGAGTGCAGCTGCTTCCTGCTGCTATGTATTCTGCTTCAGCCGTAGACAGTGAGATGCTATTTTGCTTTTTACTGAACCACGAGACCAAGTTATTTCCTAAGAAGAAGCATCCTCCAGATGTGCTCTTTCGATCTTCAGCATTTCCTGCCCAGTCTGCGTCGCAGTAGCCAACTAGATGTGGATTGGTGTCCTTGGTATACCAGATTCCAAAGTCAACAGTCCCGCATACATACTTTATGATTCTCTTAACTTGTAAGAGATGACTTTCCTTGGGGTCTGCCTGGTATCTTGCACAAACGCCAACGGCATAAGCTATATCTGGTCTACTAGCTGTCTAGTACAGGAGGCTTCCAATCATACTCTTGTACAGCGTCTGATCGACCTTTGTTCCAGCCTCGTCTTTGGTAATCTTTATGTGAGTAGCGGCCGGAGTTCGTTTGTGACTTGCTTTCTCAAGGTCAAATTTCTTTATCAGATTCTTGGCATACTTGCTTTGAGAGATGAAAATGCCGTCTTCCTTCTGAGTCACCTGGAGTCCTAGAAAGTAGTTCATTTCCCCAACCATGCTCATCTTGAACTCCTTCTGCATCTGTTCCACAAACTGATCCACCAAGTTCTGGGTATTGGACCCAAACACAATATCGTCAACATAGATTTGTGCGATAATAAAGTCTGACCTTGTGTGTTTAATGAACAGGGTCTTGTCCACTCCCCCTCGTACATATCCATGATCGACGAGGAACACTGTGAGACGCTCATACCAAGCTCTGGGTGCTTGTTTGAGACCGTATAATGCTTTCTTCAGGTGGTACACTGATGCTGGGTGATGCGGATCTTCAAATCCTTTCGGTTGAGCGACAAAAACCTCCTCATTCAGAAGTCCGTTTAGGAAGGCACTTTTGACATCCATCTGGAACAGTCGAAACTTTAAGTGACATGCCAGAGCAAGCAGTAGGCGAATGGCTTCAAGGCGTGCGACCGGAGTAAAGGTTTCCTCAAAGTCTATCCCTTCTATTTGAGTATATCCTTGTGCCACAAGGCGAGCTTTGTTTCTTGTGATGTTTCCCAATGCGTCGGACTTGTTTTTGAAGATCCATTTTGTACCAATAACGTTGACCCCATCAGGTCTCGGAACCAAATCCCATACATCGTTTCTAGCAAATTGTTCCAGTTCTTCCTGCATAGCGAGGACCCAATACTCATCAAGTAACGCCTCCTTTATGTTTTTAGGCTCGATTGATGAGAAGAAACACGAGCAAGCAGGCAATTCTCTGGAGTTGCTCAGAATTCTGTGAGTTTGAACTCCGTCACTAGGTGAGCTAATAACTTCAAAGATTGGGTGATCCCTGCAATTCGTCGAGACGGTTGTAGCGTAGTAACATTTTCTCGGGGGTTGGCAGTAACAGCTTCGTCAGAGAGATGATCTTCAGTGGAGTTGTCAGGCGATCCTTCAGTCGGTTCATGCTCAGTCTGCTAGGATGATGGTTGTGTTGCAGGAGCTGTGCTGGTGCTGTCCTCAGCGTCGTCCGGGACCGCCTGTACGAACACTTCATCCTTTACTCTGACATTTATAGATTCCGTGACTGATCCTGTGCGCTTGTTGAATACCCGATATGCTCGACTGTTTGAGGAATACCCAAGAAAGAACCCTTCATCACTCTTCGGATCCAGTTTTTGTCGGTACTCCCGGTCGTTCAGAATGTAGCACTCACTTCCAAAAATGTGGAAATATTTGACAGTGGGCTTCTTTCCTTTCCAGAGTTCATAGCAGGTCTTCTCCGTTCCAGTGCGTATAGTGACTCGATTTATAATGTGACATGCTGTGTTCATAGCTTCGGACCAAAACTTCAGAGGGACCTTTTTGGCATGGATCATCACCCGGGCCATCTCTTGAATGGTACGGTTCTTTTGTTCCACCACTCCATTCTGCTGAGGGGTGATTGCTGACGCAAACTGATGAGCAATTCCATCCTTCGTACAGTAGGCACTCATAGTAACATTCTTGAATTCTGTGCCATTGTCACTCCTGATGGATATCAGTTTTTCCCCTTTGTCTTCCCTTTCTCGTTGGATAAGAGTAGCCAGCTCTATGAATTGTTGAGCAGCTTCCGTCTTGTCTCAAAGGAACCTTGTCCAGGTGAATCTGGTGAAGTCGTCAACACAGACCAGGACATACTTCTTTCCTCCATAGCTCTCAGTTTGCATTTGTCCCATCAAGTCCATATGGATCAGTTCCAGAGGTCGGTTGGTGCTTATTTGAGAGACCTTGGGGTGTGATGCTTTCGTCTGTTTCCCGATCTGACATTCTCCACACATCACATCCTGACTTCCTTTGACATTTGGTATTCCCCTGATGAGTCCAGATGAGCAGAGTTTTTCAATGTCTTGAGATTCAGATGTCCCAACCGTCTGTGCCAAAGGGACATCTCATCTGCTTGACTAGACTGACAGGTTGTTTCAATTCCTGTTCCAGACCCTGTTCCATCAGACCCGATGAGATAACAGTTGTTGGCTGCTCTGCTTCCTTTCATCAATATTCCCCCATCTTTGTCGAGAACTTGGCATGAGTTGTGAGTGAACTTGACATGGTATCCTCCGTTGCAAAGTTAACTTATGCTGATCAAGTTCACTTTCAGTCCTTCAACTATGAGAGTGTCTTCGAGGACAGGTAGATCCAGAACCTTCAATGTCCCACAGCCGATTACATGTCCCTTTCCTCCGTCTTCGAAGGTGACGAACTGCTTCTTAATTACAGGTTGAATCTTCATAAGAAATCTGGGGTCTCCTGTCATATGGGCCGAGCATCCGCTGTCGAAGTACCAGCGATCTTTCTCCATGTGACTTGAAGAGCTGAACGCAACCATGCAAACATCTTTACTTCTGTAAGTTTTGGTGTCTGTCATCTTGAACAGTTTCAGGATCCCACTCAGTGTGTCGAGTGTTTGCTCTGATACCTTTTGAAATTATGTCCCGTGTTCAAGCTTGTGTCTAGGGTACTGTTGCGACAGACCTTGAACTCTTTGCACACCAGTTCAACTGACAGTTCAAGGTATGGCTGAGACACCCCTTGGACACCTCTCGTAAAGATCCAGTAGTTAGTGAAGATAACTGAAACACACACAGTTAACAGAGCCCAAACTCTACCAGAGAGTGTTCCAACAGATTATTTATGCAGTGTATCAAGCAGTACCGGGAACCAAAGTAAAAGAAACAAAATAGGAGCACGCACGGTATGTTACCCAGTTCGGCCTCGCCTACTCTGGGGGGTTTCCCACACCCTATAATGGGGCACAAATCGTATTACGAGAATTAGAGCTACAAGTGGTCTTACTCTTACACAACTCCGAGTTTGTAATCGCCTAGCCTCTAACTCTCCGTCTCTCGGATTTGCGATCTCGGTTCGTCCCTACTCCTCTCGATCCCCTGTGGGTAGGACGAGACTTCTCTCTCGGCCTAGTCTTGAACTTCTAGGAAGTTCAGTCGTCTTCTTTCAAAGACGTAGCTTGATAGCTGTGTGTGTGTACTTTGTTGATCCTCCAGCACAGCCTGAACACCACACTGTGTAGACGGTTGCTTCAGGGCTGATATTCCGATGTGGAATAGCCAGCCGTCGCTTCTCCCCCAATCACACGAACTCTCGTGTTTAGCTTTTTCTCTCGGGAGGCGCACACATAAGGACGCCCTAGCATTGTATATATGTTTGGACGGAACCCTAACCCGATCAGAATATGTCGTCAAATACTTCGGAGATGTTGCGAAATATTTGCTGAATATTCAATCTATCTTTAAAGATGACTTCCACCCCAAGTCAACAGATATTCCCTCAGCCAATCTGCGTATATTTGATCGCACAGTTCTTTTATGATGATCCGTCGTTTGGCTTCCATCAAATAGCTTTGTCGATATCTTCGGGATGTCAATCAAATAAGATATCTGCTTCAATCTCGTCGTCGACAGCTTCTTCATAAGATATCTTCTTCGACAAGTTAGACAAGAGGTTTCCAATTTCGGCAGGGAAATATTAGAGTGACCTCTCGAAAGATCTGTGTCGTTGCTGACTGGCTCCAACTGGAAAGATTCTCAATCTTTAGTATCTTCAGAATAACCGTATCTTGATCATGCGTCTTCTGTACGCTGTACTTCTGTGCCAGCATCTGATTGAACTCTAGCTTGAACTGTCTAAAGATGTTTTGTCAAAGACATGCCAATCATGGGAACATCACAGTTGATATTACAATTAAAGGAAAGATTCGGTTTCAGGGGCCTTGTATCATATTTTCGTTTATCATTGACCTCTAATGATCATACTAAGTGTTCAAAAGTGAATCAAGGCTATTCCTAGCACATGACTTGCCACACCGTCTAGTCTTTTGCAAGACAAAGAACTCTTGTTCTAGTATGTGCATCCATTTGATCATCATTCCTGATAAACCAAATGGTGTTTTAAAGAGGTTGACTTCCACAGATAAGCTGTGCTCTTCCGAGCCTCCACTTATCCACGAAAAATCACGACCCCATGGTAGAGCTTTGCTCTTCCGAGCATCCACTCAACCAATGGAATTCTGACCTAATATATGGCACCTAGAACAAGTTGAACACAAAGAGGCACTAAGAGAAGGGTCTAAAACATTGTATGATACAAGCACTCCCCTTCAACCAAATGAAGGGTTTAGCTACGAATATCCATAGAGGTGGATACCATAGCTAAGTACTTGGAAAAGTAAAGGTTTTGAAAGATAATAAAGTAAAGTTTTCGAAAGTAAAGACAGGAAAGTAAAGTTTTCGAAAGTAAAGACAAGAAAGTAAAGTACTTTGAAAGACAGTAAAGTAAAGAAGAGAGTACTTACAAAAACCATTGAGAGTGCTAAAGATCAAGCTTCGATTCCAAAGTAAAGTGATTACATGATTAGTGCCCAAAATCTAGAGAGATAAGTAACTTGTGGATGTTGGAATTGAGGATTGTGGGATGGGATGATTTACAAAGAGGAGGGCATCTCTATTTATAGGCTAAGGGCAAGGGATGGATGTGGATGAGAGGCCACCACATGTCACAAAATGAGAGGAAGAGCTCAAAAGCCATCGGGGTGAGTCACCCCTCCAAAAGCCGCCGGCTAGGTGGAGGAGAAGGAGAGGTGGAGGGCTTTAGCCGCCGGCCATGTGGCAAGAGGAGAGTGAGTGTGAGTTTTGTGATCTCATCCCCAAAAGCCATCGGTCCTTTCAGCTCTGGTCTGACTCTGGTTGCCCTTCGGTTGGACTTGTTTTGAGTGATTCCACGTCCGGTTCTTGAAAGTCAGAATTTGGTCGTGACCTGGAATGACTCGTAATTCATTTTCAGCTTTAAAACTCCTCCTTAGCATGTATTCTCTCTAGACTTCAAAATACCCTGTAGATAAATATCGGAACTAATAAGCAAAAGTTAAATAGACAAAGAGTCTAATTTGGTGGGTTTAACTGTGTTTATGATTCATACAATTATGGTCCATCACCGTGACTTAGCATAAGTGTTTGGATTCTTATTCGAATATTTTAGCTATATTTACAAACGATCAAATGGCGCCGTTGCCGGGGATAGGTTAATTAACTAGGTGCTAATAGATTGTTTAGTTTGTCTATTCTTGTGAATATTTTTCTTTTTCCTATACTTGTATATCCTTCCTTTTTCTCTCATATCCCTTACTAACTTTGTAAATCTTGTTTTGCGAGGATGGATCACTATAACCAACAAGTCATGCACAATGGAGATTATTATGAAGAGGATCAACCAAATGCCCATTGTGTAGACTATTGGATGAACAACCAAAACCAACAAGTCTTTTCTAATGAGGGATACTATCAAGAGGAGGAGCAACCATATTGGAATTACCAAGAGCATGGCTATCAAAATAGCAATTATAATTTGAATGGGGATGACCAAGAAGAAGAGCAACCAAACGCCTATTAGGAAAACTCTTGGCATCCACCACATACCTACACTCCCAATTGTGATGATAGCCCATGTTTTGAAGTTGAAGACTCCTACCCTCCATACCCTCAACCTCCTCAACCTTCAAGTGAGCCCTCCAATATAGGAGTCATGTTTGCCACATTCCTTGAAAACCAAGAGAAGATGGACGCTCAATTGAAAATATTGGAGGCTCAAAACCATGAGTTAAAAAGCGAATTGGCTCAATTGATGGAGATGGATGCTCAACACCAAGTTTTGGAAAGCAAATTGGGACAACAAACAATGGAAAATGAAAACTTGGATGAGGAAGAGGAAGTATCCAAAGAAGAAGTTCATGAATCTAATGCCTCAAGGGAAGAATGGGATCAAGAAATGGAGGATGGATTTTGGAGAGTCGGCACCGTAACTCATTACAACCAAAGGGATGGTGAATCTTGTAACGAAGAAGAGATGGAATGCAAAAGTGAAGCATCCTTCACCACTAGCACATCTCAAGATCATTTAGATGAGAACACACAAGAGCTCGACGTCTATTTGACGCTCTCCGATGAGGAATTCTTCAATGATGATGCCTGATGGACCATAATTGTATGAATCATAAACACAGTTAAACCCACCAAATTAGACTCTTTGTCTATTTAACTTTTGCTTGTTAGTTCCGATATTTATCTACAGGGTATTTTGGAGCTAGAGAGAATACAGGCTAAGGAGGAGTTTTTAAGCTGAAAAGATATTACGAGTCATTCCAAGGTCGCGACCAAATGCCGACTGAAGAAATATCATGAACCTGACATGGAATCACTCAAAACAAATCCAACCAAAGAGCAACCAAAGTCAGACCGGAGCTGAAAGGAGTCGATGGCTTTTGTGAAAAGATCACAAACTCACACATGTCCTCTCCTCCTCCTCCTCCTCACATGGGCGGCTAAGCCACAAGCCTCTCCCCTTCCTCCGCATGGGGGGCGGCTAGATGAAGGGATGACATCATCCGATGGCTTTTGCTCCTCCATGGATTCCATGCCAAGTGTCCTCATCTCCTCCACATTTCACACCTCTCCTTGGCTATAAATAGACATGCCCTCTTCACTTAAATCCCATCCACAATCCCATCTTCACACAACACATCACTTATCTCTCTAGACTTTTGGGCACTTTTGTACGCTTTTGTTCGAAATCTATAATACTCCTGTTGGTTCTTGAGTATTCTAGTAGTTTTTGAGTTTACTCCTGTTGGTTCTTGAGTATTCTCCTTTACTTACTGTCTTTCAAAAACCCTCGAGTACTTAGCTATGGTATCCACCTCTATGGATATTCGTAGCTAAACTCTTCATTTGGTTGAAGGGGTGTACTTGTATCATAAAATGTTTTAGGCCATACTTTTAGTGCCTCTTCTTTGTATTCAAAACTTGTTCTATGTGCCATATATTAGGTTAGAACTTCTAAGGTTGAGTGGATGCTTGGAATGGCAAAGCATTTCCGTGGGGTTCGTAAACATACTCGGATAAGTGGATGCTTGGAATGGCAAAGCTTAAGTGGATAAGTGGATAAGTAGATGCTTGGAATGGCAAAGCTTAAAACACCAAGAGTTCAAGGCCCCAGCTCAACTCCCTCGATTATCCAGCCTCATGCCATGTCGTTCACTCGACACTTTAAAGGGAGTTCTGTTCTTCCCTTTTCCTTAATGTCATTTCCTTCTCATAATTGTCTGCTTGCATGGCTTTTGAACTAAGTCTTGCTGAAAGGCACGCCTTCGTTCAAAAGTGTGGGGTGAGAACCGCCTGTGTACATAACATGTTTTTCTTTTCCTTTTCCCTTAATATTATCTTTTTGAAAATATGAACTTGAGAATGTGAAAAAGATAGATCATAATTCATGCAATAACCTTGTGAAAATTCAACTGTTTAAAAACTTAGAATGTAACTTCTCATTTGTCCCTTTGTGCTGAGATAAACAGGGGATGTGGAGTTGATAGAAAATGCCCTAGAGAGGCTTGGCAAGCAATCGAAGGACTGAATTTCGCTATATGGTTTACGAAGTCAGTGGAGGCTGCACTTCGGGTTTCAGTTGAGTCAGAAGTCATCTCCGCCATGCAGTGTTAATGCAAAAAGAAAAAAGGCGGGACGGGAATCAAACCGTCCTATCTCTAGTCAAAGTAGCCGGGAAAATAAATGAGCGACCCTCATTTTGACCCGCGCAAAACGGCAAGGATGAGAGAGAGCGGGGAGGTATTTCCATATGCTCGCGGGCGATGATTGGACCTCCCAAAAAGGCTTGAGAAAATGGACTAGCAAGCCACAAAAGGCAAAAGCTCAAAGAAGCAAATCAAGAGGCCAAAAGCCCAAAATTGTGAAGGTTTTAACCGAACAAAAGTGACGTACTCAAAGAGTCAAATCAAAGGCCAAAGGCCGATTCACTACAAAAAAGCTGTCCCTCGCCAAAAAGAAAATCAAAAAGGCTCAACTCATCTGTGAAACCCGAACCGAATCACGTGCTAGAGAAAGCTACAAGGAAACCATATAGTGCGAGACAGTCCCGAGGTTGCAGTCCAGGAGCCTGAAAAGGGCTATCTCCCGAAACATCCGAATTAATTTGCATCTCGGCACGGAGGTACAAGTATCAAGTTTCTTCTATTTATTTACACGGTTTAATTTGGTAATAAGTAGTAATGCATGAATTAGGATAAATCTAGTCCCACAGTCTCACTTTCATATTTTAAAAGTTTACTTAGATAGTGTGTGCCGCCCTTTAATAGCATTGTTCGGGACGAACAACTAAAAGTGTGGGGTAATCTGATGGACCATAATTGTATGAATCATAAACACAGTTAAACCCACCAAATTAGACTCTTTGTCTATTTAACTTTTGCTTGTTAGTTCCGATATTTATCTACAGGGTATTTTGGAGTCTAGAGAGAATACAGGCTAAGGAGGAGTTTTTAAGCTGAAAAGATATTACGAGTCATTCCAAGGTCGCGACCAGATGCCGACTGAAGAAATATCATGAACCTGACATGGAATCACTCAAAACAAATCCAACCAAAGAGCAACCAAAGTCAGACCGGAGCTGAAAGGAGTCGATAGCTTTTGTGAAAAGATCACAAACTCACACATGTCCTCTCCTCCTCCTCCTCCTCACATGGGCGGCTAAGCCACAAGCCTCTCCCCTTCCTCCGCATGGGGGGCGGCTAGATGAAGGGATGACATCATCCGATGGCTTTTGCTCCTCCATGGATTCCATGCCAAGTGTCCTCATCTCCTCCACATTTCACACCTCTCCTTGGCTATAAATAGACATGCCCTCTTCACTTAAATCCCATCCACAATCCCATCTTCACACAACACATCACTTATCTCTCTAGACTTTTGGGCACTTTTGTATGCTTTTGTTCGAAATCTATAATACTCCTGTTGGTTCTTGAGTATTCTAGTAGTTTTTGAGTTTACTCCTGTTGGTTCTTGAGTATTCTCCTTTACTTACTGTCTTTCAAAAACCCTCGAGTACTTAGCTATGGTATCCACCTCTATGGATATTCGTAGCTAAACTCTTCATTTGGTTGAAGGGGTGTGTACTTGTATCATAAAATGTTTTAGGCCATACTTTTAGTGCCTCTTCCTTGTATTCAAAACTTGTTCTATGTGCCATATATTAGGTTAGAACTTCTAAGGTTGAGTGGATGCTTGGAATGGCAAAGCTCTTCCGTGGGGTTCGTAAACATACTCGGATAAGTGGATGCTTGGAATGGCAAAGCTTATCTCAGGAGTTTGACCTTTCTAAAACACCATTTGGTTGGTCGGGAATGACTGGTCAAATGGATGCACATAGGCTAATATACCTTGGAATGGGGTATTAGTCTAAATAGAACAAGTGCTCTACGTCTTGGAATGGACTAGATAGTGTGGCAAATCGAGTGCTTGGAATGGCCTTGATACACTTTTGAATACTTAGTAGGATCACTAAGGGCCAATGATAAACAGGCTACGATACAAGGCCCCCAAAACCGAATGCTTTCCTTAGATTAAAAACACCACCTGCATTTACTTCCTTAGTATAAACTGTCTTATCAACTGCTCACCTCCCGGAAGACTTGCCAATCACGCAACAACCGCTGTAAGTCTTCTCTTTTATTTTCAGTATTTACTTTTCTGTCATTTACTTTTCCGCACTAAAAACCAAAACCAACCAAAAAACACTTATTTTTCCGCACTAAAACCTCAATCAACCTAAAACACGCTCCCTCCCTATACGATCCCTCAAAGAACAACTTATCCCCCTAATTCCCTTGGGTTCGACCCCTACTTACCACTTGCTACCCAGTAGTAAAGTCACGAGTAGCGGACTATAAATTTATTCTTGCCTTAGCACACGACGACTGTGCTCCGTCAAAATTGGTGCCGTTGCCGGGGAATTAGTTACGTAATCGGATAAGTTCTTTGAATCGATACTCGCTTCAAAACAACCATGTCTCGCGAAGGAAGCCACCATGACTACCAGGGTGACGAAGAAATAAACCTATACGATCGAAATGATGAGGTGCCACTTCCATTTGTCGACAATCCGGAACAAATCATTCGAGACAGAAGAGCTCGTGATAGGGAGGCCGCCCGAAGAAACCAAGGACCACCCGAGGACCAAAATGCAGCTGGTCCAGTGCAACCCCCTATACGTCGCCCACACCCTCAACCTCGACAAATGCCTCGGCAAGAACCTGTCTTCGACGACTACTATGGGAATAAAAACTACCGCGCACCTACGATGGGAGAGCTGAATGCCCCAGATTTCAAAACGCAACCATGGTGCATCTACGAGGGCCCTGAACTAGAATACATTACCATCAACGCATCAGTGGCCCATAGCTTGCCCAAGTTCTCAGGAGCACATGGAGAATCTGCGACAACTCACCTCCAACGCTTACACGGCATTTGCCAAAATCTAAAACCCAATCGAGTGAGTATAGAAGACTTCAAGTTGAAGGCGTTCTATTTTCCCCTCATTGACGCGGCAAATGACTGGTTCCTTTCATTGCCTTCCGGTAGCATCAGATATGGGCTCAGATGCAAAAGAAATTCCTGGACAAATATTACCCGGCAGGAAGAGCAATGCAAGTAAGGAGGCAACTACAAGACATCAAGCAAGGGCCTAATGAAACCATGTACGATTACCTGGAAAAGTTCAACCACCTGGAGAGAAGCTGCTGTACCCTTGGACTGCCCGAGAAACTCATCATCGAGTACCTCATTGATGGATTAAGACCATTAGACAAAATGCTTCTGGATGCCTCAGCTGGAGGATCCATGATGAATCTATCATTGAGTGGCATAAGGAACCTCATCGCCAACGTTGCTGAAAATGCCCGATTTAGAGAAGAGACAACCCGGCAGGAAGAATTCTCCCGAACAAAAAATGTAGCACGAGCTGAAACACCGATGAGCTCTATGCCAGAAGAGATGAAACAATTAAAGGAAATGATGATTCAGATCCCACGAAGACAACCAGTTCCAGTTAAGCCTTGCAAATTTTGTGGTTCTACGGACCACAAAACTGACGCATGCCCGACAATAATAGAAGAGGAACCGGCAGAAGTGAATGCAGTGGGAGGATACCAAGGATACAACAACGACAGAGCCGGACAAAACAGACAGTATGGTCAAACAACCAACCCGAGCTGGCGTAACAACAACTATCCTCAGAAGGAAGCACAACCAGCTGTCCCTCAACTAGCTCAGTCATTCTATGAGTGTGCTCTGTCAATGCCTCTTACATAGAGGAAATACCTTTTATTGATGAAGAAGAACTCCCTCTTCCTGCGATGAGTGAGCTTGAATGTGAACCCAAACTTCTTGATGAGGATAAGATAGAGGAAGAGCATATAGAGGTTGAAAGTCTTCAAGGGTATTGAGACTTTGTTGAGGTTTTCATGGAAGAAACTAAGGAACCATCCCGCACTCAAGAAGACAAGGGTTTAGAGAGGGATATTGAGGAGTGGGCACCCGTGGACGTCATTGAAAAACTCAAGGAGGGGATGCCCATCATTCTCAAGACAAATTTTGAAGACCCTTTCTTCATTATGAAGTCTCGAGACAAGTTTTGGAGCTTCTTGCCATACTTTCAAATATTATTTGAAAAAAGCTCCCATGGCCCCTTAATTTTTAAGGGATTTTCATACTTGAAGGGGTCATGCTCCCAAAGGGAAGTCCATTGTAGGCTTGATGGGAGGAAATTCAAATGGGATTTGAAGGTGGTTTGACACAATCAATTCCAAGGCCCGCTTGAGGAGGGATCTTAGCAAAAGACTCCTCAAGTGTGCTTCTTATCTCCTAAGAGGAGAATCGGCTCCGTCTTAGCCAAGACGTTAAACTAGGCTTGTGAGTGTTTTCTCTCCCGATCTTTAAGTATATCTATTTTGATTGGATTTCTATTTGTTTCGTGCAAGAATTTGAGGATATGAACTATGCATGTGTGAATGCCTATATTTGATGATTTCTTAACATGCGCTTGGTTAACTTGATGCCTTGATAGGACATAAGTGTGGGGTCTTGAATTTTTGTGCATGAGTGTTGGTGAACGATTTGAGATTGGCTTAGAAATTTTTGCCCGAAACTCCATGCGTTCGCATAATTTCATTCATGCGTTTGCACAGTTAGCCTTTTTCTTCATTTCGTTGAGCTTGCATAGAATCCATGCGCTTGCACAAAAATTCCATGCGACTGTCCAGATCCATGCGTTCGCATAACCTCGTTCATGTGTTCGCATGCCAAGCCTTCATTCTCAATTTTGCCAAGCTCGCACAGTCTCATGCGTTCGCATGAAAATTCCATGTGACTGGAAATTTTCATGCGTTCGCACACTCACCTTCATGCGTTTGCATGATTGGCTTATTTCCACTTCGTGCCGCGATCGCATTATTCCATGCATTTGCACGCTTATTCCATGCCACTGCCCGCATCTGTGCGTTCGCACAGACCCATGCATGCGTTCGCATGCCCTTCTGATGTGGTCTTTTGATAAACATTTGAGTTGACTTGCATGATGTTGACATGTTTACGATGATGATTTCTCTACCTTGTGCAATTAACACTCTCATTCTTAGTTTCGTATCTTATAGAAGAAAAAGGGGAATCATTACTCGAATCTTTTGCGCAAGTTCTGTCATCCAAAAACTAGACGCTCATGGCAACATCTCTTGCATTGAAATGGCTACCTCCAAACGAGAGAAGTTTTTCTTAACTCTATCTTTACTTTTCATTATATTCATTGCTTAGGAACTAAGCAATTGCTAAGTGTGGGGTGGCCTATGTTTTGACATGTTTTGACTACATGAGATGTTTGTGTTTGCTTGACGTGCTTTCATGTGTGGAATCCAATCAACTTGTATGTTTAAGGGAAAACATTCACACTACTGTGCAATTCATCCAAAAATTTCAAATTGTTAATGAAAACAAAAAGTCTAGGCAAGGCTACATCTTCCAAAAATTTCATCTCTAAATTCAACTAGTCGTGCATGATTTCACTTGATTGATCCTTTAGATGACTAATGGATTGAATTGTCGACTTTCATTCTTGAGGATCAAAGCATCTACTAGTACTTCTTTATCTTTTATTCTAAGCTTTTTCTTGTTGAGACTAAAGAGTTGATCTTTGAAATAATTTATAACTTTGAAACCCGTGCATGCCATGATTGCCTTTAGGTGACCTTAGTGACCTTGCTTATCTTGTGGATTTGTCTTGTTGGTTTGTCATGCTCCATTTTTAACACTTAGCCTTTGTCAAAGTTCTAAGTGTGGAGTCAAAAGAGGGAGAAAAATAGGCCCCAACAAAAAATATATATACTTCATTCTTATGGTCAAAAGAGGGCAAAGCCCCAACTAAAAACTCTCTCGATGTACATGAGAAGTTTTGATCAAAATATACAAATACCGGGGGTTAGGAAGAAAAGTTCTCGCTCGAAAGCATTTGTAGGCCAAAGGCCATTTGAAAGAAAATAAGAAGCACTTAGACTTGACAATCGGCTATTCCACCATCCTCTAGCATGAAAACCAATGAGACAATTGATACATCCTAGCAAGAATTCACTAAGGGACGAACCTCGTATTCTTTTATACTTAGGCATGATATGACTTGCAAGTATATACAAAAACTGTAATGTTGGAACTCCTCTTCTCTTATGACTAAGTGACCTTTGCGTCCTAGGCTTGAGAATGAGTTCAAAGCTCACGAGCCAATGGACTAGCCTCCTTGCTAGCATTTGTGAGTGATCCAACATGATTTCTTTGCGACTATTAGATTGTTTTCTTGAAGTCACTAATATAGAAAATGACTAGAATCCTTGATTAAAGATTTATTAGTCTTTGCTTTGATTTGCTTGAATGTCCTAATTCATGAATTTCCACAAGGATTCGAAGAGGACTCATGTAGTGATTGAAATGCACATATCTAGTTGAATACATTATGAACTTCATGAAAAACACCTTGCCTAGTACTTTGACAATTGTAAACTTAAAATGCTAATTGGATGGTTGTTCTCTTTGTGGGATTTGTGAGTATTCCCGTATCTGAAAACTCTCAGGAGACTACAACTCCTCCACAAGGGTAGCCTAGGGGTTTAAAGGCTTGGTGCATTCGCTAAATGCACTCGTGTTACCTACGAAAGTGGTTAGTTAGAATTAGATTTGTTTCTTAATGTTTTTAGTTAGTCTTCGTGACCATATGGAGTTTTTCTTTGAACTGAATGATGAAATGCATTATTGTTGTTGATCTCTATGATTAGTTTGCTCGGGACGATTAAACATTAAGTGTGGGGTGATTTGATAACGCTAAAATATATGTATTTTAGGTGACCTCTATGCCTATTGTTTCGATTGTGCTATTACGATTTCACTTGCTATTTGATGCTTTGTGGTTCTTTTCAGGCAAATTACAGAGTTTAAGTTGAGAACATAAGTTGGCAGTGATTTTGGAGCAAAACTGAGCATTTTGGAGCAAGGAAACACAAATTGAAAGTCGGAGCGCAAAGTTCTCAAAGCATGCGCTCGCATGAATCAAAGTGTGCGTTCGCGTGCACGCCTACTTCATCGCTTTGCCAACCTTCGCCACATTCATGCGTTCGCACAATCCATTTCAAGTGAACGCACAAACCGGACCCGACGCATAAGACTCCCTTGCGCTCGCATTCTTTCAACTTCACAGTCCGTAGGAGACCATGCGAACGCATGCCGTCGCGGATGTTATAAAACCCCGATTTTTTTAGAGTTTTACGGAGAGACTTTTTTGCACTGATTTTGAAGAGCCTCCAGCACGAACCCCTAGGAGAGAAGCACTGATTTTGAGGTTGATTAAGTGAAGAAGAAGACCAACAACAAAGATCCTCCATTACTCTTGAATCTCCATATTGGTTTTGAAGTTCTAAACTCTACTTTTCATATGGGTGTTTCCATCCTTGTTATTGATTTTGTTAAAACTCACTATGAGTGAGTAGTGACCTTGGTTGGGGATTATGGATCCCCTAGACATGTTTGTGACGTTGTGAATACAATTGATGCTAATATTGAATGAGTTTGCACATGAATCTTCTTCATTTGAACTTAATGTTTAGAGTTGCCCATAAGGTGTTTGTGACATGTCCTCAATGGGAACTTTGCTTGATCTCATGTTTGATGTAGCTCACGTTGATCATCATGACTTCAATGAACTAAATGAAGAAGCATTAGAGCTTTTGAGTTAGTTAGATAACTCTATAACCTAATGAGAATGGCTTGAACTTAACAAGAACATGTTTATCTAGTCAATAAAGCGCGAGTGTGAGGCTAGACATTCATGTTCTATAGTGCCAATAGAGCACGAGTGTGAGGTGCTATGCGAGATGTAACCTCTTTGTACTAAGTTGTAGCGCGAGTTGAACTTAGTATAAATGTTGCATGAGCTAAATTCTACACATGTGCATGTGAATTCATCATTGGTATCTAATTTCATTGTCACAATAATTGTCTAAGTGGAGAAGTGATCCCTAGTCATCTTTTAATTGAAAGTAAATCACCGTTTAGTAAGTTTTAATCTCACTTTTGGATTGAAAATTCCCCCCCAACCTTAGACATTCTAATCACATTGTTAGCACTATTAGTTTAATCACCTATCTTTTGGGTTCGACCTCGGTTCACCCGAGTCATTACAAATGTTTTGATTGTCGTGACTTAGCATAAGTGTTTGGATTCTTATTCGAATATTTAGCTATATTTACAAACGATCATCCACACTTAGAACCTTGAAATGTCCACACACAATGCAAATGAAAAATGAAACTAACTAATACTTACACCGCGGATTACTCCCCGAAGAGGCCTAGTTTAACGTCTTGGCGAGACTCAACAAGGGAGGTAGTGTCAATCCACCTTCAAATCCCATTGAAATTTATGTCCATCTAGTATGACATGAACGTCGAGTAGAGCATGCAGTCCCTTCAAAAATTCGAGACCCTTACGAATCAAGGGACTGTGGAGGCTTCCTAATAACAGTTTCAAGACGTAGGGTAAGAACTGTCGAAACTTTTCTTGATGCGGTGTAGTTAGATATACATCTTCATGTCTAGCTCCAACAATAATACTTCCTTTATACTCCAAAGTCTTCG
This sequence comes from Rhodiola kirilowii, assembly GCA_033675215.1. Classification (NCBI taxonomy): domain Eukaryota; kingdom Viridiplantae; phylum Streptophyta; class Magnoliopsida; order Saxifragales; family Crassulaceae; genus Rhodiola; species Rhodiola kirilowii. The sequence continues at coordinate 42,056,959 of CM066199.1, forward strand.
TACGTATGATCCTTTGATGGCTCTTCAGCGTCCAGAGGAACCGGTGGATTGATGTACTCTTCTGTCTGCTCATCTGAATGACCCTTTGAAGCAGTCTTAATGGAGGGAGAGGTATCTTCATGTTCTGAGACGTCATCAGTACAAAACTCATCATCCTCCAACTCAGTGTAAGCCATGGCAACCGTTCTGAACGCCTCAAAACCATCCTCACTAACAGGTTGTTCTGGTGTAGAAAGCATTCTCGTATCCTGATCATCTTCCACGTGGATTGGAAATAAAACTGAAGATGAATGTGCTTCATAGACTTGAACTTCTTGATGATTGGTTATTGTCATCTCGATGCCCTCATCTCTGCATTCATTGGTTGCTGCAATGGCTTGCTGCTCTAAGTGATCCTTCAGTATTTTCTGTGTGGCTACAAGTTGCTTTATTGACCTTCGTAGGTCTCCTACCTCAGCAGCGGTTTGCTCAGATGCCTTTCGCTGCTCTTCAAACATCTTTTGCTGATCCTCAGACGTCTTTTGCTAGTCGGCTATGAAGCTAGCTAGCATGGCTTCTATACGCGATGATTCACCACTGTTCTGAGACTGTTGCTGCTGCGACTGATTCTAGTAACTCTCATAATACGGATCATCGTAATAATAATGTTGATCATAAAGCGGATGTTGTTGCTGCTGCGACTGGTCCTTGTAACTCTCATAATAGTGATCATCTTGATAACAAGGTCGATCATAGAACTGATTTTGATTTCCTTCCCAATTTGTGTCATATGAATATGTCTGACAATAAGGCTCTTCCCTTGGGTAGGCGTCTTGATGACCAAAAGAGAACATCCTCGCAACATTCAAAATAAAAGTGATTAGTGAAGATCGGAAGTATATAGAGTATGTACAATGAAGTATAAAAAAAATGGAATAGTCTAAACTACACTCGTTAAATCTAATATCACACTAAACGCTGCTCCCCGGCAACGGCGCCATTTTGACACGCGTATTTTTAACCCTTTATAGTTGTCAAATTATGAGTTTTAGGGGTCAAATTGCAGTCAAACAAAATTTATAACCTTGGTAAGCCAAGAGTCGATCCAAGGAACAGTGTGTGTGAATATTAGCTAACAAGCGACCTATTTAGCTATTCCGAATTGACAAAGGTTTTGTTGTGATGTAAATTGTAGAAATTAAATAGCAGAAAAATAAAGGTTTGTGTTTTATCAGAGAAAGAATTCTAGAATCATACTTCACCCATGCTAACCCCAACAATCATGCAATCATGTCACGTAAAATTATTCATGCTATCGAATAAACCAAAATAACACTAAGCAAGCCGCCCATCCACGGATCATTATTTAGATTAATCTTAATCGTTGAACGCCGCCCATCCACGGATTATCAACAATCTCAATTTATTAGACTTAAGGTTTTCGTACAATTTCATATAATCCGATTAATACCTAGGACCCATCCATCTTTCGGTAATTAACCTAAATACGTTCTAGCATGCAAACATCCCATTCGATATAAATACTTGCATAGAACGATAAATTAAGCACAATGAAATTGAATATTCGAATCGCATAAATAAAAACGTTAATTGATCACATGAGAGTTGGGTACATAACACGGGATCCGTAGGATCCCAGAATAAAGAAGACTACTCGCTATTCATGGCGATTAAACCACAAATAGTGTAATAAGAGAATATTAAGGACGAGTTAACCGTAGACGATGTAGCTCGATGATCCTCAATCTCTCGCGATGTTCTTCATCTTCTCTCCCAAGTTAGGGTTCTTTTTTTCTCAAAATAAGCACTCGCCAATCATCCACACTCTTCAATTCATCTCCACTGCCTTCTTTATAGCTTTCCAAAAGGCCAAAAAGCCTAAAACCGAAATTAGGAAATATGTCCAAAAATCTGTCCAAAAAACCCAAAAATCGATTTTGGAAATTATCTTCGACGGGGCCGTGATACCCGTGACATTTAGACATGTCATGGCATGTCACGGCATACTCGGCATGCTCCAAAAGTGCACTGGGACAAAAGAGGGCCGTGACTACCGTGACGTTGTGTTTTGGTCACGGCAGTCACGGCCATGCAAAATGGAAGAGACTTCGGGCGGCTTTTTCATAGTCTTAACCTCCGAATTTGATCTTGGCGTAAATTACAAAGTTGTAGCTATTTGAATTAGTTTTCCAACAAGCTTTGAATCAACCGTTTTGGACACGATATGCGATCTGTACGTGCAAAACAAGTCGGAAAGGTCAATCTGCCCTATTTTTACCGAAATCTCTACTAAATGCTTTGTTTTGCTTCAAATCAGTTCAAAAGTATTAGGAATGTGATAAATGACCTGAAACACTGGAAAAGAGGTTAAATGACAACAAAATGTGTGGAAAACAAACCTAATCCATCATCGAATGAAGTGAATAATAGGTCAAGAATTCGACCGATCAATAACATTGTAAGTAAACTGGATCAAGATAATCGCATTTAATCAAAAAATCAATCAATCGATTCAATTTTCGAGTCAGACCCAGATGAATTAACCTCAATTAAACTACATGAGATTAAATGATACAATGAACAATAAAATTGACCATAATATATCAGTCAAACCTGAACCAGTCAACTCACTGGTTTTCTTTATTTTGATAGTCCCTAAGTCAAACCAATTCCACCAACCAAGCTCCGAATTATTCTTGGTAGCATCATGGAGACGATCCTCAACTGGTGGGTTAGTTTTGTCCTTTTAAATGGAGGCAAAGCTATCATTTCAAAGTATAACAAGCCGAAAGTAAAGCTTCCCCCACATTTGGTCAGGAAAACCAGCACTAAGCAACATTGGATTCATCGTATCTTACACAAAGATTTCAAAAGAAAGAACCATGTGTACTGAACCATATCAAATCAAATCGTAAACCGAGTTAGAATTAATCTAAAATTAATAATAATTGTAATGGCTCAACATTTAAACCATATCGTACTAAATCAATCAAAATTTAATCAAATCATACTGATAACAATTTCAACCAAACCTGATTGAATCAAATCAAATTGATTTAATTCTTCCCTCATGAATCGAGCCAAATTAGGTTTTCACTACAAATCCCGTATTCGGCAAAGGCGCAGACAAATCTGCATCAGTCATAATCATAGTTGTGAAAACCGGACCAGGCCGACCGGTTGGATCGGGAATCGGTCACCGGACCGGTTCGGTTCTGTCATCGGATCGGAATGCAATCGAACCTATCAAACTCAGTCAAACCCTGTCGGTTGAATCGGTTGACCCAATTTTTCATTAAAACGTGATTTGATCGGCAATCGGTTCGATTTGGTCTGAAAAAATATATATTTATTTTGACTTGGACAAAACTCGAACCTAGTCTTCTTCTATAATTATCCCCTCTCCTTCCACCAAACTAAACATGATTCTTGTTTTATTATTTGTTTCAATAATGTATATTCATTTATCAAATCTATAAAATTTATTACTTACTATCAATTTAGCTAGAAATTCAATTAGTCTTAGAAATCCTTTATTGTTGTGATTTACAAATTAAGACTATAATTGTTATTGTTGTATTATTGATTTGTATTTTATTAAATTCTAAATTTGTTATGCTATGTTATTGTAATCAGATCATAAACATGTAATATTTATTCAAGTCATAAATATGTTAAATTATAATATCATATATAAGTATTTTATTTTTATTATTTAATTTGTACGGGTCAACCCAATTCGATCCGGTTGAACCGCTGACCCATTGACCCAGTAACTTGACCGGTTCGATCCCCGGTGCGATTTTAATAACACTGATCATAATCCAATTAAATTTTTTAATTAACTCAAAACAAATTCAATCATACCTGATTGACCATTTCACCAAGTTGTCTTCATCAGCAACAGATGATCCGCTCGTCATCCTATGGTAGATGTCTACTTGTTTTGCTCCAATACACAATCTGATTGGTCCAATTAGAACCGAACCGATTGCTTTCCATTGAGCCAACCCAACTAGGGTTTTGCACTGCAATGGTGCCGAGAAGAAGTTGCCTAAAATTGATGCTTCTTCGCACATCGTTGGCAATGCTCTCCAAGCTTCTAACTAGTCAGATCAAGTTTTCCGCACCGATCGTCCTCACGGGAGTCAACTCACAGTGTCACTTGAGAGGCCCAACATACGCAAATCCTCTAAACAGGAGATCCGAGAAAGCTCTTGTGCAGACATCCCAGACAAATCGCCAATCACTGAATACCCGGCTTCACCCAGTGGCCGCGAGATTGCAGGGTCCATCACTCAATCCAGCTCGTCGCCAAGGGTTTGAGAAAACAAATCAGCACAGCGATCAGTCTGCATAGCAGCCTGGGATTTGCCACCCCTTTGAGCTGCCTCGCGTCCTTCGATCGAACATTCGAATCGCCATTGTTACGGCTTCTCGCGCACTATCAGGTTTTCGACATTCTGACTCAACAAGAATATTTTTCGCTCAAGATTGTTGGAAATCAGAATTCGAAAAACGATATAGAGGAAAACGAAATTGCAGAGCCGTAGAAAGTTCTGCTGCACTTGAGCGAAAAACCGCCTAATCCTGGGTACAAGATAACCAAGACGACTCACTCCGGGGTTTACTCTGCTCTCTTCTTCAGTTGTGCACTCAACTGAGAAGAGATAGAACTCTCAAATTAACTTGTGGGAGAAAGACAAAACCAAAGGAACTTTTTTTATTTTAAAGTTCTCACGTTTACAGGCGCAGCAACATCCCTTATAAAGTCAAAATCATTGTCGTTACTTATTTGTTACAAATCCAAATTAAGAAGTAAATATAGAGTTCGGTTCCGGTGAGAAGTGTATGTTACGGTGAGAAATGAGAACTAATCTCATCCATTCATATTTGTAATCAATGACTACGATTAATAAGAATTAAATACATTATTCGTAGCTTTTCATTTACTACGAATAATGTATTTAATGCATAATCTTTTGAAAAGATACGAATAATATATTTAATCTTATTTAATCCTAGTCATTGATTACAAAATATGAATGGATGAGATTAGTTCTCATTTCTCACCGTAACTTACACTTCTCATGTGATCTTTACTCAGTAAATATATACTAATAAGTATAAATAAATGTATACCCATTTATTAGTATAATTATCATATTAAATCATACATTATAACGTTAGAAAATATAAGTTTTGAAATAATTATCCAACAACTGCTACTAGAGTGTGAGTTAACATTGAAGACAGGCAACATCGATCTCATCGAAACAGATTAGCGATTTTTGAATTTTTCATCAATTCAAGGTAAAAGTGTGTGAATGTGTGTGTTTTTGTTAACTTTTAGATTCTATTAATGTTCAAATGGAGTCCAACGTTTCTGTAATTTGGAGTTCTGATTGAGCTGGAAATGAGGAAGGAGGTATTGGAGATGTGTCGTTGAATAGGCTTTGTTGATGACTAGTGACTTGAAATGGAAGATCGAGTGAATGTTTGTTGTATAGTAATGGAATCGTATTTGGATAATTCTTGTAGAAAATGAGTTTCTTTTTAATATTCTAAATATTTTTATTTTGAATGAATAATTGATGAACTATACTTGGTGTACTTGAGTAGAGTTGTTTCACTAAATTAGCAAGATTGTTGGATATGTGGTCGGGGATGAGGTGTGTTTGCTTGTTTAGTTTATGTAGCTGAATATGTTTCTGTTATGTTAGCGCGAAGAAGTATCACAACAGGTAATTGTATGGACAGTGTACCCTAATAAAATGTGCATAGTGGCACTACGCCATTTTGCATCTTAGACGATAGAGTTTGTGTCAGTCATATAAGTACCTGTCACATAAGGGTCCTTACATGACAGAGAAAAGACGGTCAGTCGTCTAAGAAAACTTATGTGACTGATACTTATATGACTGACCAAAGTTAGTCACCCAAGTTTACTTAAGTGACAGGGACTTATGTGGCTGACATAACTCAGTTATGTAAGTGTACTTATGTGACTGATCCTTATATGATTGTGTGATGTTAGTGACATAAGTGTGCTTATATGACTGGTCTTATTTGCGTCACCAAGGTGAGTCGCATAAGTAAATAGTAGAAATGTCACGTCAGATTTAAAATTTGAAAATGTTGACTTTTTAATGGTTCACCAACTTTTATTTAATTTGAAAGCGTTAGGTTTACTTAAGCGACTGATATACTCAAAGTTAGTCGCGATAGAACGCATTATTAAATGAAAATCAATAAACACTCCACCAACCTGGTCATTCGTCTTTCTTCTCCTTCCTTCAACTCACGACCGAAAATACATTCCGGCCTGGTTCTCCTCCGTCGAACACGCCCATGTATTGTTGTTTGTTGCTTATCTTTGTTAATTTGTGTCCATTGTTACATTATGAAGTTGAAGATTCACAAAGGATAAACGTTGGATGGGTTGGAAAGGAGTGACACACGGTACATTCATGACATTGTTGATTTTGTTGAATTTGCAAAGCAAAATGGAGGAAATTCACATATATGTTCCATTAAACCACGGAAATGAGTGATACTCGGTACATTAGGAAAAAATAAATGTTATGTATATATACGCGTACCTTTGAAGACGATCTCAAGCAGCTCCCATTATAGTTGTTTGCCATGTATAGCTTTACACACATTTGTCATCATCAAATCGTTTGCTATAATTTCTATTTTAATTTCTTGTTTGTTTTGTGTTATGATCATTTTAAGGTGAATTTGTATACTTAATCTATTTTTAATATTAATTTTTATATTAATCGTGTGTCAATTTTGTATTCAGTAGACTCGTTAGTTTGCTTGTGCTTGTTATACTTATTGAAGAATATTAAATTACTTTATAATAACTTTCATATTTAGTGTTCGTTTAATGAAATTCATATTTCAATATATATTTAATTTGTACTGAGTTTGATCTACATGTTTTGGCACAAGGAAAACACATGTACATGTAGACCAAGTTTGTAAAGGATAGTGTTCGTTTAGTGAAATCAGTTTATTTGACCAAGTGTTTTGGGCTGTCTGCATCTAATTTTGGGCCCATATGCATTTGAGCCCAGTTTTTTTTATAAAATACAGTGTTTTGAGTATAACAAGCACACGTGGCTTCATCTCTATCTTTCTCATTGAACATCATAGGGTTTTCTTTTTGAACAAAAGAAGTGTGAAGTCGAGTAGTCAACAGGAGTTCGAAAATATCAAATCAACCACTCTATATATATACAAGATAAGCTGCTGTCTTCGGTGCGAGTCACGGCGGAAGATCGGACGGAGAAGACAGCGATGAAGAAAGCTAAGTACTGTTTGATGGAGCTTACCTGGAGGAAAACGTGGAGAACCGTAACTTTCAACCTAGCTTACCTGAAGAACCGTGCGCAGGAGGAAACTCCGCTCGAAGATGGAGTCGCTTCCATTCTCTATCGATCTCTCGCACGGACAAGCAGCCGCGTGAACCCTAAATTGCTACTGATAAATAGTGATTTTATTAAGATTATGCATCGGTTATTCTAAAACCGATGCATAATTTCTAACATTATGCATCGGTTTTGGACCAATCGATGCATAAGGTCGACATTACGCATCGGTTGGTTTAAAATCGATGCATAATGTCGAGATTATGCATCGGTTTTAGAATAACCGATGCATAATGTGGACCTTATGCATCGGTTTAAAAATAACTGATGCGTAATGTCTAAACCGATGCGAAAGGCGAAACACGGAACCGATGCATAATCCCCCGCCTGTAGTAGTGCGATAATGTTAGTTTCGGGTTAGGAACTCTTTGAAGTTTTTTAGTTGTTCAATAATTTGAATGTAAACCGTTTCTTGGATAATGAATAAGATTGTTGGTAATTGCTTAAATAAAGGATTTCATTTAACTTCTTACGTGACTAATCAAATTGCATCGTTGACTTTTTCCTTGAACCTCAATTTATACTTATACGACTGACTTTCGTTCATATGTGACTATTTTTTTCACTGTCGCATAAGGTTTTATGTGACTGGTGTGATTTAGATCAGTCACCCCTGACTTAATGCCACACAACTTATGTCACTGGTCCTTATGTGACTGAGTGTAGTCACATAAACCTTTATGTGACAGAAAACGAACTTATGTTACTAATTTGGGTCAGTTACCTAAGATGCAAAATGGCGTAGTGTGAACCAAGTATGGTTACCTGTTCTTCTGTAAATTCAAATCAGCTTTATGTATTTTTATGAGGTTGTGTTGGAATATCTTATATTTTCTTTTTTTGTATATCAGTATGGATCTGATATGTATAATGTACTACTCTCTAACTAATTTTGTATTAACCTCTAATGTCTTAGTTTCTTTTTCCTGTTCGTAGATTTTTTTCTCACATCAAGTTTAGACAAGTCCTGAAGATGGCAGCGACAGCAGCTAGTAGCATGCAGTTGGTAGCTTCAAGACCAAATATTATGTCTGCCCGGAAGCTAGTGAAGGCAGCCTCCTCACCTGTTCGAATTTCTGATGGAAAATTCGCAGTAAGGACCAAGCTTGCTAGCTCATACCATCTGTCATCGGCAACAAATTTCATGCGTAACATCACAACAACTGCTGTGAAGTTTGAAAGAACTGTGACCAAGGCTATGGCTGAATCTAGTGAAGGAAAAGCAAGTCCAGCTTAGCCATGTCTCCAGATTTTGACATAGATTCAAAACAGTCATGTATGGTTCGCTCACTGTAAATGATGCTATGCCGTGATCTTGAGAATGCGTTACTATTAGAAGTCTTTTTTATATATTGGTATCCCATGCGCCTACCACCAGCTACTCTATACTAGGTAACCTTTGGTTTACAATGTCTCTATATTCCAATTATAACCTTGGATGGTGGCTTCTAGGTAAGCGGGCATTTATAGCTGGTATAGCTGATGATAATGGGTACGGATGGGCCATAGCAAAGGCTCTTGCTGCAGCCGGTGCTGAAGTTCTTGTGGGTCAGTGGGTGCCTGTAAGTTGTCCTATTTATTGTCTCATGTCAATGGTTTCCTCGGCATATTAATGAGTATTTGATTGACTTAACAATGGAATTTGTTTAGGCTTTAAACATCTTTGAGACAAGTCTTCGACGTGGAAAGTTTGATGCATCACGCGTGTATGATTCTGAGGCTCTTAAATACAATGAAAAATGATGTATTGAGAAATTCATTAGTGTTGTAATGCTCCTGATTCCAGGTTGCCAGATGGCTCATTGATGCATATCACAAAAGTATATCCCCTAGATGCAGTATTTGACAACCTTGATGAAGTTCCTGAAGATGTACCAACACTGTCTCTCATATCATGATTCTTCAACACAAATAGCGATTTGCTGAAAGTCTTCCTATTAAGCTTGTTTAATTGGCTTCCTTTAACAGATTAAGACCAATAAGAGATATGCTGGATCTAGCAAGTGGACTGTTCAGGTACGTGTCGACTGTCGTGTCAATATATCGTTTTTGCAATCCCGCACGGGTTCTCAGGCATACTTACACAATGTTAGGTTTGAAAAACTGTTCCGCACTTTGATCTATAAATAATCCTAGGCAGAAAAAGAGAGAACTAAAAATTATAGGTTTGGCAATATTAGAAAACTCCATTTGAGCTGCCTCATTGTTGTGATTTCCTCACAGTTTGTTCCCTCTTGATTTCAAACTTCTCTATATCATGCAGGAAGTTGCTGAAAGTGTGAAAGAAGACTTTGGCAGCATTGATATCCTTGTCCACTCACTTGCCAATGGTCCTGAGGTAAATCTAATGTGTATAGCGATATCAATGTTTCTCCTTATATTGTGTTTTGTCTCCGTGACTTGCTTATTTGTCACCCTGTCAGGTGAGCAAACCATTGCTTGAAACATCTAGGAAAGGGTATCTTGCAGCCATATCTGCCTCTAGTTACTCGTTCGTATCTCTACTGAAGCACTTTGCACCCATAATGAACCCAGGGCATGCCACTTTGACCTCAATTAATTAATTCTCGCACCTTATCTCATATATATATATATATATCTATATCTACTCATCAAATCATAGAAGCTAGGTAATCATGCTAGTATGAGAAGTAACAAACTATGCCCAACTTTAAAGTTCTCCTCATTTTGTACCTTAGGTGGTTCGACAGTTTCTCTTTACATACATTGCATCTGGGAGGATCATTCCGGGGTATAAACTATTTTAACATTAACTGCATTTTCTTTTGTGGAGTACCCTTTTCTTTAAGTTAGATGACTTGGTATTTATTGAAAACAGATACGGAGGCGGTATATGAGTTCAGCGAAGGCAGCCCTTGAGAGTGATACTCAAGTCAGTATAATTTCTCACTATTTTACCAGACAGCTTAAGTCTTATCTGTTTTTAAATGCATTGTTAATCTCGACTTGGTGCTTGCTTTTGAAGCAGGAAGAAAGCACGGAATAAGAGTCAACACAATATCTGCAGGTATAGTTCACATAATTATAGTCTCTTGACATTTGTTGTGTTCCCTATGATTTTGCTTCATCTCTTAATGTGTTCCTTATCATCTTGGTGTAAGTTGCATTTTAAAGTCTGGAAGTGTTTTCAATATTATATCACTCGTACTGACAATAAAGTTCTCATACTCTCAGGTCCATTGGGGAGCCGTGCGGCAAAGGCCATTGGATTCATCGATACAATGATCGAGTACTCGTTCAACAATGCACCGATTCAAAAAGAATTAACCGCAGGTATAGTTCCACTATGATATAGCTGGACTTTTCGTATTCATAATTAATCACTTCATAATATAATCTATATAATAACAGATGAGGTTGGAAATGTGGCCGCCTTCCTCGCATCCCCCTTAGCTTCTGCCATCACCGGTGCAACAATCTCTGTCGACAATGGCTTGAATGCCATGGGTGTAGCAGTCGACAGTCCTGTATTCAAAGATCTCAACATCCCAAAAGCCAAGTAAATGAAGTCTCTTCCCATCCCATTCAGTAATTATCAGACTGATCAAACAAGGTTGAGCTCTCCAATTTTCCCTTTCCTTCTTTCAGTGCAGCACAATAACATAGGACCGAGATTTCCTATATTCATATGTAGTAAAACATTGGTGTATTATTCTCGACTGCGAGGCATGTTTATTGTTTCCTATTTAAATTCATGAGTATGCGACACCCACACATGTTTGCCATTATCAGTTGTCTCATAAATCTCGATCGTAGGAAAAATATCATGTGAAAATTACAAATTGGTAAATTATGTTACATATCCTACTAACTATGTCACAGTCTGAGAAAATTGTCGATACATTGTTTGCATAAACCATTGATATAGTTCATAGGTAATTTGCACCAAAAATTACCTAATCTTCTTTTGAGGATCATAATTCTTCTTTTGTAATTTGCACCAAAAATCAGGTTTGCACCTAATCTTGAGTCTTCAATAAAAGATTTGAGAATTCAAATCACAGAGACTTAACATCCCTCGTGGATGCCATACTCTTCACACATCGCGCGTGATGTGGTCTTCCTCACTCGTAGATGTGTTATTCGATAAAGATGGTTTGCGCTCCAAGTGTCAAAAATGTACCGATGATTTGGGCAAATGTGTGCGGATTCATAGTAAATGTGTCGAACGTGACATGCATTTTAGAAATGAAAAGATGTACCATATACTTACAGATTCGATCAAAATATCTTGCTAATAGATGATAAAATTTATTTACATTGTAATGTTATTAGTTGCAAGTTGCATTATTCAACTTCACCCGCTATCCCAAAAAAAATCTAATCAAGGCTTAACGGACTGACAAAAAACATGAATTTATTATTAATTCTTAAAAAAAACATAATCATCGTCCGTTTCATCCGACATTCCAGCAAACCCCAAGCCCCCAATTTTCTCTCTCCTATTCCCCCAATCTGAAAAAAATTCCAGTGTTCCCCCCAATGTCTTCTTCATCCACAACCACCAATTGCAAAATCGAGTCGGTCACAGTTGACGCCAGTGACGGGCCCAAGCTCCACACGCGGCTGTTCAAACCAAAACACGAACATCAACGACAACATTCTGTCGATGGGTCGGAATTGGTTGTGGTTTTGGTCCATCCCTTCTCCGTTCTGGGTGGGTTTCAAGGCCTGCTGAAAGGGATTGCGATCGGGCTGGCCAGCAATGGATACACATCTGTCACGTTTGACATGCGAGGCGCTGGTAAGTCCACCGGTAAAGCTTCGCTAACTGGGTTTGCGGAAGTAAAGGATGTCGTTGCGGTTTGTCAATTTGTCGTGGAGAACTTGGGAGCGAAGAGGATCTTGTTGGTTGGATCTTCTGCTGGTATGAGTTTCTTGCCTTTTATGGTTTGTGTTTATTGATTGATGGCCTTTTGATTTGTTTCCTGTCTCTGTGGAAACATGTAGTTTTCAGGATCTTGTGATTGTGTTGTTGCTAGTGGTTTGGTTGTAGGTTGTTTGTTGGCTGCCTTTTCATTATTTCTGCTTAGGTCTGTGGTCTATTTTTCTAGCTTTTTTGTGTTCGACATTGTGATTTGTGCTTACTGATTGGGGTTTTGTCTTGTGTGAGGTCCTTATGTATCTATTTGATGTCAGTTTTCCGAAAAATGCCATCTTGGTGTGAGTTACTATTAATCTACTGGTTTTTTATCATTAAGGCAAAATGTGAAGTCAATATTGTCACTCATAAGTTACTAGTAATGTGTCAGCTCGAGTAGGTATAATTGAGCTTGTTATGGATGATTTTACATTATCTTAGGTTAATTTTATGAACACAGTTATGTGGGCTGTTGGGTTAGCTGCATTCCTTGTTTATACCCGTGAAGTGAATGACCCATAGGAAACTTTTTATCTAGATCCTGGTTTCTAACACCTTCGCATATAAATAGATCTATTGATTTTAAGCATGCCCCTTGCTATATTGTAATTGAACAAGCCTCTAGGATGATTATGATAAGTCTTTCAATCACGGTTGCTTGCTCTTTATTAGATAATTCCCATACTCCTTCCGTACGTACTTTAATCAACATAAAACACAATGTTTTTACTGGTTCGTAGTTGGTTTCCGGTTAGAAATTCAAATTAATTTCACTTGGTAAGCTTTTAATTTCTATTATGTTTTGTCTATCATTTATGACCGGTACTAATTACAAGGAGAAAAGTGACTTCATGGGTTATAGTCCAGGGTTTCTTTTATATGTGAACTAGAACTTCTGAGTCATAGTTATAGAGCTAATAGTTTCAATTAACTTGGTGTTGTACGATATAGCATCCACCAAATTATTGCTTTCCTTTTTATTTTTCAAAATCTAAGATTGCTGTAAATACTTGTCTTTAAAAATCGGTTCGTAAAACAGTTCCTAAAACCTCTTGCAGCTCCAGCAATACAAATTGGTTAACGCTCATTCTTTTCCTCAACTTCAATTATCTTAATCCTACATGTCAAATGATATATACGGGAATAAACCATGTCTCCATTAGAGCAAGTCGCCCAATCATGAATCATTATTTTAGCAACACATCTTGTACTAGGAGGCCGCCCAATGAGGTCAACTTGCTTATTCGTAACCGTTTAATAACCAACCAACACATATTATATTTACTATGATATGAATGCTTTAAGATTATATAATTTATATTTTTCTATTATTGAATATTAATTCTCTCAATAAGCCTAAATACCACTAATGTAGCGATTATAACTTCAATGTAAATTGCATATAATTTTGATTACTACAGTATACCGTTGTTATATCAGTCTCTAACTCGTTCAATCAGGTATTTTATAAAAAAACAACTAATACACATAAGCATAAGAATTAAGCATGCAGAACTGAAGCAAGAAGCATTGTACAGCAGGATTAAAGTACTGTTTCATCACATATATAAATACTGATACAATAAAGATCTATGTGATCCCGGTATATAACGATAGCTCACTCTTCACGCTAGTAACTAGAATACGCTTATAAGAGACCTGTAAAGACTAAAGACTATTATCACAGTTATAAAAGAGATCTTCACTATGAAACTAAGTATTGAATCTTGAATCTCCTTGAAGTCTTGAGTCATTGTTATCCTTTATTGAAATTGGGTCAAAATCTTAGGTCAATATCTCTCTCGAACGTCGGATCCCAAACTTAGGTTTTAGGCTTCAACTTGTAGCAAAATCAGACTGAAATTCTAATCTCATTAAGTTTAGAGATTTAAAACGACTCGTGTTTACCTTACACAATGCTGATTAATTATCTTAAACCTGTGTCAATTTAGTGAAGTTACTAAAATTTGGTGTCAATTTTACACAATGTTGATTAATTATCTTAAACCTGTGTGTTTTTTCTTGTTAGAAGTAAAATGAAATCCAGATATTGTTTGTTTTTTTCGAACATCATAGTTATTAATCCAGTGTTTACCTTTCTCGGTGATTTGAGAAGCTATCACATTTTTTGATAATTAACCTAGCTGATAACAAAATGTATGGATGACGCAATGGAGAAGAACCAGGAGTCCAAGGACTGTACAAATCATATCTTGATGAGCAATCTCTTAATAGACTTGGACCGCGGCAACCTTGCACTTGCTATTTCTAGAACTTTGTTATAGTAGTCTCAAATCTTGATATTCATTCAGTTACGTATATCATTCAATACAGTTAATATGCATAAACATACGAGTTCACACAAGGTACTTCAAATAAAGATGTTTCATCCCATAAAATTAATGTTAGCCTGCTAGGTACAATATGGGATTCATAGGATCCGGAACAAGATGACTCACTATTCATGATAATGAAAGTAGAATACATATAAAGAATAGGGCAAGGACAAGGAAATTGTAGCATGTAGGTACAGAATAAGTTGTCGCTATGGAGTCTGATCTTGGCTCATCAATTTTTTGAAGTCTTTCGTCACCTTTTGTCTTTTAGGTCGAAATTTTGTATCTCATAAGTCAAGCTACTCAGTTTTAGATCTCTGAGTATCTATTGTGATCCTCCTTTCATGTAACCCTTATCTCCTGATCATACCCTCTGTGCCACAGTTCTATGATATGGCGAGGGAACAGCATAAACTTTGTGATCCTTACAAGACATCTGATCCTTCGTCAATAAATTAAGATACCCTTCGTGACACAAAGCTATCTCACAGTTTGGTGCATTATAATTTTATGAAACTTTGAGTTATGGCTGTTCCTCCCGTCTGTTTTATGCTTTGATTTTTTTACCTAACTAGAATTATCGTGAGTTCAAACAAAAAAACTAGAATTATCGTTAACAAGTATACGTACTGACAAGAAACAATGTTCTGTCAATTTACTTCTTTTCATTTTACATTGGTCAGTGTCCAAGGTCGCTATAATAAGGTGGATTAAACAACAACTCTTTAGGTTCAAAAGTTGCCTTTAGTGTTTCATGGACAACTCTTTATGTGGTCCGATATCTGCTGAAAATATGGAACACTGGACCAAAATGAGCTTGCATTGTAATGTTTGCTTTTAATATGAAATGGATTCTGATTTCTGTGTCTTGTCTATGTCAACATATATATTTTCTTTGGTCATTTCCCACAGTTGATGAAATCATCTGTGGCACAGGTGCCCCCATTGCAGGCTCTGCGGTCGACCAAATAGAACAGGTCGTAGGCTACGTCAGTTTAGGATACCCATTCGGATTGACTGCATCTATCCTCTTTGGTAGACACCACAAGAACATCTTGCAGTCTCCCAAACCGAAACTTTTTGTAATGGGAACCAGGGACGGGTTCACAAGTGTGAAACAGCTGAACAACAAGGTCAGCTCAGCAGCTGGCCAAAATGAAATCCATCTGATAGACGGCGTGAGCCACTTCCAAATGGAAGGAGCTGACTATGATGCCCAAATGGTGAGTCTAATTCTCAACTTCATATCGAAATTGTAATATTATTTGTGCATGGACTGGACTGTAGGACTTGTGGAGACTCAGCCTTACCAGGTTACTAGTGGCCAATAGTAGCGGTGACTCATCAGACTTTATGCTGCTTTGTGTTGTGGTTTCCTACATATGCTTTTAAGATCTAGCCATATGTGTATAATGCATAGGGAGCAATGTGAGATGAAGGTGTGTACATTTTGGGATGTAAAAAGTGTCCTTCCCCATTACATAATGATCGCATACTACCTCATTCACTGTATAAGTATCCAACACATTACAGATTGCTAGTTCAGTCTGTCAATTTAACTTACAACTACAACCCCAGCTATTAAGCTGTGATGACAAACAGTCTAATGAACTGAAACACAGCAACCAATGGTGAGATTTAGCCCGAGGGCACTTGTCATCCTTGATCTGGTAGTTTCATCTGTTGCCTTAATAAGTTCATCTTCAATCCTGTTCCATTGCCTGACCTTTTGAGAAATTGTGTTTGCCATCTGTTTGGAAGCCAGAAATAGTGAAAACTAAGATCTAGGAATGACACTGTACCCATTGATCAAAACTGAAGCTTGAATTTGGTTGTACAAGATAAAAAAAACAGTGCAACATTTGTTCTACACAATATACAGGCATGATTACATATTCATGAAACTAGAATACAATACAGTGGGGAAGGCATTCTTCACTCCATTAATCAAACTTGAAGAAGCAATTAGACTGGACACTTGCAGCATATCCACATTATAATAGTTAAGAGAGTGCTTTGAGTATACTATTGCATTTACATAATTATATCGACCAGCAACCGCAATTGTCCAAAAGGAGCACTAAAATACAGTTCAAGTTGCAAAACAAATGTTGATTTCATTTTTTATACTTAATAATGTGGAATGTCGTCATATCTGTGATTAGTTATTACCACTTTCACCGTCAGATGTGTCTTCAAGCATTGCGATTGCATCAACCAAGGCTTGTTCATGTTCCTGGATTGATAAAAAAATAAAGAAGACTTGTCATGTTCCAGAATTTTTGTACTGAAAACAGGTAAAAGCTCGGAACAAAAGAGTGCTCTTACTTTCAGCACTCTTTTTGCCTTCTGAATTTCAATAGGATCAGGTTGACTTGCGTTGAAAATTTTCTCTACCTAAAGCACCACGCACAATTTTATTTAAGTGGTGAACAACTATAACATAAGTTATTCAGAATGCAAGGAAGCAACTTACCTCTTTAATAAGAGTTTCTGTGTGCAATAGCTCAATATCACCAGGAGCTTTTTTCCCAATGCCATTCTGTACCTGGGGGAAATCGCTTTTCGATGGTACTTTGCTGTTTCCTCTACCTCTTCCAGCACTGTTGTTAACGCCTCCACCGCGCGTCATAGGCTTTTTTGCCCCGCGACCAGATCCAGGGCCCACACCTTTACGAGAAACACCGGGTTCATCACTTTCCCACCGAATGTCTTCAGGGGATATCTGGAATTTTCCAAAGTCACAATGAAGTTTGATAATTGGAGCGACTATTTAAGGTTGATTAGAAACAACGAATGCATTAAATAACCAAAGATGAAAAAAGTACGCCACAACCATGAAAAGACTTGATAAGACTGATAAAAGAGGCACCCTAAAATATTTTATACACAACTTGCTTAAACAGCAAGCCAACACATTTAACTAACATTACTAGGATCTTCCAAGAAGTCAACAGGAGAATTTGATATACGAATGAAAAATCTGACAAGAACAGAACTGCACAGCAATTCTAATTTTTGCAACAGAACAGCGCCTAAAAGTGGCCAACTCAGAATATCATGTAATGACCGTTTTATTTATGCAAAAACAAAAGTCAGCAGCATTCTAAAGTCAGAATTTATCTTGACCCCCCTTGTGCGCGCTTTCATATTGTGCAGTAAACAAGTCATGAGCGTTGATCCACAAGAGTACCACTACCCCATGGTTTTACTTTTAAATTGGTGATCCTTAGCTTAAGATTTGGCACAGATATAATAACAATGGGTAACTCATTAATTTATTTGAATGGAGTTATACTTTGGTGACCCGCACTGGAAGAAATTTTCAGGTATTGCACATAACAAGGTAACCATGCTTCAATGTAGCATGTACCCAAAAGAGTAAGGTCATGCAAAATTGAGAACAGTTGAACCCAGACATCTTAATATTGTAGAAGCATATTATGACAATCAACTTAACTCGCCTCAAAGTGATAGTGGACTAGGAATGTTTAAGTAACCATTAGGAACACATGTTCAGCAGTGATACAACTCGTCTAATAACGTTTTCATGAAGCATATGCAAATACAGGAAAAAAGTCTAAATTGTGGAGCTCATAACTGAAATCAACAAACCTCTTTAAGATTAACCCACTCCCATGTTTCATCGGCTGAATACATATCATACACCAAAGCATGTCTTCCCTGAAAGTTGATCGTATAACTAAGGAATTCTCGTGACAACAAGTAAGAGAGACAAGTAACAATTGGAAATACCTGTAGAGGGTCATACTCAGTTATTACAGCCTCGTAAAAGTGATTATCTTCAGGCCACCTTGTCCAAACCTTTCTACCAATATATGGATCTTGTGTTGCTCCTTCAGCAGGTTCATTTGATGCCAAGACACCATAACCACGATTAGCAGCTTGAGTTCTCCCACTAAGACCTGTAGTAGCAAACTAAATGGATTTCATAAGGACAGGGCATGTACAGAACATCCAGAAAAATTAGAGTATCAGAAAACATCTGTAGCTTACAGGTTTATGCTTCTTGCCCCTGCCTGCTGATGTAGAACCGCGTTTCATGGCAGACGAAGATGGCTGCATGGATGGGTGCAATGCTGGAGATGGCCCTCCCGAAGGGAAAGGAGCAACTGACAATGATGATTTCTGTCTCTTAAGCAATGCTGACATAGAAGGACTAGGTAATGCGTCAATATTAGCATGCGCCCCACTTTGGAATCCACTAGCCATCCTCCATTCTCTGAGGAAGAAAAAAGAACGCTTCCAGTCAGAGTGAACAGTTAAGATGCATCGTGAAACCAGTTGGGATGCAGTTAGACCTTATTCTTCTAATCATATCATCAGCATTCACCCTCGATAAAAGCTCCCTGTGCTCCTCATCTGATACTCTCAGCTCCTTCCGAAGGTCTGTTATCAGAGCTTCTTTTTCCTTTACAGCGCAACAGATGAGTGATAAGATAGAAATATTGACAATTATTATTAATGATATAAAAAAAGAGAGCTTAAGGTAATATTACCCATGAAATGGCATCGGACTGAGCCTTGAAAGCACGCAAAACAGAACAATAAGCTTCTTGCTCAATGTGATGAATTTGAGTTTCCATCTCACTCTGAACCCTAGAAAATGATCCAGGGCCTACATTAGCAGGTCTTCCGTTTGTAGAAGCACGCCCTCCACGTGAGAAGCGATTTTGATGCGGAGGAAGATCGTCATCCGTACCTGCCATCATTTAGAAAATGGTAGCTTCTTAGAGAAACAGTACAACAAAATATTTTCAGGCATCTTTTCCCACAAAAGTCTAGCATGATACAATAAGTTGCAGAAATGTGCTGAAATTGGCAAATTAATGTAATGACTGGGTCAAGCAGGAAATTTATCTATGAAAACCACAGCATGCGAAATTTCATGACACTAAAGACAACGAGTAAAGGAACAACAGAGGGCAATGACTGCAATGATAAACCTTACAGAAGAAAAAAAAGGCTCTATCAAGAACATCAATCTCGCTGAAAAATGGATACACTAACATCATGAGTATCATTTTCTACATCAACGGGAAACCACATATGAAATGCGTGGCATCCAATTTTAACTTAACATTAAAATTATTTTAATAAACTTTGTTCTTTGATTTTCTTTTCTGCACTCTACTAGGATTTTCTATCATAATAAGTAGCATCCTTTTTTTTTAAATGCGTGAGGAACAGTAAGGCAAAAAAGGTGTCTAGAGCTCAAATGGCTAAAAGCGCAAGGCGAGGCGCAAGTGAAGTGAGGCAGATAAAACTAAAAATATATAAAAACATTGATAATGGAGCTATGCATCACTGAAATATAAATAAAACCCGAAAACATACATAAAAATGACAAAGTAGCGATAGAAATGAACACTGAAAATTAGTAGACCAAAGCATTTTAGTTAATTAATGTGAGATGAACTTTATGAACCCGCAAAACTACCAATGTTTGACTAAAGTCAACAGGGTTAAACAAAGTTAGTCAATGTAGAAGAAGAAAGTGAGACCAAATAAGGAACGTGCTATTTAAAAGTCTAGTCAAGAAGTTGAAACTGATCAACATAGAAGTTAGTCGCATGAGACATTTTATCCATAAATTATTTTTTCGTTACAAAACACCCCGACTCTTGCCTCGCCTAAGAGGGCCTCTCTAACAACTACTATAGAATCAATGCACAAAGTACCGATTGTACTATTTATGAGCATCTGTAGAAACATAAGTGGTACTATAGATCACTATCATTTGAATGAAACCAAACACATAGGTCAATAAATTATTGCTGAAAGCATCGATTTTCACAAACATTTCCAGCGGTTTAAGTTTATTTCAGAAAGTTAAACTAAAATAACGGTGAATCAACCAATAGATCACTTCAATGTAGCACTCTCATTACTCGATCCCAAACATAAAATGTGTCATGAATCAAGCTATATTGCATCTCAATGATTAAAGAATTTCAAGAACCAAAATTTTGCCAGAAAGTGTAATGGATGGAAAAAAAATCAATAGCTCGCTCCAAAATAAAATCTGAACCTATAAAGAGGTGTTCTTTACCCTAGTAAAATAAAGCTAATGTCATCATTGAAGCTATGATGATCAAACCCATCAAGAAGATGGTAAGGGATTCTAGGCTCACAAAAAATTCTAATGTCCAATCACATCAAAATCTCATCATTTCGCAGTTAACGCACATTCCAAACTTGCAATTGAGCTGAAAGCCTAAACCTCAATAGCAAACAATCACCCAAAAGAAATAAGCTAAAAAATGATGAGTTGAAAATCAGACTCACCACTGCTGTCCGAAAGTTCGTAATCCATCACCCTCTACTTTCCTCAATTCGAAAACCCTAAAACAACGATCCCCACAAACCGCAAAAATCCCACTCCCCAAGAATTTCCAAATTACCACCACCAAGACGCCTAATTTCGACCCCTAGTTCTCAAACTTGACACAAAAAGGTCGCAATTTTAAGTTCCAATCTATCCAATCCAAGCCTCTAAACGGCCGACGCACATGATTGCGCCAAACTACTCCACCACGCAATGCATGTTTCCAATTGCGCCGAGAACTAGATAGATGGTCGACAGGGCTTCCTATAACGCGTGTACCGGAGGCGATTACGGATCGGAACTCGTCGCGACAATCAATCGAATGCGATTAGGATTAGGGCACAGAAGAAGAAAGTGGAAAGAGAAAGACGACACGATGAGAGAGAGAGAGAGAGAAAGCGGACTTCAAATGAATTTTAGGGCGCGTTTCACTTCTTTTGCTTTAGGATTGACTTCAGTTCCGATTTTATTTTATTCATTTATTCCCGAAATATAAATTTGGTAACCGAAACGGTGTAGTTTCAGGAAAATAGCGTGTGTACGTTGGGTTTTGATGAAAATGTATGTGGCGGATTCCGAATCTGAGCTTGCAGTATGATGGAGTCCAAACGACGAAGTTGAGTTGGTCTGGTGGAGAGGCGTTCACTATATAGTCCTGTTGATTTCGGATTCGAGTTACCCCAGGGGTAGGATTGAAAACTCAATGATCCCCTTTAAAAAGAAAAAGAAAAGAAAAAGGAAAAAACAATGGTGACTGGACTTCGACTTCGAGAGCTGCTAGTGCTAAACCAGGTAGTTGAACTGAGCAATTTTTAAGACTGACATTTGTTACGATCACACATCGGTTAATGGAAAACCAATTTTTTAGGTTCCTTCGGATATGGTGCCAAATGCTGTGAGTACCAAAATGACATAACATAGACGTTTTTTTTTTATTCGCATCATTTGTGGCATTGTTTTGATTGATCCAAATTAGTAGTTAAATCTATGAACTATTTTTTGGTGGGGGCAAAGACACACCTAGTGAAATTCTAATCGAGTTAACTACCGATTGATGTATAAACTCTTGCTGATTTTCTTATGTATGCAGTGTAAGCATATGCATATGTTCTTGTATATTGTCTCATGTGTTCTAAAGAGAGTAATGGCGATGACACTCAGTTTGGATCTTGATAAACAATATAGAAAAAGTATAAATTGATGCTATGAACTACCATTATTTGTTCGGTTATTTATTGTCAGAACTTTAATAATTTTTACTTGGGGAAATTTTTCAAATAAGCTCTCCCTCAGGCAGGGGAATTGGGAAATGCGTCTCGAATTACAAAGGTGTACTTTTTCCCCTAAATAATATTATCATGCAGTGTGAATTCTTATTCTCAAGTAATTGTAATCGTAATCGTAACACTTATCATATTTTTTCTGACTTATTATTATTATTTTTTGCCCGACAGGTAAAACTCTAGTTGCAATCAAATGGAGATGCTGTAAGGAACACCCTTCATTGTAACTCCAGGCTCAGAAAATGGCTTCAACAGCTGATACGGTACCACTCCAGCTCCATGCCTGTTTTTAAGGGTAGGGTCCAAGTTTCTCGAGTCAATTATGCCTTCAATTTCGATCAACCGTCCCCTAAACCTCTCAAATGCAGCAGCTATTTCGGGATCATTCTTCCAAGCTTCCTCCATGTGCTCACCCATATACTCTTCGTCAGGAGAATGAGTCGAAAGAATATCCAAAACAGCCAACACTTTTGAAGCTTGTGCCTGTGATGGAAAGGTACGCAAGAGTGTTAGCTCTGGCTTGTCAATGAATTCCTTCCACTCTTGACTTGAATATCCATATTCACTGGGCATGTTTCTACGTGCCATAGTGGGTCGATTAGGGAAGTATCCAGCAAAATCATATTGCCCAAAATTCACAGCTGCATGATGACCAGAGGTGACCCAGACCATGGTTGTGATTATTTGAATCAAATCTTCCGGCGTCTTCATGATTGGCCACCATGGCTCATCTTTCTTATCTCCGTGGCCTTCAGTACGAATCTCAGTCCACCATGCTTGGAGTTCCTCATCAGTTTCAACCAGTTTAGGGTCCGGATAATAGTAGTTGACGTAATCCGTAACCCATTCTTTGATGGAATCCCAGATGAGAAGACCGTCGTTCGCGTATGGAAAGTCGCTGATTAACAGTTTTAATCCGTGCGGAGCAGTTTCATCTTTCACTGCCAGCCCTCTGCATGCATATGCATATCAGAAAATAGAAATAAAATAAACGCAACAGTTTTTTTTCTAATTTTATTTTAACTAACTTTATTTGGAGGATATAAGGGGTTTTTTTTAAGAATCATATATACCTGCTAATTAGGTCCTCAGGCAATGCCTCATTGTTGAATTGCCACTGAAGGTCATACGCAGCAGAGCTAAGCTCAATAGAGTACTTGCCTGGAGAAAAGCATGTCTCAATGATGCCACCTGCATTAATTAAGGCTTCACGAGCAAGGGCATTGATCTCCATGGTGTAGCGAAAATGAGGATCAATCAGTCTGTAAATGGGATGCATTGCGCTAAGCTGTCTGTTCGTTGCAATGATATAAGGCTCTGTGCAACAATGAGTTCTTAACCTGCACATCAACAACAAATCAACATAACGGCGCAATGGTAAAAAGTCAGCTTTAGATCTTCATATATATTTAATTATTTACCAGTGGCTAACTAGTTGATGATAGCCAGAATCATGAGCAAGAACATGCGCTTTGGCCATTCTCCAGAGCCAGCATGACGTCGCCTCCCACCCTGGCGTGAAAACTTGCCTCCACTGAGGTTCAGTTTCAGACTTGGGCCGTGTCAGCTCAATTGCCAAAACCTTTAAAGTGTTATCTTCAGTCAGTAAGAACAGTGTCCTCGACCCGTAGAGTGTGGTTCCTTTCAGCTCTCGGATCTTGTTTACATACGGTATGAATATGTCATGGTAGTCTAATACATACAGCTTATTATGCTCCATTGCCTGTCAGTCAAAATAAGCCAGTTACTGTTTTTCTTCCCTCGTCTTGCAGGATGAAAATGACTCGATGTTCAATCATGGGTTGCTGATTAATTTATACCTCGTCCACAGTCAATAAACCTTTGATCTCTTTCTCTACAAGCTCAGTGGTGATCAAAGAGTCTGCTGAACCATAAATCTCAGGGTCAAGATTACTCTTCATCGGCCACTCCTGAAATCACGCATTTTTACTATAATGGATTATTATCTATCAGATGTCAAATTCAAATTTGTTTGACATGGTGAGCGAGCTCATACAGTGACTCTTCTTATTGCATGCGGGTTGATACCAGCGAGAAGTTGCCTTGCAAACTCATCATCTCGAAACCAGGAAAACTTGTCCTCTGCACAAAACATAGCAGATGATTAAACATGGACAAGTACTTATAATGTTGAAGATCTTAGTTTTTAAAATTACTTTCGAGTACGGCCGGGGTCTCAAAGCAGATGACACTGTTGTGTATATCACTGACAGCCTTCATCAGCCTCGGGAACAAGTCAATTACACCTCTGGATGGCAGTTTAGGAATGTTGATCCCCTCGTTATACATCTTATCGATTGCAGTGAAGAATGGGAATGGTAGATCCGAGTCTATGAAGGATGTCTGCAATGTTGGGACAACCGCGTGCAGCACTGAATAAACCGTGTTGAATGCAAAACTTAGCTGCTTTACTCCTGAAAAGCTTTCATCTCTTGGAACATACACATTGCTACTTCGAGTTTCTGACATCGGGTCTGCAACAATTAAATTAAGCTGCCTGAAGGTCTGTACATGTACTCTTATTAAGTTTCTCTCAAGTCCATATCAATATATATAATGGTGTTTTTTTTATATACCAGTTTTGCAGCGTGGACGGCCAGTCCTGCAGCGCCTGGGATAAGGGTGTTCTTTCCCTCCCAGCACTGGCCTTAACAATTGTGGGTCAGAATCGGGGTCTCCGAGATCATTATACACGTCGTAGTCATGAATCCGCTCATGAATTTTTCGCTCTCGAATGCCAAAGCCTCGCATCAATGCAAGTTCTTTCTCTCGGTACTCCTTCAAACCTTCTGGTGTTTCTGATGGCAAGTATGACTGCATAAAATTATAAACACAAACTTATATTTTAGAGCATAAAAAATACACAGGTCACCCAAGATTTGCATCCTCACTGAACCATCATTAAATTTGCTGCTGGATAATAAAGACATTCGTCATGTCGCTTGATTTTGCATATTAGCAGAGTGGACATTATGGAGCTAGCATTTCGTTTGGAGAAATGTTGCATAATATCGAAACGAAATGGGTGCATAATGTCCAGACTGTATATATTCCGTGTCATTTGCAAATTAATTGTTCAATTACCAGTTGTTTGAATATGTTAGGGGGATCTTGTGACCGAATCATCTGATAATTCGCCACATATACCAGCTGAGCTGCTACATTCGAACAAATATAGAGTATGGACGAAACCAGCATGGACCATTATATGCCGAGACAAAATTAAATTATTGAAGATGGAGGGTGTACGACGTTATCAGAGAGTAATAACCAAACCTTGTTATTGAAGAAGATTCTCTTGATAGGATTGTCAAATTTGGAGTGGACCCAGGAGCCACATGATGAGTGGAAACTAGGAGAGCCATCAGCCAAGCCAATAATCTGGATATCCTTGAAGAACATCTCCTTGTGATGCTCATTTTCCACCACAATAGCTCCAACCATCCCAAAATCCTCTGGGATGAGGAAGTCCGCCTCGTAAATTACATTGTTGTCAACCCTCTTCAGCGTTTGATGGGCATACGCACTGATCCCCGGCTTCTTTAGTCCCGTCTCTTCGTAATTTGATTATAACAAAACAAAGATATATAGATTAGGGCCAGAAGAAGAGGCATATTTTGATGATCTTCTAGGCTAAATAAGAAATATATATATATATATATATATATCTTTCAAGAAACAATATAATTTCCGCTCACTGAGACCAGGGGTATCTACCTGGCTGTGTATATGATACATATTGTTACTGGAAAAAGATATATAGCCAGGTCATGAGTATTGTTATATCTTACCTTTCATTTGTTAAAAAGATTTCTAGTCATCTAGCTAGAGCATGCTGTTTCAGTAGCTGCTACTACTGTAAGCTGTGTTTTATGTTCAATTTTGAGCATCAACCGATCGATGAGACTAGCCATCATGTTGAAAAAACATGCATATATACCGGTATGTATATGTTGCTCAAAATTGGACATAAAATTTAACTAAGATCGATGAAACAATAAGTACTGACCCACTGCTTTTATTGTGCTCTCAGTTTTATTTTCATGTTGATAATTTTCTTTAATTTCCGGTTGGAAGGAGGACAACTTAATTAAATTAGGAATAATATATTTAATAGTTATTACCAGAATCAACTTCTGAGCTCAGAAGCTCCAAAAGGAGTGATTTCCCCAACAAATCAGTAATATCATCCTGCACACGGGATGCAACATCCTGAAAGATCCTAGTGGCTGTTGGCAACACACTGACCACAGCCTTCACTGCCTTTGTCTCGGTGGTATAATCAGGTCCGTCAGGAGGACCTGATAAGCTTACTGCAGAAGCAGCCTTCACTACTGTTAGGCCATTTCTACATTTTCTGCTAGATCTACTCAAGCATGTGGATGGCTGTACGGCTATAGCACCATTGATGCAGCTGCAATTGGTTGCGAATGGTTGGTGGGATGGCCGGAAAAGGACTGGAGTGGGCTGCGACCTATGAAGAACAATTTGAGACTTCAGCATGCTCATAATGGGAAGGAAGGAAGGAAGGAAGAGTTTGAGTTGATGAAGATATTGTCGAACGAAATAGGTCTATTTATAACTCAATGAGACATTCCACAATAAAAATGTGTGTTATATAAACTGCTACTATTTTCATTTGAAAGCGGAAGTAGTCCCTACAAATTTGGGTATGAAATTACAAAAGAATTTCCAATTTAGCCTAAATCCAAATTTGATTTTCCCGTCTGGCCAATTTCCAAATGGCCACATTCTCTTAGGCGTTGTTGCCAACAACGCTTTGATCGTAGTATCGTTTTTATTCAATATAATGCTGAGTCATAAGCTTATGTGGCAATTTTTTTAGGCGCTGTTTGAGATATTTTCTCTTCAGGTAATCGTGAGTGAGAGAAAATTGAGGAGAAAATATCTCTACTTAGGCGCTCTTACTAACGACGCCTAAACAAAATTGCCACATAAGTCCTGACTCAGCATTATATCGACGCTAGGATTAAAGCGCTGTTGGCAACAGCGCCAAAGGGAATGTGGCCATTTTTGAAAACCAATTTGGAAATTGGCCAGACGGGGAAATCAAATTTGGATTTAGGCTAAATTGGAAATTAATTCTGAAATTACAGGGCAATATATGGCGTCGGACCACATATATGCTCTGAAATCTTTATAAATTTTGGGGTATGCAGTTCGAGGGAATAACTTCCACCAGTAAAACGACTCCTCAAATTAACCTTTTCAGGGCTAATTTAGGAGTAAAATTCTAGACTAGCGCGTGACGCTGTCACACTAACTCCAAGAATTCCCGAACAAATCATTCGAATATGTGTTAGGGACAGCTCGTTCCACAAGTTTAGTTCGGAATATAGTATTTCGGGGTGTTAGGATTGAAATCAGTAATGAAAAATAATACTGCAAGAACATGAGAATTGTTTACCCAGTTCGCCACAAATTGTGACTAGCTACGCCCGGGGGCACTACCAAACTAGGAATTTTCACTATTTTGATGAGATGTGATTAGAATACTCAATACATGTATACATAGTGTAGCATACGGAAACTATAATCGAACAACGTTTGATGGTCATGTTTCTGACAGTTAACTTAGACGAACTACGACGCGCCAAAATAATTTTGGGTATTTTTAGCAGTTCTATTACGACTCTTCAAAGCATTTTGTCGGAACAGGTGTGCCCTTGAGGCACATGTACTCCAATATGTTTTGATATGACAAACATCTTGCTAATGAACTACTTGAGTGTGCAGGATTAGGGACTGGTCTCGTTAAGGGATCCGCACCTCGCACGATTACCCTGAAGATAACGATGGCTTGGGATATAGCTGGAAAGCGAGAATATTGGTGGAGATATTCATGAGAGATCTTGCGCTTTAAAAGATCAGGTGATCCACTTGATATATCCGTAGGATATTCATGAATATTGGATTGGATTCTTTGCTATAGTTTAGGAAAGGATGAAAGATTTGCTAGAGATTCAGTCCTACTAATTATGGATAGAAGATCCGGCGGTGACCCAATCAGATCGGTATGAGATGATCTGATTGGAAAGTGGACGAGATGTTTATGGGAATATCTTATCTACTAGATGATCTTAATTAGCTCGATTCAGCAACAAGATCAAAGATTTTCGATCGCAAAAATCTAGAGGTTACCTAACTGGGGGCGCACTGTATAAGGAGGCTATGTCTGACCTTCAAACGTACAGTTCAGAGTTGGAGATCCTTGGCGTTGAGTTTTGAGCAAAACTACGAGGAGATATCGCGTGATTGAGGTGAAATTAGAATCGAAAGATCTGAGGTATACCTTTGTGGGAGGAGTAGTGCGATCTGAGCCAGAAGGGAAGTAATCTCTTGTTGTGCGGAGACAACGAAGATAGATCACGAACTAAGGTGCGTCTGAGAGTATGGCGGTACACCACTGAGTGTGGTTGCACTACACCATTTTACATCCTATGTGACAAATTTTGAAACGTGTCGCAAAAGCTTTTCCGCATATAGCAGTTTATACAACTACGCTTTGACATCGTTGTCGTAATAATACAATTATGCGACTTATTTTAATGCGACGCGAAACACGTTGTCACATAAAGATGTTAACGCGATGTTTTTTAGCGACACGTAATTTATGTCCCATTATATGTTTCTTGTGACATTAGTATAAGCGACACGGATTTTTGGTCACGTTAAACCTATTATGTGACTTAAATTTAGCGACAACTGAAAATATGCCGCATAATATTACGAATTAAAATCCCCGAAGCAGGTGCTGGCATGACAACCCCTTTAATACTTCAAATTTACTGGGCATTAAAGAGGGTGACCTACCGTTTGTGGATTAAGCGACTTTTTTTAATCCAAAGTAGGTCGCGTAAGCGTAAAAATTAAATGCAGAACAGAACACCCAAGTATACCTCTGCCTTTGAGTTCAACAATCATAATCTTATGAAACCCCAACAGCGAAGGATCCCATTTGTCTAAAAACATACTCTGCAGCTCCAGGGTGGGGTTTTGCATAGGTTTTTGCTCAGATCTTCATGTGTAAAAGGCACACTTTTTGAAGGTATATAGAAACTTTCACACACATTCTCATACTTGTAATTTTTTTTATTTCCATTTTCTTCACACTGTTTTGTTGGAGTTAAAACACTGTTTTGTTGTGCCAATGTCAAATTTTGGGTGAGGATGTGATGAGAGTTGACTGAGCGCAGCAGCTAGGAGTCAAATTTTGTGCCAATATATTATTTTTATGAATAAGAGAAATGGAGGCAGCAGCGCTGCCCTTTTTGCTATCTCCTTGGGCGTTGGCTAGCACAATGTTTTGCTGCATTATGTTGTACGTGTGTTTTTAAAGAATTTGGGATTTGCTTGATCGGATTTTGGGCGTAGGAGCAGCTAGCAGCAGGGCATTTGTGTAGAATATTTAGGCATTTGCTGCATTTTGCATTTGGGGTAGGATTTGTGTAGAATTAGGCATTTGCTGCATTTGTCTCATATTTTGTTTTGTTATATTAACTCCTCCCTTAGCTAGAAGCAAGGCATATTTTGTTTTGTTAACTCCTCCTTTGGCTTAATTAACTCCAATAATTTGTCTCCTATTTTGGAAATATAGGAATCATGGACAAGAGTTGTGTCAGACAAATATGATCTGCGGTTTGGACAAGGTATTATGGCTTTCATAAACTTCGTCAAACAAAACAAACCCCGGAGTACTAATGATGAGTCGTATTTATACGACTCGTCGAATCAACTAATCCCGTTTATTTCGACACTTAATTATGTGAGCAATTACTTCTTTGTGTTGTTTTGCATTTCAGGTGTTTTGGAAGCTCTAGGAGGAAACGCGCATAAAGACGGCATTTCATGCCAAAAACATCACAATGGCATATTAGACCTTTGGAGCTTCAACGGAGTGCTGGGAATGGATCGCTGATCAAAAAAATACGAACCACATGCCGTTGCGTAGTTGACTCAATCCCTTACATCTCTCTAGTTCACACCGAGAGCATCCGAGGTCATTTGGATGGTCAAATCAATAGCCGAAGTCGGGACACAGTCGGTACCGCGCCAACAGAAGACATTAGCAGTACTGATAACGTCAAGGCAAGGCGCGGCCAGTACCGTTAACGTTAAGGCGAGGAGCGGCCGTAACGTCTACACGAGGCACGGCGAGGACGTCAGCAACGCGTTTTGATGATGTCAGCAGTCCGAAAATTGATAATTGAAGCCCAAAAACAGATTTGGAAACCCAATTTGATAATTCAACCCAAAAACTTATTTAGAAACCTAGTTTTGCTATAAATACAAGGTTTCAGTTAGGGTGTCCAGGATCTCATCTTATAATCCTACGAAGACTGAGACAGCTCTGGAGAAGAACGCGAAGCTTTCGGCAATACAAAGAATTTCTACTTCTTTTTCATCAAAAATATTTGTTTTTATTTCCATGACAATGAGTAGCTAAATTTCTGTTTCAGTTTAGGGTTTCGTATATTGTGAACACGTTTTGAGATTTCGTTCTTAATGTAATTTTATATTTTGCTAGTTCTTATGCGCATTCTTACGAATTAAATTGTTAAACTAAGTGG
Source organism: Rhodiola kirilowii (assembly GCA_033675215.1). Taxonomy (NCBI): domain Eukaryota; kingdom Viridiplantae; phylum Streptophyta; class Magnoliopsida; order Saxifragales; family Crassulaceae; genus Rhodiola; species Rhodiola kirilowii. The sequence goes on from CM066199.1 coordinate 42,087,860, forward strand.
AAGCTTTGTCGCAAAGCTTAGTTGAGCAACTAATTCTTACTGTTAACATCTACTGGATACTTTGTCGTAAAGGTAGATAGTAATACCTAAGCTAAAAAATACCTTTGTCGGATTATTTAGTTTAGGAAAGAACTAGAAGCCTAAAACCTTTGTCGGGTTAGGTTGTAGCATATCACCTTTGTCGGGATACTTGGGTTGTTACCTTTGTCGGAACAACCACACTTTAAAATATAAAATTGATCATTAGATATCTATCATAAACGTGTCACAATAGAAACCCTAAGCTGAATGTTTTCTCTGATTGTCTTCGTTAATATTTCCTCCTGTGCTTTACAATAATTGCTCACAAACCCCCCCCCCCCCTTTTATTTGTTTACAGTTACAGCTTCACAAACTAGCTCTCTTGGGTTCGACTATGCTTACCGCTTGCTAGTAGTCGCAGGAGATTTATAAATATTAAATTTGACGCGTCAGACGACGCGCGTCAACTACGCATAAATGTCCACGTAGGCGTTGTAGGTTGAACCATGTGAGGTTGTCATTGGATGAAATCCAAACACATTTGTTTCTTAATGGTATAATGCAAGACTAAACAACTTGGACTTCTCATGGGGAAGTAGAACCCGAGGCTTCATCATCATTATACACACAACGACACCAATATATTATGGAAAAGATTCGGGGCACGGTTGAGGAAAGTGGTGCTTATTACTTGGATCCTACAATAGAGATGCTTAACGACGCTTTTCCTAATCCGGAACCACATAATAAAGGATCTTGAAAATGAATATTTGGGCAAGGAGGCATATGATAAGTATCAAAGACTTCTCGCGGAAGCACAAACTCCCATATATGTGGGGAGTGACAAAAATGTCTTGGGTACCATATTAAGTGCAATGAAAGTTAAAGTTGAGAATAGATGGTACGATAAGAGCTTTAACATTCATTTGAGAATCACTAAAGACCTCCTTCCGAGCCCAAATAGTTATCCCGGACATATCGTGAAGTTAAGAGACTTTTGAAGAATATGGGGATGGGATACAAGATCATTCACGCATGTGAATATGGTTGTGTGCTATTCTATAAAGACAACAAGCACCTACTGAATTGTCCGGTGTGTGATGAGTCAAGATACTTGGACGACGACAGTGATAGAATGATTCTAAGGAAAGTGGTACGATACTTTCCATTAACTCCAAGATTGCAACATCTTTATATGTCACTGCATATGGCTAAGGAAATGCGATGACATAGGGAGAGAAAAGTGAAAAATGGTCTCATTAGACATCCCGCTAATAGCGAGGCATGGCAGGAGTTTGATAAAAAAAATCCCAATTTTGCTCGAGACTCTAGAAATGTGCATCTTGGATTGTCCACAGATGGGTTCAATCCCTTCGGAGTAGCTACTCTTTCTCATAGCACTTGGCCAATTGTCATGATGCCTTACAATTTGCCACCTTCAATGTGCATGAAGATGGAATTTAATATTCTTGCTATATTGAATTCGGGTCCAAAATCTTTGGGCAAGTGCTTGAATGTGTTCATGCAACCCCTGATAGATGAATTGAATATATTATGGGAAACTGGAGTACACACATTTGATCGACATGAAAGATCCATATTCAACATGAAAGCTGCAGTGATGTGGACTATCAGTGACTTCTCGGGTTTGGGAATATTTGGAGGTCTAAAGTCTAAAGGATACAAAGCTTGTCCAATGTGTTTAGATGATGTTGATGCTACACATTTGGCGGGGAGAATTTCTTACCAAGGCCACCGTAGATGGCTTGATACAAATCATTCGTGGAGGCAACAAACTACTAAGTTCAATGAGAAAGTGGAATTACGAGATGCCCCACCTTCATTAATAGGTGAAGAGGTTTTGTCCTCTTTACTTAGCCATTAGTACCCATTACTTAGCTTGCACCCATATTTCAAATCTAGAGGTGTAAATAAGGGGAAGTTGTGTTGGACTCATGTGAACATTTTCTACGATTTACCTTATTGGAGCACATTGAGACAACCATATTCGTTGGATGTAATGCACATAGAGAAGAATGTGTTTAATAACATCATTGGAACTATTCTCGGTCTTCAAGGTAAGACAAAAGATAATATTAAGGGTCAAGAAGGTTTGGAGCAACAAGGGATTCGTAAGGAACTGTGGTGGAAGAAGATAGGGTCATCTTACCGAAAAGATAAGGTTTCACAAGCACCTTATACCATTTTACCTAATGAGAGGGCAGACATATTTGAGTTCATTAGAGATGCATGGCTACGCCGGTAGTTTGAAGAACAAAATCAATGTGGAAGACACAAAGTTTAATGGGTTAAAAACTCATGATTGTCATGTCATGTTGCAGCGTCTACTTCCGGTGTTCATTAGACCATATTTTCCACATTATGTAGTCGAGCTCCTTATATCATTATCACGATGGTTCCAGAAGTTATGTTGTAAGGAGTTGACGGTCAATGACGCAATGCAAATGAAAGATGAAATAGTCATCATCCGAGATGATTTTTCCTGCTTCACCATCACGGTGCATCTATTGATCCATCTTCCAGATCAAGTTATGCTTAAGGGACCCGTACACTATAGTTGGATGTATCCTACTGAGAGGTTTACAACCTTTTTTATGTGAACCATTTTGTTTAATGTTCCCTTTTACTTGTAAACTAAGTACGATGTATTACTCTTGCATGCAATTAGGGGAGTATAAGAGATCTGTTCGGAACGCCATATATCTATAGGGATGCATCACTGAGCAATACATCACACATGAGTGTGTAACATATTGTAAATTGTACATGAACGATCAAGTGGAGGTTGACTCATCAAACGAAGCTAAATTATATGTCCTGATCGTGTACTCACCTCTAATCAAGGTTAGTGGTCATTGTCCGAGGATCAAGTTGAGTCCGAAACAACTTGATATGGCTCATTGGTGCGTTTTTGAACACTGCGTACAAGCAACGGATTATATTGTCAGACAAGATGAAAAGTTCACCTTGGAATGCCCAAACCGATCGAAGAAAGAACGTGTTAAGCATATTATCAAATACTTTCGTGGTTGGGTATGAATACTAAATTGTGTATCTACTTTATTTATTTTAACCTAGATATATGCTTCTCTTTTTGAACCACATATGGCCATTTTGGAAACGGAGTGCAACAAATCATAGTGTCCCGAATTGCATAGTTTAGCACGCATGCCTCAATCATATGCGTGCTACTCTCACTGTTATGTTAATGGTGTGAAGTTCATTGTTTGGGATCGGGACCGAAAGAAGAGGACTCAAAATTCTGGTGTGATGGTCGAAGATGGTGAATTAACTTATAATGGAATTATAAAGAACATTATTCAGTTACAATACACAAATGGAATGACGGTGGTAGTTTTTGATTGCACATGGTTTAACACCAATCCTAAAGAGTGGGGAAGCACAAAGACGGATTATATATGGACTTCTTTCTATAAACACATCCACAACTTGGTATGAAGATTGACCTTATTGTCTAGCCACCACTACTACAGACATGACATTATGCATCGGTTCAAAAATTGCATTATGCATCGGTTTTCAGAGGAACCGTTGCATAAGATGTACATTATGCATCGGTCATTTGTGAACCGATGTGTAAAGTTCATCTTAGACATCCGTTCATTACAACCGATGCATAATGTCTACCTTAAGCATCGGTTGCCTAATCCCATAATATTACGCATCGGTTGCGGTTAAAACCAATGCCTATACTAAACTCTAAAATTAAAACACATAATTAGTCTTTCTTTGCCAGTCGTCCACTCTTCGCTATCATCGGTTTGGGTCGAACTCGTCCGCTCACCATCCCCCTCATCCGCTCTTTGCCAGTCACCCTTCGTCCCCCTCATCCGCTCACCATTGCTCTTCGCCAGTCGAACTCCGTCGACCACTCCGCTCACCGTCGCTCTTCGCCACTCATTCTTCGTCGCCCACTTCGCAAATCGTTCTACCAATCCCAAAATCGGCTTGTTTCTATTGCTTGTTGATTGATGAGTTCAATACTTAGAAAAAGTCAGCGTCTCAGATTACCGATTCCATGATTTCATGATTTTGGTGAATGTTTGTTCTATTTGATTGAATTTTGGGGAAATTTGTGAACGATGTGCTTGGTGTTTGATTATCTGACTCTGATAGGATGAATGGTTTGCAGATAGTGATGATGCATTAAAACTCCAGCTTAAAGATCTTGGACTTGATTTTTCATGGCCGATTGAGAAAATTAAGGAAGCACTTCCAGGAAGTTCTACTGCTATTTTGGTATTTCCTCAACTCCCAAACCATTTTGTTAGTTTCCAGCAGATTGGTTGTGGTTTTGTGCACTAAATCGGAATTTTGAGAAGTTTAGATATCTGCTTTGCGTTTGTTGGGCGTTTTGGTATAACATGAATGAGAAGAAATATAGGAAACATGTTTTTTTATGCAAAGGAATGATTGTCAAAGTGAATACACTCATTGTAATAAAAAAAGTGAATTCACTCATTAGAAAATGTGATACTTGGATGACAGGTAAAAATATAGTAATGAATGGCCTCTGGGGCTATGTTCGAACAATGGATGGTATAAAGAAATTCTTTTGCGATGAATCCTATGGAAAGCAAGATAAGGTGATGGCTTATGGCGTTAAGAGGTTAGTTGAATTATATTTATGATTTGAACAGCTGCTGAGAAACTTGTTTGGTATAACCAGGTGATAATAATCAATTTTTTTAATGTTGCTTAGGAAACCATTGATCAGATTGGGTGTCAACATGCCTGCCGTAGCTGAATTTTGAAGGATCAGCCAAAATTGCCTAGTCATTGTGATTTGTGAATACTCAAACTCAAAGGTGCTTCCTTCTCTGGGAATTTTTTCGTAGTCATATTTAGGGTAGAGTGGTCAAAAGATGGGGTGTATCATATATTGGTTGATATACTCAAACTCTAAGGTCTTAGTTCTTACTTTTTTTTCCTTACTTTTTTTCCGTTAACATGGACATTTAATTTTCATTCTTCGTTTATTAATTTGTTTTGTTGTTGTTTATGTCTCTAGCCCCTACTTCTTGCACATACATCCGCCATTTGATTGTTCTTCGCGAGCTTCTATTGTTCCAAGGTAAAGTGCACGATGAAAATAATTTACTATGGATTCTTATTTGACAATTATATCAACCTTGATTTAGTATAAAATTTACACTTCATTGTATATATTGATTAGTCTTCTTCTTATTTGTTCTAGGTTTTCCCTAATGGGGTAGAACCATATGAAACTGGAAAGATAGAAGACATGCGAGATGACATCGCCGGCTACTTGCACGACTACTTGTTTGAACATGATCTTTTGGCAAGATAAATTATTGTAGTGTTTACATTTGATTGTTATGTGAAGTTGTATGAATGGTGTAATGAATGGCATTATTTTGAGTGAAATGAAAGTATTTTGATGTTTGGAAAATGGGTAATAGGGAATTACATTTGTTTGTAATTTGTGTTTAATTTTTCATGTGGATTTGAGCTATGAAACAGTCAAAATCTAAAAGAATTTTTTCATATTTTATGCAACGGTTCAAAGAAAACTGTTGCATAATGTCATGACATTATGCATCGGTTCTCTGCTCAAAACCGTATTATAATGTCATGACATTATGCAACGGTTTTCCTTGAACCGTTGCATAATGCCATGCCATTATGCAACTGTAGATTATGCAATGGATGAGGAACCGTTGCATAATGTCCTGTCTGTAGTAGTGCACTACCGCAAGACAAGTGTTTTACTTGGATGATATAAAAGTGGGTGACAATTGGAAGGTTGTAAATGTTGTATCACATAGAGGGGTATATAGTGATAGCCCTTGCACGAGAAGATGAAACTGAAATAGCAAATGCCGAAGAAGATGATCCTTATCAATATGAAATGCCCACTTACATTACAAGTGATTTACAATCCGCAGCTCAATTTAACTCAAATGACGACAATAATGATAATCAAATTCCTAATGCGAGGAGGAAATTGTACTTGGATGAAGAGGACGATACAAGCGAAGCAGGGGACGATGATGATGATAGTCTATGTGATGGAGATGATAAAATGTTCATGGAACAGGAAGATGATCAAGTGGAAGGAGGTGATGAAAGTGATGATTCAATGGCGCATTCCAATTATGAAATGGATCAAGACACAACTTCTGATGATGACCTTGGCCCATATTGTTGATGCAGGTTGTGTATTATTGGGATGAAAACTTGTGGTGTTTTATTAGACATGCAGGTTGTGTTTTATTGGGATGGAAACTTGTGATGATGAAAACTTGTGTTGATGAAAACTTGTGATTGGGAGACATGTTCTTAAATGTGTTTTATTTATATTATGTATAGTTTATGTCACAAATTTAGGTAACAACGTCACTTAATACTATTTCATTTTGGGGGCAAAAGCAATTTTCAGATTGGAGGGAAATGAAATTTCAGTTTCAATTTTTTTTTGTTACCTTTAAGCGACGTTTTCGTGACATATATGTCGCATAATAATAAGGCTTGGGCCCAAATATCCAAGGCACAAACCAGAAACCCTAAGTTGATGCGTACTCTCACCTTCTCTCTTCCATTTCTCCTATGTGTCGAAACCCTAACTCTCCTACTCTCCTCTTTGATTCCGCCCATATCCGATCCTGAAACTCTTCCATTTCACCTAACTCTTCCATTTTGTTTGCCCAAATCTCATCCATCATGGAAAAATCGAAGAACAAGAAACCTACCAGACGTCCCGACGATATCAAATTTAACAGTGGGAGGCCGAAGATGAAACTCTGCTCTCCTTCACTCCGTCAGCCATCCACGAAGTTGATAAAGACTCCACCGCCGAAGCCAACCATATGTATTGTGTATGCTGAGTCGTCGGAGCTGTCGTCTCCACCGCATCGCCGGAAAGGTCCAATCCGTTCCCTCTGATGGGTCCTGAGGTCAGGAAAACTGAGCGGTCCAAAGTGATCCTCCATTCAATGGAGGATGAGTCAAGACGGGTGAACAAATTAGATGTGATGCGTACTCCTCCGCCTCCGACGACTAAAGGCACTCCACCACGGAAGAAGAAACCTAACCGTCCTCCAGTTCGTCACATTCCTCATTGCAAAGCAAAGAGCGGTCGTCAAAACCCACCACCGCAATCCCAGCCCGAGTCAGAACCACGTGGTATTGATCCTGTGAGAAGAAAGAATGCCGCCTCCACAGCTGCTCAGAATCCACCACAATCCCTGCCCGAGTAAGACCCACCAAAAGACCCTCCTACTATTCCAGTATAAAGAAAGACCACCACCACTTCAATTCAGAACCCACCGCCAGAGAAACATAGAAAAACCACCACCACAAACAGTCATCCTCCGCATGCTACATCTCAACTACAAGATATCATCAACTACCCTCCACCGCAGACCCAAAAGAGAATTCATTTGCACCCCATAGGTCCCCTAGGTCCTTACAAAAGTCAATCTGTCAACCTAACTCCCAATCCTACAACCCTCCTCTACCTCCTCCTCCACCACCGACTATCATATCTCACCCTCCATAACCTACACTAGTGCCTGTTTCAGAACCTCCAACTCCTGATTTCGAACCAATGCACTCGTTCGATAATAGTGCATCAGATGATGACGATGATGTTGCCGAAGAAAATTTGGCTAACATTCCGAGCATTAGATGTAAGAGCTCTGGTTTTGTGGAATCATGTAATAATTTTTGTTATGTTGTTTGTTATTTGATAATTAAGTAGTTGGTTACATTATTTGTTATTGTTGTTTAGGTAGTTGTAACTATATCGCTAAATTTATCTATAACAGAGAATTCATTTGGAGGGAAGAGGAAGGTACATGGAGTTGTGAATGGATTAAAGGTGGCTAGTGATAAGCAGACCCATAATAAAGGCAATCCGATCAAGGTAGAGTTTTTACCTGACGGTACTGGGTCGGCTTCTCAATAAGTAGGGAGCCTAATTGTGTACGAGATTGGTAGTGCATTGAGGGATAAGGTTCCAATGGTAGCCTCTTCATTCAGGAAGTTTGAGGAAAAGGATCGATGTGTTGCGTATGATCAATTAAGAGTGAGTACTTTGTTTTTTTAACTTTGCATTTAATTCAATATTTGTCAGCAAAATTTTAACCATATTTATTCTCTTCTTTGCAGCCAAACTTTGTTATTGATTCAAACGACGACCAGCTGTGGAATCACATCTTCAAGAAAGCCGCAGAGAGGTATCGTGACTGGAAATCCGACTGTAAAACCTTCTACCTGGAGTATGGCCCTGATGTAACGCCTAGGGAGTTTGTGGATAGGCCTGATCAATGGGAATGGCTTAAGGGCCACTTTAGCGAACCTAAAAATCAGGTTACGCATTCACTTGAATTACCAAATTACATTTTCTGCTAGTAATTTGCTGCATTTATATCTTTTTTAAATGATGCAGTAGTTTATAAGTACTCTTTAACTTGTATAACTTTTTTGTAATAGGAGAAGGGTAAGACGATGTTAGGCGTGTGCAGTAAGGTTAATAGAATGAACCTCCGCGGTGGAAAATGCCCATTCTACATGAGGGCTGCAACACTCGATGCACAGGGAGAACATGCGCACTATATAGACATGTACTCCCAAGTCTACTCTGGTGATCCTGCCGGTGCTGCCCTTGTGGTGAGTTTCTTTCTATTCGTTCTCATGTACTTACTATTTACATATGTTCATGTTTGGTTGCACATGTTCAGCAAATTTGGCAAATATGTTCATGTGTAGTTCATATGGCCACATATTCAATTATTTATATATGTTCATGTGTGGTTCTTGTGAAACATGTTGGCAAATATTATCTGTCATATTTATCTTGGTGAAACATTTGCTCTTGTTATGTGCCATGTTCAAATTTTCCAATTAATTGGGTCGTGCTCATGTTTTATGTCATGCAATTCAATGTCCACTTTATCTGGGAACTCTTCATGTTCACCGTTACATTGTACTATCCTAAACAGAAACTATGCAATGTGTTTTTGTCATTTTAATTACACTTTTCAATGTGTATATGTAGGTAAAGATGTAAGAAAGGGTTTGTCAAATGTTGCAATGGCAAAATGTGATGAATCTGAATACAGTGTCCACGATGATCATGAACCTCTCCCAGTCGCTACTCAGATTGATATCATAACCGAAGTGTTGGGGCAGCAGCGTGGAACTTATGTTTCCGGGACTGGTAAAGCCTTCAAGAGACCACCCCTCCCTAGAGGGTGGGTGCAAGGAACTCTGGACTGAAAGATGAACTTCAAAAGCAAAAAGATGAGTTTGAGGAAATGAAGGCCGCATTTGAGGCGAGGATACGTATTCTGGAGGACTTGGTGGTTTGAGATGGATCAGCTAATCTGGCAAGGCAAAATGCTTCTGAAGGTGCAACAAGCTATGGACCTGCTGACCAACTATTCTTTTTTACCTCTAAATAGTATCAATGAAGAGAGGATCGAATGTAGTCAAAACATTTATATTAACCGGTAAAGTACCGGGTCGAACCAAGAGGAGCAAGCCAAGCACATGCACTATTCAAGATTGTGTTTTCATTCGGCTATTCTAAACCAAAAATGTATAAAGTGGTGTATCTAAATCCTAAGTGGTGACTAATTAGAGATAAAAGATGGATATGAGGTGTTTCAGAGGGTTACTCCCCTCCTTGGCATTCCTTAATGATCACGTACACAAGAATTAAGAAAATCATGGCGTCAAATAGTTTTGAACCTAGTTTAGACTAGGGTAGACCAACTCTCATTGAATCTATTCCTAGCCAAACCTTCTTAGCTCGAACCTCACTCTATCAAGATATTGGTTCACTTTATAGCCTTACTAGCCTTGAAATGTCTTCCTAAGGTAATACGTGAAATAGGAATGAGGGACTAGCTCACTTCTTACCCATGCATTTACTCTCGTAAACACTAGATAAGATCATATTCTCTATATCCAAACCATTCCTAAGGTCTATCAATGCTTAGGTCAAGTTTTGAGATCAACAATGTCACTTAGGCATTTTATAAAACACTTAGCAACATGTCATAAATGAAGAGCATAGAGAACATGAATTTAACACCATAGATTATTGAATCAAATGTATATAGATGACCATAGAGTACCAAGGAGGGTTACAAACACTCTCAAAACACAAGATCACTACTCACACATCATGTAAGACAACATGGTGTGAGTAGGGTTTATAGCATATAACAAGTGAAATGGAAAAGATGTAGAGGAAGGAGGATGGTTAATCCTTGAACTCCCTTTAGTCTTCTCTTCTTCCCCTTAGTTGGATATTTTGATCATTGATGACCTTGGTTGAGCCTCTTTTTCAATTTTCTTTTTCCTAAAAACCTCCGCACTTAGGTCAAAACCTTTGCTTTCTATTTATAGGCTCATTGGGACTTTTTGAAGCAGCAGAGTCCAGCCGGTCGGCTGGACTTTCAGTCGGTCGGCTGGCTATGGCCGTGGGCAAGCTTCCTTCGGCTGATTTCAGCCGGTCGGCTGACTGATTTCTACCGACCGGCTGACACTTCCCTGGACTTTTTCGTAGTCTTAACATCCGAATTTGGTCTTGGCGTAAACTAGAAAGTTGTAGCCCTTTGAGTTAGCTTTCCAACAAGCGTTTGATCAACCAATTTGGACACCAAATGCGATCTAGGCGTTCAAAATAATCCGGAAAGGTCAATCTGCCCTGTTGGATTGACCTTGAGGGATTTAGGCTTCGACGCGCATATCTTCAGTTTTCCCCGAGTTTTCGTATTTAGGCTTCGACCTTGAGGGATACTTGTTTTCTACCTAAAATGTAGAGGTAGAGGTCAAATGGCATCAAAATTATGTCGGAAACGACCCAAAACTATAGTGAAGAATGGTCATAAATCAGTTGAAAACTCGACTGATCAACTGCTCAGTAATTGATGTTTGGTATAATTATCATATGCGAAACTTTTGTGCTTTTTGGATGGGTACACACCTGGACATGTGGTTGTATTGTACCCTTATGTTTAATGTTTGCTCTGGTTTTGTTTTGTTGGACAGATTGTTGTTGGTTTGCAGGATTCTATTTTGTGTTTTGTTAGAATGAAAACAATTTCAGGTTTCGTATTCAGATTTAATCATGTATATGCGACAATACATTGTTTGGAATATTAGTCCTAAGACAATTCAAATCATGATGTAAGTTGCCATGTATGCAGCGTATACACTATTAAACGATAATTAAATGTTCAATATTGGCCGCGTAAGCTAATTTATACTACAACTACATTTCTAATATTGGTCGCAAATTCACTGTTATACGATATATATGTTCAATATTGGTCGCGTAATCATATATATATATATACGAAAATCATATATTCGATATTAGTCGCTACACAACGTTTATACGACACATACGTCGTCAATATTCGTCGCGAAAGACCTTTTAGACGCCACATATATGTTCAACACTAATCTAAAGACCTTTTATACGACAATCTATATTCTATATTGGTCGAGAATTCCCTATTATACGACACTTCTATATTCAATATTGGTCGCGAAACAACTTTTATACGACAATATCACTTTTGGATTATAAAGCGTATGAAATATGATGCTCATATGAGTGGAACTCGACTCATTGATTACGGGACTAAATATAATAATTGCCCCATAAGAGTTTAACTTAACGCGACATGTGCTTTTTTCGTTTGTCACGTATACTTTTCGCTACTCCAATTTCACGACCATTTTTTTGCGACACATTGATCGTCGCATAAAGTATATGCGGCCTTTTTAGTTGTTTATGCGATGCGGAAAAAATGTGTCCTAGGATGTAAATTGGCGTAGTGTTGGGTGAGTGATTTATACAATTGTAACCGAGAACACATAAATACAAGGGATTATTTCGAAATCCTTCAAGTGGAAACTAGAAAGTTGTGGTTTTTCCTAGGTACTGATTTCAGTATCTAGGTTTCCACTATAAATCATCTTGTCGCTTTACTTTATATTTCTACATTAATTTTTTGCTGTATTACATATACCGTGAAGGTAGCGATATCTTTAAGGGAACACTAACTAACGATCCTAACCTATTTTTAAGGTCGAACTTTAAGACCTAAATTTGTAGTGAAGTTCGGAGAGGACCACCTGAGATCGGTGGGATAAACACATGGTGCACATGTTCTGATAAACGAATCATTTTTTTATAATGATAAACGAATCATTTGTACATTAGAAAAAGATGAAATAGTTTCTTTTAATTTGTGGCCGGTGGTCCATCAAAATAAATGAAATTCAAATTAGAAAAGGATGAAATAGTTTCTTTTATGAAATTCTAAAACCTAAAGAAACCTTGAAACATTATGAAGCGGCCAGAAATCTTAAGCAATGTTCAATTGAGATTTGTGAAAGAATCTACTAAGATTTTTTTTGCGGTTTCTACTTTTCTTTTTTTAAATCTGCCAAATCCCAATATCTGAACTTTCTGTTTCCCATTTTAATTTCCATCTCTTATCGGTTTTGGTTGTGTGCCTACATGTATATCGTGTTATTATTAGGGAAAAGTACACATTGATGCTTCGAACTATCGCCCTTTTCCAATTGAAGGTCCAAACTATCAATTTTTCCAATCAAGGGCAAAGTAAAAAATAAATAGACCAATTTTCGAACACCAAGCAGTGTAACCTCACCGTGATTAAATTGTGAACTCAATCATGTGAACAATGTTGAAAATAATCTGATGATCTCATCATAAACTCTTAACATATTAAATCGATCTTTCTTCGTTAACACCAATACACTTTTTTATTGAGTCGTTATTAGCGGGATTCACATGATTGAGTTTGTAATTTAATTACAGTAAATCTACGGTGCTCGGTGTTCGAAAATTGGTTAATTTATTTTTATTTTGCCATTGATTGAAAAAATTGATAGTTTGAACCTTCAATTGAAAAAGAGTAATAATTCAGAACACCAATTTATACTTTTCCCTTATTATTATTATTATTTTATAAGGCTCGAATGCCATACAGGAAAACAAAAGACTTACACAAGTCGGACTAGGGGAGAGCAACCGGTAATTTACCGTTTTACCGTTTACCGTTTTACCGTTTTACCGATTTACCGAAATGTCAAAATCTATTCCGTTTACCGTTACCGATTTACCATTTTACCGATATTTCGGTAAATCGGTAAATTTCGGTAAATTTATCGATTTTACTGATTTTACCGAAAATTATTATTTTCCTAATTTTTCAAATATATATTATAAATCTTATAAATATATATGTTGATTTTTAATATATATAAATATTTTTTTAATATTTTTCTTTATAATATATAATTTATTTATAATTTTCAGTAAAACTGTAAATTTATCGATTTCAAAATTTATTCCGTTTACCGACTTATTTTTACCGTTTCATCGTTGGTAAATTTACCGATTTACCGAACCGAATTGATTCGGTAACGATAAATTTACCGACGATAAACGATAATTACCGAATTTTGCTCTCCCCTAAATCGGACAGAGCTAACATTAAACGGAACCGCGTCCAACCTGATCCAGCTCCACACATGTATATCGTGTTATTAGGTGTTTGCTTATTTTGAAGAAAGATAAATTTCAAAAAAAGTAAAATAAAGTGATGACAGTTGACAGGTACCGTACAATTATTTTGTGTGTCTGATAAGATTCAGTACAATTATTGAAGCTACCTTATCCCCATATTGGGATTACATGTTATCGTGGCGCTTGTAGATACTACTTTGCGTGCGGGGCCTACTCAGGTTGCTGTTGGTCAGCACATACAACCAAATTCCCGATTATATTTTAGTTGATTTTGGGAGCCCCAGCAATACTGGCAACATGGAAGTTTTGTTTGAATACATTCTAAATTATTGATATATATATACAAAACGTCACGATCAATCATCATAATTACCATGTGCACAATAATCACGATCAATCGTCATAATTACCATGTGCACAATAATGGATACAGAGAAAATTTAGTATATATATATATATATATTTTTATACAAAGAAGGCGTACAAAGTTTAGGAAACAAGTCTACAAATGAAAAGAGACAACAAAACTGAATATGAAGCTATTGAACACAGAAAACTTGGTAAGGTAATTCGTGGAAAGCGAATTCATTCGTCAGCTGCTGTTGAATCTTCACCACAGAAATGCCTCAAGAACCAACGTACGCCAACGTGGCCAAACAGTCAAAGCAGCTCGAAAACCAATTTCAAATCATCTGTAGAGCGCCGACCACATTTCTTTAAAGAATTCCAGCAATATAAGAGCCTGCCACTCCAGCTGGAATTAGTCCATCAACAGCATATAATAGGCAGGAATAAACCTATCTCTAGGTACAAACATCCAAGCCGGACTAAGCCGACTAAGCTACTAACCGGAGTAAATCCAAAAGAATACACCGATGACAAAAAAAAATAAGAACCTAACGTAGGCACATATGTGCATAAGGTCCTAACAATAGAACCCACCAAAAAAGAAACCAAGCACCACCCCTTCGGTTGAGCATCATCCACCATCCCCCAAGCACCCAGCGGAGCGCCGCCAGCAGCCCAACATCCTCCAATCGGAGCAACCGTCGCTGGAGAGCGACACCGAAGCCACCCGCCTGCCCAGCCATCAACCAGACTAGGAGAAGCCTCGAAGACACCGGGAAGAGGAGAGGGACACCAGATAAACAGATCGCAAGACGCCAGAGAAAAAAGATGATGAGCAGCCGAAAGGAGGGCCGGCAAGGACCGAAAAAATCGAGTTCGAGAGGTGAGGTCGCTTCTGGTTCTGGGAGCTTCTGGGTTGATCGCTTTGTATATTTTTATTGAATAAAAATATATATAAATTTAGTAATTCGTTTGACTACATAGACTGACTTAGACTATATAAATTGTTATTGAACCGAGTAAAATACAACAACGTCATAGTTACATGCATAATGCCTGCAATGAATATTGGACGACATAGACTTACCTAGACCATATAGATTGTTTTTGACCGAGTAAAATACATCAACGTCATAATTACATGTATAATTTACACAAATACAGAACATACAATATATAGACAGCGCTTCAAATAAGGGCTGGCTTTAAAAAACAAACCATTAGATAACACTTTTTGATTAAGCGTTATTTATTGTCAACATTAGACAACGCTTAAAACAGATGCATTGTCTAATGTTAATTTTAGACAGCACTTGACAGTAATCGATGTCCATAATTGACAATGACAGTTCTTCATTTGGTCATTTGGATGTATGAGATAAATCTCTCGTCGTATGGTTGGTTTCTCGACGATGAATTATAGGCCGGATTTCTCGGCGACGTATTATAGATCACTTTAACGAACTATGTCACATGGTTTGATTTCTCGGTGACTGAGATTGTAAGTGCAAAATGCTATGCAAGTGTAGCATTAATGAAATATCAGAATGGCGAACTAGACAACTGGAATTTTAAGCTCAGCTATTAGACTCTTTGTAATAATGTTTTTTTATTGTGGGTTTACATTCAACATATCAAGGAATACAACGCATACATTGCATATCTCGGATACATGTATATTTCTAGCACGTTTGAAGCAACACCAACCCGGAATCGAACTTGACATCTTCCATTGAAGCACATTCCATCTTGGCACCTCTAACTTTAAACCCACGAGTTGACATACCCTTCCATTGTCGGACCTTAGCTCTAAGTACGCCTCCGCGAGGGGTAGACCATAGCATCCGCAAAGGATGGAGGAAAGAAAAGTGTTATGGTGTGGTTCGAACTCTTGACAAGGAGTTCTACCAACTCAACCACCACCTTGTTGACACTCTTTGTTATAATATTTAAAATGTACTATTTTTTAGTTTAACAAGAAAATACTATATCAAAGTATTTAAAATAAGTCATCATGTTTTGTTAGTTTATTTAGTTTTTCATCTCTAAATCTAGTTTAGAATTGTAAGTTCCAATTCATTGTTAACACACTTATTCCTAAACTAATTGACTAATAAACTATCCATCAAAAACAAAATTGACTAATCAACTATGTTACCGAAAATGCTAAAATGCGCATGGGTAGAAGACAAGAAAATAATGCACCAATTGAGCAATATTTCAAGGGGATGGATGGTGTCTTTGTCGGATATTTGAAATTTTACTATCTATTGTGAAAATGATGGATTTGTGGATAATGATAAGAGATGTAGGGGGACTAAAATGGAGAAATGTATAAAGAGTAGTAATCTTTTTTTATTGACATTGATCTTGATTATTCATACATATACAAATGACTCATTTATATAGGATTACATGGGACAATCAAAAGACTAGCAATAAAAGAGGATTAAATTAGCCATATGAAAGGCTAAGGGTCACTAACTATATAAAATGCTAAGAGTCATCCAATACATAATGATAATATTCATAACACTCTCCCTTTGGATGACTCGTACAGATATTATGCCTCATTAAAACCTTACTAGGAAAACTCTGTGGGAAAAAACCTAGTGAAGGAAAAAGAGTACACTAGTGTACATTACGCATAAATGTTACCTCATTACAACCTTATTTAGAAAAACCCTAAGGGATAAAACCTAAAATAAGGAAAAGAGTGTAACACGTATTCTCCCCCTCAATGTGGCCTTTAACATAATTTGAGTTAATTTGAGTTAACACGTATTCTCCCCCTCAAGGGATAACCATTTTTAATTTGAGTTATACAAGAAACATTATCCTCAAATATGACAATAGGGATTTCTTTGTCACCTGAAAGATCACGTGATCCTCGAATATGATATATTAAAGACTTAAGCCACACACATTCACGGCTTGCTTCATGAAGTGCTAATATTTCAGCATGATTAGAAGAAGTGGCTGCTGTCAGAGTCTGTTTGGTAGAGCGCCAAGATATAGCGGTATCACCACATGTAAACACATAACCCATTTGTGATCGCGCTTTATGAGGGTCAGATAAATACCCGGTATCGGCATATCCAATTAATCCTGATTTTTGAGTCTTTTGAATAAAATAAGCCCATATCAGTTGTTCCTCGAAGATATATTAAATTTGTTTAATGCCAGTCCAATGTCTTCGAGTTGGAGAAGAACTATATCTTGCTAGTAAATTAACCGAAAATGCAATATCAGGTCGTGTATAATTAGCAAGATACATTAGTTCTCCAATAGTACTAAGATATGGTAGTTCAGGACCAAGTAGTTCTTCATCCTTTTCTCGATGACAAAATAGATCTTTTGCCACATTAAGTGATCGAACAACCATAGGCGAACTCACATGGTATTATTTATCCATATTAAATCGTTTGAGGATCCTTTCCGTATATGAGGACTGATGAACACAAATGCCCTTTGATAAATGCTCAATTTGTAGGCCAAGGCAGAATTTTGTTTTGCCCAAATCTTTCATTTCAAATTCACTTTTCAAGCATGCAATCGTCTCGGTAAGTTCATCTGGGTCCCAATGATATCTAAATCATCAACATAAACCGTGATTATAGAAAATACGGTTTTTATCCTTCTAATAAAAACACATGGGCAAATTGCATTGTTGATGTATCCCTCTTTCAAAAGATATTCACTTGGACGATTGTACCATATTCGATCGGATTGTTTTAATCCATATAATGATCTTTGTAATTTTATTGAGTACATTTCCCATGGTTTTGAGCTACATGCTTCAGGTAATTTTAATCCTTCGGGAATTTTAATATAAATGTCATTATCAAGTGACTCATATAAATAGGCTGTCACGACATCCATTAAATGCATTTGGAGTCCTTTCTAAGACTGACAAACTCAATAAAAATCTGAATGTTATTGCATCCATGACCGGTGAATATGTTTCTTCATAATCAATGTCTGGTCTTTGCGAGAAGCCTTGTGCTACAAGTCGTGCTTTATATCTTACAACTTCATTTTTTTTCAATTCGTTTGCGCGTAAATATCCATTTATAACCAACAGGTTTGACATTCTCGGGTGTTAGGGCAATTTTTTCAAAGACTTGACGTTTTTCAAGTGAATTCAATTCTGCCTCAATGACACTTTTCCATTTTGGCCAATCATTTATTTGTCGGCATTCATTAACCGATCTTGGCTCATGATCCTCATTTTCTTCTGTAATATCTAGAGCCATAGAATAGGCAAATATATTATCCACTATAATTTCTATTCCACTTCCCTAAAATGACATAATTGATCGAAATTTCTTCATTGTCATCAGTTTCAGGTATCTCATTATCTTTCAAAGAAGTCTCTTCATGATTCATATCATTTTCTTTTGGAATAGTGGTTGATGCATTAATTTGGTTATCTTGAACCTTTCTTTTTCTAGGATTATTATCATTGGACCCAATTGGTCTACCACATTTCTGTCGTGCTTTAGACTCACTTGCCAGTTTACTTCCAATATCTTCATCAGGAAGACTTTTTTTGCAAGGAGCAATAACAACTGGTATATGTGACTTGGTCACTGTCTTAACATTCGTAAATGCACTTGGCAATGTGTTTGCAACCTTTTGCAAGTAGATAATCTTTTGAACTTCTAGTTCACATTGATTTGTACGATGATCAAAATGAGACAATGACTCTGCATTCCGTTCAAATGACCAAATTAATGACCGTTATTGGTTTGTATTTTTTACAAAAATATACTGTTTGCACCGAATCAATTTCTAAGATAAGAGCATATGTATAAATTGTTTATTTCCATTTCAAAGCGGATGCATTAGTGTCTGAAGAAATGTGGAAACGCACTTGATAAAACGTAGATATGATCATATTTAATAGTCAATACCATATATAACTTAATAAAGATTTTGAAAAAGTGTTGAATAAATCTCAAAATTTAACTTCACTTAATTTAGCTTTACTAAATTACAAAAACAAAATTTAAGTTTAACAAAAGACACTACAAATTTCAGTCAAAATTGACGAGAGCATAAATTAGCCGTAAAGTTGTCGTATAGAGTGCCAATACGACAACTTTACGTTAAATCCAAATGTTATCGTATTTTTGCTTAACGTACAGATAGTACGAGAACAGAACGAGTACACCTTACGTCAACCATACGAGAAAAATACGACAAGCCTTTATTGTGATCGTAAAAGTCTCGTACATGTCTCGCATGCTTTGTACGGTAACTGAGCGATAATGATACGACACCCCTCTGGTTGACGTAATGATAACTAAATGTTATCGTAATAATGATAACAGAGAATCATGTATTAGGCTTAATTAATAATTACTGTAATTAAAGATTTATTAGCATAATTAATCCCCGTTAATAATTAGCCTAATTAAAGAAAATATTCCAAAAAATCATAACAGATTCTGAAAGCTGTGAAACACTAAAACATGTTTCAATAAACATCCCAACATCAACAATGCCATACATGTTTTACATCCCTTTTAAATTCATACAAAGTTTCCAAAACAGATTCATCGACATGTTTCTAATCGCTGGAATGCATATCTTCCGGACCGCGGCTATACGCGGGCTGACTAGTGTTTGCATTTAGCAATGCTTCCTTTAGTTCGACAATGACTTGTTGCTGCTTCTCGAGAAACTGAAGCATCTAAACTTGCTGGTTTTTGAGCTCCGTCACTTGTTCGACAACTGCTTCAAGCTTCGTCGATGACCAATATCAGATGCTGGAGTACGCTCGGAAGCCAGCCTTTCCAACTTTGATCCCTGGACTAAAGTCGCAGCGGAAGAGATGATTTTTGGTAGCTTTGTTCTGTTGTTTGTTCCCAATATTTGTGAGCGAACCTCAAAATCAAGAGCCTGCGGCACGCGACCATCATAGTTCCCACTTAGTCGATTATGTACTTCCTGCAGTAGGCGCTGCAGTGAAAAGAAGATGATAATTAACATTATATGTAATTGCACAGACATTGCGTACATGATGAATTGTAAAGCAGTCCTTTAAAAATTTACTGAACATTCGCAACATTGCAAACATTACAGTGATAAAGAAACAATGGAATAAATGAGAAACTGGAAACAAGTAAATGCGTAAGTGACATACAGTGCATATGAAACAGGGGCATTTATATTATACGCGTTTACACCAGTATATTGACACAAGCACCAGTATATTACAAACAATACCAAACACACGTGATAACTGACATAAGAACACTTATGTCAATTACCTCTCAATTACCAACCTTGAAGATTTCTTCACTGTCTTTGTACGGTCGCTACCCATGCTTACTTATCAAAAAAAATATCACAATCAGGAGGAAGCAATAGCATAGATCCGATGATTGGAACGAGCTGCGAGTTGAAGAGAGGCGAGCCGGCAGAGAACTAGGAAGAACACTATTCGGGAACCCTAGATCTACTGGTATAGTGAATCGATGCGCTGAAGTTACATGTCTCGTAATCGAACGGTAGACTGCGGAAGGTTCACAAAGGACTTGGAGCGGTAGACTGCGACCATGGAGCGATAGATTCAGTCGAGCGGTAGTTTCTTACCTTTCGCCAAAAAAATTTCGACTAAGGACTGAAAATATGAGCGGTGAAACGAAAAAGTGGATTAAGTAGAGCGGTGGAATTGACAATGAAGTGAATTGGGTTATTATTATTTTCATTAAATTATAGAATATGATTATTTTACTGTGATTCACAAGTCACAAATGTGTAATTATTTATTGTCTTCAACAAATGTTAATTACAAATATCAATATGCACTGTGCGTGTGCGTGGGTGATACGTTAACTTCGTGTTGTCGTATAGTCATGTCATCGTTAAGTTGTTGTAAATGTTATCGTCAGAAACATGTTTATCGCATATGCAGCCGTATTGTTATCGTATATATCATACGTTAACGGGTGTTATCGTTTAATTTTTATCGTTAGTTTTGTCCAAAATTTGTAGTGAGAGAGCCTAAATAAGATAAGAAATTTTTTTTCTAAACTGAGAGAATGAAGAATTTGAGACGGATTGAGGCCTACAAGTTACGGCACACAGGCCCAAAGTTAAGGGCATCGCATGGTCAATCAACCATGTTTGGCTTTGGCCTAAGAAATTCAGGAGTTTTTCTCAGAAATGATCCAAATGGATTTCAAAATATTAGAAATGATCCATGCGAGTTTTACATTTCAAAAATGATCCATTTTAATGAAACCGGATCCTCAGGAATCGGTTTTCCATATTTTTTACAAAACCGGATCCCCAGGATCCGGTGTTATGTGTGCGTTTGAATGAGAGAACTCCAAGTGTTGAGTTTGCACATCACTCCAAGTGTTTTGTAAAAAATACGGAAAATCGGATCCTGGGAATTTGATTTCATTAAAAATGGGTCATTTTTGAAATGTAAAACTCGCGTGGATCATTTCTAATATGTCAAACTCATTATTGCGATTATGTGTGGAAAATCACTCCAATTATTTTCATTTTTCATTTGCATTATGTGTGGAAATTTAAAGGTTCTAAGTGTGGAGTGCCCCTCCGCGATTTTTGATGCTAACCTATCGCATATCACATTCACTCTTGCATATGCTCAACTGTCTATGTATTGCGATTGAAATCCTCGTTTTCTACGATACTCCTTGATTGACTGTCATTCTTTTGGATTCAAAATCTAGGACTTGAAATAGTTTTATTCATGTGTGTATTCTCTCGAGTCAGTATCATTGCTAGCCTTTGACTATCACATGTTCTACGTATTTCTTGAAGCATGTTTGAGACTTGATATTAGTAGGCACCGGTATAAAATGTCAAAAACTTAAATTGCATCTCTTTTTCTAGGTGACCTTAGTACTAGTATGTGTTTCTCTATACTTGTTGTGATCTGCATGCACCCTCCTTTATTCATACACTATGTCAAGCTTTAAGTGTGGAGTTAGAAAAAAATGGTTTTCAATCAAGAACAAAGTTCTGAAAGCCTAGTTGTTTTTGAAAGAGAAAAAAAGGAGAAAATACCAAGGGCAAAGTGAAAAAAGTCACCCATTGAGTGTGAAAAAAAACAAAAACAGAAAAATAATACCAAGGACAAAGTGAGAAAAGTCACCCCTTGTGTATGAAAAAAAAGAAATTTCTGCCCCCTTTTGCTTGACGTAGTGTAATTCCACCTTTTCGTTACATACGATCATGACTTGTCTTGAGAATTCATGTACTAGAGTCTAAGGGACGATTCTCGTGCTTGCACTGAAATTTTGATGCAGATTTTCGTACTATTTTTCAGAAAATTCTTAAGCCAGACTCCTCTTCTCTTACGGGCATTGCCTAGTCCTTGGCACTTGAGAATGAGCTTTGTGCCAAGAG
The DNA here is from genome assembly GCA_033675215.1 of Rhodiola kirilowii. Lineage (NCBI taxonomy): Eukaryota > Viridiplantae > Streptophyta > Magnoliopsida > Saxifragales > Crassulaceae > Rhodiola > Rhodiola kirilowii. The sequence continues at coordinate 42,110,208 of CM066199.1, forward strand.
CCCGTGGACTATCCCTAGATAGCATAAGTGAATGGCGAGCATGTTTTGGGTAACTATTCGTGTTCTTTATACGTTGCAATAGAACTATTTAGAACATGTGATTAGTCAATTGCTAGCCGTGTGTACTGACCGTTTGAATGCATAATTCGCTTAATCTATGATTGTCTGAAAACTTTGATGAAGATGTTTGACTTGAAGTCGAGATAACACGATGAATCCGAGGTATGACATGACTTTACTGTGACCAGTTGAGCATCATTTCATGCATACACGTTAGCTAGTTGTACAGGGGATTTGTAGGTAGTCCCATTCCTGAAAACCTTCACGAGACTATACTCGTCCTCCTAGGGCAGCCTAGAGGTTTAAATTCTTGATGCATACGCTAAATGCATTCGTGTCCTCTACGACAGTGAGTTATCTTTTTATTTTTGTGTTAGTTAGGATTGATCACATGTCACTTGAGTGGGTAGCTTATAAACTTATGGTCGTTGAGCATTACATTCACTCATGTATTTATTCTGCCATTTGTTTGACATTTGTTCGGGACGAACAAATCCTAAGTGTGGAGTGTTTTGATCAGTCGATATTTCGACTGATTATTCGCTACATTCAATGAAGGATAACGCTTGTTCTCCGGACAAATTGTCCATATTTGATGTATTTCTCTAGTGTTTCAGGACAATAACGCATATCGTCGCTCCTTGGGCTTAAGATACGGAAAGAACGAAAAGATCGATCGAAAAAGGCAAAAAAAGACTCTGTGCCAGCGACAACCTGTGACAGCCGTGACACATTGGACAGTCACGGGTGTCACGACACCTGTTTTTTCTCGAGAGTTTCAGCTCAACCCGTGATAGCCGTGACACACTCGACTGTCACGGGTGTCACGGCACACATATTTCCCCGAGAGTTTTGGCTCAAGCCGTGACAGCCGCGACACACCCGGGTGTCACGGGACCGTCGGCAAGCAGATCTTCAAGTTGTTTCCAAAAATCGTTTTTTGGGCTTTCAGCCTTTTTAGACTGACTATAAAAGGAAATTCGATCAGACTATTTCGGTGTGTTTATTTTGGAGTAAAAAACCCTAACTTGGGAGAAGAGAGAGTTCATCGCGAGATTGAGGATCGAAGAGCTACATCGTCTACGGTTAACTCGTCCTTAATTTCTGTTCATACGCTATTTGTGGTTAATTACCATGAGTAGTGAGTAGTCTCTTAATTCTGGATCCTACGGATCCCGTGCTATGTACCCAACTCTTCATGTGATCATGTGAATGTTTTTCATTAATGCAAATCGAATATTCAATTTCATCGTGCTTAATTTATCCTTCTATACAAGTATTTACATCAAAGGGTATGTTTGCATGCTAGAACGTATTTAGGTTAATTACCGAAAGATGGATGGGTCCTAGGGATTAACCGGATTGTATGAAATTGTATGAAAACCTTTAGTTTAATAAATCGAGATCGTTGATAATCCGTGGATGGGCGAAGTTCAACGATTGAGATTAATCTAGATAATGATCCGTGGATGGGCGGCTTATCTAGTGTTGCTTTGGTTTTTTTCGATATTCGATAGCATGATGAATTACGTGATAATGATTGCATGATTAGTTGGGTTAGCACGGGTAAAGTATGGTCCTGGAATTCTTTCTCTGATTAAGTACAACCCTTTTATTTTCTGCACGTTTAATTTCTGTTATTTTCGTGACAACAAAACCTTTAATAATTCAGAATAGCTAAATAGGTCACTTGTTAGCTAGTATTCACACACACTGTTCCTTGGATCGACCATTGGCTTACCAAGGTTATAAATTTTGTTTGACTACATGTGAATTGTTTATGTGAAGTTTGTATAAATCAATGTATGAATGGTTGTACATAATGACTTGTATGAATGGTTGTATTTTGAGTGAAATGAAAGTGTTTTCATGTTTGGAAATGTGTAACAGCATGATATTAAATTTTGTTTAGAATTTGTATTCAATTTTTCAGGCGGATTTGAGCTAAAACAGCTAAAATCTGTCCAATTTTTTTCTTATTTTACGCAACGGTTTGGTATAACTGTTGCATAAGATCATACAATTATGCAACGATTCGAGTAACAAACCGTTGCATAATGGTATGCTCTTATGCAATGGTTTGTTGTTAGAACCGTTGCATAATGTCATGACATTACGCAACGGTTTTTCTCTTGAACCGTTGCATAATGTATGACATTATGCAACGGTTTTCCTTGAACCGTTGGCTTATGCAACAGATGAGGAACCGTTACATAATGGTCCTCAGAACCGTTGCATAAAGTCCTGTCTGTAGTAGTGGCGAAAGATAAAAAATTAATGGGGACATTAATTTAATAAAACCTATATTTAAGAAGAAAATTAAAAATTCATTGGGAGTTGCCCCATTACTTATCAAGTGAGTCAGCCACACTCGTCGTTACAGTGGCAACAAATAATCTTCTAAAACTAGATTCAAAGAGTAAAATACTAAAAATAATGCACCACGTTTTCTCATAGTCACCATCACTCTTTAAATCCATAAAAAAACCATCACTCTTTAAAAGCACCAAATACAAAATTTCACATCAAATATATTTCATTTGGTTATACAATTTATCATATTTTATGTAAGTGACTTAAGGAAAAGATCACGTAGAAAGTGTGTATTTTGGTAAGAAATAAAAAGTAATCTCATTCATTCATCTTTAACATCAATGGCTAGGATTAATTTACATAATACGTAGCTTTTCAAATGATAATCCGTAGCATTACATAATTCGTAGCATTTCAAAGGATAATCCGTAGCTCTTATATACATACTGCTACGAATTATCCTTTGAAAAGCTACAAATTATGTAATGATACGGATTATCCTTTGAAAAACTACGAATTATGTAAATTAATCCTAGCCATTGATGACAAAAATGAATGGATGAGATTACTTCTTATTTCTCACCAAAAGTACATTTCTTACCGGAACCTAACCCATGACTCAGGGAAAAGATCACGTAGGAAGTGTGTGTTTTGGTAAGAAATAAGAAGTAATCTCATCCATTCATCTGTATCATCAATGACTAGGATTGATTTACATAATACGTAGGTTTTCAACGGATAATCCGTAGCATTACATAATTCGTAGCATTTCAAAGGATAATCCGTAGCTCTTATATACATACTGCTACGGATTATCCTTTGAAAAGCTACGAATTATGTAATGCTTCGGATTATCCTTTGAAAAACTACGAATTATGTAAATTAACCTAGTCATTGATGACAAAAATGAATGGATGAGATTACTTCTTATTTCTCACCAAAAGTACACTTTTTACCGGAACCTAACCCAAGTGACTTATCACATTCATATCAAATTATTCAATTAACTATATTTTAAAACTAATGGGGTATAATATTAAAATAACAGAGGGAAATTATAAATATTATCGGGATAATTAATCTTACTTGGTGTAGATTTAAGTTAATTAAATTTTTTTTAAACGGGGCATTTGCCCCCTTCCCAAACACATGCGCCCGTCCTAGAGACACGATGCAATTCAGTAAAAATTATTTCTCCCTGAAATACTAACGCTTACTCGCTTAGTAAGCAAATTTCAGGATTGACTATTATTTTTAATAATCTCTCTCCTCCAGAAGCTCCTGGAAACTCTGAGAACCGCCTTTCAAAGCTCACTAGGTTTTTAGCAGTTTTTCGCGTTTTCTTCCCCACCTTTGCCGGCCAATCTCTCTGCCGGAACTTGCCATGGCGTCGGCTGCTGCTCCTCTCCATATGCCGGATGTTGTCGGGGAGGTCTGAGCTCGTTTTGCGGGCTACGCTGGGGTGGTGGGCGGTGCCATGACGGTTTTGGGCGGCGGTTTTGGTCCGGTTGAGTGTGGTTTTTTGTGTGTGGTCATAGTAGTGTTTGTGTATATGTATTTTTTGTGGTGTGGGTTCTCTTGTTAGGACCCTGTTCAAATATGTACCTATGGTAGGTTCTTATTTTGTCATCGGTACATCCTGTTGGGTCTACCCCGGTTAGTAACTTAGTCGGTTTAGTCTGGCTTGTTTGTATGTACCTAGGATTAGGTTATCCTCCTGTCTTTTATTTGCTATTGATGGACTAGGTCCAGCTGGAGTGGCAGGCTCCTTTCGTGCTGGATTTGTTTGAAGAAATGTGACCGGCGTAAGACCGATGGCTTGAAGTTGGTTCCTGAACTTAGGGACGGACCCAGACTGACGCAGTCTGGGCTGTAGCCATAGTTGATTTGGGCTCAAATTTTTTTTGATTTTCAAACCGTATTCGTAAAATTGGCTGCAGCCCTAGCGATAGATGAAGCACGGGAAGAGTCGAAGGAACTACAGCGAACCACTTCAATCTTCAACGATTTAGACCAGCTGCTGCTTCTTGGATTATTGATTCTTGTTGATGGCTTTCATTAACTAAATCGCCAGGTTCCGACGGCGAGGATGGTAAGATTAGGGGACTCGGAGATGACGATGGATATCATGAGCTAGACGGGCATTTGATGCCGAAGAGGAGAATTTGTTTTGTATTTCTCCAGTTTCTCGTCTAATTTCTTTAACCAAGGCAGCAGGTAGCAATTAAGGTTAGGGTAAGATGCTTCAGCCATTTCTTAAACAAGTTAATGGAACTAAATTTGAGAACCTGATAATCTTAGTGTTTCTGCTCGAATTAAGTTCTATGGTGAAGGTGTGCCTGTGAGGTGCAAATCAAACTTGGTAGCATTTTTAGTGTTTGGTGGTACAAATTCTATTGGTCGAAGCAAAAATCAAAATCATCTGATTATCTAATTAGATGCATATATTGTTTTTTGACAGGTGAATGTATTTTGAATTTGTTTGTTTGATGTTCAATGGCTTTTCATTTGTTTGGCTCGTTATATCAGGTATTCCAACCATCCATTTCACAGAATATGGGAACAGACACAGTAAAGACGGCTATAATTACGAATTAGCTTGTTGATAATGCTTATTGAACTGAAAAAAAACTCATCAGACCAGCCTAACAAGGATGAGAGGCCTCCTGTAAAGGTGATGCAAACCGTTGTAGTGCGAGGAAATGACTCATTGATGAACCACCTCAAAAAAAAATTTAGCCCTACAAAGTTTTCTATCCTGGCTCCGTCCCTGCCTGAACTACTTCTTCAGTTTGGCCACCTTGGCGTATGTTCAGACTTTGAAGCCTCTCTTGCGTGAAGATTTTCAACAGCTAAAGATTGTCCATGCTCTACACGGATTATTCTTCCATGTCTTCTGTGTTTGTTAGCTACTTTCTTGTCGTTGTTATTTATTTTCTCCTCATGGAGGTTTATCCTGATCTTGTACGCCTTTGTTCATCAAAAAAAAAGTAAGCAAATTTCAGTGTGGAGTGAGATAAAGTTGCATATGAAATAACTTTAGGACTGCATTGCATTCATGACATATAGAAATTGCACGTTAATTATGTACAAAATTGCATATTAGTTAGAATCCTCCTCACGAACAGATACTCACATGTAGTAAGCTTAACTTTTTTCCTTACTTCATAAATTAGCATAAGTTTACGAATGACAACCTTGACATAGCAGAATGGAAACGTGAAAAAATGCATTAGTTAGAATCATCCTCATGAAAAAAATGCTATGTCGTAAAATATTGACTACAATTCCTATACATAGGTAAATTTTAAAATATAAATATGTCTTGACATAAAACAGAAGTAAAAACCGGTATAAACTTCTCCATGCTTAGAGTTAAAGTTTTTCAAAACATAGCCTAAGTTTTTCATTAGCAAGTAGGATGATTAGCTTTTCACTTGCATATTCATTAAATATGGTCTCAAGTTCTCTAAGTCTCAACTAAAAAGGAAACCGAAATTTTGCATTGGAGGTAAGTCTCGGCTAAAGCGAGAGAAATATGTTGTTTAGCACTTGTACCTTACTAATAAAATCGGCGCAAGCAAAAATTTTTTTCTATACTCTACTCCCTCCGTCCCTCATTGTTTGTCCAAAAGGACAACCGGCACGCTAATTAAGAAAAGTAAATAAAGGACGGTGAGAGAAGAAGAAGATGGAAGAAAAAGGAGAAAAGTGTATGTGGAGGTGGGTCCGCACACAAAATATTAGTTATTTATCATTGGAAGTACAATTTTTTTAATAATTTGATAGGAAAGAGATGATTGATTTGATTATTGGGTTGTATATAAAAGGAAAATGGACAAACATTAGGGGACGCCCAAAAAGGAAAGTGGACAAACATTGAGGGACAGAGGGAGTATTAGTTATTGTTTAATTTTAAAAAAATCATTGGACATGAATAAAATGAAGTTGAAATATTTCTATATTTACTGAATTCGAGCTCCTCGTCTTGTACGAACATATAGGCAAAGATCATTGCACTTGAAAATAAACATAGAGCTAACATGTCCATATATTATCATTTTTTTATTGTGGGTTTACATTGAACAAATCAAGGAAGACAACACATACATACCATATTTCGGGTATAAATATATATATTTCTAGATCATTTTTGAAGCACATGCCACACAAAAAACACCACCTCGAACTTGATCTTGATTCACCGTTGAAGCATTGACCATCTTGGCACCACTAACCCACGAGACACACACCTCCATGGTAAGATCATAGAAATGCCTAAACACGCCTCCACAAGAGGATATAGAAACATATCCTCTTGTGGATATAGCATAGCATAGAAGAGGAAAATAAATAGGAAAACATCCGCGAGGGATGAAGGAAGAGGTCCACACCATATATGAAACTAGGAAAACCCATACAAAATTTGGGAAGATAATGCCATGGGTGGAACTTGAACCCTCCACCTTAGAGCATATACACCCGTTGAGGAAATTCTCTATTTTGATAACTTCCTCAAATAACACTTCATGTTACTATTTATTCGAATAGGAGGTGCTATTCGCGCTTTTTATACAACGGTTCAACATGTAGCACCTCCTATTACTATTCATCAAAAAAATATTACGAAAAAAATTGTTTTAAAGACGAACAAAATGTTAATTTGAATTATATACAAGTTCGAAAGTATAGAAAAAATAAGTGGCACGATCTTTAGATTCGAATTTAGATGGAAGATACTCCATTTTGTAGGCGACCATGGTATCTGCTCTTCATTGTCTCTAGATGTTTCTTTGTTGCTTTCTTTGTGATTGTGTCTAAGTGCACTCGATCCATTACTTTCATCTGCATGACATCATTCCTTAAATGACCCCAATTCAAGTTTAAACAGAGACAAATATGAACAATAGTTGCCAAAAAAATCAGATATAACCGGCGAGCGCTGCAAACAATAAAACTACATTCATACCACACAATCAACACTCAAAAGATTGAAGTTCCCCTCATTACCAACACATAAACCAGAACATCCATACACCCAAATTCCTGCAAATAATAAAACTACATTCATACCACACAATCAACACTCAAAAGATTGAAGTTCCCCCTCATTACCAACACAAAAACCAGAACATCCATACACCCAAATTCCTTCACAGCACAATTCACAAAGGATCAAACCTCAAAACTGAAAAGTTCAGTCACCTAAACTAAATTACAGCTCACAAAAAATGCATCATTACAGTGTACACATGATAAAGTTTGATTTACGAAGCATTGCAGGAAATGTTGGTAAGCACCTGGGCGATAATGCCAGTAGGGCGATGGTTGATTCTCACAGTTGTTTCCCTCTTATTCCAATTCTTTCCATCGGGTCTTGACGCCTTAAACGTATCAATCTCGCACCAACTCATCAGCTTCTCCTCCGGCATCCTCAAGTAATCCACAACGTTTTCAATAACCCGCAAAGCATGATGAATTTAATAACAAAAGGGCTTACCTGGGCATTCTTTGCTTGTACGACACCATTTAATCAAATGAGAAAACCACCAAAATCAATCCACAAATCTGACCAATATCAATAATCAATTTAATCAAATGGATGGCAAGGTGGATGTTATTTGAGCATACTGAGACTGAAATCAAATAGCCCAAAAATTAGTATCTTCAGTGAGTTGAAAGCATCACCTGATGATATTAGATCATGTATTGGGGTGAAAAACACAACAGAAAGATGGTGGCAATCGGCAATTATCTAAAATCTTATGTGAAAGGAACTAAGCAAAAAAACAAATACAATGGAGTTAACAAATACAACAGTTGATCTAATATCCCATAGATTTCTAAAAGTTGATCTTCAGACCAATTCCCCAGAAACAAAATCCTGACCAGCTACAAAAACCACTCTACTAAAACCAACAGTTGTCAATCCCCCAAATCTCACTCGGCAGTCGGCAATCATCATCGCAAATTCAAAATCAATCAACAGCCAAATCAATATAAACCCTAACACACACCACGAATCGGCACAAAACGTTAATCACGCACTCATCAATCGCAATAGCAATCGCAATCACAAAATTAGGGCACGTCGCACAAAGGTACCGTTTCTGAGCCCGATGCTGGACTCCTCAGTATTAACTGGCGATTAGAATCGACGGCGGTGGTCGGTGGTAGAGCGAGAAAAGAGAGCGGTTGAAATCGGAAAGCGGAAACTTTGCAGCTGCGCTTAGAGAACATCCGCTCAGAAGTTGTTGAGGACGTCCTGGCGGACGTCCTCGCCTGCTGATGTCCTCCCTAAATCGCTGCACGCAAACGAACCGCGGACGTCATCTATATCCCTCTCAGTCACATGTGATATGTGAGTAGCAGAATTCAGAATAACTTTAAGTTGTATAAAGTTAAAAACATAATAGTTAAAAAATTGCAATAGAAAAGTCCAAAAAAAAAATTGCAATAGAGGTTACATATCTCTACCTTTTGGGCTTATAATATGTTATAAGACGAGGCCCATTGGCCCAATTACGATTGGGTCTGCATGCTGCGTGCTGTGCTGTGAGAGCTTCAAAAATCATCCAAATTAAAGAATGGCGATTTGGCGGGCTTCGTGTCAGGCGGAGTCGCCGATCCAGTTGCCGAGATCACGTACGTAGACTTAGCTGCATCTCTCTGTCACTTTCGATATCGATTACTTCTTATTGCTTAATCTGTTTCCGATTTCACTGCTTGTTTATTGTTTGCTTCATTTCTGAAACCTAATTAATTTTGTCAAGTTAATCAGTTTGATGATTCATAGGGAGCGCAATGATTTGATGACTAGTGTTATATATCAGTTTGTGATGTTTACCAGTTAGATATTAATACAGGTTATGATGCGTTTTCTAGTCATAAGTTTTACTGGTTGGTTCTCCTTGTGAGGTTTGATTCGATCCTCTTGAGGCTTAGAGGTCTCAAAGGAAAGGTAATTTCACTGCATCTGTCCCCTTAATGATTCAGATTACTGATATTTATAACCAGATGCAATTTGACTGGAAAATTTGAATCATCAGAATATTTTTTTTTGTATCTGATAGTGTTTTATAGAACCATGAAGTTATTTTTTTTTTTTTTAGCTTGGAAGCTCTTTAGTTGAAATGTCCCTCACTTTGCGCACCTGCTGCTTGAAAATGGGTTGTGTGTTTACCCACCGGCAATTTCTTGAGGTAGAGTTTTGTATGAGGTAAGACCTGTTTAGTAGAAGGCCCCCACTTGAGAGAATAAATTAAAGTAATAAGCTGAAGCAGTCCAACCAACCCAAACCAAAACAAACCTAACAGCCTCGTATGTGTTATAACTACTGATACTTCCCGCGTGTGCCTAGTTCATGCCAAAGGAAATGGTAAAACCTAAATGATTTGTGTTGTACAATTATAAACTAGGCACTTAACTGCAAGCTTGGTTAGGTATGATTTCGTAGGACATTCAAATCTTCAGATCCTTACAAGCTCCAACTCTTTAGTTTCTTCTACCTATATCAGTAAGTTACATTTTACATTATTTGCTTGTCTTCTGCCTATCTCAGTCACAAATCTCCACACATGGTTATCTGCAAACTTTGAAGCTTTTTTTTTCTGCAGCATTTTAGTTCAGGTAAGTTTTTACAAAGGTGATCTTTGACAACCATTGCATGTTATTTAGGATTATATCTGAGATTTTAGCTATAATTTTTAACATTTTTGGCCCCAGAGATTTTTGGTGCTTCGTAATATTACATGAAAGCCATAGTTTGAATGTTACTTGTCAAGTATCAGTTTTGAGTTGTGTGTTCTGTGCAAAGTTTGTACCTTGATATGATAATCCATAGCTTTTGAGATTTTTTGATCTCCATGCCGCTTGATAGCCGAGTGGTCAAAGATTCAGCAACTTCATTGCTTATAATTTTTTTATTGGTTTATACATAATCAAACGAAAATTACAGTGGTTGATCTACTCTGCTGGTATTTTCCAATAAATTTACATTAGTGGATGAATCAACTCGTTGTTGCTTGTAAGTTACCGCTTCCTGATGGTAGTTTGGATTAGGTCAGAAAAGAGATAACTTGATCTTAAGTTGAGCAGAAATTGGCAAGGCTAGCAAGTAACTTTGAATTACTCATCTTGAAGTTAGGTTCTAGTTCTAGGCTATCCTCAGTGTCTATTGAACTCTTCAATGTGTGATACTGATAACAACGTCATCCGGCTAACACAGGGCCCTCGATCTTTTGATCTCTACAACATGACCGTATGATCACTGCTACTCACTCAGGTACAAATCTGCATAAGAGTTTCACAGGTAAAATCATTTATCAATTTGTTTATATGAACTCATATGAGTTTCATTTTACTGAACAGTACCGCAGTGTCTTCCAGTGGAGTTTTGGTTGGATCACGATCTCCATCTCAAGTAGTAGTATTGACAACCAACAGTGACTAAATTCTCGCTAACTGCTCCAGCTTTCAGTTAACCTACATCTGGAGCCTTATTGCCTTCGATTTAATGTTCTTATTGAAATGCGCTCCTTTTGATACGTAGTTGTGTCTCCTTGGTAATTTTGGCAAGGCGGTTTCCCGTATTTCTTTATCCAATACATAGATTTAGCAAGTCAGCTGAGATGGAGAAGCTGCCACAGTCTCAAGAGTTCGCATTGAGAGAGACATCACCATCTATTGGCAGGGGAGGGATCTCAGGGGACAAGCTCGGTCGCACATATGACCTTGTTGAGCAAATGCAGTACCTATATGTACGTGTTGTCAAAGCAAAAAATTTGCAATCACTTGATATATCTGGCAGTTGTAATCCCTATGTCGAAGTGAAGCTTGGCAATTACAGAGGTACTACTAAGCACTTTGAAAATAAGTCGAACCCTGAATGGAATCAGGTCTTTGCTTTTACAAAGGATCGAATTCAAGCATCACTTTTGGAAGTTTTTGTATCAGACAGAAACATGGTAAAAGATGGTGTGATGGGCAGGGTCATATTTGACCTCAACGATGTTCCAAAGCGCGTTCCACCTGACAGTCCATTGGCACCTCAATGGTATCGGATGGAAGACAGAAAAGGGGAAAAAGTTAAAGGAGAGCTGATGCTGGCTGTTTGGATAGGGACTCAAGCGGACGAGGCATTCCCTGAAGCATGGCACTCGGATGCAGCCTCTGTCAGCGGAGATAGCACTGGACATATCAGATCAAAGGTATATCTGTCTCCTAAGCTGTGGTATCTGAGGGTCAATGTTATTGAGGCTCAAGATTTGATGCCTAGTGACAAGAGCAGGTTCCCTGAAGCTTACGTGAAAGCCATGCTTGGAAATCAGTCACTGAGAACCAAAATATCACAAAACAAGACTGCTAATCCAGTTTGGAATGAGGATTTGATGTTTGTAGTTGCTGAGCCCTTTGAAGAGCCTTTGATTCTAAGTGTAGAAGATAAAGTTAGTTCCGGAAAAGATGAAAATATTGGAGTGTGTGTCATTCCTTTGCATAACGTGCAGCGGAGGCTAGACCATAAGCCAGTAAACACTCGCTGGCACAATCTGGAAAAGTACATTCTGGTTGATGGAGAGAAAATGAAAGAAAGCAAATTTGCAAGTAGAATTCATGTTAGGATTTGTTTGGATGGCGGATATCATGTATTAGATGAATCCACACATTACAGCAGTGATCTTAGACCAACTGCTAAACAACTCTGGAGGACAAGCATTGGAATTTTAGAGCTTGGTATATTAAGTGCTCATGGACTGATTCCAATGAAATCACGAGACGGAAGAGGAACAACTGATGCATATTGTGTAGCCAAGTATGGGCAGAAGTGGGTACGGACAAGAACAATTATAGACAGCTTGCATCCGAAATGGAACGAACAGTATACGTGGGAGGTCTTTGATCCCTGCACTGTCATCTCGGTGGGAGTATTTGACAATTGTCATATTCATGCTGGGGATAAATCTGGAGGCTCAAAGGATTCAAGGGTCGGGAAGGTAAGGATCCGTTTGAACACAATTGAAACTGATCGAGTTTACACTCACTCTTATCCGCTTGTAATATTGAAGTCATCAGGTGTGAAGAAAACAGGTGAAGTTCAGTTGGCTGTAAGGTTCACATGTTCATCTTTGGTAAACATGCTTCATAACTACACGCACCCTCTGTTGCCAAAAATGCATTACATTCACCCTTTATCAGTGGTTCAACTGGATAATCTGAGACATCAGGCTACTCAAATAGTGTCCACCAGACTTGGTCGCGCTGAACCCCCTCTGAGGAAAGAGATAGTAGAGTACATGCTAGACGTCGATTCACATATGTGGAGTATGCGCAAGAGCAAAGCCAACTTCTTCAGAATTATGGGAGTTCTCAGTGGAGTGATTGCGGTGGCTAAATGGTTCGATCATATTTGCAACTGGAAAAATCCGCTCACAACTGTCTTAATCCACATCCTTTACGTAATACTAGTCCTCTACCCAGAGCTGATACTACCCACAGTTTTTCTCTACATGTTTCTGATTGGATTATGGAAATTTCGCCTGAGACCACGACACCCGCCTCACATGGACATTAGACTATCCCATGCAGATGCAGTACATCCAGATGAGCTTGATGAAGAATTCGACACGTTCCCAACTTCTAAAGGATCGGACACCGTTAGAATGAGATATGATCGTTTGAGGAGCATAGGAGGGAGAGTTCAGACAGTTGTGGGTGACTTGGCAACTCAAGGCGAGAGGCTACATTCTCTACTGAACTGGAGAGACCCAAGAGCTACAGCATTGTTTGTTGTGTTCTGCTTGATTGCTGCGGTCGTGCTGTATGTCACGCCTTTTCAAGTGGTGTCACTCCTGACAGGGCTTTATGGGCTGAGACATCCCAGGTTTCGCAGCAAGCTGCCTTCTATACCCCTCAATTTCTTCCGCAGACTGCCATCAAGAGCTGACACTATGATATGAACAACCCCTATTTAGTATGGCTCATAGACACATGTAAAGAGTCTTAGCAGAGATCGGTCATTATGGTGAGTAGATTATGTATGGATAGAATTTTTAGATGTTTGAGCTTTATATGATATCAGACAAAAGACAACCCATCTTTCAGCTTGAAACTTGTTTCTTCATTTTTATATTTGAGAATCGCACGAAAAAAAATCACGTGTTGTGCAGCCAAGTATTACGAGCACGAAAATAAAATCGTTTTTGCATTACGTTCTCGAGGATTTATGGATTTCATCTCCCTGTTGTTACATAGGCTTTACTATACAGTTAGAACTTTGAGAGGCTATGGGACTTTCTTTTTGTGGTAACAATTTGGATGAGAGAACAAATATTTCATGTTGTGCATGTTGAAAATTTTTACGGTTCGTGTCATTGTCAGCCGTATCGAGGGGTCCTTTGGAAATGCCGCGTCGCCAGTGTCACCATGTTTTGGCACAAACGACACAGGCATCAGGCATGTGATAAGTTTTTAAAATAAAACTGAACATGAAAAAATGTATTTTTTATTTATTTATGAAAGGTCACTTCCTTTTATCAGGAATCAGATCAGGTGCTGCGCAGCTAAATGCTGCCAGCCCCGAATACGACTTCGTTTCACTCCATTTTCTATTTCAGTTTTAATATTGCAAAAAACACAGTCGTTTAATTGAATCCCTTTATGATCGAATCACGTGCCCCGTACCCCCTACTGATCCCCCACCAACGGAATCCGTTCTCTCCAACGTTTCCGTCTTTCTCCTTAATTTCTCTCTTTCTCTCTCACTCTCTCTGCTTCTCTTAATCTTTCAAATTTGGATCTCCAGTAACAAATAAAATGTTCCTTTAAACTTTAACTCACATAATTGTTTTAACTGTGTCTCTTTCCCAACTCATTCATCACACGCTTATTCAATTTTGAGAGAAACGTTGTCGGGTTTCGTTCTGCAACGACATACTGCAAGGTCTTAGCTTTGATCCTATTGATCCCAAATTACACATATGGGGACGCCAAGGTATAAAATTTGAGTGAGATTCTCAGGTTCTCAAGTCTGGATCTTGTAGTTATCAACATTATTGCGAGAAAGATCAACTGGACTCAGAAATCATCGCAGGCCACAACAAAAACGACGGTGCCGAAAATTTTCTTGAAAACATTCGAGAAGGCGCGTACTTCTCCTTCTCCGAGTTCAGCGAAGTCAACCTTGTAACCGGGAAGGAATACTCAACCTCCTCCACCGGAAACGGCGAAGTCGACGTTTGATTGTTCGTTTCGTCGTTCATGAGACCAAATGCAGCCCATGCAGCCCATGCAGCCCGACACGACGGACTTCCTTAATGTGGAGGAGGAGCACTCGGAGCGCACTTCGATGTTTTTTTTATACAAGAGTTAAGTTAGAAGTTAAGTTAGTGTCGCAGTGACGAATCGATCGCACGCGGGTGGTGAGGATTTACGGGGCATGCCATCCACTCGGCCAAACCCCCAACCTCGGAGCGCACTTCGATGTTGAAATTTGAACTCAGGGATGTTGGAGTTTGGTGCCGATTTTGGAGATGGAGATTGGGAAGAAAAAGAGTGACATTGTAATTAAAACTCCGTTAGTGAAGAGTTAGTGAGGGCACGTGATTCAGCCAGAAAGAATTGCGTTTAGTATCATTAAACGACTGTGTTTTAGCAATATAGAAACTGAATTAGAAAATAGAGTGAAACGACGTCGTGTCCGGAGCTGACAGCATTTAGATGCGCATTACCGGATCTGATTCCCCTTTTATCATGCCTACTCACTTCCTATATAAAGGAGTGGCTGATTTTCAGAAACACATTAAATTCAGAAGAAAGCTAACTAGCGTTTTGTCGTGGGATCCACATCCTCTAGAAACATCAAAACTCATTCTTCGCCACATTCCTAAAATTCTCTAAAGTGCAATTCCGATTAAAAGCCTTGATGTGGATTTTGTAGATTCGTCCTATCACACTTCAAGTTTCGCGGAAACCCTAAATTGTTAAGGGGCGAAATATAAATTTTGAAAAGTATTTACGCGATTCAAATCGTATTCAAGTTGCTACTTGATCAATCCTTGAAGAACACTCGTTGAAGATCCTCCATGGAAGTATTGCGAAGAAAAAATTCAAGCCCGCGAAGAAACAAAAATGGGAATTCAATGTTTTGGTAATTAATGTCAACAGTTCGTGAGCTAACAAACAGTTTCTAGAAGCTTGAAAAGTTTGAAGTGTAGAACAAATATTTGGTTTCACTAATTCGTTTATCTTTTCATTCATCTGATGACCATAATTTATACATGTGTTATCTTCCTCTACAAGATAGAATATTACAGAATAATACTTATTCTATAAATATACAATTACTATAACTATAATTAGTATATACTATTTCCATACTCCCCTCAAGTTGGCGCATGAATGTCTATCATGCCCAACTTGTTGATCGAACACTCGAATTGTTTTTGAGATACGCCTTTGGTAAGAACATCAGCTAATTGATCCTCAGAAGGTACGAAAGGAAAGGAGATGATTTTTCTGTCGAGATTTTCTTTAATAAAGTGACAATCAACTTCAACATGTTTTGTCCGATCATGTTGAACTGGATTATGTGCTAGCTGAATGGCAGATGCATTATCACAATGTAGCTCCATAGGCTTTTGAAGCACAAACCCTAATTCTTGTAAGATGTTACTAATCCATAACATTTCACAAACTCCTTGCGCCATGCCACGAAATTCAGCTTCAGCGCTTGATCTAGCGACAACCTTTTGCTTTTTACTACGCCAAGTAACAAGATTTCCACCTACAAAAGTGAAGTAGCCCAACGTAGAATGTCTATCAGTTTTATCACCAGCCCAATCTGCATCCGTGTATCCCACAACATCGAACGTATCATTCTTTCTAAATAATAATCCTTTTCTCGATGCCTTTTTTAAATACTTCAAGATACGAAAGACTGCATCCATATATTATTCTCTCGGACATGAACTGACTAACAACACTCACAGCATAAGCGATATCTGGTCTCGTATGAGAAAGGTAAATTAACCTTCCCACAAGACATTGATACTTTCTTTTATCTGTTGGTACCTGGTCAGGAAGAATAGTGAGTCCATGATTCATCTCTATTGGTGTCTCTGCTGGTTTGCAATCTAACATTCCTGTTTCAGTTAGCAAATCAAGAACATATTTTCTTTGTGAAAGTGAAATTCCCTTCTTCGACCTTGCAACTTCAATGCCCAAAAAGTATTTCAATTTTCCGAGATCCTTCATTTCAAATTCTTTTGAAAGGTATGTTTTCAATGCCTCAATTTCCTCAGAGTCATCCCCTGTAATTATCATGTCATCAACATAAACGATGAATGTTGTAATTCTACCATTTTTCTGTTTGATAAACAGAGTATGGTCAAAATTACTTTGATCATAGTTTACACCGGGAGGCATATCCATGTACACTTCTTCTTCTAAGTCTCCATTGAGAAATGCATTTTTAACATCAAGTTGGTACAATGGCCAATCTTTGTTTGATGCAAGTGAAATTAAGATACGTACAATATTAATTTTTGCCACAGGTGCGAAAGTCTCTTCATAGTCAACTCCATAACGTTGTGTATATCCTTTAGCAACTAATCTCGCTTTATATCGATCCACAGTTCCATCAGCAGTGAGCTTCACATTAAACACCCAACGACATCCGACAATCTTTTTTCCAACCGGTTTGTCTACTAGTTCCCATGTGTTATTCTTTTGAAGAGCCTTTAGTTCTTCATTCATTGTTTCTGTCCAACTTGCATCATCTAATGCGTCATGAAAATTACTTGGAATAGATACAGTAGATAATTGATTAATAACAAGTGCATGTGATCTAGACAACCGATGGTTGGACAGAAAGTTTGCAATGGGGTATTTGGCTTGGGCTTTTATGCTTGGTTCATATTGTTTTTTCGGGACTCCCTTGGTGGCCCTCTGTGATTTTCTAGGTTCGTCACCTTCTAAATCAGTGGGTACCTGATGTGGATCATTCTGAGGAAGATCTTCAGTTGATGGTGTAGAAGGGTAAAAAAACTTGTTCAACTGTTTCAAATTCACGAGGCATATCATTTTCCATATCTTTTTCTGCTACAGGGGAGCTAGTGTCAACTGTTTCGGATTCTTGGGGCATATTGTTTTTTACCATTGAAGAGCTAGTGTCAACTATTTTCGAAGTATCAAATTGATCCTCTAAGTGTTCCACTTCTTCAAAGATATCACCATTAAAATAATGTTTTTCTTCATTATAACTCTCCCCCAGAAGAAAGGACTCAGAATCACTCTTGGTGTAATAAGGTTATGATTCATGAAAAGAGACATCAAGTGAAATATGCATTCTTCTTGTGAGTGGCTCATAACATCTATATCCTTTTTGATACTTTGCATATCCCACAAATATACATTTCCTTGCACGGTATCCAACTTACTCCTTTCTGACTTTGAGATGTGGACATATGATGTGCATCCAAAAAATCTCGGCTCAAGATTAGGCATAGACGGAATGGACAATAGTGAATGTAATTTCTGGTGAGGAGTTTGAAAGTCAATTACTCGTGAAGGAGTACGATTAATAAGATATGATGCTGATTGACGGAGCCCACTGCACTGTCGTTAAGGTGCGATGTTCTCGGTGCAAAATAAATTTATATCTCCGCTACTCGTACTCTACTAGTGGGTAGTAAAGGGTAAGTAGGGGTCGAACCCAAGGGAGTCAGGTGAATAGTTGTTCTTTAAGTAGGACAGTTGGGGGTTGGTTGTGATTTTAGTACTGAGAGTAGCGTGGGTTGGTTGTGATTTTAGTACTGAAAGGTAAAGTAACAGTTGATATTACAATTAAAGGAAAGCATTCGGTTTTAGGGGCCTTGTATCATAGTCTGTTTATCATTGACCTCTAATGATCATACTAAGTGTTCAAAGATGAATCAAGGCTATTTCTAGCACAAGACTTGCAACATCGTTTAGAACACTTGTTCTATTTAGACTAATTCCTCATTTCGAAGTATCTTAGCCTTATGTGCATCCATTTGATCTTCAGTTACGATCAACCAAATGGTGTTTTAAAGAGGTCGAACTCCTCAGATAAGCTTTGCCCGTTAAAGCATCCACTTACCCGAGTATGTTCACGAACCCCACGGAAGAGCTTTGCCCTTAAAGCATCCACTCAACCTTGGAAGTTCTAACCTAATATGTGGCACATAGAACAAGTTTTGAACATAGAGAGGCACTAAGCGAAGGGTCTAAAACATTTTATGACACAAGTACACCCCTTCAACCGAATGAAGGGTTTAGCTACGAATATTCATGGAACAGGACATCATAGCTAAGCGCGTTGAAAAGTAAAGGTTTTTGAAAGTAAAGACAGGAAAGTAAAGTGTTTTGAAAGACAGTAAAGTAAAAAAGAGAGTACTTACAAAAACCGTTGAAAGTGCTAAAGCTTCGATTCCAAAGTAAAGTGCTTACATGATTGTGCTCTCAATCTGTGATTTGTGATTTTGGAATGTGGAATGATTTACAAAGGGAAGGAGCATGGGTATTTATAGGCATGGAGAGGAGATGGATGTGGATGAGAGGCATGACACTTGTCAAAAGATGGGAGGGAGAGCAAAAGCCATCGGAGCAAGGTGGCACTTCCCTTAGCCGCCGGCCACATGTCATGAAATGGGAGGAGAAGCCCTCTAGCCGTCGGCCATAGGTGGCAAGGGAGTGGGTGAGTGTGAGTTGAGATCTTTTTCCCAAAAGCCATCGGTCCTTTCAGCTCCGGTCTGACTCTGGTTGCTCTTCGGTTGGACTTGTTTTGAGTGATTCCACGTCCGGTTCTTGAAAGTCAGAATTTGGTCGTGACCTGGAATGGCTCGTAATTCATTTTCAGCTTTAAAACTCCTCCTTAGCCTGTATTCTCTCTAGACTTCAAAATACCCTGTAGATAAATATCGGAACTAACAAGCAAAAGTTAAATAGACAAAGCGTCTAATTTGGTGGGTTTAACTGTGTTTATGATTCATACAATTATGGTCCATCACTGATATTACTGCTTCACCCCAATATGATCGAGGCACGTTCACGCCAAATAACGAGGCACGAACAACTTCCAGCAATTGTCGATTCTTTCGTTCATCGATACCATTTTGCTGCGGAGTGCTTGAATTGGATGTTTGATGACGAATGCTATTAAGCCGACAAAAATTTCACAAATTCTCCACCTTTGTCAGATTGAAAAACTCGAATAGATTGTTGATATTGTGTCGCCACCATTTTATAAAACTCAGTAAACCTTCCAAACACTTCACTTTTATTTTTCAGTAGTGATACACGTGTCATGCGCGTGCAATCATCAATAAAAGTTACATAATATCTAGCTTCAGAAAAGGAAGTAACTTTTGCAGGACCCCAAACATCTGAATGAATTTTCATAAAAGGTGTAGAACACCTATGATTGCTTGGATAATACGAAATTCGATGACTCTTGGCCAGTTCACAAACATGACAATGAAAGTCTGAATCATTAATACCAGAAAATATATGAGGTTGTAATTTTTTTAGATAACTAAAGGATAAGTGACCTAACCGACGATGCCATAACCATATCATTTCTTTTGCATTATCAACCATACTCACTTGATTAGCTTGCCCAAACATGTTCTTGCATTTTTCTCCAGCCTTTGTCAAATCCAGGTAGTACAATTTTCCCCTTCTAACACCATAACCAAGAATATGTCGAGTCAGAATGTCCTGAAACATACAAAAAGATGGATAAAAGGTCACTGTACATGAAAGGGTCGAAATGATTTGAGAGACAGAGATTAAGTTATAAGCAAGAGATGAGACAACTAAAACGGATTCGAGGGTCAGAGACTGGGAGAACACAATAGGACCTTCTCCGCTTACTGGAGTTGAGTTTCCATCAGCAGTTACAACAAATTTTTGGGACGAGGCACTAAGATTCTCCAAAAGGTGAGGATTATTTGTCATAGGATCAGATGCACCTGAATCAATTATCCAAGTATTATTCAAAATAACTTTACCGTTCATATTTGATTTCGCAGCATTCGCGGAAGCATTATTCAAATGTTCCTCTCCAGCTGAAGCAACAGTTGCCTTACTTATGGTTTTCCGTGGTTTCTTGCTGAAATCCCACCAATCAGGATAGCCAATCACTTCATAACATCGCTCCTTGCTGTGACCTAATTCACCACAAAAATTACATTTTGTTTTCGCATATAAATTTTGTTTTCCGGGAGGACGACGAGATGATGAATTAGCAAGGCCTTGGGGAGCGCTTGAATTACTCTTAACAGTCATAACTAACAACTCTGATGGTACATCGCGTCCCATTGCTTGTTTTTCAGATTGCATCTTCCGGATGTATGCATAGCTTTGCTCCAAGGAAAATCTAGGTTCTTTACGTAATATTTCTCCCCGAACTTGATCATACTCTGAATCAAGCCCACTCAAAAACATATGGACTCGCAGACGAGACATCATTGATGCTTCATGAACTACATCTGCAACCTTGTCATTATTAGAGGCCACCCTTTGATCAATCTCTTGGAACATGGCTACCAATTCATTGTAGTAGGTAGGAATAGGTCTTCCATTTTGCTTTGCTTCAAAACACTTTTTGTTAAGCTCAAAAATTCTAGTTTCATCAGAATCATCATAAAAAGTTTTCTCTACAGCTTCCCAAATATCTTTTGCAGTTGGAAGTCGAATATATCGATTCATAAGAGAAATTTCCAAAGAATCGATAAGCCAACTTTTTACCTTTTCATTGTCTGTAGCCCAAGCATCATACTCAGGAGAGCTTTCATCAGATGGCTCAATCTTTGCGCCAGTCAAATAGCCAATCTTCCCTCGTCCACCAATTCGCATCCGCATGAGTGGAGCCCATATAGCATAGTTGGATTCATCCAACAACACAGTTTTTAGAAATACTGAATGATCCTGCTGAGTGTAATGGTGACGAATGATTTGTTGAGTTTCCGGTACATCATCTTTCACATCAGATGAAGCCATGGATTCAAGGATTCAATGAGGAAAAAAAAGGTTCAGTAAGGAACAAAAAAAGGAATTCAAGGGTTTTCAAATACCAGTTCAAAATATTGAACCATGCCCTGATGCCATGTAGAACAAATATTTGGTTTCACTAATTCTTTGTATCTTTTCATTCATCTGATGACCATAATTTATACATGTGTTATCTTCCTCTCCAAGATAGAATATTACAGAATAATACTTATTCTAAAAATATACAATTACTATAACTATAATTAGTATAATCTATTTCCATATGAAGGAACATATTTTCGTAATTGGTAAAAGAAGATGATGCATTTCCCACTAACAAATTTGAAGGTGGCATATGTTCTCTTTACTCCAATACCAGATGTGGGCGATGACGGACATATGGATGCATTTAGGTATAGTGGCAAATGGGAGACTGATGATTACATGTGTCGAGATCATATTTTAAACGGTATGTCCACTTCTCTGTTTGATGTTTACCAAAATGTAAAGTTCGCTAAAGGGAACATACACAGATTTGGTTGTATGGGGCTAAAATAAAAATAACTAAATTATTGACAGAAAATCATTATATCTACATAGAAAATAGTATGAGTGAAAGTCTAACAAATTTTAGACATGTTCAAGGGTCTCTCATAACCGATTTACTTCATTGATCGTTGTGAACGAGGATTACGACTCTACTGACACTATAAATATTCGTTTTACCTTGAAAAGCTCACTTTGATTTTATCATTATTACAGATTATTAAAGGCGATTGGGGAGTAAAATAAAAATTAAGTAAAATTGTTCAGTAAGGCACATACACAGATTTGGTGGTAGGGGGCTAAAAAGACAATTAATGATGATAATTTATTATATGTACGTAGAAAAATGTATGACTGAAAGTCTCGCAACTTTTTGATATGCTTACGGAGTTATGGGATTCTCATAATCTACTTACTTCACTGGTTGTGTTTTAAAAAACTTTAATTTAAACGGATTCTGAATGAGGAATACGAGTGTAAATCTTCTTTTCTCACCATAAAATAAATTTATTGTTATTGTAGAATTATTTTAGAGTATTAAAGACGGTCGGGTAAAAATAGAAAAATTAGCAAAATTGTTTGATTTCCGTAACGGTGGGGCTAAAATCAATTAGCAACGGTACATCAACATATTTACAAAAGAAAATAGTACCGAAAAACTTACTTTTGAACTCGTTCTGAAGTTAATTTTATTATGCTGACATAGTTGCTGAGTTGGAAAAATTAAACCAAGCTGAAACCCTACATTTCAGAATACAACTTCTTCGCCATTCACTGCTCTCTCATCCTCGACGCGGCCTCCATCCCTCCCTACAAGCATCAGAAAAGCTGCGCTGCGTTAAAGCGAGTCGCAAACAACTAATCATGAAGAAGCAGAAGACCTTGTTGGGTTCTCCTCACGGCAAGGACAATTCTGCCTTCAATTCCTCGAAAAATCCTTCTGCTGGATCTGCTATCATCTACCTTCGATGTCTTTCCGAGGTGAAAATCAATTTGGAAACCAAAAAATTTATTTTTATGTGTTGTAGTTTTTGTTGATGGACTAAGAATTTAGTGATTGATTAATTTCGTAATTATTTAGATTACCTTCCGCCGCAGTTTCTAAACAGTGTTATTTGGGAGGAGAAGACTGCTAAGAATGAAGGAGAGATAGCAGCCACCAACGAACCTCATCTTGTACTCTGATTGCGCCTCCTTGATCTCCCACAGAGTCATCCTTGGCTGTAGCTTCCGTTTATGGCTGAAGGAGGTGGAGGTGAGTAGGAGCACAGGATCCTCCATCATCTTCTCCATTGTTTTCCATCATCTGTTGTACTGTTCTCGCCGTCGGAAAACTGTCCCATTGCCTAGCTGATAGGATCGTGGTTAGTAGTCAAAGACTTAAGATTAAAAGTCAGAGACTTAACAAAGGTCGGAACTGTTAGGAACCTAACTTTGTATGCAGATAAACAACTAAACTGAGTACGCAGCGGAATAAACTTAAATAGTCTTTTATTACTATTTAAACTGTACACTCAGTGGGTACACAACTTGCCTAATAAGTATAAATCAAACCTAGACTTATACAAGCAAAAACCTGAATACTTCCCTGTCTCCCAGACGTCACGTAGTCGTGGCACCTCAGTCGCTTTCCGGTACTGATCAAGAATAGCTCGATCACTTGAATATCACCTCGCACAGCTTGCTGGATATTCTCTCTAGGAAACCCCACTTGGAAAGCTCTCTCGGATGTATGTGGAAGACGCGCAGTTCTGAAGAGTTTGATCTGGCTTATATAGGTTCTTCAGTAACTGCCACAGATCATGGCTTGTAACTGCCAACCCATGATCTCCTTGACGTGTAGTGGGGACGTGCCATCACTCCATGATGTATTTGACTCCCCTGTCAACTGCTTTATTGACTTGACCTCAACTGCTCAACTGCTCCGTTGACTTGACCAATACTCAGGTTCTTGGTTACTCGGAGACTTCCGCAGGTACTCAAGTCCAGCATCACTTCCTTGAATGCTCCAGTAAGTTCCTGACTAACAGAAACTCAAGCAAACCATTAAACCGGTTTGTCAATCATCAAAAACGTGTGAGGCCAATGCCTCAACAATTTCCCCCTTTTTGATGATGACAAACCATTAAAGTATAAATATCAAAGCAGCACTTAATAGATGTAAAACATGCACGCAGCATCAGTTGAGAACCTATTCTCCTTGGGAACAAATTCCCCCTAAGTTCCTGCACACTCAGAAACTTGATAAACATCCTATTAAGTCAAATTCCTACACAGGTATTTCTACTCAGGAACCTCAGATTGTATTCCCCCTCAGTTGATACTTCTACCCTTCCCCCTTTTGACATCATCAAAGAAGAGTTAATCAACATACACAGCAGTCAAGAACATGAGGAAAAACTTGAAATTCAGATAGCTGATCGAAGCATGCATAGAACTTCAAAGATAAATGAGATAGTCATAACAAGCAGGTTGAACACAAGTTGTTAACACTCAGAAATAACAAAAAGAATTAGTGAGGTTGGATAGCAAGGATGGGGAAATCTCATAGCAGGAACTGATCACGCCATTCTCACAGACAAAAGAGATCATCCCGGGGACTGAAGAACTTTACAGCCTTTCAACCAGAGCCAGGAGTGCATCCTGCACTTCTCTGATTGCTTCTTTCATCTCCCTGACTTCTGCCTTTACACCTGATGGACCACAATTGTATGAATCATAAACACAGTTAAACCCACCAAATTAGACTGTTTGTCTATCTAACTTCGATGTTTTAGTCCCGATACATTTCTACAGGGTATTTCAGAGCTTAGAGAGAATACACGCTAAGGAAGAGCTTTTAGCACAGAAAAGATATCAGGAGACAATCCAAGGTCAAGATCAGACGCTGAATGAAGAAATCTAAAGATCCTGACATGGAATCATTCAAAACAAATCAAACCGAAGAGAAACCGAAGACAATCCGGAGCTGGAATACACTGATAGTTTTGTGTAAACTGCACAAAACTCACAAACCACTCTCCCCATGCCACATGGCCGGCGGCTTTGCCCTCACAACCCCTCCTCCTCCTCTCCCCTTCCTCTACATGTCACATCCTCCTCCCCTCTCCCAAAAGCCGGCGGCGGTTTTGTGTTGTCCCTCTCCCCTTGTGACACTTGTCTTCCTCTCCTCTTCCCCTCCTCTCCACCCTTGGATGCTAAACCACATGCCCTCATCTTGGCCATCCATTCCTCTCCTCCATGGCTATAAATACCAAGCCATCCCTCCTCATTTCATAAGCCATAAGCATTCACAACACACCACACTCCACTTCTCTCTCTAAGTTTGTTACTTTGTAAAGTTTGGTTTTGATATAAATAAAAGTTCAGTTTGTTCTCAAATACTTTAGTTCGATCTTGAGTACTCCTGTTTGTTCTTGAGTACTCAAGCTTTCAGTTACAGTTCAAGAGTTACTCCTGTTTGTTCTTGAGTAATCTCTTTCTCTTCTCTCTTTACTCTTGTCGGTTCTTGAGTATTCTTTTCCAAATCCCCAATTATTTAGTTATGATGTCCAACTCTATGGATATTCGTAACTAAACTCTTCATTCGGTCGAAGGGGAGTTCTTGTTTTATAAAATGTTTTACTTCGTTTAGTTTCTTTTCTCTGTATTCAAAACTTGTTCTATGTGCCATTTATAAGGTCAGACTTTCCACGATTGAGTGGAAGCTACGAAAGGGCAAAACTCTTCTGTGGGAAGTCGTGAACATACTCGGGTAAGTGGATGCTACGAAAGGGCAAAGCTTATCTGAGGAGTTCGATCTATCTTTAAAACCATTTGGAAACTGGACCAAAGGGACCAAATGGATGCACAAAAGGCTAAGATACTTCGAAAGGAGGAATTAGTCTGAAGTAGAACAAGGGTTTACAAACAGTGTGGAAAATTGAGCGCTACGAAAGGGCCTCGATACACGTTTGAATACTTAGAAGGGTTACTAAAAGAATGAACAGGATATAATACAAGGCCCCCTAAGACCGAATACTTCTCTTGCAATCACAGAATCCCCTTTGTCTTTACTTTTATTGTTCAATCAACTGCAACCATCAACCGCTCACAATCCGGAGGACTTGCAATTCACGCATCACCCACTGTAAGTCTTCACTTTTAATTTCAGTATTTACTTTTCTGTAATTTATTTTTCAGCACTCAAAACCAAAACCAACTAAAAAGTCACGTAGTTGTTAGCACTAAAACCTCAACCAACCTAAAACACGCTCCTTCGCTGAACAAATCCCTTAAAGAATAACCTATCCCCCTAATTCCTCTGGGTTCGACCCCTACTTACCAAGTACTACCCAGTAGTATAGTTGCGAGTAGCGGACTATTATAAATTTATTTGTACAAATCGCTTTGACGACGAGCGGTTCTGTCAAATTGGCGCCGTTGCCGGGGAATTAGCCATCGGATAAGTTCTTCGAATCAAAATCGCTTCAAAATAACCATGTCTCGCGAAGAAAGCCACCATGACTATCAGAATGACGAAGAAATAAACCTGTACAATCGAAATGATGAGGTTCCATTCATCGATGATCCGGAACAACTCATCAGAAACAGAAGAGCTCGTGATAGGGAGGCCGCCCGAAGAAACCATGAACCACCCGAGGACCGAAATGCAGCTGGTCCAGTACAACCCCTAGATATCCACCACACCCCCAACCCCGACAAATATCTAGGCAAGAACCTGTATTCGACGACTACTATGGGGACAACAACTACCGTGAACCTACTATGGGAGAATTAAATGCCCCTAACTTCGAAACACAGCCATGGTGCATTTACGAGAGCCCTGAACTAGAAAACATAACCATCAACGCGTCAGTGGCCCACAGCTTGCCAAAATTCTCAGGAGCTCAAGGAGAATCCGCCACAACTCACCTCCAACGCCTGCATGGAATTTGCCAAAACCTAAAACCCAATCGAGTGAATATGGACGACTTCAAGTTAAAGGCGTTCTATTTTTCCCTCATAGACTCGGCAAACGACTGGTTCCTTTCATTGCCTTCCGGAAACATCAGAACATGGGCTCAGATGCAGAAGAAATTCTTAGACAAATACTATCCGGCGGGAAGAGCAATGCAAGTAAGGAGGCAACTACAGGAAATCAAACAGGGTCCCAATGAAACCATGTACGATTACCTGGAAAAATTCTATCACCTAGAAAGGAGCTGCTGTACCCTTGGACTGCCCGAGAAACTCGTCATCGAATACCTCATTGATGGATTAAGACCCTTAGACAAAATGCTCTTGGATGCCTCAGCGGGAGGATCCATGATGAATCTATCATTGAGTGGCATAAGGAATCTCATCGCCAACGTTGCTGAAAATGCCCGATTTAAAGAAGAGACTGCTCGTCAAGATGAATTCTCTCGATCAAAAAAGGTAGCACAAGCCGAAACATCAGTAAACTCCATAACTGAAGAGATGAAACAGTTAAAAGAGATGATGATTCAGATCATACGAAGACAGCCAGTTCCTGTAAAACCTTGTGAATTTTGTGGTTCTACGGAGCACAAAACTAACACATGCCCAACATTAATAGAAGAGGAACCTGCAGAAGTAAATGTAGTGGGAGGATACCAAGGATACAACAACAACAACAATGACAGAGCCGGACAAAACAGACAGTACGGTCAAACAACCAACCCAAGCTGGCGTAATAACAACTATCTTCAGAAGGAGACACAGCCAGCTGTCCCTCAACTAGCTCAGTCATTCTACCAACCCCCCCACCGGCAGTATAACCAGAACACTCAATCAGCAGACCAATATCAGCAAAAAGGACCAATTCAGTACCAAGTCAGCCCGAACAAACAGCAGGAACCAAGCAAGTCGCTCAATGACACAATGAAGGAGCTGGCAGGAAACATAAATCAATTGGGTACTTCGCTACACCAATACCAGGCAAAAACTGATGGGGCAATTTCAGAACTGACCAAACAAATGTCCCAGCTCGCCACAGCAATGTCAACACTCACTAGTGAACCTGGCAGACTTCCTTCACAGACTATCCAAAATCCAAAAGCAAATATCAGCATGATAAGGAAGTCAAACACACTGGGAGAAGTAGTACGATCCCCAACTTACCAACTTACCAACAAACACTTCACCCGTAGGCATCGTCCTGATTGGAATCAAGAAGAAGATCGAACCAATGATGGCAAAACATGGGTCACGCATGCTGACAATGGACGGTATGCATTCACCGTCTGTATAACACCCCCGCCAATCACACACTCTGACATACCAGCATCTGGATGGGATGGCGCACCAACTAATATTTATACTTCGAAGCAAAATATTAAGGGGAACGATTATACAAACCCTAAACCAAGGAGTGGGCAGAATGGCCCGACAATAGAAAAAGCCCTCACTTCAGATCATGAGTCACAACCAGAAAGAAATAAAGACCCAGGAGCCTTTACAGTCACTTGTGTTATCGGTGAAACACAGATTCATAAGTGCTTAGTCGATCTTGGGGCTGCTGTCAACGCCATGCCTTCTTCTTTATATTACTTATTAGGACTTGGTCCGTTGAAACCACCCAGGTCGAATATCGAGCTAGGAGATAAGTCGTGCATCTGTCCAATTGGAGAATTGGAGGATGTAATACTCCATGTGGGAGAGCTCGCCGTTGCTGCAGACTTTTATATAATACCAACAGGAGAGACCAACGAAGACGACCCTCCAACAATAATATTGGGACGACCATTCCTCTACGCTACTAAAGCAAGAATCGATGTGGGCAAGGGCTCATTATCGCTTAAGTTCGGCGGCAAAATTGCATACTTCTACATTGATAAGAGCCGCACGGATACAAAAAAGCCGCCAGACATTATACCTATCTCAGAACAGGATACACAGAAGTCCAACCTTCCCAAGGAGACCAAAAAAGTAACAAGACCAGCAGCTATGGTCAAAGTCCCCTCGCCTTCTCAAAAACAATGGAAAAAGAAATCACTAAAACAATGGGAACGAGACCCAAGCACATCATTCCCCAAGAACTCAGGAAAGGAGAAGGCTAGAATCAATGCAGGAACCGCGGCAAAGTTTGACCTAAGCCGCCCATGGGATCCCAACTGGTGATCCCCTTGTGTCGAGCCAACGACGTTAAACAAGTGCACTGGTCGGGAGGTAACCCGACACTATCTTACTTTTCTGCACTTTATTTTCTGTCATTTAAATTTCCAATAAGCGCTCTCACCCACTTTTTGTATAGAAGGAATATCTTTCATGTAGGAATTAAGTTTGGAGCAAGACCGGATCAGCCAGGCAGCTTCCGTGAATTTACCGGGCCTGCGCTGAGAGTTCGAGGCCCTAGCCAGACTCCCTCGATTATCCAGCCTCATGCCATGTCGTTTACACGACACAGTAAAAGGGAGTTCTGTTCTTCTTTTTCCTTAATGTCATTTCCTTCTCTTGTATATATTTGCATGACTTTTGAACTAAGGCACGCCTTCGTTCAAAAGTGTGGGGTGAGAACCATCTGCATATTTTTCTTTTCTTTTTTAAATAATATCTTTTTGAAAATATGAACTTGAGAAAGTGAAAAAGATAGATCATAATTCATGCATCAACCTTGTGAAAATGCAACTGTTTAAAAACTTAGAATGTAACTTCTCATTTGTCCTTTGTGCCGAGATAAACTAGGGATGTGGAGTTGATAGAAATTGCCCTAGAGAGGCTTGGCAAGCACTTGAAGGATCAGATCAAACTATATGGTTTTCGAAGTCAGTGGAGGCTGCACTTCAGGTTTCGGTGAATAATTGAAGTCAACTCTGCCTTGAAGCATCTATGTAAAAGGCAAGGACGGGAATCAAACCGTCCTCTCTCTAGTCAAAGTAGCCGAGAAAATAGATGAGCGACCCTCATCTTGACCCGCGCGAAACAACGAAGATGAGAGGAGCGGGGAGGTATTTCCATATGCTTGCGGGCGATGATTGGACCTCCCAAGAAGGCAAAAAACAAGATGGACTAGCAAGTCACAAAGAAGCAAAAAACTCAAAGAAGAAAATCAAAAGAGGCCTAAGGCCCAAAAATGTGAAGGTTTTAACCGAGCAAAAGTGAAGCACTCAACAACGTCAAATCAAAAGCTAAAGGCAAATCACTACAAAAAGCAGTCCATCGCCAAAGAAGAAGAAAGAAAAAAAATCAAGAAAAGGCTCAACTCACTGAAACCCGAATCGAATCACGTGCTAGAGAAAGCTACAAGAAAACCATATAGTGCGAGACGGTCCCGAAGGTGTAGTCCAGGAGCCTGAAAAGGGCTATCTCCCGAAACATCCGAAATAATTTGCATCTCAGCACGAAGGTACACGTATCAAGTTTCTTCTACTTATTTACGCAGTTTAATTTAGTAACAAGTAGTAATGCATGAATTAGGAAAAAATCGAGTACCACAATCTTATTTTCATATTTTAACCAACTTACTTAGTAACGCCCTTATAAAGCATTGTTCGGGACGAACAACTAAAAGTGTGGGGTTATCTGATGGACCACAATTGTATGAATCATAAACACAGTTAAACCCACCAAATTAGACTGTTTGTCTATCTAACTTCGATGTTTTAGTCCCGATACATTTCTACAGGGTATTTCAGAGCTTAGAGAGAATACACGCTAAGGAAGAGCTTTTAGCACAGAAAAGATATCAGGAGACAATCCAAGGTCAAGATCAGACGCTGAATGAAGAAATCTAAAGATCCTGACATGGAATCATTCAAAACAAATCAAACCGAAGAGAAACCGAAGACAATTCGGAGCTGGAATACACTGATAGTTTTGTGCAAACTGCACAAAACTCACAAACCACTCTCCCCATGCCACATGGCCGGCGGCTTTGCCCTCACAACCCCTCCTCCTCCTCTCCCCTTCCTCTACATGTCACATCCTCCTCCCCTCTCCCAAAAGCCGACGGCGGCTTTGTGTTGTCCCTCTCCCCTTGTGACACTTGTCTTCCTCTCCTCTTCCCCTCCTCTCCACCCTTGGATGCTAAACCACATGCCCTCATCTTGGCCATCCATTCCTCTCCTCCATGGCTATAAATACCAAGCCATCCCTCCTCATTTCATAAGCCATAAGCATTCACAACACACCACACTCCACTTCTCTCTCTAAGTTTGTTACTTTGTAAAGTTTGGTTTTGATATAAATAAAAGTTCAGTTTGTTCTCAAATACTTTAGTTCGATCTTGAGTACTCCTGTTTGTTCTTGAGTACTCAAGCTTTCAGTTACAGTTCAAGAGTTACTCCTGTTTGTTCTTGAGTAATCTCTTTCTCTTCTCTCTTTACTCTTGTCGGTTCTTGAGTATTCTTTTCCAAATCCCCAATTATTTAGTTATGATGTCCAACTCTATGGATATTCGTAACTAAACTCTTCATTCGGTCGAAGGGGAGTTCTTGTTTTATAAAATGTTTTACTTCGTTTAGTTTCTTTTCTCTGTATTCAAAACTTGTTCTATGTGCCATTTATAAGGTCAGACTTTCCAAGGTTGAGTGGAAGCTACGAAAGGGCAAAACTCTTCTGTGGGAAGTCGTGAACATACTCGGGTAAGTGGATGCTACGAAAGGGCAAAGCTTATCTGAGGAGTTCGATCTATCTTTAAAACCATTTGGAAACTGGACCAAAGGGACCAAATGGATGCACAAAAGGCTAAGATACTTCGAAAGGAGGAATTAGTCTGAAGTAGAACAAGGGTTTACAAACAGTGTGGAAAATTGAGCGCTACGAAAGGGCCTCGATACACGTTTGAATACTTAGAAGGGTTACTAAAAGAATGAACAGGATATAATACAAGGCCCCCTAAGACCGAATACTTCTCTTGCAATCACAGAATCCCCTTTGTCTTTACTTTTATTGTTCAATCAACTGCAACCATCAACCGCTCACAATCCGGAGGACTTGCAATTCACGCATCACCCACTGTAAGTCTTCGCTTTTAATTTCAGTATTTACTTTTCTGTAATTTACTTTTCAGCACTCAAAACCAAAACCAACTAAAAAGTCACGTAGTTGTTAGCACTAAAACCTCAACCAACCTAAAACACGCTCCTTCGCTGAACAAATCCCTTAAAGAATAACCTATCCCCCTAATTCCTCTGGGTTCGACCCCTACTTACCAAGTACTACCCAGTAGTATAGTTGCGAGTAGCGGACTATTATAAATTTATTTGTACAAATCGCTTTGACGACGAGCGGTTCTATCAATACCTCTCAGGTCTTTTCTAATATCAAAGATACCTTGCTCCAGAAGTGCCCATTTCTTATCTCCATCCTCGTCAGTCTCACCATCATCCTCCTCCTCAACATCCTTCAGGACTGGTTTAGCTCTAAGCTTGGGTTCTTGTACTGGAGTTTTGATCCATCCCTCCACTTGGTCTTTCACCAAATTCATCTTCCTGAATACATCAGGATCAAAGTCCTTCACTATCTGCTCCTCAACATCAGAGACGACTACATACAGATTCTGTTCCTGAAGAACTTTCTTAATCACCCTTGAGTACCCAATCTGGGTCAGATTCTTCAGATGATCCATCTGATGAATTATTAGCTTCGGCAGGTTGATTTTCTCTTTGTTCAGCAGTCTGTCTAAAACCAAAAGATCCTGATGTTGAACATACGTGGGCTTGACTCCCCTTTGCATAAAATTGCTCACTAGCAATTTATGCAGGATCTTGACTGTTGGCTCCATGCACTGAGTGCTGATTCCTGAGCCTTTCTGAGCTGATTCCAGCTTACAGATTTTCTTCACCAATTCTCGTTTATCCGCAACCTCCTTTGGCCAGACACTGGTTTTGCAGAAGTGATCGAAACCTTTATGCTCTAGCCCCATTATCGCTGCTAGCTCAATGCTCGATAAAGTGAATTTATTCCCCCTGAAATTCACTGCTAATGTTGGAACAGTTCCATCAGTCAACTTCAGGTTCTTGTAGAAGTCTTCAACTGCTTCAGGACATACGAATTCCTTAGTCTCGCACAGGTTCTCCCAACCTTGAGCTTTCAACAGGTCAAGTACTTCTGTCAAGCCTTCCTCCAGTAGGAACTCCTCAGAGCACTCCATCTCCATCAGTATCTCTTTCCCTGACTTCGACCTCTTAGGTCTTTTCACAGAGCTTTTAGGACCAACTTCTTTCACTGCAAGTTTTCTCTTACCAGTCTCCCTGACTGGTTGAATTCTCAGGGGTAGTTCTTTCTTCTTGCTCTTGGAGACAGTTGGAGACGTATGAACTATCTCACAATCTATGTCCTTAGCTCCTTCAGTTTTGTTGAACTCGGCAATCTTGCCCATCTCAACCAACTCCTCCAACATCTGATTCACAGCAAGTTGTTCTGCATCAGCTGAAAGTTCATCACCTTCTTTGACAACATCCTCCTCATCTTGGGAGCAAGCAAACAAAGAATCAGTGTCTCCTGATTCAGTTACCCCTTCTGGGTTCTTCACAGTACCAACCCTAACTTCACAATAGATGGGTACTAACTCCTCTTCCTCTCCTTCAACAAAACTACTGCCACAGAGACAGCCTCCGTCTTTTACTTCTTCTATCACACTGTCAACCTCCACAGAACTAATGATTCTAGAGACATCCACCTTCTCCCTTTCACTAATACTCCCAACCCCAGCACAGTATTCAATAAATCTTGCTGATTTAGGGTTGTAAATTGAAACTTGGGAGTTAGACTTACTCGATTTAAGCAGCTCCGCCACCGCTTTCGGGACTTCGTAACGGACTCCCGCTATTGTGAATGTCTCCATTCGACTGTCAGAGTTGTCGATGTTGCTGGTGTTTGATGCAGATGCCATTGGAAACTCGAACTGTTTGAGTAAAGCTGATTTAGGGATTTAGGGTTTTGATTTCGCAAGTGAGAGTGGTGAGAGACAACTACGGACTTCAAATCCCTTTTAAAAGCAAAATCCCGTTGTAATCTGCTATTAATTCTCGTTCACGTATCAACACGTAACCGTCCGACTTCCAAGGCAGAAATCACTGAACTGTCTTTTCATCACAACTCATCCGAAACACTTCTTTCATATATCAAATACCTCGTTGAGTTCTTCAGTCTCAGAGACATTCAATCCTTGACTGAGAGAATACCAGACCAGTTCCCTGACTATGGATTTTTCACAAAGGACATTGTGGTGGGTCGGCTTACTATAAGGGTATAGAATATAAAATCACCACAATTCAAGTCATTCAATCACACATATAGATAATCAAGCATGTCCAGAAAGTGTATAAAGGGGTTCATCGGATACACATAACCTATACTAGGATTAGGTGGTCTCATATACTTCCTTCATGGGGCAATTGGGCAACAAAATCCGGAAGTTATGTAAGGCATCAAGAAAGACGTGTTCAACAATGCATGTACTATATCAGATTTAGCAAAGAAGTAATAGCACACACATTGCTAGCTATTCAGGGACTTCAAAGATTCACTTATGTAAATGACTAACATGCATGTTCAGTACTCTAACTTTTAGTCAATCATTGAGAGAAGTTTAGAAGTACCTCACTGTGGACTCATTAATCCAAGTTCCATCCTTAGCTTTTCAAAAGCATCCTTATGTAGGGACTTGGTAAATATGTCAGCGACCTGATCTTCACTTCTGCAGAAATTAATAGTGACGAGTTCCTTTTCTACACAGTCTCTAAGAAAATGATGTTTAATTTCTATATGCTTAGATTTGCCATGTTGGACAGGATTTTTTGCAATACTAATAGCGCTAGTATTATCGCAAAAAATTGGAACTTGATCAAAGTGTAAGTTGAAGTCACTTAGCTGATTACGTAGCCATAGGATCTGAGCGCAACACGCTGCTACTGCAATATATTCTGCCTCCGCTGTTGACAACGCCACATAATTTTGTTTCTTCGATCCCCAAGACACCAAGCAAGATCCGAGGAACTGAGCCATCCCAGACGTCGATTTAAACCATAGACGGCCTTGTCAAGGACATATACACAGTCCTGACGATTTGGATCCTCAAAACCTGGAGGTTGTTCCACGAAGATTTCCTCCTTGAGATATCCGTTCAGAAACGCCGTTTTAACATCCATTTGACGAAGCTTAAACCGAACTGCACTGAATACGCTATCAACAACCTGATAGCCTCCAACCTAGCCACTGGCGCGAAGGTTTCTTCATAGTCAATGCCTTCCTGCTGGTTGTATCCTTTCACCACCAACCTGGCCTTGTTCCTGACTACTTCTCCCTTGGAATTCAGCTTGTTCTTCAGAATTCAGCGGGTGCCAATCACCTTCCGTTTCTCTGGCCTTGGAACAAGTCTCCAAACCTTGTTCCTCTCGAACATATGCAACTCATCTTGCATCGCTTGAATCCAATCTGGGTCTTTCAATCCTTCTTGAATTGTCTTCGGTTCAATCAATGACACAAAGGCATTCATGACTGTTTCCCCCTGAACTGCAGCATAACATACGTAATCGCGAAGTGCGCTACTCGGATGTCTAACTCGAGTACTTCTCCTCAACTCAGTGACCTCCTGAGTCTCTTGGATTTCCTCAGGTTCACCATGGACTTCACCAACTTCAGGGACTTGTCCATTCACTTCAGCTTGCTCTCCAAGTTCTTCAACCTCAGGAACTTGAGCATTGGCTTGTTCAGGTGTTTCCAGATTCTCTGGAACATCAACTCTGCAACATCCCTCGGACGAATCAGCTCAAAATCATCATCTTCTTCAGTAACATGAATGTCAGGAACATGTCCAGAGTCGTTACCCATGGACTCCTCATCAAAGATGACATGTACGCTTTCCTCAAATAGTTTGGTCCTTTTGTTGAATACTTTGTAGGCCTTACTATGCAGACCATACCCTACAAAGATTCCTTCATCACTTCTAGGATCAAACTTCCCCAGTTGATTCTTCCCGTTGTTGTGGACGTAACATTTGCTTCCGAATACTCGAAGATGCGAAATGTTGGGTTTCCGACCCTTCAGCAACTCATACGGAGTCTTATCGAGGATTGGTCTCAAGTAACATCGGTTGAGAACGTAGCAAGCGGCATTCATTGCTTCTGCCCAGAAACTTCTTGCCAATCTGCTTTCTATAAGCATCGTTCTGGTCATGTCCTCCAGGGTCCGGTTCTTCCTTTCCACTACTCCATTTTGTTGTGGAGTCCTTGGCGCTGAGAAATTGTGGTCGATTCCCTGATCAGTGCAGAAGGCAGTAAACATCCCAATCTCGAACTCGGTACCATGATCCGATCTGATACTTTTCACCTTGAGACTGAATTTCCTTTCAGCGAGCTTCACCCAAGTCTTGAAGCAATCAAAGACTTCATCCTTTGACCTGATAAAAATCACCCACGTGTATCTTGAAAAATCATCAACTAACACATACACGTACCGATTACCTTGACGAGATTGTACTCTCATCGGTCCACACAAGTCCATGTGTACTAGATCAAACGCCCTTGATGTACTAACTGCATTCTTTGAGTGGAAAGATCCTCTAGACTGCTTCCCTTGTGTGCATGCACTGCAGACTTGATCAGGTACTTCACTGATTTTCTGTAATCCAATTACCAAATTCTGGTTGTGCAGCCTCTTCAATAATCTGAAATTCACATATCCCAACCGACGATGCCACATCTCAGATTCATCTGCTCTAAAGGACAGACACAGATACTCTTCCGGATCAAACGTTGGGTCCACAAAATACACTCTGTTAGCACAATTCCCACGCAGAAGTACTTGACCTGTGGAGACACACTTAACAAAGCTACCATCAGCTGTAAAAACAACCTTGTTTTTACCTCCACGACACAACTGAGAAACACTAAGCAAATTAAACTTCAAACCATTAACTAAACTCACATTATCGACACTAACCTTGCTGGATAAATGTACCTTACCTAATCCGATGATTTTACATTTACTTTCATTACCAAAAGTAATGGAGCCACCGGAACGATGTCGTAGAGAGGAGAATTTTTCCATCTTCCCGGTCATATGACCCGAGCATGCACTATCAACTAGCCATGAACCTATTCCTCTCTCGACCTACACACGAACAATCAGTTCTTAGCAACCCAAACAAGCTTAGCCTTTTGGGTTTAGAAGGTAAGATAGATGAGTTTTTAGGGTTAGAAACATGAGTTTTTGGAACTGCTTTTGAGTGAGAGAAGTCCTTGACCGCTCCGGAACTTGACGGATTGTTCACAGCTCCAGGTTTTCCACTCCTTTTGGATCCTGAGGAGGTTCCAGACTCGGAGCTTAATGTTTTTGACACTTTCTTGGAAATGCTCTTCCGTCCTTTGCATTTTCTCTGACTGTGTCCTTCCTTCCCGCAGTGAAAGCAGACCTTTTGCTTTCTGAAGTCTATCGTCTTGGATTCAGAAACCTTCTTCTTCTGTTTCTCAAAGTCGATAGGTATTGGACTGTTCCTTCGCTTGAGTTTCTCCCAGATTTGATAACCCTTTTCCATAGGTTTTGGCGTCATCTAAATCAACCTTCAGTCTGGGAGTAATCCTCTGTTGAACCTGTCTTTGCATAGGTTTTGCAATAGACACTTCCCCATAGCCGAAACCCGGCCTGGTCTTTGACTTCTGCTTCTCTTTTTCTTTCGGAGAGTCATAGAAATGATCATCCGAGCTCGCTACCCTTTTTCCAGCTGCTTTCTCAAGTCGCTGGACCTCTATGGACAGTTGATGATTCTCCTCGAACATCGACTTCATCCGTTTGTCTTGATCAGCCACGATAGCATTCAACTCCTCAGCCTTGAGAACAAGTTTCTTGATAACTGCAATGCACTGAGAACGTGAGTAGTAACCAGAATGTGAATCATTAGAACTTACATCTGTAGGTGATTCCTTAGAGGATGTCTTCCTAGACGAAGAAGTTGACGATGAGGTTTCTGAATTTGAGGTACTTCCTTTCGCCATCAGACATACGTTTCTTCTCAGGTCACCCATGTTGTGGTCTTCATCTGAGTCTCCCCAGGCAAACATGGCTTTCTTCCCTTTGTTATCCTCCTTCTGATTCCGCTCAGTCCGAGCCTCATCATTGTTGAGCTTGTAACAATCTTTTCTGTAATGGCCTTTCTTCTTACAGTAGAAGCATTCCACGTTCTTCTGGTTATTTCTGTTACTGGGTTTCCGACCCGAGTTCTTGTCGTCTGTAACTCTGAGAGCCTTGGTCATCACGTTCAGTTCCTCGGTCCTTAAGGATTCCTTTCCTTTGTTTCTGTGATAATCCTTTCCTTTGAATTTCTGGTATCTGGAACTCTCACCTACCAGGGCAATTTGTCGAGCAGCCTTCTGAGGTTCCCGACTTTCCAGTTTGACGTCTTCAATGGTCTTGTTACTCACCAACGCAGCAACCAGTTCTTCCAAGGAGTTCTTCTTTGTAGTCGGAAGAGCAGCCAATGTCCTTGAGATATCATCCCACTCCGGACTCAATCCTTGCATGAAACTGTGGGTGATTTCCCAATTCTTGTATTTCTTTCCGAGATTGTTGAGTGTAGACAGACATCCTTGAAATCTGGAATGATATTCATGTAGTGGCTCGTTCTTCACTTGTCTCAGGGAGTTGAACTCGGATTGGACAGCAAGAATTCTGTTCCTCTTCACATCCTTGGATCCTTCATATATCTTCTTGAAAGAATCCCAAATATCACTCGGGTCCCTGAACTGAACAACTTTCTTGAGATCTCCAGGTTCCAAAGCGTTGTGAAGAACCCGTAATGCTCTTGCATTCTTTTCCAGTTTCTTATAGTCCTCCGTAGTGTACAGAACCCTTGTCTTAAGTTCTGTCTCACTGCCCTCCATGTAGACATACTGTTGTCCTTGTTCAATGATTTGCCAAACCTCCCCGTCATAAGCCATGACGTGAGCTTCAAATCTGAATGCCCAGGTCTCATACTCGCCCGGCTTCAGCTTCGGAGGATTTGAGAACAAATCTCCTGACATACCTGCAAAGCTAACCAAAATCTAGAACCTTGCGGCTTTGATACCAATTGATAGGATCGTGGTTAGTAGTCAAAGACTTAAGATTAAAAGTTAGAGACTTAACAAAGGTCGGAACTGTTAGGAACCTAACTTTGTATGCAGATAAATAACTAAACTGAGTACGCAGTGGAATAAACTTAAATAGTCTTTTATTACTATTTAAACTGTACACTCAGTGGGTACAAAACTTGCCTATTAAGTATAAATCAAACCTAGACTTATACAAGCAAAAACCTGACTACTTCCCTGACTGTCTCCCAGACGTCACGTAGTCGTGGCACCTCCGTCGCTTTCCGGTACTGATCAAGAATAGCTCGATCACTTGAATATCACCTCGCACAGCTTGCTGGATATTCTCTCTGGGAAACCCCACTTGGAAAGCTCTCTCGGATGTATGTGGAAGACGCGCAGTTCTGAAGAGTTCGATCTGGCTTATATAGGTTCTTCAGTAACTGCCACAGATCATGGCTTGTAACTGCCAACCCATGATCTCCTTGACGTGTAGTAGGGACGTGTCATCACTCCATGATGTATTTGACTCCCCTGTCAACTGCTCTGTTGACTTGACCTCAACTGCTCAACTGCTCCGTTGACTTGACCAATACTCAGGTTCTTGGTTACTCGGAGACTCGGAGACTTCCGCAGGTACTCAAGTCCAGCATCACTTCCTTGAATGCTCCAGTAAATTCCTGACTAACAGAAACTCAAGCAAATCATTAAACCGATTTGCCAATCATCAAAAACGTGTGAGGCCAATGCCTCAACACTAGCCAACCAATAGTCGATTGAGAAATTGGGCAATTTAATGGAGGAGAGGGGAGGTTCTGAAATGAAGCTGCAGATTCTAGCTTAAAAACATATCGATGTTTGTAACAGCAGTACGTATGATGTGTCAATCGAGTCATCAATGTCTAGTTACATCATGCCTTAATTTAAGTATTTTTGGTCAGACCGCCTTCAGCCATACACAAATTTGGTAGTTACGGCTAAACATTGAAAAAGGAAAATTAATAATTGTAAATCATTATATGTACATAGAAAAAAAATATGAGTTAAAGTGTGGCATTTTTCCCACACGTTTGAGGGTCTCTACAGTCGATTTACTTCATTAATCGTGTACCGAAAAATTTACTTTTGACTCATTTTGAACAAAAAAAAATACGACTCTAATGGCACCATAATTTTTTTTTTGTAACCATAAAACAGGTTCAACGTGATTGTAAAACTCAATGTTATTGATCCATCATGAGTTTGATTGAGGAGGTGTTAGATATGTATAGACTATTTACATACTAGTCTCTTTGTATACTTGTCTGTTCATGTACTCTATATATTGACCATTGGCCTTATGTGAATTGCACATTCAATTCGTCTCCTAACATGACTCTTTTAAAAGAACACAAATTTTGTTTGATGATGTGAAGTATTTATCCTTACATATTGAAAGGTGAAACTAGACAATGATGTAATGTGACAATCCTCCTTAATTAGATGTGTAAAATTTTTGTTTACTTTTCAATTGTATACATGTGCGTATTGTGTTATTACAAAGCACAAGCAATTGGGATTTTCTCACAATTCACAAGTCCTATCTATTTACACAAAAAAACAATGCAAAGTAGATTTTAGAAGAACTCAAAGTTCAGAATTGTGAGGAACCTCAGAAGGAATCCACTGATCACCCTGCAGAAACGCCCTCACAGTAAACCCATCCACCACCTTCTTGCTCACATTAACATGCAGCCCCGGCCAATTCACCCGGTTTCCGGTCCCTCCTCCCATCCCCTCGTTCATGTACTCCGCATAAAAGATGGTTTCTGGGGCGGTACTTGCCCCGTTCCAGGCCAACCACCCTTTTGGATCGATTACATTCGATAGTGTCGAGGTCATGAAAATGGTCGTCGAGTAGTCCTTCCACGGCCGGCCTAGGTAAGAGTTCACATTGGTTAAATTCCCAAAAGGTGAAATTGTGCAATTGTGGACTGATGTCCCTGTGTTCATATTCGGGTCAGATTTCCCTTGGGCTGTGATGGTGTTGTGCTGACCCGGGATCGGTGTTTTGAGCATAATGTTGCAGTTTTGAAGGACCACGGCTGAGTTGCCGAAGATGAAGTCAACTGTGCCGTAGATGTCACAGTCTCTGTAGAATTGGCGGTTCGAATGCGCGTAGAGAGTGCCTTCGAAACTATCGAAACGGCAGCGGTAGAAGGTCGACTTGTCAGCAGCGGACATGAGAGCCACTGCCTGGTGATTGATCGATCCGGCCGTGTTTTCGAACCCCATATCCCTTGCCATGAACCCCTTTCCAAACACAGCTGTGTCGATCCAAACATTTAGTTCATACAAAAAAAAGAAGCTAGTTTTTTATTTATTTTGACTACAAAAAGTTATCATATGGATTTGGGAAAAAGATTCGGTATAGTACAGTCAAATGCTGCAAACACGAAAAGAGCATTATTTCAGTCAAAACATCATCGTTTTTTTAAAAGTAATTTATAGAACATATCATTAAACGACGCAATTTTGACTGAAATAATGCTCTTTTCGTGTTTGCAACATTTGACTACAGAGTGTGTTACCGTTGGTTAGTATACGGGGTATTTCAAAATGGAGTATGGACCGAGTTCTTACCAAAAGTTGCCGAGGAAAATGTTGGAGTACCATCACCAACATTCAAGCTCCCGGTGACGATCGTCTTATCGGAACCATCTCCGATCATTATTACGTTCCACTTGTTCTTCTCCACCCTCACATTTTCGACATACGCTCCTTTCTTGACGTAGATGATCACCGTTTCGTTCCTTTTGTCCAGAACAGCTTCGAGGGCAGCCGAGATATTCTTAAACATCCCCGTTCCATCTTTCGCTACTGTTATATTCGCAATCTCGGTTAAATTTGTGCTTGACATCAGCCTCCTGACTCCAGCAGCACCGATCCACTCTGGCGTGGCTTTGTGACTTAAACTCAACAATCTCCTCCTCTGATGATACTTTACGGTGCTCGACACGGTGGTCAACCAGTTTGCAATGGCGAGGCTGTTGCTTGCGAGCTCTGCCGAGTGTTTAAGCAGCTTGGACACGTTTAACAGGACATCCTCTGACTCAAATTCGAATCCGTCTCGACATGTTTCGTGATAAGTACCCGCGGCGCTAAGCCATGTTTTAAGGTCGTTGGCGGTTGATATATTCGAAAGGTCACTCGGTAAGGACATCGAGTCGTTCACGTGGTCCATCGCAAGGCCAAGAAGCTCCTTACAATTCTCCAGTGCGATTTTTATCATCGTATCATTCAAAATCGCCCAAACAATCCCACCGAGCTCGAGCTGGTGGGAAGTCTCGTGGATCGCGCCTAGCGAAGCGAGCATCGAAAGGTTGAAGAGCTCGTCGGGCTGGCCAGATTTGGGGCCGGATGACATTAAAGAGTCGTAGCACGAGTCCTTGTAGAGCGTGACGTTGCATACAGCCTTGACGGTCGATGAAAGACTCAAGAGCCAGCTCTTGTTGGGCTCCGGTTTTGCAGAAACATGAGTTCCGATCACCGCAGCTATCACGACCCCGACTAGTACCACGGAAGATATCGCTATAATGACGTACTGCCTGATTTTTTTACGTCGTGCCAGCTTCCACCGCTGCTCCGACTCGGTGCCGTGCTTGCTGGAAGCGCCTTCATCCATGTCTAGACTCAATTGGTTTCAATGGATTGATATTCTCTACTTGATATTAGATGAAGACCTTCCTGCAGCTGGGAATTTGAATTTCCATATGTTGTTTTGTGTTACACTTACACACGCAACAACTGGGAGGGAGGAAAGAGTCGAGAAATTCATTTGAAGTAAACGCGCTTATACGTGCCTAGCAATCACTTCATAAATGGAAGAATTCATAATCATTTGATGATTTGTTTGATGGTAAATTACTAAATTTATTTAAGACAGAGTTTACAGGTTCCAATTTTATCGGATCTTTAAACTGTCTTAAATTAATCTACAAACTGCGTTATAAACTTATTTGGATTGGATTAAGAAAAAGAGGGATTTGTATGGTTTCTATTTGTTGTTTCCACTCACTATCAAAAAAAAGAAAAAAGAAACGGATTTGGATAGAAATTGCACATCCAAATACTGAAAGCACGAAAATGGCGTTGTTTTAATTAAATAACGTTGTTTTGAGAGTCAATATCAGGTGCAAATATGATTTTTGGTAGAAAATACGGACCGACGTATTATGATACACTTCCTACAAACTATATCATGATTTTATTCAAACAAAATAAAAATAAAGATAAAGATAGGCCACTTTTCCGAACATTAACATAGTTCGTAAGAAGTGTACCATAATTCGTCGGTTTGTAGTTTGTACCTGATCTTTTACATGTTAAAAAATTACTCTAAACAAAGCGAGACTGTTTTGATTAAAATAATATCATTTTCGTGCTCGATACATTTGACTGCGCAACACCATATCCTTTTCCTTATTACAATAATAAAATTGAGTACAAATAACTAAAAAAGTCTGAGAACTGGTCCCTAAGTCAATTTGAGAACTAAATTGACTTAGAGACTTCCCTTATTAAAAAAAATTGCCTAAAGACTTACAGAGGAGCGCTCAATTGAGAATCTCTTATTTTTTAGAACTAGAGACCCTAATTTTCACCTTCCAAAATGCATCATCAAGTCATTTTGGTGGTGACACGCGTCTCATATGCATTTTCTAAGATGTATTTAATGTAAGTCAAAACCACCTTTTTTGACTTTGCTTTTTGGACATGTGTCACATGCAGATTCAAAGATGCATCATGATCTAATGGTGAGATTTGAATTTTTAAGTTTTTGAATTTTTAAGGATTTTCAACCGAACGCTCCCTTTGCAAGCAAAGTGGATATATATATAGAGTTGTGTAGTTGAATGTGTCTAATTAGGTTTGCGGTCAGGATGAATAGAATAATGGATGTTGATGTCGGAGTTAAGATGTCATACGAACAAGGATGTTGCAAATAACGTTAAAAAAAATACTGCCTTCTAAGCCTGCTGGATGTTTTACGTTTTGTTCACGATAAAGAATAATCACCAGTTTCCAATTACAAGATGAAGTCAACTCTTCCAAAAACAAGAATAATCACCAGTTTATGTGAATATGATATGATACCAACCTTCTTTGAGATTAGGATGTTTTACGTTTTTTTCACGA
The DNA here is from genome assembly GCA_033675215.1 of Rhodiola kirilowii. Taxonomy (NCBI): domain Eukaryota; kingdom Viridiplantae; phylum Streptophyta; class Magnoliopsida; order Saxifragales; family Crassulaceae; genus Rhodiola; species Rhodiola kirilowii. Next base: position 42,154,328 of record CM066199.1, read on the forward strand.
TAAAGAAAAATCAGAATTATCACCCGTTTCCAATTACAAGATGAAGAACTAAACCTTTGACTATTACTTATGTTATTGGATCGTTAGGTTAGCCAACTATGTGAGGGAGATCCCAGATTGGTATCCCTCAGACAGATGGCAGCGGAAATTATCTGTAACACAGGAAATTGTACGGAAAGTAAAGACTCACAGATTTATAGTGGAAACCTTACTCCAACCTTTGCAGCAGGCTGAAAACCACTTGCCTTCTGGACAGTTCCAGAAGGGCTTCAAGATCAATGTTATTGATGAAAGAGTATGCTTGTAGATTGTTACACTTTGTCTCACTCAGTGACAGCTAACAATTCTACTCAACTCAAAGTATCAACTAACACAATCTATCTCGTCCGCACACAGCAGCACTTCGTCAGCTTCGGAATTGATCGCTCTTCAATCTCCGATTCGTTCTCTCCAAAAGCTGCACTTCAAACTGAAGACTCCTCCTCTTTTTATAGTGTCTTCAAGTCGGCAGATCTGATCTCTGTCAGATATCTGATTGCTATCCAGCAGATATGATATGGTTAAGATATTTCCATATCTTAACCCTGTCACATATTTCCTTTCCAAATCTGGCGTGTATCTTCTCTTCGCATATACTCGACATATCTATTGTATATACCGATATAAATGCTTCTCATCAATTATCCTGCATATATATACTCGAGTATATTCTCGCCGATCCGATCTCGTCATAATGTCGGTGTGTCCCTCACACAGAACGCATCTCTCTCGCAGCGCTGCTCTCTCGCAGAGATGTCCAGCAGATCTGATCTACATCAGAGATTCCATCAGATATTTGATCTCCATCTTGCAGATTTGATTGGTTAAGATATTTCCATATCTTAACCCAATAAATCATTCCCTTCCATATTCGGCTTGTATATATTCAGCACGTACATCTTGAGTATATCTGCTCAGATACTTCCATATCATATCTTGAATATATCTATCTCGGGTCTTGATATGTCTCGAATATCTCCAGCTCGGATCTTGATATATCTTTGCTGCTGAACTTGATCTCACTCTCACGCAGATCTCATCTCTCTCGTAGTGCTGAGCTCTCCCAGAGATATCCAGTAGCGTTTCTCTCAGACAATCTGGACCCTGTGACTTCTCAGACAGATTTGTGATTTCTGCACACTCAAGTCAAATATTAGCTAAGTGTTTGTTATCATCAAAACACAAAGGGTCCAACAAATTTCCCCTTTTTGATGATGACAAACACTTCTTCACAAATAAGAAATCAAACACACAGCACATCAACAATTTCTCATCTACTACTCCACTCACACCAAAGTAGATTCATCATTATCCGTCAAAACGATACTAGGATCCTCACTGGGCGATTCGGGAGCACTCTGACACATTTCCAACACAACTTGAAGCATCTTTCTCTTCAATGCCACCATCTTCTCAAAAGTCAGCAGCAACATTCCATGAATTGGTGTGTCAATGCTCTTTTCTCCATTCACCTTTGTGCCTCATTCTCATTAACTTCAGTAGGCGGTGTTCATTCCTCTTCTGAATAATCAGGACAATTTAGCCACCTTCTCCTCAGGCAATTCAATGCATTTTCTGTGAAAATAGAGCATACACTTCTCAAGGCAGCCTACTGCATACCCCACACCTCATGCCGTCTACTCCTTGAAGCTCTCCTGCCCTAACGCATTTTTCTTTTGCTATGTCCATTCATCCCGACAACTGTTACAGAGATTGTTTCCCAGCCAAAGTTGATCCTTCCAAAGTGATAACTTAATATGACTTGTCTCATGGGTACACAAGGTTTTTGGTATGGTGTGCTAACTTTACCCAAATGGTACAAATAACACCACACACAATCAAGCAAAAGCGAATAAGTTCATCCAAGCACATTTTTATCATCTTCATACCTCATGTGGAATAACTCCAGAAAAACAACACATCAACGGGCTCATAGGAATATCCCACATGAAGATAGGCTAGGGTTGGTCTAGAGTACCTCCTGGGCTTATAATGTGGGATCAACTATGGAGGTCTCTTTTGGGCAGAAAGAATTCAGAATTTCATGTTTTTCAATCTCTAATGCAGTCATTAATCACATAGCTAGCATGCATAGATACAGTGTGAACACAACCTACTTTTTCACTAACACAGAACATCCATGTTAAATTCTCTATCAGACGTGACTTGTATGCATCTAGTCTAGCCAATCACCGATGGAGCAACATATGAGCATAGCTCTAAGGAAGAGAAACCATACCTAGTTCAAGCCTCAGCTTCTCGTAGGGTTCCCTGTGCAATGCCTTTGTGAATATGTCCGCTATCTGTTCCTCAGTTCTGCAATATTCCATCTCTATTGTTCCCTTTTCTACATAGTCTCGTAGAGAGTGATATCGAATCTCTATATGCTCAGTGTGTGGAAACTGCACACGTTTTTTAGAGATATTAATAGCACTAGTGTTATCACACAGAATTTTAGCACAATCAGTAAGAACACCATAGTCACTTAGCTGTTGCCTGAGCCATAGCAGCTGCGCACAGCAAGTAGCAGCAGCAGTGTATTCCACCTCAGCGGTGGACAGTGCAATTGAGGACTGCTTCTTTGAAGCCCAAGAGATGAGACACGGTCCAAGATACTGAGCTATCCCTGACGTGGACTTCTTGTCTATCTTGCAGCCCGCAATCTGCATCAGTGTAGGCTACCAGGCGTAAGTCTCTTCCCCTCGGAAAGAACAATCACAAATCATCTGTTCCCTTCAGATATCTCAGTATCCTCTTCACAGCTTTCACGTGGGTTTCTCTAGGATCTGGCTGAAACCTGAACCACTAGAGTGTCCTTCCCTTCCTTCAAAAAGAAGAGTGTCTTGTCCACCTCTCCTCTGACATATCCGTGAGATAGTAGAATCTGTGACAGTCTCTCATGCCTTGTTCCTCTCGAACTGATGTAGCTCTTCTTGCATGGCATTGACCCATTTTGAATCCTTGAGCTCTTCTGCTACTGTCTTTGGTTCTGCAAGAGAGACAAAGGACGCAAATCCACAAAAATGATACAAATTATCTAGATTTACCTGATCATGCGATATGTAACACTGGTGGTCCCTCAGCCTTGCCGGTGGCTGTATAACTCTCCTATCGCTTGTAGTCCTGGATTCCCCCTCAGTGCCCGGAACATCCCCTGTCCAGATATCAGGGTCAAGGCCTCACTTCTGCAAGAGAGAGATTAGTTTTTACGAACCCAGACAAGCTTGGGCTTATTGGGTTTTGGGACAGTTTTAACAGCAGAAGGAAACTTTAAAGGACGGGAATCATTATCATCAGTGAGATTGATTCTCCTCCTGGGAGTTCTTCTGGGTCGTCTGTAGATGACTGTGTCATGGTGAGACCGAACCCATTCAGCTCTATCTTCCCTTCTATGAGGAGAAACCTTTCTCCTAGGGACATACCCGGTGCTGGCTTTTCTCTGACAGCTGTGACTCTTCTCGTTGGCTTCTTTCCATTTCTTACAGTCTGATCTGTAATGTCCAGAGTGACCACAGTGCCAGCAGACACTGTAGTAGAGACTACCAGTTTTCTTGTGTCTCTCTAAGGGCACAGGTCCCCTGTTTCTCTGTGCCTGAAAGTCGATCGAGAAAGGTTGACGGTTGGAGCTCATCTTCTTCCAAATTTCAAAGGCCTTCCCAGCCTTGAAAGGTCCAGAGTCACTGTCATGGAGATGACTCTCCTTCGGAGATGTGGCTGCTCTTCCCGACTGTCTTGTGGGTTCCAGCTTTCTCTGCTGATGGGAGCCCTTTCCGACTTCAGTCATCAATCCCTTTCCTTTGGCAATCCTTCTGTTTGCTGCCTCTTTGTCAGTCTCTTCCATATACCCAAGTCTAGGTCTGGCAAACTTTCCTTTGCAGTCTTGTTTTACCTCCTCGACCTTTTTGGCTTCTAGTTCTCGAAGCAAGATTTTCTTTCTCTCAGCCTTTCCTTGTCTGAGATCTGCCACTGTCTGACGGAGTTCATCATTATCCGACAGGAGCTTGGCCAATTCTGTATCTAATTCTTCCATTTTAGTTCTGAAATCTATCAGCTCGGTGTCGTCCATTCTCATGCGCCTTAGCTCATCACTTAGATCACTGATTTGTGTGTCCTCTCTGTCACAGGTGGGACATTTACAGACATGCTCTCTCATTTCTTTATCAAGTCACACGGCTTTGGTTGACCATAGACGATTGTTCTCCATATCGTCCTTATGTTCATCTTGCATAACCTCTAGCTGTTCTTTGAGACTCGTAATCTTCTTTAGCAATTCAGCAATAGTTTCTGCAAAATCAGATTCATTGAAGACTTCATTAATAAAGGAATCGGTATCATTTACCTCACTAGCAGTGCCTCGCGCCATCAGACATGGCTCCTTAGCTCGCTTTCCATCGCTGCGCTCCTCATCCGAGTCACCCCAGGCAGCGAACATGGCATGAGCTTCCTTTGGGGCAGGTGGTTCACCCTTCTTTTTGCTGTAGCAATCTCTAGCCAGATGCCCCTTTTTCTGGCAGTGATGGCAGGTTCTTTCATCCTTTGTTCCTGCCTCTGTCCTACTTTCTTCTCTGCCAGAGTTTCTTCCACCAGACAGACCTCTGTTGAAGTTCTGTGCTCTCCCTGTGTTTGCCATCTTGAAGACTCTCGAGAGGAGATCAATCTCCTCATCCTCACCTTTAGATGACATACTCACCTGTGCCATATCCAAAGCCTTCTCAACTTTCAATGCTATAGCTTGAGATTCTCCTGCTTGCCTCCTAGCCATTTTCCTCTCTGCTATTCCAGCTTGGCTTTGTAGATTCGCCACGAGCTCTTCCAGAGTAACGTCTTTGATCCCCTTCTGAGCTTGGAGAGCAGTAGTTACTGTGTCCCATCTGGAGCTGAGAGCTTGCATGAACTGATGAGTTACTTTCCACTGTGGGAGTACCTCATCCAGGGAGTTCAGCTGTGCAACTATGACTTGAAATCTGGTGTAGAAGTTCTCCAGAGATTCTTCCTTGCGCTGTTCGACAGATTCGTAATCCTTTGTGGCAGCTAGGATTCTGTTCCTTTTTATGTCTTCATTTCCCTCGTACAGTCTAGTCAGGCCATCCCACTGCTCCTTCGCAGTTTTGTACACGGCCATCTTCACCTGATCTCCTTGTGAGAGGGCCATGTACAGAACCTTCTTAGCCATGGCATTCTGCTGGAGAGCTTTGTAGTCAGCATCTGTGTAGTCGTCTTTCTCCTTCTCTTTCGGTTTGGCAGGATCTGTCACATCCAGAATAGGGAAGTTACCCTTCTCAAATACACGCCACAGCTTCCCATCCAGGGAGCAGACGTGAGCTTCGAACTGATCCTTCCACCAGTCATACTCTCCCGGGCTGAGCACCGGCGGCTTCCAGAACGAGTCGTTTCTGCCTGACATGATTTCCTGCAAAGGCTAACACAAAATCTAGAGCTTCCCGGCTCTGATACCAATTATTGGATCGTTAGGTTAGCCAACTATGTGAGGGAGATCCCAGAGTGGTATCCCTCAGACAGATGGCAGCGGAAATTATCTGTAACACAGGAAATTGTACGGAAAGTAAAGACTCACAGATTTATAGTGGAAACCTTACTCCAACCTTTGCAGCAGGCTGAAAACCACTTGCCTTCTGGACAGTTCCAGAAGGGCTTCAAGATCAATGTTATTGATGAAAGAGTATGCTTGTAGATTGTTACACTTTGTCTCACTCAGTGACAGCTAACAATTCTACTCAACTCAAAGTATCAACTAACACAATCTATCTCGTCCGCACACAGCAGCACTTCGTCAGCTTCGGAATTGATCGCTCTTCAATCTCCGATTCGTTCTCTCCAAAAGCTGCACTTCAAACTGAAGACTCCTCCTCTTTTTATAGTGTCTTCAAGTCGGCAGATCTGATCTCTGTCAGATATCTGATTGCTATCCAACAGATATGATATGGTTAAGATATTTCCATATCTTAACCCTGTCACATATTTCCTTTCCAAATCTGGCGTGTATCTTCTCTTCGCATATACTCGACATATCTATTGTATATACCGATATAAATGCTTCTCATCAATTATCCTGCATATATATACTCGAGTATATTCTCGCCGATCCGATCTCGTCATAATGTCGGTGTGTCCCTCACACAGAACGCATCTCTCTCGCAGCGCTGCTCTCTCGCAGAGATGTCCAGCAGATCTGATCTACATCAGAGATTCCATCAGATATTTGATCTCCATCTTGCAGATTTGATTGGTTAAGATATTTCCATATCTTAACCCAATAAATCATTCCCTTCCATATTCGGCTTGTATATATTCAGCACGTACATCTTGAGTATATCTGCTCAGATACTTCCATATCATATCTTGAATATATCTATCTCGGGTCTTGATATGTCTCGAATATCTCCAGCTCGGATCTTGATATATCTTTGCTGCTGAACTTGATCTCACTCTCACGCAGATCTCATCTCTCTCGTAGTGCTGAGCTCTCTCAGAGATATCCAGTAGCGTTTCTCTCAGACAATCTGGACCCTGTGACTTCTCAGACAGATTTGTGATTTCTGCACACTCAAGTCAAATATTAGCTAAGTGTTTGTTATCATCAAAACACAAAGGGTCCAACATATGTGAATAGTATTTCGAGGGTAGAGCATTGTTCGATAAATTTTGATCTATTGATTTAATATTCGGTTCGGTAGTTTACTGATCAGTATAACGCTAAATTTTGGTCGATAATCGAAATATATTTTTGGTTCGATAAATTACCGAATAATATATGTTTACATATTAAATAATTTTTATTTACAAAATTTAAATGACGCACACAATTTTATTTGTGCAATTTAAAAACATATAATTCGGTAAATTTTGGTAAATCGGTAATTTATCGATAAATTAAAGTTTACCAATGTACCGACTTAATCGGTTTGGTTATCGGAATCAAAAAATGAATTCAGTAGTTCGTTAATCGGTAAATTGGTAATCAAAAAATCGGCAAATTATCGAATACTCAGCCTACTTTTCAATCAATTGTTTAAATATTAAATTTGAAACTAAATTTATAAGAAAAGTCAACTTTTTTGATAACAGGGTACAACACTCAGAACATTATAATATATGACGCCTTATCATCTAGTACATGTATATTGATCTTCAAAGCTCTAGTAATGCATCTTGATCGGATCCGAAATCATCTGGTACATTTTCCACTTTTGAAGCACAGGCCGGGTTCGGTACTTAACCATGCATGGATCCACACATCCATCTCAAATTAGTACATTCTTCAACACTTGTAGCTCATACTTCCTTGGACATCTTTAACGCTGCAAGACACGACACGTCCATCTTGACGGCCGAATAGCACCTCCACGAGGGATGTAAGAAGCATCACACGTGCGCATGAAGAGGAAAGCACATCCACGAGGGATGTAGAAAGCTTCCACACGCGAGGCAGGACAATGAAGAGGAAGAGAAAATTCTCACATAATTGTGAGAAAGTGCCATAGATGGGGCTTGAACCCTCAACCTTGTGAAAGCAAGGTTGGAATTCTACCACTAGATTACACCCTTATTGGCATAATAAAAGTTAACTTTTTTGATAGTGGGTTTACATCTCATATTGGACATATAGAGGAATACATCGCATACAAGATATTTCTCGGGTATATATATATATTTTTAGCATATTTGAAGCAAAGAAAACATCCACAAGAATGTAGAAAGAGTCCGCACCATAAGTGGAACTAGGAAAATTCTACAAACATGTGGAAAGGGAAATTGCCACGGTGTGACTTGAACACAAGACCTTGCATATTGCAAGGCAAGTGCTCAATCAACTTATCCACCACCTTGTTGGCATAATAAAAGTCAACTTAATTACCTCATTTGAGTATTTGTTTTTCATATTTATTATTTAACGACAAATTGTAATTTGAGTCAAATCAAATCCTTAATTTAATTTGTATAATTATATATATATATATATATATATATATATATATTTTTTTTTTTTTGGATAGAGCATACAATGCGAAAGGGCCAAAGGAAGGACTTATAAAAGTTGGACTAAATCTCTTAGCCAAGGTAACATGTCCAACTCGGACCACCTATTAAGGCAGGAAAGTTTCGCACTGGTGTCTGCAGCTGCATTAGCCGCCACTACAAATTTTGGAGGAAACATACGATAAAGGCTATGCAATAACATAGGTTATCGTGCTTATACGATCGAATTGCGTTAATTTGTATGATAACATGATATTAAATAGTTTGATGCAATGAGGATTGTCGAGGAAGAGAAGCTGACCAAGGTCACCTTTGAGACTGATAATGTGCAAGTAATGAATGGTTTGATGCAAGGAACGAGCTTCGGAGGTCAGAATTGGGAGCTTTTGCGCTGGTGCAAAGACAAACTAGAGACTAACAATTCATGGAATGTGAGCTTATTTCAGGGAAGCAAATGAGTGCGCAGATTTGTTGGCAAAAAAAGGCTAAAGAAGAAAGCTGGAGCTGAAGAAGTCGGGTAGCAATTCCCATTTGTCTTTCTTCAGCTCTGAATTGTTTGCCTTACTAGTCAGTACTTTGTCATGTTTTTCCTGGGTGTCCCAGTGTTTGTGTTGTAAGGTGTTTACCATAAAAAAAAATAGTTTTATGTGACAAGTGATATCGCCCAAACCTATTATCGCACTGCTATGGGTGTGTTATCGCACAAAAATACACTAAACATTTCTCCCTCTCCCTTCTCATTTCACCCGAGCAGAACATCTGTCTCGCTCTTCACTCCACGCTTCGATTACACACACCGATTGATGCCGGCACCAACGCCCGCCGCCTACTCCCTCCTCGATCCTCCAGCCGAGTACAGGTATGTTCATATGTTACGGTTTTTGATTGTATAGGTTTTAAGGTTTACGTTGGATTGGATTTCGATTTGGGATTCAATTTTTACTTTAAGGTTACTATTTTAGGGGATTAGCTATCCCTCACTGCTGCGGTCGAGTATTTGATTTCTGGCTCGAATCTGGTGACCTACTAAGCCCGACTATGGTGGCTAATACGCCTCACGCGGCTGTGACATTGCTCAAGGAAGGTGATAGGATCGTGATTAGTAGTCAACAACCTCACGAGGTTCAAGAACTGGTAGGAACCCAAATTCGTGTGCAAGTATATTAAAGGAATCAAGTACGCAGCGGAATATTCTAAATAGACTTTTATTTCTATTTAGACTGTACAAACTGTATACTCAATGTTTGTACTAAACTTACAAAACTTGCCTATTAAGTGAAGATCAACAGTATGATCAACACAAGCAAAGTCTCCTGACTACACTTCCCTGATGGAGTTCTCGACGTCACTGCAGTCACCGCACCACCGTATCTTTCCGGCACCGATCAAGAATAGCTTGATCACACTGAATATCACGCTCGCTGGATATTCTCACTGGGAAACCCCACTTGGAAAGCTCTCACGGATTCTGATTTGTGCACAGACAATTATTGCAGAATAACTGCCACCCTCTTTATACACACTGAGGTAACTGACTTTATAACCGCCAGCTGACACGCGTATTTTTAACCCTTTATAGTTGTCAAAGTATTAGTTTTAGGGGTCAAATTGCAGTCAAACAAAATTTATAACCTTGGTAAGCGAAGTGTCGATCCAAGGAGCAAACGCGTGTGAGTACTAGCTAACGAGCGACCTATTTAGCTATTCCAAATTAACAAGTGTAAAACCAAGAGTTTTGTCGTCACGAAAATTGCAGAAATTAAATTGCGGAAAATAAAAGGTTGTGTTTTTATCAGAGAAAGAATCCCAGAACCCGTACTTCACCCGTGCTAACCCCACTAATCATGCAATCATTCTACGTTAATTATTCATGCTATCGAATATGGAATATAACCGAAATAACACTAGACAAGCCGCCCATCCACGGATCATTGTCTAGATTAATCTCCATCGTTGAACGCCGCCCATCCACGGATTATCAACGATTTCGATTTATTAAATTAAAGGTTTTCCTATTAGCTCATGTAAACATGACCTAACATCAATTTCATGCAATCCGGTTGATCCCTAGGGCCCATCCACCTTTCGGCATACAACCTAAGTACGTTCTATCAATGCAAACATGCCCTTTGATGTAAATACATGCATAGATTGATAAAATTAAGCACACAATGAAATTGAATATTCGAATCGCATAAATAATAAACTTCAATTGATCACATTAGAGTTAGGGTTACATAGCACAGGATCCGTAGGATCCCGGAATAAAGGAGACTACTCACTATTCATGGTAGTAAACCAAGAACAGTGTATAAGGGAAGAAAGAAATGAGTAAACCGTAAAGACGCGGTGTAGCTTGACGATCCTCACTCTGAAAGCTCTGTCTTCTCTCCCAAGTTAGGGTTTTTCTCCAAAGAATCAACAACAACAAACTAATCTGATCGTTGCTCTTTTATAGCTTTCCCAAAAAGGGCCAAAAGCCCAAAAACTGCTCTATTGCCAAAAGAATCAGAACTTGCCAAAAACGGATTTGGAAGAAACGCAGCAACTTCGGGTCGATTTATCATGGTCTTAACGTCCGAATTGGATCTTGGCGTAAACTGCAAAGTTGTAGCCCTTTGAATTATCTTTCCAACAAGCTTTGAATCAACCAATTTGGACACCGTATGAGATTTCTGCGTGCAAAATACTTTGACGGGGCCGTTACACCCGTTACAGCTGGGTGTAACGGCTGTAACGGACTAAGCAAAAATCTCTGAGAAAATTCATGCCCATTACAGCCGTTACAGCTCGAGGTGTAACGGCTGCTGAAGATTATAACGGGCTGACTTCTTTTGCATTTTTGGAGGTCTAAACCTTCGAATATGCTCTTGGTGTAAACTACAAAGTTGTAGGGAATTGAATTAGCTTTCCAACAAGCTAAATTTCGACTCATTTAACCACCAATTGCAACCTGTAGGTGCAAAACAAGTAGGGAAGGTCAATCTGCCCTGTTTTGTCCTGTTTTTGCCCAAATCTTCACTAATTGCTTTGCTTTGCTTCGGATCAATCCAAAAGTATTAGATATGTGATATATGACCTGAAACACTAGAAAACATATCAAATGACAATAAAATGTCGGGAAAACAAACATAATCCATCATCGAATGAAGTGAATAATAGGTCAAGAATTTGACCGATCACCAGCTTAAACTCTAACCACCTTGGACACGTTTGGTAAAGTAGATAGACTTGGTTACTTGGTTAGACCACGACACCAGTCTTGATAACTGTTCCATTAACTTCTGTTGTTGACCAACTACCATGTTCTTCAGACTGAAGGCTCTGCTCAGGTTCTTGAGTTTTCCAACAAGTGTCTAAATAACAAAGACTAAAACAAACCATCAAAATAGTTTGTCATAATCAAAAGACATGTGAGGTTTGAGCCTCAACAATTTCCCCCTTTTTGATGATGACAAACCGACAAGGGAAGTAATACAACTTAATAGATGTTAAACACAATGCACAGAGCATCACATGAGAACATATTCTCCCTGGGACAAATTCCCCCTAAGTTCCAACACCCTTAGGAACCTAACAAACAATCTATTAAGTCAAAGACCTATATAGATTTAGCAAGTCAAGAACCTGATTCAATTCCCTCTGAATCGGTACTCCTAATCCTTCCCCCTTTTGGCATCATCAAAGAAGGGTAAATAACATACATAGAAGTCATAACCATGAGAGATATCTTAAAGATCATAGCAACTCATAAATGCATGCAACCACTTCAAATTTAAACAACATAGTCAAGCACACATGTTGAACAGAAAATCAAATTTTGATAGTCAACATGAAAGGAAATGACATGGTAGGGGTCAAAGAGGGGATAAATCCAAGATTGGAACTGGCCAAAGAATTCTCTCAATCAAAAGTGGCCATTTTCAGACTGAAAAACTTCAAAATTTTGAGAGCAATGCTAGGACTCCATCCTTCACCTCCCTGAGTTCTTCTTTCAACCCCTTCAGATCATTCTTCAAGTCACAAATGCCTTTCTCCACATCAATTAATCTCTGAACAACACGAGATCTTGTCACAAATTCTGAATAACTGACCGAGCCCACCGCACTGTCGTTAAGGTGTGATGTTCTCTGTGTAAAAACAAATTTATATCTCCGATACTCGCGACTTAACTATTTTTGGTAGTAAGTGGTAAGTACGGGTCGAACCCAAGGGAATTAGGTGAATACCTGTTCTTTTGAAAAGGGGGGATTAAATAAAGCAGTTGGGGGATTGTTTTTGGTTTTTAGTACTGAAAGGTAAAGTAACAGTTGATATTACAATTAAAGGAAAGATTCGGTTTCAGGGGCCTTGTATCATATTTTCGTTTATCATTGACCTCTAATGATCATACTAAGTGTTCAAAAGTGAATCAAGGCTATTCCTAGCACATGACTTGCCACACCGTCTAGTCTTTTGCAAGACAAAGAACTCTTGTTTTAGTATGTGCATCCATTTGATCATCATTCCTGATAAACCAAATGGTGTTTTAAAGAGGTTGACTTCCACAGATAAGCTGTGCTCTTCCGAGCCTCCACTTATCCACGGAAGATCACGAACCCATGGCAGAGCTTTGCTCTTCCGAGCATCCACTCAACCAATGGAATTTTGACCTAATAAATGGCACCTAGAACAAGTTGAACACAAAGAGGCACTAAGAGAAGGGTCTAAAACATTGTATGATACAAGCACTCCCCTTCAACCGGATGAAGGGTTTAGCTACGAATATCCATAGAGGTGGATACCATAGCTAAGTACTTGGAAAAGTAAAGGTCTTGAAAGACAGTAAAGTAAAGTTTTCGAAAGTAAAGACAGGAAAGTAAAGTTTTCGAAAGTAAAGACATGAAAGTAAAGTACTTTGAAAGACAGTAAAGTAAAGAAGAGAGTACTTACAAAAACCGTTGAGAGTGCTAAAGATCAAGCTTCGATTCCAAAGTAAAGTGATTACATGATTAGTGCCCAAAATCTAGAGAGATAAGTGACTTGTGCTTCTTGCACACAAAATGGGATGGGATGCATTACAAAGGCAATGTAGGTCTCTATTTATAGGCCATGAAGAGGAGAAGATGTGGAGGAGATGAAGACACTTGGCATGGAATCCATGGAGGAGGAGAAAGCCATCGGAGGTGACTCACCCCTCCAAAAGCCGCCGGCCACATGTCATGAGGGGAGGGGAAGTTCTCTTAGCCGCCGGCCATGTGGAGGAGGGTGAGTGGTGGAGTGTGTTTTGTGATCTTTTCACAAAAGCCATCGGTCCTTTCAGCTCCGGTCTGACTCTGGTTGCCCTTCGGTTGGACTTGTTTTGAGTGATTCCACGTCCGGTTCTTTAAAGTCGGAATTTGGTCGTGACCTGGAATGACTCGTAATTCATTTTCAGCTTTAAAACTCCTCCTTAACCTGTATTCTCTCTAGACTTCAAAATACCCTGTAGATAAATATCGAAACTAACAAGCAAAAGTTAAATAGACAAAGAGTCTAATTTGATGGGTTTAACTGTGTTTATGATTTATACAATTATGGTCCATCAATAACCAACCTCCAGATCTTCATCATCATCCATAGACTCAGGCTTGTAGTGGATCTTGTCACCTTCTTTCTTGATGCAATAGAAGAAGTCTCAATAATGTGGCAATCATTGTCACCTCCACTTTTGTATCCTTTTATATTTTCTCCACGTGAGCTTTCCTTGAACTTGGCAATATTTCCAAGCTGCTCCAGAACATCTAAATCCTGATCCGCACTAGTAAGAAGCTCCTCAGCTTCCTTTGAAGCATTTATCTCCTCCATAGAACAGCCAAACAATAACTCCGTATTATTTGAGTCTACAACCCCTCCTGGGTTATCCACAACAACATTTTCCCCTTTATCAGATTTCAATAAATCCATCTCAGCCTTACTTGAGTTTTCTAGTTCATCCATAACACCCACAACATGCACTTCAACATTATCATCAGCAGCTATCAATCTATTGAATAACTCAGAAGCATCAATTCTCTCCCTTTCAACAATCCCTTCAATTCCAGCACAATATTCCACAAACTTAGCATTTCTAGGGTTGTAAATTACTATTTCTTTCGAATCGGAGAGTTGATTGAACTTACTGTAAACCATCAAGTCCGCTAGTACCTTCAGAATTTCATAGCGAATGTTTGGAATCACCACCGTCTCCATTTGAGCGTCGAAGTTGGTTGCTGAGTTGTTGGATTTCGATTCGGAAGTCATTGAATCTGTTCTCTTCTGAGTTGGTTTTTGAATCTGAAATTTTTCTGAAGAGTGAGAAAGTACTTCAAAATCTTCTATTCAATAACTTGTTGTGGTATCTCCTTAAAAATCGCACCCACTCAACCAAAAAATGACTTACCGATTTCCCACGTTCTGAGTTGGTCAACCATCTAATCACCATAAATGCACCCGATTCTTTGTATCTCAAGAATCTCGTCAGGTCCTTCAGTCCAAACTAGTCCACATCTTGACTAAGTGAATGCCATACCAGTTCCAAATCATGAATCTTTCACAAGGGACGTTGTGATGGATCGGCTTACCATAAGGGTATATTATGTAAAAATCATCACAACTCAAACACTCAATCACACATAAATTTTACTTCTAATCATGTATGTCCAGAGAATTTGCAAAGAGGTCATTGGACAAGAACACAATTAGTATATGGCATAAGTGGTATCATACACTTCCTTCATGGGGCTATTAAGATACAAAAATCCAGAAGGTATGTTATGGCTTCAAGGAACATGTTCAAGCATGCATGTAATATATCAAGTTTAATCTAGAAGTATAAGCATACAATAAATTTGTCACTCAGAGACTTCAAGAAGGCACTCACATAGATGACAATCATGCATGTTGTAAACCCTAACTTCTAACCAATCATTGAGAGTAAGAGAACCAAACAAGTTGAGGAGAGCGTCCATGTTATCTTTGATGAAGACTCAATGGGTAATGAACAGGAGTAGGTTCATGACAGTCAAGTATCTGATGATGTCTTTGTGTTGACTCGTCCCAAGGAAGATACCATAGCTGCCGATTCTCAGACTTTGGAGACGGTTGATCAAGTCTCTGGTCAGATTGATGAGGTTGAAGAACCTGGAGAGCAAGCTGAGGGGAATGGACAAGACCCTGGAGTTGGTGAAGTCCATGGTGAATCTGAGGAAATCCAAGAGGCTCAGGAGGTCACTGAGTTGAGGAGAAGTTCGCGAGTTAAACAGCCTAGTGTTGCACTTCGTGATTATGTATGCTATGCAGCAGTTCAGGGGGAAAGAGTCATGAATGCTTTTGTGTCTTTGATTGAGCCAAAGACAATTCAAGAAGCACTGAAAGACCCGAATTGGATCAAAGCGATGCAAGATGAGTTGCATCAGTTCGAGAGGAACAAAGTTTGGAGACTTGTTCCAAGGCCAGAGAAACGGAAGGTGATTGGCACCCACTGGATTTTGAAGAACAAGTTGAATTCCAAGGGAGAAATAGTCAGGAACAAGGCCAGGTTGGTGGTGAAAGGCTACAACCAGCAGGAGGGCATTGTCTATGAGGAAACCTTCGCGCCAGTGGCAAGGTTGGAGGCTATCAGGTTGTTGATAGCATATTCAGTGCAGTTTGGTTTCAAACTCCATCAGATGGATGTTAAAACGGCATTTCTGAATGGGTACCTTAAGGAGGAAATCTATGTTGAACAGACTCCTGGATTTGAGGTTCTTGACCGTCCAGATCATGTGTATGTTCTCGACAAGGCCCTGTATGGATTAAAATAGGCGCCTAGGGCATGGTACGAGCGCCTATCGGAATATCTGCTAGCTCACGGATATGAGCGAGGTAAAGTAGATAAAACATTATTTTTGTTGAGACTGATAAACACTTACTTATTGTGCAGGTGTATGTTGATGACATAGTCTTCGGATCCACAAGTAATGAACTTGTGAGGTCTTTCACTAAACTCATGGAGAATGAGTTTGAAATGAGTATGGTTGGGGAACTGACGTTCTTTCTAGGTATTAAAGTCAGACAATTGGAGAATGGGACTGAAATCTCACAACAAAAGTACTTGGGTGAAGTAGTGAATAAGTACAGGTTTGGAGGTTCAAAGCATGTGAATACTCCTAGTTCTCCGAATGAGTCTCTGACTAAGGATGATGGGTCTCCAAAGACAGACGCAACGAGATATCGAGGAATGATAGGTTCCTTACTTTATTTAACGGCTTCTAGACCTGACATTATGTTTAGTGTCTGTCAATGTGCTAGGTTTCAGGCTGAACCTAGGGAGTCACATGTCAAGGCAGTGAAGCGTATTCTGAGATACCTAAAGGGTACTGAGAAGTTAGTCTTATGGTATCCAAGGGTAAAGTCCCTCAGATTGGAAGGCTTCACAGATGCAGACTTTGCAGGAGACAAACTGATAGAAAATCCACGTCCGGGATGACTCAGTTCCTTGGATCATGCTTAGTGTCTTGGGGATCAAAGAAACAAAATTCGGTGGCATTGTCAAAAGCGGAGGCTGAGTACACTGCAGCAGCAGCTTGTTGTGCTCAAATTTTGTGGCTAAAAAACCAGCTAAGTGACTTTAACCTTCACTTTGATCAAGTTCCGATCTTTTGTGACAATACTAGTGCTATTAGTATTGCAAAAAATCCTGTGCAACATGGAAAAACTAAGCATATTGAAATCAAACATCACTTTCTTAGAGATTGTGTGGAAAAGGAACTTGTAACCATTAATTTTTGTAGGAGTGAAGACCAAGTCGCTGACATTTTCACTAAGTCCCTACATAAGGATGCCTTTGAAAAATTGAGGATGGAGCTTGGGTTAATGAGTCCACAGTAAGGTACTTCTAAACCTTCTCTCAATGATTGGCTAAAAAATCGAGTGTTTAACATGCATGTTAGTCATTGTTATGAGTGACTTCTTGAAGTTCTTGAGTGACAAGTACTTTGTGTGCTTTTACTTCTTGGTTAAAGCTGATATAGTACATGCATACTTGAACATGTTGTTCCTTGATGCCTAACATATCTTCCGGATTTTTGTTGCCTAATAACCCCATGAAGGAAGTATATGAAGCCACCTAACCTTAGTCTAATCTTGTTTTTGTCCAATGAACCTCCTTTAAATATTTTTTGGGCATGCATGATTAGAGTGTTTTATGTGTGATTGAGTGATTTGAATTGTGGTGATCTTTACATTTTATACCCTTATGGTAAGCCGATCCACCACAATGCCCCTTGTGTAAAATTCATATTTTGGGAATTGGTTTGGTATTCACTCAGTCAAGAATTTGATTGTCCTTGAGAGCTGAAAGACTATACGAAGTATTTGAGATATGGAGGAAGTGATTCGGGTGCATTTATGTTGACAAGACTATTCAGTGGTTACAGACATGAGAAGTCGGACGGTTGCGTGTTGGTTCATGTATGTGACTTTAAAGGAGATTATAACGGGATTATGCATTTAAAAAGGATTTGAAGTTATTTCTCACTACATGCGTCTTCTCTGCGAATAGAAACCCTAAATGAGAAATCCCTAAATACCCAAGTCTGCTCTTCTCAAATCGTCGGTATTCTCAATGGCTTCCGAATCAAACTCCAACAACGCCGCAACCAACATCGCCGCACAGATGGAGATGGTGATGCTTCCGAATGTTCGCTATGAAATTCCGAAGGTACTGGCCAACCTGCTGTTTTCCAGTAAGTTTACTTCACTCTCCGATTCAAAAGAGATTGTAGTTTACACTCCTAGATCTGCTAGGTTTGTAGAATATTGTGCTGGAGTTGAAGGGATTTATGAAAGGGAGAAAATTGTTGCTACTAAGTTATTCAAGAGATTCAAATCTCCTGTTAAAAATGTTAAAGTGAATGTGGCTGGTGCTATAAATGAAGAACAGGCTGCTAGAGTGGTTGAAGATATTCTAAATGACCTAGAAAATTTAGAGAAGGCTAAAGCAGATTTAGTGAAATCTGATAAAGGAAAAAGTGTTGTTGTGGAGAACCCAGGAGGGGTTGTTGATTCTGATGATACCGAATTGGTGTTTGGCTGTTCTATGGAGGAGGTTAGAGCTCTAAAGGAAGCTGGGGAGGCACTTGCTGGTGCGGACCAGACTTTAGAGGCTCTGGAACAGCTTGGAAAAATAGCCAAGTTCAAGGAAAGCTCACAGAAACGAAGTATAAAAAGATATGAAAGTGGTGGTGACAATGATTGTCACATTATTGAGACGTCTTCTACTGCTTCAAAGAAGAAAGTGAGCAGACCAACTCCACTAAGAAAACAACCAGTAAGGGTTAGTAAAAGAAAATTGGAAGTGAAGGAGGAAAATACCACTAAGAGCTCAGTTAAGAGAGCTAAAAGATCAAAGTCAGTGGTTGCAGGCAAAGAGATTCTGAACGAAATGGAATGCTCTGAGAAATTCCTTATGGATGAAGGATTAATGGAAGTGTATGAAATAATAAAAGCTCAAGGCTGGGAAAAGTTGTGTGAAACTCAAGAGTATGTGTGCCCTGAAGTTGTGCAAGAATTCTATCAGAACCTGTCTTTCATTGAAGGAGCTATACCTGCTTTGGAGGTAAAGTTCAAGGGAAAGAAATTTATTCTGTCCAGCATGGAGTTGGCTATGACCTTGGGGTTAGATCATAAAGGATTTGATCTGTTTTGTAAAAACAATAAGTGGCCAAAGGAGGCTGGAGACAAACAAGAACTGGTAAAAAGATATTGTCAGTTGAAAAGAGTTCCGATGGGTTCAAGTATCAGCACTCAGTTTATGGAGCCAAATATCAAGATTTTGCACAAGTTGCTTGTGAGCAATTTTCTTCAAAGAGGAGTCAAACCATCCTATGTTCAACATGAGGATTTGCTGGTTTTGGACAAGTTATTGAAGAAAGAAAAGATCAACTTACCAAAGCTCATGATCCATCAAATATATCATCTGAAAAACTTGACTCAGATTGGGTTCTCTAGAGTGATCAAGAAGGTTCTTCAAGAACATGAGCTGTATGAAAATATATCTGGAGTTGAGGAGCAAATTGTAAAAGAGTTTGATCCTGATGTTTTCAGAAAAATGAATTTGGTGAAAGACTCTGTAGAGGGATGGATAAGAATTTCAGTACCAGAACCTGGATTTGAAGCAAAATCAGAATTGAAGGATGATGAGGGAGATGGTGATGATTTGGAAAAGAAGGATGCTGAGTTTGAAGAAGCTGTTGATAAGTGGATGGTAGTTCTGGAGAAAAGTATTTCTGATGTGAAGAAGGATATGAAGGAAATAAGAGCAGAGCCGAAGGAGTTTAAAGAAGAGATCAAAGAGGACATCAAAGGAGTGAAAGATGCACTCCTGGCTCTGGTTGATAAGCTCTGAAGTTCTTCAGCTTGGGGATGATCACTTTTGTCTTTGAGAATGCTGTGATCAGTTCCTACTATGGATTTCCCTATCCTTGACCTCCCACCATATCATTCCCTTCTTTGTTTCGAGTGTTAAAAACTTGTGTTCAGTTTGCATGCTATAACTATCTACTTTAACCTTGAAGTTTTATGCATGCATTTATGAGTTACTCTCAATTTCAAGTTTTTCCTCATGTTTATGACTGCCTTGTATGTTATTTTACTCTTCTTTGATGATGCCAAAAGGGGGAAGGGTAGAAGTATCAACTGAGGGGAATATAAACTGAACTAGGTTCCTGAGTAAAAGGGAAGGATTAGAAATACCTGTGTAGGTTTTTGACTTAATAGGATCTTTGTCAAGGTTCTGAGTGTGTAGGAACTTAGGGGGAATTTGTTCCCAAGGAGAATATGTTCTCATTTGATGCTGTGTGCATTTTTAACATCTATTAAGTGTTGTTTTGGTATTTTTCCCTTAATGGTTTGTCATCATTAAAAAGGGGGAAATTGTTGAGGCAATGGCCTCACATGTTTTTGATGTTGACAAACCGGTTTAATGGTTTGCTTGAGTATTTGTAAGTTAGGAACTTGCTGGAGTATTCAAGAACCTGATGTTGGACTCAAGTACCTGTGGAAGTCGCTGAGTCTCAAGAACCCGAGGATTGGTCAATGCTCGAGTCAACATAGCAGTTGTCGAGATATCAATGAAGTTTCCCATTGAAGTTGATCTTATCAGACTACATGCACACGTCTCTATAACAGTTAACTAGGAGATGATGGAGTGACGGTTACAAGCCATGATCTATGGCGGTTATCTCAAGAACTTATATAAGTTGTGGTTACTGTTTAGAAGGCGGGCATTATCCATATTCGTTAGAGCTTTCCAAAGTGGGTGTACCCAGTGTGAGAATAGCAGAGTGTGTGATATTCGTGTGATCGAGCTACTCTTGATCTGTGACCGGAAAGATGCGGTGGTGCAAGGACTACTGTGACGTCGAGAAGTCAGTCAGGGAAGTAGTCAGGTTTTGCTTGTGTTGATCTAGTTTTGATCTACACTGAATAGGCAATTTTGTACAATGGCCTCTCAAGTTTCCCATTTTGCTTGCAATATGACCATTGATTTTCCTCTTTATTGATTTATTGGTCATCCTATCCATGAGGTGGAAACATTACTACTTTGGTGTAGATTTTGTTATTGTTATTTTTTTTCATTTTGGTTTGAAATATGATATGCTGTAAATTGGTATACTTGTGGCAAATTCATGGAACAATGGTACTTTGTAGTGTTTGATCTGTTATTTTTTTTTGAAAGAATGATGCTATTCATTAATCAAAAAACCTGTACAGCTGACGCCTGACGCGCGTCGTCTGACGCGTCAAATTTAAATTTATAATTTTCCTACAATAAGCTAGTGTAGCGGCAAGCAGGGGTCGAACCCAAGAGAGCTGGTGTGGTTTAGTTGTCCTGAAAACAAAGTGATTAGGGTTTTGTGAGTAAGTATTGTAGAACACAAGAGAAACGAATAACGAGGATTTCAATCAGCGAGAAAATTCAGTCTAGGGTTTCTATTGTGACACGTTCATCATTGATATCTAATGATCAATTTTACATTTCAAAGTGTGGTTGTTCCGACAAAGGTAACAACCCAAGTACCCCGACAAAGGTAATACGCCACAACCTAACCCGACAAAGGTGTTAGACTTCTAGTTCTCTCCTAAATTAAACAACCCGACAAAGGTATTATTTAGCTTAGGTGTTACTAACTACCTTTACGACAAAGTATCCAGTAAATATTAACGGTAAGAATTAGTTGTTCAACTAAGCTTTGCGACAAAGCTTCTACTTAGTCTAGCAATTCAATTCGTAAGAATGAGCACAAGAACTAGTGAAATATAAAATAGCATTAAGAACGAATATCTCAAAACGTGTTCACAATGTACGAAACCCTAAACCGAAAGAGAAATTTAGCTACTCATTGTCATGGAAATAAACACAAATGTTTTTGGATGAAAGTAAATAGAAATTCTCTTCTCTTTTGCTGAAAGCTTGGTCTCCTCTCGAGCCGTCTCTTTAATTCTGGGAATTATGGATATTGATTCTGAGATCAAAACCCCTAGTTCATAAGAAGTTTTTTTTCTAATTTCATTTTGGGCCAGGCTTCTAAATCTCGATTTGCTGACGTCAGCCGCGGACGCTGTACATTTTAGCACCGCAGACAATGAACACATTACCATCCGCGGACGCCACTCGTAAAATTGCATGTGTCCGCGACCTGGTCTGAGGTGCATTTCCTTCTCTGCTCGTCAGTCTTGACTTTGGCTCTCGATTCGACTCCATGAACTCCATGTGATGATTTTAGCATCGAAATGCCGTCTTTAAGCGCATATTCCTTCCAGAGCTTCCGAAACACATGAAATGCAAAACAACACTAAAAAGTAACTGTTCGCATAAGAAAGTGTCAAAATAGATGGGATTAGTTGATTCGACGAGTCGTATAAATACGACTCATCAAACCACCCCACACTTTAACTTGTTCGTCCCGAACAAGAACTAAGTCATAGAAGGAACAAAAAGACATCACACTCGTTCTTCGATGTCTTGAATAAATGCACATGAATATGAGTCGCTAGTCTAGACTTGCTTTTCTACGCATAGCTCAATCATTACTCAAATCATTATGCTCAATCATGGAATTAACTTTATACATGTTACCTCAGAGCTGAAATCCAAACCAATTCGGATGAGTGGGAGATAGTCCTCTTTAGACCCATGATCTGCACTCTCTGTTCTGGACTCTAGTCATATGGTTATACTTCATTGCTTTTTCTTGCACGTGATTTGTTCGAGCTTCAAGGTGCTTGAGTTCTTTTGGGACAACTTTTGTAGTGACTTGGCTTTTGATATAGCAGTGGTGTACTTCACTTTTGTTGCGTGTAAAACTTCACAATTGACTGATTTTTATTCTTTTTGCTATTGATTGTGAACTGCTCGTCCGTGATTCCTTTTCTTTGACGAAGGTCCAATCATCGCCCACAAGCATATGGAAATACCTTCCTGCTCTCACTCATCCTCATCCTTTTGACGCGAGTCAAGCCGAGGGTCGCTCGCCTATTTTCCTGGCTACTCGGACTAAGATTTGACGGTGTGTTGTTTTCCCATCCCACCTAACCGCATAAGGACTGCAGTGGCGGAGCAGACTCTTAACCATGTCGTCTCGAAGTGCTAGCCTCCACAAAATCCATATAACCATATAAATAGAAGTCCGATCCTTTGAGTGCTTTGTCAAGTCCCTCTAGGACATTTCTATCAACTCCACATACCTGTTTATCTCGGCTCAAAGGACACGTAATGGGTTAAATTCACAAGTAAAAGCATAATTCGAATTTCACGAGAGAAGTGCATTTAATCAGCTCACTTATTTCACATCAACATTCAATACTGCATATTCAAGAACAGAAGAGAGATTTCATGCTTTCAATTTTGTTTTTTTTTGAAACGTGCTGACACAGTGCATATGCAAGGAAAATAAACGTGCTGACACAACTGACTGACTCTCCCACCCCACACTTTTGAACCAAGCCGTGTCCTCACGGCACGACTTGAGTTCAAAGACAAACAAACAAATGTAGACACAACGAAAGGGGAAGAAATAAAAAGAGATAGAGAACAGCAGGACTCCCCCGTTTCGTCGTGTGAAGATGAGAATTCTGGTCAAACGAGTCAGTCAACGCTGGTCAACGGTCAACAACGGATGACGTACATTTTAACTCCCGCGGTCAACACTTAAACTGAACTGCATCCGCGGAGAATAATGTGCACGTGGTCCGCGACCTGCTCTGAGGTGCACCTGTTTCCTGCATAAAAACGTTCTCCTTTCCCCAAGACAATGTGATAACACGAATAAAGACTCAACCAAACAGAAAAATGAAATAAAAATGAAAAAGTTACCGGGCTGCCTCCCTGCGAGCGCCTTTGTTTTACGTCGTTGGCTCGGCGTTACCTCTTTGGGGATCACAAGTTAGGATCCCATGGACGTGTGAGGTCAAATTTCGCCTCAGCTGTTCCTTCAATCTGCCCTAAGTCATCGTGCAATGATGTGCTCGTGTCTATTCTCCATTGATCAGGTGGATTCGCCTTCACATCCTCTCGAGTCTGCGAGGACACTTGATGAGACGTATTTATACGATTCATCAAATACACAAAACCCACCAAATAAGACATTTGGTCATACGAACAAGTGCTTGTTAATGCCATTTTGTGTTTACAGGCAATTTTGGAGTCTAAAGAGGAAACATGCTTAAAAAGGGAGATTTGTGCCAAAAAGCCAGCCAAGGCCTGAGGACCTCAGCCATACCCGGGCCCGTCCGAGAATGCCAGGTCCCTGTCCCGGGCCTGTCCGAAAAAAGCCAGGTCCGCGCCCAGCACACCAGCCGAGCTGTCTAGCTCTGAATTCAAGTTGCCCGGGAAAATGAGCTGATCTAACAAATCCACCTCAAGCAAAGTGATCAAAATGGAAAATAAGGTAGACAATGTCGGAAAACCAAGGAGAATGCTCGGGCAGATTGGCAGTTGGCCCAGTTCCAAAGCAAAGGCCCCGCGCGCATAGGCACCGAAACCAAGTCGCTCGACCAAACCATAGAATCTGGCAAATCTGGCTCGACCAAAGTGTTTTAAATGCCCAATAACTGGGACAATCTCACTTCCCAGACAAAACGCCCGAGTGGAACCAGCTAAAGCCCAGTCAAGGCCAAACTAGGGCAATTTCGGCCGATTCGGGATTTCGACCATGTTCCGGGCAGAATTTGGCTTAACATCCTTCTTGAGATCATCTTAGAATGACTTTGTCGTTCAGAATACACTCTTCAAAATCCAAGAAGCTCCGACCAAAGCTACGGCCATATTCCGGCGAACTTCGGCCAACCTCCGGTGATGCTCCGATCAAGCTCATATCCTCACCACCATGCTCCGATCATTTCTTGCTCCGGTCACATTCCGGAGAAGTCCAACCAAAACCAAACTACTTCATTTCCGGTTGGACATACTATTCACTTCGGTTTAGTTTTGGATTTTGGTTGGCCTCTACTATTCAAGTCGGTTGGCTTATGGATGATACAAAGCAAGATAGTTGGCTTCGGATAAGCCATCACAAGTGGCCAAGTCGTGGCTCATGGAGGAGGCAAGTGCAAACACAAGTGGATGTGTTCTTATCCTCTTCCAAGCCATGTGGGGTGTCATATGGAGAGCCAATGAGAATGACTTGCTTTTGGGATATTTCCAACTCAAAACTTAGCCCCCAAGTCTTCCTTTGCCTATAAATAGAACCTCTTAGTCTTAGATATCTCTTGGACCATCCCATGTTACATTAGGGAGAAGAGAGCTTATCTCTCTTCTCCACACTTCAATGAAAACACATCTTTTACTTTGCTCTTGTTCTTGATACAAGAAGCTCCCTTACTTTTCCTTGTTGTTCTCTTACTTTCATGTCTTGTTACCATAGCAAGGCTACTTGTATTCCTTGACATGAATACAAGTAGCTAAGCTATTGTTTTGTTTCTCAAGTTTACTTTCCTTTGTTCTTGATTTGGAGCTCCTCTCCCTTTTACTTTTCCTTGCACAAAGCCATGGCTACTTGTATTCCTTGACATGAATACAAGTAGCTAAAGCTTCTTTACTTTCATGTTGTTCTCCTTACTTTCTTATCGGTTTTCATTGTCACTTGTTTTCCTTGTTCTAAGCCACGGTTGCTTGTATTCCTTGACATGAATACAAGTAGCTAAAGCTTATATTCAGTCAAGGGTGTTCATACTTGTGTATGAATCTTGAGACTTGAGTACTTCATGGTTTTGTGTTTAACTAGTTCATGTGCCATTATCGGTTGAATAACAAGGCCAAGTGGATGCATCGAAAGGGCAAAGCTTGGTCGGGTAGTTCAATCCAGATTAGACAACAAGGCTGAGTGGATGCTCGAAAGAGCAAAGCTTAACCGAGTAGTCAAATCCTTCTTTAAAACCACTTGGTTGATCGGAAATGTGAGATCAAGTGGCTACACATAGGCTAAGATACCTTGAAAAGGGGAATTAGTCTAGATAAGAAATAGAAGTCTATGTCTTGATTTTGGAGTAGATTGTGGTGTAAGTGCATCGAAAGGGCCTTACTTTAGGGTTATATCTGGACCAAGGAATAACCCACACTTATGAACACAAGTAGATCATTTGAAGTCAATGATGGATGTGTCACTAGTTGAGACCCTAGACTGAATATCTTTCTTATGTGAATATCTTTCGTCTTTACTTTCTTGCAATTTACTTTTCAGCACATTTACTTTTCAGCACCTTTACTTTCAGTACCTTTACTTTTCGCAACTTTACTTTATGCACTTTACTTTACGCACTTTACCTTTCATCACTTTACTTTTCTGTCATTTAAATTTCAGCACTTTACTTTCAGTCTTTACTTTCAGTACTTTAAATTCAGTCATTTACTTTCTGTCATTTACTTTTCAGTTCAATAAAAAACCCACAAAACCCAAATGTTTTTACTTTCTTTTCTTTTTCAAGAACAACTATTCCACACTGACTCTCTTGGGTTCGACCCCTACTTACCGCTTGCTATCATTAGTGAGCCACTAAAGTAGTGGACTTATAAATGTAAATTTTGCAGTGCCTCAACGACAGCCTGTCAAATTTTGGCACCGTTGCCGGGGAGTTGTGCATCGGAATAGTTGTTCTTTTTACCTTTTTGATTTTCTTTCCCCTTTTTTTTGTCGTTTTTTTACTCACCCCTCATTTGTACAAAGAAGGAAATGATTATTTGTGTAGGAATCGGGTTCGGGAGGAAGATCATGCCAGTCGGGCCGCGTCCAAGAATTACCGGGCCTGCGCCCTAGGAGTGCCGGGCTGAGCCGAGAAAACTAGGGCTGCGCTCGAGAAGAGCCAGGTCCGGGTGCACCAGCCGGGCCACATCCGAGAAATACCGGGCTTCGGCGCAAGTGCAAGCCACGTCCGAGACGAAAAGCTGAGCCGCGCCCGAGGCTTTGCGAGATGCACCGAGGATCTCCTGGCCGCGCCCGAGAAGAAAGCAGGCCGCATCCAAGGAATTGCAGGGCCACACCCGAGAATAACCGGCTCGTGCCAAGGAAACTCGCCAGTACCCGGGCCGCGACCGAGAAAGCCTGGGCTACGCCCGAGGAACCTGTTCCCAGTCGAGCTCCCTCAAACATCAACCGAACCATGCCGTTCTGAGCCGTGTTGTTTACTCATACGACCACGACAAGTAACGACACTATAGGGGAGTTCCATTCGCACTTTTACTTTTGATGTCATTTCTTTTCCTTTTTGATTGATTGCTTGCAATTGTCTTTTGAACTAAGTCGTTCCGAGAGGAACGGCTTCATTCAAAAGTGTGGGGGTAATTGAGTAGTCTTTGAACATAGTTAGTCTTTGCACATATTAGTATGCATGTTTTCTTTTTGACAGACCGCTCGTCGTCAAAGCGATTTGTGCAAATAAATTTATAATAGTCCGCTACTCGCAACTATACTACTGGGTAGTACTTGGTAAGTAGGGGTCGAACCCAAGGGAATCAGGGGAATAGATGTTCTTTGAGGGGGTTGTCCAGCGAGAGAGCGTGTTTTAGGTTGGTTGGTTGGTTTTAAAGCTACCAGCTAAGTGATTAATTGATTGATTGGTTGGTTGGTTGGTTTTAGTACTGGAAAGTAAATTGCAGTTTATAATTAAAGAGAAATGTTCGGTTTCAGGGGCCTTGTATTATATCCTGTTTATCATTGACCTTTAGTGAATCATCTAAGTATTCAAACATGAATCGAGGCTATTCCTAGCTCAAGACTTGCAACATTGCCTAGCCGTTTTCAAGGTCGTAGAGCACTTATTCTACTTAAACTAGCACCAGTACCCATTTCAAGGTACGCTAGCCTGTGTGCATCCATCTGATCCCTTTGGCTCAGTTTTCAAATGGTTTTTAGGATAAGTCGACCTCCTCGGATAAGCTTGTCCATTTGGTCCCTTTGGCCCAGTTACAAATGGTCCACTTACCCGAGTATGATCACGAACCCCCATGGAAAAGCTTACCCATTTGGTCCCTTTGGTCCAGTTACAAATGGTCCACTCACCCTTGGAAATTCTAACTTTATATATGGCACATAGAATAAGTTTTGAATACTAATACGAGACACTAAGTTAATAGTCTAAAACATTTTATAATACAAGCGCGCCCCTTCTACCGAACTACTAGTTTAGCTACTATTCATCGCGCTAAACATTATAACTAAGGAAATAAAAACAGTTGAATAAATACTAAGAAATACTTACAACCGTTAAAGCGCCAAGGGAGCAATCCTTTATTTCCAAAGCCAAACTTACAAATACATAAACTTAGAGAGAGAAGTGAATTATGGATGATTTTTTGGTGTGTTCAAATGAGGGGAGGAGCTCCTCCTTTTATAGCCATGGAGGTTGGAGATGGAGGGTGGAGATGGTTGCATGTGGAGGCCATCCATGGAGGAGGAGAATGGAGGGTGGAGGAGCCACCACATGTCTTTTGATCCAAGGGAGGAGGAAGGAGGAGCAAGGAGGAGGAGACATGTGGAGGAGCAAAAAGCCACCGGTCACCATGGGTGGAGGAGCCACCGGTTGCCGGTGGTGGAGGGAGGAGGAGGGGTGGCTTTGGCCACCTCTTGCCCAAGTGGCCGGTCATCTTGCCCAAATGTGAATTTTGTACAGTTTTGTGCAGTCTTTTCACAAAACTGTCAGTGTTTTTCTTCCCAGGGCTGTCTTGATTCCTCTCCTGATTCTTCTGATTAATTTGTTATGAGTGATTCAACATCAGGATCCTTGATATTTCTTCAGTCGGCATATGATCTTGACCTTGGATTGACTCGTAACATCTTTTCTGCTTTAAAAGCTCCTCTTTAGTGTGTATTCTCTCTAAGCTCTGAAATACCCTGTAGAAATATATCTGAACTAACAAGCAAAAGTTAAATAGACAAAATGTCTAATTAAGGGGGTTTTACTAGTGTTTTTGATTCGTATAATTATGGTCCATCAGATCACCCCACACTTTTAGTTGTTCGTCCCGAAAAATACTATTCAAGGGCTGTACTCTAAGTTTGGCTTTGAAATATGAAAATTAGACTGTGGTACTCGATCTATCCTAATTCATGCATTACTACTTATTACCAAATTAAACTGCGTAAATAAATAGAAGAAACTTAATACTCGTACCTCCGTGCTGAGATGCAAATTATATTGGATGTCTCGGGAGATAGCCCTTTTTAGGCTCCTGGACTGCAATCTCGGGATCGTCTCGTACTATATGGTTTTCTGGTAGCTTTCTCTAGCACGTGATTCGGTTCGGGTTTCACTGAGTTGAGCCTTTTTGATTTTTTTTCTTTTTGGCGAGGGACTGCTTTTTTGTAGTGAATTGGCCTTTGGCCTTTGATTTGACTCTTTGAGTACTTCACTTTTTTGTTCGGTTAAAACCTTCACAATTTTGGGCCTTTGGCCTCTTGATTTGCTTCTTTGAGCTTTTTGCAAATTTGGGCCTTTGGCCTTTGGCTTGCAAGTCCATTTTCTCAAGCCTTTCTTTTGGGAGGTCCAATCATCGCCCGCAAGCCTATGGAAATACCTCCCCGCTCCTCTCATCGTTGCCGTTTCGTGCGGGTCAAGAAGAGGGTCGCTCATCTATTTTCTCGGCTACTTTGACTAGAGAGAGGACGGTCTGATTCCCGTCCTCGCCTTTTCTTTTCTTTTTGCATAAACACTACATGGCGGAGATGACTTCAATTCTTCACTGAAACCCGAAGTGCAGCCTCCACTGACTTAGAAAACCATATAGTTTGATCTGATCCTTTAATTGCTTGCCAAGCCTCTCTAGGGCAGTTTATATCAACTCCACATCCCTAGTTATCTCAGCACAAAGGACAAATGAAAAGTTACATTCTAAGTTTTTAAATAGTTTGAATTGTCACAAGGTTAATGCATGAATTGTGATCTATCTTTTTCACATTCTTAAGTTCATATTTTCAAAAAGATACTATTACTAAAAAAGAAAATAGCAAGCATGTTATTTATGTACACAGGTGGTTCGCACCCCCCCACTTTTGAACGAAGGCGTGCCTTAGTTCAAAAGTCATGCAAGCTTAAAACTAAATTACTGAATTTAAATGATAGAAATTAAAGTGCGGAAAAGTAAGATAGTGTCGGGTTACCTCCCGACCAGTGCACTTGTTTAACGTCGTTAGCTCGACAGTACCTCGTTGTGGATTACTGGTTTGGGTCCCATGGGTGGCTCAAGTCGAACTTCGTCACCGTTCCTGTGTTGCTTCTTGCTTTGACTCGTCCTGACTTCTTGCTGAAGTAAGAGCTCCATGGTTTTGGTGTTTTCTCTTTCCATTGTTTCTGAGAAGGCGAGAGACCCTTGACCATAGCTGCTGGTCTTGTTACTTTTTTGGTCTCTAATGACAGGTCAGAAAACTGTGCACCGTGATCTGAGATAGGTGTTATGTCTGGCAGTTTCTTTGTGTCTGGGCGGCTCTTATCAATGTAGAAGTGTGCAATTTTGCTGCCGAACTTAAGCGATAATGAGCCCTTGCCCACATCGATTCTTGCTTTAGTGGCGTAGAGGAATGGTCGTCCCAATATTATTGTTGGTGGGTCGTCTTCGCAGGTCTCTTCTGTTGGTATTACATAGAAGTCTGCAGCAACGACGAGTTCTCCCACATGGAGTATTACATCTTCCAGTTCCCCAACCGGGCGGATGCATGATTTATCTCCTAGCTCGATATTTGATCGAGGTGATTTCAACGGACCAAGTCCTAGTAGGTAATACAAGGAGGAAGGCATGGCGTTGACAGCAGCCCCAAGATCGACTAAGCATTTATGGATCTGGGTTTCACCAATACCGCAGGTGATTGTAAAGGCCCCAGAGTCTTTATCTCTTTCCGGTTGTGACTCATGATTTGAAATGAGGGCTCTTTCTATTGTCGGGCTATTCTGCCCATTCCCTGGTTTAGGATTTGCATACTCGGACCCTTTAACATTTTGCTTCGAAGCATAAGTATTAGTTGGGGAGTCCCAACCAGATGCTGGTATGTCAAAGTGTGTGATCGGCGGTTGTGTTATGCAAACAGTGAACGCGTACCGTCCATTATCAGCATGTGTAACCCATGTTTTGCCATCATTGGGTCGGTCTTCTTCTTGATTCCAATCAGGTCGATGCCTACGGTTGAAGTGATTGTTTGTAAGTCTGTAGGTTGGGGACCGTGCTACTTCTCCTAGTGTAGCCTTCATGTTTGACCTCCTTATCATGCTTATGTTCGCCTTTGGATTTTGGACGGTCTGTGAAGGAAGTCTGCCAGGTTCAGTAGTGAGTGTTGACATTGCGGTGGCGAGCTGGGACATTTGTTTGGTCAATTCTGAAATTGCCCCGTCAGTTTTTGCCTGGTACTGGTGTAGCGAAGTACCCAATTGATTAACGTTTCCCGCGAGCTCCTTCATCGTGTCATTGAGTGACTTGCTTGGTTCC
This sequence comes from Rhodiola kirilowii, assembly GCA_033675215.1. NCBI lineage: Eukaryota > Viridiplantae > Streptophyta > Magnoliopsida > Saxifragales > Crassulaceae > Rhodiola > Rhodiola kirilowii. The sequence continues at coordinate 42,185,313 of CM066199.1, forward strand.
TGCTGATTGCTCAGGCTGGCCTGGTACTGATTTGGCCCTTTTTGCTGATATTGTCCTGCCGATGGAGCGTTCTGGTTATATTATCGGTGGGGGGGGGGGGGGTTGGTAGAATGACTGCGCTAGTTGAGGGACAGCTGGTTGTGTCTCCTTCTGAGGATAGCTATTGTTGTTACGCCAGCCTGGGTTGGATGTTTGACCGTACTGTCTGTTTTGTCCAGCTCTGTCGTTGTTGTTGTTGTTGTATCCTTGATATCCTCCCACTATATTCACTTCCACCGGTTCTTCTTCTATTAATGTCGGGCATGCGTCAGTTTTGTGGTCTGTAGAACCACAGAACTCGCAAGGTTTTACCGGAACTGGCTGTCTACGTATGATCTCGATCATCATCTCCTTTAACTGTTTCATCTCTTCAGTCATGGAGTTTACTGATGTCTCGGCTTGTGCTACCTTTTTTGATCGAGAGAATTCATCTTGACGAGTAGTCTCTTCTCTAAATCGGGCATTTTCAGCAACGTTGGCGATGAGATTCCTTATGCCACTCAATGATAAATTCATCATGGATCCTCCCGCTGAGGCATCCAAGAGCATTTTGTCTAAGGGTCTTAATCCATCAATGAGGTACTCGATGAAGAGTTTCTCGGGCAGTCCAAGGGTACAGCAGCTCCTTTCTAGGTGATTGAATTTTTCCAGGTAATCGTACATGGTTTCATTGGGACCTTGTTTGATTTCCTGTAGTTGCCTCCTTACTTGCATTGCTCTTCCAGTCGGATAGTATTTGTCTAAGAATTTCTTCTGCATCTGAGCCCATGTTCTGATGCTTCCGGAAGGCAATGAAAGGAACCAGTCGCTTGCCGAGTCTATGAGGTAAAAATAGAACGCCTTTAACTTGAAGTCGTCCATATTCACTTGATTGGGCTTTAGATTCTGGCAAATGCCATGTAGGCGTTGGAGGTGAGTGGTCGCAGATTCTCCAAGAGCTCCTGAGAATTTGGGCAAGCTGTGCGCTACTGATGCGTTGATGGTTACGTTCTCTAATTCAGGGCTCTCATAGATGCACCACGGCTGTGTCTCGAAATTAGGGGCATTTAACTCGCCCATAGTTGGTTCACGGTAGTAGTTATCCCCGTAGTAGTCGTCGAAAGCGGGTTCTCTTCCTGGCATGTATCGAGGTTGAGGTTGTGGTCGTGGGGGATGAATAAGAGGTTGTACTGGACCAGCTGCATTTCGGTCCTCGGGTAGTTCTTGGTTTCTTCTGACTGCTTCCCTATCACGAGCTCTTCTGTTTCTGATGAGTCGTTCCGGATCGTCGACGAATGGAAACGGTACCTCATCATTTTGATCGTACAGGTTTATTTCTTCGTCATCCTGGTAGTCATGGTGACTTTCTTCGCGAGACATGATTGTTTTGAAGCGCGTAACGATTCAAAGAACTTTATCCGATGGCATATTCCCCGGCAACGGCGCCAATTTGACAGACCGCTCGTCATCAAAGCGATTTGTGCAAATAAATTTATAATAGTCCGCTACTCGCAACTATACTACTGGGTAGTACTTGGTAAGTAGGGGTCGAACCCAAGGGAATCAGGGGAATAGATGTTCTTTGAGGGGGTTGTCCAGCGAGAGAGCGTGTTTTAGGTTGGTTGGTTGGTTTTAAAGCTACCAGCTAAGTGATTAATTGATTGATTGGTTGGTTGGTTGGTTTTAGTACTGGAAAGTAAATTGCAGTTTATAATTAAAGAGAAATGTTCGGTTTCAGGGGCCTTGTATTATATCCAGTTTATCATTGACCTTTAGTGAATCATCTAAGTATTCAAACATGAATCGAGGCTATTCCTAGCTCAAGACTTGCAACATTGCCTAGCCTTTTTCAAGGTCGTAGAGCACTTATTCTACTTAAACTAGCACCAGTACCCATTTCAAGGTACGCTAGCATGTGTGCATCCATCTGATCCCTTTGGCCCAGTTTTCAAATGGTTTTTAGGATAAGTCGACCTCCTCGGATAAGCTTGTCCATTTGGTCCCTTTGGCTCAGTTACAAATGGTCCACTTACCCGAGTATGATCACGAAACCCCAAGGACAAGCTTACCCATTTGGTCCCTTTGGTCCAGTTACAAATGGTCCACTCACCCTTGGAAATTCTAACTTTATATATGGCACATAGAATAAGTTTTGAATACTAATACGAGACACTAAGTTAATAGTCTAAAACATTTTATAATACAAGTGCGCCCCTTCTACCGAACTACTAGTTTAGCTACTATTCATCGCGCTAAACATTATAACTAAGGAAATAAAAACAGTTGAATAAATACTAAGAAATACTTACAACCGTTGAAGCGCCAAGGGAGCAATCCTTTATTTCCAAAGCCAAACTTACAAATACATAAACTTAGAGAGAGAAGTTAATTATGGATGATTTTTTGGTGTGTTCAAATGAGGGGAGGAGCTCCTCCTTTTATAGCCATGGAGGGTGGAGATGGAGGGTGGAGATGGTTGCATGTGGAGGCCATCCATGGAGGGTGGAGGAGCCACCACATGTCTTTTGATCCAAGGGAGGAGGAAGGAGGAGCAAGGAGGAGGAGACATGTGGAGGAGCAAAAAGCCGCCGGTCACCATGGGTGGAGGAGCCGCCGGTTGCCGGTGGTGGAGGGAGGAGGAGGGGTGGCTTTGGCCACCTCTTGCCCAAGTGGCCGGTCATCTTGCCCAAATGTGAATTTTGTACAGTTTTGTGCAGTCTTTTCACAAAACTGTCAGTGTGTTTCTTCCCCGGGCTGTCTTGATTCCTCTCCTGATTCTTCTGATTAATTTGTTATGAGTGATTCAACGTCAGGATCCTTGATATTTCTTCAGTCGGCATATGATCTTGACCTTGGATTGACTCGTAACATCATTTCTGCTTTAAAAGCTCCTCTTTAGTGTGTATTCTCTCTAAGCTCTGAAATACCCTGTAGAAATATATCTGAACTAACAAGCAAAAGTTAAATAGACAAAATGTCTAATTAAGGGGGTTTTACTGTGTTTTTGATTCGTATAATTATGGTCCATCACTTTTCCTTAAAATTTTTATCTTTTTGAAACTTTTTGAAAATACACACTTTCATGATGTGAAAATAGATAGACCCGAAACATGCATTTCCTTGTGAAAACTTGATTGTGTAAAAACATGTGTATTTAACTATCTACTTGTCCTTGTGTGCCAAGATAAATGTAGGATGTGGAGTTGAAAGAAATGCCCTAGAGAGGCTTGACAAGCACTTAAGGGACCGGATCCTTACTTTATGGTTATGTGAAGATTGTGGAGGCTGCACTTTGGGCTTCTTGGTGAAGAGTGGACTCCGCCATGCAGCGTCTATGCAAGAGGTAGGATGGGAATCAAACCGTCCATTCTCTAGTCCAAAGTAGCCGGGAAAATAGATGAGCGATCCTCATCTTGACCCGCGTGAAATGGGCGAGGATGAGAAAGAGCGGGGAGGTATTTCCATATGCTCTCGGGCGATGATTGGACCTCCCAAAAGTGAAGAAAATGGACATGCAAATCTCATCAAAGGAGCAAAGCTCAAAGAAGAAAAGAAAAAAAATCAGCCAATATGGTGAAACCCAAACCGAAGCAAAAGTGAAGTACTCAAAGAGTCATATCAAAGGCCAAAGGCCAAATCACTACAAAAGCTGTCCAACCACACAAACAAAGAAAAAGAGCTCAACCCAAGTTGCCCGAATCAATCACGTGCTAGAAGAAGCAAGTAACATAACCATTTAGTAAGATCGGATCCAAGAGTGCAGTTCAAGGGCCTAAAAAGTGGCTATCTCCCAATCATCCAAATTGATTTGCATCTCGACTCAAAGGTAACATGTATCTAGTTACTTTCATATGTGAGCATGATTTCGTTTGGAAACAAGTAAGTTATGCATGCTAAGGTGAAGTCTAGATTCACATCTCACATTTACATCTAAGACTTAGGGTATTTTTGTTCCTCTTATTGACTACACTTGTTCGGGACGAACAAGATTAAGTGTGGGGGTATTTGATGGGACGTATTTATACGATTCATCAAATACACAAAACCCACCAAATAAGACATTTGGTCATACGAACAAGTGCTTGTTAATGCCATTTTTTATATACAGGCAATTTTGGAGTCTAAAGAGGAAACATGCTTAAAAAGGGAGATTTGTGCCAAAAAGCCAGCCAAGGCCCGAGGACCTCAGCCAGGGACCGAGAAAATTCACCCTGGTAGCGAGAGCCGTACCCGGGCCCATCCAAGAATTCCCGGTCCCTTTCCTGGGCCTGTCCGAGAAAATCCAGGTCCGCGCCCAGCGCACCAGCCGAGCTGTCTATCTCTGAATTCAAGTTGCCTGGGAAAACGAGCTGATCTGACAAATCCACCTTGAGCAAAGTGATCAAAATGGAAAATAAGGTGGACAATGTCGGAAAACCAAGGAGAATGCTCGGGCAGATTTGCAGTTGGCCCAGTTCCAAAGCAAAGGCCCCGCGCGCATAGGCACCAAAACCAAGTCGCTCGACCAAATAATAGAATCTGGCAAATCTGGCTCGACCAAAGTGTTTTAAATGCCCAATAACTCAGACAATCTCACTTCCCAGACAAAATGCCCGAGTGGAACCAGCTAAAGCCCGGTCAAGGCCAAACTAGGGCAATTTCGGCCGATTCGGGATTTCGACCATGTTCCGGGCAGAATTTGGCTTAGCATCCTTCTTGAGATCATCTTAGAATGACTTTTTCGTTTAGAATACACTCTCCAAAATCCAAGAAGTTCCGACCAAAGCTCCGGCCATATTCCGGCGAACTCCGGCCAACCTCCGGTGATGCTCCGATCAAGCTCATATCCTCACCACCATGCTCCGATCATTTCTTGCTCTGGTCACATTCTGGCGAAGTCCAACCAAAACCAAACTACTTCATTTCCGGTTGGACATACTATTCACTTCGGTTTAGTTTTGGATTTTGGTTGACCTCTACTATTTAAGTCGGTTGGCTTATGGATGATACAAAGCAAGATAGTTGGCTTTGGATAAGCCATCACAAGTGGCCAAGTCGTGGCTCATGGAGGAGGCAAGTGCAAACACAAGTGGATGTGTTCTTATCCTCTTCCAAGCCATGTGGGGTGTCATATAGAGAGCCAAAGAGAATGACTTGCTTTTGGGATATTTCCAACTCAAAACTTAGCCCCCAAGTCTTCCTTTGCCTATAAATAGAGCCTCTTAGTCTTATATATCTCTTGGACCACCCCATGTTACATTAGGGAGAAGAGAGCTTATCTCTCTTATCCACACTTCAATGAAAACACATCTTTTACTTTGCTCTTGTTCTTGATACACGAAGCTCCCTTACTTTTCCTTGTTGTTCTCTTACTTTCATGTCTTGTTACCTTAGCAAGGCTACTTGTATTCCTTGACATGAATACAAGTAGCTAAGCTATTGTTTTGTTTCTCAAGTTTACTTTCATTTGTTCTTGATTTGGAGCTGCTCTCCCTTTTACTTTTCCTTGCACAAAGCCATGGCTACTTGTATTCCTTGACATGAATACAAGTAGCTAAAGCTTCTTTACTTTCATGTTGTTCTCTGGCAGGTCGTCGTTGTACCTGCAAATCTAAATTTATAATGTCCGCTTACTCTTGGCTTAGTATAGCTGTAAGTAAGGGGTCGAACCCTAGAGAGCTAGATGGTTACTACTTTGTTCTGTAAGAGAGAGAAAGAAACAGTTGGGTGAGAGTAATTGATTAGGAAACAGTGCAATAAACGAAATAAGCTGATGTGTATCGATCAGAGAAGATATTCAGGCTAGGGTTCTTCAATTGTGACTTAGTTTATCCTTGATTTCTAGGTGTTTTATTCTTGCTTTCTTAAGTGTGGTTACTCCTGGTCTGGTTATAACCTAAGGTAGGACCGTTAAGTCACTACGCCACGATCTACTCCTGGTCAGGTTATAGACTTTTAATTCTAGCAAACCTAATACTCCTGGTAAGGTTATATTAGGTTTAGTGCATCTACTTATTCTAACGGGTCAGTATCAAATAAGCAGGATAAAGATAGTAAGTATTACTAGGTTAAGTTGTACCCTTTCGGATCTCCCCTTAACCTAATAATTCGAACTGATATAATTGCACAAGAACTAATAGAACGCAAGAACAATAATTAAGAACTGAATCTCAAAACATTCGTAACAATTATTCAAACCCTAGCCCGAATAACGGGTTTAGTTACACATAGCCATGTAAATAATGCAAGAGTAATAAAAACGAAGTAACTTCACTATTCCGAGGAGAGAAGAAGAACCGGCCGTGGGACACGGCTGAGCTGGGCGGCGCACGGTGGAGCTAGGCGGAGGAGAGGAGGCGGGGCAACAAGGGCACACGGCCAAGAGAGGAGAAGACTCGAGTAGAGTATGAGGGATGATTATTTGGTCTTGTGAGCTCCTCTATTTATAAGGTTGAGAAAGACCTAGAATTGCCTAAATAATCCAAAAGATAATTTAGGCAATATTTTCATATCTTTCTTGCTTTATCTCCAAGCTACTCCTTTGCTTGATAATTGAGCCATCTTGAACCTTCCAGAATGTTCCAAAACCCTAGCTTGTATGTTGCCCTAATTTCACATTGCTTTTGGGCCGGACGAACTGGGCTGGACACGGCCGAAATCACTATCCACGCGCGGAGTACTGTTCACACCGGAGACTGTTCACGCGGAGTTACTGTTCATGCCAGAGTTACTGTTCACGAGCCAAAAAACACTGTTCATGGCCCTCCTTTGGGTCTGTTCTTCAACTACGATGTTTCTGGCATGAAAATGCCGTCTTTTAAGCGCGATTCCTCCTAGAGCTTCCAAATCACCTGAAGCACGAAACAACACTAAGAAGTAACTGTTGGTATAATAAAGTGCTGGAATTGGTGGGATTTAATGATTCGATGAGTCGTATAAATACGGCTCATCAAACCACCCCACACTTAAACTTGTTGGTCCCGAACAAGAACTAGGTCATAAGAGGAACGAAAAACTGCAAACACCACAATGCCTCAGCATCCTAGACGTGCTACATGGTCATGACTCGGTTACTCTAGATCCCGCCTTCTATGCATGCTCGTTACTAATTAAACTTGTGCGAAAACACGGGTTAATGATACGTGTTACCTTTGGGCCGAGATGCAAATCAATTCGGATGTATCGGGAGATAGCCCTTTTTAGACCCATGAACCGCATTCTCGGACTCGAACTCGCTGCTATATGGTTATGCTTTGCTGCTTTTTCTTGCACGTGATTGATTCGAGCTTCAAAGTGTTGAGTGCTTTTCGGCCAGCTATAGATGATTTTGGTTTTGGTGCTTCAAAGGCGCTCTACACTTGATTTTGGTGTAAACTATCACAATGATGATGGGTTTGTTGCTTTGTGGTGTGGATTGTGACTTGCTCGAACCTACTTGCTCTCACTCATCATCGTCCTTTTGACTCGGGTCAAGCCAAGGGTCGCTTGTCTATTTTCCCGGCTACTTGGACTAGAGTTTGGACGGTGTGAAGTATTCCCGTCCCGACCAACCGCAAGGGTACCGCAGTGGCGGAGCAGACTCGTACTATGTTGCCTCGAAGTGCTAGCCTCCACAAGCTCTACATAACCATATATCCTGAGTTCGGTCTTTGAATGATCTGTCAAGTCTCTCTAGGGCGTTTCTATCAACTCCACATCCCTGTTTATCTCAACTAACAAAGGCACGCAAAAATTTTAAAATCACATGTTAGTCGCCCAAGTTAATTTTCACCAAAGACATGCATGTAATCGGCTCTATCTATTTCACCTAATCATTATCCAATACTGCAAGTCTAGGAAGTAGTGAAGTATCATGTACAAAAATTTTAAAAATGACGGGAAACGTGCTGACTCTGTGCAGGGTGCAGTAAATAAACGTGCTGACTCGATAACTGACTCTCCCACCCCACACTTTTGAAATAAGCCGTGTCCTTACGGCACGACTCAAATCTAGACTCACAATGCATGCAATAAATATAAGAGAAATAAGAAGAGAATAAGGTTGGACAGGCACTTCCCTCGTGCGATGCGTGACGATCAGAGATGACTGATTATTCTCCTATGAGTCCTCAAAGAGAGCCTCATCGAAGCTTGTATCACAACGTGAGTTCGTCACGAAATGAAAGGTCTGTGTCAATGACATTAAGACGAATAAAGGATTCCCAGGAGGTTGGAGGAGTCACAACGGTCTCACTTAAAACCCAACCTCCTTAGACTCATAAGTCTTTGTGACAGAATCTTTAAACGCTCATGTTTCTTGACACAATTTATTCAAGGTGTGAACTGCTCATGTTGGATACAGTCCTATGCCAATATTGCGGATTCGTTCGCCTCTATCCCTGCATGAAAATCATCTTCCTTCCCGAGTACAATGTGACAATAATGACTCAAAACATGGACAAACATAATAAGTAAATAAACGAAGAAGTGAAAGGTGCAGGGCTGCCTCCCTGCGAGCGCCTTTGTTTTACGTCGTTGGCTCCACGGTACCTCTTTAGGGATCACAAGTTAGGATCCCATGGACGTGTGAGGTCATACTTCTTCTCAGCTGCTCCTTCAATTCGCCCAATGTGCTCACCTGGTCGTCCACTCGGTTCTGCTCTCCAATGATCAGGTGGTTTCTTCTTCACATATCCCCGAGAAGATGAGGATGTCTCGGCCATAGCTGCTGGCCTAGTAGTCTATATGGCTTGCTCTGGTGGATCTGGAACTAGGGTATCGTAGTCTGATGTGTGCACAATGTCTGGCGGTTTTCTTGTGCATGGACGGTTTGCGTCCTCATAGACATAGAAGTCTGATTCCTTACCACCGAATGCTAATGAAAGTAGGCCTATGCCCATGTCAATCCTGGTCAGGGTGGTGTGGAGGAATGGTCGTCCCAAAATTAGCCCTGGTGGCTTGCCATTTCTGGTTTTTTCCATCTGCAAGACATAGAAATCTGCAGGAACAGCAAGATCTCCTACTCGGAGGGTGAGATCTTCAAGTAAACCAGTAGGGCGAACACAAGACTTATCCCCTAACTCTATAGACATCCTAGGCGGTTTCAGTGGGCCAAGACCCAGCGAGCAATATAAAGAGTAAGGCATGACATTAATAGCAGAACCCAGATCAATTAAGCAGTGATGTATCTGGGTCTTACCGATACCACAGGTGACCGTGAAGGCCCCTGGGTCCTTACTCTTCCCTGGCGATGTCTCATGGCTCGCAGTGGGTGAGCACCTCATCATCTGGTCATTCTGTGTAGGCCTTACCACCAATCTTGTTTCTGGTTCAGCTTCCTCAGTCATATGGCCTTCGGGATCAACTACCTGCATAGCATAAGAGGAATCGTGAGTTATGGTATCCTTGATCACAAGGGCCGGTGCTTCCTCAGGTGAGAGATGGCCGAATTCCTCTGTTAGCTTGGTGGACTCCTCGAATGTTGCATCCACATTTATCACCTCTACTTGGCTGACGTTCCCTCTTGGATTCTGAATGGTCTGCGAGGGAAGCCGTCATGCGTTGTCTTCGAGCCTTGAGACTGTTATGGCCATCTGGGACATCTGCTTCTATAAGTCGGTTATTGCTCCATCGGTCTTGGCCATGTGCTGAGTCACGGTTGTTGTCAGTTCTTTCATCATCTCTTCAAGAGACTTGTTGGAGCCGTGATTACTCGGACCTGCCTGATTATTGTTCGGCCCTCTCTGCTGATACTGTCCAGGCGCATTCTGCCGAAACTGATGATGTGGGTGCTGGTAGGGCTGCTGGGTCTGCTGAGGCGCACCCTGTCGTGCTAACTCTCTCTGGGCCTGATGTTGCTGATTGTTGCTCTTCCAGGGCTGTCCGTTGACTCCTTGATTAGTCGTGGCTGCGCCATATTGTCGGACTGGCCCTGGCCGGTTGCCATAACCCTGATAATCTGCTACGGCATTGACCTCAGCCTGGTCGTCTTCCACTAAGGTAGATGACAGAACCGCTCGTCGTTAAAGCGATTTGTGCAAATGAATTTATAAGTCCACTACTCGCGACTTAACTACTGGGTAGCAAGTGGTAAGTAGGGGTCGAACCCAAGAGAGTCAGTGTGGATTAGTTGTTCTTTAATGAAGCTTACGCAGAAATTAGCTACGATTGAGGTTGGGTTTGAGTGTGTTTTGAGAACTGAAAGTAAATTACAGCAGTTGATAATGGATTGTAAGGAAAGTATTCGGTTTTAGGGGCCTTGTATTATAATTGTTTATCATCGACCGCTAATGATCATACCAAGTGGTCAAAGATGAATTGAGGCTATTTCTAGCGCAAGACATGATCATGCTAAATGTTCAAAGATGAATCGAGGCTATTCCTAGCACAAGACTTGCAACATCATTTAAAACACTTGTTCTAAGCAAAACTAATTCCTCCTTTCGAAGTATCTTAGCCGTAAGTGCGTCCATTTAATCCCTTTGGCCCAGTTTTTAAATGGTTTTTAGAATAGTCGACCTCTTCAGATAAGTTTATCCATTTGGTCCCTTTGGTCCAGTTTCCAAATGGTCCACTTACCCGAGTGTGATCACGAATATCTAAGGAAGAGTTTACGAATTTGGACCCCTATGGTCACATTTCCAAATGGTTTACTTGACCTTAGACATTCTAACTTTTATATATGGCACATAGAACAAGTATCGAACATAAAGGTATACTAAGAGTAAAGTCTAAAACATTTATAATACAAGTACACACCCTTAAACCGAATAATTATTTTAGCTACTAATCATGGCAGTGGTTATCATAACTATGAACTTGGAAATAAACACGAGTTTATAAATACAATTTAAATAAATAAAAAGACTTACAACCGTTGAAACGCCAAGGATCAAGCTTTGATTCCAAAGTAATATTACATGATTAGTGCCCAAAATCTAGAGAGAAGTTAGAGAGAAGCTAGAGCTTCTCTCTCTAACTATGGAGTTGTGACTTGTGGTGGTGATGATACAAATGAGGAGGAGAAGCCTCATATTTATAGCCAAGGAGGAGGAGGATGAAGGGTGGAGATGGTGGCATGTGGAGGAGCATCCAAGGGTGGAGGAGGAGGGGAGGAGCTTGTGGAGGAGAAGCCTCCACATGGAGGAAGAGGAGTGGTGGAGCCACCATGTGAGGAGGAGCCGCCCATGTGAGGAGGAGGCTCCTCCCCTTCTAGCCGCCCATGTGAGGAGGAGGGGGGAGGCCACCCATGAGTCATCCTTGCATATGGATGAATCTTGACGGTTTTGTACAGTCTTTACAAAACTATCTGTCCAATTTCACTCCAGGCTGTTTTTGATAATTCCTCATTTGGATTTAATTTGAGTAATTCATCGTCAGGATCTTGAGATTTCTTCGTTCAGTGCTTGACCTTGACCTTCAATTGACTCTTGATATCTTTTCAGCATAAAATCCTCTCCTTAGCGTGTTTTCACTTTAATCTCTAAAATGCCCTGTAAAAATATATCTGAACTAACAAGCAAAAGTTAAATAGACAAAATGTCTAAATAAGGGGGTTTTACTGTGTTTCTGATTTGTATAATTATGGTCTATCAGATCACCCCACACTTTTAGTTGTTCGTCCCGAACAATGCTATTAAAGGGCGTGCACACAATCCATGTAAAAACTTTGAATATGAAAGTGAGAATGTGGGACTAGATTTATCCTAGTTCATGCATTACTACTTATTACTAAATTAAACTGTGTAAATAAGTAGAAGTAACTTGATACGTGTACCTTCGTGCCGAGATGCAAATTATATTGGATGTTTCCGGAGATAGCCCTTTTTAGGCTCCTGGACTGCAACCTCGGGATCGTCTCTTACTATATGGTTTCCTTGTAGCTTTCTCTAGCACGTGATTCGGTTCGGGTTTCACTGGTTTGAGTACTTTGATTTCTTTTGGCGAGGGACTGCTTTTTGTAGTGAATTGGCCTTTGGCCTTTGATTTGTCGCTTTGAGTACTTCACTTTTGTTCGGTTAAAACCTTCACAATTTTGGGCCTTAGGCCTCTTGATTTGCTTCTTCGAGCTTTTCGCCTTTTTGTGGTTTTGCAAGTCCATTTTCTCAAGCCTTTTTGGGAGGTCCAATCATCGCCCGCAAGCCTATGGAAATACCTCCCCGCTCCTCTCTTTTTGGCCGTTTTCGTGCGGGTCAAGGTGAGGGTCGCTCATCTATTTTTTCGGCTACTTTGACTGTCGTTTTCGCGCGGGTCAAGATGAGGGTCGCTCATCTATTTTCTTGGCTACTTTGACCAGAGATAGGATGGTCTGATTCCCGTCCTCGCCTTTTGCATTGCATGGCGGAGATGACTTCAATCTTCATTGAAACCCGAAGTGCAGCCTCCACTGACTTCGAAAACCATATAGTTTGATTCGATCCTTCGATTGCTTGCCAAGCCTCTCTAGGGCATTTCTATCAACTCCACATCCCTAGTTATCTCAGCACAAAGGACAAATGAAAAGTTACATTCTAAGTTTTTAAACAGTTGAATTTTCACAAGGTTAATGCATGAATTTTGGTCTATCTTTTTCACATTCTTAAGTTCATACTTTCAAAAAGATAATACTATTAACTAATATATACAGGTGGTTCTCACCCCACACTTCTGAACGAAGTCGTGCCTTTCAGCAAGACTTAGTTCAAAAGCCATGCAAGCAGATATTATATGAGAAGAAAATGATATTAAGGAAAAGGAAAGACAGAACTCCCTTTAAGGTGTCGAGTGAACGACATGGCTCGAGGCTGGATAATCGAGGGAGTTCGGCTGGGGCCTTGAACTCTGAGCGTAGCCCTATCTGGCCTAATGTTGCACCCAAGTCCGATTCCTGAATAGTCAAATCTTCTATGCACCAAGTGGGTGAGAGCGACTTATTGATAAAAAATAAAAAGACAGAAAATAAAGTGCAGAAAGTAAGATAGTGTCGGGTTACCTCCCGACCAGTGCACTTGTTTAACGTCGTTGGCTCGACAGTACCTCAATCATGGATCATAAGGTCGGATCCCAAGGGTGAGTGAGGTCAAACTTTTTCTCGGCAGCCCTTTTGCTCCGAGAGGGTGAGGTTTCCTTGACCATAGCTGCTGGTCCAATATGTTGTGCTTGTTTATTACTCCTTCCGGGTTTCCATTCTTTCGGCCCATGTCTTTGCCGCCTCTTCATGTTGGAATAGTTGGCACCTTTGTGAGTTTGGAAATTTGGTTTTGTGCCATTCAATGTAGGCGACATCAGGCATGCGCCTCTGCCAATCTTTTTTATTGCGGCAGTGATGGATGGTTGTCTTGAAACGAGTGAGTTTTCCGGCGGTTTTCCTTGTTGAGTTGTGGTGAGTGGAATTGGGGCTTTCTCGGATAGTTCGGCAATGAGGTCCGGGACTTCCTCGGGTGCTCCGAGCGCAAGTACCGGGCCTGGCTTGATTTCTTCGGCCGCTTCAGCAGTGAGGTTTGGGACTTCTGTAGGTTCGGCAGTTAGGACAGTGATTTCCTCGGATGGATTGGTGATAAGGACCGGGTCTGATTGGGGCAGTTCTTCTTCGGTCATTTGCGGGTCCTCATCCTCAGTCGGCTCCTTGGGTTCAGCCGTGAATTGGTGCATTAGTGCACTCAATTGCTGCATGTCTGCGGCCAATTGCTGGGTGGTAGCTGCCAGCTCCTTTTCTGCCGCCCATAGTTCAGTTTTAGCTCTGATTTGTTGCATCGTGTTGTCCAACTGCTGGATGCTAGATGCCAGCTCCGTTATACCGTCCTCGATTGGCTCGGCCTGATCTTGGCTTGGTCTTGACCTTGCGGCCAAATCATTTATTAATTTCCAAAGATCATCCTCGGTTAAGTCCCACATTGATCCTCCTGCTGCATTATTTAGCTGGTCCCACTCATGTGGCAACATTCCACAGAGAAACTTTGTTTGAAGATCGAAATTGGTGAATCCATGGTGCGGGCAGCTCGTCACAATGGAATCGAAGTACCATAAGTACTCATCCAATGTTTCGTCCCGGGATTGCTCCAAGTTGTTGATCTTCTCACGGATTTCAAGTTCGAAGGATGGTGGGGAAAACTCCTCGTTGTTCCAAGGTTCCATTTCGTAGTAGTATGCCTCAGTGAATTGCATGATAAAAGAAAAAAGAAAAAAGAACAACTATTCCGATGCACAACTCCCCGGCAACGGCGCCAATTTGACAGAACCGCTCGTCGTTAAAGCGATTTGTGCAAATGAATTTATAAGTTCGCTACTCGCGACTTAACTACTGGGTAGCAAGTGGTAAGTAGGGGTCGAACCCAAGAGAGTCAGTGTGGATTAGTTGTTCTTTAATGAAGCTTATGCAGAAATTAGCTACGATTGAGGTTGGGTTTGAGTGTGTTTTGAGAACTGAAAGTAAATTACAGCAGTTGATAATGGATTGTAAGGAAAGTATTCGGTTTTAGGGGCCTTGTATTATAATTGTTTATCATCGACCGCTAATGATCATACCAAGTGGTCAAAGATGAATTGAGGCTATTTCTAGCGCAAGACATGATCATGCTAAATGTTCAAAGATGAATCGAGGCTATTCCTAGCACAAGACTTGCAACATCATTTAAAACACTTGTTCTAAGCAAAACTAATTCCTCCTTTCGAAGTATCTTAGCCGTAAGTGCGTCCATTTAATCCCTATGGCCCAGTTTTTAAATGGTTTTTAGAATAGTCGACCTCTTCAGATAAGTTTATCCATTTGGTCCCTTTGGTCCAGTTTCCAAATGGTCCACTTACCCGAGTGTGATCACGAATATCTAAGGAAGAGTTTACGAATTTGGACCCCTATGGTCACATTTCCAAATGGTTTACTTGACCTTAGACATTCTAACTTTTATATATGGCACATAGAACAAGTATCGAACATAAAGGTATACTAAGAGTAAAGTCTAAAACATTTATAATACAAGTACACACCCTTAAACCGAATAATTATTTTAGCTACTAATCATGGCAGTGGTTATCATAACTATGAACTTGGAAATAAACACGAGTTTATAAATACAATTTAAATAAATAAAAAGACTTACAACCGTTGAAGCGCCAAGGATCAAGCTTTGATTCCAAAGTAATATTACATGATTAGTGCCCAAAATCTAGAGAGAAGTTAGAGAGAAGCTAGAGCTTCTCTCTCTAACTATGGAGTTGTGACTTGTGGTGGTGATGATACAAATGAGGAGGAGAAGCCTCATATTTATAGCCAAGGAGGAGGAGGATGAAGGGTGGAGATGGTGGCATGTGGAGGAGCATCCAAAGGTGGAGGAGGAGGGGAGGAGCTTGTGGAGGAGAAGCCTCCACATGGAGGAAGAGGAGTGGTGGAGCCACCATGTGAGGAGGAGCCGCCCATGTGAGGAGGAGGCTCCTCCCCTTCTAGCCGCCCATGTGAGGAGGAGGGGGGAGGCCACCCATGAGTCATCCTTGCATATGGATGAATCTTGACGGTTTTGTACAGTCTTTACAAAACTATCTGTCCAATTTCACTCCAGGCTGTTTTTGATAATTCCTCATTTGGATTTAATTTGAGTAATTCATCGTCAGGATCTTGAGATTTCTTCGTTCAGTGCTTGATCTTGACCTTCAATTGACTCTTGATATCTTTTCAGCATAAAATCCTCTCCTTAGCGTGTTTTCACTTTAATCTCTAAAATGCCCTGTAAAAATATATCTGAACTAACAAGCAAAAGTTAAATAGACAAAATGTCTAAATAAGGGGGTTTTAATGTGTTTCTGATTTGTATAATTATGGTCTATCAGTAGAGCACTCGTCTGTCTTGTGATCTGTAGCTTCACAAAAGCCGCATGGCTTAGTCGGGACTGGTTGCCTCCTGATCACATGCTGCATCATGTCCTTAAGCTCCTTGATCTGTTCGGCCATATCACTAACTGTGGGCTCAACCCTTGACAAGTTTCTGGATCTGGCATATTCGTCCTCCTTAGTAGATTCATCCTGGAACCGCTCACTTTCTGCCACTTCTTGTATCTTCTGTCGGACTCTGGCTGGGGTCAGGTTCATGAGGTTGCCTCCAGCTGAGGCCTCAAGTAGTTTCCTATCCAGTCTGCGAAGTCCATCTAGCATATACTCGACGATCAATTTCTCTGGGAGCTCAAGATTGCAGCAGCTCTTTTCCAAGGTGTTGAATTTTTCTACGTACTCGTACATATTTTCGTTGGGTCCTTGTTTGAGCTCTTGCAACTATCTCCGAACTTGCATTGCACGCCCTGCTGGATAGTACTTGCTGACGAACTGCCTCTGCATTTGTTCCCATGTGTAGATACTACCAGAGGGCAAGGATAGGAACCAATCTGTAGCAGCGTCTGTAAGTTAGAAGTAGAATGCCTTCAGTTTGAAGTCATCTACTTCGACTCCGTATGGCTTCAGGTTCAGACATATCCCGTGATATCGTGTCAAGTGAGATGTGACCGACTCTCCCTTGGTCCCTGAGAACTTAGGTAGATGATGGACGACTGAGGTGTTGACTGTTATAGCTGCGAGGTCCGGTCCTTCGTAGATACACCATGACTGGTCCTTGAAATTGGGAACCAAGAGCTCGCCCATGGTTAGTCCTTCATTGGCGTCATCCTCATCATCATCTCTGACTGCTGGCTGGCGTGGAGGTCTCTGAGGTGGTGGGTATTGCTAGTGTGGATGGTATGGTAATGGTGGGTATTGTGATGGGTACTGGGGGTATGGCGGTTGTTGATACTGTGGATATGGTGGTGGTGGGTACTGCTGATACGGTGGGGGATACTGTGGGTACTGTTGATACAGTTGGGGTTGGATTGGTGGTTGTTGAAATTGTCCCGGGATAGCCCCCTGGATCTCTCCATTCTGGACGATCGGTCCTTGTGCGTTGTGTTGTGGAAGCTGTCCATCTCTATCTCGGACAACCTGTTCGACTTCATCATTGTGACTATTGTCACCAACTCTACTACCTACGTGAGACATAGCACACGAAATAGCAAGCACCGAATAGCAATACACCGGAATAGCAAGAACAGACTAGCTACAAAGGGTCCCCAGAAGATTGGAGGAGTCACTGCGTCTCACTTAAAACCCAATCTCCTTAGACTCGTAAGTCTTGGTGACAGAACCCTCTAAAAGCTAGAAATTGGAAATCAAAATAAACGGAAATCGAAAAACGAGGAAATCGAAATAATTAAACTGGGAAAATGCACCGAACAGCAAGAAGTACGAAATAAACAGAAACAAAAAAGAAATAAACGAAAAAGGAAAGAGAACAAAGTTCACCGTGCGTAGCTGACAGAACCGCTCGTCGTCAAAGCAATTTGTGCAAATAAATTTATAATAGTCCGCTACTCGCAACTATACTACTGGGTAGTACTTGGTAAGTAGGGGTCGAACCCAAGGGAGTCAGTGTGGATTAGTTGTTCTTTGGGGGGTTTATCCAGCGAGAGAGCGTGTTTTAGGTTGGTTGGTTGGTTTTAAAGCTACCAGCTATATGATTGTTTGATTGGTTGGTTGGTTTTAATACTGAAAGTAAATTACAGATTTAATAATTAAGAGAAATGTTCGGTTTCAGGGGCCTTGTATTATATTTGTTTATCATTGACCGCTAATGATCATACCAAGTGTTCAAAGATGAATTGAGGCTATTTCTAGCGCAAGATATGATCATGCTAAGTATTCAAACGATGAATCGAGGCTAGTTACAGCTCAAGACTTGCAACACCGGTTTAAAACAACACCTGTTCTATTTCAGTCTAGCGCCAATACCCAAAGGTATGCTAGCCTGTGTGCATCCACCTGATCTCACAGTTACGCTCGACCAGATGGGGTTTAGGATGAGTCGAACTCCTCAGATAGCTTTGCTTGTTACAGCTTCCACTACCTGAGTATGATCACGAATTCCCACAGAAGAGCTTTGCTTGTTACAGCATCCACTCAACCTTGGAAACTCTGACTATATATGGCACATAGAACAAGTTTTGAATACAAAGGTATACTAAGAGTAAAGTCTAAAACATTTATAATACAAGTACGCCCCTTCTACCAAACTACTAGTTTAGCTACTAATCATGGCAATGGTTATCATAACTATGAACTTGGAAATAAACAACAGTTTAGCAAGACAATTAAATAAATAAAAGAAGACTTACAAAACCGTTGAAGCGCCAAGGATCAAGCTTTGATTCCCTAAGTAATATTACATGATTAATATTACATGATTAGTGCCCAAAATTCTAGAGAGATAAGTGAATTGTTGTGGTGGTGATGATACAAATGAGGAGGAGGAGCTCCATAT
This sequence comes from Rhodiola kirilowii, assembly GCA_033675215.1. NCBI lineage: Eukaryota > Viridiplantae > Streptophyta > Magnoliopsida > Saxifragales > Crassulaceae > Rhodiola > Rhodiola kirilowii. Next base: position 42,203,597 of record CM066199.1, read on the forward strand.
TTATAGGCCAAGGAGGAGGAGATGGAGGGTGGAGATGGTGGCTTGTGGAGGAGCATCCAAGGGTGGAGGAGGAAGAGTGCAAGGCAAGCTTTGGGAGGAGGATGTGGTGGAGGAGCCACCACATGTCACATTCTCCATGGAGGAGGAGGAGCAGCCGGCGGCTTTGGGAGGAGGAAGGAGGAGCCGCCACTTGGAGGGAGGAGAGTGGAGGAGCCACCCCTTCTAGAAGCTTGTGTGACCTTTCACAAAAGCCATCAGTTTGACCGGATCTGACCGGAGCTTTGGCCGGAGCTTCTTGGATTTTGGAGAGTGTATTCTGAATGAAAATGTCATTCTAAGATGATCTCAAGAAGGAACCTAAGCCAAATTCCGCTTGGAACATGGTCGAAATCTCAAATTCGATGAAATTGCCCTTGTTTGGCCTTTACCGGGCTCGGTGCTTTTGCCTTGCGTTCTTGTCCATTTGCCGACGGTTCTAGAATATTTGAGTGATTCCAAGTCGGTTCCATGAAGGATGTTAAGGTTGATTTTGAGTGTAGCATGGTCGTGACCTGGAATGACTCGTTCTTCATTTTCCGCTTAAAAACTCCTCCTTAGCGTGTTTTCACTTCAGTCTCTAAAATGCCATGTGGAAATATATCGGGACTAACACGTAGAAGTTAGATAGACAAACAGTCTAATTTGGGGGGTTTTACTGTGTTTCTGACTCGTCTAACTTTGGTCCATCAGTAGCTCCCCGGCAACGGCGCCAAAATTTGGCAGGTCGTTGTTGTACCTGCAAATCTAAATTTATAATGTCCACTTACTCTTGGCTTAGTATAGCTGTAAGTAAGGGGTCGAACCCTAGAGAGCTAGATGGTTACTACTTTGTTCTGTAAGAGAGAGAAAGAAACAGTTGGGTGAGAGTAATTGATTAGGAAACAGTGCAATAAACGAAATAAGCTGATGTGTATCGATCAGAGAAGATATTCAGACTAGGGTTCTTCAATTGTGACTTAGTTTATCCTTGATTTCTAGGTGTTTTATTCTTGCTTTCTTAAGTGTGGTTACTCCTGGTCTGGTTATAACCTAAGGTAGGACCGTTAAGTCACTACGCCAAGATCCACTCCTGGTCAGGTTATAGACTTTTAATTCTAGCAAACCTAATACTCCTGGTAAGGTTATATTAGGTTTAGTGCATCTACTTATTCTAACGGGTCAGTATCTAATAAGCAGGATAAAGATAGTAAGTATTACTAGGTTAAGTTGTACCCTTTCGGATCTCCCCTTAACCTAATAATTCGAACTGATATAATTGCACAAGAACTAATAGAACGCAAGAACAATAATTAAGAACTGAATCTCAAAACATTCGTCACAATTATTCAAACCCTAGCCCGAATAACGGGTTTAGTTACACATAGCCATGTAAATAATGCAAGAGTAATAAAAACGAAGTAACTTCACTATTCCGAGGAGAGAAGAAGAACCGGCCGTGGGACACGGCTGAGCTGGGCGGCGCACGGTGGAGCTAGGCGGAGGAGAGGAGGCGGGGCAACTAGGGCACATGGCCAAGAGAGGAGAAGACTCGAGTAGAGTATGAGGGATGATTATTTGGTCTTGTGAGCTCCTCTATTTATAAGGTTGAGAAAGACTTAGAATTGCCTAAATAATCCAAAAGATAATTTAGGCAATATTTCCATATCTTTCTTGCTTTATCTCCAAGCTACTCCTTTGCTTGATAATTAAGCCATCTTGAACCTTCCAGAATGTTCCAAAACCCTAGCTTGTATGTTGCCCTAATTTCACATTGCTTTTGGGCCGGACGAACTGGGCTGGACTCGGCCGAAATCACAATTCATGCGCGGAGTACTGTTCACGCGGAGACTGTTCACGAGCCAAAAAACACTGTTCATGGCCCTCCTTTGGGTCTGTTCTTCAACTGCGATGTTTCTGGCATGAAAATGCCGTCTTTTAAGCGCGATTCCTCCTAGAGCTTCCAAATCACCTGAAACACGAAACAACACTAAGAAGTAACTGTTCGTATAATAAAGTGCTGGAATTGGTCATTCTCCTTACTTTCTTGTCGGTTTTCTTTGTCACTTGTTTTCCTTGTTCTAAGCCACGGTTGCTTGTATTCCTTGACATGAATACAAGTAGCTAAAACTTATATTCAGTCAAGGGTGTTCATACTTGTGTATGCATCTTGAGACTTGAGTACTTCATGGTTTTGTGTTTAACTAGTTCTTGTGCCATTATCGGTTGAATAACAAGGCCAAGTGGATGCATCGAAAGGGCAAAGCTTGGTCGGGTAGTTCAATCCAGATTAGACAACAAGGCTAAGTGGATGCTCGAAAGAGCAAAGCTTAGCCGAGGGTCTAATCCTTCTTTAAAACCACTTGGTTGATCGGAAATGTGAGATCAAGTGGCTGCACATAGGCTAAGATACCTTGAAAAGGGGAATTAGTCTAGATAAGAACTAGAAGTCTATGTCTTGATTTTGGAGTAGATTGTGGTGTAAGTGCATCGAAAGGGCCTTACTTTAGGGTTATATCTGGACCAAGGAATAACCCACACTTATGAACACAAGTAGATCATTTGAAGTCAATGATGGATGTGTCACTAGTTGAGACCCTAGACTGAATATCTTTCTTATGTGAATATCTTTCGTCTTTACTTTCTTGCAATTTACTTTTCAGCACATTTACTTTTCAGCACCTTTACTTTCAATACCTTTACTTTCCGCAACTTTACTTTATGCACTTTACTTTACGCACTTTACCTTTCAACACTTTACTTTTCTGTCATTTACATTTCAGCACTTTACTTTCAGTCTTTACTTTCAGCACTTTAAATTCAGTCATTTACTTTCTGTCATTTACTTTTCAGTTCATAAAACAACCCACAAAACCCAAATGTTTTTACTTTCTTTTCTTTTCTTTTTCAAGAAAAACTATTCCACACTGACTCTCTTGGGTTCGACCCCTACTTACCGCTTGCTATCATTAGTGAGCCACTAAAGTAGTGGACTTATAAATGTAAATTTTGCAGTGCCTCAACGACAGCTTGTCAACACTCTGCTCAGAGCTGCTGGTCTAGCTGCACAGAAAGTATCATCTGGTGGGTCTGGAATTAGGGCGCCAAGATATGATGTATTCACTATGTCCGGTGGTTTTTTCATGCATGGACGGTCATCATCCCCATAAATATAGAAATCTGTTGTCTTGCCACCAAACGCAAGTGACAGTAAGCCTGAGCCCATGTCAATCTTGGCCTTGGTGGTGAAGAGGAATGGCCGTCCCAAGATAAGTGCTGGAGGATCATCGTCTCTCGCATCTCCCATCTGCAAGACATAGAAATCTGCAGGAACAACGAGGTCTCCAACATGGAGGGTGAGATCCTCTAGCAAAACAATAGCACGAATACATGATTTATCCCCTAACTCAATCAACACTTTAGGGGGCTTCAACGGTCCCAATTTCAGTGAACAATATAAAGAATATGGCATGGCATTAATAACAGCACCCAAATCAATTAAACAGTGATGTATCTGAGTCTCACCGCAGGTGACTGTGAAGGCAGCGGGGTCCTTACTCTTTCCTGGTGACTCATGGTTTGTTGCAACTGGGTGCTCCATCATCGGGTCATGCAGCTCATGCCTCGCTTCCAATCTGCCTCTTAGCTCATTGACAGCACTGCCTTGTCGCGAGGCAATGTGTACAAAATAAATTTATAAGTCCGCTACTCGCGACTTCACTATTGGGTAGTAAAGCGGTAAGTAGGGGTCGAACCCAAGGGAGTCAGTGTGGAATGGTTGTTCTTTAAAAAGAAAGAAAAGAAAATAACAACATTTGGGTTTTGTGGGTTGTTTTATGAACTGAAAAGTAAATGACAGAATTGAAAGTGCGTAAAGTAAATACTGAAAGTAAGTGCGGAAAATAAAGTGCTGAAATGTAAAGTACTGAAAGTAAATGACAGGAAAGTAAACAGTTGATAGTGAGACTGAAAGTAAATGACAGGCGGTGTTTTAAAGGAAAGGATTCGGTTTTTAGGGGTCTTGTATCATAATCCGTTCATCATTGACCTCTAATGATCATACTAAGTGTTCAAAAGTGTATCAAGGCCATTTCAAGCACTTGACTTGCCACACTTTCTAGCCCATTTCAAGGCATAGAGCACTTGTTCTATTTAGACTAGCACCCCATTTCAAGGTATACTAGCCTATGTGCATCCACCTGATCAATCATTTCCGATCAACCAAGTGGTGTTTAAGAAAGGTTGAACTCCACGATTAAGCTTTGCCATTTCAAGCATCCACTTAACCGTGTATGTTCACGAACCCCATGGAAGAGTTTTGCCATTTCAAGCATCCACTCAACCATGTGTGTTCTAACCGAATATATGGCCCATAGAACAAGTTCTGAACACAAAGAGGCACTAAGAGAAGGGTCTAAAACATTTTATGATACAAGCACACCCTCAACCGAATATAAGTCTTAGCTACTTGAATTCATGTCAAGGAATACAAGCAAGCCGTGGCTTTGAACAAGAACAAGTAAAGAAAGTAAAGGAAAAGTAAGGAAGCCGTGGCTTTGTACCTACAACAAGTGGAGGAGAGGAGCTCCTAAGCAAGATCAAAGCAAGGGAAGTAGCTCCAAAATGAAGAACAAAGCAAGAACAAGTGAAGAACAAAATGTGTATTGAAAATGAAGAGAAGAGAGTTAAGCTCTCTATCTCTCTAAGGAATTCGAACAAGAGGAATGTGATATGGATTACATGAGGCAAGGCCTCTATTTATAGAAGAGGAAGACTTGGAGGCTAAGTGTTGCTTGAAAATATCACAAAAACTTGGAGGCTAAGTTTGCTTGAAAATATCCCAAAGACTTGGAGGCTAAGTTTGCTTCTCTACCTCCTTGCACATGGCTGCGCCACCCGCAGCCAGCTGAGTGGTGCCACGTGGCATGGCCGGAGCTAGGTCGGAGGTAAGGCGGTGGCTGATCGGAGCTTGGCTGGAGTTCGCCGGAATGTGGCCGAAATCTGACCGGAGCCTTGGTCGGACCTTCTTGGATTTTGGAGGGTGTATTCTGAATGAAAAAGTCATTCTAAGATGATCTCAAGAAGGATTCTAAGCCAAATTCTGCCCGGAACAAGGTCGAAATCCCAAAACGGCCGATATTGCCCTTGTTTGGCCTTTACCAAGCTCGGGCCCTTTGCATTGCGTTCTTGACCTTTGGGCGATGGATCTAGCATTTTTGAGTGATTCCAAGTCGGTTCCATGAAGGATGTTAAGGCTGATTTTGAGTGTAGCATGGTCGTTCCTTAGGATGGCCTAGAACTCGGTCCCTTGGCCTAGGATGGCTTGGATGTTGGATTTTGCGTTCTTGGTCTTTTGAGTGTTGATTTGGAACGACATCCTTCATTGAAATCGAGTGCTCGAAGTGGTTTGTTTGGAACGCCACCGGAGATAGGCCGTGGCCTATGTTCTTCTTGCCGGGCCTGGTTTTCTCGGTACTCCCGGCTTGGCGCTCGGCACTCTCGGCAATCGGCCTCGGATGCGTCCGGCATTTCCAGGACGCGGCCCGACATTTCTCGGTCCTTGGTTGAGGTCCTCAGGCTTTGGCTAGCTTTTGGGCATAAATCTCCATTTTAGGCGTGTTTCCTCTTTAGACTCCAAAATGGCCTGTATACACAGAATGGTATTAACAAGCACTTGTTCGTATGATCAAATGTCTAATTGGTGGGTTTAGTAGTACTTAATGAATCATATAAATATGCTCCATCAAATACCCCCACACTTAATCTTGTTCGTCCCGAACAAGTCTAGTCAATAAGAGGAACCAAAATACCCCAAGCCCCAGATGTGAATGTGAGATATGAATCTAGACTTCACCTTAGCATGCATAACATACTTGTTTCCAAACGAAATTATGCTCACAGATGAAAGTAACTAGATACTTGTTACCTTTGAGCCGAGATGCAAACCAATTTGGATGATTGGGAGATAGCCACTTTTTAGGCCCATGAACTGCACTCTCGGATCCGATCTTACTATATGGTTATGCTTCTTGTTTCTTCTAGCACGTGAGTTGTTCGGGCAACTTGGGTTGAGCTCTTTTTCTTTGTTTGTGTGGTTGGACAGCTTTTGTAGTGATTTGGCCTTTGGCCTTTGATTTGACTCTTTGAGTACTTCACTTTTGCTTCGGTTTTGTTTTCACCATTTTGGCTGATTTTTTTCTTTTTTTTTCTTTGAGCTTTGCTCCTTTGATGATTGCTGGTCCATTTCTTCACTTTTGGGAGGTCCAATCATAGCCCGAGAGCATATGGAAATACCTCCCCGCTCTTTCTCATCGTAGTCGTTTCGGCGCGGGTCAAGTTGAGGGTCGCTCACCTCTTTTCCCGGCTACTCAGACTAGAGATAGGGCGGTTTGATTCCCGTCCCGCCTCTTGCATAGACGCTACATGGCGGAGTCCACTCTTCACCAAGAAGCCCGAAGCGCAGCCTCCACAATCTTCACATAACCGTATAGTAAGGATACGGTCCCTTAAGTGCTTGTCAAGCCTCTCTAGGGCATTTCTTTCAACTCCACATCCTACTTTTATCTCAGCACATAAGGACAAGTAGGAAGTTAAATACACATGTTTTTACATAATTAAGTTTTCACAAGGAAATGCATGAATCGGGTCTATCTATTTTCACATCATGAAAGTGTATATTTTCACAAAGTTTCAAAAAGATAAGAATTTTAAGGAAAAGAAAACATGCATACTAATATGTGCAAAGACTTACCCCACACTTTTGAAAGAAGTCGTGCCTCACAGCACGACTTAGTTCAAAAGCACAAAAAGCTAGTTAACTAAGGAAATGACATAAATATAAAAACTATAACGAGTAAAGAAAATATGCAGGGTTACCTCCCGGCAAGTGCCTTTGTTTAACATCGTTGGCTTGACGGTACCTCAATTAGGGATCATAAGTTCAGATCCCATGGGTGTGTGAGGTCGAACTTCCCCACGGCTGCCCTTTTGATTTGCCCAAAGAACACATATGGCAACGGGCTTAGTTCTGCTCTCCCTTGATCCGGAGGCTTCTTCTTCACATATCCCCGAAAAGGGGAGGATTCCTTGACCATAGTTGCTGGTCCATGGAGCCGTGCCCTTGTGTTTCTCCTTCCGGGCTTCCATTCCTTCGGCCCAGTCTTGGTCGCTTTTTCATGTCTGAATGGTCGGCATCCTTGCGGGTTTGGAAGTTCAGCATTTTGCCGTCAAGTGTAGGCGACGTTAAGCATCCGCCCATGCCAACCCTCTTCTTTGTGGCAGCGGTGATGGGTATTCTTGGAACAAGTGAGTTTTCCGAGCCTCTCTGTTGAGTCATGGTGAGTGGGACCGGGGCTTTCTCGAGCAGCTCTTCAGTGAGGACCGGGCCTGCTGTGATTTTCTCGGTCGGTTCGGCAGTGAGGTCTGGGCACGTCTCGGGCATCTCGGCAATGAGGTCCGAGACTTCCTCGGGTACTCCGAGCGCAAGGACCGGGCCTGGATTGATTTGTTCAGCCGCTTCGGTAGTGAGGTCTGGGACTTCCTCGGCTGGCTCGGCAATGAGGATTGGCTTCGGGTGCTGGTCGGTCGGCTCGGGCGCGGCCTGGTCTGTCTCGGCCAGCTCGTCCGCAAGGACCGGGCATGTCTCGGCTGGCTCTTCCTTGACGTTCGGGACTTCCTCGGGCAGATTGGTGATGAGGACCGGTTCAAGTGGCTCGGGTGCTCCGACAGTGAGGACCGGGCCTGTCTTGGCCGGTTCTTCTTCGGTCATCTGTTGGTCCTCATTCTCTGCCGGCTCCTTGGGTTCAGCCGTCCTTTCTATTGCCCAAGATTCGGTTTCGGCCATGAATTGGTGCATCGAGGCACTCAATTACTGTATGTCTACGGCCAATTGCTGGGTGCTAGCTGCCAGCTCGTTTTCTGTTGCCCATAATTCAGTTTTGGCCCTGATTTGGTGCATCGTGTTGTCCAGTTCTTCGCGCCGCATGGCCTGATCTTGTCTTGGTCTTGACCTCGCGGCAAAATCATCTATTAAGTTCCAAAGATCATCTATGTCTAAGTTGTTCACCGAGCCTCCCGCTGCATCATTTAGCCAATTCCACTCTTGTGGCATCATCCCATTGAGAAACCTTTGAAGAAGATCGTGGTTGGTGAATCCATGGTGCGGGAAGCTCGTCACAATGGAGTCAAAGAACGCCAAGTACTCGTCCAAAGTTTCGTCCCGGGATTGCTCTATGTTGTTGATCTTCTCGCGGACTTCAAGTTCGAAGGGTGGTGGGGAAAACTTCTCTAGGAATTTGGTTTGTCGATCCCCATAATCACTTTCATAAGCTGCACATGAGTAATACCAAGCTATTGCGGAGTTAGTTAAGGAAAATTTAAAGCATTTCAGTTTGAACTCCTCTAGCGTTTCATCTTTAGGCTTCATGTGGCTGCATATGGAGTGGAACGTTTGTGTATGCCTCACGGGATCTTCTCCAATGTCACTTCCAAATTTGGGGAGACGGCTAAGCATTTCGCACATAAGGTTGCTGCCCCCATCATTCCAAGGTTCTCTGCCGTGGTACGAGGACATAGTGAACTGCACAACAAAACAAACAAAAGAAAAACAAAAAGAACAACTATTCCGATTTCACAACTCCCCGGCAATGGCGCCAATTTGACAGCACTGCCTTGTCGCGAGGCAATGTGTACAAAATAAATTTATAAGTCCGCTACTCGCGACTTCACTATTGGGTAGTAAAGCGGTAAGTAGGGGTCGAACCCAAGGGAGTCAGTGTGGAATGGTTGTTCTTTAAAAAGAAAGAAAAGAAATTAACAACATTTGGGTTTTGTGGGTTGTTTTATGAACTGAAAAGTAAATGACAGAATTGAAAGTGCGTAAAGTAAATACTGAAAGTAAGTGCGGAAAATAAAGTGCTGAAATGTAAAGTACTGAAAGTAAATGACAGGAAAGTAAACAGTTGATAGTGAGACTAAAAGTAAATGACAGGCGGTGTTTTAAAGGAAAGGATTCGGTTTTTAGGGGTCTTGTATCATAATCCGTTCATCATTGACCTCTAATGATCATACTAAGTGTTCAAAAGTGTATCAAGGCCATTTCAAGCACTTGACTTGCCACACTTTCTAGCCCATTTCAAGGCATAGAGCACTTGTTCTATTTAGACTAGCACCCCATTTCAAGGTATACTAGCCTATGTGCATCCACCTGATCAATCATTTCCGATCAAGCAAGTGGTGTTTAAGAAAGGTTGAACTCCACGATTAAGCTTTGTCATTTCAAGCATACACTTAACCATGTATGTTCACGAACCCCATGGAAGAGTTTTGCCATTTCAAGCACCCACTCAACCATGTGTGTTCTAACCGAATATATGGCACATAGAACAAGTTCTGAACATAAAGAGGCACTAAGAGAAGGGTCTAAAACATTTTATGATACAAGCACACCCTCAACCGAATATAAGTCTTAGCTACTTGAATTCATGTCAAGGAATACAAGCAAGCCGTGGCTTTGAACAAGAACAAGTAAAGAAAGTAAAGGAAAAGTAAGGAAGCCGTGGCTTTGTACCTACAACAAGTGGAGGAGAGGAGCTCCTAAGCAAGATCAAAGCAAGGGAAGTAGCTCCAAAATGAAGAACAAAGCAAGAACAAGTGAAGAACAAAATGTGTATTGAAAATGAAGAGAAGAGAGTTAAGCTCTCTATCTCTCTAAGGAATTCGAACAAGAGGAATGGGATATGGATTACATGAGGCAAGACCTCTATTTATAGAAGAGGAAGACTTGGAGGCTAAGTATTGCTTGAAAATATCACAAAAACTTGGAGGCTAAGATTGCTTGAAAATATCCCAAAGACTTGGGGGCTAAGTTTGCTTCTCCACCTCCTTGAACATGGCTACGCCACCTGCAGCCAGCTGAGTGGTGCCACGTGGCATGGCTGGAGCTAGGTCGGAGGTAAGGCGGTGGTTGATCGGAGCTTGGCCGGAGTTCGCCGGAATGTGGCCGGAATCTGACCGGAGCTTTGGTCGGACCTTCTTGGATTTTGGAGGGTGTATTCTGAATGAAAAAGTCATTCTAAGATGATCTCAAGAAGGATGCTAAGCCAAATTCTGCCCGGAACAAGGTCAAAATCTCAAAACGGCCGATATTGCCCTTGTTTGGCCTTTACCGGGCTTGGGCCCTTTGCATTGCGTTCTTGACCTTTGGGCGATGGATCTAGCATTTTTGAGTAATTCCAAGTTGGTTTCATGAAGGATGTTAAGGCTGATTTTGAGTGTAGCATGGTCGTTCCTTAGGATGGCCTAGAACTCGGTCCCTTGGCCTAGGATGGCTTGGATGTTGGATTTTGCGTTCTTGGTCTTTTGAGTGTGGATTTGGAACGACATCCTTCATAGAAATCGAGTGCTTGAAGTGGTTTGGTTGGAACGCCACCGGAGATAGGCCGTGGCCTATGTTCTTCTTGCCGGGCCTGGTTTTCTCGGTACTCCCGGCTCGGCGCTCGGCACTCGGCACTCTCGGCACTCGGCCTCGGACGCGTCCGGCATTTCCAGGATGCGGCTTGACATTTCTCGGTCCTTGGTTGAGGTCCTCGGGCTTTGGCTGGCTTTTGGGCATAAATCTCCATTTTTAGGCGAGTTTTCTCTTTAGACTCCAAAATGGCCTATATACACAGAATGGTATTAATAAGCACTTGTTTGTATGATCAAATGTCTAATTGGTGGGTTTAGTAGTACTTAATGAATCATATAAATATGCTCCATCACTCATCCTTTTTGATCATATGGTCTTTGATGAGCCGTATTTATACGACTCGTCGAATCAACTAATCCCGTCTATTTCGATACTTTTTTGATGCGAACAGTTACTTTTCAGTGTTGTTTGCATCTCAGGTGTTTCGGAAGCTCTGGAAGGAATATGCGCTTAAAGACGGCATTTCGGTGCTAAATCATCACATGGGGTTCATGGAGTCGAATCGAGAGCCAAAGTCAAGACTGACGAGCAAAAGAAGAAATGCATCTCAGACCGGGTCGCGGATGCAGGCAAGATTAAGAGGATCATCCACGGACGTTTAAGTGTTCATCGTCCGCGGATATAAAATGTGCATCGTCCGCGGCTGATGTCAGCAAACCGGGATTTGGAAATCTGGCCCAAAACGAAATTAGAAACCTTTTTCTTATGAATTAGGTTTTCGGTAGAAAGGAAGAGAATCGCGAATTCCCAGAATTGAAGACGGCTCGAGAGGAGATCAAGCTTTCAACCGAAGAAGAGAATTTCTACTGCTTTCATTCAAAAATACTTCTGTTATTTTGTCATGTCTATGAGTAGCTAATTTCGTTATTCGGTTTAGGGTTCAATATATTGTGACGAAGTTTTGAGATTCTTTGCTTAATGCTATTTTATGTTCCACTAGTTTTTGTGCTATTTATCTCGGTTTGAATTGCGAAGCTAAGTGGAGACTTGAAACGGTAAAACTTAGCCGAGCAATTCAGCCCTTATTTTTGCTGCTTGTTTGATACTGAAACGTTATGACAAGTAGTCGCACGTTAACCTGATATAACCTGAAACGGAGTATTAGGTTTGCTAAAACTAGAAGTCTCTAACCTGAAACGGAGTGGATTGTGGTGTAAGTGCTTGAAACGGCCTTACCTTAGGTTATAACCTGAAACGGAGTAACCACACTTAGGAACACAAAATTAGATTATTAGAAGTCAATGATAAACGAGTCACAATAGAAAACCCTAGACCGAATGCTTTCTCTGATTGAATTACTCTATCGTTTTATTTTCTCGTGCACTTTCAAAAAATTGCTTACACAAATCTCAATTAATTTTGTTTACTGAACGACTTCACCAACACCAGCTCTCTAGGGTTCGACCCTTGCTTGCCACGTTACTAGTGTTTCGCAAGGAAATATAAATTTAAATTTGCAGGTCAAACGACGCCTGTCAAATTTTGGCGCCATTGCCGGGGAGCTGCGCTTCGGTGAAGCTGTTTCTTTTTTGTTTTTATTTTTTTGTTTGTTTGTTTTTATTTAGCTATTTTTTCGTGCTTGCTACTTGTTTCACTATGTCTCATGCAGGTAGCCAGGTTGGTGAAAACAACGAGGAAGTCGAGCAAGGCATGCAGGACATGGGAGGGCTACTTCCACAACATGAAAATCAGATGGTTCAGAATAGAGACAACAGGGGGGCTGCCCCAGTAAACCAAAGACCCCCGGTCGCAACACACGGAGCTATCCCATATCCACCACAACCATATCAACAGCAACCATACCCACAATATCCACATTACCCACCGCAGCAATACCCCCCACAGCCATATCCACAATACCCACCTCAGCCTTACCCACAATACCCACCTCAGCAGCAGTATCAACGGCCTCCACGGCCTCCACAACAGCCGGTCTTCAGAGAGGAAGAGGACTACCTTCAAGGGGCCACCATGGGAGAGTTGTCTGCTCCACACTTCCAGAATCAGCCTTGGTGCATTTTAGAGGGACCAGAACTTGAGGAAATAGCCATCAACACGGCAGTCATTCATAACCTGCCCAAGTTCTCGGGACGCCAAGGAGAGTCCGCAACTACACACCTGCAGCGCTATCATGGAATCTGCCAGAACCTCAAGCCACATGGAGTCGAAGTGGAGGACTTTAAATTAAAAGCCTTCTATTTCTCACTTGTAGATGCTGCTAACGATTGGTTCTTGTCTCCGTCTTCAGGCAGCATCCAGACATGGGAACAGATGCAGAAGAAGTTCCTGGATAAGTATTACCCAGCGGGCAGAGCAATGCAGGTACGCAAGCAATTGCAAGATCTCAGACAAGGGACGAATGAGACAATGTATGAGTACGTGGAAAAGTTCAACGCCCTGGAGCAAAGCTGTTGCAACCTCGGACTCCCAGAAAAACTAATCGTAGAATATATGCTCAATGGACTGAGGAAGCTGGACAGAAAGCTGCTGGACGCCTCGGCAGGAGGAACCCTCATGAGACTTACTCCAGCCGGTGTGCGAAGAAAGATAGTGGAAGTGGCTGAAAATGCAAGGTTCCAAGACGAGTCCAACAACGAAGAAGAGTTCAGTCGGACCAGGAACGTCTCACAAGTCGAGCCCCCATCTGGTACTATGGCCGAGGAAATTAAACAACTCAAAGAGATGATGCAGCAGGTCATCAGGAGGCAGCCGGTTCAAGCCAAACCATGTGAGTTTTGTGGAGCATTAGACCACAAAACGGACTCATGCCCGACTTTAGTGGAGGATGACCAGGGCGAAGTCAATGCAGTGGGCGATTACCAGAACTATGGCAATCGGACTGGACCGAGCAGACAGTACGGGCAAGGAGCCAATGGTCAAGGCTGGAGGAATGATAACAATGCACCGAGGGAACCAGTACAGCAGACAGCCCCTCAATAAGCCCAGCAGTCCAGTTACTACCGTCCACTAAACCGCCAGCAACAGGGAGGCTACAACAACTATAATAATCAGAGCCAGTATCAGCAGCGTGGGCAGAATTACAACCAGACAGGTCCTAGTAGTCAGAGCAACAGCAAATCGCTGGAGGAAGTCGTGAAGGAGCTGACAGCTAGCACCCAGCTACTGGCCGCCACGGTACAGCAGAATCAGGCCAAAACCGATGGTGCAATCTCTGAGCTATCCAAGCAGATGTCTCAGCTAGCCACTACAGTTTCTGAGCTCAAGAATGAACCGGGAAGGATACCGTCATAGACCATACCTAAACCGCGAGGAAACATGAATGCAGTCACACTGCGTAGTGGGAGAGATTTGAACGACCCAACAAAAGAGTCCGCCTCAGACCGGATCGCGGACGAAGAGCATTTTAATGCCATCCGTGGTCAGATAAAATGCCCAGAGCCCGCGGGAATAAACTGCAAAGAGCCCGCGGTGGAACAGATTTCCACGGACGAAGACCAAGTTATAGGCGCGGACCATGAAGAGGTTAATGGTCCGTGGACGACACTAAAATGTACACCGTCCGCGACCCTATCTGTCAGAAATTTCAAATCTGATCGTTCTCTTCCGTTTCCTGTGCAGGTCAGAGCTTCAAAGAAACATATGATTGATCGAGAAGTTTGGGAACTATTTAGCAAGGTGGAAATCAATATCCCACTCCTCGAGGCGATCAAACAAATTCCGCGCTACGCGAAGTTCCTAAAGGAGCTGTGCATCAACCGAAGACGTTCCACTGGCATCGACCAGGAACTACTGAGTAAGAACGTCTCAGCTGTTATTCAGCGGAAGGTACCTCCTAAATACGGTGACCCCGGTACTTACACCATCCCTTGCACCATTGGTAATATTCGCATTGAGAATTGCATGCTCGATCTTGGTGCTTCAATTAATGTATTGTCATATTCTATCTATTCTTGTCTTCGTATTGGTCCATTAGAACCTGCAGGTCTTACCATACAGCTGGCAGACAGATCATGCAAGCAACCAGAAGGTAAAATTGAGGATGTACTGGTACAGGTGGGCGAACTGGTGTTCCCCGCCGATTTCTACGTGCTTAAGATGGACAGCAGCGACCCGACGGATCACGCTCCTATTTTATTAGGTCGCCCATTCTTGAAGACTTCAAAGATGAAGATCGACTGCGACAGTGGCACACTGTCCATGGAGGTGGAGGGTGAAGTGATTCGCTTCGACATTTTTCAGGCCATGAAGCACCCACCAGATTTTGCATCGGTACACGCTCTAGATGCACTGGACGATCTTGTCCAGGACGTGAGACCGGAGAGGGGAGAAGACCCGCTCGAGCTCGCATTGGAGAGAGCAGTTTACTCACAAGAGGACTCCTACGAATTCACTGAGACAATCCTTGATGTGCTATATCAGCTGGAGATCGCGAAACCTCTCACATCCAGGTATGAAGTTAATGAGGTTCGTTTATTTAAATGTAACGTGTTTTTGCCTTCTACTGTGCAGGCACCTACACTGGAACTGAAGCCTCTACCCGAGCACCTGAAATATGCATTTCAAGGGGAGAATAACACGCTGCCAGTCATCATCAAAAACGGCCTAGAAACAGATCATGAGAGGCGATTGATCGAGGTGCTAAGCAGCCACAAGCTCGCTATTGGATGGACGCTTGCAGATATCAGAGGAATCAGCCCAACTGTGTGCATGCACCGTATCTTGCTGGAGGATGGAGCTAAGACTTCCAGAGAGCCTCAGAGGAGGCTAAACCCGATTATGATGGAGGTTGTGCAGAAAGAAATCCAAAAGCTGCTGGATGCTGACGTGATTTACCCGATCTCAGACAGTCAGTGGGTGAGTCCAGTGCATGTAGTTCCGAAGAAGACAGGAATCATAGTTGAGAGGAATGCTGCGGGTGAGTTGGTGACTACGAGAGTCAAGAACGGATGGCGCATGTGCATCGATTACAGGAAGCTGAATGCCGTGACGCGTAAGGATCACTTTCCTCTTCCGTTTATTGACCAGATGCTTGACAGGCTGGTAGGTAAGCCTTATTTTTGTTTTCTCGATGGATTTTCTGGTTATAATCAAATTCCCATTGCACCTGAGGACCTGGAAAAGACCACCTTCACATGTCCATTCGGTACGTTTGCTTTTCGACGTATGTCTTTCGGCTTGTGTAACGCACCCGGTACTTTTCAGCGGGTGGTTACTAGCATTTTTTTGACATGATAGGTGTTTTTATTGAGGTGTTTATGGACGATTTCACTGTGTATGGTGACACTTTCGATGCATGTTTGGATAACTTGAGTAGAGTACTAGAGCGTTGCGTTTCTATGAATTTAGTGCTCAATTATGAGAAGTGTCATTTTATGGTTACTCATGGTGTGGTCCTCGGTCATATTGTTTTGCATGAAGGTATTAAGGTAGATAAAGCAAAAATTGATTTAATTCTTACTCTGCCTTATCCTTCTACGGTGCGTGATATAAAATCTTTTCTTGGGCATGCTGGTTTTTACCGTCGATTTATTAAGGATATTTTGAAGAAGGCTCTGCCTTTATCTAACCTTTTGTAGAAAGATGTTCCTTTTGAGTTTACAGATTCATGCAGGGAGGCCTTCGACGAACTGAAACAGGCACTTACCAGCACGCCTATCATTCGAGCACCAGTCTGGGACCAGCCATGTGAGATTATGTGCGATGCCAGCGACTATGATGTGGGAGTTGTACTAGGCCAGAGGATGGATAAAAAGCCTGTAGTGATTTACTACGCTTCAAGAACGCTGGATGCAGCTCAGCAAAACTACTCGACCACTGAGAAAGAATTACTAGCAGTAGTTTTCGCCTTGGAGAAATTTCGGTCTTATCTGCTTGGTACTAAAGTAGTTGTTTTCTCTGACCATGCAGCTATCAGGTATCTGATGACGAAGAAGGAGGCAAAGCCGCGGCTGATTAGATGGATTTTGCTGCTACAAGAATTCGACCTAGAAATCAAGGACAAGAAGGGGATAGAGAACACTGTAGCTGACCACTTAAGCCGATTAGTACGAGAAGAGGATGCGGGGCACATCACTGAGACCTTCCCAGACGAGCACTTGTATGCTCTTACAGGTAAAGTACCATGGTATACTCCCATCGTGAACTACCTGGTCGGAGGTACATTTCCACCCTCTTACTCGAAAGCTCAATGTCTGAAACTTAAGCACGATTCTAAATACTATAAGTGGGATGACCCGTATTTATGGAAAATTGGCGTAGACCAGATACTTAGACGGTGTATTCCTGATGATGAAATTGCTTCTGTGCTTAGTTTTTGTCATGAGCACGCATGTGGTGGTCATTTTGGCCCCAGGAGGACTAGCAGCAAAATTTTAGATTGTGATTTTTTCTGGCCACATGTGTTTAGAGATGCCTACGATCATTGTAAGAAATGCGATAAATGTCAGAGGGTAGGCAATATTTCTGCTAGGAACGAGATGCCCCAAGTGCCTATTTTGGTTAATGATGTTTTTGACATATGGGGGATTGATTTTATGGGTCCTTTTCCCGCATCGTTTGGCTATTTATATATTCTTGTTGCAGTAGATTATGTGTCTAAATGGGTAGAGGCTAAGGCTACTAGATGCGATGATGCTAAAACGGTTGTAGACTTTCTTCGCACTAATATATTTTGCAGATACGGAGTGCCTAAAGCCATAATCAGTGATCAGGGGACACATTTCTGCAACAGAATGATGGCAGCAACTTTGAAGCACTACCACGTTCACCACCGCACCTCTACAGCTTATCACCCCCAGACGAATGGACAAGCAGAGATCTCTAACCGAGAGATTAAGGGGATTCTCGAGAAGATGGTGAAGCCAACTAGGAAGGACTGGAGTCAGAGACTAGATGATGCACTGTGGGCGTACAGGACAGCCTACAAGACACCGATAGGCACCTCGCCTTTTCCGTTGGTGTATGGAAAGGCATGCCACCTTCCCGTCGAGCTAGAGCACAAGGCCTTCTGGGCGCTTAAGACGTGCAACGTGGACTTGAAGGCTGCAGGATTGGACAGGAAATTACAGCTCAGTGAGCTTGAGGAGCTGCGCCTCGAGGCTTACGAGAGCCAATCAGACTACAAAGCGCGGACTAAGCTGTACCATGACAAGTTCATTCTACGACGCACTTTCGAGGTCGGCCAGCAGGTACTAGTATTTTCATCACGTTTACGATTAATGCCTGGCAAATTGCGTTCTAGATGGACAGGTCCCCACATAATTACGAAGGTTTTCAACCATGGAGCACTTGAGCTGGAGAACCCGAAGAATGGCGACCATTTTAAGGTCAATGGACAACGGGTGAAGCACTATCACGGCGACGCCGAACTACCCACTCAGCAGTTCGACTTGGCCGAACCTCCCACTTAACCATAAGAGAGGTAACGTCGAGCCAACGACGTAAAACAAAGGCGCTCGCAGGGAGGCAGCCCGGCAATTTTTTGTTTTTCGTTTTTTTTTATTTTTTATTTCATCTTTCTACTTTATTTGAGTATTTAGTCGTGTTTACACATTTTCTAGTGGGAAAGAAATTTATTTTATGCAGGAAGAGGTTTTTCTCAGAGGGGATCGCGGGCCACGAATACATTATACTCCGCGGATGAAGAAGAGGTAAATGGTTGACCGCGGAGATAAAATGGTCACAACCCGCGGAGTGGTTTGACCCGAAACCCTAATACCCAATTTACACTGTTCTCCATCCCCCTCTCCCAAACCCAACTCCTCAACTCATCCGATGGCCACCTCTTGCAACCGAGCGCCACCGCCTTCGACCGTCGCCAAGCTGCAATCCTCGCCATCAGAGCTCCGCCTAGCTATTCCCTAGCCCGATTCACCACCAAACTTGATCGGAATTGAGTGTCATGGCGCCTCCAACACTCACATTTGAAAAGCTGTATGCGGGGCTGATGGCTCGCAAACATGCAGCAAGTAGATTTGTGGATGCAGACTTTCTGCAACTTACCGGATTCGAGGATCGAGTTCGAGAGCTGCTAACGGTCAGTGGTTGGCCAGGACTCCTGACCCTCCAGAGTGAGACAGATGTAGAGGACACATGTGAATTTCTGGCCTCCTTTCGCTACATCGATCACAAGGAAATTACCTACAGGCACCGAGGAGAGTGGCACACCATCACTCCTCAGATTCGAGAGGTGTTTGGATGGCGAGAAGGAGGAGAGTGGGTTCGTGATGAGTTCTCTCTGGTAGATGCCTGGGCCAGGCTCAGAATTCCCGGTGGAGGCACATTCACACCAAGCAAGACGAGGGTGAATTTCCTTCAGGACCCAGTGATGTTCTACATTCAGAAACTGTTGGGAAACACGATATTTGCTCGGGTGAATGGGATCGAAAAGTTCACCTACAGTGACATGATCTGCCTCCGTGCTATGGATCTTGGGAGGCGTGTCGACTTCTGCCATTTTATGTGCTATTTCTGGGAGCACCGCCCGACTGCTGGGCCGGTCGTCTGTGGTGGTTTAATCACATATTTGCTGCGCCGTCTGCACGGGTAGCCTGCTCTGGACCACCAGATCATTCCAGCAGCATTTCTAGACATGAAAGCCTTCACTTCCATGAAGGCGATCAAGAAGAGACCCACCGTCCCGGATCAGTTTGCCTGGACATACCATGTAGTTGCTGAGTATCGTCAGCCGTTACCTGCTGAGAGGCGTCGCAGCCATGCACACGAGGCAGGTCCTTCTGCACCTCGTCGCCATACTCAAGAGCAGCCTCAGCCACATCCCGCTCCCCAGCCAGCACAACTTCCACAGGGACAGTTGGACATAGCGTTCAACACTTATAGAGTGCTGTACCACGTGATGTCGGGAGCTCAGCCAGTCCCATCCCCACCAGGATGGACGCCGGATCAGCCTATTCCCCCAGCGTACATGATTCCACCACAGTCGCCATCTTCAGACTCAGACTAGGGGAGTCCTGCTATTCTTTATTTCTTTTCTTTCCCTTTTTGTTGTGTCTGCATTTGTTTGTTTGTCTTTGAACTAAAGTCGTACTGTGAGGACACGGCTTGGTTCAAAAGTGTGGGGTGGGAGAGTCAGTCAGTCGTGTCAGCACGTTTATTTTCCTTGCATATGCACTGTGTCAGCACGTTTCATTAAAAATATATATATATATATATGAAAGCATGAAATCTCTCTTCCGTTCTTGAATATGCAGTATCGAATGTTGATGTGAAATAGATGAGCTGATTAAATGCACTTCTCTCGTGAAATTTGATTTATGCTCTTACTTGTGAATTCAACCCATTACGTGTCTTCTGAGCTGAGATAAACAGGGATGTGGAGTTGATAGAAACGTCCTAGAGAGACTTGACGAAGCATTCAAAGGACTGGATTCGAACTATATGGTTATATGGATTTTGTGGAGGCTAGCACTTCGAGACGACATGCTTCAGAGTTGCTCCGCCACTGCAGCGTTTATGTAGGAAGGCGGGACGGAGACGTAACAAACCGTCCTATCTCTAGTCCGAAGTAACCGGGAAAATAGGTGAGCGACCCTCATCTTGACTCGCGTAAAAAAGGTCGAGGATGAGAAAGAGCGGGGAGGTATTCCCATATGCTTGCGGGCGATGATTGGACCTCCTTCAAAAGAAAGAAGAAAAGGACAAGCAATTCACAATAAAGGAGCAAAGCGCAAGAAAAATCAGCCACGTTGTGAAGTTTCATACAACAAAAAGTGAAGAACATCATTGTTACACCAAGAGCCAAAGGCCAAAGAAAGTCACTACAAAAGCTGTCCAACAAAAAAAAGAGAGAAAGAAAGCTCAAAAACCTTGAAGCTCGAATGAATCACGTGCAAGAAAAAGCAATGAAGTATAACCATATAGCGAGAGTTTGGAACAGCGAATGCAGATCATGGGTCTAAAAAGGACTATCTCCCAGACATCCGAATTGATTTGGATTTCAGCTCTGAGGTAACATGTATCAAGTTAATTCCATGATTGAGCATGATGATTTGAGTAATGATTGAGCTATGCGTAGAAAAGCAAGTCTAGACTAGCAACTCATATTCATGTGCATTTATTCAAGCATCGAAGAACGAGTGTGATGTCTCTTTGTTCCTTCTATGACTTAGTTCTTGTTCGGGACGAACAAGTTTAAGTGTGGGGTGGTTTGATGAGTCGTATTTATACGACTCGTCGAATCAACTAATCCCATCTATTTCGATACTTTTTTTATGCAAATAGTTACTTTTCAGTGTTGTTTGCATCTCAGGTGTTTCGGAAGCTCTGGAAGGAATATGCGCTTAAAGACGGCATTTCGGTGCTAAAATCATCACATGGGGTTCATGGAGTCGAATTGAGAGCCAAAGTCATGACTGGCGAGCAAAAGAAGAAATGCATCTCAGACCGGGTCGCGGACGCAGGCAAGATTAAGAAGATCATCCGTGGACGTTTAAGTGTTCATCGTCCGCGGATATAAAATGTGCATCGTCCGCGGCTGACGTCAGCAAACCGGGATTTGGAAATCTGGCCCAAAACGAAATTAGAAACCTTTTTCTTATGAATTAGGTTTTCGGCAGAAAGGAAGAGAATCGCGAATTCCCAGAATTGAAGACGGCTCGAGAGGAGATCAAGCTTTCAACCGAAGAAGAGAATTTCTACTGCTTTCATTCAAAAATACTTCTGTTATTTTGTCATGTCTATGAGTAGCTAATTTCGTTATTCGGTTTAGGGTTCAATATATTGTGACGAAGTTTTGAGATTCTTTGCTTAATGCTATTTTATGTTCCACTAGTTTTTGTGCTATTTATCTCGGTTTGAATTGCGAAGCTAAGTGGAGACTTGAAACGGTAAAACTTAGCCGAGCAATTCAGCCCTTATTTTTGCGGCTTGTTTGATACTGAAACGTTATGACAAATAGTCGCACGTTAACCTGATATAACCTGAAACGGAGTATTAGGTTTGCTAAAACTAGAAGTCTATAACCTGAAACGGAGTGGATTGTGGTGTAAGTGCTTGAAACGGCCTTACCGTAGGTTATAACCTGAAACGGAGTAACCACACTTAGGAACACAAAATTAGATTATTAGAAGTCAATGATAAACGAGTCACAATAGAAAACCCTAGATCGAATGCTTTCTCTGATTGAATTACTCTATCGTTTTATTTTCTCGTGCACTTTCAAAAAATTGCTTACACAAATCTCAATCAATTTTGTTTACCGAACGACTTCACCAACACCAGCTCTCTAGGGTCGACCCTTGCTTGCCTCCTTACTAGTGTTTCGCAAGGAAATATAAATTTAAATTTGCAGGTCAAACGACGCCTGTCAGTCTTCAGGAGCTATTACCTGCATGGAAAACGATGGAGAAGGATCAGTTTTAGAATTCATTTCAGACCAGATCGCGGGTGACAGATACTTTAAGTTCTCCATCCGCGGACCGCTAACATGTTCTTGACTCGCGGCGCTAATGTGCTCTCCATTCGCGGTCAACTGCTCTTCCGCGGTCTCTTTATAGTTTCCATCCGCGGGTGATGTCTCTTTTACCAGACCGCGGATGACATTAAAATGCACTTCATCCGCGGTCCTCTCTGCCTCCGACACTTTTTCCTTGTTGTCTGTACCAATGTGCTCGTCGAGCGCGAGCATCTTGTTCACCCAATAAGCAGACTCCTTAAGTGCTGCGTCCACATCCACTACTGCCAATGTGCTGACATTCCCTCTCGGATTCTGCACTGTCTGTGATGGTAGCCTTCCTGAATCTCCCTTCAGCTCGGAAACTGTCTGGGCTAGGTTGTACATCTGCTTACCCAGCTCTGCTAAAGTCCCATCGGTCTTCACCTGATTTTGGTGCATAGTGGTGGCCAATCGCTGGGTGCTAGCTGCCAGCTCTTTAACTATATCTTCAAGTGACTTACTGGAACTCTGATCGCTGGGGCCTGACTGGTTGAAGTTCTGCCCTCGCTGCTGATACTAGCTATGATTATTGTAGTTACCCTGCTGCTGACGGTATGGAGGCCGATAATACTGATGCTGCTGCTGGGACTGCTGGGCTGGTTCCTTTGTCGTGTTATTGTTGTTGTCCCTCCAGCTGAACCCATTAGCTGCAAGCCCAAATTTCTGCTGCTGTGGGTGGTTGTCGTAGTGCTAAAAACCTCCTACAGCATTAACATCTCCATGGTCGTCTTCCGAAGGCTAGGGCACGCATCCGTTTTGTGAGTAGTCACAGAGCAAAATTCACATGCCTTCACCTGAGCGACCTGGGCGATCTGATTGGTGACTAACATCTTTACCATCTCCTTTAATTCCCTCACCTCGTCCGAAACCGATGCAGTGTCAGCCCTTGAGATGTTCCTAGTCCTGCTGTATTCATCCTGTCGACTATTTTCCTCTCTGAACCGTGCATTTTCAGCCACCTCTGCAATCATCCTGCGCACTCCCGCTGGAGATAGACTCATGATAGTTCCTCCAGCTGAGGCGTCCAGCAACATCCTATCGAGTGGCCTCAACCTATCCAGTAAGTACTCGATTACTAGCTTCTCAGGCATTCCAAGGTTGCAGCAGCTCTGCTCTAGCTGGTTGAACTTCTCCAAGTAGTCATACATTGACTCGTTGGGCCCTTGTCTGAGATCCTGAAGCTGCCTGCAAACCTGCATTGGTCTGCCCGCTGGGTAGTACTTGTTCAGGAACTTTGTCTGCATCTAGTCCCATGTCTGGATGCTACCTGAAGGCAAAGACAAAAACCAATCATTAGCGGCATCGATTAGAGAAAAGTAGAAGTCTTTCAGCTTAAAATCTGCCACTTCGACTCCGTATGGCTTTAGGTTTTGGCAGACGCCATGTAGACGCTAAAGATGCGTGGTGGCCGACTCTCCCTGGCGCCCCGAGAACTTGGCCAGATGGTGCACAACTGCCGAGTTGATGACTATTTCCTCGAGCTCCAGCCCTTCGTAGATGCACCACGGTTGGTTCTGGAAGTTTGGCGCGGACAGCTCCCCCATGGTGGGCTCTCGGTAGTAGTATTCTTCGTCATACTCTTCCTGGATGAGAGGCTGCTGTAGTGGAGGCGGCTGCTGTGGTCTTGCTGGGGCTGGCGGCTGTAGTGGCGCTGGGGGAGGTGGTTGCCTCGGGCCAGCACCATTCTGTGCCACTGGTGGCCTTTGATTCATTCTGGCGCCTCCCTATCCGCACGGTTCCGGTCTCGAAAGAGTTGCTCCGGGTCATCATAGAATGGAGGTATAATTGCGTTTTCATTGACTGGAGCGAGCTCGTTGTTGTTGTTGTTCTGGTCATCACTAACCTGACTACCTGCGCGAGACATGGTGAAACAAGTAGCAAGCACGAAAAAAATAACTAAATATAAATAAAAATCAAACAGAAAATAAAAACAAAAACAAAAACAAAAAGAAGCAACTTCACCGAAGCGCAGCTCCCCGGCAACGACGCCAAAATTTGACAGGCGTCGTTTGACCTCTCAAATTTGAATTTATATTTTCCCTGCAAGAAACTAGTAACGTGGCAAGCAGGGGTCGAACCCAAGAGAGCTGGTGTGGTTTAGTTGTCCTGAAAACAAAGTGATTAGGGTTTTGTGAGTAAGTATTCTAGAACACAAGAGAAACGAATAACGAGGATTTCAATCAGCGAGAAAATTTAGTCTAGGGTTTCTATTGTGACACGTTCATCATCAATATCTAATGATCAATTTTACATTTCAAAGTGTGGTTGTTCCGACAAAGGTAACAACCCAAGTACCCCGACAAAGGTAATACGCCACAACCTAACCCGACAAAGGTGTTAGACTTCTAGTTCTCTCTTAAATTAAACAACCCGACAAAGGTATTATTTAGCTTAGGTGTTACTATCTACCTTTACGACAAAGTATCCAGTAAATATTAACGGTAAGAATTAGTTGTTCAACTAAGCTTTGCGACAAAGCTTCTACTTAGTCTAGCAATTCAATTCGTAAGAATGAGCACAAGAACTAATGAAATATAAAATAGCATAAAGAACGAATATCTCAAAACGTGTTCACAATATACGAAACCCTAAATCGAAAGAGAAATTTAGCTACTCATTGTCATGGAAATAAACACAAATGTTTTTGGATGAAAGTAAATAGAAATTCTCTTCTCTTTTGCTGAAAGCTTGGTCTCCTCTCAAGCCGTCTCTTCAATTCCGGGAATTATGGATATTGATACTGAGATCAGAAATCCTAGTTTATAAGAAGTTTTGTTTCTAATTTCATTTTGGGCCATGCGTCTAAATCTCGATTTGCTGATGTCAGCCGCGGACGCTGTACATTTTAGTGCCGTGGCAATGAACACATTACCATCCGCGGACGCCACTCGTAAACTTGCATGTGTCCGCGACCTGGTCTGAGGTGCATTTCCTTCTCTGCTCGTCAGTCTTGACTTTGGCTCTCGATTCGACTCCATGAACTCCATGTGATGATTTTAGCATCGAAATGCCGTCTTTAAGCGCATATTCCTTACAGAGCTTCCGAAACACCTGAAATGCAAAACAACACTAAAAAGTAACTATTCACATAAGAAAGTGTCGAAATAGATGGGATTAGTTGATTCGACGAGTCGTATAAATACGACTCATCAACAGCCTACAACTCAAACAAAAACTGACAAACCAACACCAAAACAAAACAACCGAGACCCTGCTAATAAACCACGACGCCTCAAAACAAAACAAGAAACTAAAACTAACAAAACAAAACAGGAGGCCTGCAGCAAGACCAAAACTGGAACACATCAATCTTCCATAATTCTCATAAGCCTCAGCCACTTGATGTCTTCCTTCGAACAAGCCTCCCTCTTAATCCTTCCTAACTTCATCTTCAAGTACCAAATACTCTCCTGGACAATCATATCTGTTGAGCAATTTTCTTCTCTAAAAATTTTGAAGTTTCTACCTTTCCAAACTCCATTCATAACCCTCGTAATACCTGCAGCTATCATCTTTGTCTTCAATCTGGATTGATTCAGCCCTTGGAACCATGGAATCAGAAGATCCCAATGATTTCCAGCCGGCTCTGCTAGCAGAAACATCATCACCTTCTTCCAGACCTCCTTCGAAAAACTACAATCAAGAAGAGGTGGTTTCTGCTCTCTACTGCCCCTTCACACAGCGCACATGAGTTATCCCCCTGAAGCCCCCACTGGCTCATCCGATCCCTTGTCATTAGTTTGTTCTGAACCACCAGCCAAGCGTTCAAGGAGTCCCTAGGCGCATTATAATCATTTCACACCATCTTGTGCCATTCAACCTCTTCCTTGTGCTCTATTATAGAATTATAAGTGTCTTTCACTTCAAACCCATCACCGTTCCTTGTCCACCTGATAGAGGTATTATCGATACTAACACATTGAAGACCAATCTCTTTGCACTGCATCATCCTCTTGATAACCTAGGAGCTACTGGGTTTGACACCCACTTCCCACCAATGTTTGCCTTTGTTCCAGTACTTGTCAAGCCAGTCGGACCACAATCCGGCTCTGCTCCCCTTGTTCCCCCGACATTTGGCACATAACCATAGTATAATTCATGCAATCTAAATTCTTCAGGCTTCAGACCACCCTCATTTTTATCCCTACAGACATCAGCCCATTTCACAAGATGCCCTCCTTTCTTATCACAATGTTTGATCTGTTATTTGGTAGTGCTTGATCTGTTATTTGGTATCCTTTAATCCATCTGTTTATTTTCTAGTAAAAGAATGTTCAGGAACTCAGGTTTTGGTTGATATATGATAATATATATGTTACATGATTTGCTGGTGGCCATTGAAAAGTTGAAAAATGCATAAATACGAAAATGAATACATGGAGGACGAGCTTCTTCCACCTATATGACCTCGAGGCTCTGGAACTTGGTATATTTCTACTTTCTGATGTAATTTGTTTACTAACTGAATTGGCTGATTGTAACCATTATGACCACATTAAACTATTAAAGTATTTAATAGAAATGAGAGAATAGCTTTTGGCTTCTCATTTATAATCTTGAAGAACCTGACATATTTCTTACCATCATTGGAATGGTTTTGCAGGCCCCAAAGGGAGATCTTACTTGCTGCTACTTGTTCGCATGAATTGTTTGGCAAAATATCAGGCATTTTCAGTCTTGAAGATAGGATTGTTGAGATTTATTTGACTGACAAATTCAAAATACCAAGTATGGAAAACTTAAGATTGAGGATAATGTCGTAGCTTCTTCTTCATTTTATATTGCTTTCAGCTTTCCATAGGGTTACTGAATAATGTTCAAATATTGTATATGATATTTAAGGCTCTTTGGTTCTCATTAAGAGTTGAACGTTTAATTATGCATATGTAAAGTCGTTTCTGTATTGTTTCCGGATTGTGATTTGTCTTTGCAAGTTTTGAGTATATTAAGTAGTTGAAGGCTTGAAGCAGTGACGGACATACATAAAAAAGAATAGGAGCACACTCACAGACGGGTTAAGACTCCAAAGTCGGGATGACAAACAGCTAGACGAAGATCCACCGCAATTAGTTTTATGATTTTACATTGATCGATTTGTATTATTTTTGTGGATCTACAATTGTCGATATTTTGGTTATATGAAATTGGAATAGTTTATTTTCTATAATGAAAAATATTTTTTTGTGTGTCAATATTTCAAGTATTAATTTTGATGTAATTTATTTTATTGTATTTCACTATTAACAAAATAAATTAAATTAATTGTAAAGGAAAAATGTAATGTTATGGTAACGTTGTCGTATTGTTATCGTACGACTTGTACGATAACCATACGATAACAATATTGTACGTATCGCAGGGTTATCGCAGAAAGATATCGTAGAGTTGTCGTATGATAACATGCAAATGTTATGGTAGAGTTATCGCATAATTAATTTTACGATAACTCTAGCATAACCCTACGATAATTTTGTGTTATCGCTAGTTTTGCCCAAAATTTGTAGTGCTCCCGCCTAACTAAAGATAACATCCAGTTCGATTCGTGATCTAGAGCCATGGTAACCTGTTTATACCAGTTATCATTCGAAGCTTGCTCTGATGTCTTGTAATTGATGTTCATAGAGAGCTCTTTGCAGTCAGTTTCAAAAATGACATGATGACGACTGACAAGCGTATTGATGAGCAATTATTTGCATGATCTTTGATGTATAAATCCATACACTTTGAGCTCCATTCTCATGCAATATTACGCAGATTTGATGGTTTTACTTAGTGTTTCAGTGACAAATCAAATTGAGAAGTAAATGGCAAAATAGCAAAATTGTGAGCTCGGACCTCCGAGGGGCTACCCGACCTAAATTGCTCAAAAACACTCGTGCATCCGAGGGGCCATCCGACCGTGTATCCGACCGTGCATCCGACCTTCTTCTTGCGCAAAAAGCAAAACATGCGACCGGCCAGCCGAGCTCCAACCGTCCGGACCTCCACCCGGCCAGCCGACCTCCACCCGGCCAGCCGACCTCCACTCCTCAGCCGCTCGTGCCCACGCCCGGCCAGCCACCCTACGTCTCTCCATGCGTCTACTCGCCTACCCGACCTAAAACCCTAGCATTTATTTCCTTTCATCGAGTACTGTGAGTTTCATCGGGATACAAAGAGATCGGGACACAAAGAGGCCATCGAAGATTGAAAAGCTGCATTGAGAAACACAGAGTCAAGTACGAACAACACTATAGAAAGAACACATCAGTGAAGAAATATCATCAGACCTAATCGAAAAAAACCATAGAAGATACTTGGCGACAGCAGCAACATTCACAGAAGAAGTTCATCATCAGGGTTTCTCTTAACCTCTTGTACTTCAATTTTATTTATATGTTGTTATGTATCAGCTCACCATGAGTGAGTAGTCCGCTTATTGGGATCCAATGGATCCCCAGAAACATCAGTTGTAACACATGTCTTTTTATATGATTGTGATTTCGTTTCTTTACATTAGATATGAATAGTTCAATTCATGCATCCTGTCTTTGGTATTTTCGCGAGATATCAATAATATTTGTATGAGAATTGTTTGTACCTTTTGTCTGTGTTTGCAGTAGCATGTCACAGTAGGTTTACATAGTTGCATGATAGGCGAGAAGCGAAAGTTGAGTCTATGCATGTAATGAGATAAAATCTGATAGGCGAGAAGCGAAAGTTGAGTCTTAATGATTTGTATATCTAGTTTTGTTATTATGCAAGAAGCGAAAGTTGAGCATGTAATAAGGCAAATGACCTAGAGAAATAATTCACTATCATATATTAAGATCTACTGTTAGGCAAGAAGCGAAAGTTGAGTCTGCAGTAATTTGTGTTATAATCTGTTTGTTTTTGGGGAGTCATTGATTCCCAATGTTTCATCATTCTAAAAAACAACCAAACAACAAATTAAATCTTTTAAGTTCTCTGCTAATCCATTTTATTGTTCAGTTTATTCATTTTACTGTACTGCACTTTTATGTTTAAAACCCCCCAATTCAGTACTAATATGAACAATCATTTACAGAAAATAGCAAACTAGTTCCCTGTGGATTCGACCTGAGTCACACTCAGATTATTTGTTTGATCGCGAGTTGCATTACAATCACTACATTTACAACCGATCAAAATGGCGCCGTTGCCGGGGAGCTAGTTTATTTGTTTATTTTCTGTTATTATATTTGTTTATTACTTTAGTACATTATCTGTTTAGTACTCACTTTTAATTCTTCTTTTGTCTGTTGATGCAAACGAGAAACAAGACGAAGAGAGGAAGGAAAGGTAGAGGAAAGATGGAGAACATTCACAACAACAATCTGGTGAACGTTGCTGTTCAGCAGAGAGAACCTACTGTCGCAGACTTCATGATACCATCAACCCATACTCAAGGAAATCCCATCCAGATGCCTGAAGGAGGAAATATCGAATGGAGGTCCGGCCTCATACAGATGATAACTAGTAATGCCTACAATGGTATGACTGGTAATGCTCATCATCACCTGGATCAATTCAAGGATTTCTGTGCGACATACAAGCCAACTAATGTGGACCTGGAAACGATGTACCTTCGTCTGTTCCATTTGTCACTAAGGGACAGAGCCAAGGAATGGCTCAAGAACCATCCGCCAAACACCTTCACCACCTGGGACCAGTTATCCAGTGCATTCATGATGCAATTCTTCCCACCAGCAAAGACTAAAGAGCTTAGAGAAGCAATCAGCAAATTCACTCAAAAGATGTGCGAGGATTTTCATGAGGCCTATGAAAGATTCAAACGATTACTGTGGGAGTGCCCACATCATGGAAACTCAGCCTGGCAGCTACTGTATTTCTTCTACAATGGAATGGATAAGGAAGCCCGACATCTGATGGACAATAGTGGGAAAGGTGCCATCAACAAGCTGCCACCAACTGAAGCCTTCCAACTTATAGAAGAACTCGCGGCAAACTCACTACAGTTTGGCAGTGGACGGAACAACTATCCTAAGGATAGAGACTTCATCAGTGGTGCTGTTGCAACCAACGACGACATTCAACGCCTCACCACAATGTTTGAAGCAATGATGAAGAATCAAAATCCTAGCGTAGCACAAGTCGGAATGGAGTACAACCAGTACGCTGTTCCACCGCCACCCGCAGTCCTTCCTCAGCAACCCATGCCTATGCACGCTGAAGAAGATGTAAACTTCATATGGAATCAACCCTACAACAACAACAACAACAGTAGGCCTGCATATGAAGCTAATAGGAACTACCAGTGTCAACCATACTTCAATTATCAGAACAATCAGATGCCTCAAACAAACTATGCAGCCCCGAAACCATGGAACGCCAATCCTGTTGCACCCACTGCTCCCAAACCTCAAAATACTCATCCAGGTAATGTGTCATCATCCAGTAATTCTAATCAGACTGACTTGTCTTCTATTGTTGCACAGCTTGCGGCAACACAACAACAAATGATGCAACAGATGATGCAGCAGCAGCAACAGAGTCAACAGGAAAGCCAACTAATAGTGCGGAAGCTTAACGAACTACAGAAACATAATGCTATATTGGAGAATCAAATAGCTCAGCAAGCATCTGCATCTAGATTCCAGAGTCAATTACCAGCTCAAGCAGATGTGAATCAGACAGAGAATATCAATGCTATCACCTTGAGGAACGGGAAGGAATTGCAAGGAGCAAAACAAGCTAGGGCAACCGATCGCGTAGCCGACCTAAACGCTAAAGTACACGACCGCATGTCCGAGCAGCAAGATAGGCTAGCCGAGCGGACCTCCGACCATTTCACCCGAGCAGCCGATCGCACCTCCAAGCTCCCAACCGAGCTGCTAGCCGACCACATGTCCGAGCTCACCTCCGACCAGGTAACCGATTCAAATAAAAATTTCACTAACCTGCTCGATCCTTTGCAGAAACAAGATGCTGAAACAGAAATCGATAAAAGAAAGCAAGAGATCAAGGAGAAAGTACCTTTCCCGCAAAGATTGAAAAAGCGGAACGACAATTCACACATCCAAAGGTTTGCTAAACTTCTTAGAAACCTTCAGGTATCAATGCCATTCACTGATATAATGCTTAAGATGCCTGGTTATGCAAAATTTCTGAAAGATATTGTCACGAACAAGAAAAAGTTAGACACTGATGATGTTACACTTGATGCAAATTGTAGTGCCATTATACAACATGCCATACCTAAAAAGTTGAATGATTTTGGTGCATTCTGTATTCCCATTACAATAGGTCCTGTTAATGTATCTAATGCTCTATGTGACTTGGGTGCCAGTATTTCGTTAATGCCATATTCTCTTTACAAAAAGCTTGATGTAGGAGAATTAACGCCAACGCCCATTAGTCTGAGATTAGCTGATAGAACCTCCAGGTTGCCTAAAGGTATTTTAGAAGACATGCTCATTAAAATTGGTGAACTTTGGGTGCCTGTTGACTTCTATGTTCTAGAGATGGATGTTGAGAATGAAACTCCGATCATACTAGGTAGGCCGTTTTTGAATACTGTTCAAGCTGTGATTAACTGCGGTAATGGAACTATTGAAATGAACTTGGGCAGTGAGAAAGTAAAATTTTCCTTGAAATCTATGATGAAAAAACCTAGGGACTCTTTGGACTGTGCTTGGCTTAATACTTATGATGATTCTAACAATTTTGATGAGCCGCCAAATTTTGAACATGAGCTATTAGGCAGTGAAAAAGAAGCAGGTGCAGTTATGATGCTGACGGAGTGCGAAGCAGTGAAGAAGCTGAACTACGACATGAAAGCTGCAGGTGAAAAACAGATATTAGATTTACATGAGGTAGAAGAAATTCGTATGGAGAGCTATGAGAGTGACAAGCTGTACAAGGAACGTTCGAAAAAATGGCACGATAGGAAATTAAGAGCTAAACACTTTTCTGTTGGAGAAAAGGGGTTACTGTACAATTCCCAACTTAAGCTGTTTACAGGAAAGCTAAGGCCAAGATGGATGAATGAACACACGCTGAAAGAATATTTCGGATACAAGCCAGGATTACAAATTTGAGGACGTCGAATAAACCTACAATCCCTACAATCTCAACATTTAAGCGCAGCTCCGTCTTGGCCAAGACGTTAAACTAGGCCGGTAAGAGCTTCAACTTTATTTTTTTCTGCAAAAATTTACACTTTCATCAATCAAATAATATTTTTCTACCCTGCTTGCTCATTATTTACGCTAGAATGCTTAGGGACTAAGCATGTTTTAAGTGTGGGGTGGCTGATGTTTATTCTATTATATTCGATTGATGATCGTTATGACTGTTATGTGTGCTGAAACAAATAAATTTGCAGAAAAATGATTGAATTTGCTTACCAGATACTTGCTCAAAATCTTTGCTGAAAACACGTTGAATGATGAACATGTTAATCTCTGATGTTATGGCTTTGCTGCTCTGAACTCATGAATTTGTTAGCATCTGATTTCTGATTTTCTTGTGATATGAAAGTTTATGTAAATTGACGATTTCATGCTAGCTTAGTTCAGCATATTGAATTCGTTTAGAATTTTGGAAAAATCATGGTGAACAAACTTTTGCAAACAAGTTTATTTTTCAGATTGGCTCTTAGGTGACTTCAGAAATACTATGGTAATGTTTTTGTGCTACACATTATTTTGGTACACTGTCAATTTCAAGTGCGGGGTTAGAAAAAAAAATACGTTTCAAGAAAAAAAATACGTTTCAAAAAAAAAATATGATTCAAAAAAAAAGAGATGCAAAAAAAAAAAAGATCAGTGTAGATGGCGGGGGTTAGGAAGCGGTAGATATGGGTAATCCCCTGAACCAGGTATTCCCCTCCGAAACCATCCTACACTAAAGTAGTGTGAAAGATTAAAAAAAAACCGTGCTTGATCGTGACTTTGTACCATATTTTGTGCACTAACACATTCACAGGTATTGTTTGAGGAAAGACCCTTGCAGATTACTGCGTGAGCCTTGAAGAGAATTTACAAGTTTCGTGTAAGTGAAATTCTTCTTGATAATCCGATCGACTAAACTGACTTTTCGATTAGTCTGAATGAATGCTAGCATATTTGAGTCAAATTAGCATAAGCTGAATATCATATTGAAATGAAGAAACCTTTTGTCTATTTTGAAGTGAGTGATATTGATGCAGCACTGCCTGAACTGATGGGTTATATGTTTATCACTGTTTGAAAACTTCATTCCCAAATTGAGCAAGTATCATGGGATTTGTGAGTACTCCTGTTCTGAAAACTCTCACTTGTTTTGTTGTTCTTTTGTTTGATTAATTTTAAGATGTTCTGGGTGATACCTATGATGTATAATTGTTCGGGACGAACAAAGTTCAAGTGTGGGGTATTTTGATGAGCAATTATTTGCATGATCTTTGATGTATAAATCCATACACTTTGAGCTCCATTCTCATGCAATATTACGCAGATTTGATGGTTTTACTTAGTGTTTCAGTGACAAATCAAATTGAGAAGTAAATGGCAAAATAGCAAAATTGTGAGCTCGGACCTCCGAGGGGCTACCCGACCTAAATTGCTCAAAAACACTCGTGCATCCGAGGGGCCATCCGACCGTGTATCCGACCGTGCATCCGACCTTCTTCTTGCGCAAAAAGCAAAACATGCGACCGGCCAGCCGAGCTCCAACCGTCCGGACCTCCACCCGGCCAGCCGACCTCCACTCCTCATCCGCTCGTGCCCACGCCCGGCCAGCCACCCTACGTCTCTCCATGCGTCCACTCGCCTACCCGACCTAAAACCCTAGCATTTATTTCCTTTCATCGAGTACTGTGAGTTTCATCGGGATACAAAGAGATCGGGACACAAAGAGGCCATCGAAGATTGAAAAGCTGCATTGAGAAACACAGAGTCAAGTACGAACAACACTATAGAAAGAACACATCAGTGAAGAAATATCATCAGACCTAATCGAAAAAAAACCATAGAAGATACTTGGCGACAGCAGCAACATTCACAGAAGAAGTTCATCATCAGGGTTTCTCTTAACCTCTTGTACTTCAATTTTATTTATATGTTGTTATGTATTAGCTCACCATGAGTGAGTAGTCCGCTTATTGGGATCCAATGGATCCCCAGAAACATCAGTTGTAACACATGTCTTTTTATATGATTGTGATTTCGTTTCTTTACATTAGATATGAATAGTTCAATTCATGCATCCTGTCTTTGGTATTTTCGCGAGATATCAATAATATTTGTATGAGAATTGTTTGTACCTTTTGTCTGTGTTTGCAGTAGCATGTCACAGTAGGTTTACATAGTTGCATGATAGGCGAGAAGCGAAAGTTGAGTCTATGCATGTAATGAGATAAAATCTGATAGGCGAGAAGCGAAAGTTGAGTCTTGATGATTTGTATATCTAGTTTTGTTATTATGCAAGAAGCGAAAGTTGAGCATGTAATAAGGCAAATGACCTAGAGAAATAATTCACTATCATATATTAAGATCTACTGTTAGGCAAAAAGCGAAAGTTGAGTCTGCAGTTTCTTTGTGTTATAATCTGTTTGTTTTTGGGGAGTCATTGATTCCCAATGTTTCATCATTCTAAAAAACAACCAAACAACAAATTAAATCTTTTAAGTTCTCTGCTAATCCATTTTATTGTTCAGTTTATTCATTTTACTGTACTGCACTTTTATGTTTAAAACCCCCCAATTCAGTACTAATATGAACAATCATTTACAGAAAATAGCAAACTAGTTCCCTGTGGATTCGACCTGAGTCACACTCAAATTATTTGTTTGATCGCGAGTTGCATTACAATCACTACATTTACAACCGATCACGTATTTTTAACCCTTTATAGTTGTCAAGTTATGTGTTTTAGGGGTCTAATTGCAGTCAAACAAAATTTATAAACCTTGGTAAGCCAAGGGTCGATCCAAGGAACAACGTGTGTGAGTACTAGTTAACAAGTGACCTATTTAGCTATTCCGATTAACAAGAGGTTTTGGTGTGAACGAAAAACGCAGAAATTAAATGCAGAAAAATAAGAGGTTTTGGTTTGATCAGAGAAAGAATCCCAAGATCAAACTTCACCCGTGCCAACCCCACTAGTCATGCAATCGTATAACGTAATTCAATCATGCTATCGAATATGGAAATAAACCAAAATAACACTAGACAAGCCGCCCATCAATGGATTATCAACGATCTCAATTATTAAATTTAGGATTTTTTAGACAAAAATCAACTTTCATAGTAATGCATGTACTACCATTGTAGCTACCATGACCTAATATCAATTTCATACAAACCGGTTAATACCTAGAACTCATTTATTTTTTGATAATTAACCTAAATACGTTCTAACATGCAAACATCCCATTCAATGTTAAACTTGCAAGAACGATTAAATTAAGCACGATGAAATTGATTATTCGAAAAGCATTAATGAAAAACGTTCAATTGATCACACGAAGAGTTGAGTACATGGCACGGGATCCGTAGGATCCCATAATAAAGAAGACTACTCACTATTCATGGTAAGTTAACCACAAATAGTATAGAAATAGAAATTAAGGACGAGATAACCGTAGTGAAGATGTGGCTCGTTGAATCCTCAATCTCTCGCGAAGTTCTCCGTCTTCTCTCCCAAGTTAAGGTTCTCTTCTCTCCAATTAAGCACACTTAATCCACTCTGATCGTCTCTCTATTATAGCTAAAATCGACCTAAAAGCCTAAATAGTCCAAAAACTTACAAAAAAACGAATTTTGGAAATAAGTTATAATTCGCCTCAAACAAAGTTAACCCTTCACCTTCCATAACAAAGCTCTGATCACGAGAGTTGTCCCGGACATGTCTCTGGCAATGATGCCTAGCCTTGCTTCCACACCTGTGGTGTTCCAAGATGCATCACTATTAATTTTAATAAACTGCCATTTTGATCTCTGCTAGCTCAGACTTGTCCTATTCATACCATGTAGTATATCTTTATTATTTCGACAAAATTCATTGTTCAAGGTGGTGATTCTTTTGCTGGCGTAAAGGGCATCCAAACAATCTCTTCCATGATTCACTTGATTCCTGTTATACCAGATGAACCAAAGGCCAGTGAATATTTTGCACAATATTTCCAGTGATTTTGTTTTGTGACAGTAGAAGACAACATCTGCGAATGATCCAAAGTGTTGGCACTCATGTGCAATATCTATGTCCAGAAATTTCCAAACAGCTTTGCTCCACCAGCATTTTATGAATGTATGCAGAACATCTTCCAAGCAATAGTTACAGATATGGCAATGGAAATTACCTGCTAAATTTCGTCTTCTCAACTGATAGCCTGCAGGCAATCCCTTGTGATATCCCCTCCATATAAATATCTTAATCTTTCTTGGAATCGGCAATTTCCAAATCTGTGTCCAAAAACGCTTCAAATTAGTGTTGTCACACTGACCTGCTTGAATAGAATCAGATGCTGATATAATATTTCTAGATACTTTGAATGCTGACTTGATATCTAATAACCCTGATGAATTCCCTTTCCAAACCAAGATTTCTGAAGGAGATTCTTTACTACAACTGTCCTTAAGAATCTGGATGGTACCATGAATTGCACGCCAGGAGTGGGAGGGTTTATAGCCGAGAGATGCATCCAATATATGGAAGTTATGATAATACTTTGCTTTAAATAGTTGACTAACCAGTAAGTCTGGTGACTGTGCAAATCTCCAACATTGTTTCATCAGAAAAGCTTTATTCAGTGCTTTAAAAGTGACAAAGCCTAAGCCTCCAGTCTCTTTTTCTTTTTTGAGCTTTTCCGCACTGATCCAATGCACCGTCTTCCTGCCACCGGAGTTTTTCCACCAGAAATTATTAATGATGCCGTGTAGCTTATTCTAAACTTTATCCGGTAGCATAAAGCAGGAGAACCAGTATTGAGGAATGGCATTTAACACCGAAATGATTAAAACTTGCCTTCCTCCTATGGATAAATTTGATGCTTTCCAGCTTTGAGTTTTGGCCCACATCTTGTCTAGTATGGCCCCAAAAGTGTCACTCCTTCTCTGTTTCATCTGCAAGGGCAGTCCCAAATACTTTGAGTGACAGTCAACTATTCGAACTCCCAACACTGATTCAATGTCACTTCTCAAATCAGGGGATGCATTTCTACTAATCAGGATTTTTTGATTTTTCGTAATTAATAGCCTGACCTGATATTGCCTCATATTCATTCAACATGTTTTTGATGAACCGAATACTATTTCTGTTCAGCTTAAGAAACAGGAGACTGTCGTCCGCAAACAATAAATGTGTCACAACTGGGGCTCGTCTACTAATTTTTATACCATCTATCAGGCCCATATCTCTATAGTGATTCAGCGTTGCCGTTAGCCATTCTGTACATAAAATAAAGAGGTACGTCGATAATGAATCCCCCTGTCTTAATCCTCGCCCCGGAGTAATAAAATCAGTATAAGTATCATTGATGCGAATAGAGTATTTCACGGTGGTTACTAGTTTCATAATCTTGGTCACCCAACCAACATCAAACCCCAACTGTAGTAATATATTCCGAAGAAAATGCCAATCAACTCTATCATAGGCTTTTGCAATGTCTAACTTTAACGAAACATAAGTCTGTTTCTGAAGAGTGACCTTATGGATGTAATGATTCATCTCATGAGCTATCAGAATATTATCTGTTATTAATCGACCTTTCACAAAAGAACACTATTCTGTGGAAATTACCTCATCAAGGATAGGTTGGAGCCTGTTCACAATAACCATGGATATAACTTTAGCTTTGACGCCTATGAGGCTTATTGGCCTGTAGTCAGTCACCTTGGTTGCTTCTTTTTGTTTAGGGATCAGGGTAATAAGAGTTTCATTAGCTTGGTCAGATAGTATACAATCATTAAGGAAGCTTAGACATTCGGAAATAAAGTCATCTCTCACTATCTGCCAGCAGCTTTGGATGAAAGCAGCTGAAAAACCGTCTCGGCCTGGAGCTTTTGAAGGATGAAGCTCAAATACTGCTTTCGTTACCTCGTTCGCCGAGAAAGGCATTAATAATGCCGAATTGTGTCTATCAGTAACTTTCCTGCCAATGCAACTGAGTTTCCTCTTTAATAAGTCTTGAGGCACAGAATGAGAAGACCTGAATAAGTTTGTATAATAATCAATGATTATGGCCTTACTTTCTTCAAGATCAGTGGCTTCTGTGCTGTTGTTGCGTTGCAGAATCGAAATAATATTCCTCTTCTTTCTGGATGTAGCATAAGTGTGAAAGAATTTAGAATTATTATCTCCATCCTGAAGCCACGTGACTCTCGATCTCTGCTGCCAAAGAATCTCTTCTCTATGTAACCATTCATCTATCATATTTGTTAACTCAGCTTCTCTGCCTACAGATTCGACTTGTGCTTGAACTTCTGCTATCTCTTTCTTTAGTGAATTGATTTTCGTCTGAACATTACCAAAGTGTTTCTTGTTCCACTCACTAAGCTGGGCTTGTAGACAAAATAACTTTTCTTCAAAATTTAAGGCTCTTGATCTAGGTGCAGTCCACCACTTCGTCACTACGTCTTTGAACTGTTCATCTCGGAGCCACATTCTCTCAAATCGAAAAACTTTTCCAGCTGTTCTCTCCTTTTTAGACTGTTGAACAAGGATGGCCATATGGTCAGACGAATAAGTGTTTAAGTGATGACATCCTGCTTCCGGAAAAAGAGAAAGCCAACTCCTACTGACAAGTGCCCTGTCTAGTCTCCCACTGAGCCTTGCCTTCTATTGGAATAGGTAAATTTATAGCCATAAACCCTAAATAAAAAAGGCCACAATCTCTAAGCACTTTCCTAAATTGCAAAATGTGTGGCAGCCGCTGATTGCTGATACGAGTAACCTCAGAGCTTTTCTTCATTCAAAATCCTCCAAAACGCACCATGGCTGCTGCTGGGAGTTGTCGTGTAATCTACCAAGTAAATTCCAACTTCGAGGGCGCATATGCGCCTCAGGTGAGCCATAGAATAAAGTACATCTAGTAGTCATATTTGCAGTAGCCAAAAAAAAATCTATATGGTAGAAAGAGTATGAACGGATTGTTACCAGCACATAGTGCGCCCACAAAATAGCCAAACCACCGGCAGTGCGATGAGCAGGAACCACCAAAACGAAGGGCAACACGAATTCTTTCTAGTCGCTCGCTCTACTCCTGTAATTTGGGGACCCGTAACCCGAACTAGGTCACAGAGCTCACGAATGGTTCGGGGTGATCCCAAGCCCCTACAATTCCATACCAAAACGTTCATCAATGGCGGGCGGCGTCACTGGAAAACTAAGGTAGAAGAAGACTTGCACAAATAGTAACACAAGAAAAGATCCGAGAAAGTTAGAGAGAAGGAAGAACTTCGACTCCCCCTCCCGAAGAAGATAGGAATACTTGGGAAATACCAGATCTGAAGAAAAGAAGCGAAAAGCAGGCAAACTCCAGTAGTTGAGACAGGCCGCTCGCCGGGAAACACCCCTCTGCACCAACAATTATTTAATTTGTATAATTATATTTGATGTTGATTCAGTGAGTACTTTGAAGTTTGAAGTTAAATTATAATTAAGAAAAGTAATAAAACAAACGGCGTTACGATTTAATTTCAGGGCTGCTGTCATCTTTTCTCCTTTGTGTCCTGCTGCACAGGATGCTCTATGAATTTGCCAACACGGCAAAGAGCAAGTCCTATAAATTTCTGGCGTTTGAATGTGAAGAAGACGATTAGAAATTTCTAATCTGCAGCTTGGTCTTTCATTGAAGGCCGGATGCGTTAGG
The DNA here is from genome assembly GCA_033675215.1 of Rhodiola kirilowii. Taxonomy (NCBI): domain Eukaryota; kingdom Viridiplantae; phylum Streptophyta; class Magnoliopsida; order Saxifragales; family Crassulaceae; genus Rhodiola; species Rhodiola kirilowii. Next base: position 42,243,308 of record CM066199.1, read on the forward strand.
GTTAAACTTAAATCAAGGAAGATTAATGCCATTTGTATTTTTAATTTTCTTAATTATAATTTGACCCCAAATTACTTTATTTGAAAAAATCGATAGTTCAGTACTTATGTTGAAACCGAGCGGTAGTTCGAGTAATGAAATTGTACTTTTCCCTAAAATAGAATTGTGATGAACCATATTGAATTTTGATTTTTTTTTTTTGATTGGGTGCTCATGTTAGTATTAGTATCTGTTAGGTAATGATTTGAACCTTGGACGCTTCTTGGTGTAGAGGGAGTGCTCCACTGAGCCACTCCTCTTAACCTCATATTGAATTTTGATATTTAGTTGAAAAGAGGTGGTTTACTTTTATTTGTCCAAATATTGTTCAATGAAATACTTTTACTGTTCATCACGGCGTATTTTACTGTTCATCCAAATATATTCATTGTTCATTTGTTTGTTTCTTGATCGATCGGTTATTACATTTAGTACATTAAAACTTCATTTGGAACTTTTTACAGTCAATAGTAATTATCAACAAATAGACCTGCACAAATGTGGACTCGGGTCGGGCTATTTGATATTTTATAGCCCATGCAACCGGGCCGGGCTAAACCCGCCCGATCGATTCGGGCCCAAAATTTTGTCCAAGCCCATTGTACCGGACTGGGTTACCTATCGGGCCAACCGACTACAAATATGTGTCAATACATATTTAAATTTCTTCTTATATAACTTGAATAAAAATACATAGTTTCCCTGTACAACAACAGTATATTCTTGATGTGTAATGACGTATCATAAGAGATTAATGCAAAACATTAACAAAATATTGATCTATGAATCAAAATGTGCCTGACAGACTCACAATGCAAAACATTCACCACCACATTGATGCAAAACATAAACAAAAACATAAACAAAACTATCTCTGACTCAGAATGTAAAAGTAAAACATTCAAAATCTCAGAATGTTCTCTTGGTGTCTCTCCAAGCTTTTGATCCAGCACCACTTGTAAAAAACTGCATTGAATTGTATCAATGAACAACTCAGTTAGCCTAAGCATATTTCACAATATGTATGATAAAAATGTTTGACAAGTATTTGAACTCAACTGCATTGTGGCTTACCATTCAAACTTTTTGCAGTGAATGCAAATGCATTCCATTCAAACTTTCTTCATCCTCATATGCTTAATTCATACAAATAATTCAGTAAATAAAGAGTAAATGAGAAAGCATGTTGTATTTGTACACCATAATGCACTATCATCATTATCATCGCGTGTATGAAGTAAAAACGGTATTAAAACAGTAATGTATAGCAGTAATATACCTTTTTAGAACATACTTGAAACACCTTCTCTAATTGCATAAGAAAGTTAGTATCTTCTTCATTTTCAGCATGAGAACCGATGATCAAACAGCTATGAGGACCTTACAATTTCAAAAAGAACATATTAGTAAGTGATAAGAAAAACAGTAAAAATAACTATGATAAAACTAGAGGTTACGTGGATCTAATCCTTTTGAACATAGCCAATCTTCTTGACAAGCAAGTGCTTCAACTGTTGAAGATGCAAGAGAGCTCCTACAACAAGTAATAATTTTTCCCCCATGCTAAATGCTGATCCGCTTAATAGTAATAATAGCATTGGTAATACTCAATAGCATATGTAGAATCAAATTCACTCAAACTAGTTAGTGATTAACAACCCCTACCATCTTAATCAAGTAAAGTGGAATTCATTTGAACTTTCAATAACATTATCAAATTTCAAAAACTTGATTACTTGAACTTCAAATTCACAGGGTCGAAAGAGACATATTGATGGAGGCCACAGGAAAGGATGAGTACCCTGGACGCACACTGGTCGGGAGTTTGGTAGGTTGGACGAAAGTATTCGGGAAGCAGTCTTCCTCGTCCAACACACGCTCCACCGTCAGTTCGCACACGCCTACGCTTCAGAGATGGCATAGTGGTTCCGATCCAGACCCCTTCGGAGATATACCCGAGGTATTATGTAGTCATTTAAAATTATGAAGAAAGTGTAATTTACTTCAAATATATTGTATAATAATTTTGTTTCACAATATCAGGTTGGGAAGAAATGCATACTACACGTAGAAGGAGGTTTGGAGGAGGGGGGGTAGGCAAATCGTGGCACTTGATAGAATTATGGCTGGACGGTATGTTCACTATCGAGAGATGGATGATGTGATGGTGAGGGTGATTGTAGACGATGCGATCGAGCAATCGGCAGAGCTGCCAGAGCAGTTTGGGGAGATGGAGAGAGTATCAGATGCAGTGCGGGCATTTGTGGGTTGGCCGAAATGGCTCGTAGTCATTGATGATAAGGTAAGTAAGTACATTCAGTTTTATCACACTAAGAAACTCTCTTTTATTTTATTTACTTACTCGCTTAATCGATATTTTAACTTCGGACAAGGATATGGCGAGTTCAGATTCTTGAAAATGCAACGCAGCAGTTTCAGCGATGATAATACGAGCAGAATGTCAATGTATTATCACTTTCCGTTGGAGCACGCTGGCACGATGGCTAAATCAACTCTGTATTCGGTGCACATCAGTAGAGAGGTGTTTCGAGAGAATTGCTATGTTGATCTGAACAGGGATTGTATTCTGGAGTTTACCCAGGTTAAAGCTTTGGGTGCATCCGCATCGGAGCTTTACATAAGGTAATTACTTATTTGATAAAGGGTCATAAGTTCAAAAAAAGTTTTCTAACGTAATCATATGCCCGCAGATTTATTCACGATAAGATCCAACGTTCAGGTGGTCAATTTGGATTCTTCAGACCGAGTTATATAACCCCGTCCGAGGACTTCCAGGTGAGGGTGGAGTTCTTCAGGAGGAGATTGAGAATGCCGGACTATGGTCGTAATTTTTGGTACTTACTTCCGTATGTCAATGTCAGAAAGTAAGTGAATACTTTTCTTATTGCATGTTGTACTAACATATAATGTGTGAAATGTTTGTTAGGTGGCATTTCATGTTGGCGGTCATTTTCCCTACGGAGCGAGTAGTTCTTTGGCTTGATACAATGAGTAAACAACCGCTGCCTGATGCAACAAATTTTGTGAACGCGTAAGAACTATTCTAGTCCACTTTTATTTAACATTACTACACATGTTACAACTTGCTGATATTACCTTAATGTTGCAGGAGCATGAGTCTGCACTTCAACATTCATCATTCGCAAATAGAGTGGAAGATTGTGACGGTATTTAAATAACAAATTAGAATTGTTTTGAAATTTGATCTTTGTTAGTCAATATGTTTTGTGTGATTACAACTCAATTCCATTTTCAGTACCCAAAACGGCCCTTCAAGAGTGAAGTATCTGGCTACTATGTCATGTGATACATTCACGACATAATCAAGTTTGTTCAAGCTGCCAATGGATCGCTTGAGGACGACATTAGACAAGTAAGTATATTCCGAGACTTGATTGATCATTACCAATCAATTGAGGTGTCCATAAACTTTCTAACTTTTGATTTTTTTTCTCAGTGTTTCTTTACAGGACAACAACCATATGATAACGATGTGCTAGATGATATGAGGGATGACTTTGCAACTGCGTTGATTACTTACATGCGGCAAGTATATCATCCGGTATAAACATAAAGTAATTTATTGTATTATTGCTCGAATGTTGTTGTAAGACAAACGTGTCAAGTATCAAAACATTTGAACATATGTATGAATGCAAATGTGTTGTATAATATTGAGCAAATGAATGTAATTTTCTATTCTGCAGATGTATTTTGCAATTGGTATTTTGTTTGAAATAGATCGTGCATGGAGGAATTGTTTGAATCAATCAAATCTGACATTTTTTCAACCTTTAGACATTGTTTCCTGGGTAAGCGTTGTCTATAGTTCAACATTAGACATCGCTTTAGCCTCAAGCGCTGTCTAAGGTGGCAACTTTAGACAGTGCTTATGGTAAAAGCGCTGTCTTAATGTAGACTTTAGACAGCGCTTATAATGAAAGCACTGTCTAAAGTTAGACTATAGACAATGCTTACATAATAAGCGATGTCTATTGTCTAACATAAAACATTGCTTATGAAGAGAGAAGCACTGTCTAATATCGTGACTTTAGACAGCAGTCGAATAGATAGCGATTGGTGAAGCGCTGTCTTATGGCCCAAATAAGCGCTGTCTAAAGGTTTATCTGTACTGGTGTTAGGTGGATAGGAAGAGGGATGGGAATGAACAGGTGAATAATGGGAGGCGAATCTCTGCTTATCGTCCGCCAGAGATGATTCAAGTTGCCGACTTACTGTTCGCTTGCGTTGACGGAGGTGAGAGAACGATAACGAGCCACGACCTCACGAGATCGCGTAGGTCTGTTTGTGTTTAGCGTTTATTTTAATTTTTTAAAAAGGGTTTTACCCTTAATAGTTGACCCAATAGCCTGCAAACCAGGACAACCAGGTGTGACCACCCCATTACAAGGTGACAGGGTCCACCGAGTTACCAAGAGTTTTTATCTCATTGTAAGTGTTTAGTGGGAATTGAACCTGGGACCTTGCCCAAGTCAATTACCCACCCACCCACTCGGCCACCAACTATGTTGGCGTTTATTTTATTTTATTTATTTTAAGTTAAAAGATGATAAAAAATAGGTCTAATATGTAGTGGGTTAATGGGAGGGCTTTTCAGTCGGGCTATAATGTATGTCCAAGCCCGTTTTGATGACCGGGCCCGACCCTAATAGAAATATGTGTCCAGGCCCGGCTCTAATAGAAATACAGTCCAGGTCGGACTGGATCGTCGGGCTATAATGTCTGTCCAAGGTCGTTTGGGATGACCAGCAAGCGGATCGGGTCAGTCGGGTTGACCCGGATTTGTGCAGGTCTATCAACAATTAGAGACAGAAGTATCACTAATTGCCTTCGATTGAGTTATTTTGGTTCAATTATGTTTTAGGTAGAAAATGATAATATTTTTTTCCTCCAGATTTTACAATATATTGGTAATGAGATTTTAAAAACTAGATTTGCCTCTATTTAGTTTCATTTCTTATTAAAAATATAATACAGTATAAATTAGAATTATACAGCCACAAGATCAAAAGATATTGGGGCTCATATTGTTTCGTAATTCTCATTATAAATATGGTTTTCACCCAATCTACACCCTTGATCTCAAAGTTTACTATTCAAATTTAACTTTATCGCTGCCCACCGTGTCCTTCCATTTGTTACACGCGAAAGTTACAAACCAAATGAGTAAATAAATAAACATATTATTTTATGAAATAAAAATAATTTATATTAGTTTCACAAATAAGAAAATATTATAAAATAGAATATTTCATAAAATCTAGTATTTGCACGCACATAAGTTTAATGAGAGCCCAAAATTCATAAAAATTTATAAATTCATTAGTACCCTTGATTTTTACAATCCAATGGTGTATATTAATTAGATTAAATAAATTGTTAATTGAATTTTAGTAGTCTCTCTTCCTCTAAAAGCATAATTGATCAAAAAATAAATTGAATTAAAAAACAATGAGTTTCTCGGCAGAAACCCTAGCTTCACCTCATTTCGCTCAACTTCATACAATTTTTCTCTCAAATTAGACTCGCCGCTTCCAATGATGCATTCACTAGTCATTGTTGTATTGTTGATACCTGCAAAGGTGTTTGACCATAAAATGAATTGCAACCTAGGAGTGCTGGGCAAAAATGAATCGACTAAGTTAGGGATTGTTTTCATCAAATCTTATGTTTAGTCACTTGAGAATATGAGCAAGTGTTGAAGTGTAGCAGCGATCATCACCAGAAGATGATCGGAATGCCGATCGAGGAAGGACGATCGACAGGAGGAGAAGAGATTAGCTAAACCCTAATTTTGTATTTGATTTTGATAAATGTTACAAACACGCCAGAATCTGTTATAACAGACTGGAAGAAAAAAAGAAATAGAAAATTACACTTTGACCCCCTGACTATCAACAAATACAAAAGACAAACAAACTAATTACAAATGAAACCACCCGACCGGCCACCCGACCGGCCACCTGATCGGCCACCCGATCGGTCGGCTTAACCCGTCTTTACTTCCTCAACACCCCCCTCAAGCTCAGCGTATGGAGAGTGTTGCAGACGTTGAGCTTGCCAGCAAGATGCTGAAGACGGTCCGCAGAAAGCGCCTTGGTGAGAAAATCAGCCGGTTGATCAACTGTCGAAACAAATCTAGGACTGATTAGACCAGATGCGAGATGTTGCCGAACCAAGTGACAGTCCAGTTCCACATGCTTCGTACGCTCAGGAAAAACTGGGTTTTTCTGCTATATGCATCGCCGCATGATTGTCACAATGCAGAGGAACTGGAGTAGGAGTATGCACCTGAAGATCTTCCAACTGCCTGACCAACCAAGCCACCTCACAACAGGCGTGAGCCATCGCCCTGTATTCGGCCTCAGCAGAAGATCTAGAGACAACAGGCTGCTTTTTAGATTTCTAGGAGATGAGGGCTCGACCAAGAGTAACAGTGTAACCTGTAATGGATTTCCTGGTTAAGGGGCAAGCACCCCAGTCTGCATCACAATGGGCCTCCAACTGAAGTGGCTGATGACTGGGATAGAACAGACCCTGTGCTGGAGCCAGCTTCAAATATCTAAGAACTTTATGGGCAGCTGTTAGATGATCTGTAGTTGGTTTATTCATAAACTGGCTCAATATGTGAACAGAATAGGCAATGTCAGGTCTGGTGTTGGTGAGGTAAATCAGTTGGCCAACCAACCTCCTATAGGGACTTGGATCATCCAAAATAGGAGCTGTTGATAAACCAAGCTTGTGCTTTGTATCCATTGGAATGCTAGATGGTTTGCAAGCTAATAAACCAGCCTCAGTGAGTAGCTCCAGAGCATATTTCCTTTGATTCAAGAACAAGCTTTCATCAAACCTTGCCACTTCAAAGCCAAGAAAGTATCTCAGTTGGCCCAGATCCTTGATTCTGAATAAATAATGGATATAGGTCTTCACAGACTGAATGAGATGTTGAGAGGTGCCAGTGAGAATTACATCATCAACATACACCAATAGAGCTAGGAAAATGCCTTCTTTGTTGTATGTGAACAAAGAGTGATCATTCAAGCTTTGCACAAAACCAAAGTTGATCAGAGCATCACTGAATCTTGAGTACCATTGTCTTGGAGCCTGTTTTAAGCCATATAAACTTTTGAGAAGTCTGCAGACTTTCCCATGAGCCTTCTCAGTTTTGTAAAAACCAGGTGGTAAGGACATGTAAACCTCTTCATCAACTTGACCATGGAGAAATGCATTGTCCACATCAAGTTGAAAGAGAGGCCAACCCTTAGAGACAGCAACAGCAAGAAGAGCTCTTATGGTATTCATCTTGACAACTGGGGCAAAAGTTTCATGATAGTCAAAACCTTCCAATTGAGTGAAACCCCTTGCAACAAGTCTGGCCTTGTACCTTGATATTGTTCCATCTGAATTCCTCTTGATTCTATAAATCCACTTTGATCCAACAGGGTTTTTACCAGGAGGTAGATCAGTAATCTCCCAAGTATTGTTGCTATAGCTTCAGTCCACTTAGGATCCTTAGAGGCCTTGGTATAACAAGTGGGTTCATCATCAGACAAGACTTGCATAGCATAATGTTGATGGATGGCAGAACAGCTTGTATAGTTGGCAAACTTGTGAATAGGATACTGAGTCTTGGTAGTCTGGACAGTATTACACACATAATCTCTTAATGTCACATTAGGCCTATGAGTCCTTGTAGATCTCCTGAGAGGCTGATCATGAGCAACCACTGGTTCAACATGATCAGGGATCATGGGAGGCTGATCTGGAACAATTACTGGCACATCATGATCAGGCATCTCAGTTGGAGCAGGTGGAGGAATAGCCAAATTCTGGAACAAAGTAGGACCATCTGCAGTTGAGCATTGAGGTAAAAGAACAGTAAATTCTGGAACAGACATTCCTTCTGTACTGGAATGGGACATTGCAGCACAGGGAAAGACATCTTCTACAAATTTAACATCTCTTGAGACATAAGTGATATGATTGGCAAGATCAAAGACTTTGTATCCTTTTTGGTTAAAGGCATACCCAATGAAGATACAAGAAGTGGCCCTGCTATCAAGTTTAGATTTCCCTGGTGTGACATTAGTCATGTAACAAAGACAGCCAAATGACCTCATGTGTTGATAATCAGGTTTTCTGCTGAAGAGCACCTCAAAGGGAGTAAGACCATTGAGAATAGAAGATGGCAAACTGTTGATGATATAGGTGGCAGTGAGGACACAATCACCCCATAAGAAGCTTGGAACATTGGACTAAAATTTTAAAGATCTGGCAACCTCCAACAAGTGCCTATGCTTCCTTTCCACAATGACATTCTGTTGAGGAGTGTAAGCACAAGAAGTCTGTTGAATGCACCCTTGAGCTTGAAGAAAGCTAGTGACCTTATGACTGAGAAATTCAGATCCATTATCTGACCTGACAGTCTTTATAGAACATTTGATCTGAGTTTGTATCATGAGATAAAAACTGATTAAGTGATCAGCAGCCTCACCCTTGTGTTTCATCAAATAAGTCCAGGTAACTCTGGATTTGTCCTCAATAGTAGTAAGAAAATACTTGGCACCATTAATAGTTGGTTCCTTAAAAGGACCCCAAATGTCAACATGAACAAGATCAAACAAGTTCTGACTAATAGTTGAACTATTAGAAAAGGGAAGTCTTGTCTGTTTGGCCTGAGGACATATATGACAATGCATATGATCAACTTTACAACTGAAATCAGCAACACAATGTTTCAAAAGACTTCTGAGTCTATGATGAGGCACATGACCCAGCCTGTTGTGCCAAAGAATAGCTTGAGATTCTTTTTCAATAGCCAAACAACCAACAGATGAGACACCAGACTTGAAATTATATAAGCCTTCAATTAGTTCACCAGTCCCTTGTGAAATTTGCCTAATTGGGTCCTGTATATAACAGCCCTTTTCAGTAAACACAACTGAAAGCTTGGAATCCTCCACAAGCTTGGCCACAGAGATCAGATTAAACCTGATATTTGGAACTAGGAGAACACTAGATAACTTCATAGAGTCATTTAAGACACAAGTACCAGTATGAGTGACCATGACTCTTGTTCCATTAGGCATAAGCACACTATAAGGAGCTTTAAGACTAGTAACATGTGACAACAAATGAGCATGATGAGTTATATGATCAGTGGCACCACTATCAATAACCCAAGTATCCTTACTCACTTTAACAGAGGAGAGACAAGTGATACCTGCTATATGATCAGTGGTGTGAGCTCCACTTTCTCCCAGAAAAACCATCAATTTGTTCAGCTGATCTTGAGTAATCTGCAAAGAACTGAGAGACACAGATGAAGTTTCCTTGCAATGACCCTGATCTTTTGATTCATTGCCTGCATTAGAAGGTTCAGTAACAACATTGTTAGCCACAGCTTTATTGTTTCTATTACTGGAGGCAGTTCCCTTGTTGTTGCTGAACTTGTATCCAGGAGGATACCCATGAAGTTTGTAGCAGGTCTCCCTCACATGCCCTTGCAGCTCACAATAAGTGCAGAATAAAGACTTTCTATTTCTATTTGAGGGTGCAGATCTCCCTGCTTGATTGGAACCACTGGAAGAAGATTGAGATGCCTGTGGAGACTGCCTAGAGGCCTGACCACCAGGAGCAGAAGACTGACTAGCGTATAGGGCTGACATTTCTGTTATAGCCATCTTCTTTGATTTCCTTTGATTTTCATCTTGAATCAATTGTTTATAGCACTCCTTAAGAGAGGGGGAAGGCCTCATCTGAAGAATATTAGAACGAGATGTGACATAGACCTCATTGAGCCCCATCAAAAACTTCATTCTTCTATCCCTCATCTTTCTGTCATTAGAGCATCTCCTTGCCATACACCTTGAACCAAGTTCACAAGCAGTCTCTACTGTAAGAGCATCCTCATCACTCCACAGTTGAATCAACTTATTGTAGTATTGAGCAATTGATTTGTCTTCTTGCATTAACATAGAGATTTCTTGTTGAATGGAGAAAATAGTAAAATCATTAGTGCCTGAGAAGCGCTCCTCTAGATCTTCCCAAGCACTCCTCTAGATCTTCCCAAGCACTCATACAATCCGTTGAGTGAATCAAAGACGAGCCAATCTCTGGCGAAACAGAGTTTATAATCCAAGACAATACAACATTGTTGCATTTATCCCACCTAGCACCTTGATACGCATCTACAGGCCTAGAAAACTCACCTCGAACGAAGCCAAGCTTCATCTTAATTCCCAGCGCCATCTCCATAGATTTCCACCAGTTTAGGTAATTCTTGTCACCAACTAGAGGTTGCGTCACAAGCGAAACAGCCACGTTCTCATTGCTATTGACAAACAATGGATCATCGGCTAAGTGAAGCGCCGCCGTGGACGACGAACCAGCAGATGTGGAGTTTACAGCCTCCGCCGTGGCGTTTGATGCAGCAGGATTCGAACCAGTCCCAGCCATAACTTGCTCAACACGAAAAACAGCAACGATCGCAAACAAAAAACGAAACGAAGAGCATTCTGCGAAAAACGGAACGGATCAATCACCTTTCATCTGATACCATGTTGAAGTGTAGTAGCGATCATCACCAGAAGATGATCGGAAGCCGATCGAGGAAGGACGATCGACAGGAGGAGAAGAGATTAACTAAACCCTAATTTTGTATTTGATTTTGATAAATGTTACAAACACGCCAGAATCTGTTATAACAGACTGGAAGAAAAAAAAGAAACAGAAAATTACACTTTGACCCCATGACTATCAACAAATACAAAAAACAAACAAACTAATTACAAATGAAACCACCCGACCGGCCACTCGATCGGCCACCCGACCGGCCACCCGATCGGCCACCCGATTGGTCGGCTTAACCCGGCTTTACTTCCTCAATAGCAAGGTCTTTTGCTCACTTGAGAGGAATGGGAATTAGGGATTGACCGTAAGTTTGTGTTCAATATTTGGTTTGATTAGGTTCAAATCGGACGTCGACTCGATTTACAAAGTTTTCGAGCTTGATGAATTATAGTGCACTTTTGACAAACTATGCATAGTTTGTCAAATGTACACTATAATTCGTCAAGAGCTCTAACAAATTATAGAGTACACTATAATTCGTCAAGAATTCTAACGAATTATAGTCCACTTTTGACGAATTATGTCATAGTTCGTTAAAAGTGGACTATAATTCGTTCTTCCTTCACAACTTGATGTTGTTGCTTTCGATGTTTCTCTACGTTCACCGCATCCTCCTTCCTCTTCGTCTTCTCATTACTGGTATCGTAAATCAGCTTCACAATCTCCTCTCCGTAGAACTTCTTCCTCCACCACTCCTTCTCCGGATTCAGATTCGGCTTCGCCTTCGTCACCACCGAACCTACTTGCGACAACTACCTCGTTAATAACAACGTCGTCAGAGAGTGGCGATGACATGTGGTTTGTGAGTTTTGATGGTTTTGGTGGAATCCATGGATCTTAGGACTTGGAGCAATGACGATGAAAATTTGGGTTTTTTTATTGAGTGGAGGAGATAGATTTTTGGTTAATAAGGATGTTTGTATACCATATTTGCCGCTATTCACATATCAAATTGAATTTAAACAGATTTATTTTCAGTTAATCCTATCCATTCAAATGATAAAATGAAGGGTTGAGATTGATTTTTATTTTTTACAAAAATTTGGGCTTTATACCCGATCCGTTTTCCGAGTTTAATAGTTTAATTCAATGTGAATATATATGTGAAAATGATGTGGGTTAGCTCGACTTTTACCCATACTGCTAAATATCATAAAAAAATTGTAAAAAAAAAGATCGGACAACTCCTACTCAAATTTTATATCTATTTTTAAATAGAAAGGACCGACCGATCGATCCCTTGATTTATGCAATGATGACTCCTTCTCTTGCCGCTTGATTACCCAGGGCCGGCCCAACTTATTTTGTGGCTCAGAGCGAATTTTGATTTTGGGACCTCTTAAACTCTTGTTTGAAAATATAAGGCCTACTTTACTCATGAATAAGATTCTGTTCTTTTGCACTTCAATACAGTTTTATTAAGTTCAGTAAAGTTAAATTAAGTTCAATACAGTTTAATAAAGTTCAGTACAGTTAAATTAAGTTCAATACAGTTCAATAAAGTTCAGTACAGTTAAATTAAGTTCAATACAGTTTAATAAAGTTTAGTACAGTTCAATACAGTTAATGAAGTTCAGTAAAATTAAATATACTTAAATTAATTTAAGTTAAAAAAATGTAATATAATTTTTTTTCAAGTGAATCCAGATTTTTTATAGTTTTCATTTCCAACCTTATTATTCAATTTTTAATTTTTTAAATAATTTTTAGAAAAGCATAAAACATATATGATCTAACGATTTTTCAATCAAGTTTGTGTTCACACATTTTCAGAAATATTGCATCTGTTTTAAAATGAAAGTAAACTTTGTTGCACTTGATATGAATTTAAAGAACATAATATCCAGCTAAATTAAGTTCAAAAGAACAGCATAAAACATAATTAAGTTCAGTACAGTTTAGTTAAGTTCAATACAGTTTTATTAAGTTCAATACAATAAAATTCCAGCTAAATTAAGTTCAAAAGAACAGCACATAAGATTTACCAAGATTTCTTAAATCTAATTTTAAAAATATGAAGCCTTTTTTCTACTTAAATTTACCATTAAAAATACCAAGAAAAAAACGTGGCCTGAAGCCAATGCTTCACTGGCTTCACTTTCTTGTTTATGTGTCCTTTTCATGTCTACTGTCTACTTATGATATTCCGCACAAATAACTTTTGACAAAAGGAAAAAAAAGAAGAAGAAGATAGACATACAAATACGTTGTTTGTCAAATTGATTGATATGTCTACAGTCTATTTTGGAATCTGACTACAAATATTGAGAGAATAGTTTTACTTCGATTATTTTGATGTAGCGTAATAAGGCTTTGATTGTGATTTTTCTCAAGTGGATGATGTTCGTCAATTTTTTGACCAACTTTTGTGACCACGTTTCACTACATTCTTTTTGCAATAGTAATATGGGTTCATCTTTAGACTACAACTCAAAATTTAAATTAATATCCTAATATTTTGAATGAATTTCAATTTTCGAATAATTTGTCAATGAAGTTTTTTTGTTTGTTAAGAATTTTTCAATGAAGTTGATGTGCAAGACATGTGCGAAATTAACATTAAAATGTTTAAAAAAGGTAAGAAAGAAAGAATAAAATTGTATTTCCCCTTCATGATCATACAAGTTGATATCAATCATCTTACTTATTCAAGCTGCACACAAAAATTATTATAATTGCGTAAGTCGAATAAGCACAACCTCAGGCTAATTAATCTCGAGTTTCGGTCTTAGTTGGCGGATTTGGGCAACACTGGTCGCATTTTGTGTCAGACGGGCCCACATAACATAAGCAGCAATAGGAATTACCTGGTGTACACCAAACTTCGGCCGGGCATGCTGTACAAAATCACACAAACATGTTAGATTCATATAGTTTATACCGCGTGAACACGTTAATAGTTTAAAAAAGCTGAACGACGCCTACGATTAGGTCCATTAGGCTCGACAACAGTGCCAATAGGGGCTATGGCATCAATATAATTGGCGCAAATGAGAAAGGCGACCAGGAAGGTCAAGACATCAGCAAATTTCTTCATTATGGGATGAGGTAGGAAATTGAAGAAGAGGGTGGTTTTTGATGAATGTCCTTGTAGGATTAGTTAGTGTCTGTGTCTCAGTTTCTTGATATTGAGCCTATTTATAGTATTTTGTTTCATGGGCATCAAGGGTTTAACATTTCTAGTATTTAATATTATTGTTTTACTGAAGTTCTTAAATGAAACCATGTCATGGAAAATTTATGTGATGCTAAAAACAAGAATATTGGAACTTATTTGTGCATTAAATTATTAAATTTTTTTGATGATATTTGTGCATTAAATTATGATTATATATATATGAGCAATTTTGGAAATATAAATCGCATATTTTACTTTCCGATATAAGTAACCTTTCACTTTATTCACGTGTTGTTCTTGTAAATGTTACTTAGGGGCTGTTTGATTGAGCTTAAATTTATGTTATGTTAATTTAATTTATGTTAATTTATGTTAATTTGTGTTAATTTATGTTAATTTATGTTATGTTATGTTAATTTATGTTAATTTATGTTATGTTAATTTATTTTATTTTATTTTAATTTATTTTAGTTTATACCAACCTAATATTACATTATCATCATACCATCATCATGTCATCACCATCATCATGATCATCATGTTATCACCATCATCATCATCATCATCATCATCATCATCATCATCATCATCATCATCATCATCATCATCATCATCATCATCATCATCATGTCATCACCATCAACATCATCATCATCATCATCATGGCATCATCATCATCATCTCACCATCATCATCATCATCATCATCATGTCATCATCATGTCAACTTGTTGTCAGCATCATCATGTCATCATCATCATGACATCATCATGTCATCACCATCATCATGATGATGGTGAATAGTAATATGGTGAATAGTAATATGCTGATCAGCAATATGGTGGATCATGATGGTGATGAATAGTAATATGGCGATCATGATGATCATCGTGATGATGAATAGTAATATGATGAATAGTAATATGGGTGATCGTGAATATGGTGAATAGTCATATGGTGATCATGATGGTGATGAATAGTAATATGATGAATAGTAATATGGTGATCATGAATATGGTGAATAGTAATATGGTGATCATGATGGTGATGAATAGTAATATGGTGATCATTAATATGATGAATAGTAATATGGTGATCATGATGATGATGAATAGTAATATGGTGATCATGATGATGATGAATAGTAATATGGTGAATAGTAATATGATAATGATGATGGTGACACGATCATCATCATCATCATATTACTGTTCATCATCATCATGTCATCATTATCATATTACTATTCACCATCACCAGCATGTCATCATCATCATATTACTATTAACCATCATCATCATATTACTATTCATCATCGTATTACTATTCATCATCATCATATTAATATTCATGAAGATGATGATGATGACATGATGGTGATGATGATGACATGATGATGATGATGATGACATGATGATGATGATGATGATGACATGATGATGATGATGATGATGATGGTGACATGATGATGATGATGGTGGTAATATGATGATGGTTGAAATTTATGTTATGTTAATTTATGTTATGTTAATTTATGTTATGTTAATTTATGTTAATTTATGTTAATTTATGTTATGTTATGTTAATTTATGTTAATTTATGTTAATTTATGTTATGTGGTGTTAAAATGGTTTATATAATACAAATTTAAAGCCAAACAAACAGGCCCTTACTTAATTTTCTGGGAATTACAATTTAATGTAAATGAGTACAACATAAAAATATTATCGCAATGAACTTAATTAATATGTTAGACAGTTTGGCATTTTCTGAGGCAAAATTGTTTCACATTAAAGAAGATAATCTGTGAGAGAAAATTAAGTTGTTACTAAATATAAATATATTTTCATTCTTAATAAAATTTAGTATATTATTATAATATTTGATGAGTAAAGATCAAGTACAAATCATATTTTCTGTGCAAAATGCAAAGTTCGTCAAAACTGAGTTATAATTCGTCGTCGAGAAATTAAAAGTACGACATAGTTCGTCACGAATAACTTATAATTCGACACCAAAAAATTAACCATCAACTGGATTTAATCTTATCTGTCCAAATGACTAAATAAAAGAATATGACTGATTTGTATTTTTTACAAAAATATGACATTTGCACCAGATCTCTTTTCAATATTTGATATCTATATAGTTAGAGATATGGAGAGCGCTTAGTTGAGAACATTTTTAAAATTTGAGAACTTGAGCACCTATATGCACCTTCGAAAGTGCATGATCAAGTCGTTATGGTGCTGAAACGTGTCCGAATTGCATAATCAAAATTGCTAACTTTGATTTTCGACTATATGCAAGTGAGATACGTATCAGCACCACAATGATTTGACTATGCACTTTCAAAAGTGTAGACGATGTTCTCAAGTTTTCAAAATACAGAGGGATTCTCATTCGAGCGCTCTTCATTATAAAAAAATTTATCTATAAATATGTTAAAAGAAATTTTTTTATGTGCAAACCTGATTTTCGGTGCAAACTATAAAATTCGTGAAAAATGACCTACAATTCGTCGCCGAGAAACCAACATTACGACATAGTTCGTCAAAAATGGTCTATAATTCGTCGCCACGAAACCAACCATACGACGCGGGATTTAATTTCATCCGTCCAAATAACCAAATTTACTTGCTGGGAAAACTGTTGTAGATTGCAAGTGGGTATTCAAAATTAAATTGAAATTTGATGGTACTGTTAAAAGATATAAAACTCGCCTAGTTTCAAGAGGTTTTACTCAAATAGAAGGACTGGACTACCATGATACTTTTGCCCCTGTAGCGAAGATGAAAAATGTGAGGTGCCTGTTAGCTATTGCTGTCTCCAAAGATAGGCCAATTTTCCAGTTAGATGTTGACAACGCTTTCCTTCATGGACAGCTTGATGAGGAAGTGTATATGAAATTGCCCCTTGGCTTTTATGAATCTGATAAGTCCAATGGACAAGTGTCCAGATTATTGAAAAGCTTATATGGTCTCAAACAGGCATCACGACAATAGTTTGAGAAACTCAGTGAGTCTTTGGCCAGTTTTGGCTTTAGACAAAGTTTGCTTGATTATTCCTTGTTCATTTTGCAAGGTTCAGTCCATACCACTTTTCTGTTGGTTTATGTTGATGATATCGTCATCACAGGTACATCTATAGATGTTATCACTGATGTGAAACAATTTATCCATGCTAAGTTTAGACTTAAGGACTTGGGTTTGCTCCATTTTTTCTTGGGATTGGAAGTTGCAAGGGGTCCAAAGGGCATCCAATTAAATCAGAGAAAGTATGTGATGAACCATAATTGTATGAATCATAAACACAGTTAAACCCACCAAATTAGACGCTTTGCCTATTTAACTTTTGCTTGTTAGTTCCGATATTTATCTGCAGGGTATTTTGAGATCTAGAGAGAAAACAAGCTAAAAAGGAGTTCTTAAAGGCAAAAATTGATTACAAGACAAATCAAGCCAAGAAGGACCGAGAAACCTAGCAGGGACCGAGAGGAACAATAGCGGGCTCAAGGAATACCGGGCGCGTCCGAGAACGCAGGACCGGGTACCGGGCTTGAGTGACGAGAGCGTCCGGGCAAAGGGCTTGAGTGCCGAGAACTTCAGCCGGGCGTCCGAGAAAAACAAGGACACGTCCGGGTATTTGCGTCCGCGTCCGAGAAGCCCGACCGGGTAACCAGGCAGCGCCCGAGAAAGCTAGGCAGCGCCCGAGGAAACCAGGACGCGCCTGAGTACCTGCGCCCGAGAGTACCGAAGCCTGGCCGGGTGTGCCGAGAAAATCAAGCCGCGCCCAAGAAAACCCAGGCGCCTGCGTCCGCATCCGCGCGTCCCAGCCCGGTAGTGACATCACCCGGCGGATTTTGTGAAGTCCACCTCCTCACCAACTCCACGCCACCTCTTCACCAACTCCATGTCCTCTCCTCCTCCTCACATAGCCGGCGGCTTTGGCCATGGAGAAGACACATGGCCGGCGGCTTTGAGCTCTCCCTCCCATCTTATGCCATGTGGTTTCTTCTCAAACCACAACCATTTCTTCTCCACTCTTCCACACCAAAGGACCGGCGGCTTTGAAGCTCTCCAATCCCATTGAGCCAAGTGTCGCATCCTTATGGCTTCTCCAAGCCTATAAGTAGACACCCTCCTTCCCATTCCAAACACATCCCATCTCATTCCAACATCACAAGTCCTCAAGTGACTTATCTCTCTAGCTTTTGTGGGCACAATCATGTAAACACTTTCCTTTGGAATCGAAGTTGGATATTGAGCACTCTTATCAGTTTTTGTAAGTACTCTTTTCTTTACTTTACTGTCTTTCAAAGTACTTTACTTTCCTGTCTTTACTTTCGAAAACTTTACTTTCTGTCTTTCAAAACCTTTACTTTTCCAAGTACTTAGCTATGGTATCCACCTCTATGGATATTCGTAGCTAAACCCTTCATTCGGTTGAAGGGATGTACTTGTACCATACAATGTTTTAGACCCTACTCTTAGTGCCTCTATGTGTTCAAAACTTGTTCTATGTGCCACATATTAGGTTAGAACTTCCAAGGTTGAGTGGATGCTTGAAATGGCAAAACTCTTCCGTGGGGTTCCTGAACATACTCGGGTAAGTGGATGCTTGAAATGGCAAAGCTTATCTGAGGAGTTCGACCTCTTTAAAACACCATTTGGATTGATCGGAAATGATTGATCAAATGGATGCACATAGGCTAGTATACCTTGAAATGGGGTGCTAGTCTAAATAGAACAAAGTGCGCTATGACCTTGAAATGGGCTAGACAGTGTGGCAAGTCGAGTGCTTGAAATGGCCTTGATACACTTTTGAACACATAGTATGATCATTAGAGGTCAATGATAAACAGACTATGATACAAGGCCCCTAAAACCGAATACTTTCCTTTAATTGTAATATCAACTGTTACTTTACTTTCAGTACCATATCAACTGTTTATTTTCTGTCAAGACTTGCACTTTACTTTTCAGTACTAAAACCAAAACCAACCCCCAACTGCTTAATTTAATTCCCCCCTTTTCGGAAGAACAACTATTCACCTGACTCCCTTGGGTTCGACCCGTACTTACCACTGACTACCCAAAAATAGTTAAGTCGCGAGTATCAGAGATATAAATTTGTTTTTGCACAGAGAACATCACACCTTAATGACGGTGCGGTGGGCTCCGTCAAAACTGGCGCCGTTGCCGGGGAGTTAGCCTTTGATTAGCTGTTCTTCTCCTATTCTTTTCTCTTTCGAACCCGCTTCTGCACAACCATGTCTCGTGAAGGAAGCCACCATGACTATCAGGATGACGACGAGGTTAATCTGTTCGATCGAAATAATGAGGCACCGCCTCAATTTCCAATTCTCGACGATCCAGAGCAACTCTTCCGAAACCAAAGAGCTCGTGATAGGAATGCCATCCTAAGGAACCAAGGACCACCCGAAGGCCGAAATGAAGCTGGCCCAGCGCAACAACCTCCTAGACATCCACCACCCTCGCAATATCGACGAGAGCCAAGACGCGAACCCGTCTTTGATGACTACTACGGGGATAACAACAACTTCCGCGAACCTACTATGGGAGAACTGTCGGCACCAAATTTCAAAAATCAACCGTGGTGCATTTACGAAGGCCCTGAGCTAGAAAACATCACCATCAACACTTCAGTGGCCCACAACTTGCCAAAGTTCTCAGGAACTCATGGAGAATCAGCAACGACTCATCTCCAACGCTTACATGGCACTTGCGAAAACCTAAAACCCAATGGCGTGAACGTAGACGACTTTAAGCTAAGAGCATTCTACTTTTCCCTCACTGACTCAGCGAACAACTGGTTTCTTTCATTGCCTTCCGGTAGCATCAGAACATGGGCTCAGATGCAGAAGAAGTTCTTAGACAAATACTACCCAGCAGGAAGAGCAATGCAAGTAAGGAGGCAACTGCAGGACATCAAGCAAGGGCCCAATGAAACCATGTACGACTACCTGGAAAAGATCAATCGCCTGGAGGGAAGCTGCTGTACCCTTGGACTGCCCGAAAAACTCATAATCGAGTACCTCATTGATGGATTAAGGCCCTTAGACAAAATGCTTTTGGATGCCTCAGCTGGAGGATCCATGATGAGTCTATCACTGAGTGGCATAAGGAATCTCATCACCGACGTTACTGAAAATGCCCGATTCAGAGAAGAGACAACTCGGTAGGAAGAATTTTCCCGAACGAAGAATGTGGCAAAGGCTGAAACACCGATGAACTCTATGCCAGAGGAGATGAAACAAATAAAGGAAATGATGATTCAAATCCTACGAAGGCAGCCAGTTCAGATAAAGCCTTGCGAGTTTTATAGTTCTACGGACCACAAGACTGACGCATGCCCGACACTGATAGTAGAAGAACCGGAAGAAGTGAATGCAGTGGTAGGATACCAAGGATACAACAACCACAACAGCAACGATAGAGCAGGACCAAACCGACAGTATAATCAAGCGACCAATTCAAGCTGGCGGAATGACAACCATCCTCCGAGGGAGACACAACAAGCCGCACCACAATTAGCTCAGTCATTCTACCAACCTCCCCACCGGCAGTACAACCAGAACGCTCCATCAGTAGGCCAATATCAGCAGAGAGGATCAAATCAATACCCGACGAGCCAATATCAGCAGAAGGTAACGAATCAATACCAATCTAGCTCAAATAATCAGCAAGGACCAAGCAAGTCGCTTGAAGACACAATGAAGGAGCTCGCAGGAAGCATAAATCAATTGGGGAATTCACTACACCAATATCAGGCAAAAACTGACGGGGCAATTTCAGAATTGACCAAACAAATGTCCCAGCTCGCTACCGCAATGTCCGTACTCACTAATGAACCAGGCAAACTACCTTCACAAACCATCCAAAACCCAAAGGCGAATGTCAGCATGATAAGGAAGTCAAACATGAAGGTAGCACTGGAAGAAACAGCACAATCCATAACTTACAAACTTACGAACAAACACTTCACACGTAGGCACCGTCCTGATTGGAATCAAGAAGAAGACCGACCCAATGATGGCAGAACGTGGGTCACGCATGCTGACAATGGACGTTATACATTCACGGTTAGCATGACACCTCCACCGAATACACACTTTGACATACCGGCATCTGGCTGGGATGACAATGACTCTAATAGTCTCAGATGGGATTCCCCAACTAACATCTATGCATCAGAGCAAAACATTTACCTAGAAGATCAGGAGTTAAAAGGGCCCGATCATACAAATCCAGAGCCAAAGGATGAGCAAAATGGCCCGATAATGGAAAGATCCCTCACTTCAGATCAGGAGTCACAACCGGAAAGGGATAAGGACCCAGGGGCCTTCACAGTCACCTGTGGTATTGGTGAAGCCCAAATTCACAAGTGCTTAATCGATCTTGGAGCTGCCGTCAATGCCATGCCTTACTCCTTATATTACTTATTGGGGCTTGGCCCATTAAAACCACCAAGGTCAAATATCGAGTTGGGAGATAGATGATGGACCATAATTATACAAATCAAAAATACAGTAAAACCCACCAAATTAGACTGTTTGTCTATCTAACTTCTACTTGTTAGTCCCGATATATTTCTACAGGGTATTTTGGCGCTTAGAGAGAAAACACGCTAAGGAGAGGATTTTACGCTGAAAAGATATTACGAGTCATTCCAAGGTCAAGATCAGACGCTGAACGAAGAAATCTCAAGATCCTGACATTGAATTACTCAATTCAAAATCAACCGAGGAACAACCAAAGTCAGACCGGAGCAAAATTGGACTGATAGTTTTGTGAAAAGACTGCACAAAACTGTCAAAACTCATCCATGGACCAAGTGACCGGCGGCTTTTGTGGAAGAGATGACTCATGGGTGGCTCCCTCCCCTTCTCCTCCTTGGGTGACCGGCGGCTTTGAGAGCCAAAGCCACCTTGCCTCCTCCTCCAACCGGCAACCGGCGGCTCTTTGTGCCACCACAAGAGCTTGCCATGTGGTGGCCTTCTCCTCCACATGATCCTCCCCTCCTCCTCCACCCTTGGATGCAAAACCACATGCCACCATCTCCACCCTCCATCCTCCTCCCCTTGTGGCTATAAAAGGAGAGCTCCTCCTCCTCATTTGTAACATCCCACAATCAACAATTCACTTCTCTCTCTAAGTTTATGTTACTTTGTAAGTTTGGTTTTTGAAATAATACTCCTGTTGGTTCTTGAGTATTATAACGGTTTGAAATAATACTCCTGTTGGTTCTTGAGTATTATACTTTAGAGAATACTCCTGTTGGTTCTTGAGTATTCAGTAGGAATTGGGAATACTCCTGTTGGTTCTTGAGTATTCCACCCCTTCTCCTCTTACTGTTTTCAAAAACCCCCGAGTAGTTAGCTATGGTATCCACCTCTATGGATATTCGTAGCTAAACTCTTTATTCGGTTAAAGGGGCGTACTTGTATTATAAAATGTTTTAATTCTTTTAGTTTCTTTTCTCTGTATTCAAAACTTGTTCTATGTGCCATATATTAGGTTAGAACTTCCAAGGTTGAGTGGATGCTTGGAATGGCAAAGCTCTTTCGTGGGGTTCGTAAACATACTCGGATAAGTGGATGCTTGGAATGGCAAAGCTTATCTGAGGAGTTTGACCTTTCTAAAACACCATTTGGTTGCTCGGGAATGAAAGACCAAATGGATGCACACAGGCTAATATACCTTGGAATGGGGTATTAGTCTAAGTAGAACAAGTGCTCTATGACTTTTGCAAAAGACTAGACGGTGTTGCAAGTTGAGTGCTTGGAATGGCCTCGATTCACTTTCGAACACTTTTGCAAAAGGCTAGACAGTGTTGCAAGTCGAGTGCTTGGAATGGCCTTGATTCACGTTTGAATACTTAGAAGGGTTACTAAAATAATAAACAGGCTATGATACAAGGCCCCTGAAACCGAATGTTTTCCTTGAATTACAAAACCCCTCCTGTATTTACTTTTATAAATTGCTCGATCATTGACATGCGTATTTTTAACCCTTTATAGTTGTCAAAGTATTAGTTTTAGGGGTAAAATTGCAGTCAAACAAAATTTATAATCCTTGGTAAGCCAAGGGTCGATCCTAGGAGCAATGCGTGTGAGTACTAGGTAACAAGTGACCTATTTAGCTATTCCGAATGACAAAGGTTTGATTGTTTGTAAATTGCAGAAATTAAATGTGCAGAAAATAAAGGTTGTGTTTTTATCAGAGGAATAATTCCAGAATCCATACTTCACCCGCGCTAACCCCACTAATCATGCAATCATTCTACGTTAATTATTCATGCTATCGAATATGGAATATAACCGAAATAACACTAGACAAGCCGCCCATCAACGGATCATTGTCTAGATTAATCTCTATCGTTGAACGCCGCACATCCACAGATTATCAATGATTTCAATTTATTAAATTAAAGGTTTTCCTATTGGCTCATGTAAACATGACCTAACATCAATTTCATGCAATCCGGTTAATCCCTAGGGCCCATCCACCTTTCAGCATATAACCTAAATACGTTCTATCAATGCAAACATACCCTTTGATGTAAATACATGCATAGAACGATAAAATTAAGCACGCAATGAAATCGAATATTCGAATTGCATAAATAATGAACTTCAATTGATCACATGAGAGTTAGGGTTACATAGCACGGGATCCGTAGGATCCTGGAATAGAGGAGACTACTCACTATTCATGGTAGTTGACAGACCGCTCATCGTCAAAGCGATTTGTGAAAATAAATTTATAATAGTCCGCTACTCGCAACTATACTACTGGGTAGTACTTGGTAAGTAGGGGTCGAACCCAAGGGAATCAGGGGAATAGATGTTCTTTGAGGGGGTTGTCCAGCGAGAGAGCGTGTTTTAGGTTGGTTGGTTGGTTTTAAAGCTACCAGCTAAGTGATTAATTGATTGATTGGTTGGTTGGTTGGTTTTAGTACTGGAAAGTAAATTGCAGTTTATAATTAAAGAGAAATGTTCGGTTTCAGGGGCCTTGTATTATATCCTGTTTATCATTGACCTTTAGTGAATCATCTAAGTATTCAAACATGAATCGAGGCTATTCCTAGCTCAAGACTTGCAACATTGCCTAGCCTTTTTTAACGTCGTAGAGCACTTATTCTACTTAAACTAGCACCAGTACCCATTTCAAGGTACGCTAGCCTGTGTGCATCCATCTGATCCCTTTGGCCCAGTTTTCAAATGGTTTTTAGGATAAGTCGACCTCCTTGGATAAGCTTGTCCATTTGGTCCCTTTGGCCCTGTTACAAATGGTCCACTTACCCGAGTATGATCACGAACCCCCAAGGACAAGCTTACCCATTTGGTCCCTTTGGTCCAGTTACAAATGGTCCACTCACCCTTGGAAATTCTAACTTTATATATGGCACATAGAAAAAGTTTTGAATACTAATACGAGACACTAAGTTAATAGTCTAAAACATTTTATAATACAAGTGCGCCCCTTCTACCGAACTACTAGTTTAGCTACTATTCATCGCGCTAAACATTATAACTAAGGAAATAAAAACAGTTGAA
This sequence comes from Rhodiola kirilowii, assembly GCA_033675215.1. Lineage (NCBI taxonomy): Eukaryota > Viridiplantae > Streptophyta > Magnoliopsida > Saxifragales > Crassulaceae > Rhodiola > Rhodiola kirilowii. Next base: position 42,267,720 of record CM066199.1, read on the forward strand.
TAAATACTAAGAAATACTTACAACCGTTGAAGCGCCAAGGGAGCAATCCTTTATTTCCAAAGCCAAACTTATAAATACATAAACTTAGAGAGAGAAGTGAATTATGGATGATTTGAGGTGTGTTCAAATGAGGGGAGGAGCTCCTCCTTATATAGCCATGGGAGGAGGAGGAGATGGCCACAAGTGTCCCATGGTGATTGGAGGAGAAAATGGAGGGAGGAGATGGCCACCACATGGAGGAAGGAGAGGAGGAGCAAGGAGGAGCCGCCACCTATGGAGGAGCAAAAAGCCGCCGGTCACCATGGGTGGAGGAGCCGCCGGTTGCCGGTGGTGGAGGGAGGAGGAGGGGTGGCTTTGGCCACCTCTTGACCAAGTGGCCGGTCATCTTGCCCAAATGTGAATTTTGTACAGTTTTGTGCAGTCTTTTCACAAAACTGTCAGTGTGTTTCTTCCCCGGGCTGTCTTGATTCCTCTCCTGATTCTTCTGATTAATTTGTTATGAGTGATTCAACGTCAGGATCCTTGATATTTCTTCAGTCGGCATATGATCTTGACCTTGGATTGACTCGTAACATCTTTTCTGCTTTAAAAGCTCCTCTTTAGTGTGTATTCTCTCTAAGCTCTGAAATACCCTGTAGAAATATATCTGAACTAACAAGCAAAAGTTAAATAGACAAAATGTCTAATTAAGGGGGTTTTACTGTGTTTTTGATTCGTATAATTATGGTCCATCAGATCACCCCACACTTTTAGTTGTTCGTCTCGAACAATACTATTCAAGGGCTGTACTCTAAGTTTGGCTTTGAAATATGAAAATTAGACTGTGGTACTTGATCTATCCTAATTCACGCATTACTACTTATTACCAAATTAAACTGCGTAAATAAATAGAAGAAACTTAATACTTGTACCTCCGTGCTGAGATGCAAATTATATTGGATGTCTCGGGAGATAGCCCTTTTTAGGCTCCTGGACTGCAATCCCGGGATCGTCTCGCACTATATGGTTTTCTGGTAGCTTTCTCTAGCACGTGATTCGGTTCGGGTTTCACTGAGTTGAGCCTTTTTTATTTTTTTTTCTTTTTGGCGAGGGACTGCTTTTTTGTAGTGAATTGGCCTTTGGCCTTTGATTTGACTCTTTGAGTACTTCACTTTTTTGTTCGGTTAAAACCTTCACAATTTTGGGCCTTTGGCCTCTTGATTTGCTTCTTTGAGCTTTTTGCCTTTTTGTGGCTTGCAAGTCCATTTTCTCAAGCCTTTCTTTTGGGAGGTCCAATCATCGCCCGCAAGCCTATGGAAATACCTCCCCGCTCCTCTCATCGTTGCAGTTTCACGCGGGTCAAGAAGAGGGTCGCTCATCTATTTTCTCGGCTACTTTGACTAGAGAGAGGACGGTCTGATTCCCGTCCTCGCCTTTTCTTTTCTTTTTGCATAAACACTGCATGGCGGAGATGACTTCAATTCTTCACTGAAACCCGAAGTGCAGCCTCCACTAACTTCAAAAACCATATAGTTTGATCTGATCCTTTAATTGCTTGCCAAGCCTCTCTAGGGCAGTTTATATCAACTCCACATCCCTAGTTATCTCAGCACAAAGGACAAATGAAAAGTTACATTCTAAGTTTTTAAATAGTTTGAATTTTCACAAGGTTAATGCATGAATTGTGATCTATCTTTTTCACATTCTTAAGTTCATATTTTCAAAAAGATACTATTACTAAAAAAGAAAATAGCAAGCATGTTATTTATGTACACAGGTGGTTCTCACCCCCCACTTTTGAACGAAGGCGTGCCTTAGTTCAAAAGTCATGCAAGCTTAAAACTAAATTACTGAATTTAAATGACAGAAATTAAAGTGCGGAAAAGTAAGATAGTGTCGGGTTACCTCCCGACCAGTGCACTTGTTTAACGTCGTTGGCTCGACAGTACCTCGTTGTGGATTACTGGTTTGGGTCCCATGAGTGGCTCAAGTCAAACTTCGTCACCGTTCCTGTGTTGCTTCTTGCTTTGACTCGTCCTGACTTCTTGCTGAAGTAAGAGCTCCATGGTTTTGGTGTTTTCTCTTCCATTGTTTCTGAGAAGGCGGGAGACCCTTGACCATAGCTGCTGGTCTTGTTACTTTTTTGGTCTCTAATGATAGGTCAGAAAACCGTGCACCGTGATCTGAGATAGGTGTTATGTCTGGCGGTTTCTTTGTGTCCGGGCGGCTCTTATCAATGTAGAAGTGTGCAATTTTGCCGCCGAACTTAAGCGATAATGAGCCCTTTCCCACATCGATTCTTGCTTTAGTGGCGTAGAGGAATGGTCGTCCCAATATTATTGTTGGTGGGTCGTCTTCGCAGGTCTCTTCTGTTGGTATTACATAGAAGTCTGCAGCAACGACGAGTTCTCCCACATGGAGTATTACATCTTCCAGTTCCCCAACCGGGCGGATGCATGATTTATCTCCTAGCTCGATATTTGATCGAGGTGATTTCAACGGACCAAGTCCTAGTAGGTAATACAAGGAGGAAGGCATGGCGTTGACAGCAGCCCCAAGATCGACTAAGCATTTATGGATCTGGGTTTCACCAATACCGCAGGTGATTGTAAAGGCCCAGGGTCTTTATCTCTTTCCGGTTGTGACTCATGATGTGAAATAAGGGCTCTTTCTATTGTCGGGCTATTCTGCCCATTCCCTGGTTTAGGATTTGCATACTCGGACCCTTTAACATTTTGCTTCGAAGCATAAGTATTAGTTGGGGAGTCCCAACCAGATGTTGGTATGTCAAAGTGTGTGATCGGCGGTGGTGTTATGCAAACAGTGAACGCGTACCGTCCATTGTCAGCATGTGTAACCCATGTTTTGCCATCATTGGGTCGGTCTTCTTCTTGATTCCAATCAGGTCGATGCCTACGGTTGAAGTGATTGTTCGTAAGTCTGTAGGTTGGGGGCCGTTCTACTTCTCCTAGTGTAGCCTTCATGTTTGACCTCCTTATCATGCTTATGTTCGCCTTTGGATTTTGGACGGTCTGTGGAGGAAGTCTGCCAGATTCCGTAGTGAGTGTTGACATTGCGGTGGCGAGCTGGGACATTTGTTTGGTCAATTCTGAAATTGCCCCGTCAGTTTTTGCCTGGTACTGGTGTAGCGAAGTACCCAATTGATTAACGTTTCCCGCGAGCTCCTTCATCGTGTCATTAAGTGACTTGCTTGGTTCCTGCTGATTGCTCAGGCTGGCTTGGTACTGATTTGGCCCTTTTTGCTAATATTGTCCTGCCGATGGAGCGTTCTGGTTATATTGTCGGTGGGGGGGTTGGTAGAATGACTGCGCTAGTTGAGGGACAGCTGGTTGTGTCTCCTTCTGAGGATAGCTATTGTTGTTACGCCAGCCTGGGTTGGATGTTTGACCGTACTGTCTGTTTTGTCCAGCTCTGTCGTTGCTGTTGTTGTTGTATCCTTGATATCCTCCCACTATATTCACTTCCGCCGGTTCTTCTTCTATTAATGTCGGGCATGCGTTAGGTTTGTGGTCTGTAGAACCACAGAACTCGCAAGGTTTTACCGGAACTGGCTGTCTACGTATGATCTCGATCATCATCTCCTTTAACTGTTTCATCTCTTCAGTCATGGAGTTTACTGATGTCTCGGCTTGTGCTACCTTTTTTGATCGAGAGAATTCATCTTGACGAGTAGTCTCTTCTATAAATCGGGCATTTTCAGCAACGTTGGCGATGAGATTCCTTTTGCCACTCAATGATAAATTCATCATGGATCCTCCCGCTGAGGCATCCAAGAGCATTTTGTCTAAGAGTCTTAATCCATCAATGAGGTACTCGATGACGAGTTTCTCGGGCAGTCCAAGGGTACATCAGCTCCTTTCTAGGTGATTGAATTTTTCCAGGTAATCGTACATGGTTTCATTGGGACCTTGTTTGATTTCCTGTAGTTGCCTCCTTACTTGCATTGCTCTTCCAGCCGGATAGTATTTGTCTAAGAATTTCTTCTGCATCTGAGCCCATGTCTTGATGCTTCCGGAAGGCAATGAAAGGAACCAGTCGCTTGCCGAGTCTATGAGGGAAAAATAGAACGCCTTTAACTTGAAGTCGTCCATATTCACTCGGCTGGGCTTTAGATTCTGGCAAATGCCATGTAGGCGTTGGAGGTGAGTGGTCGCAGATTCTCCAAGAGCTTCTGAGAATTTGGGCAAGCTGTGCGCTACTGATGCGTTGATGGTTACGTTCTCTAATTCAGGGCTCTCATAGATGCACCACGGCTGTGTCTCGAAATTAGGGGCATTTAACTCGCCCATAGTTGGTTCACGGTAGTAGTTATCCCCGTAGTAGTCGTCGAAAGCGGGTTCTCTTCCTGGCATGTATCGAGGTTGAGGTTGTGGTTGTGGGGGATGAATAGGAGGTTGTACTGGACCAGCTGCATTTCGGTCCTCGGGTAGTTCTTGGTTTCTTCTGACTACTTCCCTATCACGAGCTCTTCTGTTTCTGATGAGTTATTCCGGATCATCGACGAATGGAAACGGTACCTCATCATTTTGATCGTACATGTTTATTTCTTCGTCATCCTGGTAGTCATGGTGACTTTCTTCGCGAGACATGGTTGTTTTGAAGCGCGTAACGATTCAAAGAACTTTATCCGATGGCTGATTCCCCGGTAACGGCACCAATTTGACAGACCGCTCATCGTCAAAGCGATTTGTGCAAATAAATTTATAATAGTCCGCTACTCGCAACTATACTACTGGGTAGTACTTGGTAAGTAGGGGTCAAACCCAAGGGAATCAGGGGAATAGATGTTCTTTGAGGGGGTTGTCCAGCGAGAGAGCGTGTTTTAGGTTGGCTGGTTGGTTTTAAAGCTACCAGCTAAGTGATTAATTGATTGATTGGTTGGTTGGTTTTAGTACTGGAAGTAAATTGCAGTTTATAATTAAAGAGAAATGTTCGGTTTCAGGGGCCTTGTATTATATCCTGTTTATCATTGACCTTTAGTGAATCATCTAAGTATTCAAACATGAATCGAGGCTATTCCTAGCTCAAGACTTGCAACATTGCCTAGCCTTTTTCAAGGTCGTAGAGCACTTATTCTACTTAAACTAGCACCAGTACCCATTTCAAGGTACGCTAGCCTGTGTGCATCCATCTGATCCCTTTGGCCTAGTTTTCAAATGGTTTTTAGGATAAGTCGACCTCCTTGGATAAGCTTGTCCATTTGGTCCCTTTGGCCCAGTTACAAATGGTCCACTTACCCGAGTATGATCACGAACCCCCAAGGACAAGCTTACCCATTTGGTCCCTTTGGTCCAGTTACAAATGGTCCACTCACCCTTGGAAATTCTAACTTTATATATGGCACATAGAATAAGTTTTGAATACTAATACGAGACACTAAGTTAATAGTCTAAAACATTTTATAATACAAGTGCGCCCCTTCTACCGAACTACTAGTTTAGCTACTATTCATCGCGCTAAACATTATAACTAAGGAAATAAAAATAGTTGAATAAATACTAAGAAATACTTACAACCGTTGAAGCGCCAAGGGAGCAATCCTTTATTTCCAAAGCCAAACTTATAAATACATAAACTTAGAGAGAGAAGTGAATTATGGATGATTTGAGGTGTGTTCAAATGAGGGGAGGAGCTCCTCCTTATATAGCCATGGGAGGAGGAGGAGATGGCCACAAGTGTCCCATGGTGATTGGAGGAGAAAATGGAGGGAGGAGATGGCCACCACATGGAGGAAGGAGAGGAGGAGCAAGGAGGAGCCGCCACCTATGGAGGAGCAAAAAGCCGCCGGTCACCATGGGTGGAGGAGCCGCCGGTTACCGGTGGTGGAGGGAGGAGGAGGGGTGGCTTCGGCCACCTCTTGCCCAAGTGGCCGGTCATCTTGCCCAAATGTGAATTTTGTACAGTTTTGTGCAGTCTTTTCACAAAACTGTCAGTGTGTTTCTTCCCCGGGCTGTCTTGATTCCTCTCCTGATTCTTCTGATTAATTTGTTATGAGTGATTCAACGTCAGGATCCTTGATATTTCTTCAGTCGGCATATGATCTTGACCTTGGATTGACTCGTAACATCTTTTCTGCTTTAAAAGCTCCTCTTTAGTGTGTATTCTCTCTAAGCTCTGAAATACCCTGTAGAAATATATCTAAACTAACAAGCAAAAGTTAAATAGACAAAATGTCTAATTAAGGGGGTTTTACTGTGTTTTTGATTCGTATAATTATGGTCCATCAGATCACCCCACACTTTTAGTTGTTTGTCCCGAACAATACTATTCAAGGGCTGTACTCTAAGTTTGGCTTTGAAATATGAAAATTAGACTGTGGTACTCGATCTATCCTAATTCATACATTACTACTTATTACCAAATTAAACTGCGTAAATAAATAGAAGAAACTTAATACTTGTACCTCCGTGCTGAGATGCAAATTATATTGGATGTCTCGGGAGATAGCCCTTTTTAGGCTACTGGACTGCAATCCCGGGATCGTCTCGCACTATATGGTTTTCTGGTAGCTTTCTCTAGCACGTGATTCGGTTCGGGTTTCACTGAGTTGAGCCTTTTTGATTTTTTTTCTTTTTGGCGAGGGACTGCTTTTTTGTAGTGAATTGGCCTTTGGCCTTTGATTTGACTCTTTGAGTACTTCACTTTTTTGTTCGGTTAAAACCTTCACAATTTTGGGCCTTTGGCCTCTTGATTTGCTTCTTTGAGCTTTTTGCCTTTTTGTGGCTTGCAAGTCCACTTTCTCAAGCCTTTCTTTTGGGAGGTCCAATCATCGCCCGCAAGCCTATGGAAATACCTCCCCGCTCCTCTCTTCGTTGCCGTTTCACGCGGGTCAAGAAGAGGGTCGCTCATCTATTTTCTCGGCTACTTTGACTAGAGAGAGGACGGTCTGATTCCCGTCCTCGCCTTTTCTTTTCTTTTTGCATAAACACTGCATGGCGGAGATGACTTCAATTCTTCACTGAAACCCGAAATGCAGCCTCCACTGACTTCAAAAACCATATAGTTTGATCTGATCCTTTAATTGCTTGCCAAGCCTCTCTAGGGCAGTATATATCAACTCCACATCCCTAGTTATCTCAGCACAAAGGACAAATGAAAAGTTACATTCTAAGTTTTTAAATAGTTTGAATTTTCACAAGGTTAATGCATGAATTGTGATCTATCTTTTTCACATTCTTAAGTTCATATTTTCAAAAAGATACTATTACTAAAAAAGAAAATAGCAAGCATGTTATTTATGTACACAGGTGGTTCTCACCCCCCACTTTTGAACGAAGGCGTGCCTTAGTTCAAAAGTCATGCAAGCTTAAAACTAAATTACTGAATTTAAATGACAGAAATTAAAGTGCGGAAAAGTAAGATAGTGTCGGGTTACCTCCCGACCAGTGCACTTGTTTAACGTCGTTGGCTCGACAGTACCTCGTTGTGGATTACTGGTTTGGGTCCCATGGGTGGCTCAAGTCAAACTTCGTCACCGTTCCTGTGTTGCTTCTTGCTTTGACTCGTCCTGACTTCTTGCTGAAGTAAGAGCTCCATGGTTTTGGTGTTTTCTCTTTCCATTGTTTCTGAGAAGGCGGGAGACCCTTAACTATAGCTGCTGGTCTTGTTACTTTTTTGGTCTCTAATGACAGGTCAGAAAACCGTGCACCGTGATCTGAGATAGGTGTTATGTCTGGCGGTTTCTTTGTGTCCGGGCGGCTCTTATCAATGTAGAAGTGTGCAATTTTGCCGCCGAACTTAAGCGATAATGAGCCCTTTCCCACATCGATTCTTGCTTTAGTGGCGTAGAGGAATGGTCGTCCCAATATTATTGTTGGTGGGTCGTCTTCGCAGGTCTCTTCTGTTGGTATTACATAGAAGTCTGCAGCAACGACGAGTTCTCCCACATGGAGTATTACATCTTCCAGTTCCCCAACCGGGTGGATGCATGATTTATCTCCTAGCTCGATATTTGATCAAGGTGATTTCAACGGACCAAGTCCTAGTAGGTAATACAAGGAGGAAGGCATGGCGTTGACAGCAGCCCCAAGATCGACTAAGCATTTATGGATCTGGGTTTCACCAATACCGCAGGTGATTGTAAAGGCCCAGGGTCTTTATCTCTTTCCGGTTGTGACTCATGATGTGAAATGAGGGCTCTTTCTATTGTCGGGCTATTCTGCCCATTCCCTGGTTTAGGATTTGCATACTCGGACCCTTTAACATTTTGCTTCGAAGCATAAGTATTAGTTGGGGAGTCCCAACCAGATGTTGGTATGTCAAAGTGTGTGATCGGCGGTGGTGTTATGCAAACAGTGAACGCGTACCGTCCATTGTCAGCATGTGTAACCCATGTTTTGCCATCATTGGGTCGGTCTTCTTCTTGATTCCAATCAGGTCGATGCCTACGGTTGAAGTGATTGTTCGTAAGTCTGTAGGTTGGGGACCGTTCTACTTCTCCTAGTGTAGCCTTTATGTTTGACCTCCTTATCATGCTTATGTTCGCCTTTGGATTTTGGACGGTCTGTGGAGGAAGTCTGCCAGATTCCGTAGTGAGTGTTGACATTGCGGTGGCGAGCTGGGACATTTGTTTGGTCAATTCTGAAATTGCCCCGTCAGTTTTTGCCTGGTACTGGTGTAGCGAAGTACCCAATTGATTAACGTTTCCCGCGAGCTCCTTCATCGTGTCATTAAGTGACTTGCTTGGTTCCTGCTGATTGCTCAGGCTGGCTTGGTACTGATTTGGCCCTTTTTGCTGATATTGTCCTGCCGATGGAGCGTTCTGGTTATATTGTCGGTGGGGGGGTTGGTAGAATGACTGCGCTAGTTGAGGGACAACTGGTTGTGTCTCCTTCTGAGGATAGCTATTGTTGTTACGCCAGCCTGGGTTGGATGTTTGACCGTACTGTCTATTTTGTCCAGCTCTGTCGTTGCTGTTGTTGTTGTATCCTTGATATCCTCCCACTATATTCACTTCCGCCGGTTCTTCTTCTATTAATGTCGGGCATGCGTTAGGTTTGTGGTCTGTAGAACCACAGAACTCGCAAGGTTTTACCGAAACTGGCTGTCTACGTATGATCTCGATCATCATCTCCTTTAACTGTTTCATCTCTTCAGTCATGGAGTTTACTGATGTCTCGGCTTGTGCTACCTTTTTTGATCGAGAGAATTCATCTTGACGAGTAGTCTCTTCTCTAAATCGGGCATTTTCAGCAACGTTGGCGATGAGATTCCTTATGCCACTCAATGATAAATTCATCATGGATCCTCCCGCTGAGGCATCCAAGAGCATTTTGTCTAAGGGTCTTAATCCATCAATGAGGTACTCGATGACGAGTTTCTCGGGCAGTCCAAGGGTACATCAGCTCCTTTCTAGGTGATTGAATTTTTCCAGGTAATCGTACATGGTTTCATTGGGACCTTGTTTGATTTCCTGTAGTTGCCTCCTTACTTGCATTGCTCTTCCAGCCGGATAGTATTTGTCTAAGAATTTCTTCTGCATCTGAGCCCATGTCTTGATGCTTCCGGAAGGCAATGAAAGGAACCAGTCGCTTGCCGAGTCTATGAGGGAAAAATAGAACGCCTTTAACTTGAAGTCGTCCATATTCACTCGGCTGGGCTTTAGATTCTGGCAAATGCCATGTAGGCGTTGGAGGTGAGTGGTCGCAGATTCTCCAAGAGCTTCTGAGAATTTGGGCAAGCTGTGCGCTACTGATGCGTTGATGGTTACGTTCTCTAATTCAGGGCTCTCATAGATGCACCACGGCTATGTCTCGAAATTAGGGGCATTTAACTCGCCCATAGTTGGTTCACGGTAGTAGTTATCCCCGTAGTAGTCGTCGAAAGCGGGTTCTCTTCCTGGCATGTATCGAGGTTGAGGTTGTGGTTGTGGGGGATGAATAGGAGGTTGTACTGGACCAGCTGCATTTCGGTCCTCGGGTAGTTCTTGGTTTCTTCTGACTACTTCCCTATCACGAGCTCTTCTGTTTCTGATGAGTCGTTCCGGATCATCGACGAATGGAAACGGTACCTCATCATTTTGATCGTACATGTTTATTTCTTCGTCATCCTGGTTGTCATGGTGACTTTCTTCGCGAGACATGGTTGTTTTGAAGCGCGTAACGATTCAAAGAACTTTATCCGATGGCTGATTCCCCGGCAACGGCACCAATTTGACAGACCGCTCATCGTCAAAGCGATTTGTGCAAATAAATTTATAATAGTCCGCTACTCGCAACTATACTACTGGGTAGTACTTGGTAAGTAGGGGTCGAACCCAAGGGAATCAGGGGAATAGATGTTCTTTGAGGGGGTTGTCCAGCGAGAGAGCGTGTTTTAGGTTGGCTGGTTGGTTTTAAAGCTACCAGCTAAGTGATTAATTGATTGATTGGTTGGTTGGTTGGTTTTAGTACTGGAAGTAAATTGCAGTTTATAATTAAAGAGAAATGTTCGGTTTCAGGGGCCTTGTATTATATCCTGTTTATCATTGACCTTTAGTGAATCATCTAAGTATTCAAACATGAATCGAGGCTATTCCTAGCTCAAGACTTGCAACATTGCCTAGCCTTTTTCAAGGTCGTAGAGCACTTATTCTACTTAAACTAGCACCAGTACCCATTTCAAGGTACGCTAGCCTGTGTGCATCCATCTGATCCCTTTGGCCCAGTTTTCAAATGGTTTTTAGGATAAGTCGACCTCCTTGGATAAGCTTGTCCATTTGGTCCCTTTGGCCCAGTTACAAATGGTCCACTTACCCGAGTATGATCACGAACCCCCAAGGACAAGCTTACCCATTTGGTCCCTTTGGTCCAGTTACAAATGGTCCACTCACCCTTGGAAATTCTAACTTTATATATGGCACATAGAATAAGTTTTGAATACTAATACGAGACACTAAGTTAATAGTCTAAAACATTTTATAATACAAGTGCGCCCCTTCTACCGAACTACTAGTTTAGCTACTATTCATCGCGCTAAACATTATAACTAAGGAAATAAAAACAGTTGAATAAATACTAAGAAATACTTACAACCGTTGAAGCGCCAAGGGAGCAATCCTTTATTTCCAAAGCCAAACTTATAAATACATAAACTTAGAGACAGAAGTGAATTATGGATGATTTGAGGTGTGTTCAAATGAGGGGAGGAGCTCCTCCTTATATAGCCATGGGAGGAGGAGGAGATGGCCACAAGTGTCCCATGGTGATTGGAGGAGAAAATGGAGGGAGGAGATGGCCACCACATGGAGGAAGGAGAGGAGGAGCAAGGAGGAGCCGCCACCTATGGAGGAGCAAAAAGCCGCCGGTCACCATGGGTGGAGGAGCCGCCGGTTGCCGGTGGTGGAGGGAGGAGGAGGGGTGGCTTTGGCCACCTCTTGCCCAAGTGGCCGGTCATCTTGCCCAAATGTGAATTTTGTACAGTTTTGTGCAGTCTTTTCACAAAACTGTCAGTGTGTTTCTTCCCCGGGCTGTCTTGATTCCTCTCCTGATTCTTCTGATTAATTTGTTATGAGTGATTCAACGTCAGGATCCTTGATATTTCTTCAGTCGGCATATGATCTTGACCTTGGATTGACTCGTAACATCTTTTCTGCTTTAAAAGCTCCTCTTTAGTGTGTATTCTCTCTAAGCTCTGAAATACCCTGTAGAAATATATCTAAACTAACAAGCAAAAGTTAAATAGACAAAATGTCTAATTAAGGGGGTTTTACTGTGTTTTTGATTCGTATAATTATGGTCCATCAGATCACCCCACACTTTTAGTTGTTCGTCCCGAACAATACTATTCAAGGGCTGTACTCTAAGTTTGGCTTTGAAATATGAAAATTAGACTGTGGTACTCGATCTATCCTAATTCATGCATTACTACTTATTACCAAATTAAACTGCGTAAATAAATAGAAGAAACTTAATACTTGTACCTCCGTGCTGAGATGCAAATTATATTGGATGTCTCGGGAGATAGCCCTTTTTAGGCTACTGGACTGCAATCCCGGGATCGTCTCGCACTATATGGTTTTCTGGTAGCTTTCTCTAACACGTGATTCGGTTCGGGTTTCACTGAGTTGAGCCTTTTTGATTTTTTTTCTTTTTGGCGAGGGACTGCTTTTTTGTAGTGAATTGGCCTTTGGCCTTTGATTTGACTCTTTGAGTACTTCACTTTTTTGTTCGGTTAAAACCTTCACAATTTTGGGCCTTTGGCCTCTTGATTTGCTTCTTTGAGCTTTTTGCCTTTTTGTGGCTTGCAAGTCCATTTTCTCAAGCCTTTCTTTTGGGAGGTCCAATCATCGCCCGCAAGCCTATGGAAATACCTCCCCGCTCCTCTCATCGTTGCCGTTTCACGCGGGTCAAGAAGAGGGTCGCTCATCTATTTTCTCGGCTACTTTGACTAGAGAGAGGACGGTCTGATTCCCGTCCTCGCCTTTTCTTTTCTTTTTGCATAAACACTGCATGGCGGAGATGACTTCAATTCTTCACTGAAACCCGAAATGCAGCCTCCACTGACTTCAAAAACCATATAGTTTGATCTGATCCTTTAATTGTTTGCCAAGCCTCTCTAGGGCAGTATATATCAACTCCACATCCCTAGTTATCTCAGCACAAAGGACAAATGAAAAGTTACATTCTAAGTTTTTAAATAGTTTGAATTTTCACAAGGTTAATGCATGAATTGTGATCTATCTTTTTCACATTCTTAAGTTCATATTTTCAAAAAGATACTATTACTAAAAAATAAAATAGCAAGCATGTTATTTATGTACACAGGTGGTTCTCACCCCCCACTTTTGAACGAAGGCGTGCCTGAGTTCAAAAGTCATGCAAGCTTAAAACTAAATTACTAAATTTAAATGACAGAAATTAAAGTGCGGAAAAGTAAGATAGTGTCGGGTTACCTCCCGACCAGTGCACTTGTTTAACGTCGTTGGCTCGACAGTACCTCGTTGTGGATTACTGGTTTGGGTCCCATGGGTGGCTCAAGTCAAACTTCGTCACCGTTCCTGTGTTGCTTCTTGCTTTGACTCGTCCTGACTTCTTGCTGAAGTAAGAGCTCCATGGTTTTGGTGTTTTCTCTTTCCATTGTTTCTGAGAAGGCGGGAGACCCTTGACTATAGCTGCTGGTCTTGTTACTTTTTTGGTCTCTAATGACAGGTCAGAAAACCGTGCACCGTGATCTGAGATAGGTGTTATGTCTGGCGGTTTCTTTGTGTCCGGGCGGCTCTTATCAATGTAGAAGTGTGCAATTTTGCCGCCGAACTTAAGCGATAATGAGCCCTTTCCCACATCGATTCTTGCTTTAGTGGCGTAGAGGAATGGTCGTCCCAATATTATTGTTGGTGGGTCGTCTTCGCAGGTCTCTTCTGTTGGTATTACATAGAAGTCTGCAGCAACGACGAGTTCTCCCACATGGAGTATTACATCTTCCAGTTCCCCAACCGGGCGGATGCATGATTTATCTCCTAGCTCGATATTTGATCAAGGTGATTTCAACGGACCAAGTCCTAGTAGGTAATACAAGGAGGAAGGCATGGCGTTGACAGCAGCCCCAAGATCGACTAAGCATTTATGGATCTGGGTTTCACCAATACCGCAGGTGATTGTAAAGGCCCAGGGTCTTTATCTCTTTCCGGTTGTGACTCATGATTTGAAATGAGGGCTCTTTCTATTGTCGGGCTATTCTGCCCATTCCCCGGTTTAGGATTTGCATACTCGGACCCTTTAACATTTTGCTTCGAAGCATAAGTATTAGTTAGGGAGTCCCAACCAGATGTTGGTATGTCAAAGTGTGTGATCGGCGGTGGTGTTATGCAAACAGTGAACGCGTACCGTCCATTGTCAGCATGTGTAACCCATGTTTTGCCATCATTGGGTCGGTCTTCTTCTTGATTCCAATCAGGTCGATGCCTACGGTTGAAGTGATTGTTCGTAAGTCTGTAGGTTGGGGACCTTGCTACTTCTCCTAGTGTAGCCTTCATGTTTGGCCTCCTTATCATGCTCATGTCCGCCTTTGGATTTTGGACGGTCTGTGGAGGAAGTCTGCCAGGTTCCGTAGTGAGTGTTGACATTGCGGTGGCGAGCTGGGACATTTGTTTGGTCAATTCTAAAATTGCCCCGTCAGTTTTTGCCGCGAAGTACCCAATTGATTAACGTTTCCCGCGAGCTCCTTCATCGTGTCATTGAGTGACTTGCTTGGTTCCTGCTGATTGCTCAGGCTGGCTTGGTACTGATTTGGCCCTTTTTGCTGATATTATCTTGCCGATGGAGCGTTCTGGTTATATTATCGGTGGGGGGGTTGGTAGAATGACTGCGCTAGTTGAGGGACAGCTGGTTGTGTCTCCTTCTGAGGATAGCTATTGTTGTTACGCCAGCCTGGGTTGGATGTTTGACCGTACTGTCTGTTTTGTCCAGCTCTGTCGTTGTTGTTGTTGTTGTATCCTTGATATCCTCCCACTATATTCACTTCCGCCGGTTCTTCTTCTATTAATGTCAGGCATGCGTTAGGTTTGTGGTCTGTAGAACCACAGAACTCGCAAGGTTTTACCGGAACTGGCTGTCTACGTATGATCTCGATCATCATCTCCTTTAACTGTTTCATCTCTTCAGTCATGGAGTTTACTGATGTCTCGGCTTGTGCTACCTTTTTTGATCGAGAGAATTCATCTTGACGAGTAGTCTCTTCTCTAAATCGAGCATTTTCAGCAACGTTGGCGATGAGATTCCTTATGCCACTCAATGATAAATTCATCATGGATCCTCCCGCTGAGGCATCCAAGAGCATTTTGTCTAAGGGTCTTAATCCATCAATGAGGTACTCGATGACGAGTTTCTCGGGCAGTCCAAGGGTACATCAGCTCCTTTCTAGGTGATTGAATTTTTCCAGGTAATCGTACATGGTTTCATTGGGACCTTGTTTGATTTCCTGTAGTTGCCTCCTTACTTGCATTGCTCTTCCAGCCGGATAGTATTTGTCTAAGAATTTCTTCTGCATCTGAGCCCATGTTCTGATGCTTCCGGAAGGCAATGAAAGGAACCAGTCGCTTGCCGAGTCTATGAGGGAAAAATAGAACGCCTTTAACTTGAAGTCGTCCATATTCACTCGGTTGGGCTTTAGATTCTGGCAAATGCCATGTAGGCGTTGGAGGTGAGTGGTCGCAGATTCTCCAAGAGCTCCTGAGAATTTGGGCAAGCTGTGCGCTACTGATGCGTTGATGGTTACGTTCTCTAATTCAGGGCTCTCATAGATGCACCACGGCTGTGTCTCGAAATTAGGGGCATTTAACTCGCCCATAGTTGGTTCACGGTAGTAGTTATCCCCGTAGTAGTCGTCGAAAGCGGGTTCTCTTCCTGGCATGTATCGAGGTTGAGGTTGTGGTTGTGGGGGATGAATAGGAGGTTGTACTGGACCAGCTGCATTTCGGTCCTCGGGTAGTTCTTGGTTTCTTCTGACTGCTTCCCTATCACGAGCTCTTCTGTTTCTGATGAGTCGTTCCGGATCGTCGACGAATGGAAACGGTACCTCATCATTTTGATCGTACATGTTTATTTCTTCGTCATCCTGGTAGTCATGGTGACTTTCTTCGCGAGACATGGTTGTTTTGAAGCGCATAACGATTCAAAGAACTTTATCCGATGGCTGATTCCCCGGCAACGGCACCAATTTGACAGACCGCTCATCGTCAAAGCGATTTGTGCAAATAAATTTATAATAGTCCGCTACTCGCAACTATACTACTGGGTAGTACTTGGTAAGTAGGGGTCGAACCCAAGGGAATCAGGGGAATAGATGTTCTTTGAGGGGGTTGTCCAGCGAGAGAGCGTATTTTAGGTTGGTTGGTTGGTTTTAAAGCTACCAGCTAAGTGATTAATTGATTGATTGGTTGGTTGGTTGGTTTTAGTACTGGAAAGTAAATTGCAATTTATAATTAAAGAGAAATGTTCGGTTTCAGGGGCCTTGTATTATATCCTGTTTATCATTGACCTTTAGTGAATCATCTAAGTATTCAAACATGAATCGAAGCTATTCCTAGCTCAAGACTTGCAACATTGCCTAGCCTTTTTCAAGGTCGTAGAGCACTTATTCTACTTAAACTAGCACCAGTACCCATTTCAAGGTACGCTAGCCTGTGTGCATCCATCTGATCCCTTTGGCCCAGTTTTCAAATGGTTTTTAGGATAAGTCGACCTCCTCGGATAAGCTTGTCCATTTGGTCCCTTTGGCCCAGTTACTAATGGTCCACTTACCCGAGTATGATCACGAACCCCCAAGGACAAGCTTACCCATTTGGTCCCTTTGGTCCAGTTACAAATGGTCCACTCACCCTTGGAAATTCTAACTTTATATATGGCACATAGAATAAGTTTTGAATACTAATACGAGACACTAAGTTAATAGTCTAAAACATTTTATAATACAAGTGCGCCCCTTCTACCGAACTACTAGTTTAGCTACTATTTATCGCACTAAACATTATAACTAAGGAAATAAAAACAGTTGAATAAATACTAAGAAATACTTACAACCGTTGAAGCGCCAAGGGAGCAATCCTTTATTTCCAAAGCCAAACTTATAAATACATAAACTTAGAGAGAGAAGTGAATTATGGATGATTTGAGGTGTGTTCAAATGAGGGGAGGAGCTCCTCCTTATATAGCCATGGGAGGAGGAGGAGATGGCCACAAGTGTCCCATGGTGATTGGAGGAGAAAATGGAGGGAGGAGATGGTCACCACATGGAGGAAGGAGAGGAGAAGCAAGGAGGAGCCGCCACCTATGGAGGAGCAAAAAGCCGCCGGTCACCATGGGTGGAGGAGCCGCCGGTTGCCGGTGGTGGAGGGAGGAGGAGGGGTGGCTTTGGCCACCTCTTGCCCAAGTGGCCGGTCATCTTGCCCAAATGTGAATTTTGTACAGTTTTGTGCAGTCTTTTCACAAAACTGTCAGTGTGTTTCTTCCCCGGGCTGTCTTGATTCCTCTCCTGATTCTTTTGATTAATTTGTTATGAGTGATTCAACGTCAGGATCCTTGATATTTCTTCAGTCGGCATATGATCTTGACCTTGGATTGACTCGTAACATCTTTTCTGCTTTAAAAGCTCCTCTTTAGTGTGTATTCTCTCTAAGCTCTGAAATACCCTGTAGAAATATATCTGAACTAACAAGCAAAAGTGAAATAGACAAAATGTCTAATTAAGGGGGTTTTACTGTGTTTTTGATTCGTATAATTAAGGTCCATCAGATCACCCCACACTTTTAGTTGTTCGTCCCGAACAATACTATTCAAGGGCGGTACTCTAAGTTTGGCTTTGAAATATGAAAATTAGACTGTGGTACTCGATCTATCCTAATTCATGCATTACTACTTATTACCAAATTAAACTGCGTAAATAAATAGAAGAAACTTAATACTTGTACCTCCGTGCTGAGATGCAAATTATATTGGATGTCTCGGGAGATAGCCCTTTTTAGGCTCCTGGACTGCAATCTCGGGATCGTCTCGCACTATATGGTTTTCTGGTAGCTTTCTCTAGCACGTGATTCGGTTCGGGTTTCACTGAGTTGAGCCTTTTTGATTTTTTTTCTTTTTGGGGAGGGACTGCTTTTTTGTAGTGAATTGGCCTTTGGCCTTTGATTTGACTCTTTGAGTACTTCACTTTTTTGTTCGGTTAAAACCTTCACAATTTTGGGCCTTTGGCCTCTTGATTTGCTTCTTTGAGCTTTTTGCCTTTTTGTGGCTTGCAAGTCCATTTTCTCAAGCCTTTCTTTTGGGAGGTCCAATCATCGCCCGCAAGCCTATGGAAATACCTCCCCGCTCCTCTCATCGTTGCCGTTTCACGCGGGTCAAGAAGAGGGTCGCTCATCTATTTTCTCGGCTACTTTGACTAGAGAGAGGACGGTCTGATTCCCGTCCTCGCCTTTTCTTTTCTTTTTGCATAAACACTGCATGGCGGAGATGACTTCAATTCTTCACTGAAACCCGAAGTGCAGCCTCCACTGACTTCAAAAACCATATAGTTTGATCTGATCCTTTAATTGCTTGCCAAGCCTCTCTAGGGCAGTTTATATCAACTCCACATCCCTAGTTATCTCAGCACAAAAGACAAATGAAAAGTTACATTCTATGTTTTTAAATAGTTTGAATTTTCACAAGGTTAATGTATGAATTGTGATCTATCTTTTTCACATTCTTAAGTTCATATTTTCAAAAAGATACTATTACTAAAAAAGAAAATAGCAAGCATGTTATTTATGTACACAGGTGGTTCTCACCCCCCACTTTTGAACGAAGGCGTGCCTTAGTTCAAAAGTCATGCAAGCTTAAAACTAAATTACTGAATTTAAATGACAGAAATTAAAGTGCGGAAAAGTAAGATAGTGTCGGGTTACCTCCCGACCAGTGCACTTGTTTAACGTCGTTGGCTCGACAGTACCTCGTTGTGGATTACTGGTTTGGGTCCCATGGGTGGCTCAAGTCAAACTTCGTCACCGTTCCTGTGTTGCTTCTTGCTTTGACTCGTCCTGACTTCTTGCTGAAGTAAGAGCTCCATGGTTTTGGTGTTTTCTCTTTCCATTGTTTCTGAGAAGGCGGGAGACCCTTGACCATAGCTGCTGGTCTTGTTACTTTTTTGGTCTCTAATGACAGGTCAGAAAACCGTGCACCGTGATCTGAGATAGGTGTTATGTCTGGCGGTTTCTTTGTGTCCGGGCGGCTCTTATCAATGTAGAAGTGTGCAATTTTGCCGCCGAACTTAAGCGATAATGAGCCTTTTCCCACATCGATTCTTGCTTTAGTGGCGTAGAGGAATGGTCGTCCCAATATTATTGTTGGTGGGTCGTCTTCGCAGGTCTCTTCTGTTGGTATTACATAGAAGTCTGCAGCAACGACGAGTTCTCCCACATGGAGTATTACATCTTCCAGTTCCCCAACCGGGCGGATGCATGATTTATCTCCTAGCTCGATATTTGATCGAGGTGATTTCAACGGACCAAGTCCTAGTAGGTAATACAAGGAGGAAGGCATGGCGTTGACAGCAGCCCCAAGATCGACTAAGCATTTATGGATCTGGGTTTCACCAATACCGCAGGTGATTGTAAAGGCCCCAGGGTCTTTATCTCTTTCCGGTTGTGACTCATGATGTAAAATGAGGGCTCTTTCTATTGTCGGGCTATTCTGCCCATTCCCTGGTTTTGGATTTGCATACTCGGACCCTTTAACATTTTGCTTCGAAGCATAAGTATTAGTTGGGGAGTCCCAACCAGATGTTGGTATGTCAAAGTGTGTGATCGGCGGTGGTGTTATGCAAACAGTGAACGCGTACCGTCCATTGTCAGCATGTGTAACCCATGTTTTGCCATCATTGGGTCGGTCTTCTTCTTGATTCCAATCAGGTCGATGCCTACGGTTGAAGTGATTGTTCGTAAGTCTGTAGGTTGGGGACCGTGCTACTTCTCCTAGTGTAGCCTTCATGTTTGACCTCCTTATCATGCTTATGTTCGCCTTTGGATTTTGGACGGTCTGTGGAGGAAGTCTGCCAGGTTCCGTAGTGAGTGTTGACATTGCGGTGGCGAGCTGGGACATTTGTTTGGTCAATTCTGAAATTGCCCCGTCAGTTTTTGCCTGGTACTGGTGTAGCGAAGTACCCAATTGATTAACGTTTCCCGCGAGCTCCTTCATCGTGTCATTGAGTGACTTGCTTGGTTCCTGCTGATTGCTCAGGCTGGCTTGGTACTGATTTGGCCCTTTTTGCTGATATTGTCCTGCCGATGGAGCGTGCTGGTTATATTGTCGGTGGGGGGGTCGGTAGAATGACTGCGCTAGTTGAGGGACAGCTAGTTGTGTCTCCTTCTGAGGATAGCTATTGTTGTTACGCCAGCCTGGGTTGGATGTTTGACCGTACTGTCTATTTTGTCCAGCTCTGTCGTTGTTGTTGTTGTTGTATCCTTGATACCCTCCCACTATATTCACTTCCGCCGGTTCTTCTTCTATTAATGTCAGGCATGCGTTAGGTTTGTGGTCTGTAGAACCACAGAACTCGCAAGGTTTTACCGGAACTGGCTGTCTACGTATGATCTCGATCATCATCTCCTTTAACTGTTTCATCTCTTCAGTCATGGAGTTTACTGATGTCTCGGCTTGTGCTACCTTTTTTGATCGAGAGAATTCATCTTGACGAGTAGTCTCTTCTCTAAATCGAGCATTTTCAGCAACGTTGGCGATGAGATTCCTTATGCCACTCAATGATAAATTCATCATGGATCCTCCCGCTGAGGCATCCAAGAGCATTTTGTCTAAGGGTCTTAATCCATCAATGAGGTACTCGATGACGAGTTTCTCGGGCAGTCCAAGGGTACATCAGCTCCTTTCTAGGTGATTGAATTTTTCCAGGTAATCGTACATGGTTTCATTGGGACCTTGTTTGATTTTCTGTAGTTGCCTCCTTACTTGCATTGCTCTTCCAGCCGGATAGTATTTGTCTAAGAATTTCTTCTGCATCTGAGCCCATGTTCTGATGCTTCCGGAAGGCAATGAAAGGAACCAGTCGCTTGCCGAGTCTATGAGGGAAAAATAGAACGCCTTTAACTTGAAGTCGTCCATATTCACTCGGTTGGGCTTTAGATTCTGGCAAATGCCATGAAGGCGTTGGAGGTGAGTGGTCGCAGATTCTCCAAGAGCTCCTGAGAATTTGGGCAAGCTGTGCGCTACTGATGCGTTGATGGTTACGTTCTCTAATTCAGGGCTCTCATAGATGCACCACGGCTGTGTCTTGAAATTAGGGGCATTTAACTCGCCCATAGTTGGTTCACGGTAGTAGTTATCCCCGTAGTAGTCGTCGAAAGCGGGTTCTCTTCCTGGCATGTATCGAGGTTGAGGTTGTGGTTGTGGGGGATGAATAGGAGGTTGTACTGGACCAGCTGCATTTCGGTCCTCGGGTAGTTCTTGGTTTCTTCTGACTACTTCCCTATCACGAGCTCTTCTTGAAATTATATCCCCCGTTCAAGCAAGTGTTCTAGGTTGTGTTTGGACAGACCTTGAACTCTTTCTACCACAGTTCCACAACAAGTACGAACAGAACAATAAAACACGAGTACGCACAGATTGATAACCCAGTTCGGCTACGCCTACTCTGGGGGGTTTCCCACACCCGGAAAAGGGACAGCAAATCTTTATTACGAGTATAGAGCTTTTTAGTGGACTTACTCTTACACCTTGTAATTGCCTAGCCTCTACTACTCCGTCTCTCAGATTTGCAACCAAGGTTCGTCGCAACTCCCCTTGATCCCCTTCGTCCAGACCTTCTGTCCGAACGTACTCGAACCTTTCCTGAAGCTCGGTCGCTTTCACTTGAAAGCTGGTTGTTCTGTTTGTGCTCTGAACTTGATCACCTCTGGTCAATCTGAATGGCACGTATCAGACTGAGCTCACACCGATGTTTTTCCAGTGGGGAAAACACAACGGCCATCGCTTTCTTCTTTTCCAATCGATAGGATTTCTTCGTGTAATTTTTGATCTTCTAAAGCGATGGGAATTAGGGTTGCCTTTGCATTGTATTTATATGCTCGGCCGAAACCCTAATTCGCATAAGATAATCCCATCAAATATTTCGGGAGATACTCCTGAATATTTGATGCATATCTTTCACAAATCCTTGGAAGAATATACGAAGTCGTCTTCTTTCCCAAGCAAGACACGCCATCTTCAATTGTGAATATTCATTCGAATATCTTGTTCGAATAAGTCGCACGCCATCTTCAACTTGACGAAATCTTCGTTGCCAATATCTTCCGGAAAATCTCCTTTGCGTCTTGATCACGCTGTACAGGAGTACTAGGATATGTTCCAACTCCCCCTGAACTCCTGCTCGAACTGTCTAACAACGTTTTTCCAAACACATGCCACACAAGGGAACATCAATCTCCCCCTTGGCATTTTGGCAAAACCAAATCACTAGATCTATCTAACTATCTAGACAGTAGGAACCCTTGAGGGAACAAAAATTGTCACCACCTCAAAATACTCCCCCTTTTTGCCACAAACTGGCAAGGGGCCGATCGAGTTCGAACAGCAAATCAAATAAGTGCCAGAACAAGCACACAATAACTAGAGTTTTAAATACGGTCTGAGTTCAGAGAAAAAGTTATTAGGAGACCTTCATGAAGACGAACCATCACCGGTGCCCTCCTCAGAGACTGTATCATCAGCTTCATCATCACTTGGAAAGCTGAGGGCACGAGCGAGCTTATTGATACGCTTGCGCTGCTCCTTGTCCGCTTCAATGATGTCATGCAGGTCCATGAGAAGTCTGTTCCTTTCATCACGGGCCAACCTTGCTCCTCCTCGCCGTGATGGCTCGGCAATATCTTTGCCCTTCGAGGTCTCCTCCTTGAGATCATTAATATGACGCCCTTTAAATAGCTTGTGGTCTACGACAAACTTGCTGGGAGACTTTGAGAGCTGATCAATGGAGGACATCAAAGCAGGGGCATGATAAACAATCAACTCATGAATCAGTGATGGGAAGCAGATCTGGTGAAGAGTCCTCTTTGACGTAGCATGTTCAGCAATCTGTTTGAACATGACTCTTCCCAAATTGAATTTCCGCTTGTTCCCTATCTGATACAGCAGTTGAGCCACGTCCTTATTGACTGTTGATCGATGTGTAGAAGGTCTCCAGTTGAAGACAGCAATGAAGAACAGCATGGAATAAAACGTTGATAAGTCTGCTGTGTGCACAACTGATTCAGGTCTCCATCTGACAGAGCCCGCAGTGATGGTACTCACAATCTTCTCAAAATTTGCCTCCTCGTCGTCAACAGCCGGGTCATCCATCGAGAAATACACATTGATTAGCTCCGGATCAATCTTAATTCTCCTCCCTCTAACAAAGAAGACTCCATACTCAGGATCTCCAACTACCCCAAAATGAGGGGGCAAGTTCGCCATTGCCTCACGCACAAGCTGTTCACTGTAGGGTTTGCACCTAGCCAGCGTCCAAAACAGATCCGATTCTTTCAGAACCTTAACCACCTCCTTTCCCTTATACCGGGACTCATCTAGCAATCTTTCAGGTATGATTTTCCTCTTCTGGATGCATGGCCACTTTCTTGCAGCATCTTTGTTAACAAACCATACACCCTTCTTAACCAAGCCAACTGGGACAGTCTCAGCATCAGGGCCTGGGACTTCACATCCCCAAGCGTCTTCTGAAACAGGCATAGGAGCGACACGCTTCCGTTTCTTGGAGGAACCAGCTCCCCCTGCACCACTGCGTACATCAGCACCCTTCTGGGCAGAATCCTTTGTAGACTTCGCAAACGTCTGAAGCACCAGACTTTCTTGGCACTGACATTCTAGGTTCCGTTTCTTCAACAGATTTAGAAACTTCATCATCCTTTTCACCAACCACAATCTTGTCCTTGTCAACACAAATCTCAGCCCTACTGGCTTCTTTATCACTAACAGCCCTCCTAGCTTCAGCACCCAAACTCCCAACATTCTCAACTACCATAATAATATCATCAACAACCACTGATTTTTCAACGACTGCAGAAACCGAAGGAAAGACGGGATTTACCTCCGATTGTGGACACGCTTGAGGGGTAGAAACCGCTGTGACTATCTGAGAAGTTTCAGCTGTTATCTCCTCGGCAGACATCTCGTGTAAAGGCGATGCCTTTTTCATCTTTGCAGCCTTGGATTTTGGAATCTTGGATTTCGCTGTCATCGCCTTTGAGATTTGCATGCTTTCCTTTCTTTTCTCCGTGGATATAGCACTGGATTTTGCTGACTTCCTTGTGTTCACCATCGTCGATTTCGGAGCAGTCGAGAGTTTTCGGAGCAGTCAAGAGTGAGAGACTTTCAATCTAGGGTTTCGGAGACGAGAAGAGAAGACACGCTCAACAGTTGAGATTTGAAAAAAAAATATCCTCCTGGCTTTTCGTCTTCTCAATATACGCCAGTCGCTTTCCAAATAAAACGGCGTAATTCGAATCTTTCGGAATAAAATATTTGATCATAAGAACTTTCCCATCTGTTCGAGCTCCCTTCTTAGGTGGTCAGTCCAACTGTTGTAGCTGGGGATTCGCCTTTGATTGACCACTGCCTGGAACACTCAGTTCATGAACCCACGCAGACCCAAGGAGGATTTGGGAGTTCCAAACCGTGGAATCTCATTCAATTTCTCTTCTGGTGAACTAGCATTCATCTGTGCAAGCAGGTCGAACTCCTTCTGCAACTGTGTGATCTTCTGTTCAAACTCTCGCTGTAACTGTGACACCTTTTGATCCAGCAGTCGCCTGGTACAGTTGCCAAAATTGATTTGTGCGATCCTTCTATTGTGTAGGAGGTGCGATCCTTCTATTGTGTAAGGTTTTTTTTTCACTCCCCCTCGCAGAACTCGATGTTTGGCTTGAACACAGTTGAGAGTAGACCTTAGCTTCTCGTTTCCCATTCTGATGGTGTAACAGTCATTGGCCCTTCTTCTCCCTTTCATTACGGAATCACCATTCTCGTTAAGAACGAGGCATGAGTCACGAGAGAATGACACATAGTGTCCAATGTCGCACAGTTGACTGATGCTAATGAGATTCATAGTCAGACCTTCAACCAGGAGGGTGTCCTTGAGTGCAGGGAGATCCGAAACCTTCAATGTTCCACAGCCGATCACCTGACTCTTCCGACCATCCGCGAAGGTGACAAACCGCATCTGCTCAACAGGTCTAATATGAGAGAGATATTCAGAGTTACCTGTCATGTGTGTAGAGCATCCACTATCGAAGAACCAACTGGCTTGCACTGTATCTCCTGATGAGCAGCATGCTACCATGCATACTGTCAGTCGTTCCTTCGGAATCCAAACTTGTTTCTGTCGAGGTTGGATCTGTTGCTGTTGGTGCCCTCGACGTTCAGCAAGAACCAGTCGACACTGCCGTCTGATGTGTCCCATCTGGTAGCAGTACCAACATGTCAGCCAGTCTTTCTTCTGATTTGAACTGAGGTAAGTAGTCCTGGACTTGTCTTGGGACAGATCCACTTTCTGTCTAGGGTGCTTTCTTACCTTCTGTTCAGGCAACTGTTCAGACACAGATTTAGCTTTAACACACATAGTGTCCTTTAAACTCCTTTTTCCCATGAATCCCAATCCTCTACGTCCTGCCTCCATCCTTTGAGCATTGAGGATTTCATCTAAATTTTCTGAGCCAGAGTTCAACATCCTCACTGACTGTTTAAAGTGAGTGAGCTCCTTTTCAGTAACTTCTCGGTCTATTTTTTCTGATTCTAGCTGGAGTTCCAGCTGTTCTATCTTTCTGTGTTGGAACACCTCCTTGCGTTTTAGATCTGAGATGACCTTTCTTAGTCTAGTCATGCCAACAGGATGAGTTTCACGGTCTTTTTCAATGTCGACTCTCAGCGAGGAGATAGTGCCCAGGAGCTCCATCTTCTGAGCAAGCAAACACAGTCTTTCCTGTTTCATATCAGCCAGTTGCGTATTTAGTGAATCTACTGTGCCTTCGAGCTCTACCTTCTGTGTGAGCAGAATCTCAGCCTCCTCCCAGACCTTGTCCTTTTCAATAGCGACGCTTGCAATTGTGTCATTCAGCTTCTCGTTGATTTTGATCAGTTGCAGCCACTTCTCATACAGATCTTTGTATGTCTGAGCGAGACACTCCTGTGTGAGTTCTTCATCATCACTGTCTGAGAGGTCTTCAGCGGGGAGTTCCGCCTACGATGGAACTGTTGCACCGGTGCTGCTACATTCTCCCAGTGTAGTGGTAAAGGCCACAAAGTTAGTGGTTTCACCTTTTTCTTCATCTGACTCACTGTCGCTGAAGCTGGCGACCATTGCCTTCTTCTTCATGAGAGTATTGGCACATTGTGAGGCAATATGGCCGAAGCCTTTGCATTCATGGCACTGAATCTCTTCCCTACCTTTATCAGAGGAGTCTTGCCTTATATCACTTGACCTCGATCTCCCGGATTTCCAGTTTCTGAAGCCAGCTGATGAAGACTGACCTTGTTCTGGACCACATCTGTTGATTTTCCTTACCATTCTGCCAAAATTCTGAGCCATCAAAGCCAGTTGCTCAGTGGTGCACCCACCGTCCAGTTTGGCTTCTGTCATGTCTGCTTTGAGGGCGATTCCCTTCACATCTCCGGGTTGGAAGTCATGATTGATCTCGTAAGTTCTGAGAGAACCTATCAATTCGTCCAGCTTTAGCTTTGAGATGTCGTGCATTTCCTCAATGGCTGTGACCTTCATTGCAAATCTTGGAGGTAGTGGTCTCAGGACTTTACTGGCCAACCTTTCTTCATCAATAGGTTTCCCTAGAGCAGACGCCTCGTTGGACAGTTCCAGAACTCGGGCGTTGTACTCAGCAATAGTTTCACTTTCCTTCATTTTCATCTCTTCGAACTTGGTGGTAACAGCCTGCATCCGAGAATTACGAACCTTGTCGGTTCCTTCAAAGGCAGTTTGGAGGATATCCCAAGCTTCCTTGGCTACTTCACAGTTGATAATCAGTTTCATGACATTCTCATCTACTGCAGAAAAGATCGCATTCATAGCCTTTGAATTTCCCATAGATGCTTTGTCCTCCTCTTCTGTCCACAGAGCTTCTGGTTTCGGAACCGGTTCTCCAGTGAGATTGTTCATCATGGGTTCCGTCCAACCTCTCATCACTGCTCTCTAAGCCTTTTCGTCTAGAGATTTCAGAAATGATCTCATCACGGGCTTCCAGGTGGCATAGTTCAAGCCTTCGAGCAGCGGAGGTCTGGTGATGCTTTGTCCTTCTTTCAGGGTCATCTTGAACAGTTCAGGATCCCACTCAGTGTGTCGAGTGTTTGCTCTGATACCAATTGAAATTATATCCCCCGTTCAAGCAAGTGTTCTAGGTTGTGTTTGGACAGACCTTGAACTCTTTCTACCACAGTTCCACAACAAGTACGAACAGAATAATAAAACACGAGTACGCACAGATTGATAACCCAGTTCGGCTACGCCTACTCTGGGGGGTTTCCCACACCCGGAAAAGGGATAGCAAATCTTTATTACGAGTATAGAGCTTTTTAGTGGACTTACTCTTACACCTTGTAATTGCCTAGCCTCTACTACTTCGTCTCTCAGATTTGCAACCAAGGTTCATCGCAACTCCCCTTGATCCCCTTCGTCCAGACCTTCTGTCCGAACGTACTCGAACCTTTCCTGAAGCTCGGTCGCTTTCACTTGAAAGCTGGTTGTTCTGTTTGTGCTCTGAACTTGATCACCTCTGGTCAATCTGAATGGCACGTATCAGAATGAGCTCACACCGATGTTTTTCCAGTGGGGAAAACACAACGGCCGTCGCTTTCTTCTTTTCCAATCGATAGGATTTCTTCGTGTAATTTTTGATCTTCTAAAGCGATGGGAATTAGGGTTGCCTTTGCATTGTATTTATATGCTCGGCCGAAACCCTAATTCGCATAAGATAATCCCATCAAATATTTCGGGAGATACTCCTGAATATTTGATGCATATCTTTCACAAATCCTTGGAAGAATATACGAAGTCGTCTTCTTTCCCAAGCAAGACACGCCATCTTCAATTGTGAATATTCATTCGAATATCTTGTTCGAATAAGTCGCACGCCATCTTCAACTTGACGAAATCTTCGTTGCCAATATCTTCCGGAAAATCTCCTTTGCGTCTTGATCACGCTGTACAGGAGTACTAGGATATGTTCCAACTCCCCCTGAACTCCTGCTCGAACTGTCTAACAACGTTTTGCCAAACACATGCCACACAGGGGAACATCACTTCTGTTTCTGATGAGTCGTTCCGGATCGTCGACGAATGGAAACGGTACCTCATCATTTTGATCGTACATGTTTATTTCTTCGTCATCCTGGTAGTCATGGTGACTTTCTTCGCGAGACATGGTTGTTTTGAAGCGCGTAACGATTCAAAGAACTTTATCCGATGGCTGATTCCCTGGCAACGGCGCCAATTTGACAAACTGCTCGTCGTCAAAGCGATTTGTGCAAATAAATTTATAATAGTCCGCTACTCGCAACTATACTACTGGGTAGTACTTGGTAAGTAGGGGTCGAACCCAAGGGAATCAGGGGAATAGATGTTCTTTGAGGGGGTTGTCCAGCGAGAGAGCGTGTTTTAGGTTGGTTGGTTGGTTTTAAAGCTACCAGCTAAGTGATTAATTGATTGATTGGTTGGTTGGTTGGTTTTAGTACTGGAAAGTAAATTGCAGTTTATAATTAAAGAGAAATGTTTGGTTTCAGGGGCCTTGTATTATATCCTGTTTATCAATTACCTTTAGTGAATCATCTAAGTATTCAAACATGAATCGAGGCTATTCATAGCTCAAGACTTGCAACATTGCCTAGCCTTTTTCAAGGTCGTAGAGCACTTATTCTACTTAAACTAGCACCAGTACCCATTTCAAGGTACGCTAGCCTGTGTGCATCCATCTGATCCCTTTGGCCCAGTTTTCAAATGGTTTTTAGGATAAGTCGACCTCCTCGGATAAGCTTGTCCATTTGGTCCCTTTGGCCCAGTTACAAATGGTCCACTTACCCGAGTATGATCACGAACCCCCAAGGACAAGCTTACCCATTTGGTCCAGTTACAAATGGTCCACTCACCCTTGGAAATTCTAACTTTATATATGGCACATAGAATAAGTTTTGAATACTAATACGAGACACTAAGTTAATAGTCTAAAACATTTTATAATACAAGTGCGCCCCTTCTACCGAACTACTAGTTTAGCTACTATTCATCGCACTAAACATTATAACTAAGGAAATAAAAACAGTTGAATAAATACTAAGAAATACTTACAACCGTTGAAGCGCCAAGGGAGCAATCCTTTATTTCCAAAGCCAAACTTATAAATACATAAACTTAGAGAGAGAAGTGAATTATGGATGATTTGAGGTGTGTTCAAATGAGGGGAGGAGCTCCTCCTTATATAGCCATGGGAGGAGGAGGAGATGGCCACAAGTGTCCCATGGTGATTGGAGGAGAAAATGGAGGGAGGAGATGGCCACCACATGGAGGAAGGAGAGGAGGAGCAAGGAGGAGCCGCCACCTATGGAGGAGCAAAAAGCCGCCGGTCACCATGGGTGGAGGAGCCGCCGGTTGCCGGTGGTGGAGGGAGGAGGAGGGGTGGCTTTGGCCACCTCTTGTCCAAGTGGCCGGTCATCTTGCCCAAATGTGAATTTTGTACACTTTTGTGCAGTCTTTTCACAAAACTGTCAGTGTGTTTCTTCCCCGGGCTGTCTTGATTCCTCTCCTGATTCTTCTGATTAATTTGTTATGAGTGATTCAACGTCAGGATCCTTGATATTTCTTCAGTCGGCATATGATCTTGACCTTGGATTGACTCGTAACATCTTTTCTGCTTTAAAAGCTCCTCTTTAGTGTGTATTCTCTCTAAGCTCTGAAATACCCTGTAGAAATATATCTGAACTAACAAGCAAAAGTTAAATAGACAAAATGTCTAATTAAGGGGGTTTTACTGTGTTTTTGATTCGTATAATTATGGTCCATCAGTAGTAAACCAAAAACAGTGTATAAGGGAAGAAAGAAACGAGTAAACCGTAAAGACGCGGTGTAGCTCGACGATCCTCACGCTGAAAGCTCTGTCTTCTCTCCCAAGCTAGGGTTTTTCTCCAAAGAATCAACAACTCAATTAATCTGATCGTGTTTCCTTTTATAGCTCGCCCAAAAAGGCTGAAAGAAGCCCAAAAACGATTTTTAGAAATAACTTGAAGTTCTGCCTGCCGACGGCCCCGTGACAACCGTGACAGTTGGGTGTGTTACGGCTGTCACGGCCTGAGCTGAAAGCTTCGGAGGAAATCGGCACCCGTTACACCCGTGACAGTTGGAGGTGTCACGGGTGCTTCAGCCTGTCACGGCTGCCATAAACCCACGGGGGGAAAAAGGTGCCGTGACACCCGTGACAATTGGAGTTGTCATGGCTGTCACGGGCTTTGCTGGCTCAGACCCCACTGTTGGTCTTTTTTGTCGATTTTTTCCGTTCTTTCGTACTCATGGGCTCACGGAGCAAGGATATGCGTTATTGTCCTGAAACACTAGAGAAAGACGTCATATAGAGACGATTTGCCCGGAGAACGAGTATTATCCATCATCGAATGTAGCGATTAATCAGTCAAAATATTGACTGCTCAAAACACTCCACACTTAGGATTTGTTCGTCTCGAACAAATGTCAAACAAATGGCAGAATAAATACACGAGTCAATGTAATGCTCAACAACCATATGTTTCAGAGCTCCCACTCAAGTGACATGTGATCAATTCTAACTAGACATAAAAATAAAGAGATAACTCACTATCGTAGAGGACACGAATGCATTTAGCATATGCATCAAGCCTTTAAACCTATAGGCTGCCCTAGTAGGACGAGTATAGTCTCGTGAAGGTTTTCAGGAATGGGACTACCTACAAATCCTCTATACAACTAACGTGCATGCATGCATGATGCTCAACAAGTCATAGTAAAGTCATGTCATACCTCGGATTCATCGTGTTACCTCGACTTCAAGACAAACATCTTCATCAAAGTTTCAGACAATCATAGATTAAACGAGTTTGCATTCAAACGGTCAGTACACACGACTAACAAACGCCTCATCACAAGTTCTAAATAGTTCTATAGCAACAGGATAAGTATGAAGAGTTGCACAAAACATGCTCGCCATTCACCTATGCTATCTAGGGATAGTCCACGGGCTCTTGGCGCAAAGCTCATTCTCAAGTGCCAAGGACTAGGCAATGACCCGTAAGAGAAGGGGAGCCTGGCTTAATAACTTTTTCTGAAAAATAGAACGAAAAATTGCATAGGAAATTTCAGTGCAAGCACGAGGATCGTCCCTTAGATTATAGTATATGAATTCTAAAGGTAAGCTATGATTTGCATGCGGAGAGAAGGTGGATTTACACTATATCAAGCGGAAGGGAGCAGAAATTGTTTCAAGAGTGTTTTCCATATACCAGGGGTGACTTTTCTCACCGAGTCCTTGGTATTTTCTGCTTTCGCAGAATTCAACAAAAACAAGGATTTTTTTTTTCAAACTGGTTTTCTTTCAAAAACAACTATGCTTGGGGCCAATGTTTCACCCACTTTCCAGAATTGAGAACTTTGTTTTTCAGGGGAAAACTTGAAGGTCAATTATCTAACTCCACACTTAAAACTTGACATAGTGTATAAGTAAAGGCGGGTGCATGCAAATCACGACGAGGGTAGAGAATCATATGCTAGTGCTAAGGTCACCTAGAAAAAGATATGCGATTTTAAGCTTTTGAAATTTTTGAAACGGTGCCCACTAGTATCAAGGCTTAAACATGCTTCAAGAAATACGTAGAACATGTGATAGGCGAGGGTTAGCAATGATACTGACTCAAGAGAATACACACATGAATAAAACTATTTCAAGTCTTAGACTTCAAATCCAAATGAGTGTCAATCAGTCAAGGAGTATCGTAGAAAACGAGGATTTCAAACGCGATACTTAGACAGTTGAGCATGTACAATGAGTGAATATGATATGCAATGCATGTCACTATGCGCTACCCACTCCACACTTAAAAATGAGCTTAGTCCCTAAGCAAAGAAATAGTAAAGAAAAAAAGCGTATAGGAACTTCCCTGTGTGTGAGCGCGAAAGTCAGAGAGATTAAACGATGACTGGTGAGTGAGATACGACCTGTGAGCTGGTAGAAAGAGAATAAAAATATAGAGCTGCACAAGGTATAAGTTAGCATCGATAATCGCGAGATGAATAGAAAAATGAACGATGTGAGTAAAGATGAACAACAATAATGGAATAAATCAAACATCGAATAAGAAGAAAGCAGTGAATAATGACACGAACGGTGGCTCGTCGATTTCGGATTCAAGTCGGGAGAAAACACTTCGAATTTTTTTTTTCAAACTGGTTTTCTTTCAAAAACAACTATGCTTGGGGCCAATGTTTCACCCACTTTCCAGAATTGAGAACTTTGTTTTTGAGGGGAAAACTTGAAGGTCAATTATCTAACTCTACACTTAAAACTTGACATAGTGTATAAGTAAAGGCGGGTGCATGCAAATCACGACGAGGGTAGAGAATCATATGCTAGTGCTAAGGTCACCTAGAAAAAGATATGCGATTTTAAGCTTTTGAAATTTTTGAAACGGTGCCTACTAGTATCAAGTCTTAAACATGCTTCAAGAAATACGTAGAACATGTGATAGGCGAGGGTTAGCAATGATACTGACTCAAGAGAATACACACATGAATAAAACTATTTCAAGTCTTAGACTTCAAATCCAAATGAGTGTCAATCAGTCAAGGAGTATCGTAGAAAACGAGGATTTCAATCGCGATACTTAGACAGTTGAGCATGTGCAATGAGTGAATATGATATGCAATGCATGTCACTATGCGCTACCCTGGTTCCATTGTCTGGGCAGAATTTTCTTCTCGGTTTTCAGCTTCTTTCGATGTTTCTCCTTCATCAAGTGCAGAATTCAGTGCTGATTTCTCTGCTCCTGCTCGAGTGTCCTGGGCAGATATCATCTCAAGATGTTTCCCACTTCGGAGTGTGATAGCATTAACAGACTCCCTAGGATTGGGCTCTGGCTTCGAGGGGAGTTTTCCGTGCTCCCTTGTTGCTGAATTCGCTTGCTGAGCCACCTGAGTTTCTAGCATTCTGTTCTGAGTGACTAGCTGGTCGATCGTCTTCTGGAGTTCTTGCACTTTCTTGTCCTGATCTGCCATAAACTTAGCCATCATTTCTTCCATGCTAGACGAGTTGTCGGACTCTTGCTGCTTGGGCTGCTGCGGCTGGTACGAATAATTCCCTGAGTTCTGATTTTTCTGCCCTTGCGACTGATTTTGATACTGATTATTGTACTGAGTCCTTGGCTGGTAGGAGTTGCTAATCTGCGATTGCTGAGCCTGGTTGTTGTATTGCCCTCATGGCTGATACGGTGCATTGCCTTGCTGTTGTTTGTATGGAAAGCTTTGAGGCGCCGGATTCTGAGGCTTGTAAGACAGGTTAGGATTGTTTCTGTTCGGATTGTCCCATCTGTTCGTGGGTGGTCCATAGCCGGGACCAGCCCCTTGATTATTCTGCCCGACGTAGTTTGCATCCTCTTGGTTTCCGCTATTATCATCTGATCCGATCACTGGACAACCATCTGCATAGTGTGAAGGGGACCCGCAAATCTGACAGTATATGCCAATGTGAGCAACGTCTGATGACTTCATGGTGTTTGCTACCTTCAAACTCTGAATCTCAGTGGCAAGTATTTTCATTGTATTAGCCAACCGAGCTATGTCATTAGTGCTCTCGGCTTGGCAGAGGTCCTGCACACCTTTTCTGTCCCTAGGATTGCCGCGGTCACTCGTCCAGAGATGGTAAACTTGGGCTGCCCTCTCTATAATCTCATAGGTGTCTTCTAGCGGGACTTGGTTCAGCCCCCCACCTGCTGCTTGATTGATTAAGGTGCGCATCCCTTGATCGATCCCCTGATAGAAGGTGTCAATAATCTGCCACTGCTCTAGATTGTGGTGTGGGCACATCCTCGTCAGTTCTTTGTAACTCTCCCAAGCGTCGTACAGAGTCTCACCATCAATAGACCGAAATGATATAATCTTATTCCTGAAATGAGCTGTCTTTGATGGTGGGAAGTATTGCTGAAGGAAAGCTTCGGCCAGCCTATTCCATGTAGTAAACGTGCCCTCTGCATGGCTATCTAGCCATCTACTGGCTTTGTCGGACAGTGAGAATGGGAATAGCCTGAGGTAGTAAGACTCTGAAGGGACCCCATTGGTCTACACTGTATTGCACATCTGAACGAAACGCTTGAGATGCTGGTGAGGGTCTTCATTAACCCTTCCTGAGAATTGATTATTCTGCACCATCTGAATGAGGCCGGTTTTCAGCTCCCAAGTATTTGCTTCTATTCCAGGCGGTGCAATAGCGGACTGAAATCCAGTGACACGTGGAGTAGTGTAATCTCCAAGAGTTCTGCGCATTGGTTGTTGCACTCGTGGTCGCTGGCCATCTTCGACCACTCCATTCAGCAGAGCTGGGTTGTTCTGATTCATCTCTAAAGCTGCGAAGTTGCGGTTCAGTGCTCGTAGCTGCCGAGCTTTGTTCTGGGCCTGGCGATCGTTTCTTCGTCGGTCCGGGGTGTCCTCGTCTGAAATCTGAATCTGCTTCTTCCGTCGGGGTGTTTTCTTTGGCATGAACTAGCTGGTACCTGCAAGAGCCAAGAATTGCCGCGAGTGAAAAGATCAAGGCAGAAAAATCAGATAATAAACGAGGTGGAATAGTCTAAACTACACACGTTACTCTAATATCACACTAAACGCCGCTCCCCGACAACGGCGCCATTTTGACCCTTTATAGTGGGAGTAAAAATACGCATGTCGTTACTCTAATCATCTGCAATCACCAACCGCTCATCTACCGGAGGACTCGCAAATCACGCATCACCCACTGTAAGTCTTTCTTTTTACTTTTCAGTATTTATTTTCTGTAATTTACTTTTCAGCACTCAAAACCAAAAACATCCAAAAACGTCACTTAGTCATAACCGCTAAAATCTCAATCAACCTTAAAACACGCTCCCTCGCTGTACAAATCCCTTAAAGAACAACGTATCCCCCTAATTCCCTTGGGTTCGACCCCTATTTACCACTTACTACCCAGTAGTGAAGTCGCGAGTAGCGGAAAATATAAATTTATTTGTACAGAGAACATTGCACCTTAACGACAGTGCAGTGGGCTCCGTCATTAGATCATGTATCCGACCGGTTGGAGTGCTTGAAGATCTAATACTCCATGTGGGAGAGCTCGTCGTTGCTGCAGACTTTTATGTAATACAAACGGGGGAGACCAGCAAAGATGACCCTCCAACACTTATTTTGGGACAACCTTTCCTCTACGCCACCAAAGCATGGATCGACATGGGAAAGGGCTTGTTATCACTTGCATTTGGCGGCAAAATTTCAGATTTCTACATCGATAATTATGATGGTCGCCCAAGGACAAGGAAACCACCAGACATTGTACCTATCTCGGATCTCAGAACACAGATTTCTGACCTGCCAAGAGAGACCGAGAGAGTGACAAGACCAACAGCTATGGTCAAAGGTCCCTCGCCTCCTCAGAAACAATGGAAGGAGAAACCACCAAAACCATGGAGTTCTAACCCAAGCACATCATCTCACAAGAAATCAGGAAAAGGCAAGGCTAGAATCAACGCAGGAGCTGCGGCAAAATTCAACCTGAGCCACCCATGGGATCCAAACCTGTGATCCCCATGCGTCGAGCCAACGACGTTAAACAAAGGCACTGGTCGGGAGGTAACCCGACACCTATCTTACTTTCAGTAATTTTATTTTCTGTCATTTAGTTTTTACCGCAAGTCGCTCTCACCCATTTTTTGTATAGAAGGAATGTCTAACATGTAGGAATCGGTTTTTGGAGCAAGATCAGATCAGCCAGGCAGCTTCCGAGAATTACCGGGCCTACGCTGAGAGTTCAAGGCCCCAGCCGAACTCCCTCGATTATCCAGCTCCGAGGCATGTCGTTCCACGACACGATACAGTAAAAGGGAGTTCAGTTCTTCTCTTTTCCTTAATGTCATTTCCTTCTCTTGTATATATTTGCATGACTTTTGAACTAAGTCGTGCTGAAAGGCACGCCTTCGTTCAAAAGTGTGGGGTGAGAACCGCCTGTGTACATAATTAATTAACATGTTTTTCTTTTCCTTTTCCCTTAATATTATCTTTTTGAAAATATGAACTTGAGAATGTGAAAAAGATAGATCATAATTCATGCATTTACCTTGTGAAAATTCAACTGTTTAAAAACTTAGAATGTAACTTCTCATTTGTCCCTTTGTGCTGAGATATACAGGGGATGTGGAGTTGATATAAACTGCCCTAGAGAGGCTTGGCAAGCAATCGAAGGATCGAATCTAACTATATGGTTTTCGAAGTCAGTGGAGGCTGCACTTCGGGTTTCAGTGAAGATTGAAGTCATCTCCACCGTGCAGCGTTTATGCAAGAGGCGGGACGGGAATCAAACCGTCCTATCTCTAGTCCTAGTAGCCGGGAAAATAGATGAGCGACCCTCATCTTGACCCGCGCGAAACAGCGAGGATGAGAAAGAGCGGGGAGGTATTTCCATATGCTTGCGGGCGACGATTGGACCTCCCAAAAAGGCTGAGAAAATGGACTAGCAAGTCACAAAGAAACAAAAGCTCAAAGAAGCTAATCAAAGGCCAAAGGCCAAAATTGTGAAGGTTTTAACCGAACAAAAGTGAAGAAACTCCAACTCAATATCAAAGGCCAAAGGCCAAAGGCCGATTCACTACAGAAGCTGTCCCTCGCCAAAAAGAAATCAAAATGCTCAACTCAATGAAACCCGAACCGAATCACGTGCTAGAGAAAGCTACAAGGAAACCATATAGTACGAGTCGATCCCGAAAATGCAGTCCAGGAGCCTGAAAAGGGCTATCTCCCGAAACATCCAAATTAATTTGCATCTCGGCGCGAAGGTACAAGTATCAAGTTTCTTCTAAGTATTTACACAGTTTAGTTTGGTAATAAGTAAGTAATGCATAAATTAAGATAAATCTAGTCCCACAGTCTCACTTTCATATTTGAAGTTTTTACTTAGATTGTGTTCCGCCCTTAAAAAGCATTGTTCGGGACGAACAACTAAAAGTGTGGGGTGATCTGATGGACCATAATTGTATGAATCATAAACACAGTTAAACCCACCAAATTAGACGCTTTGTCTATTTAACTTTTGCTTGTTAGTTCTAATATTTATCTGCAGGGTATTTTGAGCTCTAGAGAGAAAACAAGCTAAAAAGGAGTTCTTAAAGGCAAAAATGGATTACAAGACAAATCAAGCCAAGAAGGACCGAGAAACCTAGCAGGGACCGAGAGGAACAATAGCGGGCTCAAGGAATACCGGGCGCGTCCGAGAACGCAGGACCGGGTACCGAGCTTGAGTGCCGAGAGCGTCCGGGCAAAGGGCCTGAGTGCCGAGAACTTCAGCCGGGCGTCCGAGAAAAACCAAGACGCGTCCGGGTATTTGCGTCCGCGTCTGAGAAGCCCGACCGGGTAACCAGGCAGTGCTCGAGAAAGCTAGGCAGCGCCCGAGGAAACCAGGACGCGCCCGAGTACCTGCGCTCGAGAGTACCGAATCCTGGCCGGGTGTGCCGAGAAAATCTAGCCGCGCCCGAGAAAACCCAGGCGCCTACGCCTGCGCCTGCGTCCGCATCTGTGCGTCCCAGCCCGGTAGTGACATCACCCAGCGGCTTTTGTGAAGTCCACCTCCTCACCAACTCCACGCCACCTCTTCACCAACTCCATGTCCTCTCCTCCTCCTCACATAGCCGGCGGCTTTGGCCATGGAGAAGACACATGGCCGGCGGCTTTGAGCTCTCCCTCCCATCTTGTGCCATGTGGTTTCTTCTCAAACCACAACCATTTCTTCTCCACTCTTCCACACCAAAGGACCGGCGGCTTTGAAGCTCTCCAATCCCATTGAGCCAAGTGTCGCATCCTTATGGCTTCTCCAAGCCTATAAATAGACACCCTCCTTCCCATTCCAAACACATCCCACAATCCCATCTCATTCCAACATCACAAGTCCTCAAGTGACTTATCTCTCTAGCTTTTGTGGGCACAATCATGTAAACACTTTCCTTTGGAATCGAAGTTGGATCTTGAGCACTCTTATCAGTTTTTGTAAGTACTCTTTTCCTTACTTTACTGTCTTTCAAAGTACTTTACTTTCCTGTCTTTACTTTCGAAAACTTTACTTTCTGTCTTTCAAAACCTTTACTTTTCCAAGTACTTAGCTATGGTATCCACCTCTATTGATATTCGTAGCTAAACCCTTCATTCGGTTGAAGGGGTGTACTTGTACCATACAATGTTTTAGACCATACTCTTAGTGCCTCTATGTGTTCAAAACTTGTTCTATGTGCCACATATTAGGTTAGAACTTCCAAGGTTGAGTGGATGCTTGAAATGGCAAAACTCTTCCGTGGGGTTCCTGAACATACTCGGGTAAGTGGATGCTTGAAATGGCAAAGCTTATCTGAGGAGTTCGACCTCTTTAAAACACCATTTGGATTGATCGGAAATGATTGATCAAATGGATGCACATAGGCTAGTATACCTTGAAATGGGGTGCTAATCTAAATAGAACAAAGTGCTCTATGACCTTGAAATGGGCTAGACAGTGTGGCAAGTCGAGTTCTTGAAATGGCCTTGATACACTTTTGAACACATAGTATGATCATTAGATGTCAATGATAAACAGACTATGATACAAGGCCCCTAAAACCGAATACTTTCCTTTAATTGTAATATCAATTGTTACTTTACTTTCAGTACCATATCAACTGTTTATTTTCTGTCAAGACTCGCACTTTACTTTTCAGTACTAAAACCAAAACCAACCCCCCAACTGCTTAATTTAATTCCCCCCTTTTCGGAAGAACAACTATTCACCTGACTCCCTTGGGTTCGACCCGTACTTACCACTGACTACCCAAAAATAGTTAAGTCGCGAGTATCGGAGATATAAATTTGTTTTTGCACAAAGAACATCGCACCTTAACGAGAGTGCGGTGGGCTCCGTTAGTATGCTCTTGATTTGTTGGAGGATCAACACATGACTGATTGCAAATATAATCTACCTGCACACCCAAGGACACCAAGCATACTTTAAGCCTTTTCAAGGCAGAGCTTCTCCCAGATCCCATGGTGTACAGAAGGCTAGTACGGAAGCTCATTTATCTAACAATCACCAGGCCTGATTTGTCATATGATGTTCACGTGTTAAGCCAGTTTATGCAGTCTCCTACTGTTGAGCATTTAAGAGCAGCACATCGTGTTTTGAGGTACATTAAGGCTGCCCCTGCGCAAGGCCTTTTTTTCCCAGCGAAGACCTCTCTTACCATCATGGCTTATTGTGATGCTGACTGGGGAGCATGTCCGGTCACACGACGACCCATCACTGGTTAGTGCATCTTTCTTGGTGGATGTTTAGTTTCTTGGAACACCAAGAAATAACCTGTGGTGTCGCGCTCTTCAACAGAATCGTGTCATGGCCATGGCTTGTTGTGAGCTGGTTTGGTGAGTTGTCTGATTTGGGCGTTCCTCCACCAATACAAATCCCGCTGTTTTGTGACAATCAAGCCGCCCTATACATATCTCGCAATCCTGTTTTCCATGAACGCACGAAACACATAGAAATGGACTGTCATTTCATTCGATAACATGTGGTGCGCAAGTTTATTCGGCCATGCCATATCTCTACTCTTCACCAACCCGCCGATTTGTTGACAAAGCCTCTTGCTTTCGATCGCATTGCTCAGTTATGTTCCAATCTGGGAGTTTCGAATTTTCTTCACTCTCCAGATTGAGAGGGGGGGGGGGGGGGGGGGGGTGTTGAGCTAATGCTCATGTTACTGAAAATTAGCAATGGCGCGAGCTGAATTTGAATGTGCAATTAGGGGCATTTGGTGTTAAGTTTATTATGTATGGGGATAGATGAGTGAGTTCATATTGTATAGGGGTGCTAGTGTATTTTTGTTTTTTCTGTACAAATATCGTGTTGTAACAACTTCTCCCGCTTAATGAATTTCACCGTGTCTTTCCCAAAATACGAACTGCGTCTTTCCCAAAATACGAACTGCGTCTTCTCTCTGCCTGAGCTCCGATCTTCTTCTGCGACGATCATCATTTTCTTCAGGGATTTGCAGACTAAAGCCTGGGGGCTAAAATTTATGCCGGCATGTGTCGAAGTTGATGTTACTGCGCCTATTCCTGAAGAGGTTAAACTCACTCTATTGGATGGGAGGGTTTTCTGGCATAAAATTGAAGTCGAAGGGAATATTTCCTATTGCTCTCACTATAAGTTGCATGGGCCTGAATTGGTTAACTGTAGAAAAAAGAAAGCTCCTAAAATGTTTGAGGAGCACGTTGATGGTGCTAAAGTTAATCAGGGGGCCAAAAATAATAGGCAGCAAAATCGTGGAGGTCTTATCTCCGTTACAATCCCAGGGGTTTGAGTGTTCCTAAACATGTGAATTTATATCAAGAAGTGCCGTCAGGGTGGACCCAAGTTAGAAAAAAGAAAGCAGCCTGAACGGTCAATTTTAAGGCCCTTCCGCTCAAGCTGGGCTTTCTCAAGAGGAGACTACGAAGTCCCTAGGGTTAACACTGAAAGTAATCATGTCGCCTCTGAGGATGGTGAGTTACAGAATGATAATGATAAGGAGTTGGCCATAGTGGTGTTTGAGGCGAATGATCGGGAGAAGGGAACCATAGGGCAACCTGACTTGGAGCAAACTAGCGCTGATATGACAAACGATGTGGTTGACAAATGTTCAAAGCCTTTGGCCCTTTTGACAGAGCGCCTGTTGTTAATATTATGCCTCGTCCAAGTGCCTACCCAATGTCGTTGGATAATGTGGCCTTGAGCATGGCTAGAATCAACAAAGGTGTGGGAGATCAGAGGAGCGAAGTGGGTAAGGAGGCTGATGAGCCAGTGGGTGACAATACTCTTACCTTCAATGAGGAATTGGGTACCCAGGTTGTTCCTAGTGCAGTTGACCACTTTCTCAAAGTCATTGGGATTTGAGAAACAAAGATCAAAGTGGTGTTTCTGGTAATTGCTCTGGGATTTTTCGTATCTAAAACATCAGAAGTCGATTGCTATTTATAGCAGTGCAATAGGACACGAACGAGAGTTGCATCTTCCGGCTGAGTAGTCGCGAGTCGCGCGCCCATTTCATACTTTAGCTCACCGCGCCCAGTGTAGACATTAACTTAATGTCTACGCTGGACGCGCCTAGACATAATGTCTACACTGGGCGCGATCCTCTCTGTTTCTGACAAGCGTATTTTTAACTCTTTATAGTTGTCAAATTATAAGTTTTAGGGGTCAAATCGTAGTCAAACAAAATGTATAACCTTGGTAAGCCAAGGGTCGATCCAAAGAACAAGTGTGTGAATACTAGCAAACAAGCGACCTATTTAGCTATTCCGATTAATGAGTGAAAGGTTTTTGTTGTGATGAATATAAATCGCAGAAATTAAATTGCAGAAAAATAAATGGTTTGTACTTATCAGAGAAAGAATTCTGGGACCATACTTCACCCGTGCTAACCTCACTAATCATGCAATCATGTCACGTAAATTATTCATGCTATCGAATATGGAATTAAATCGAAATAACACTAGACAAGCCGCCCATCCACGGATCATTGTCTAGATTAATCT
Organism: Rhodiola kirilowii; assembly: GCA_033675215.1. Classification (NCBI taxonomy): domain Eukaryota; kingdom Viridiplantae; phylum Streptophyta; class Magnoliopsida; order Saxifragales; family Crassulaceae; genus Rhodiola; species Rhodiola kirilowii. The sequence continues at coordinate 42,309,015 of CM066199.1, forward strand.
CAATCGTTGAACGCCGCCCATCCACGGATAACAACGATCTCGATTGTTAAATTAAAGGTTTTCTTATTAATTCATGTACTAGCATTCTAGCAACATGACCTAACATCAATTTCATGTAATCCGATTAATACCTAGGACCCATCCATCTTTCGGTAAATAATCTAAATACGTTCTAGCATGCAAACATCCCATTCAATGTAAATACTTGCAAGAACGATAAAATTAAGCACACAATGAAATTGAATATTTGAATTGCATAAATAAAAACGTTAATTGCTCACATGAGAGTTGGGTACATAGCACGGGATCCGTAAGGTCTCAGAATAAAGAAGACTACTCGCTATTCATGGCGATTAAACCACAAATAGTGTAATAAGAGAGAAATAAGGACGAGTTAACCGTAGACGATGTAGCTCGACGATCTCAATCTCTCGTGATGAACTCTGTCTTCTCTCCCAAGTTAGGGTTTATTCTCCAAAATAAGCACACCTCAACTGATCTGGTCAAACTCTCTTTTTATATCCAAATTGCCGAAATTGCCAAAATTGCCAAAGGGCGAAATTAGGAAAGTCCCGTGACACCTGTTCCGTCACGGGCTGTCACGGGACGTCGCGAGATTTGAGAATTGCATCTCCACGGCTAAGTCCCGTGATGGCTTCATTGTCCCATGACAGGCCGTGCGTCACAGGACGTCACGGGCTCCTGAAATGTTGCTGTTACGGCTGAGTCCTGTGATGCTTCCTTGTCCCGTGACACATGAAGGGGTCACGGGGTCTGGGCCAAAAATGCTCCTTTAGGCTGATTTCTTTGTCTTTTCACGCATTCAGGTCCATATCGAATCATCGAGTAATTCAAACCTGAAACACTATGAAAATAGATTAAATGATAATAAAATGTTCAGAAAACAAACCTAATCCATCATCGAATGAAGTAAATAATGGGTCAAGAACTCAACCGATCAAAACACTCCACACTTAGGATTTGTTCGTCCCGAACAAATGTCAAACAAACGGCAGAATAAAGGCAAGTCTATGTGAGGCTCAACAACCATGTGTTCCTAAGCTACCCACTCAAGTGACATGTGATCAATTCTAACTAAAACGAAAACAAAAAGATAACTCACTGTCGTAGAGGACACGAATGCATTTAGCGTATGCATCAAGCCTTTAAACCTCTAGGCTACCCTAGTAGGATGAGTATAGTCTCGTGAAGGTTTTCAGGAATGAGACTACCTACAAATCCCCTGTACAACTAACTAACTAACGTGTATGCATGAATGATGCTCAACAAGTCACAGTAAAGTCATGTCATACCTCGGATTCATCGTGTTACCTCAACTTCAAGTCAAACATCTTCATCAAAGTTTTCAGAAAATCATAGATTAAATGAGTTATGCATTCAAACGGTCAGTACACACGGCTAGCAATTGACTAATCACATGTTCTAAATAGTTCTAGAGCAACGTATAAAGAACATGAATAGTTACACAAAACATGCTCGCCATTCACCTATGCTATCTAGGGATAGTCCACGAGCTCTTGGCGCAAAGCTCATTCTCAAGTGCCAAGGATTAGACAATGACCCGTAAGAGAAGAGGAGCATGGCTTAAGGATTTTCTGAAAAATAGTACAAAAATTTGCATCAAAATTTCAGTGCAAGCACGAGGGTCGTCCCTTAGTTTCTAGCACACAAATTTGCAAGAAAAGTCATGATTTGCATGCAATGAGAAGATGGAATTACACTACATCAAGCAAAAGGAGGCAGAAATTGTTTCAAAACTGTTTTCCATACGCAAGGGGTGACTTTTCTCACTTTGCCCTTGGTATTTTTCTGCTTTTCTCTTCTTTTTTTCTTCTCAAAAACCACTACGCTTGGGGTCAATTTTTCACCCACATTTGAAAATTCAGAACTTTGTTCTTGATTGAAAACATTGAAAACCAATTTTCTAACTCCACACTTAAAGCTTGACATAGTGTATGAATGAAGACGGGTGCATGCAAATCACAACGAATATAGGGAAACACATACCAGTACTAAGGTCACCTAGAAAAAGAGATGCATATTTAAGTTTTTTTTGAACATGTGCCTACTAATTTCAAGTCTCAAACATGCTTCATGAAATACGTAGAACATGTGATAGGCAACAGCTAGCAATGATACTGACTTGAGGGAATACACATGCGAGTAAACTATTTCAAGTCTTAGACTTTAATTCCAAAAGAATGTCAATCAGTCAAGGAGTATCGTAGAAAACGAGGATTTCAATCCTAATACATAGACAGTTGAGCATATGCAAGAGTGAATGTGATGTGCAATGTGTGTGAATATGCGCTACCCAATCCACACTTAAAAATGAGCTTAGTCCCTAAGCGAAGAAATACAAAATAAGAAAAGGTGCATAGGAACTTCCCTCGTGTGTGATGGTGGAATATCTAGGGAGATGAAACGATGTCCGGTGAGTAAAACATGACTTGTGAGCTGGCAGATATAGATAATATTACGAAGAGCAACACAAGTGATAGGTTAGCATCGATAATCGCGAAGAGACCTGCATAAAGGAATGCCAAACGAATATAGAGGTAAACGATGTGAGTAAAGATGAACATAGATGAAATAACTCAAGCATCGAATAACATGGAAATAGTGAATAATGCCAAAGGTCAGTGTACAATAGATAAGAAAAAGGGAAGCGCAACAACTGTCAAAATGACAAAAAGTCATAAGAAGAATGATATGCATGAAGAACTAATCAGCAGCATCGTCCTCAGCATCATCGGTGACAGAGCCCACCGCACTGTCGTTAAGGTGCGATGTTCTCTGTGCAAAAACAAATTTATATCTCTGATACTCGCGACTTAACTATTTTTGGTAGTAAGTGGTAAGTACGGGTCGAACCCAAGGGAATTAGGTGAATAGCTGTTCTTTCGAAAAGGGGAGATTAAATAAAGCATTTGGGGGGTTGTTTTTGGTTTTTAGTACTGAAAGGTAAAGTAACAGTTGATATTACAATTAAAGGAAAGATTCGATTTCAGGGGCCTTGTATCATATTTTCTTTTATCATTGACCTCTAATGATCATACTAAGTGTTCAAAAGTGAATCAATGCTATTCCTAGCACATGACTTGCCACACCGTCTAGTCTTTTGCAAGACAAAGAACTCTTGTTCTAGTATGTGCATCCATTTGATCATCATTCCTGATAAACCAAATGGTATTTTAAAGAGGTTGACTTCCACAGATAAGCAGTGCTCTTCCGAGCCTCCACTTATCCACGGAAGATCACGAACCCATGGCAGAGCTTTGCTCTTCCGAGCATCCACTCAACCAATGGAATTCTGGCCTAATATATGGCACCTAGAACAAGTTGAACACAAAGAGGCACTAAGAGAAGGGTCTAAAACATAGTATGATACAAGCACTCCCCTTCAACCGAATGAAGGGTTTAGCTACGAATATCCATAGAGGTGGATACCATAGCTAAGTACTTGGAAAAGTAAAGGTCTTGAAAGACAGTAAACTAAAGTTTTCGAAAGTAAAGACAGGAAAGTAAAGTTTTCGAAAGTAAAGATAGAAAAGTGAAGTACTTTGAAAGACAGTAAAGTAAAGAAGAGAGTACTTACAAAAACCGTTGAGAGTTCTAAAGATCAAGCTTCGATTCCAAAGTGAAGGGATTACATGATTGTGCCCACAAAAGCTAGAGAGATAAGTCACTTGAGGACTTGTGATGTTGGAATGAGATGGGATTGTGGGATGTGTTTGGAATGAATTTACAAAGGGAAGTAGGAGCTCTATTTATAGGCTAAGGGGAACCATAAGGACTTGACACTTGTCATGAAATGGGAGGAGAAGAAGAAAGCCATCGGAGTGACTCATCCTTCCCAAAAGCCGTCGGCCACATGGAGGAAGGGGAGAGGTGGAGAGCTTAGCCGCCGGCTAGGTGGAGGAGAGGGAGTGGTGGAGTGAGTGCAATGTGATCTTCTCCAAAAGCCATCGGTCCTTTCAGCTCCGGTCTGACTCTGGTTGCCCTTCGGTTGGACTTGTTTTGAGTGATTCCATGTCAGGTTCTTGAAAGTCAGATTTTGGTCGTGACCTGGAATGACTCGTAATTCATTTTCAGCTTTAAAACTCCTCCTTAGCCTGTATTCTCTCTAGACTTCAAAATACCCTGTAGATAAATATCGGAACTAACAAGCAAAAGTAAAATAGACAAAGAGTCTAATTTGGTGGGTTTAACTGTGTTTATGATTCATACAATTATGGTCCATCAATCGGCAACACCAAACTAATCATCTTATTATCAGAATCCACAACACCAGGGGGCGAGAGGGACCAGCCCCGATGTCAGTACGAGCAGGGGGCGCACTGGGCGGGGGGCTGAGGTCGACTGCCACGGTAAAATCAGTCTCGAATGGATCAGGGGCAGAAGACATGAAGGACGGTGGAGGCGGATAGTCTGTGAAACCCTGCTGCCTATAGAAAAAAGTCCGAGCGTCCTGTGACCACTACTGTGCCCTGCTGGCCTGATATCTAAAATCATAGAAATCATCCCTGAGCTGATTATGGGAGATGGAAAGCCTGCTCTGCGTGGCAAGAATCGGACCTAGGCTAGCCAAAATCTGTCGCTGATAACCAAGATGCACACTCTGGGACTCCCGAATCTCAAACTAGGAGGTGATGATCTAGTGATGAGAGGCCTCTAAGCGTGTGAGACGCTCCTCGAGTGTCAGCGAGGACTGATCGGCAACAGTTGGCTGCGGAGGAGGGAAAGGGATGTGGTTGGGTTCTGGAGGCTCCTGTGCCGCAAATACTGAATGGTCCCGTGCCTCAAATGTAGGAGTGTCCTGGGCCTCTACCATGTCAACGTCCTTGTGCTCTTGCGCCGCAGGCGCAACAAAGCCTGGCACTGGAGAGGTCTCTCTAACTGGTGCGTTCCCCAGGCACCTATTCTTAATCTCCAGGCGCTGCCCCTTAACTCCTTCCTCAAGAATATCGAGCCTGTGGAACCACTGACGTTCCCTGGTAAGCATCGTACACTGAATCAGCTTCGGAACCGTGAGCTCCCATGAGTTGGCGTTGAAACAGGCATCGAAACTGAAACCAAGGCTCTCGGCAAGTAGAGTGATGTAGAGCCCACCACTAATAGCGAGGTTAGGCTTCTTCCCGAAGGACTTCCATTCCCTAAATCGAGCAGTGAGGATCTCAAAGAAATCCACCTTAAGACCACGACTCATGGCAGTCAGGATGTCTATGTCCTTCTCGTTCACAACAGTGCCTCCCTCCGTCCGAATATTAACCGTCATAGCTACCAAACGGTGTGCAACTTTCCACTTGGGAAGCTTAATGCAAGTGGCCGGGTGGGTGGATAAGTAGACCACATCTATCTCGGAAATATATCTCCAGAAGTCATCCTTCTCAGAAGCAGAAAAATGCGGCACGAGACCCTCCAAAGAGAATTCAAGAATGCGACACACGTCGGCTCTATCCATCGTAAAATCAGTGTCCTGCAGCCGAAAAGACCAATGTGTTGTCTGCCCTGGAGGTCCATGAGGGTGAAATGATGCCACAAATTCATAAAGAGCAGTAATCATAGTGTTCTTCTGATTTGAAAACAGTATACCTAGCCCGGAATCATCAAACAATGGGTGAACCTTGTCCATTAATTTAAAATCTATTAAAACACTGAGACAGGGGACAAGAGTAGGCTTAATTGTTTTCTTGAGCTTCATTTGCTTGTAGTTTGCCAAAGTAGCTGGGTCTGGGAACCTTGGGTACCGTCTATCATCAAACATTCAGACTGCAGGGAGAGCCGGAACTGGTTCATCGGCAGGTGGAGGCGCGGTTGGGGCGGCGGCGCGGCTTTGGTTTCTCCGGCAAGACATGGTGGAGGTGGCTGGATGGACGGGTGAATGCTTTGGATGGACGGAATGGATGCTGGGATCGGAGTCGGACAGAAGGGAGAGAAAGGCACCGTCGGTTTTGGAGTGGAGTTCGTTGCCGATTTGGGTACAAAAACCCTAATTTTAAAAACTGAATTCGAGCAGGTCCCGTGACCAGCTGGTCCGTCACGGGCTGTCACGGGACGTCACGGGACTAAGGAAATACATCGCTTCGGACATGTCCAGTGACTGAACCATTATCCCGTGACGGTCTGATGGTCACGGGCTATCACGGGACGTATCAAAGAGTTCTTTTGCCAAGGCTTGGTCCCGTGACACCGACTTCGTCACGGGACGTCATAGGACTAAGGAAATACATCGCTTCGGCCATGTCCCGTGACGGTCCTAGCATCACGGGATGTCACGGACTGGGCAATTCCTGCTGTTCCTTATGCTGGCACTCAACACTTAAAACCGCTGCACACACATGAAATCACACAATGCAAATGCAAATGAAAAACTAGCTAAATACTTACAGCGCGGGTTACTCCCCAAAGAGGCCTTGTTTAACGTCTTGGCGAGACATAGCGAGGGAGATAGAACTAGAAGCATTCTCGAGAAGTCCCTTGCTGAGATCCCTTCCCGAGAAGTAGGTTATCATCAATCCCTTTTGGAGGTGCAAGATGCTTCAGAACGTGGTAGTGTTTGAGGCGTTGTCCGTTTACCACCATAGACTTTCCTCCTTCAACACTCAGCTCCACATGCCCGTCTGGATATGCTTATTCCACTGTATAGGGGCTACTCCATTTTGTGCGCAGCTTCCTAGGGAATAATCTAAGGTGGGAGTTGTAGAGGAGGACTCGCTCGCCTTCGTTGAATTCTCTGCGCACTATTCTCTTGTCGTGCCATCTCTTTGTTCTATCCTTGTAAATACGAGCATTCTCATATGAGTCCAATCTGATTTCATCGAGCTCATTTAGCTACAATAGTCATTTTTCCCCAGCTTCCTTGATGTTCATATTTAGCTCTCTGACTGCCCAGAGGGCCTTGTATTCGAGCTCGACCGGGAGATGGCAAGTTTTACGTAGATAAGCCGAAAAGGACTCGTGCCGATGGGAGTTTTGAAAGCAGTCTTGTATGCTGAAATTATATCCCCTGTTCAAGCAAGTGTTCTAGGTTGTGTTTGGACAGACCTTGAACTCTTTCTACCACAGTTCCACAACAAGTACGAACAGAACAATAAAACACGAGTACACACAGATTGATAACCCAGTTCGGCTACGCCTACTCTGGGGGGTTTCCCACACCCGGAAAAGGGACAGCAAATCTTTATTACGAGTATAGGGCTTTCCACAGGGACTTACACTTACACCTTGTAATAGCCTAACCTCAATACTCCGTCTCTCAGATTTGCAACCGAGGTTCGTCGCAACTCCCCTCGATCCCCTTCGTTCAGAACCCGCAGTCTGAACGTTCTCGACCTTCTCCAGAAGCTCGGATGCTTTCCCTCGAAAGCTTTGATCACCTTTGCTGTGTGCGGCAGTTGATACTCTTCAGACAGTCTGAGTTGCACTTGAGCAGACTGTGCTTGCACCGATGTATTCTCAATGAGGAAATACAGCCGGCCGTCGCTTTCTTCTTCTCCAATCAGCAGGATATGCTCGTGTGTATTTTGATCTTGAAAGCGATGGGAATTAGGGTTGCCTTTGCATTGTATTTATATGCTCGGCCGAAACCCTAATTCGCATAAGATAATCCCATCAAATATTTCGGGAGATACTCCTGAATATTTGATGCATATCTTTCACAAATCCTTGGAAGAATATACAAAGTCGTCTTCTTTCCCAAGCAAGACACGTCATCTTCAATTGTGAATATTCATTCGAATATCTTGTTCGAATAAGTCGCATGCCATCTTCAACTTGACGAAAACTTCGTTTCCAATATCTTCCTGAAAATATCCTTTGCGTCTTGATCACGCTGTACAGGAGTACTAGGATATGTTCGAACTCCCCCTGAACTCCTGCTCGAACTGTCTAACAACGTTTTGCCAAACACATGCCACACAAGGGAACATCAATCTCCCCCTTGGCATTTTGGCAAAACCAAATCACTAGATCTATCTAACTATCTAGACAGTAGGAAACCTTGAGGGAACAAAAATTGTCACCACCTCAAAATACTCCCCCTTTTTGCCACAAACAGGCAAGGGGCCGATCGAGTTCGAACAGCAAATCAAACTGTGCCAGAACAAGCACATAATACTGAAAGTTTTTAAACGAAAAAAATGAGTTCAGAGAGTTCAGTGTTTCAAGGGACCTTTAATCAGAAGCTTCTTCAATGGAATCATCTTCAGAGGCTGTAGCTTCAGATTCATCATCATCACTGGGATGGCTGAGGGCTCGAGCTAGCCTATTGATCCGACGACGCTGTTCCGTGTCCGCAGTAATGATAGCATTTAGATCCCTGAGCAACTTGCTTTGCTCATCTTGCCCTATTCTGGCTCCCCCTCGACTGGACTCCGCCACAGCTTTTCCTTTCTCCTTGAGATCGTTCACGTGACGTCCCTTAAACAACTTGTGGTCAACGAAGAACCTGCTGGGTACCTTTGAAAGTTGGTCAGGCGAGGCCTTCAAATCTGGAGCTTGATGGATAATGAGCTCATATATCAGAGATGGGAAACAGATCTGGTGCAGAGTTCTCATCGAAGTAGCATGTTCAGCAATCTGTTTGAACATTACTCTGCCCAGGTTGAATTTCAGCTTGTTCCCTATCTGATAAAGCAGTTGGGCCATGTCCTTGTTGACAGTAGAGCGATGAGTAGACGGCCTCCAGTTGAACACAGCAATGAAGAACAGCATGGAATAGAACGTAGATAGCTCTGCTGTATTCACAACCGACTCAGGCCTCCACTGAACAGAGCCTGCAGTGATGGTGCTCACAACCTTCTCAAAGCTTGGTTCTTCTTCATCAACAACTGGATCGTCCATGGCAAAGAATACATTGATCAGCTCAGGATCAATCTTGATCCGTCTCCCTCTGACGAAGAAGACACCATACTCAGATTCTCCAACAACCCCAAATCCAGAGGGCAAGTTTGCCATAGCCTCACGCACCAGCTGTTCATTGAAGGGCTTGCACCTGTCCAATGTCCAGAACAGGTCAGACTCCTTAAGCACCTTAACCACTTCCTTCCCCTTGTACCGGGACTCCTCTAGTAACTTTTCAGGAATGATCTTTCTTTTCTGCACACAACTCCATTTTTTGTACGCATCACGACTGAAAAACCAGATACCTTTCTTGACCAATCCAACTGGAACAGTATCAGCCTCAGGAGATGGGACTTCACAACTTCCAGCATCCATTGAAACAGGAACAGGGGCTCCACGTTTCCTTTTCTTAGATGAATCAGCTCCCCCTGCCAAGTTGCCCCCTTTCGCAATCTCTTGGACTGTCCCCTTAGTAGTTCTTTCAAACGCCACCTTTTTCTTTCCCTTGTCCCTTTTTGGCTTTTTGAGAAAGATAAGCGGAGCAAGATCTTGATCATTATCTGAAAGCGTATCCTCCTTTGAAACAATCTTTGCAGTATCCTCACGAACTTGTGCACCATCATCCTCCATACGATCACAATACTGATCGTCTTGACCAACAACTGGAGCATCCACTGAATTCTTAGAAACATCCTCAGGGACTTCTACTGACTTACTCTCAGTCTGAGCACATGGTTCCCCAGTTGGACCACTATCTACTTCCACAGCATCAGACTCTTCTGCACCAATACTCTGAACACGAGGAGGTTCTTCTGATCTTGCCACTTCCATATCCTTCTCTTTTTCTAGGTCCTCCATGACATTGTCAATGTCTCTGTATAGCTTCTCTAATTCTTCATCCTCTTCTGTAGGAGAGTCTCCTTTAGCTGTGGCTTCCTTCAACACATCAGAGTTTTCTGGTGGAAGAATCATCTCGGATACATCCTCCTTTTGCTTACTGAAATGTTCACCTTTTGAGCCTCCAATGCTCTTATCTGGGCCATCATTAGACTTTGCTGAGAGCCTCCCTCTGACAGAGCTGATCTTGGCAAGGCACTGTCTTGGAGACACAGCTCGGCGAGTCCCCTTCTTTCTCCGCAAACCATCTGGTCGAACATACCCAGACGCATGTATTTTCTCCCTCCATGCTGCTGGTCCTCCAGCCACCTTGCTGGGAACCTTATCTTCCATAATCTTGATAGATTCATTCCCGATAACTGTCTTACTTGCTTCATCACCAGTCACACCCCTACTAACTCCCTAATCAACAGCCCTACTGGCTCCATCATCAACAACAACCCTGCGACCAATCTCCTTCTTACCAGACTTATCAAAAGCCACAGCCCTACTGGCTTCGTCACAGTCAGCAGACCTCACAGCCTCCACATTACTCACATTCACAACTTCTTTCAACACGATATTTTCAACTGACGGAATACTTGTAGAAGTTGAAGGAAGAGATGAAATTACCTCCGATTGGAGAGAGGCTTGAGATGAACCAGCGACGACAGGGTCCACCGCGGTCGACTGAGGGTTTTCAGTGGTTGTGTGTTCGCCAGACTTCTTTGCTTCGATCAAAGATTCAGTGTTGGTTTGTAAAGACGACGCCTTTTTCACCGACGGAGCTCTTGATTTCGAAATTTTGGTTTTCGCCGTCAGAGCTTTTGAGGACTGCATGTCTTCCTTCTTCTTTTCACCGGATTTGACGCCAGACTTTGCTGACTTCCTTGTGTTCACCATTGCCGTTGAGTGTGTGAGAGATTGGAAGAGAAGACACTGGATGCCGTTCTAGGGTTTGAGCGAGAGAGGGAGAGTAGACTGCGAACTGCTTTGTGTTTCAAACGAAATAATACTCCAGTCGTTTCAACTTCCCAATTTGGTCAACTCTCATTTCAAATAACGGCAGAAAAGATCTTCGAGAATATTCAAAAAAAACAATATTTGACTATACGTGCTTTACCTTCTGTTCCAGCTCTCTTGCTTAGGTGGTCAGTCCAACTGTTACAGCTGGAGATTTGCCTTTGACTGACCACTGCCTGGAACACTTAGTGCTTGAACCCACACACAAACTGCGCAATCTGGTTCGATCTCTCGTCTGATGAGTTGGCATGATGCTGTTTGAACTCCTTCTGCAACTTTGTTATCTTCTGTTCAAACTCGTTCTGTAACTGTGACACCCTGTGATCCAACAGTCTCCTGGTACACTTACCAAACTGGATTTGTGCGAACCTTGTGTGCAAACTCCTATTCACTCCCCTCGCACAACTCTATGTTTGGTTTGAAAATAGTCTAGAGTAGACCGTGTCTTGATAGAGTCTTCGTCTCCCATCCTGATGGTGTAACAGTTATTTGCCCTCCTTTTGCCTCTCATCACAGAGCATCCATTTGTGTCTAGGACAAGGCATGAGTCACGAGAGAATGACACATAGTGACCATTGACGCACAGTTGACTGATGCTAATAAGATTCATTGTTAGACCTTCAACCAGAAGAGTATCCTCGAGTTCAGGAAGATCCGGAACCTTCAGTGTTCCGCAGCCGATCACCTGACCTTTCCGACCATCCGCGAAAGTAATAAACCGCATCTTCTCAACAGGTTTAATATGAGAAAGAAAAGCAGAATTACCTGTCATGTGGGCAGAGCAACCGCTGTCGAAGAACCAGCTATTTTGCACTGTGTCTCGTGACGAGCAGCAGACCATCATGCACATTGTCGGTTGTTCCTTTGGAACCCAAACTTGTTTCTGTCGAGGTTTGGTCTGTTGTTGGTATCCTCGACGTTCAGCAAGAAACAGTCGACACTGCCGTCTGATATGTCCAATCTGATAGCAGTACCAGCATGTGCGCAAATCTTCCCTCTGATTGGCGGTTGAACTGAGATACGTATTCCCGGTCCCTTTTTGACTACCCTTGGACTTGTCTTGGGACAGATCAATTTTCTGTCTAGGGTGCTGTCTCAAGTGAGGTCTTGGGTACTGTGGCTCTTTTGCCCTCAGACGCTGATTCACTCTCTGTCTCTGGTGTTGTTTCAGCTGCTGTTCTGGGTTCTGTTCCGTCACTGGGTTGGTTTTAACAAACACTGTACCACTTGAGCATCCTTCTTTAGTGAGACCAAGTCCACGATGTCCAGTCTCCGTTCTTTGAGTCCTAAGAATGTCATTCAAGTCTTTAGTGCCAGAGTTCAGCATTCTTACCGACTGCTTGAGGTGGTTGAGTTCCTTCTCAGTGTCTGAGCGATCCATCCTTTCAGACTCTAATTGACGTTCCAGCTGTTCTACCCTCCTCAGTTGGAACACCTCTTTGCGCTTCAGATCTGTGATAGTTTTTCGTAGACCCGCCATGCCTACAGGACGAGTGTCGCGGTCCTTCTCCATTTCAACTTTCAGTGCGGAGACAGTTCCTAAGAGCTCTGTTTTCTGAGCAAAGAGACTCATTCTTTCCTGCTTTATTTCAGCTAGTCGCGTATTTAGTGAATCTACTGTGCCTTCGAGTTCAACCTTCTGTGTGAGCAGAATCTCAGCCTCCTGCCAGACCTTGTCCTTTTCAATGGTGACGCTTGCAATTGTGTCATTCAGCTTCTTGTTGAGTTTGATCAGTTGCAGCCACTTCTCATACAGATCTTTGTATGTCTGAGCGAGAGACTCCTGTGTGAGTTCTTCATCATCACTGTCTGAGAGGTCTTCAGCAGGGAGTTCCGCCTGTGATGGAACTGTTGCACCGGTGATGCTACAGTCTCCCAGAGTAGTAGTAAAGGCCACAAAGTTGGTGGTTTCACCTTTTTCTTCATCTGACTCACTGTCGCTGAAGCTGGCAACCATTGCCTTCTTCTTCATGAGGGTATTGGCACATTGTGAGGCAATATGGCCAAAGCCTTTGCATTCATGGCACTGAATCTCTTCCCTACCTTTATCGGAGGAGTCTTGCCTTATATCACTTGACCTTTATCTCCCGGATTTCCAGTTTCTGAAACCAGCTGATGAAGACTGACCTTGTTCTGGACCACGTCTATTGATTTTCCTTATCATTCTGCCGAAATTCTGAGCCATCAGAGCCAGTTGCTCAGTGGTGCACCCACCGTCCAGTTTGTCTTCTGCCATGTCTGCTTTGAGGGCGATTCCCTTCACATCTCCGGGTTAGAAGTCATGATTGATTTCGTAAGTTCTGAGAGAACCCATCAATTCGTCCAGCTTTAGCTTTGAGATGTCGTGCATTTCCTCAATGGCTGTGACCTTCATTGCAAATCTTGAAGGTAGTGATCTCAGGACTTTACTGGCCAACCTTTCTTCATCGATAGGTTTCCCTAGAGCAGACGCCTCGTTGGACAGTTCCAGAACTCGGGTGTTGTATTCGGCGATAGTTTCACTTTCCTTCATTTTCATCTCTTCGAACTTAGTGGTAACAGCCTGCATCCGAGAATTACGAACCTTGTCTGTTCCTTCAAAGGCAGTTTGGAGGATATCCCAAGCTTCCTTGGCTACTTCACAGTTGATAATCAGTTTCATGACATTCTCATCTACTGCAGAAAAGATCGCATTCATAGCCTTTGAATTTCCCATAGATGCTTTGTCCTCCTCTTCTGTCCACAGAGCTTCTGGTTTCAGAACCGGTTCTCCAGTGAGATTGTTCATCATGGGTTCCGTCCAACCTCTCATCACTGCTCTCCAAGCCTTTTCGTCTAGAGATTTCAGAAATGATCTCATCACGGGCTTCCAGGTGGCATAGTTCAAGCCTTCGAGCAGCGGAGGTCTGGTGATGCTTTGTCCTTCTTTCAGGGTCATCTTGAACAGTTCAGGATCCCACTCAGTGTGTCGAGTGTTTGCTCTGATACCAATTGAAATTATATCCCCTGTTCAAGCAAGTGTTCTAGGTTGTGTTTGGACAGACCTTGAACTCTTTCTACCACAGTTCCACAACAAGTACGAACAGAACAATAAAACACGAGTACACACAGATTGATAACCCAGTTCGGCTACGCCTACTCTGGGGGGTTTCCCACACCCGGAAAAGGGACAGCAAATCTTTATTACAAGTATAGGGCTTTCCACAGGGACTTACACTTACACCTTGTAATAGCCTAACCTCAATACTCCGTCTCTCAGATTTGCAACCGAGGTTCGTCGCAACTCCCCTCGATCCCCTTCGTTCAGAACCCGCAGTCTGAACGTTCTCGACCTTCTCCAGAAGCTCGGATGCTTTCCCTCGAAAGCTTTAATCACCTTTGCTGTGTGCGGCAGTTGATACTCTTCAGACAGTCTAAGTTGCACTTGAGCAGACTGTGCTTGCACCGATGTATTCTCAATGAGGAAATACAGCCGGCCGTCGCTTTCTTCTTCTCCAATCAGCAGGATATGCTCGTGTGTATTTTGATCTTGAAAGCGATGGGAATTAGGGTTGCCTTTGCATTGTATTTATATGCTCGGCCGAAACCCTAATTCGCATAAGATAATCCCATCAAATATTTCGGGAGATACTCCTGAATATTTGATGCATATCTTTCACAAATCCTTGAAAGAATATACGAAGTCGTCTTCTTTCCCAAGCAAGACACGTCATCTTCAATTGTGAATATTCATTCGAATATCTTGTTCGAATAAGTCGCACGCCATCTTCAACTTGACGAAATCTTCGTTGCCAATATCTTCCTGAAAATATCCTTTGCGTCTTGATCACGCTGTACAGGAGTACTAGGATATGTTCGAACTCCCCCTGAACTCCTGCTCGAACTGTCTAACAACGTTTTGCCAAACACATGCCACACAAGGGAACATCATATGCCCACAGTACGTCGTCTAGCTTAGACGCCCAATCCTTCCCGTGGCTCGACACTGTCTTCCCCAGAATGCTTTTGATCTCTCGGTTAGAGATCTCTACCTGCCCGCTGGTCTGAGGGTGATACAGAGTGCCGACTTTATGATAGATGCCATATTTCTTCAGCAGGGTCTCGAAGTTCCTTTCCTTGAAGTGGGAGCCTCCATCACTAATAACTATTTGGGGGACTCCGAACCGAGGAAAAATAACCTTTTGAAACATTTTGATTACCACCTTGGCGTCGCAAGTAGGAGTAACCACTGCTTCAACCCACTTGGAAACGTAGTCGAGTGCTACCAAGATGTACTGGTTACCATAAGAAGGTGGGAATGGTCCCATGAAATCGATCCCCCATACATCAAATAACTCTACTGCAAGAATACTCTGCTGGGGCATCTCCTGCTGCTTAGAAATATTTCCCGTTCTCTGTCATTGATCACAAGCTTTGACAAACTCGTGGGCATCCTTGAATAGAGTAGGTCAGTAGAAACCGGACAGTAATACCTTTGTAGCTGTCTTCAAACTAGCACCGTGGCCACCATATTGTGACGAGTGGTAGCGTTCCAGGATCCATCTAATCTGCTCCTCATCAATACAGGTCCTGTAGAGACCGTCAACACATAATTTATAAAGAAATGGATCATCCCATAAGTCCCTCTTCACATCGTGCAGAAATTTCCTCTTCTAGTTGTGCGACTGGTCAGGAGGAACAATACCGCATGCCAAATAATTGACGAAATCTGCGTACCATGGAGCAGGGCTGGTCTCAATACTCAGTAGTTGCTCTCCCGCTAGAAAATCAGTCATGGGGAGTCTGTCTTCTTAGCGGTCGAGCTCTCCTAGCTCGAGGCGTGACAGGTGATCTGCAACTAGATTTTCAGCGCCCTTCTTGTCTCTAATTTCAATATCAAACTCTTGAAGGAGGAGAACCCATCGAATCAACCGAGGCTGTGAATCCTTCTTGGACAACAAATATTTGATGGCAGCATGATCAGTGTATTCTATGGTCTTCGAGCCTATAAGGTACTGCCTGAATTTATCAAAAGCATAAACGATGGCTAGCATCTCTTTCTCGGTTGTAGTATAATTAGCTGATGTGCTAGCTAGGACCTTACTCGCATAATAAATCACGTGTAACTTCTTGTCGATACGCTGCCCTAAAACTGCTCCCACTGCAAAGTCACTAACATCACACATTAGTTCAAATGGCAGCTCCCAATTAGGGGGCTGCACGACAGGAGCAGAAGTAAGAGCAGATTTCAGATTATGGAAAGCATTAAAACATGATTCATCGAAGTTAAACTTAGCGTCTTGGCAAAGTAGGTCTGTGAGGGGCTTGGCTATCTTGGAGAAATCCTTAATGAAGTGCCTGTAGAAGCCTGCATGTCCTAAAAAACTCCTGATTCCCTTCTCGTCTTTTGGTGGGGGCAGCTTCTCAATGACCTCCACCTTCGCGCGATCGACATTTATGCCTCGGTTGGAGACTAGGTGTCCCAACACAATACCTTCCTGCACCATGAAGTGACACTTTTCCCAGTTTAAAACCAGGTTAGTATCAACACAACGACGAAGAATATCAGTAAGGTGCAAAAGGCACGAATCGAATGAAGAGCCATACACCAAAAAATCATCCATAAATACTTCCATGGTGTTTTCTATAAAATGAGAAAATAATGCCATCAAACAACGCTGAAAAGTGGTTGGAGCATTGCAAAGACCAAAAGGCATACGTCTATAAGCAAATGTGCCAAAAGGGTAAGTAAAAGTAGTCTTCTCCTGGTCCTCGGGGTGTATAGTAATCTGGAAAAATCCACTATAACCGTCGAGGTAGCAGAAAAACTTATGCTTGGCAAGACGTTCTAACATTTGATCAATGAAAGGCAAAGGAAAGGGATCCTTACGAGTAGCCTTATTCAACTTCCTATAGTCAATGCACATACGCCAACTAGTCACAGTACGAGTGGGAATCAAATCATTATTCTCATTGCGAACAACTGTCAAACCTCCCTTCTTAGGGACAACATGCACAAGACTTACCCACTCTCTATCAGCAATAGAATAAATAATACCGGCATCTAGCAATTCAGAATTTCCTTCTTTACCACATCATTCAATTTAGGATTCAAACGTCTCGAGGCATCCCTAGTAGGCCTAGCATCGCCCTCTAAATGGATTCTATGCATGCACATATCTGGGCTAATCCCCTTAATATCATCGATGGAATAACCGAGGGCTGGCCTATGTTCTCTCAAAACAACTAGCAATCTCTGGGTCTCTACCTCAATCAAAGATGCATTCACATGTGAACAAACAATTTTTCCCGAAGAGAACTCTAACTCTATTCGGCCTAGTCCTAGGATAGGGGCGGTCGACTCGTCTCCCATGTAAAGAACTCTTCCTTCACTTGTAGCGGCAAATGACTTGAACAATCCTTTATCTCTGCAAAACATGTGTCGTAGCACCGGAGTCAACCCACCATAAAACCTCATCATCCTGCATAGCAAAAATTTCAGAAAAATTAGAAACATAATCTACATTAGAATATGTGTCGAACTTTGTTTCTAAACTTGAAACTAAAATTTTCTGACCTTGAGATTTCTGCTCTTGATTTTTAGCACCAAAAGCATGGCCTTGAGCCTTCTCGCTCTTCTCCTTTCCTAAGCGGCAATCACGCTTGAAATGCCCCGCTTTTCCGCAAGTTCAAGATACGTTTCCTTTCGAAGGATGCTTCTTGTTCGGACCGTTGCTAGTATAACTATTTGACCGTTTCTTGCCATTGTTCTTGTTCATCTTTTGAGAACTAGCCTCCATTACATTTACCTTAGGTAAATTTGCATCTACTTCCATCGCGTCGCTTTCCCGCGCACAAAGTTCCTCTTCCATTCGCAGTTCTTTTGCAAGTTCCACAAGAGACATCTCCTCGTTTTTGTGCTTCAAGGAACGTCAGAAGTCTTTCCATGTCGGTGTAACTTGTCAATTATACTTGACACCGAGATGGACTCATCCATCTTCAAATTTCTTTGAGCAAACTGCCCCAAGATATGATGTATGTCATGGAACTGTTCCATCACTGGCCGAGAGTCCACCATCTTGTAGTTGTTAAAATTACTCACAAGAAACTTGACGCTCGAAGCGTCTTCAGCCATGTATTTGGATTCAAGAGAATCCCATAACTTTTTTGCAGAGGGGAATGGGAAACAAGGGAACTTAGGATTATCTGAAACACTTGTTGGCCATTCACTCGGTCAATACCGTTGCTGTGCTTGAACCAAAAATTGGAGTTGTGGTGCTTCAAGACCTTGCTAGACTTCTTCACTTTTCTAATTTTATTGAAGGAGGGGACATCAACAATCACATTTGGAGACTCAGTGAACCTAGATAACATTATATGGAACACGCAATTAGTGACTGTGGAGGTTTCCTAGCAACATAGAGGAGAAAGTTACTTGGTCTTTCGTTTATGCGTCTTCTTCTAAGTCCTTGAGGGACACTCTTTATGAGGGCCTTCTTCATATCGCTAGCAGCACTAATATGTCATGGTTTATCTCTGGATATTTTTATACAATTTCTTCTTGGGAGGAGAAAAGAGGAGGGAGTAGGGATGATGATGGCAGTATGACGCTTTCAATCAATTATTTATTGATGCGGGCGTGGGAGATGCTGGCTTCTTGGAAAATCCTTTTACTCGGTGCAACAACCACCGAGGGGAGTCTAGGGTATGGGAGAGGCTTGATCGCTTGCTGTGTAATGGCCTCGCTCCATCCTCCTTTCCTCAGTTGTGTAGTTGCTGAGTCGTCTTGTAGTCCTCCACTTCACAACAACAAGGTCAAACAGTGTCTTCAATGGCAGTAAAAAAGTCTTCTGAATGCAGCTAGCTTCGATTGTAGTTAAATGGTCGCTTGGATATCTAATAGGATCGCGTAGTTTCGCTTTCCGAAAACGATATTTCCACCCTACATGGTTTTGCCTTGGGTTGCAGGAAATTCGAAGTGGCATAATCCTATAGAAAAACACTGTATTTTCAGGCAGAGAACATACAGCAGGCTTAAGGTTTGAGGGGATTTGAGAATCAAAGATCAAATTGGTGTTTTTTGTAATTTCTCTGGGATTTTTTGTATGCAAAACATCAGAAGTCGACTACTATTTATAGCAGTGCAATAGGACACGAACGAGAGTTGCGTCTTTCGGCTGAGCAGTCGCGAGCCACGCGCCCACTTCAGACTTTAGCTCGCCGTGCCCAGTGTAGACATTAACTTAATGTTTATGCTGTACGTGCCTAAACATGATGTCTACACTAGGCGCGGTCCTCTCTAATTCCCATACCGAAATTGCTCAATTTCATCCTGTTTCGACTTGTTTCATTTGAAACTTATTGTCCCAATGGTTTTAAGCGTATAACTAGGCTCAAAACCCCTTAAATCACCAACAAGTTGGTAGTCCATCATCTAGCTTGCGTTAATTCGGACCATTGCCCCCTTATGATCGAGCTCAAAGGCTTGGTGAAGAGGACATTTATGTTTCACTATCAGAGGATCTGGGAAGATCATCTTGGACTGCGTTCTACTGTTGAGGGTGCCTTGACAGGAGTTTTGAGCAGCAATGCCCAGCTAAATTTTGGGCTAAAACTAAAGAAGGTGAGGGCCCATCTTAAACATTGGAACTGAGCTATGTTCGGTTCAATACAATGTCATATTAGGGATTACACTGTCCGAGTTTCAGTCTGCGAAAGAAGGCTGGAATGTCGATATTGAACGAGAGGTGGTGGAAGCTCGCTCTGCGCTCAAAGAAGCCCTTCGCTAGGAAGCTGTGATGGTTCAAGAGAAATCTAGGATCTGCTGTTTTTAAGATGGTGATTGTAATTCTATGTTATTCCATGCTGCACAGAAAGCGAACCGGATTAGGGCTAGAGTCAATTTCGTATCGGAAGATGAGGGATGAGTCGAGTTGATTTTTACTCTCAGCTCTTGTATGGTGATGAGTCGAGTTTTCGACTCATTAATTGCCATTTTTCACTATAGCTTTGTGTCGTTTCTGACTTTATTTGATGTCATTCGACCTCTACTCTAGGTTTCAGGTAGAAATTGAGTCACCCTCAAGGTCAAAGCCTAAATACGAAAACTAGGGGAAAACTGAAGATTTAGATCAAAATGGGGTAGATTGACCTTTCCATCTTATTTTGCATGCCCAGATCGTATACGTTGTCCAAATTAATTGATCTATAGGTTGTTGGAAAGCTTACTCAAAGGGCTACAACTTTCTAGTTTACGCCAAGACCAAATTCAGACGTTAAGACCACGAAAAAGCCCATGAAAGTGTCAGCCGGTCGACTGGGAATTTCCCCTGATTCAGCTGGATGAAGGAGCAGAAATGGAGAGTAATCGTCCACTTTCAGCCGGTGGGTTGGACAAATCAGCCGACCGGCTGAACTCTGCTACAGTGACGGATTTCACCCGAGGCTATTGATGGACCATAATTATACGAATCATAAACATAGTTAAACCCACCAAATTAGACTGTTAGTCTATTTAACTTTTGCTTGTTAGTTCCGATATTTATCTTCAGGGTATTTTGGAGTCTAGAGAGAATACAGGCTAAGGAGGAGTTTTTAAGCTGAAAAGATATTACGAGTTATTCCAAGGTCACGACCAGATGTCGACTGAAGAAATCTCAAGATCGTAACAAGGAATCACTCAAAACAAATCCAACCGAAGGGCAACCAAAGTCAGTCCGGAGTTGAATTGGACCGATGGCTTTGTGAAAAGATCACAAAACCTCACAAAACCTTCTATTCTCCCTCCATGATCGGCGGCTTTTGGTGGCAAAGCCACCTTGCTTCCTCCATTTCAACCTACAACCGGCGGCTTTTGAGCTCCATGGAGATGATGCCAAGTGTTGTGATCTCATCCACATCTTCCCCTCATCTTAGCCTATAAATACATCTCCTCTCTTCACTTGTAAATCATCCCACAATCCATACTTCACTTATCTCTCTAGACTTTTGGGCACTTTTGTACGCTTTTGTTTGAAATCTATAATACTCCTGTTGGTTCTTGAGTGTTATAGTAGTTTTAGAGAATACTCCTGTTGGTTCTTGAGTATTCTAGTAGTTTTTGAGAATACTCCTGTTGGTTCTTGAGTATTCTCCTTTACTTACTGTCTTTCAAAAACCCTCGAGTACTTAGCTATGGTATCCACCTCTATGGATATTCGTAGCTAAACTCTTCATTCGGTTGAAGGGGTGTACTTGTATCATAAAATGTTTTAGGCCATATTTTAGTGCATCTTCTTTGTATTCAAAACTTGTTCTATGTGCCATATATTAGGTTAGAACTTCCAAGGTTGAGTGGATGCTTGGAATGGCAAAGCTCTTCCGTGGGAGTTCGTAACATACTCGGATAAGTAGATGCTTGGAATGGCAAAGCTTATATGAGGAGTTTGACCTTTCTAAAACACCATTTGGTTGGTCGGGAATGACTGGTCAAATGGATGCACACAGACTAATATACCTTGGAATGGGGTATTAGTCTAAGTAGAACAAGTGCTCTACGACCTTGGAATGGGCTAGACAGTGTGGCAAATCGAGTGCTTGGAATGGCCTTGATACACGTTTGAATACTTAGAAGGATCACTAAAGGTCAATGAGAAACAGGCTATGATATAAGGCCCCCGAAACCGAATGCTTTCCTTAAATTCAAACACCACCTGCATTTACTTTCTTAGTATAAACTGCCTTATCAACTGCTCACCTCCCGGAAGACTTGCCAATCACGCAACAACCACTGTAAGTCTTCTTCCTTTTATTTTCAGTATTTACTTTTCTGTCATTTACCTTTCCGCATTAAAAACCAAAACCAACCAAAAAAACACTTACTTTTCCGCACTAAAACCTCAATCAACCTAAAACACGTTCCCTCCATGTACGATCCCTCAAAGAACAACTTTTCCCCTAATTCCCTTGGGTTCGACCCCTACTTACCACTTGCTACCCAGTAGTGAAGGCGCGAGTAGCGGACTTATAAATTTATTCTTGATGTTTGCACACGACGACTGTGCGTCCGTCAAAATTGGTGCCGTTGCCGAGGAATTAGCCGTCGGATTAGTTGTTCTTTCCTTTCCCTTCTCATTTCCTCATGACGCTACCCACTATGTATGCATGGACAACAAGACATCTTCCTCTGTTCGGAGGTACGGATTGAGAAGACCCAGTACAACACTGCCGAAACTTTCACCACATTTGCAGCCACATAAAACCTGAAAACGAAATGTTAGAGGAATTTAAGCTTAAATGCTTCAAATTTTCTTTAACTGATTTTGCAACGATTTGGTATTACACATCAACCGCTAGTAGTGCAGTATATTTTGTGGATCTTTGCGTTCCATTCCTGAGGGAATTCTCCCCCCCCCATCCTTACGACAAAAAACACGTGAGAAGATCATGTGCCTTCAACAATCCCGGGATGAGACCTTGGACGAATACTACACGAACTATGACACCATTGTCTCAAGCTGCCCGCACCATGGATTCACGAAGAAATTTCTTCTTCAAAGATTTCTTCGTGGGATGAGGGCCGATGAGCTGACAAGGATTAACGAATCAATGAGAAGATCAGCTAGGAACTTAACCATGGCAGACATGTGGAACATCATAGATGACCTGGCCGCAGCCACAAAACGAATACCCCAAGCTGACAGAGGAATGCAGATAGAAGAGGCTGGTCCAGAGACAGATAAAGAAAATACTCCCAAGCCATCGGAAGAATCAGACATATAAAGCATCGGAAGCAACGAGGAAAAATCCTCATGGGAACTCGAGGCGGTGCCAACAAAAGAAGAAGTCCAAAACACCACTGGCAAGCTACCCGAGTCATACCCAACTATCATTACCTGAGCAGCAGAGACCATCTACGACCAAATCCTCACAAATGGACGTGACGAGGCAGAACCAAGCCTTAAGATGCAAGCTTCCCAACTTTTCCCCTTGATCAATAGGCAAATCGTAGAAAACTATGTGATCAATGAAGAGGCTAGAAGGAGGATGGGAAAAGGGCCTGAGCAGAACGACTCCTCGATGGAGCATGTTTTCGCCATAACTGGACAAGGCAGCCCTAAACACCAGAAAACCCAGTTCAAGAGACTAGTTGTGAAGGGTCCCTCGCCTTCTCAAAGACGTTGGAAGGAGAAACCACCAGATCCATGGAGTTCTAACCCAAGCAAGAAATCAGGAAGAGTCAAGGCAAGAAGCAACACAGGAACAGTGGCGAAATATGACCTGAGCCACCCATGGGATCCAAACCAGTGATCCAGGAATGAGGTACTATCGAGCCAACGACGTTAAACAAAGGCACTGGTTGGGAGGTAACCCGACACCTATCTTACTTTCAGTACTTTATTTTCTGTCATTTAGTTTTTACCAATAAGTCGCTCTCACCCACTTGGTGCATAGAATGAAATGACTATTCAGGAATCGGTTATGGGTGCAACATCAAGCCAGCCAGGCCTATGCCAAGAGTTCAAGGCCCCAGCCGAACTCCCTCGATTATCCAGCCTCATGCCATGTCGTTCACTCGACATTTTAAAGGGAGTTCTGTTCTTCCCTTTTCCTTAATGTCATTTCCTTCTCATAATTGTCTACTTGCATGGCTTTTGAACTAAGTCTTGCTGAAAGGCACGCCTTCGTTCAAAAGTGTGGGGTGAGAACCACATGTGTACATAAACATGTTTTCTTTTTTCCTTAATATTATCTTTTTGAAAATATGAACTTAAGAATGTGAAAAAGATAGAGATCATAATTCATGCATTAACCTTGTGAAAATTCAACTGTTTTAAAACTTGGAATGTAACTTCTCATTTGTCCCTTTGTGCTGAGATAAACTAGGGATGTGGAGTTGACATAAACTGCCCTAGAGAGGCTTGGCAAGCACTCGAAGGATCGAATCTAACTATATGGTTTTCGAAGTCAGTGGAGGCTGCACTTCAGGTTTCAGTGAAGATTGAAGTCATCTCCGCCATACAGTGTTTATGCAAAAAAAAATGCGGGACGGGAATCAAACCGTCCTATCTCTAGTCAGAGTAGCCGGGAAAATAAATGAGTGACCCTCATTTTGACTCGCGCGAAATGGCAAGGATGAGAGATAGCGGGGAGGTATTTCCATATGCTCGTGGGCGATGATTGGACCTCCCAAAAAGGCTTGAGAAAATGGACTAGCAAGCCACAAAAAGGAAAAAGCTCAAAGAAGCAAATCAAGAGGCCAAAGGCCCAAAATTGTGAAGGTTTTAACCGAACAAAAAGTGAAGTACTCAAAGAGTCAAATCAAAGGCCAAAGGCCGATTCACTACAAAAGCGGTCCCTCGCCAAAAGAAAATCAAAGACGAAACCATTGAAACCCGAACCGAATCACGTGCTAGAGAAAGCTACAAGAAAACCATATAGTGCGAGACGGTCCCGAGAATGCAGTTCAGGAGCCTGAAAAGGGCTATCTCCCGAAACATCCAAAATAATTTGCATCTCAGCACAGAGGTACAAGTATCAAGTTTCTTCTATTTATATACACGGTTTAATTTGGTAATAAGTAGTAATGCATGAATTAGGATAAATCTAGTCCCACGGTCTCACTTTCATATTTTAAAAGCTTACTTAGTGTGCCGCCCTTTAATAGCATTGTTCGGGACGAACAACTAAAAGTGTGGGGTGATCTGATGGACCATAATTATACGAATCATAAACACAGTTAAACCCACCAAATTAGACTGTTTGTCTATTTAACTTTTGCTTGTTAGTTCCGATATTTATCTACAGGGTATTTTGGAGTCTAGAGAGAATACAGGCTAAGGAGGAGTTTTTAAGCTGAAAAGATATTACGAGTCATTCCAAGGTCACGACCAGATGCCGACTGAAGGAATCTCAAGATCCTGACAAGGAATCAATCAAAACAAATCCAACCGAATGGCAACCAAAGTCAGTCCGGAGCTGAATTGGACCGATGGCTTTGTGAAAAGATCACAAAACATCACAAAACCTTCTCTTCTCCCTCCATGACCGGCGGCTTTTGGTGGCAAAGCCACCTTGCTTCCTCCATTTCAACCTACAACCGGCGGCTTTTGAGCTCCATGGAGATGATGCCAAGTGTTGTGATCTCATCCACATCTTCCCCTCATCTTAGCCTATAAATACATCTCCTCTCTTCACTTGTAAATCATCCCACAATCCATACTTCACTTACCTCTCTAGACTTTTGGGCACTTTTGTACGCTTTTGTTTGAAATCTATAATACTCCTGTTGGTTCTTGAGTATTATAGTAGTTTTAGAGAATACTCCTGTTGGTTCTTGAGTATTCTAGTAGTTTTTGAGAATACTCCTGTTGGTTCTTGAGTATTCTCCTTTACTTACTGTCTTTCAAAAACCCTCGAGTACTTAGCTATGGTATCCACCTCTATGGATATTCGTAGCTAAACTCTTCATTCGGTTGAAGGGGTGTACTTGTATCATTTAATGTTTTAGGCCATATTTTAGTGCCTCTTCTTTGTATTCAAAACTTGTTCTATGTGCCATATATTAGGTTAGAACTTCCAAGGTTGAGTGGATGCTTGGAATGGCAAAGCTCTTTCGTGGGAGTTCGTAACATACTCGGATAAGTAGATGCTTGGAATGGCAAAGCTTATATGAGGAGTTTGACCTTTCTAAAACACCATTTGGTTGGTCGGGAATGACTGGTCAAATGGATGCACACAGGCTAATATACCTTGGAATGGGGTATTAGTCTAAGTAGAACAAGTGCTCTACGACCTTGGAATGGGCTAGACAGTGTGACAAATCGAGTGCTTGGAATGGCCTTGATACACGTTTGAATACTTAGAAGGATCACTAAAGGTCAATGAGAAATAGGCTATGATATAAGGCCCCCGAAACCGAATGCTTTCCTTAAATTCAAACACCACCTGCATTTACTTTCTTAGTATAAACTGCCTTATCAACTGCTCACCTCCCGGAAGACTTGCCAATCACGCAACAACCACTGTAAGTCTTCTTCCTTTTATTTTCAGTATTTACTTTTCTGTTATTTACCTTTCCGCATTAAAAACCAAAACCAACCAAAAAAACACTTACTTTTCCGCACTAAAACCTCAATCAACCTAAAACACGTTCCCTCCCTGTACGATCCCTCAAAGAACAACTTTTCCCCTAATTCCCTTGGGTTCGACCCCTACTTACCACTTGCTACCCAGTAGTGAAGTCGCGAGTAGCGGACTTATAAATTTATTCTTGACGTTTGCACACGACGACTATGCGTCCGTCAAAATTGGTGCCGTTGCCGAGGAATTAGCCGTCGGATTAGTTGTTCTTTCCTTTGCCTTCTCATTTCCTCATGACGCTACCCACTACGTATGCATGGACAACAAGACATCTTCCTCTGTTCGGAGGTACGGATGGAGAAGACCCAGTACAACACTGCCGAATCTTTCACCACATTTGCAGCCACATAAAACCTGAAAACGAAATGTTATAGGAATTTAAGCTTAAATGCTTCAAAATTTCTTTAACTGATTTTGCAACGATTTGGTATTACACATCAACCGCTAGTAGTGCAGTATATTTTGTGGATCTTTGCGTTCCATTCCTGAGGGAATTCTCCCCCCCATCCTTACGACAAAAAACACGTGAGAAGATCATGTGCCTTCAACAATCCCAGGATGAGACCTTGGACGAATACTACACGAACTATGACACAATTGTCTCAAGCTGCCCGCACCATGGATTCACGAAGAAATTTCTTCTTCAAAGATTTCTTCGTGGGATGAGGGCCGATGAGCTGACAAGGATTAACGAATCAATGAGAAGATCAGCTAGGAACTTAACCATGGCAGACATGTGGAACATCATAGATGACCTGGCCGCAGCCACAAAACGAATACCCCAAGCTGACAGAGGAATGCAGATAGAAGAGGCTGGTCCAGAGACAGATAAAGAAAATACTCCCAAGCCATCGGAAGAATCAGACATAGAAAGCATCGGAAGCAACGAGGAAAAACACTCATGGGAACTCGAGGCGGTGCCAACAAAAGAAGAAGTCCAAAACACCACTGGCAAGCTACCCGAGTCATACCCAACTATCATTACCTGAGCAGCAGAGACCATCTACGACCAAATCCTCACAAATGGACGTGACGAGGCAGAACCAAGCCTTAAGATGCAAGCTTCCCAACTTTTCCCCTTGATCAATAGGCAAATCGTAGAAAACTATGTGATCAATGAAGAGGCTAGAAGGAGGATGGGAAAAGGGCCTGAGCAGAACGACTCCTCGATGGAGCATGTTTTCGCCATAACTGGACAAGGCAGCCCTAAACACCAGAAAACCCAGTTCAAGAGACTAGTTGTGAAGGGTCCCTCGCCTTCTCTAAGACGTTGGAAGGAGAAACCACCAGAACCATGGAGTTCTAACCCAAGCAAGAAATCAGGAAGAGTCAAGGCAAGAAGCAACACAGGAACAGTGGCGAAATATGACCTGAGCCACCCATGGGATCCAAACCAGTGATCCAGGAATGAGGTACTGGCGAGTCAACGACGTTAAACAAAGGCACTGGTTGGGAGGTAACCCGACACCTATCTTACTTTCAGTACTTTATTTTCTGTCATTTAGTTTTTACCAATAAGTCGCTCTCACCCACTTGGTGCATAGAATGAAATGACTATTCAGGAATCGGTTATGGGTGCAACATCAAGCCAGCCAGACCTATGCCAAGAGTTCAAGGCCCCAGCCGAACTCCCTCGATTATCCAGCCTCATGCCATGTCGTTCACTCGACACTTTAAAGGGAGTTCTGTTCTTCCCTTTTCCTTAATGTCATTTACTTCTCATAATTGTCTGCTTGCATGGCTTTTGAACTAAGTCTTGCTGAAAGGCACGCCTTCGTTCAAAAGTGTGGGGTGAGAACCACCTGTGTACATAAACATGTTTTCTTTTTTCCTTAATATTATCTTTTTGAAAATATGAACTTAAGAATGTGAAAAAGATAGAGATCATAATTCATGCATTAACCTTGTGAAAATTCAACTGTTTAAAAACTTGGAATGTAACTTCTCATTTGTCCCTTTGTGCTGAGATAAACTAGGGATGTGGAGTTGACATAAACTGCCCTAGAGAGGCTTGGCAAGCACTCGAAGGATCGAATCTAACTATATGGTTTTCGAAGTCAGTGGAGGCTGCACTTCGGGTTTCAGTGAAGATTGAAGTCATCTCCGCCTTGCAGTGTTTATGCAAAAAGAAAAAATGCGGGACGGGAATCAAACAGTCCTATCTCTAGTCAGAGTAGCCGGGAAAATAAATGAGCGACCCTCATTTTGACTCGCGCGAAACGGCAAGGATGAGAGAGAGCGGGGAGGTATTTCCATATGCTCGCGGGCGATGATTGGACCTCCCAAAAAGGCTTGAGAAAATGGACTAGCAAGCCACAAAAAGGCAAAAGCTCAAAGAAGCAGATCAAGAGGCCAAAGGCCCAAAATTGTGAAGGTTTTAACCGAACAAAAAGTGAAGTACTCAAAGAGTCAAATCAAAGGCCAAAGGCCGATTCACTACAAAAGCTGTCCCTCGCCAAAAGAAAATCAAAGACCAAACCATTGAAACCCGAACCAAATCACGTGCTAGAGAAAGCTACAAGAAAACCATATAGTGCGAGACGGTCCCGAGAATGCAGTCCAGGAGCCTGAAAAGGGCTATCTCCCGAAACATCCATAATAATTTGCATCTCAGCACAGAGGTACAAGTATCAAGTTTCTTCTATTTATTTACTCGGTTTAATTTGGTTATAAGTAGTAATGCATGAATTAGGATAAATCTAGTCCCACAGTCTCACTTTCATATTTTAAAAGCTTACTTAGTGTGCCACCCTTTAATAGCATTGTTCGGGACGAACAACTAAAAGTGTGGGGTGATCTGATGGACCATAATTATAAGAATCATAAACACAGTTAAACCCACCAAATTAGACTATTTTTCTATTTAACTTTTGCTTGTTAGTTCCGATATTTATCTACAAGGTATTTTGGAGTCTAGAGAGAATACAGGCTAAGGAGGAGTTTTTAAGCTGAAAAGATGTTACGAGTCATTCCAAGGTCACGACCAGATGCCGACTGAAGGAATCTCAAGATCCTGACAAGGAATCACTCAAAACAAATCCAACCGAATGGCAACCAAAGTCAGTCCGGAGCTGAATTGGACCGATGGCTTTGTGAAAAGATCACAAAACCTCACAAAACCTTCTCTTCTCCCTCCATGACCGGCGGCTTTTGGTGGCAAAGCCACCTTGCTTCCTCCATTTCAACCTACAACTAGCGGCTTTTGAGCTCCATGGAGATGATGCCAAGTGTTGTGATCTCATCCACATCTTCCCTTCATCTTAGCCTATAAATACATCTCCTCTCTTCACTTGCAAATCATCCCACAATCCATACTTCACTTATCTCTCTAGACTTTTGAGCACTTTTGTACGCTTTTGTTTGAAATCTATAATACTCCTGTTGGTTCTTGAGTATTATAGTAGTTTTAGAGAATACTCCTGTTGGTTTTTGAGTATTCTAGTAGTATTTGAGAATACTCCTGTTGGTTCTTGAGTATTCTCCTTTACTTACTGTCTTTCAAAAACCCTCGAGTACTTAGCTATGGTATCCACCTCTATGGATATTCGTAGCTAAACTCTTCATTCAGTTGAAGGGGTGTACTTGTATCATAAAATGTTTTAGGCCATATTTTAGTGCCTCTTCTTTGTATTCAAAACTTGTTCTATGTGCCATATATTAGGTTAGAACATCCAAGGTTGAGTGGATGCTTGGAATGGCAAAGCTCTTCCGTGGGAGTTCGTAACATACTCGGATAAGTGGATGCTTGGAATGGAAAAGCTTATCTGAGGAGTTTGACCTTTCTAAAACACCATTTGGTTGGTCGGGAATGACTGGTCAAATGGATGCACACAGGCTAATATACCTTGGAATGGGGTATTAGTCTTAGTAGAACAAGTGCTCTACGACCTTGGAATGGGCTAGACAGTGTGGCAAATCGAGTGCTTGGAATGGCCTTGATACACGTTTGAATACTTAGAAGGATCACTAAAGGTCAATGATAAATAGGCTATGATACAAGGCCCCCGAAACCGAATGCTTTCCTTAAATTCAAACACCACCTGCATTTACTTTCTTAGTATAAACTGCCTTATCAACTACTCACCTCCCGGAAGACTTGCCAATCACGCAACAACCACTGTAAGTCTTCTTCCTTTTATTTTCAGTATTTACTTTTTTGTCATTTACCTTTCCGCATTAAAAACCAAAACCAACCAAAAAAACACTTACTTTTCCGCATTAAAACCTCAATCAACCTAAAACACGTTCCCTCCCTGTACGATCCCTCAAAGAACAACTTATCCCCCTAATTCCCTTGGGTTCGACTCCTACTTACCACTTGCTACCCAGTAGTGAAGTCGCGAGTAGCGGACTTATAATTTATTCTTGACGTTTGCACACGACGACTGTGCGTCCGTCAGCTATAAATAGAAAAAAGGGTTTATGACCTAAGTGTGGAGGTTTTTGGGGAGAAGAAGATTGGAAAAGAGGCTCATCCAAGGTCATCAATCAACATCCAACCAAGGAGAATGAGAAAGCTAACAAGGGAGATTCAAGGATTAACAATCCTCCTTCCTCTACACTTTTTCCATATCTCTTTGTTGTTGTTATAAACCCTACTCACATCATGTTGTCTTACATGATGTGTGAGTAGTGATCTTGTGTTTGGAGGGTCTTATGACTCTCCTTGGTACTCTTTGATCACAAATATACACTGATATTCATATGATTGTTGTTGATTTCATTTTCTCTTGTGTTATGAAATGTTATGCACTCTAGGTATTTGTTAAAATGCCTAAGTGACAACTTAGACTACAACTTGAACCTAGGACTTGGAAACCCTAGGAAATAGTTATAGGATGGAGAAAATGATATATGTCTTAAATCGTGGAAGTAAACCTTAGGATATGGATGCTTGACTAGGATTTAAAGTTTAATTCATTGGAGTTGGTCATTAAGCGAATCATCAATTAATCCCATTAAATAGTGTCAAATTCATGTTTACTATGCACTTTATACATGTCATGTTAAGTTCTTGATAAAATGCCTAAGTAACATGTTGAATCTTAAAACGGGACCTAAAAATCTAACGACCTTAGGGATAGTTTGGATAATAGAGAATGTGATCCTATCTAGTGTATTACGGATGTAAACACATGCATTTGTTGCTAACTAGTCCTTCATGCCTATTTCACTTATTACCTTAGGAAGACATTCCAAGAATAATAGTGCTATAGAGTGAATCAAAAAACATCCTCGAATGAGTGAGGCTCTAATTAAGAGACTTTAACTAAGAATAGATCGCATGAAAGTTGGTCTACTTTAGCTTAAGCTAGGTTAGAGACAATGCATGGGTAGGAAGTGAACTAGTGCGTATGTTCATTGTATTTATCTTCCACCCATAGGATGATAATGCAATGGAATGAACCAATATCCTCGATTGAGTGAGGTTCGCGTTAAGAGGGTTTGGCTAGGAATAGATTCAAGTGAGAGTTGGTCTATCCTAGTCTAAATTAGGTTCATTACTATTTGACTACCATGAAATGTTTGAATATTGTGTATGTGATCATTGGGAAATGCCAAGGAGGGGAGTAATCCCTCGAAACACCTGTTATCCATCTTTTATCCTTAATTACTCACCACATAGGATTTAGATATGTACCCTCTTTATACATTTTGGATTAGAATAGCCGAACGGATACACGATCTTACATAGTGCAAGTGAATGTACTTAGCTTGCTCCCTTGGGTTTGACCTGGTACTTTACCGGTCATTATAAATATTTTGAGCTACTACATTCGATCCTCTCTTAATTGATACTATTCTAGAGGTGAAAAAGAATTAGTTCGTCAAATGGCGCCGTTGCCGGGGAGCAACTAGTTACCACATCCCTAGATTAGATTGTGTGGATGTTCCGACTATTCTTGTGAATATTTTTCCTTTTTCTTATACTTGTATATTCTTCTTTTCACACTCAGATCCCTTACTAGCTTTTGTTTATCTTGTTTTGCGAGGATGGACCCCTACAACCGACGAGTCTTTGCTAATGGAGAATACTACCAAGAGGAGGAGCAACCATATTCTTATTTCCAAGAACTTGGTTATCAAACAAATTATTACTCTCCGGATTGGGATGATAGCCAATGTTTTGAAGTTGAAGACTCCTACCCGCTATACCCTCAACCTCCTCAACCCTCAAGTGAGCCCTCCAATTTAGAATCCATGATTGCTAGACTTCTAACAAGCAAAGAGATCCTTGCCGACCAAGAGAAGGAGGATAGTGATAATTTGGAGATCAAACAAATCCTTTTAGCTCAACAACAAGACCTTCAAGAGATCGAAGCTTGATTGGATGAATTGATAGAGAGGAGAGCTCACTACGAAATATTTGATGCTATATTTGGGCGAAGAACAATTGAAAATGAGAACTTCGATGGGGAAGAGGAGGTATCCGAAGAAGAAATCCTTGAATCTAATGCCTCAAGGGAAGAACGGGATCAAGAATCGGAGGATGAATTTTGGAGAGCCGTCGCCAAAGCTTGGCTATGGGATGGTGAATCTTGTAACAAGGATGAGATGGAATGCAAAAGTGAAGCATCCTTCACTACTAGCACATCTCAAGATCGTTTGGATGAGAACACACAAGAGTCCACCATTCCATCAATGCCTCAGCTCTCTAATGAGGAATTATTCAATGATGATGCCTCTTACATAGAGGAAATACCATTTATTGGTGAAGAAGAACTCCCCCTCCCGCTATGAGTGAGCTTGAATGTGAATCCCAATTTCTTGATGAGGATAAGATAGAGGAAGAGCGTATAGAGACTAAAAGTGTTCAAGGGTATAGAGACTTTGTTGAGGTATACATGGAGAAAACCAAAAGACAACCTCGCATACAAGAAAACACAACCTTAGAGAGGGATATTGAGGAGTGGGCACCCAAGGAAATAATTGAAAAACATACGAAGGGGATGCCCATTAAGCTCGAGACTCGTTTTGAAGACCTTCTTCACTACGACGTCTCGAGACAAGTTTTGGAGCTTCTTGCCCTATTTCAAGATATTATTCGGAAAAAACTGCCATGGCCCCTTAATTTTTAAGGGATCTTCATACTTGAAGGGGTCATGCTCCCAAAGGAAAATCCATTGTAGACTTGATGGGAGGAAATTCAAATGGGATTTGAAGGTGGATTGACACTACCAAATCCAAGGCCCCGTGAGAAGGGATCGTAGCAAAGGACTTCTCAACGAGTGATTCTATGGGGCGCTTTGCTACGTCTTTGCCAAGATGGCAAAAACTAGGCCCTCGCGGGAGGTAACCCGGTTTGTAAGTTGTTCATTCTTGCTTTTCTTTATCTTTAAATGTTTGGCATGATTGTGAGTTGCTGAGGCTCTAAATATGGAATGTGAAATGTGTGATTAGTGGATAAAATTTTAAGTGTGGAATGAGGTCTACTCACTCCAATTCCACTTCACATCGCCAAGCCCCTCCACTTTTCCCTTGATTTCTATGTATGATGATGTCACCCCTTAGTGTTCATGTGTCTTCTTTGAGTTTACTAGATGAGGACTATCTTGTGATACCATGCTACGATTCTAGTTTCACATTTGGGGCATTTAGGAACCTTTGTGCATATTTTGGAGGGTGTGGGTCAACTTCCTTGTTTGAACTCTATCAAACTTATGCCATGATGTTATTATGTGACTTTTGATGCTCTCTTGCTCATACTTGTGTTTTGCATGACCTTGTATGTCACTTGTTGCTTTTAACCTCTCATGTGTTCTTGTTATCAAGGAAGTTATTCGCATCATATATTATCAAGCTTAGCACAATGACATTTTTTCTATCGGTGGGGCACATCTACAAATGAGGGGAGTTCCTATGCGCCTTTATCTCATTGTTCTTTATTGATTGCGCTTAGGGACTAAGCTACATTTTAAGTGTGGGTGGGGTAGCCGCATAGTTCACTCATTTCATGTCATGCCTATCATTTTAGAATGGACACTTGCATTCATGTATCTTATCCCTAACATGAGAGTGTTTTTTACCCCATAGGCTTGTGACTATCAACTCTAAATCCCTGTAAATCACATCTAGCCTACTTGTCATAATTATTGGATCTTGAACTTAGAACCGACCTAGTCCCTCGAATGTGTATTCTTGTAAATCAATATCATTGCTATCTCTTGTCTATCTAATTTTCTAAGTATTTTCGTTGAAATACCTTGGATCAAGTTTTAGCAAGCACTTTTAAAATTTTCACGAAAAACTTAGACCCTTTGAATGCTCCTTGGTGACTTGAGTTTTTCTAATATGGTGCCTTGCTTATGATTATTTCCCGCACATTCCATACATTCATTGAACATATTGTCAAGTTTTAAGTGTGGAGTCAAAAGAGGGCAAAAAATAGGCCCCAACAAAAAAATGCTTCATTTTCATGGTCAAAAGAGGGCAATACCCCGACTAAAAACTTTCTCAAAGGCCACGAGAAGTTTTAATCTTAAATGTACAAATGCCAGTGGTTAAGAAGAAAAGTTCCCCCTCGAAAGCATTTGTAGGCCAAATTCCATTTGAAAAAGAAAATAAGAAGCACTTAAAACTTGGCTTTATTGTGCAGGATTCATCATTTGCATTGTGTGCTAGTTTGACTAACTCTTGAACGATCGTACTTGCACGGGAGTTATCATTTGGTCTATGATTGTTTTCTAAGAACTCTAGTGTCGAACTCCTCTTTCCTTTTGGATTATGGCTTAAGCGTCTAAAACTTGGGAATGAGTTCCATGTCGCAAACCCATGGACTAGCCCTAGCTAGCATAGGTGAGAGATTGACACCTCTTTTGTGCAAACTAAACTATAACTCCATTGTATTACCTCTTGAAAATGAGTAGACCTTTGGATGAGACATTTGATAGGCGTAGTATTAATGATCTCGAATGCACAACATCATGGATACTCAAATGGTTCAAAAGTTCTTTTGATGATAATGTGACGGTAGTCCTAGCTTGGGGTGAGGGATTTGTATTGAGAAATCCTCGCCTTGGTTGAGCACTCCTGCATTCATTCTCATAGGATAGGTGCATATGGGATTTGTGAGTATTCCCTTTTCTGAAAACTCTCATGAGACTATAACTCGTCCACTAGGGTAGCCTACGGGTTTAAAGGCTTAATGCATATGCTAAATGCATTCGTAACGCCTACGAAAAGGAGCTAGTTAGATTGTACATACTTTCATTTTCCTTTGAATAACATGTTTAGGAATAATGATCGAGACCTTGTGAAAGCTAGTGAGGCAAATAGACAAAAAACATAGCACCACTAGCATTTCGCCATTCGCATGACCTTGACATATTTTCATACTTTGTTCGGGACGAACAAAGCTTAAGTGTGGAGTGTTGACGAGTCGAGTTTTTGACTCATTAATAACCATTTTTCACTATATTTTTGAGTCATTTCCGACTTTATTTGATGTCATTTGACCTCTATCTCTACGTTTCAGGTAGAAATTGAGTCTCTCTCAAGGTCAAAGACTAAATACGAAAACTCGGGGAAAACCCGAAGATTTTGAGCAAAATGGGGTAGATTTATCTTTCCAGCTTATTTTGCATGCCCAGATCGCATACGGTGTCCAAATTGGTTGATCTATAACTTGTTGGAAAGCTTACTGAAAAGGCTACAACTTTGTAGTTTACGCCAAGACCAAATTCGGACATTAAGACCACGAAAAAGCCCAGGAAAGTGTCAGCCGATCGGTTGGGAATCTTCCCTGAACCAGCCGACCGGCTGGATAAAGGAGCGAAAATGGAGAGTAATCATCCACTTTCAGCCGGTCGGCTGGACAAATTAGCCGACCGCTGAACTCTGCTATAGTGACGGATTTGACCCGAGGCTATACATAGAAAGAGGGGTTTTGACTAAGTGTGGAGGTTTTTGGGGAGAAAAAGATTGGAAAAGAGGCTCATCCAAGGTCATCAATCAACATCCAAGCAAGGAGAAGGAGAAAGCTAAAAAGGGAGATTCAAGGATTAACAATCCTCCTTCCTCTACACTTTTTCCATATCTCTTTGTTGTTGCTATAAACCCTACTCACATCATCTTGGCTTACATGATGTGTGAGTAGTGATCTTGTGGTTTGAGGGTCATATGACTCTCCTTGGTATTCTTTGATCACAAATATACATTGATATTCATATGATTGTTGTTGTTTTCATTTTCTCTTGTGTTATGAATTGTTATGCACTCTAGGTGTTTGTTGAAATGCCTAAGTGACAACTTAGACTAAAACTTGAACCTAGGACTTGGAAACCCGAGGGAATGGTTCTAGGATGGAGAAAATGATCTATATCTTAAATCGTGAAAGTGAACCTTAGGATATGGATGCTTGACTAGGATTGAATGTTTAATTCATTGGAGGTGGTCATTAAGCGAGTAATCAATTAATCCCATTAAATAGTGTCAAATTCATGTTCACTATGCACTTTATACATGTCATGTCACTAAGTGTTTGATAAAATATCTAAGTAACATGTTGAATCTTAAAACTAGACCTAAGAATCTAACGACCTTAGGGATAGTTTGGATGATAGAGAATGTGATCCTATCTAGTGTATTACAGATGTAAACACATGCATTTGTTGCTAACTAGTCCTTCATGCCTATTTCACTTATTACCTTAGGAAGACATTCCAAGAATAATAATGCTATAGAGTGAATCAACATCCTCGAATGAGTGAGGCTCTAATTAAGAGAGTTTGACTAAGAATAGATCGCATGAAAGTTGGTCTACCTTAGCCCAATCTAGGTTAGAGACAATGCATGAATAGGAAGTGAACTAGTGCGTATGTTCATTGTATTTATCTCCCACCCATAGGATGATAATGCAATGGAATGAACCGATATCCTCGATTGAGTGAGGTTTGAGTTAAGAGGGTTTGGTTAGGAATAGATTCAAGTGAGAGTTAGTATATCCCAGTCGAAACTAGGTTCATTACTATTTGACTACCATGAAATATTTGAATATTGTGTATGTGATCATTGGGAAATTCCAAGGAGGGGAGTAATCCCTTGAAACACTTTTTATCCATCTTTTATCCTTAATTACTCGCCACATATAGGATTTAGATATATACCCCCTTTATAATTTTGGATTAGAATAGCCGAACGGATACACGATCTTACATAGGGCATGTGTTTGGCTTGCTCCCTTGGGTTTGACCCGGTACTTTACCGGTCATTATAAATGTTTTGACCTACTACATTCGATCCTATCTTAATTGATAATATTCTAGAGGTGAAAAAGAATTAGTTTGTCATATGGGCATACGAGCCGCTGAGCCCCTTTAATTTTGGTTTATTCAAAAAATGTGTTCGTGATGAAGATAACCACTATTTGGCTCAGTAACCTTCTGAGGATGAGGTCAAAATGGAAATCAGGGTGATGAATGAAGGGAGTGCGCCTAGCCCGGACGGGTTCAGTGGGTGCTTGTGCTTCTATATCACCTTCTGGGACATCATCATAGAGGATTTAATGAGAGCTCGGTGGCAGAAATTTTTTTAAGGAGGGTCAAAACGCCTGATCCGGGGCCATACATAAAAGCCCTCAAGCACCAGGCCTTGGGAAAAAACCAAGACCTATAAGTTGTGAAAGCTATGAAGGGGTTTTTCTATGGGCGTGAAATTCTTAATATTATGTCGGAAACTTTTCTCACTTTGATTCCGGAGGTGAAGTCCCCGTCAGGTATTGATGATCTTCGTCCTATAAGTGTGTGTATTTTTATATACAAGATTTTATCATGCATTCTGAACTCTAGAATTGCTAAATTTCTGCTCAAGATCATTAGTAATGAGCAAGTAGGCTTTGTGATAGGGAGAAGTATTCATGAAAATATTGCCCTTGCTCATGACCTATTATTTGATTTTGATTTTGATTTTGATCATGATAGTGGTGGGGGTAATGTTGTGATCAAGTTAGATATGGCAAAAGCGTATGATAGATTATCATGGAGTTTCATAATGGTTTCTCTTCGAGGCTGTGGTTTCTCAAAGACTGTTACTAATCTTATCGTTAGATGTATTTCTTGCCCTTATTTTTCTATAAAATGGGTAGGGGAGTCGTATAGATTTTTCAAATCATTCCACGGTCTTTGTCAGGGGGCCCCCTTATCTCCCACGCTCTTTGTGATTGGTATGGAGTGGCTATCCAATGCCATTAATAAAAGGGTGCAAGATGGCCTGGTAACCGCTTCTGGTAATGGCAGCAACTCTCATTCTATCAATCATCTCTTATTGCAGATGATGTTCTCTTTTTCACTAATGGGTCTGGGAACTCTATGTCTAATCTTTTGACAGTGGTTAAGGAGTTTTATAATCTTTCTGGTCAACAATTGAATAACGCCAAAAGTTATATATTTTTTTCTACGAAGATTCCAGCTGATCAACAAGAGGTTTTACTTTTTATCAAAAAAATAGGAGGTTTTACTTAACCTTACCAAGTTCAAGAGAGGTACCTTCCCTTGCACATACCTTGGGGTTCCTCTCTTTACTGGTAAAGTTAAAATCGAATATTTTTCTGGCTTGGAGGAGAGAATCAGATATCGCATTGGAGGCTGGATGAGGAATCTCCTCACTATGGGAAGTAAAATAACCCTAATTGATTTTGTGCTTAATGACGGAGCCCACCGCACTGTCGTTAAGGTGCGGTGTTCTCTCTGCAAAAGCAAATTTGTATTCCGCTACTCGTGACCTTACTACTGGGTAGCAAGTGGTACATAGGGGTCAAACCCAAGGGAATTAGGGGGATAGTCGTTTTTTGAGGGATTGTATAGAACGGGAGCGTGTTTTAGGTTGATTGAGATTTTAGTGCGGAAAAGTAAGTGCTTTTTTGGTTGTTTTTGGTTTTTAGTGCGGAAAAGTAAATGACAGAAAAGTAAATACTGAAAATAAAAGTAGAAGACTTACAGCGGGTGATGCGTGATTGGCAAGTCCTCCGGAAGATGAGCAGTTGATAGAGCAGTTTATACTAAGAAAGTAAATGCAAGTGGTGTTTTAATCTAAGGAAAGCATTCGGTTTCGGGGGGCTTGTATCATAGCCTGTTTATCATTGACCTTTAGTGATCCTTCTAAGTATTCAAACATGTATCAAGGCCATTCCAAGCACTCGATTTGCCACACTGTCTAGCCCATTCCAAGGTCGTAGAGCACTTGTTCTACTTAGACTAATACCCCATTCCAAGGTATATTAGAATGTGTGCATCCATTTGACCAGTCATTCCCGACCAACCAAATAGTGTTTTAGAAAGGTCAAACTCCTCAGATAAGCTTTGCCATTCCAAGCATCCACTTATTCGAGTATGTTTACGAACCCCACGGAAGAACTTTGCCATTCCAAGCATCCACTCAACCTTGGAAGTTCTAACCTAATATATGGCACATAGAACAAGTTTTGAATACTTAGAAGAGGCACTAAAATATGGCCTAAAACATTTTATAATACAAGTACACCCCTTCAACCGAATGAAGAGTTTAGCTACGAATATCCATAGAGGTGGATACCATAGCTAAGTACTTACAGTTTTTGAAAGACAATAAGTAAGGGAAAGGGGTGAGTACTTCAAGAACCGACAAGACTACTCGAGAATAAAGAAAAGCTTGAGTACTCAAGAACCGACAGGAGTACTCAAGACCGAACTATAATACTCAAGAACCAACAGGAGTATTATATATTAAAAACCAAACTTACAAAGTGCCAAACTTAGAGAGAGAAGTGTTTTGTGATTTTTGGATTTTGAGGATGAAGATTACAAAGGGTGGAGGCATGTATTTATAGCCATGGAGGAGAGGAGGATGTGGTGGAGGAGGAGGACACTTGGCAAGCTCTCGTGGTGGGAGGAGGAGCCTCCCAAAGCCTCCGGTTGTGGGTGGTAAAAGGAGGAGAGCTTCCTCCCTTGGTCACCTCCTCCAAAAGCCGCCGGTCACCATGGAGGGGAGAGTGAGTTTTGTGAGGTTTTGTGACATTTTCACAAAACTATCGGTGTATTTCAGCTCCGGACTGACTTTGGTTGCTCTTTGGTTGGATTTGTTTTGAGTGATTCAATGTCAGGATCTGGAGATTTCTTCAGTCAGCATCTGATCGTGACCTTGGAATGACTCGTAATATATTTTTTGCGTAAAATCCTCTCCTTAGCGTGTTTTCTCTCTAAGCTCCAAAATACCCTGCAGATAAATATCGGAACTAACAAGCAAAAGTTAAATAGACAAACAGTCTAATTTAGTGGGTTTAACTGTGTTTATGATTTGTATAATGATGGTCCATCAGATCACCCCACACTTTTAGTTGTTCATCCCGAACAATGCTATTAAAGGGCGGCACACTAAGTAAGCTTTTAAAATATGAAAGTTAGACTGTGGGACTCGATTTATCCTAATTCATGCATTACTTACTTATTACCAAATTGAACTGTGTAAATAAATAGAAGAAACTTGATACTAGTACCTCCGTGCTGAGATGCAAATTATTTTGGATGTTTCGGGAGATAGCCCTTTTCAGGCTCCTGGACTGCAACCTCGGGACCGTCTCGCACTATATGGTTTCCTTGTAACTTTCTCTCACACGTGATTCAGTTTGGGTTTCAATGGTTTGGTCTTTGATTTTCTTTTGGCGAGGGACAGCTTTTGTAGTGAATCGGCCTTTGGCCTTTGATTTGACTCTTTGAGTACTTCACTTTTTGTTCGGTTAAAACCTTCACAATTTTGGGCCTTTGGCCTCTTGATTTGCTTCTTTGAGCTTTTTGCTTCTTTGTGACTTGCTAGTCCATTTTCTCAAGCCTTTTTGGGAGGTCCAATCGTCGCCCGCGAGCATATGGAAATACCTCCCCACTCCTCTCATCCTTGCCGTTTCGCGCGGGTCAAGATGAGGGTCGCTCATCTATTTTCTCGGCTACTTTGACTAGAGATAGGACGGTCTGATTCCCGTCCTCGCCTTTTTTCTTTTTGCATAAACACTGCATGGCAGAGATGACTTCAATCTTCACTGAAACCCGAAGTGCAGCCTCCACTGACTTCGAAAACCATATAGTTAGATTCGATCCTTCGAGTGCTTGCCAAGCCTCTCTAGGGCAGTTTATGTCAACTCTACATCCCTATTTTATCTCAGCACAAAGGGACAAATGAGAAGTTACATTCTAAGTTTTTAAACAGTTGAATTTTCACAAGGTTAATGCATGAATTATGATCTATCTTTTTCACATTCTTAAGTTCATATTTTCAAAAAGTTAAAATTAAGGAAAAAAGAAGACATGTTTATGTACACAGGTGGTTCTCACCCCACACTTTTGAACGAAGGCGTGCCTTTCAGCACAACTTAGTTCAAAAGCCATGCAAGCAGACAATTATGAGAAGGAAATGACATTAAGGAAAAGGGAAGAACAGAACTCCCTTTAAAGTGTCGAGTGAACGACATGGCATGAGGCTGGATAATCGAGGGAGTTCGGCTGGGGCCTTGAACTCTCAGCGTAGGCCCGGTAATTCACGGAAGCTGCCTGGCTGATCCGGTCTTGCTCCAAAAACCGATTCCTAAATAGTCATTTCATTCTATGCACCAAGTGGGTGAGAGCGACTTACGGAAAAAACTAAATGACAGAAAATAAAAGACAGAAAGTAAGATAGGTGTCGGGTTACCTCCCGACCAGTGCCTTTGTTTAACGTCGTTGGCTCGACAGTACCTCATTCCTGGATCACTGGTTTGGATCCCATGGGTGGCTCAGGTCATATTTCGCCACCGTTCCTGTGTTGATTTTTGCCTTGCCTTTCCCCGATTTCTTGTGAGATGATGTGCTTGGGTCCAGTTCCCATGGTTCTGGTGGTTTCTCCTTCCAACGTCTCTGAGAAGGTGAGGGACCCTTTACTACTAGTCTCTTGAACTGGGTTTTCAGGTGTTTAGGGCTGCCTTGTCCAGTCATGGCGAAAACATGCTCCATCGAGGAGTCGTTCTGCTCAGGCCCTTTTCCCATCCTCCTTCTAGCCTCTTCATTGATCACATAGTTTTCAGCGATTTCCCTATTGATCGAGGGGAAAAGTTGGG
This sequence comes from Rhodiola kirilowii, assembly GCA_033675215.1. NCBI lineage: Eukaryota > Viridiplantae > Streptophyta > Magnoliopsida > Saxifragales > Crassulaceae > Rhodiola > Rhodiola kirilowii. The sequence goes on from CM066199.1 coordinate 42,350,911, forward strand.
AAGCTTGCATCTTAAGGCTTGGTTCTGCCTCGTTATGTCCGTTTGTGAGGATCTGGTCGTAGATGGTCTCGGAAGCTTGGGTGATGATAGCTGGGTATGGCTCGGGCAGCATGCTGGTGGTATTCTGGACTTCTTCCATTGCTGACACGTCATTCAGTTCCCATGAAGGTTTTTCCTCGTTGCTCCCGATACTTTCTATATCCCAATCTTCTGATGGCTCGGAAGTCTCTATTGATGACTCGGGAGTTTCTTCTTCGTCTGTCTCTGGACCAGCTTCTTCTATCTGCATTCCTCTGTCAGTTTGGAGTATTCGTTTTGTGGTTGCGGCCAGGTCATTTATGAGGTTCCACATGTCTGCCATGGTTAAGTTCCTGGCTGATCTTCTCATTGCTTCGTTAATCCTTGTCAGCTCATCGGCCCTCATCCCACGAAGAAATTTTTGAAGAAGAGCTTTCTTCGTGAATCCATGGTGCGGGCAGCTTGAGACGATGGTGTCATAGTTCGTGTAGTATTGACAGAACCGCTCGTCGTCAAAGCGATTGTGCAAATAAGTTTATAATAGTCTGCTACTCGCAACTATACTACTGGGTAGTACTTGGTAAGTAGAGGTCGAACCCAAGGGAACTAGGGGAATAATTGTTCTTCGGGGGGGAATTACGCAGCGTGGGAACGTGTTTAAGGTCGGTTGGTTGGTTTTAAAGCTACCAGCTATTTTGATTGATTGATTGGTTGGTTGGTTGATTTTAATACTGGAAAGTAAAATACAGATTATAATTAAAGAGAAGTGTTCGGTTTCAGGGGACTTGTATTATATCCTGTTTATCATTGACCATTAGTGAATCGTCTAAGTATTCAAACGGTGAATCGAGGCTAGTTACTGCTCAAGACTTGCAACACCGGTTTAAAGCAACTCCTGTTCTATTTCAGTCTAGCGCCAATACCCTAAGGTATGCTAGCCTGGGTGCATCCACCTGATCTTACCGTTACGCTCGACCAGATGGGATTTAGGATGAGTCGAACTCCTCAGATAGCTTTGCTTGTTACAGCTTCCACTACCTGAGTATGATCACGAATTCCCACAGAAGAGCTTTGCTTGTTACAGCATCCACTCAACCTTGGAAACTCTGACTATATATGGCACATAGAACAAGTTTTGAATACTAAGACTAGACACTAAGTTAATAGTCTTAAAACATTTTATAATATAAGTGCGCCCCTTAGACCGAACTACTAGTTTAGCTACTATTCATCGCGCTAAACATTATACTAAGGAATTAAAGACAACAGTTAAATAAATACTGAAAGTAATACTTACAACCGTTGAAGCGCCAAGGGAGCTTTCCTTTATTTCCAAAGCAAAATTACAACATTACAAATATTACACTTTCTAGAGAGAGAAGTGAATTATGGATTGAGGTGTGTTGAAATGAGGAGGAGGAGGCCTCCTTTTATAGCCAAAAGGGGAGGAGGTGGGTGGTGGAGATGGGTGGCAAGTGGTGCATTTTGATTGGAGGAGAAATCAAGGGAGGAGATGACAACATGTGGAGGAAGGGGAGGAGGCCAGCGGCTTTTGGTGGAGGAGATGGCGCCGCCGGTTGCCGGTCACCCAAGGGGGAGGAGCTCCTCCCTTGCCCACCTCCTTGAATGGTGGCCGGTCATCCTTGCCCAATGTGTGAGTTTGTACAGTTTTGTGCAGTCTTTTCACAAAACTGTCAATGTGTTTCTTCCCCGGGCTGTCTTGACTCCACTCCTGATTCTTCTGATTAATTTATTCTGGTCAATTCAACGTCAGGATCCTTGATATTTCTTCAGTCAGCATATGATCTTGACCTTGGATTGACTCTTGTTATCTTTTCAGCGTAAAATCCTCTCCTTAGCGTGTTTTCACTTCAGTCTCTAAAATGCCCTGTGGAAATATATCGGGACTAACACACAGAAGTTAGATAGGCAAACAGTCTAATTAAGGGGGTTTTACTGTGTTTCTGACTCGTATAACTTTGGTCCATCAGATTACCCCCCACTTTTAGTTGTTCGTCCCGAACAATGCTATTAAAGGGCGTAAGTTCTAAGTTTTGCTATGGAATATGAAAATTAGACTGTGGTACTCGATCTATCCTAATTCATGCATTGCTTACTTATTACCAAATTAAACTGCGTAAATAAATAGAAGAAACTTAATACTTGTACCTCCGTGCTGAGATGCAAATTATATTGGATGTCTCGGGAGATAGCCCTTTTGAGGCTCCTGGACTGCAACCTCGGGATCGTCTCTTACTATATGGTTTTCTGGTAGCTTTCTCTAGCACATGATTCGATTCGGGTTTCAGTGAGTTGAGCCTTTTTGATTTTCTTCTTTGGCGAGGGACTGCTTTTTTGTTGTTGTAGTGAATCGGCCTTTGGCCTTTGATTTGACTTTTTTGAGTGCTTCACTTTTGCTCGGTTAAAACCTTCACAATTTTGGGCCTTTGGCCTCTTTTGATTTGCTTCATTGAGCTTTTAGCCTTTTTGTGATTGCTAGTCCATTTTCTCGAGCCTTTTTGGGAGGTCCAATCATCGCCCGCAAGCCTATGGAAATACCTCCCCGCTCCTCTCGTCTTTGTCGTTTTGCGCGGGTCAAGATGAGGGTCGCCCATCTATTTTCTCGGCTATTTTGACTAGAGAGAGGACGGTCTGATTACCGTCCTCGCCTTTGCATAGATGCTTCTTGGCGGAGTTGACTTCAATTATTCACCGAAAACCCGAAGTGCAGCCTCCACTGACTTCGAAAACCATATAGTTTGATCTGATCCTTCGATTGCTTGCCAAGCTTCTCTAGGGCAGTTTATATCAACTCCACATCCCTAGTTATCTCAGCACAAAGGACAAATGGAAAGTTACATTCTAAGTTTTTAAACAGTTGAATTTTTACAAGGTTAATGCATGAATTATGATTTATCTTTTTCACATTCTTAAGTTCATATTTTTTCAAAAAGGTACTTATTAAAAAAGAAAAACAGCTGCATGTTATTTATGTACATAGGTGGTTCTCACCCCCCACTTTTGAACGAAGGCGTGCCTTAGTTCAAAAGTCATGCAAGCTTAAAACTAAATACTGAATTTAAATGACAGAAATTAAAGTACGGAAAAGTAAGATAGTGTCGGGTTACCTCCCGACCAGTGCACTTGTTTAACGTCGTTGGCTCGACAATACCTCGTTGTGGATTACTGGTTGGGTCCCATGGGTGGCTGAGGTCAAACTTTGCCGCGGCAATAGTTGACTTCGTCATGGTAGTGTTTGACTCGTTGCCCATTTACATTGAATTTGCTTCCATTCTCCATGCTTTCCAACTCAAGCATCCCATGGTTGTATACCTTGGTTATTGTGAAGGGGCCGGTCCATCTAGATTTAAGCTTCCCGGGCATTATCTTCAGTCGTGAGGAGAAGAGTAATACCAGTTGTCCTTCCTCGAATGAGCGCCGGAGGATGAATTTGTCATGATATAATTTTGTCCGTGCCTTGTAGTCTGTTTGCTCTTCATAGGCCTCAAGCCGCAACTCTTCAAGTTCGCATAGCTTAAGCTTCCTATCTAGTCCGGCAGCTTTTAAATCTGGATTGCATTGCTTGAGCGCCCAATATGCTTTATGTTCTATTTCTACCGGAAGATGGCATGCCTTCCCATAAACAAGCCGAAAGGGAGAGGTTCCAATTGGTGTCTTGTATGCCGTCCGGTAAGCCCAAAAGGCTTCGTCTAACCTCTGGCTCCAATCTTTCCTGCTTGGTTTCACCATTTTTTCTAAAATTCCTTTGATTTCGCGGTTGGAGATTTCTGCTTGACCATTGGATTGGGGGTGATATGCCGTGGACGTCCGATGGTGGACATGGTAGCGTTTTAAGGTAGCAGCCATCATGCGGTTGCAGAAATGAGTTCCTTGGTCGCTTATTATGGCCTTAGGTACCCCATACCTACAAAACAGGTTAGTGCGCAAAAATTCTATGACAGTTTTTGCATCGTCGCACCTTGTGGCCTTAGCTTCTACCCATTTTGACACATAATCTACTGCAACTAGAATATAGGTATAACCGCATGAAACTGGAAATGGTCCCATAAAATCAAGACCCCAAACGTCGAAGACATCGTTGACGAATATGGGGACTTGAGGCATTTCATTTCTAGCTGACACATTTCCTACTCTTTGACACTTATCGCATTTTTTACACTTTTCGTTGGCATCTTTAAATATACTTGGCCAGAAAAATCCGCTATCTAAGATTTTTCTAGCGGTTTTCCTAGGCCCGAAGTGTCCTCCACATGCAAACTCATGGCAAAAGTTAATAACAGAAGCTATTTCATTATCAGGGATGCATCTCCTAAGTATTTGATCTACTCCTATTTTCCATAAATAAGGATCATCCCATAAGTATTGTTTAGCATCGTGTTTAAGTTTCATGCATTGTGCTTTAGTAAAAGAAGGAGGAAATGTACCTCCTACAAGGTAGTTGGCGATTGGGGCGTACCATGGCACCTTGGTTGAGATGGCGTATAGGTGCTCGTCAGGGAATGACTCGGTTATGTGCCCTTCTTCTTCCTCTTTGACAATCCTGCTTAGGTGGTCTGCCACAGTATTCTCGATCCCCTTTTTGTCCCTTATTTCTACATCGAATTCTTGCAGTAGTAATATCCACCGAATAAGCCTTGGTTTAGCCTCCTTCTTCTTCATTAGGTATCGGATGGCGGCATGGTCTGAATAAACTATTACTTTTGCTCCAAGTAAGTAGGGTCTGAATTTTTCTAGAGCAAATACTACTGCAAGAAGTTCCTTTTCAGTGGTGGAATAGTTCCGTTGGGCAGGATCTAGGGTTCGTGAGGCGTAATAGATCACTCCTGCTTTCTTTTCAATCTTTTGGCCGAGAACTGCCCCTACAGTGAAGTCGCTTGCGTCGCACATTATTTCGAATGGTAGTTCCCAATTTGGTGTTTGGATGATGGGTGTGCTGGTGAGGGCTTTCTTTAGATCATCAAAGGCCTTTTTGCATGCGTCGGTGAATTTGAACGGGACTTCTTTTTGTAGAAGAGTGGACAGGGGTAATGCCTTTTTAGAGAAGTCCTTGATGAAGCGTCGGTAGAATCCCGCATGGCCAAGGAATGATTGGATGTCTCGGACCGTGGATGGGTATGGTAGAGTCGTGATCAGGTCGATCTTTGCTTCGTCCACTTCCATGCCTTTTTGTGAGACAACATGTCCTAAGACTATTCCGTGTGTTACCATGAAGTGGCATTTTTCATAATTGAGCACTAAGTTCATGGATACACATCGTTCCAAAACTGTGTTCAAATTGCTCAAGCATGCATCGAATGTGTCTCCATGGATGGTGAAGTCGTCCATGAAGACTTCGATGAATTCCCCAATCATGTCTGAAAAGATGCTGGTTACAACCCTTTGGAAAGTTCCAGGAGCATTGCAGAGGCCGAATGACATTCTTCTGAAGGCAAATGTACCGAATGGGCAGGTGAATGTAGTCTTCTCTTGGTCCTCAGGTACTATGGGGATCTGGTTGTATCCTGAGAACCCGTCTAGGAAGCAAAAATATGGTTTTCCTGCCAATCTGTCTAGCATTTGATCAATGAATGGGAGCGGGAAGTGATCCTTTCGAGTCACCGCGTTCAGCTTTCGATAATCAATGCACATGCGCCACCCATTCTTTACCCGTGTTGTGACCATGTTTCCTTCAGTATCTTCCTTGACTGTGATTCCACTTTTCTTTGGTACTACGTGAACAGGACTCACCCATTGACTATCTGATATGGGATAGATAACGTCTGCATCTAGAAGCTTTTGTATTTCCTTTTGGACGATCTCCATCATGATTGGGTTGAGCCGTCGTTGGGGCTCTCTTGATGGCTTTGCTCCATCCTCAAGTAGAATACGGTGCATGCACACAGCCGGGCTGACTCCCCTTAAGTCGGCCAGAGTCCATCCAATAGCCAACTTGTGTTGCTTCAGGACTTTTATCAAACTTCGTTCCTGGCTTGTTTCCAAGCCACTCTTGATGATTACTGGGAGTGTGTCATTATCCCCCAGGAAGGCGTACTTCAGATGTCCAGGAAGGGGCTTTAATTCTATTTTGGGGGCTTGCACCACCGAGGGCAGAAAAGTATTCGATTTGAATAGTTTTACCTCGTTGACTTCAAATTCTGGTGTGAGAGGCTCTGAGATCGTTAAGTGGGCCACTGTTTCGTGCAAGTCTTCGGTTAATTTGTATGGGCTTATGGCTCCATTGAGTACGGCTTCCAAGGGATCTGTTCTAAGTTCTGGTCGAATTTCTTGAACCAGGTCGTCCAAAGTATCGTGTGCGTGTATTTCCTCGAATTCCATAGGGTGCTTCATTGCTCGGAATATGTCAAAGCTGTAGACCTCTCCTTCTACTTCCATTGAAAGCATTCCACTTCCACAATCTATCTTCATTTTTGATGTTTTGAGGAATAGACGGCCGAGAAGAATAGGTGCATGATCAGTAGGTCCGCCATTTTCCATCTTTAAAACGTAGAAGTCTGCTGGAAATACTAACTTGCCTACTTGAACCAGGACGTCTTCTATTTTGCCCTCGGGTTGTTTGCAGGACCGATCCGCTAGTTGAATAGTGAGACCGGTGGGTTGGAGTGGTCCAATCTTAAGGCATGAGTAGATAGAGAATGGAAGAACATTGATTGATGCTCCAAGGTCTATCATGCAATTTTCAATCCTAATGTTACCAATTGTGCAAGGAATGGTGTAAGTTCCTGGATCTCCACATTTGGGGGGAACTTTTCGTTGTATAACGGCCGACACGTTTTTACTCATCAGCTCCTGATCGTTTCCAGCATTCCTTCCCCGGTTGGTGCATAGTTCTTTTAAAAACTTGGCATACCGAGGAATTTGTTTGATGGCTTCTAAAAGGGGAATGTTGATTTCGACCTTGCTGAACAACTCAAGTACTTCCTTATCCATGACATGTTGTTTTTGCACGCGACCCGGCACTGGAAATGGAAGTGTCGTGCTTATTTTAGGGGTTTCGATTCTGGGCACCGGGTTAGGCCTGTGTTCTTCAGACGTATTTTCTTCTTCTTCGGTAACTTCCCGTTCTTCCTCAAATATGTTGTCATCTTTATCGGTCTCTTCTTCATTTAGAACTTCGAGAGGCTCGGGCCTTATTTGCTCTTTTCCGGGTAACCTTGGGTCTCTGTCTTTCATTTGCTCCACAGGTTTGCCGACAAGCGTTTTCCCACTCCTAAGAGTCACGGTATTCATGTTTTCCTGCAAGCCTTGAATAGTTTGAGACAGGAGATTGCCGGGTTCACTAGAGAGTGCGGATACTGATGCAGCGAGTTGGGAGATATGCTCCTTCAAGTCTGATAATTCTTTTTTTGTTTCAGTTTGATTTTGATGCATAGTAGTATTCAACTGCTGCACAGTACTAGTTAATTGCAGCATCATGTCCTCTAGTGATTCGTTTGGCCCTCGAGAATTGTTTGAGCTTGCATGGTATAGGTTTGGCTCCTCTTGTTGGTATTGGCTTGGTGGTGTGGTGGTCTGGTTGTACTGTCGGTGGAACGGTTGATAGAATGACTGGGCTAGTTGAGGGATATCTGGTTGTGTCTCCGTCTGAAGATAGCTGTTGTTGTTACGCCAGCCTGGGTTGGACGTTTGACCGTACTGTCTATTTTGTCCAGCTCTGACGTTGTTGTATCCTTGATATCCTCCCACTGCATTCACATCAGCCGGTTCTTCTTCTATCAATGTTGGGCATGCGTCCGTTTTGTGGTCTGTAGAACCACAGAACTCGCAAGGTTTTACCGTAACTGGCTGTCTACGTATGATTTCAATCATCATCTCCTTTAACTGTTTCATTTCTTCAGTTATGGAGTTTACTGATGCCTCGGTTTGTGCTACCCTTTTTGATCGAGAGAATTCATCTTGGCGAGTGGTCTCTTCTCTAAATCGAGCATTTTCAGCAACGTTGGCGATGAGATTTCTGATGCCACTTAATGATAGATTCATCATGGACCCTCCTGCTGAGGCATCTAAGAGCATTTTGTCTAATGGTCTTAATCCATCAATAAGGTACTCGATGACGAGTTTCTCGGGCAGTCCAAGGGTACAGCAGCTCCTTTCTAGGTGATTGAACTTTTCCAGGTAATCGTACATGGTTTCATTGGGACCTTGTTTGATTTCCTGTAGTTGCTTCCTTACTTGTATTGCTCTTCCAGCCGGGTAGTACTTGTCTAAGAATTTCTTCTGCATCTGAACCCATGTTCTAATGCTTCCGGAAGGCAATGAAAGGAACCAGTCACTTGCCAAGTCAGTGAGGGAAAAATAGAACGCTTTTAACTTGAAGTCGTCCATATTCACTCGGTTGGGCTTTAGATTCTGCCAAATGCCATGTAGGCGTTGGAGGTGAGTTGCGGCAGATTCTCCTTGAGATCCTGAGAATTTTGGCACGCTGTGTGCCACTGATGCGTTGATGGTTATATTTTCTAATTCAGGGCTCTCATAGATGCACCACGGCTGTGTCTCGAAATTAGGGGCATTTAACTCACCCATCGTCGGTTCACGGTAGTAGTTATCTCCGTAGTAGTCGTCGAAAGCGGGTTCTCTTCTTGGCATGTATCGAGGTTGAGGTCGTGGTCGTGGGGGATGAATAGGAGGTTGTACTGGACCAGCTGCATTTCGGTCCTCGGGTAATTCTTGGTTTCTCCTGACTGCTTCCCTATCACGAGCTCTTCTGTTTCTGATGAGTTGTTCCGGATCGTCTACGAATGGAAACGGTACCTCATCATTCTGATCGTACAGGTTTATTTCTTCATCATCCTGGAAGTCATGGTGACTTTCGTCGCGAGACATGGTTGTTTTGAAGCGCGTAACGATTCAAAGAACAGTTATCCGATGACTAGTTCCCCAGCAACGGCGCCAATTTGACAGAACCGCTCGTCGTCAAAGCGATTGTGCAAATAAATTTATAATAGTCCGCTACTCGCAACTATACTACTGGGTAGTACTTGGTAAGTAGGGGTCGAACCCAAGGGAACTAGGGGAATAATTGTTCTTTGGGGGGAATTACGCAGCGTGGGAACGTGTTTAAGGTCGGTTGGTTGGTTTTAAAGCTACCAGCTATTTTGATTGATTGATTGGTTGGTTGGTTGATTTTAATACTGGAAAGTAAAATACAGATTATAATTAAAGAGAAGTGTTCGGTTTCAGGGGACTTGTATTATATCCTGTTTATCATTGACCATTAGTGAATCGTCTAAGTATTCAAACGGTGAATCGAGGCTAGTTACTGCTCAAGACTTGCAACACCGGTTTAAAGCAACTCCTGTTCTATTTCAGTCTAGCGCCAATACCCTAAGGTATGCTAGCCTGGGTGCATCCACCTGATCTTACCGTTACGCTCGACCAGATGGGATTTAGGATGAGTCGAACTCCTCAGATAGCTTTGCTTGTTACAGCTTCCACTACCTGAGTATGATCACGAATTCCCACAGAAGAGCTTTGCTTGTTACAGCATCCACTCAACCTTGGAAACTCTGACTATATATGGCACATAGAACAAGTTTTGAATACTAAGACTAGACACTAAGTTAATAGTCTTAAAACATTTTATAATATAAGTGCGCCCCTTAGACCGAACTACTAGTTTAGCTACTATTCATCGCGCTAAACATTATACTAAGGAATTAAAGACAACAGTTAAATAAATACTGAAAGTAATACTTACAACCGTTGAAGCGCCAAGGGAGCTTTCCTTTATTTCCAAAGCAAAATTACAACATTACAAATATTACACTTTCTAGAGAGAGAAGTGAATTATGGATTGAGGTGTGTTGAAATGAGGAGGAGGAGGAGGCCTCCTTTTATAGCCAAAAGGGGAGGAGGTGGGTGGTGGAGATGGGTGGCAAGTGGTGCATTTTGATTGGAGGAGAAATCAAGGGAGGAGATGACAACATGTGGAGGAAGGGGAGGAGGCCGGCGGCTTTTGGTGGAGGAGGTGGCGCCGCCGGTTGCCGGTCACCCAAGGGGGAGGAGCTCCTCCCTTACCCACCTCCTTGAATGGTGGCCGGTCATCCTTGCCCAATGTGTGAGTTTGTACAGTTTTGTGCAGTCTTTTCACAAAACTGTCAATGTGTTTCTTCCCCGGGCTGTCTTGACTCCACTCCTGATTCTTCTGATTAATTTATTCTGGTCAATTCAACGTCAGGATCCTTGATATTTCTTCAGTCGGCATATGATCTTGACCTTGGATTGACTCTTGTTATCTTTTCAGCGTAAAATCCTCTCCTTAGCGTGTTTTCACTTCAGTCTCTAAAATGCCCTGTGGAAATATATCGGGACTAACACACAGAAGTTAGATAGACAAACAGTCTAATTAAGGGGGTTTTACTGTGTTTCTGACTCGTATAACTTTGGTCCATCAAGTATTCGTCCAAAGTCTCATCACGGGATTGTTGAAGGCACATGATCTTCTCACGGGTTTTTTGGCGTAAGGATGGGGGGAGAATTCCTTCAGGAATGGAACGCAAAGATCCACAAAATATACTGCACTACTAGCGGTTGATGTGTAATACCAAATCGTTGCAAAATCAGTTAAAGAAAATTTGAAGCATTTAAGCTTAAATTCCTCTAACATTTCGTTTTCAGGTTTTATGTCGCAGCAAACGTGGTGAAAGTTTCGGCAGTGTAGTACTGGGTCTTCTCCATCCTTACCTCCGAACAGGGGAAGATGTCTTGTTGTCCATGCATACGTAGTGGGTAGCGTCATGAGGAAATGAGAAGGGGAGGGAAAGAAAAGAACAACTAACCCGATTGCTAATTCCCCGACAACGGCGCCAGTTTTGACGGAGCCCATCGCACTGTCGTTAAGGTGCGGTGTTCTCTGTGGAAAATCAAATTTGTATTCCGCTACTTGTGACCTTACTACTGGGTAGCAAGTGGTAAGTAGGGGTTAAACCCAAGGGAATTAGGGGTATAGTCGTTCTTTGAGGGATTGTATAGAACGGGAGCGTGTTTTAGGTTGATTGAGATTTTAGTGCGGAAAAGTAAGTGCTTTTTTGGTTGTTTTTGGTTTTTAGTGCGGAAAAGTAAATGATAAAAAAGTAAATACAGAAAATAAAAGTAGAAGACTTACAACGGGTGATGCGTGATTGGCAAGTCCTCCGGAAGGTGAGCAGTTGATAGAGCAGTTTATACTAAGAAAGTAAATGCAGGGGGTGTTTTAATCTAAGGAAAGCATTCGGTTTCGGGGGCCTTGTATCATAGCATGTTTATCATTGACCTTTATTGATCCTTCTAAGTATTCAAACGTGTATCAAGGCCATTCCAAGCACTCAATTTGCCACACTGTCTAGCCCATTCCAAGATCGTAGAGCACTTGTTCTACTTAGACTAATACCCCATTCCAAGGTATATTAGCCTGTGTGCATCCATTTGACCCGTCATTCCCGACCAACCAAATGGTGTTTTAGAAAGGTCAAACTCCTCAGATAAGCTTTGCCATTCCAAGCATCCATTTATCCGAGTGTTTACGAACCCCACGAGAGAGCTTTGCCATTCCAAGCATCCACTCAACCTTGGAAGTTCTAACCTAATATATGGCACATAGAACAAGTTTTGAATACAAAGAAGAGGCACTAAAATATGGCCTAAAACATTTTTTAATACAAGTACACCCCTTCAACCGAATGAAGAGTTTAGCTACGAATATCCATAGAGGTGGATACCATAGCTAAGTACTTACAGTTTTTGAAAGACAGTAAGTAAGGGAAAGGGGTGAGTACTTCAAGAACCGACAAGAGTACTCGAGAATAAAGAAAAGCTTGAGTACTCAAGAACCGACAGGAGTACTCAAGACCAAACTATAATACTCAAGAACCAACAGGAGTATTATATATTAAAAACCAAACTTACAAAGTGCCAAACTTAGAGAGAGAAGTGTTTTGTGATTTTTGGATTTTGAGGATGAAGATTACAAAGGGTGGAGGCATGTATTTATAGCCATGGAGGAGAGGAGGATGTGGTGGAGGAGGAGGACACTTGGCAAGCTCTCATGGTGGGAGGAGGAGCCTCCACAAGCCGCCGGTTGTGGGTGGTAAAAGGAGGAGAGCTTCCTCCCTTGGTCACCTCCTCCAAACGCCGCCGGTCACCATGGAGGGGAGAGTGAGTTTTGTGAGGTTTTGTGACGTTTTCACCAAACTATCGGTGTATTTCAGCTCCGGACTGACTTTGGTTGCTCTTTGGTTGGATTTGTTTTGAGTGATTCAATGTCAGGATCTTGAGATTTCTTCAGTCAGCATCTGATCGTGACCTTGGAATGACTCGTAATATATTTTCTACGTAAAATCCTCTCCTTAGCGTGTTTTCTCTCTAAGCTCCAAAATACCCTGTAGATAAATATCGGAACTAACAAGCAAAAGTTAAATAGACAAACAGTCTAATTTAGTGGGTTTAACTGTGTTTATGATTCGTATAATTATGGTCCATCACTTAATTATATTGGCATCCATTGCATGTCAGTGCTTCCCATTCCTAAAATGGTGCTAGCAAGGATAAGAAGTTTAATCTGCAGTTTCCTATGAGATAAAGGGAATGATAGGAGGAGACATTGAGTGAACTTGGGCCTTATCTGTAGGGATAAAGCTGCAGGAGGGCTGGGTATCAGTGGCGAACCCAGTAGGTGGGCTGCCCGGGTAGATTTTGACTCAATAATTTTTTTTTTATAAGTTTCAATTTGCAATTTGCGGATGTGATTTGGGGAGAAGCACTAGCGAGCGAGTAGCGACTCGAGTCAGCAACATCCGTCATTCGACTTCCGAGTTCCGATTGCGAGCGCCATCCCATCTGGCCTATTTGTTATTAGTATGATTCACTGTTGTTGTGCTACTTCAAAATTTTAGTTTCTCTACTCTTTCATTTGTTGTTACTCTCTACTTGTTTACTGATTTGTGGTCCAGTTGCTGTGTGATTCAACTCCAACTTGAACCTTTTTTTAGAAGATGGTGCTTTAGTTTGATACTTTGATTAGCCGTTAAACTGCTGCATTGATTAGTGCTGGTCTTATTTGCTCTGTTATGATTCAACTCCAACTTGTTGTGGCATGTTCTGATAACTTGGTCTTTGTTAATTGACATAAGGATAAGAGTGCACATATTTTTGGATTATATGTATGCATTTATATAGGCTTTGTAGTGTGAGGTTATCGGTTATGTACATTGACTTCATGCCAAGCTTGGGAACAAGTCAGGTGCTCTTTGCTTCTCAGAAGCTTTCTCTGCCAATGACATGGATGAAAGCCTTCTTTACAGGACATTACTATTATCATTAGCACTGTGTTTAAATCAACTTGGATTTTAGTATTGCTTGAATACTAATTAAATTTTGAATTGTTTTTACTTGATTGTAGGTGTATTGATGGATAATAGAAAACTTAAACGTTTGAAGAATATATTTTTGTTTTTCCAAAGTAATGCTTCTACAAGTGCTAGTGAGAGCACGTACCATAGTATTGAAAGCGGAAGTGGCATGAGAACTCGAAATATTTCTGAAGAATCGGTAAATGAGAAATTGATCTCTCCACTTGAAGACCGACAAAATGAAAAAATTGTGGATGAAGCGGCTTTCGATAGTAATTCACTTGAAAGGGATCCGGCAAAACGAAAACTAATATGGAGGTATCCTTTATATGAACAAGACAATATTCAAAGAGCTTATGTGGTGTTAGGGGCAAATCAACCTCATTTAAAGGCTTATCCAAGTACTTGGGATGGAGGTCAGTATCAAAAATTTAATAGCTCATGGTTTGAACAATGGAATTGGCTCGAGTATTCTATCGAGAAGGATAAAGCATACTGTTTTGCTTGTTTTTTATTTGAGACCGACTCTTCTAAAGGATCATCGTTTACAAGAGACGGGTTTTCTAGTTGGAGAATTGTGAATGATAAGAAGTCGGGCATTCTAGCTCATATGGGAGGGGCTTAATTCTATTCATAATTCCTCAATGCAGAAGTGGGAAAATTTAAGAAATCCATCGCGAAATATCGAAAGAGTGATAAATACTATGTCCTCCAATGAAGTAGCTGATAACCGCCTACGCCTTACTGCCACTATAGAGGTCGTGAAGTTGTTGGCAGAACAAGGGTGTCCTTTCAGAGGTCATGATGAATCAATGGATTCTCTTAATCGTGGCAACTTTGATGCTATATTGAGACTTATCAAACGAATGAGCTTGGATCACGACAAAGTCCTAAGCAATGGTCCAAAAAATGCCAAGTATACATCATCAAAAGCAAATAGCAAATATTCAAAAGCAAATAGCAAATATTCTTGGCAATAAAGTTAGAGCAAAGAGTCGAGAGGAGGTTGGAGAGTCCAAATTTTGTATCCTTGTCGATGAAGCTCTTGATGTGGCAAATAAAGAGAAGATGGCCATCATTCTTCGTTTTGTGGATTGTAAGGGGTTGGTTGGAGAACGATTTTTCAAATTGTTGAGTGTTGTTGACACTTGTTCTCAGACTTTAAAAGATGAGATATCAAGGATTCTTACTCAGTATGACCTCAACAAAGAGAACATGCGTGGTCAAGGATATGATGGTGCAAGTAATATGCGTGGTCAATTTAACGGTTTGCAAGCCTTATTTCTAAAAGGCTGTCCATATGCATATTATGTGCATTGCTTTGCTCACCGTTTACAGTTGGCCTTGAATGATGTATCAAAAGGTGTTCCCGATGTGTGGAAATTATTTTCTACTTTGACTACGATTGTCAACTTTGTAGATTCTTCTGCAAAAAGACATTCAATGTTGAAAGGCTATAGGGAAGAGGAAATTCAGGACTTACTATCTGTTGGTACCCTTGAGACAGGTTCAGGTATGAATCAAGCTTCTACTCTACAAAGAGCCGGTGCCACTCGTTGGGGCTCACATTTTCGTTCAATTTCAAGTTTGATTAAGTTATTTGGGACGACCATGGCGACTGTTGATGATTTATATATGAATGGGGTAGATAAAGTGCCAGGAGAAGCGAAAGGCATTGGTATGGCTTTACAGAGGTTTGATTTTATCTTTTGTTTACTCTTGATGCATGAAGTCACGAAGATCACTGACTTTCTTTCTCAAGCTTTTCAAAAGAAAGATATGGATATTTTGAATGCCATGCAATTCCTCTCGATGACAAAAGAAAAACTTCAAAGCATGAGAGATGATGGTTGGGATAGTTTGATTATGTAGATTGAAATATTTTGTTCAGAGCATGGTATTAGTATGCCGGATATGTCTGCTCCTTACAAGAGAGGTGTGAGGCATAATGAAAGGAATATAACAAACGAACAAAATTTTCGGGCCAATGTACTTTATGCTGTGATAGACCTTCAGTTGGCGGAGCTTGCGAATAGATTTCCAGAGACTTCTATGGAACTTCTCACTCTTAGTGCGTCATTTCATCCACGCAATGGTTTTCAAGCATTCAAAGCTGAAGATGTGTGTAAACTTGCTTCAAAGTTTTATCCTTCTGATTTTACATCATGTGACATGTACAATTTGGAGATGGAGTGTGGATTCTTTGTAGGTGGTATTGAGCAGGATTCGATGTTTGCAAAGATGACTTCTATATCAGATTTATGTCGACTGCTGGTTGAGTCAGGAAAGTCAATGTATTTTCCTATGATATACCGATTGATTTGTCTTATATTGACTCTTCCGGTTTCTACTGCCACAACCGAGAGTGCATTTTCAGCGATGAAGATCATCAAAAGCGATCTTAGGAATAAGTTGAGCGATGAATTTCTGGATGATCTCATGGTCCTTTATATTGAAAGGACTTTTACTGATTTGTATTAGTAATTGTTGTATGCGGAATGTAATCTTGAAAGGATCGAGTGACAAAAACGAAAAGAAATTGAACACAGAATTTATAGTGGTTCGGATTCGGATGATCCTACTCCACTCGAGGAACAGGGAAGGCTTTATTGATATCAATTGACGGTTGTACAAGCTCGCATTCACTCACCAGAATCTATACTAGCTCTCTCTTACACCAATTCGAACAGCGCAGCACGAATTTCTCAAACGAGCTTCAAGAACCCTAATTTGCGATTTCTGCAGATTTGGGGAAGAATGAATGAAAACAGATTGAGTCGACTCGCCGAGTAGACCGAGTTTATATAGCCGTTGGACCGAAACCTCCGCGTTTCACTTGAGGCGCGCTTTCCTCTTCGCTTGAACGACGACGTTCCATTTAAACCTCACGCATTAGCCAAACGACACCGTTTGCAACCGATGTTGAATTCCTTTTGCGCGCTCAGCTTCAAACGACGCAGTTCCGCCAAAACTGAAATTCCCTCCTTGGCAAAACGACGCCGTGTTGCTCTGGGTCCAGCAGCCTGATCTTATTGTTTGAACTTCATCCTCCTGATCTTCTAGCCATGTTTGGCCACCTGCAAGCACCAAGTACAACCACCAACAAAGCCCTAAGATACAGAACCATATACTACAAATCGATGATGTAATTGCCGAATTTGAAATGAGTGGACCTCGAAGGGTCAAATTTAGCTAGTTGTTTTTGTAATGTGCTTTGATTGGTGTAATAAAAAAAGGCTTGAGGATGAGCCTCCCACTGGGTTCCAAACCTCAAAAAAAATTCAAGTCTCGATTTCCAGCCCTGGTAACTTTCAATTCTTGGATTCGCCCCTGCTGGGTATCAAGGGTTTAGATGATATCATGTTGTCTCTTAATGGTAAAAAGGCCGGGAGCTTTATTGTTTCTAGTTCCCTGTAGGCAAATTACGCCAGACAAAGATTTAAGTTGGGTGCGAGAGGTTCTTGTGTTTGGAATAGCATTTTCACATCTTATTTGCTCTCTTCGGGACAACTCTAGATGAGTTCTGGGTGATGGTGTAATCTCAGTGAAGACTTTTTGTTTTCCGGACGCCCTCTCTACCCTTCCTTTTATGAAGCCAATCGGGATCACGCTATTTGGAGCAATCTCCTGCAGAATATTTCACCTAATAGGAGGAGGATTTATGAGCAGATTTACGTTGGTTTTGATAGGGATGTTTTTATTGGGGAGGGTGCAGCTTCGGGTGCTTTCTCTACAAAAATATTCTGATTCTCTTTCCAGACTCAATGGCCTCGGATGGGTTGGGCTGGTCATCTGTCGCAAAGCTAGATCCCCTCAAAGATTAGTTGTTTAGCTCAGAAAATTTTCATGCATGTTGTGCCCACTGATGATAAGGTGAAAAAAGCAGGGTTCACAATGACTTGTTGTTGTGTTGCTGTGGTTGTCCTACAGTGGAAACTACTGAGCATTTGTTCTTTAATAACGATGTCGCTAGGACAGCGTGGGACTTCTTTGAACACTTGTTTCAAGGTCCGAGGATTAGTGGTAAAGGGTCCTTGACCCACTTTGTTCTGAAAACCAAACCTTGTGACTTCCTAGGGGCCTTAAAGTTGGGAGTGGCTTCTTGCATTCTTTGAGAAATAAGAAAGGACGGGAATGGCAAGATATACAGAAAACGAATTAGAAATATTCGTAGAGCCATTTTGATATGGGGTGCGGATATTGCAAGAATTGTGGCAGGGAAGCTGCGTAGAGGTCCTAGTCTTGGCAGGATTGCTGCGTGTTTTGGCCTAAGATTGGATGATCTTACTGTTAATGTTAGGGCATCTGCAGCAATGAGAGCAATAAGTAATAATAGAGAGACTTTATTGCTTATTGCTCTCGTGTAGCAAGGGAGCAATAAGCAATGCTTGATAGGTGAGCAATAATGGAGAGGGTGTGAGATAGGAAAGCAATAAGTGGGCTCCACATGTATTTATGAAGAAAAACAAAAGTAAATTACATTTTGTTGGTTTTGAAATAACTAAAAATTAGAAATGTCAAAAAATGAATATTAGATGGACAAAAAATAAAAAAATAAAAAATAAAAAATAAAAAAAATTAAAGAATCTTGGGGCAAAACAAAAAGATTAAATAATAGAAGTGATAATTTTGGATGGCTGCGTATTTATGGAAGAAAATGTTGCATTTTAACTATATAAAAATATGTTGCATTTTGCTCTTAGCTCTTTGCTCTCTTGCTGTATTGAAATATATAGAGCAAAGAGCTATTTTCGCTCATTGCTTTTTGCTCTGTATTGCTACATGACTTTTATGAAAAAATACTATTTTTGCTTATTGCTCATTGCTTATTGCTCTATTACTGCGGATGCCCTTAGGCAATGGTTTACGATTCCGTTGAATTCTGCAAGGTCAACCATATATGTTACTTTAGCTACGCAAAATGGTCGTTGCTTTGGGGTAGCTGTTTGTAGGGACTTTAAAGGCTACTGTTAGTTTGTGTATGGTGCTGAGCTCCAGAGTGGGGATGAGTTTAATGACCTGCTTGGCCTTCTTCGTGATGGTTTTCGGTTGGGTAATGACAAACATCTTTGTGCCAAGTTAGCTTTCAGCTATAACCCTTTTATGAAATGGATTGTCGATGAGAATGGAGAAGAGGTTTCGTGGAATGAACTCTATCGAGTCGAGTATCGACAACATATCTTCAGACATGAATTCAAGGATGTCAGTTCATGAGGGTGTGTTCATTAGTAAATGGTGCAGCTATTGCCTGGACCTTTGCAGTTGCTCAAGGTTCACAGAAGAGAGCCTGCCTAACTTTGTTACAAATGCCATCAGTAGTGATCATTTTCATACTAAAATTATTTCCTAGCTCTTTCAAGTCATAGGTTCAAGTTTTAGTCTAATTTATCACTTAGACATTTTATCAAACACCTTGTAGCATACCATTTTCATTGCACAAGAGAAAATGAAACTAACAATCATCCACATGAATTTCAATGTATACAATGATCATAGAGTGCAGGGTCGTCTCAAGGCTTCGCGGGGCCTGAAGCGAAACATAAAAAATGGACCTTTTTCGTTTCGACGCATAAACTTTCAAAGCACTCTTATTCTACAAACTAGCACATACCTTCTTCTTTTCCCTCTCAACCACTTCAGAATCCCTGCTTTAACTACTTCTATAATCCCCATAAAAAAAACTACTTCTATAATCTGCCTGGAGTTCCTTTTGCGCTTTTCTACTCAATATCTATTCTCACTTTCTCCATCTGTAAAAAACGCCATCGCTATGAACCTCCAATTCATCCAGTGTGGCAAAAAAACCTTAACAAATCAAATCAAATCAAAGCAGCATCTTGCATTGAAAGATAAGTAGAAGTTTGTCCTGCTGCTATTACACGGCACATGCTACCAGCAGCACATTTAATCATCAATGGCAACGAATCCCTGACCAGTGGCAAGGCCATCATGCATTCCACCAACAAATCAAAAGAACTGCTTACTAGTTACCAGCAGCAAATCAACAAAAAGCAAGTCAAGATAATCCTATTTTACAAACTTGTTTGTCCTACTGCTGCTGATAAAAAATCACTTACCAGTGATAATGCAGAGCAAACGCAGAGAAAGTCGGGATTAGGAAAAATCCTAATTCTTTTTTTTCATTATTCAAAAGCTGTCGAATGAAATTACATAAGTTTACTTAAATAGGAAAATAAAACGAAACCCTAATACGGAAATTACTAAAAACGGAAAATTTCTAAAAACATTAAAAATTCGAAATAAAATAGGAAACAATCTCGGATGGCTCAAAAAGCCCATACTTCACGAGCAAAGCTCGTGATTTCTGATCGTCACGCCGTTCCGCTCAAAATAAGGTATTATGGGCTGAAACCGGACACCGGCAACTCCAATCCAGCTATTTCGCCACAATCCTGATTTTTCGCTAATCTGTCTGCATCATCCCCTCCCGGGTCGAAAAGATTCGTCACCGAATCCGAACCCATCTCCGTAACAGAAGACGCACCTTGAAACAGACTCAAATGCTGAACCTTGAACATATCCGAAGTGCGAACATGGCTAGGCAGGGTCAATAAGTCCGAATGCTCGCGGGGAACAGCACCACACACCACCCTAGACACGAATACACGTTTATGAGCCGCTAGTTCTATTGATCTGCCATTAACAAGCAGTTTCTTCGGTGCATCCCCTATGGTTGTGAACTCCGCAGTGTCTTCCACATTATCAATAACCTGCCCAGCTTCCTTAACCACATCATCCTTAATATCATCTATAACCCCCGGTCCCAGCAGATCAACTTTACTATCATCTATAACAACATCACCTTCGCTTGTAAGGTTCACTCCGTCTGCGACAATCAAATCATCATTAGATGGTTTCACCGCTACCAACTGATCCTCATTCACATTCTCCTCTGATGGAGCTTCCTTCAGAATGTCAACATTATTTTGACTGGGCACCTCATCTTTAGTTTCAACAGAATCTTCTTCAGGATTATCAGAACACAAGCTGGCTTCAAAAACAGGTTCCTTATCGTCCACAATAGCGACACCAAGCTCAACAACATTCACAGCAACATTGACAGACCCAACGAAAAAATCACCTTGTGCCGTTAAATTCACCCCATCAACCTCAAACAAGCGCTCTCCAGGTTTAATAACAGCTGGCTGAATCTCCTCCGCAGCCACGTCATCACCATACACATAAAAAACAGGATCCCCTTCCGGAGCAGGTACATCCTCGGGAGCCTCATGCGTGAACAGTCCACAGGAACTCGAATCTTGAGGGCACTCCGCTGGACGATGCCCCATCTCTCCGCAACGGAAACAAAGAAGACCACCGCCAGACCGAGGCTGGGCAGGGTTGGCCGCAGGTCGCTCCACCTGAGAAAGCCAATCGATAAACTCCTCGGCCTTGAGGCCGCCATCAAAGGCAGGAATATCAACCTTAAACCCAAGCTCCCACCGTCGGTCACGCTGATTTTTTGGCTCACCCGCGAACGGGTTATGCTCAGCCACGACCTCGACACCTTCACGTTGGGCCACAAAGGCACCCAAACGATGAGTTAGATATGCAACCTGCCGGCGCAGGTCAGCAGTCTCACGATCTCTGAAATCCTCGATATCACGTTCCACAGCCGCAGCAGCGCCGCTTGGTCTACCTCTAGCCATCGCGCAGGACCACCGTAGTCTGATACCAGATAATGCAGAGCAAACGCAGAGAAAGCCGGGATTAGGAAAAACCCTAATTCTTTTTTTTCATTATTCAAAAGCTGCCGAATGAAATTACATAAGTTTACTTAAATAGGAAAATAAAACGAAACCCTAATACGGAAATTACTAAAAACGGAAAATTTCTAAAAACATTAAAAATTCGAAATAAAATAGAAAACAATCCCGGATGGCTCAAAAAGCCCATACTTCACGAGCAAAGCTCGTGATTTCTGATCGTCACGCCGTTGCGCTCAAAATAAGGTATTATGGGCTGAAACCGGACACCGGCAACTCCAATCCAGCTATTTCGCCACAATCCTGATTTTTCGCTAATCTGTCTGCATCAAGTGGCCATCTTTCAGTCCAAAAGCAAAACAAAGCAGCAACTTACCAATTACCAGTAGTAAATTAACAATAAAATGTAATTAGAATTGAGGAACGATGAAACCTGAAAAGATGAGGCTGAGGTGAAATTAGGGATTGCGGGTTTGCAGTTGCTGACTTGCCGTATGACTCTTAAAATGTAATTAGAATTTTGCAGACTTGTAATTGAAGATGAAAAGAGGTTAGGGATTGTGGAATGCCGACTTCCGTTTTGCTCAGGGCCGCCGAACAGATGCAGCTTTTGCTTTAGTCGTGAATTTATTTTGTTTTATTTTTTTTATTCTTATATAAAATAAATTGTATCCAAATGTGGCCTGAAGCGGCTGCTTCACTGGCTTCACATTTGAGCCGGGCCTGATAGAGTGTTAAGGAGGGTCCTAGATCCTCAAAACACAAAACTACTCACACATTATCATAACATGTTTTCATTATAAACAACAAAGAGGAGGATAAATGAGTAGAGAAAACCCAAGTTGAAGACTAGATGTCTTCCTTGATCTTTCCTCTTCTCCC
This sequence comes from Rhodiola kirilowii, assembly GCA_033675215.1. Taxonomy (NCBI): domain Eukaryota; kingdom Viridiplantae; phylum Streptophyta; class Magnoliopsida; order Saxifragales; family Crassulaceae; genus Rhodiola; species Rhodiola kirilowii. The sequence continues at coordinate 42,372,881 of CM066199.1, forward strand.
CCAAGCAATCCTTTTGTGATGTTGAATCTACCCTTTTCTCACTAAAAAGCACCTCCTTTGCCAAAACCCTTTCTTTCTATTTATAGCCCCAAGTGAAAACAAGGCACAACGGCAGTACTCGGGCGACTACCATCCAGAAGGATCATGTCGTACTCGGGCGAGTACCATGCTAAGAGGAAAATTATGACTTTATGGAGGTCAGTACTCGGGTGAGTAGTTCTGAGGAGTCGTATTTATACGACTCGTCGAATCAACTAAACCCGTTTAATTCGATACTTTATTATGCGAGCAGTTACTTTTTGGTGTTGTTTTGCATTTCAGGTGTTTCGGATGCTCTGGGAGGATATGTGCATTAAAGACGGCGTTTTGCGCCGAAAACATCACAGTGCCAGATCACACCTTTGGACGCTCGGCAAAGAGCTGGGAATTGACCAATGATCCGAAAAATACGAGCTACATGGCGCTGCGTAGCTGACTCGATTTCCTACGACTCTCTAATTCACACTGAGAGCATCCGAGGTCATCAAGGAAGTCAAATCTAGAGTTGAAGTCAAAACTGGCGCGCAGAAGAAAGGATCGAACTCAGTGTCGATCGCGTCCGGAAGAGACATTAGCATTAACGCTAATGTCCAAGCCGAACGCGCCTATAATGTAGCTACCGAACGCGACCAGCCGACGAGGTGATGACATCAGCAGTCTATTTGATGATGTCAGCAAGTCCGAGATTTGATCATTATAGCCCAAAAGAGATTTGGAAACCAAATTTATTACAAATAAGAAGCTTGGGTTAGGGTTTCCACATCTCATCACATAACGAAGACGACGGCTTTGGAGAAGACGAAGAACACGAAGCTTTCGACGATACAGAGATTTTCTACTTCTTTGCCATCAAAATTATTTGTGTTTATTTCCATGACAATGAGTAGCGAAATTTCTCTTTCGGTTTAGGGTTTTGTATGTTGTGAACACGTTTAAGATTTTCGTTCTTAATGCTATTTTATATTTTACTAGTTCTTGTGCCTATTCTTATGAATTAAATTGTTAGACTAAGTGGAAGCTTTGTCGCAAAGCTTAGTCGAGCAACTGATTCTTATCGTTAACATGTACTGGATACTTTGTCGTAAAGGTAGATAGTAACACCTAAGCTAAATAATATATTTGTTGGATTATTTAGTTTAGGAAAGAACTAGAAGTCTAACACCTTTGTCAGGTTAGATTGTGGTGTATCACCTTTGTCGGGATACTTGGGTTGTTACCTTTGTAGGAACAACCACACTTTAAAATATAAAATTGATCATTAGATATCTATGATAAACGTGTCACAATAGAAACCCTAAGCTGAATGTTTTCTCCTATTGCCTTCGTTAATCTTTTCTCTAGTGCGTTACAATAATTACTCACAAAAAACCCCTTTTTATTTGTTACAGTTACAACTTTACAAACCAGCTCTCTTGGGTTCGACTCTGCTTTCCGCTTTACGAGTTTCTTGCAGGAGATTTATATATATTAAATTTGACGTGTCAGACAACGCGCGTCAAATTTTGGCGCCGTTGCCGGGGAGCTGCGCTTCGGTGAAAATGTTTCTTTTTTTTGTTATTTTATTTTCTGTTTTTTATTTATCTTGTTTAGCTATCATTTTCGCTTGCTACTCGTTTCACCATGTCTCGCGCAGGCAGTCAGCTTGATAATAATGACAACAACAATGAGATCGCTCCAGTTGATGAAAATGAAGCAGTCGTTGCACAGAATGGTGCTGGAGCGAGGCAGCCGTCTCCACCGCCACGACCACAACCACCGGTCAACGTGGAGCTGGAAGAAGATGAGAACTACTACTACGAGCCCACCATGAAGGAGCTGTGTGCTCCAAATTTCCAGAATCAGCCATGGTGCATCTACGAAGAACCTGAAATGGCCGAGATAGAGATCAAGACTGCAGTAGTGCATCACATGCCCAAGTTCTCAGGATGACAAGGAGAGTCAACCACCAAGCATCTGCAGAGCTTTCATGGCATCTGCCAGACTCTCCGACCATACAGAGTCTCAGTGGAGGATTTTAAATTAAAAGCCTTCCATTTTTCCTTAACTGACGCTGCTAACGCTTGGTTTTTGTCTCTTCCTCCAGGTAGCATCAGGACATGGGACTAGATGCAGAAGAAATTCTTGGCTAAATACTACTCAGCTGCTAAGGCAATGCAGGTTCGAAGACAGCTACAGGATATTTGGCAAGGGCCCAATGAGTGGATGTGCGACTACTTGGAGAAGTTCAATGCCCTAGAACATAGCTGCTACAACCTGGGAGTGCCAGAGAAGCTGATAATTGAGTACTTACTTGATAGTCTGAGGCCTCTCGACAGGATGCTGCTAGACACCTCTGCTGGAGGGACCATCTTTAATCTATCCCTAGCTGGAGTGTGAAAGATGATTGCAGAGGTGGCTGAGAATGCACGATTCAGGGAAGAAGCAGGCCGTCACAATGAGTTCAGTAGGGCAAGAACGTCTCGAGGGCTGAAGCTGCACCAGCTTCTGATGAGCTAAAGGAACTGAAAGAGATGGTGAAGATGCTGGTAACAAATCAGGTGGCTTAGGTAAGGGCATGTGAATTCTGTTCTGCTACTAACCACATAACAGATTCGTGCCCCAGTTTGCAGGAAGAGGAACACGGAGACGTCAATGCTGTGGGAGATATCAGAATTACAATAACCGACCGCAGCAGTGATAGTTTGGACTGTCAGCTAGTGGATTCAGCTGGAGAGACAACATCAACACGGTGAAAGAACCAGCCCAGCAGCCCTAGCAGTCCCAGCAGCCTCAGCAGCAACAGTATTACCACCCGCCATACCGTCAGCAACAAGGAGGGTACAATAATCAGGGCCAATATCAGCAGCGTGGGCAGAACTACAATCAAGCAGGCCCTAATAGTCAGAGCCCCAGCAAGTTGCTGGAGGACATTGTGAAAGAGCTGGCAGCTAGCACCCAGCAATTGGCCACCATTGTTGCCAAGAACGATGGGGCGATTACAGAACTATCGAAGCAAATGTCCCAGATAGCCACTACAGTTTCTGAGCTAAAGAATGATCCGGGAAGACTACTGTCGTAGACCATTCCAAACCCAAAAGGCAACGTCAATGCGTGACACTCAGAAGCGGTAAGGAATTGAACGACAGTGAAAAGGAGGCTGAAACAATGCGGATCGCGCCCGTAAGAGACATTAACGCGACGCTAATGTCCGAAGCGGACGCGCTGGTAACGTCTAGGTCGAACGCGCCCATAACGTCGAGGTCGGACACGATCCACACTGCCAAAACTTCCACAACAAACTTTTCTCTTCCGCTTCCCATGCAGGTCAAGGCTCCAAAGAAACATATGATCGATAAGGATGTGTGGGAGCTATTTAGCAAGATGGAGATCAACATTCCACTCCTCGAGGCGATTAAGCAAATTCTGCGCTATGCGAAGTTTCTTAAGGACCTATGCACAAACAGGAGGCGCTCCACTCGCGACGACCAAGAACTGCTCAGTAAGAATGTCTCCGCTGTCATTCAGCGCAAGGTACCTCCTAAATGTGGTGATCCTGGTACCTATACTATTCCTTGCACTATCGGTAACATTCAAATTGAGAACTGCATGCTTGACCTTGTGCTTCGATTAATGTCCTCGCATATTCTATCTATTCTTGTCTTCGAATTGGTCCATTAGAACCTGCAGGTCTAACCATACAGCTAGCAGACATATTGTGTAAGTAGCCGAAAGGCAAAATTGAGGATGTCCTAGTGTAGGTAGGGGAACTGGTGTTCCCCGCTGACTTTTACGTGCTTAAGATGGACAACAGCGACCCGACGGATCACGCTCCTATTTTACTAGGACGTCCATTCTTAAAGTCTTCAAAGATGAAGATCGAGTGTGACAGTGGCACTCTTTCTATGGAGGTGGAGGGCAAAGTAATTTGCTTCGATATTTGTCAGGCTATGAAATACCCACCAGAATTCTGACCATGCTTCCATCCGTTACCTAATGAAGAAGAAGGAGGCCAAGCCAAGGCTCATTCGGTGGATATTACTACTGCAAGAATTCGATGTGGAAATAAGGGACAAAAAGGGGATCGAGAATACTGTGGCCGACCACCTAAGCCGGATTGTCCGAAAGGAAGAAGAGGGGCACATAACCGAGTCATTTCCAGATGAGCACCTCTATACAGTCTCAACCAAGGTGCCGTGGTATGCCTCAATCGTCAACTACCTTGAAGGAGGTACATTTCCTCCTTCTTTTACTAAAGCACAATGCATGAAACTTAGGCATGATGCTAGACACTACTTATGGGATGATCCTTATTTATGGAAAATAGGAGCAGATCAAATACTTAGGAGATGCATCCCCGATAATGAAATAGCTTCTGTTATTAGCTTTTGCCATGAGTTTGCATGTGGAGGACACTTCGGGCCTAGGAGAACCGCTAGGAAAATCCTAGATAGCGGCTTCTTTTGGCCAAGTATATTTAGAGATGCCTATGAGAAATGTAAAAAATGCGATAGGTGTCAAAGAGTAGGAAATGTGTCAGCTAGAAATGAGATGCCTCAAGTACCCATATTAGTCAACGATGTTTTCGACATTTGGGGTATTGATTTTATGGGACCATTCTCAGTTTCATGCGGTTATACTTACATTTTAGTTGCTGTAGATTATGTATCAAAATGGGTAGAAGCTAAGGCCACAAAGTGCGACGATGCAAAAACTGTCATAGATTTTTTACGCACTAACTTATTTTGTAGATACGGGGTACCCAAGGCCATAATCAGCGACCAAGGAACTCATTTCTGCAACCGCATGATGGCTGCCACCTTAAAACGCTACCATGTCCACCACAGAACGTCCACGGCATATCATCCCCAAACCAATGGTCAAGCGGAGATCTCCAACCGTGAAATCAAAGGTATTCTAGAAAAAATGGTGAAGCCAGGTAGGAAAGATTGGAGTCAGAGGCTAGATGAAGCTCTTTGGGCTTATCGGACGGCATACAAGACGCCAATTGGAACCTCCCCCTTTCGGCTTGTTTATGGGAAGGCATGCCACCTTCCAGTGGAATTAGAACATAAAGCCTATTGGGTGCTCAAGCATTGCAATCCGGATTTAAAGGCTGCCGGACTGGATAGGAAGCTTAATCTATGTGAGCTTGAGGAGTTGCGGCTTGAGGCCTATGAAGGGCAAACGGACTACAAAGCGCGGACCAAATTGTATCATGACAAATTCATCCTCCAACGCTCATTTGAGGAAGGACAACAAGTACTACTCTTCTCCTCACGGTTGAAGTTGATGCCTGGAAAACTAAAATCAAGATGGACCGGCCCTTATACTGTGACTAAGGTATTCAACCATGGGATGCTTGAGTTGGAAAGCATGGAGAATGGGAGACGATTCAATGTGAATGGACAGCGAGTCAAACGCTACCATGGCGAGGTCAACTTGACAACACAAAGCTACGACCTGAGCCACCCATGGGATCCGAACTTGTGATCCCCATGCGTCGAGCCAACGACGTTAAACAAAGGCACTGGTCGAGAGGTAACCCGACACTTATCTTATTTTCAGTCATTTATTTTCTGTCATTTAGTTTTTACCTTGTCAGTCGCTCTCACCCATTTTGTATAGAAGGAATGTCTAACATGTAGGAATCGGATTTTGGAGTAAGATCAGATCAGCCAGGCAGCTTCCGAGAAATAACAGGCCTGCGCTGAGAGTTCAAGGCCCCAGCCGAACTCCCTCGATTATCCAGCTTTGAGCCATGTCGTTCGCTCGCATGTCCTCGACATGTAACGACACCGTAAAGGGAGTTCAGTTCTTCCGTTTTCCTTAATGTCATTTCCTTCTCTTGTATATATTTGCTAGCATAACTTTTGAACTAAGTCGTGCTGTGAGGCACGCCTTCGTTCTAAAGTGTGGGGTGAGAAACTACCTTTGTTCATAGTTAGTTAACATGTTTTTTCTTTTCCTTTTCCCTTAATATTATCTTTTTGAAAATATGAACTTGAGAATGTGAAAAAGATAGATCTAAATTCATGCAATTACCTTGTGAAAATTCAACTGTGTAGAGACTTAGGATGTAACTTCTCATTTGTCCCTTTGTGTTGAGATATACAGGGGATGTGGAGTTGATATAAATTTCCCTAGAGAGGCTTGGCAAGCAATCAAAGGACTGAATTTCACTATATGGTTTACGAAGTCAGTGGAGGCTGCACTTCGGGTTTCAAAGAAGATCAGAGTCATCTCCGCCGTGCAGCGTTTATGCAAAGAGGCGGGATGGGAATCAAACCGTCCTATCTCTAGTCAGAGTAGATGGGAAAATAGATGAGCGACCCTCATCTTGACCCGCGCAAAACGGTGAGGATGAGAAAGAGCGGGGAGGTATTTCCATATGCTCTCGGGCGATGATTGGACCTCCCAAGAAGGTTGAGAAAATGGACAAGCAAGTCACAAAGAAGCAAAAGCTCGAAGAAGCTAATCAAAGGCCGAAAGCCAAAATTGTGAAGGTTTTAACCGAAACAAAAGTGAAGAAACTCCAATTCAACATCAAAGGCCAAAGGCCAATTCACTTTAGAAGCTGTCCCTCACCAAAAGGAAATCAAAGTGCTCAACTCATTGAAACCCGGACCGAATCATGTGCTAGAGAAAGCGACAAGTTAACCATATAGTGCGAGTCGGTCCAGAGAATGCAGTCCAGGAGCTTGAAAAGGGCTATCTCCCGAAACATCCAAATTAAATTTCATCTCAGCTCGAAGGTACAAGTATCAAGTTTCTTCTAAGTATTTACACGGTTTAGTTTAGTAATAAGTAAGTAATGCATGAATAGGATAAATCTAGTTCCATATTCTCAATTTCCTATTTGAAGTTTTTACTTGGATTGTGTGTGCATCTCTTAAATAACATTGTTCGGGACGAACAACTAAAAGTGTGGGGTGATCTGATGGACCATATTTATATGATTCGTTAAGACAGTTAAACCCACCAAATTAGACGCTTTATCTTGACAACTTTTACTTGTTAGTTTCACTTTTGTTCTACAGGCTATTTCAAGGAGTAAAGATGAAACGAGCTAAAATGGAGTTCTTAACGCTAAAAGTGGATTACAAGTCAGAACTGGCCATACTCCGACAATACTCCGATCAACCCACAACTAAGTCCCAATGACTTATTCCAACAAAGATAAGGAACACAAGTGAAATGTGACAGACCGCTCGTCGTTAAAGCGATTTGTGCAAATAAATTTATAATAGTCCGATACTTGCGACTATACTACTGGGTAGTACTTGGTAAGTAGGGGTTGAACCCAAGGGAGTCAGTGTGGATTAATTGTTCTTTAATGAAGCTTATGCAGAATTTAATTACGATTGGGGTTGGGTTTGAGTGTGTTTTGAGAACTGAAAGTAAGTTACAGCAGTTGATAATGGACTATAAGGAAATGATTCGGTTTTAGGGTCCTTGTATTATATTTGTTTATCATTGACCGCTAATGATCATACCAAGTGTTCGAAGATGAATCGAGGCTATTTCTAGCGCAAGACATGATCATGCTAAGCATTCAAAGATGAATCGAGGCTATTCCTAGCACAAGACTTGCAACATCATTTAAAACACTTGTTCTAAGCAAAACTAATTCCTCCTTTCGAAGTATCTTAGCCGTAAGTGCATCCATTTGGTCCCTTTGGTCCAGTTTCCAAATGATTTTTAAGATAAGCCGAACTCCTCGATAAGTTTTGCTTGTTACAGCTTCCACTTACCGAGTATGTTCACGAATTCCCACGGAAGAGCTTTTTGCTTGTCAGGCACTCAACCTTGGAAACTCTGACTATATATGGCACATAGAACAAGTATTGAACACAAAGGTATACTAACAGTAAAGTCTAAAACATTTATAATACAAGCACACCCCTTCAACCGAACTACTAGTTTAGCTACTATTTATCGCGCTAAACATTATAACTAAGGAAATAAAAACAGTTGAATAAATACTAAGAATTACTTACAATCGTTGAAGCGCCAAGGAAGCTATCCTTTATTTCCAAAGTGGAGAACAATTTTATTGAAAACGAAGCGAGGAGGGTTAAGCCCTCTCTCTCTCTCTAAAGTGTGTACAAGTATGGGATGAGATGATTTACAAATGAGGAGGAGCTCTCATATTTATAGCCAAGGAGGAGGAGGATGGGTGGTGGAGATGGTGGCATGTGGAAGAGGATCCAAGGGTGGAGGAGAAGGGGAGGAGCATGTGGAGGAGGAGCCTCCACTTGTCACATTCTCATGGTGGCTCATTTAGCCGCCGGCAGCTTTGGGAGGAGAAGAGGAGGAGGCGCCAAGTGGAGGGAGGAGAGTGGAGGAGCCACCATGTGAGGGAGGAGCCGCCCCTTCTAGAAGAGGAGGAGGGGGTGAGTCATCCTTATCCTTATCCTCCAAAAGCCATCGGTTTGACCGGAATTTGACCGGAGCTTCTTGGATTTTGGAGAGTGTATTCTGATTTAAAATGTCATTCTAAGATGATCTCAAGAAGGAACCTAAGCCAAATTCTGCCCCGAACATGGTCGAAATGCCAAATCGGATGAAATTGCCCTTGTTTGGCCTTTACCGAGCTCAGTGCTTTTTCCTTGCATTCTTGTCCATTTGCTGACGGTTCTAGAATTTGAGTGATTCCAAGTCGGTTCCATGAAGGATGTTAAGGCTGATTTTGAGTGTAGCATGGTCGTGACCTGGAATGACTCGCTCTTCATTTTCCGCTTAAAAACTCCTCCTTAGCGTGTTTTCTCTCTAAGTGCCAAAATACCCTGTAGAAATATATCGGGACTAACAAGCAGAAGTTAAATAGACAAACAGTCTAATTTGGTGGGTTTAACTATGTTTTTGATTCGTATAATTATGGTCCATCAGATTACCCCACACTTTTAGTTGTTCGTCCCGAACAATGCTATTAAAGGGCGGGACTAAGTTTGGTTTTTAAAATATGAAAATTAGACTGTGGGACTCGATTTATCCTAATTCATGCATTACTTACTTGTTACCAAATTGAACTGCGTAAATAAATAGAAGAAACTTGATACTTGTACCTCCGTGCTGAGATGCAAATTATATTGGATGTCTCGGGAGATAGCCCTTTTTAGGCTCCTGGACTGCAATCTCGGGATCGTCTCGCACTATATGGTTTTCTGGTAGCTTTCTCTAGCACGTGATTCGGTTCGGGTTTCAATGGTTTGAGTACTTCGATTTTCTTTTGGCGAGGGACTGCTTTTGTAGTGAATCGGCCTTTGGCCTTTGATTTGACTTTTTGAGTTCTTCACTTTTTGTTCGGTTAAAACCTTCACAATTTTGGGCCTTTGGCCTCTTGATTTGCTTCATTGAGCTTTTCGCCTTTTTGTGGCTGCTAGTCCATTTTCTCAAGCCTTTTTGGGAGGTCCAATCATCGCCCGCAAGCCTATGGAAATACCTCCCCGCTCCTCTCGTTTTTGCCGTTTTCGCGCCGGTCAAGGTGAGGGTCGCTCATCTATTTTCTCGGCTACTTTGACCGGAGATAGAACGGTCTGATTCCCGTCCTCGCCTTTTGCATAAACACTGCATGGCGGAGATGACTTCAATCTTCACTGAAACCCGAAGTGCAGCCTCCACTGACTTCGAAAACCATATAGTTTGATCTGATCCTTTAATTGCTTGCCAAGCCTCTCTAGGACAGTTTATATCAACTCCACATCCCTAGTTATCTCAGCACAAAGGACAAATGGAAAGTTACATTCTAAGTTTTTAAACAGTTGAATTTTCACAAGGTTAATGCATGAATTATGATTTATCTTTTTCACATTCTTAAATTCATATTTTCAAAAAGATACTATTACTAAAAAGGAAAAAACAGCAAGCATGTTATTTATGTACACAGGTGGTTTTCACCCCCCACTTTTGAACGAAGGCGTGCCTTAGTTCAAAAGTCATGCAAGCTTAAAACTAAATTACTGAATTTAAATGATAGAAATTAAAGTGCGGAAAGTAAGATAGTGTCGGGTTACCTCCCGACCAGTGCACTTGTTTAACGTCGTTGGCTCGACGATACCTCAATCATGGATCATAAGGTCGGATCCCAAGGGTGAGTGAGGTCAAACTTCTTCTCGGCAGCCCTTTTGCTCCGAGAGGGTGAGGTTTCCTTGACCATAGCTGCTGGTCCAATGCGTCGTGCTTGCTTGTTACTCCTTCCGGGGTTCCATTCTTTCAGCCCATGTCTTTGCCGCCTCTTCATGTTGGAATAGTTGGCACCTTTGTGAGTTTGGAAATTTGGTTTTATGCCATTCAATGTAGGCGACATCAGGCATGTTCCCATGTGAGGCCTCTTCTTGGTGATAGCTACGAATGGTTGTCTTGGAATGATTGAGTTCCCGGGTGGTTTTTCTTGGCTTGTGACGAGAGAGATTTCCTTTGTCGGCTTTTTTGGCTCATGCTCTACCTCCAACTCCCCTTGTACGGCATCATCATTGATTATATGATCTTCGGTGGTTATGATCGGCATGAAACGCGAAGGGTTAAGTTGAGGCACTTCGACCATGAGGACTAAGTCTGTTTCAGGTGCTCCGACAGTGAGGACTAGGTCTTTCTCGGACAGTTCGGCAATGAGGTCCGGGACTTTCTCGGGTGCTTCGAGCTCAAGTACCGGGCCTGGCTTGATTTCTTCGGCCGCTTCAGCAGTGAGGTTCGGGACTTCTGTAGGTTCGGCAGTTCGGACAGTGATTTCCTCGGATGGATTGGTGATAAGGACCGGCTCTGATTGGGGCAGTTCTTCTTCGGTCATTTGCGGGTCCTCATCCTCAGTCAGCTCCTTGGGTTCAGCCGTGAATTGGTGCATCAATGCACTCAATTGCTGCATGTCTGCGGCCAATTGCTGGGTGCTAGCTGCCAGCTCCTTTTCTGCCGCCCATAGTTCAGTTTTAGCTCTGATTTGTTGCATTGTGTTTTCCAACTGCTGGATGCTAGATGCCAGCTCCGTTATACCGTCCTTGAGTGGCTCGGCCTGATCTTGGCTCGGTCTTTGACCTTGCGGCCAAATCATTGATTAATATCCAAAGATCATCCACGGTTAAGTCCCACATTGATCCTCCTGCTGCATTATTTAGCTAGTCCCACTCATGTGGCAACATTCCACAGAGAAATTTTATTTGAAGATTGGAGTTGGTAAATCCATGGTGCGGGAAGCTCGTCACAATGGAATCGAAGTACCATAAGTACTCATCCAATGTTTCGTCCCGGGATTGCGTTATTTTGTTGATCTTCTCGCGGATTTCAAGTTTGAAGGGTGGTGGGGAAAACTCCGTATTGTTCCAAGGTTCCATTCCGTAGTAGTATGACTTGGTGAATTGCATGATAAAAGAAAAAAGAAAAAAGAAAATAGAACAACTATTCATATGCACAACTCCCCGGCAAAGGCGCCAATTTGACAGACCGCTCGTCGTTAAAGCGATTTGTGCAAATAAATTTATAATAGTCCGCTACTTGCGACTATACTACTGGGTAGTACTTGGTAAGTAGGGGTCGAACCCAAGGGAGTCAGTGTGGATTAATTGTTCTTTAATGAAGCTTATGCAGAATTTAATTACGATTGGGGTTGGGTTTGAGTGTGTTTTGAGAACTGAAAGTAAGTTACAGCAGTTGATAATGGATTATAAGGAAATGATTCGGTTTTAGGGTCCTTGTATTATATTTGTTTATCATTGACCGCTAATGATCATACCAAGTGTTCGAAGATGAATCGAGGCTATTTCTAGCGCAAGACATGATCATGCTAAGCATTCAAAGATGAATCGAGGCTATTCCTAGCACAAGACTTGCAACATCATTTAAAACACTTGTTCTAAGCAAAACTAATTCCTCCTTTCGAAGTATCTTAGCCGTAAGGGCATCCATTTGGTCCCTTTGGTCCAGTTTCCAAATGATTTTTAAGATAAGCCGAACTCCTCGATAAGTTTTGCTTGTTACAGCTTCCACTTACCGAGTATGTTCATGAATTCCCACGGAAGAGCTTTTTGCTTGTCAGGCACTCAACCTTGGAAACTCTGACTATATATGGCACATAGAACAAGTATTGAACACAAAGGTATACTAAGAGTAAATTCTAAAACATTTATAATACAAGCACACCCCTTCAACCGAACTACTAGTTTAGCTACTATTTATCGCGCTAAACATTATAACTAAGGAAATAAAAACAGTTGAATAAATACTAAGAATTACTTACAACCGTTGAAACGCCAAGGGAGCTATCCTTTATTTCCAAAGCGGAGAACAATTTTATTGAAAATGAAGAGAGGAGGGTTAAGCCCTCTCTCTCTCTAAAGTGTGTACAAGTATGGTATGGGATGATTTACAAATGAGGAGGAGCTCTCATATTTATAGCCAAGGAGGAGGAGGATGGGTGGTGGAGATGGTGGCATGTGGAGGAGGATCCAAGGGTGGAGGAGAAGGGGAGGAGCATGTGGAGGAGGAGCCTCCACTTGTCACATTCTCATGGTGGCTCATTTAGCCGCCGGCGGCTTTTGGAGGAGGAGAGGAGGAGGTGCCAAGTGGAGGGAGGAGAGTGGAGGAGCCACCATGTGAGGGAGGAGCCGCCCCTTCTAGAAGAGGAGGAGGGGGTGAGTCATCCTTATCCTTATCCTCCAAAAGCCATAGATTTGACCGGAATTTGACCGGAGCTTCTTGGATTTTGGAGAGTGTATTCTGATTGAAAATGTCATTCTAAGATGATCTCAAGAAGGAACCTAAGCCAAATTCTGCCCCGAACATGGTCGAAATGCCAAATCGGATGAAATTGCCCTTGTTTGGCCTTTACCCAGCTCGGTGCTTTTTCCTTGCATTCTTGTCCATTTGCCGACGGTTCTAGAATATTTGAGTGATTCCAAGTCGGTTCCATGAAGGATGTTAAGGCTGATTTTGAGTGTAGCATGGTCGTGACCTGGAATGACTCGTTCTTCATTTTCCGCTTAAAAACTCCTCCTTAGTGTGTTTTCTCTCTAAGTGCCAAAATACCCTGTAGAAATATATCGGGACTAACAAGCAGAAGTTAAATAGACAAACAGTCTAATTTGGTGGGTTTAACTGTGTTTTTGATTCGTATAATTATGGTCCATCAGATTACCCCACACTTTTAGTTGTTCGTCCCGAACAATGCTATTAAAGGGCGGCACTAAGTTTGGTTTTTAAAATATGAAAATTAGACTGTGGGACTCGATTTATCCTAATTCATGCATTACTTACTTATTACCAAATTGAACTGCGTAAATAAATAGAAGAAACTTGATACTTGTACCTCCGTGCTGAGATGCAAATTATATTGGATGTCTCGGGAGATAGCCCTTTTTAGGCTCCTAGACTTCAATCTCGGGATCGTCTCGCACTATATGGTTTTCTGGTAGCTTTCTCTGGCACGTGATTCGGTTTGGGTTTCAATGGTTTGAGTACTTTGATTTTCTTTTGGCGAGGGACTGCTTTTGTAGTGAATCGGCCTTTGGCCTTTGATTTGACTTTTTGAGTTCTTCACTTTTTGTTCGGTTAAAACCTTCACAATTTTGGGCCTTTGGCCTCTTGATTTGCTTCATTGAGCTTTTCGCCTTTTTGTGGCTGCTAGTCTATTTTCTCAAGCCTTTTTGGGAGGTCCAATCATCGCCCGCAAGCGTATGGAAATACCTCCCCGCTCCTCTCGTTTTTGCCGTTTTCACGCGGGTCAAGGTGAGGGTCGCTCATCTATTTTCTCGGCTACTTTGACAGGAGATAGAACGGTCTGATTCCCGTCCTCGCCTTTTGCATAAACACTGCATGGCGGAGATGACTTCAATCTTCACTGAAACCCGAAGTGCAGCCTCCACTGACTTCGAAAACCATATAGTTTGATCTGATCCTTTAATTGCTTGCCAAGCCTCTCTAGGACAGTTTATCTCAACTCCACATCCCTAGTTATCTCAGCACAAAGGACAAATGGAAAGTTACATTCTAAGTTTTTAAACAGTTGAATTTTCACAAGGTTAATGCATGAATTATGATTTATCTTTTTCACATTCTTAAGTTCATATTTTCAAAAAGATACTATTACTAAAAAAGAAAAAACAGCAAGCATGTTATTTATGTACACAGGTGGTTTTCACCCCCCCACTTTTGAACGAAGGCGTGCCTTAATTCAAAAGTCATGCAAGCTTAAAACTAAATTACTGAATTTAAATGACAGAAATTAAAGTGTGGAAAGTAAGATAGTGTCGGGTTACCTCCCGACCAGTGCACTTGTTTAACGTCGTTGGCTCGACGATACCTCAATCATGGATCATAAGGTCGGATCCCAAGAGTGAGTGAGGTCAAACTTCTTCTCGGCAGCCCTTTTGCTCCGAGAGGGTGAGGTTTCCTTGACCATAGCTGCTGGTCCAATGCGTCGTGCTTGCTTGTTACTCCTTCCGGGTTTCCATTCTTTCGGCCCATGTCTTTGCCGCCTCTTCATGTTGGAATAGTTAGCACCTTTGTGAGTTTGGAAATTTGGTTTTATGCCATTCATATAGTCGACATCAGGCATGTTCCCATGTGAGGCCTCTTCTTGGTGGTAGCTACGAATGGTTGTCTTGGAATGATTGAGTTCCCGGGTGGTTTTTCTTGGCTTGTGACGAGAGAGATTTCCTTTGTCGGCTTTTTTGGCTCATGCTCTACCTCCAACTCCCCTTGTACCGCATCATCATTGATTATATGATCTTCGGTGGTTATGATCGGCATGAAACGCGAAGGGTTAAGTTGAGGCACTTCGACCATGAGGACTAGGTCTGTTTCAGGTGCTCCGACAGTGAGGACTAGGTCTTTCTCGGACAGTTCGGCAATGAGGTCCGGGATTTTCTCGGGTGCTTCGAGCGCAAGTACCGGGCCTGGCTTGATTTCTTCGGCCGCTTCAGCAGTGAGGTTCGGGACTTCTGTAGGTTCGGCAGTTAGGACAGTGATTTCCTCGGATGGATTAGTGATAAGGACCGGGTCTGATTGGGGCAGTTCTTCTTCGGTCATTTACGGGTCCTCATCCTCAGTCGGCTCCTTGGGTTCAGCCGTGAATTGGTGCATCAATGCACTCAATTGCTGCATGTCTGCGGCCAATTGCTGGGTGCTAGCTGCCAGCTCCTTTTCTGCCGCCCATAGTTCAGTTTTAGCTCTGATTTGTTGCATTGTGTTTTCCAACTGCTGGATGCTAGATGCCAGCTCCGTTATACCGTCCTTGAGTGGCTCGGCCTGATCTTGGCTCGGCCTGATCTTGGCTCGGTCTTTGACCTTGCGGCCAAATCATTGATTAATATCCAAAGATCATCCACGGTTAAGTCCCACATTGATCCTCCTGCTGCATTATTTAGCTGGTCCCACTCATGTGGCAACATTCCACAGAGAAATTTTATTTGAAGATTGGAGTTGGTAAATCCATGGTGCGGGCAGCTCGTAACAATGGAATCGAAGTACCATAAGTACTCATCCAATGTTTCGTCCCGGGATTGCGTTATTTTGTTGATCTTCTCGCGGATTTCAAGTTTGAAGGGTGGTGGGGAAAACTCCGTATTGTTCCAAGGTTCCATTCCGTAGTAGTATGACTTGGTGAATTGCATGATAAAAGAAAAAAGAAAAAAAATAGAACAACTATTCCTATGCACAACTCCCCGGCAACGGCGCCAATTTGACAGACCGCTCGTCGTTAAAGCGATTTGTGCAAATAAATTTATAATAGTCCGCTACTTGCGACTATACTACTGGGTAGTACTTGGTAAGTAGGGGTCGAACCCAAGGGAGTCAGTGTGGATTAATTGTTCTTTAATGAAGCTTATGCAGAATTTAATTACGATTGGGGTTGGGGTTGAGTGTGTTTTGAGAACTGAAAGTAAGTTACAGCAATTGATAATGGACTATAAGGAAATGATTCGGTTTTAGGGTCCTTGTATTATATTTGTTTATCATTGACCGCTAATGATCATACCAAGTGTTCGAAGATGAATCGAGGCTATTTCTAGCGCAAGACATGATCATGCTAAGCATTCAAAGATGAATCGAGGCTATTCCTAGCACAAGACTTGCAACATCATTTAAAACACTTGTTCTAAGCAAAACTAATTCCTCCTTTCGAAGTATCTTAGCCGTAAGTGCATCCATTTGGTCCCTTTGGTCCAGTTTCCAAATGATTTTTAAGATAAGCCGAACTCCTCGATAAGTTTTGCTTGTTACAGTTTCCACTTACCGAGTATGTTCACGAATTCCCACGGAAGAGCTTTTTGCTTGTCAGGCACTCAACCTTGGAAACTCTGACTATATATGGCACATAGAACAAGTATTGAACACAAAGGTATACTAAGAGTAAATTCCAAAACATTTATAATACAAGCACACCCCTTCAACCGAACTACTAGTTTAGCTACTATTTATCGCGCTAAACATTATAACTAAGGAAATAAAAACAGTTGAATAAATACTAAGAATTACTTACAACCGTTGAAACGCCAAGGGAGCTATCCTTTATTTCCAAAGCGGAGAACAATTTTATTGAAAATAAAGAGAGGAGGGTTAAGCCCTCTCTCTCTCTAAAGTGTGTACAAGTATGGTATGGGATGATTTACAGATGAGGAGGAGCTCTCATATTTATAGCCAAGGAGGAGGAGGATGGGTGGTGGAGATGGTGGCATGTGGAGGAGGATCCAAGGGTGGAGGAGAAGGGGAGGAGCATGTGGAGGAGGAGCCTCCACTTGTCACATTCTCATGGTGGCTCATTTAGCCGCCGGCGGCTTTGGGAGGAGGAGAGGAGGAGGTGCCAAGTGGAGGGAGGAGAGTGGAGAAGCCACCATGTGAGGGAGGAGCCGCCCCTTCTAGAAGAGGAGGAGGGGGTGAGTCATCCTTATCCTTATCCTCCAAAAGCCATCGTTTTGACCGGAATTTGACCGGAGCTTCTTGGATTTTGGAGAGTGTATTCTGATTGAAAATGTCATTCTAAGATGATCTCAAGAAGGAACCTAAGCCAAATTCTGCCCCGAACATGGTCGAAATGCCAAATCGGATGAAATTGCCCTTGTTTGGCCTTTACCGAGCTCGGTGCTTTTTCCTTGCATTCTTGTCCATTTGCCGACGGTTCTAGAATATTTGAGTGATTCCAAGTCGGTTCCATGAAGGATGTTAAGGCTGATTTTGAGTGTAGCATGGTCGTGACCTGGAATGACTCGTTCTTCATTTTCCGCTTAAAAACTCCTCCTTAGCGTGTTTTCTCTCTAAGTGCCAAAATACCCTGTAGAAATATATCAGGACTAACAAGCAGAAGTTAAATAGACAAACAGTCTAATTTGGTGGGTTTAACTGTGTTTTTGATTCGTATAATTATGGTCCATCAGATTACCCCACACTTTTAGTTGTTCGTCCCGAACAATGCTATTAAAGGGCGGCACTAAGTTTGGTTTTTAAAATATGAAAATTAGACTGTGGGACTCGATTTATCCTAATTCATGCATTACTTACTTATTACCAAATTGAACTGCGTAAATAAATAGAAGAAACTTGATACTTGTACCTCCGTGCTGAGATGCAAATTATATTGGATGTCTCGGGAGATAGCCCTTTTTAGGCTACTAGACTGCAATCTCGGGATCGTCTCGCACTATATGGTTTTCTGGTAGCTTTCTCTGGCACGTGATTCGGTTTGGGTTTCAATGGTTTGAGTACTTTGATTTTCTTTTGGCGAGGGACTGCTTTTGTAGTGAATCGGCCTTTGGCCTTTGATTTGTCTTTTTGAGTTCTTCACTTTTTGTTCGGTTAAAACCATCACAATTTTGGGCCTTTGGCCTCTTGATTTGCTTCATTGAGCTTTTCGCCTTTTTGTGGCTGCTAGTCCATTTTCTCAAGCCTTTTTGGGAGGTCCAATCATCGCCCGCAAGCGTATGGAAATACCTCCCCGCTCCTCTCGTTTTTGCCGTTTTCGCACGGGTCAAGGTGAGGGTCGCTCATCTATTTTCTCGGCTACTTTGACAGGAGATAGAACGGTCTGATTCCCGTCCTCGCCTTTTGCATAAACACTGCATGGCGGAGATGACTTCAATCTTCACTGAAACCCGAAGTGCAGCCTCCACTGACTTCGAAAACCATATAGTTTGATCTGATCCTTTAATTGCTTGCCAAGCCTCTCTAGGACAGTTTATATCAACTCCACATCCCTAGTTATCTCAGCACAAAGGACAAATGGAAAGTTACATTCTAAGTTTTTAAACAGTTGAATTTTCACAAGGTTAATGCATGAATTATGATTTATCTTTTTCACATTCTTTAGTTCATATTTTCAAAAAGATACTATTACTAAAAAAGAAAAAACAGCAAGCATGTTATTTATGTACACAGGTGGTTTTCACCCCCCCCACTTTTGAACGAAGGCGTGCCTTAATTCAAATGTCATGCAAGCTTAAAACTAAATTACTGAATTTAAATGACAGAAATTAAAGTGTGGAAAGTAAGATAGTGTCGGGTTACCTCCCGACCAGTGCACTTGTTTAACGTCGTTGGCTCGACGATACCTCAATCATGGATCATAAGGTCGGATCCCAAGGGTGAGTGAGGTCAAACTTCTTCTCGGCAGCCCTTTTGCTCCGAGAGGGTGAGGTTTCCTTGACCATAGCTGCTGGTCCAATGCGTCGTGCTTGCTTGTTACTCCTTCCGGGTTTCCATTCTTTCGGCCCATGTCTTTGCCGCCTCTTCATGTTGGAATAGTTGGCACCTTTGTGAGTTTGGAAATTTGGTTTTATGCCATTCAATGTAGGCGACATCAGGCATGTTCCCATGTGAGGCCTCTTCTTGGTGGTAGCTACGAATGGTTGTCTTGGAATGATTGAGTTCCCGGGTGGTTTTTCTTGGCTTGTGACGAGAGAGATTTCCTTTGTCGGCTTTTTTGGCTCATGCTCTACCTCCAACTCCCCTTGTACCGCATCATCATTGATTATATGATCTTCGGTGGTTATGATCGGCATGAAACGCGAAGGGTTAAGTTGAGGCACTTCGACCATGAGGACTAGGTCTGTTTCAGGTGCTCCGATAGTGAGGACTAGGTCTTTCTCGGACAGTTCGGCAATGAGGTCCGGGATTTTCTCGGGTGCTTCGAGCGCAAGTACCGGGCCTGGCTTGATTTCTTCGGCCGCTTCAGCAGTGAGGTTCGGGACTTCTGTAGGTTCGGCAGTTAGGACAGTGATTTCCTCGGATGGATTAGTGATAAGGACCGGGTCTGATTGGGGCAGTTCTTCTTCGGTCATTTGCGGGTCCTCATCCTCAGTCGGCTCCTTGGGTTCAGCCGTGAATTGGTGCATCAATGCACTCAATTGCTGCATGTCTGCGGTCAATTGCTGGGTGCTAGCTGCCAGCTCCTTTTCTGCCGCCCATAGTTCAGTTTTAGCTCTGATTTGTTGCATTGTGTTTTCCAACTGCCGGATGTTAGATGCCAGCTCCGTTATACCGTCCTTGAGTGGCTCGGCCTGATCTTGGCTCGGCCTGATCTTGGCTCGGTCTTTGACCTTGCGGCCAAATCATTGATTAATATCCAAAGATCATCCACGGTTAAGTCCCACATTGATCCTCCTGCTGCATTATTTAGCTGGTCCCACTCATGTGGCAACATTCCACAGAGAAATTTTATTTGAAGATTGGAGTTGGTAAATCCATGGTGCGGGCAGCTCGTAACAATGGAATCGAAGTACCATAAGTACTCATCCAATGTTTCGTCCCGGGATTGCGTTATTTTGTTGATCTTCTCGCGGATTTCAAGTTTGAAGGGTGGTGGGGAAAACTCCGTATTGTTCCAAGGTTCCATTCCGTAGTAGTATGACTTGGTGAATTGCATGATAAAAGAAAAAAGAAAAAAAATAGAACAACTATTCCTATGCACAACTCCCCGGCAACGGCGCCAATTTGACAGACCGCTCGTCGTTAAAGCGATTTGTGCAAATAAATTTATAATAGTCCGCTACTTGCGACTATACTACTGGGTAGTACTTGGTAAGTAGGGGTCGAACCCAAGGGAGTCAGTGTGGATTAATTGTTCTTTAATGAAGCTTATGCAGAATTTAATTACGATTGGGGTTGGGGTTGAGTGTGTTTTGAGAACTGAAAGTAAGTTACAGCAATTGATAATGGACTATAAGGAAATGATTCGGTTTTAGGGTCCTTGTATTATATTTGTTTATCATTGACCGCTAATGATCATACCAAGTGTTCGAAGATGAATCGAGGCTATTTCTAGCGCAAGACATGATCATGCTAAGCATTCAAAGATGAATCGAGGCTATTCCTAGCACAAGACTTGCAACATCATTTAAAACACTTGTTCTAAGCAAAACTAATTCCTCCTTTCGAAGTATCTTAGCCGTAAGTGCATCCATTTGGTCCCTTTGGTCCAGTTTCCAAATGATTTTTAAGATAAGCCGAACTCCTCGATAAGTTTTGCTTGTTACAGTTTCCACTTACCGAGTATGTTCACGAATTCCCACGGAAGAGCTTTTTGCTTGTCAGGCACTCAACCTTGGAAACTCTGACTATATATGGCACATAGAACAAGTATTGAACACAAAGGTATACTAAGAGTAAATTCCAAAACATTTATAATACAAGCACACCCCTTCAACCGAACTACTAGTTTAGCTACTATTTATCGCGCTAAACATTATAACTAAGGAAATAAAAACAGTTGAATAAATACTAAGAATTACTTACAACCGTTGAAACGCCAAGGGAGCTATCCTTTATTTCCAAAGCGGAGAACAATTTTATTGAAAATAAAGAGAGGAGGGTTAAGCCCTCTCTCTCTCTAAAGTGTGTACAAGTATGGTATGGGATGATTTACAGATGAGGAGGAGCTCTCATATTTATAGCCAAGGAGGAGGAGGATGGGTGGTGGAGATGGTGGCATGTGGAGGAGGATCCAAGGGTGGAGGAGAAGGGGAGGAGCATGTGGAGGAGGAGCCTCCACTTGTCACATTCTCATGGTGGCTCATTTAGCCGCCGGCGGCTTTGGGAGGAGGAGAGGAGGAGGTGCCAAGTGGAGGGAGGAGAGTGGAGAAGCCACCATGTGAGGGAGGAGCCGCCCCTTCTAGAAGAGGAGGAGGGGGTGAGTCATCCTTATCCTTATCCTCCAAAAGCCATCGTTTTGACCGGAATTTGACCGGAGCTTCTTGGATTTTGGAGAGTGTATTCTGATTGAAAATGTCATTCTAAGATGATCTCAAGAAGGAACCTAAGCCAAATTCTGCCCCGAACATGGTCGAAATGCCAAATCGGATGAAATTGCCCTTGTTTGGCCTTTACCGAGCTCGGTGCTTTTTCCTTGCATTCTTGTCCATTTGCCGACGGTTCTAGAATATTTGAGTGATTCCAAGTCGGTTCCATGAAGGATGTTAAGGCTGATTTTGAGTGTAGCATGGTCGTGACCTGGAATGACTCGTTCTTCATTTTCCGCTTAAAAACTCCTCCTTAGCGTGTTTTCTCTCTAAGTGCCAAAATACCCTGTAGAAATATATCAGGACTAACAAGCAGAAGTTAAATAGACAAACAGTCTAATTTGGTGGGTTTAACTGTGTTTTTGATTCGTATAATTATGGTCCATCAGATTACCCCACACTTTTAGTTGTTCGTCCCGAACAATGCTGTTAAAGGGCGGCACTAAGTTTGGTTTTTAAAATATGAAAATTAGACTGTGGGACTCGATTTATCCTAATTCATGCATTACTTACTTATTACCAAATTGAACTGCGTAAATAAATAGAAGAAACTTGATACTTGTACCTCCGTGCTGAGATGCAAATTATATTGGATGTCTCGGGAGATAGCCCTTTTTAGGCTACTAGACTGCAATCTCGGGATCGTCTCGCACTATATGGTTTTCTGGTAGCTTTCTCTGGCACGTGATTCGGTTTGGGTTTCAATGGTTTGAGTACTTTGATTTTCTTTTGGCGAGGGACTGCTTTTGTAGTGAATCGGCCTTTGGCCTTTGATTTGTCTTTTTGAGTTCTTCACTTTTTGTTCGGTTAAAACCTTCACAATTTTGGGCCTTTGGCCTCTTGATTTGCTTCATTGAGCTTTTCGCCTTTTTGTGGCTGCTAGTCCATTTTCTCAAGCCTTTTTGGGAGATCCAATCATCGCCCGCAAGCGTATGGAAATACCTCCCCGCTCCTCTCGTTTTTGCCGTTTTCGCACGGGTCAAGGTGAGGGTCGCTCATCTATTTTCTCGGCTACTTTGACAGGAGATAGAACGGTCTGATTCCCGTCCTCGCCTTTTGCATAAACACTGCATGGCGGAGATGACTTCAATCTTCACTGAAACCCGAAGTGCAGCCTCCACTGACTTCGAAAACCATATAGTTTGATCTGATCCTTTAATTGCTTGCCAAGCCTCTCTAGGACAGTTTATATCAACTCCACATCCCTAGTTATCTCAGCACAAAGGACAAATGGAAAGTTACATTCTAAGTTTTTAAACAGTTGAATTTTCACAAGGTTAATGCATGAATTATGATTTATCTTTTTCACATTCTTTAGTTCATATTTTCAAAAAGATACTATTACTAAAAAAGAAAAAACAGCAAGCATGTTATTTATGTACACAGGTGGTTTTCACCCCCCCCCCCCACTTTTGAACGAAGGCGTGCCTTAATTCAAATGTCATGCAAGCTTAAAACTAAATTACTGAATTTAAATGACAGAAATTAAAGTGTGGAAAGTAAGATAGTGTCGGGTTACCTCCCGACCAGTGCACTTGTTTGACGTCGTTGGCTCGACGATACCTCAATCATGGATCATAAGGTCGGATCCCAAGGGTGAGTGAGGTCAAACTTCTTCTCGGCAGCCCTTTTGCTCCGAGAGGGTGAGGTTTCCTTGACCATAGCTGCTGATCCAATGCGTCGTGCTTGCTTGTTACTCCTTCCGGGTTTCCATTCTTTCGGCCCATGTCTTTGCCGCCTCTTCATGTTGGAATAGTTGGCACCTTTGTGAGTTTGGAAATTTGGTTTTATGCCATTCAATGTAGGCGACATCAGGCATGTTCCCATGTGAGGCCTCTTCTTGGTGGTAGCTACGAATGGTTGTCTTGGAATGATTGAGTTCCCGGGTGGTTTTTCTTGGCTTGTGACGAGAGAGATTTCCTTTGTCGGCTTTTTTGGCTCATGCTCTACCTCCAACTCCCCTTGTACCGCATCATCATTGATTATATGATCTTCGGTGGTTATGATCGGCATGAAACGCGAAGGGTTAAGTTGAGGCACTTCGACCATGAGGACTAGGTCTGTTTCAGGTGCTCCGACAGTGAGGACTAGGTCTTTCTCGGACAGTTCGGCAATGAGGTCCGGGATTTTCTCGGGTGCTTCGAGCGCAAGTACCGGGCCTGGCTTGATTTCTTCGGCCGCTTCAGCAGTGAGGTTCGGGACTTCTGTAGGTTCGGCAGTTAGGACAGTGATTTCCTCGGATGGATTAGTGATAAGGACCGGGTCTGATTGGGGCAGTTCTTCTTCGGTCATTTGCGGGTCCTCATCCTCAGTCGGCTCCTTGGGTTCAGCCGTGAATTGGTGCATCAATGCACTCAATTGCTGCATGTCTGCGGTCAATTGCTGGGTGCTAGCTGCCAGCTCCTTTTCTGCCGCCCATAGTTCAGTTTTAGCTCTGATTTGTTGCATTGTGTTTTCCAACTGCCGGATGCTAGATGCCAGCTCCGTTATACCGTCCTTGAGTGGCTCGGCCTGATCTTGGCTCGGCCTGATCTTGGCTCGGTCTTTGACCTTGCGGCCAAATCATTGATTAATATCCAAAGATCATCCACGGTTAAGTCCCACATTGATCCTCCTGCTGCATTATTTAGCTGGTCCCACTCATGTGGCAACATTCCACAGAGAAATTTTATTTGAAGATTGGAGTTGGTAAATCCATGGTGCGGGCAGCTCGTCACAATGGAATCGAAGTACCATAAGTACTCATCCAATGTTTCGTCCCGGGATTGCGTTATTTTGTTGATCTTCTCGCGGATTTCAAGTTTGAAGGGTGGTGGGGAAAACTCCGTATTGTTCCAAGGTTCCATTCCGTAGTAGTATGACTTGGTGAATTGCATGATAAAAGAAAAAAGAAAAAAAATAGAACAACTATTCCTATGCACAACTCCCCGGCAACGGCGCCAATTTGACAGACCGCTCGTCGTTAAAGCGATTTGTGCAAATAAATTTATAATAGTCCGCTACTTGCGACTATACTACTGGGTAGTACTTGGTAAGTAGGGGTCGAACCCAAGGGAGTCAGTGTGGATTAATTGTTCTTTAATGAAGCTTATGCAGAATTTAATTACGATTGGGGTTGGGTTTGAGTGTGTTTTGAGAACTGAAAGTAAGTTACAGCAGTTGATAATGGACTATAAGGAAATGATTCGGTTTTAGGGGCCTTGTATTATATTTGTTTATCATTGACCGCTAATGATCATACCAAGTGTTCGAAGATGAATCGAGGCTATTTCTAGCGCAAGACATGATCATGCTAAGCATTCAAAGATGAATCGAGGCTATTCCTAGCACAAGACTTGCAACATCATTTAAAACACTTGTTCTAAGCAAAACTAATTCCTCCTTCGAAGTATCTTAGCCGTAAGTGCATCCATTTGGTCCCTTTGGTCCAGTTTCCAAATGATTTTTAAGATAAGCCGAACTCCTCGATAAGTTTTGCTTGTTACAGCTTCCACTTACCGAGTATGTTCACGAATTCCCACGGAAGAGCTTTTTGCTTGTCAGGCACTCAACCTTGGAAACTCTGACTATATATGGCACATAGAACAAGTATTGAACACAAAGGTATACTAAGAGTAAAGTCTAAAACATTTATAATACAAGCACACCCCTTCAACCGAACTACTAGTTTAGCTACTATTTATCGCGCTAAACATTATAACTAAGGAAATAAAAACAGTTGAATAAATACTAAGAATTACTTACAACCGTTGAAACGCCAAGGGAGCTATCCTTTATTTCCAAAGCGGAGAACAATTTTATTGAAAATGAAGAGAGGAGGGTTAAGCCCTCTCTCTCTAAAGTGTGTACAAGTATGGGATGGGATGATTTACAAATGAGGAGGAGCTCTCATATTTATAGCCAAGGAGGAGGAGGATGGGTGGTGGAGATGGTGGCATGTGGAGGAGGATCCAAGGGTGGAGGAGAAGGGGAGGAGCATGTGGAGGAGGAGCCTCCACTTGTCACATTCTCATGGTGGCTCATTTTGCCGCCGGCGGCTTTGGGAGGAGGAGAGGAGGAGGCGCCAAGTGGAGGGAGGAGAGTGGAGGAGCCACCATGTGAGGGAGGAGCCGCCCCTTCTAGAAGAGGAGGAGGGGGTGAGTCATCCTTATCCTTATCCTCCAAAAGCCATCGGTTTGACCAGAATTTGACCGGAGCTTCTTGGATTTTGGAGAGTGTATTCTGAATGAAAATGTCATTCTAAGATGATCTCAAAAAGGAACCTAAGCCAAATTCTGCCCCGAACATGGTCGAAATGCCAAATCGGATGAAATTGCCCTTGTTTGGCCTTTACCGAGCTCGGTGCTTTTTCCTTGCATTCTTGTCCATTTGCCGACGGTTCTAGAATATTTGAGTGATTCCAAGTCGGTTCCATGAAGGATGTTAAGGCTGATTTTGAGTGTAGCATGGTCGTGACCTGGAATGACTCGTTCTTCATTTTCCGCTTAAAAACTCCTCCTTAGCGTGTTTTCTCTCTAAGTGCCAAAATACCCTGTAGAAATATATCGGGACTAACAAGCAGAAGTTAAATAGACAAACAGTCTAATTTGGTGGGTTTAACTGTGTTTTTTATTCGTATAATTATGGTCCATCAAAATGCCAAGTCTAAATTCCTCACCTTGTGATGTCAACTAAGAAGCAACCAAGAAGCAACCAAAGGGCAACCAAAGTCTAACCGGAGTTGGGATGTAACCGATGGCTTTTGGGAGGGAAAGATCTCATTCCACTCACACTCACCCCTCCTCCACCTCACCACCGGTGGCTTTCCCCTCCTCCTCTCCCCTCTTGCCACCTAGGCCGGCGGCTTTGAGCCTTGCCACCTCATGGCCGGCGGCTTTGAGGTCCTCCACTCCCCTCTTGCCATGTGTTGGCCTCCCTCTCCTCCTCCTTGCCTATAAATACCAAGCTCCTTCTCCTTTGTAAATCATCCTCAATCCATCACACACCACAAGTCCATAGTCACTTGTTACTTATCTCTCTAGAGTTTGGGCACAATCCATGTAAACACACCACTTTGATACTGAAGCTCCAAGTTTGTTCTTGAGTACTCTTGTCGGTTCTTGAAGTACTCAAGCATTTCCTTTACTTTTCATTGTTCTTGAGTTTACTCCTGTTGGTTCTTGAGTATTCTCCCCTTTACTTTCCTGTCTTTCAAAAACCTTTACTTTTCCAAGTACTTAGCTATGATATCCACCTCTATGGATATTCGTAGCTAAACCCTTCATTCGGTTGAAGGGATGTGCTTGTATCATAAAATGTTTTAGACCCTTCTCTTAGTGCCTCTTTGTGTTCAAAACTTGTTCTATGTGCCATATATTAGGTCAGAACACTATTGGTTGAGTGGATGCTCGAAAGAGCAAAGATCTTCCATGGGTTCGTGAACCTTCGTGGTTAAGTGGAGGCTCGAAAGGGCACAACTTAACTGTGGAGTTCAACCTCTTTAAAACACCATTTGGTTGATCGTAACTGAAGATCAAATGGATGCACATAAGCTAAGATACTTCGAAAGGAGGAATTAGCCCAAATAGAACAAGTGTTCTAAACGATGTGGCAAGTCATGCGCTAGAAATAGCCTTGATACATCTTTGAACACTTAGTATGATCAATAGAGGTCGATGATAAACAGACTATGATACAAGGCCCCTAAAACCGAATCTTTCCTTTAATTAAAACATCACCTGTCACTTTACTTTCAGTCCCATATCAACTGCTTACTTTCCGCAAGTCTTGTCCTTCAAGCAATTACTTTCCGCAAGTCTTGTCCTTCAAGCATTTACTTTCCGCAAGTCTTGTCCTTCAAGCATTTACTTTTCGCAAGTCTTGTCCTTCAAGCACTTACTTTCAGCACTTTACTTTCAGTATTTACTTTCCGCAATTTACTTTCCGCAATTACTTTCCGCACTTACTTTCTAGCACTTTACTTTCTAGTATTACTTTTCAGTACTAAAATCACAACCAACCCGCGTTACTTTCAGTACTAAAATCACAACCAACCCCTCACTGTCTAATTTTCCATTTTCGAAAGAACAACTATCCACTAATTCCCTTGGGTTCGACCCCTACTTACCGCTTTACTACGCAATAGTAGAGTAACGAGTAGCGGACTTATAAATTTATTTTTGCATAGAGCCATCGCACATTAACGACAGTGTGGTGCGCTCCGTCAAAATTGGTGCCGTTGCCGGGGAATTAGAGTTAACAATAGGATAATTGTTCTTTCTTTTTTTTTCTTCTCTTAAATTTCACACTCGCTTCTGCATAACCATGTCTCACGAAGGAAGCCACCATGACTATCAAGATGACGACGAGGTGAATCTGTTCAATCGAAATAATGAGGCGCTGCCTCCATTTCCAATTCTCGAGGATCCAGAGCAACTCATCCGAAACCGAAGAGCTCGTGATAGGGAGGCCATCCGGAGAAACCAAAGCCCGCCCGAGGACCGAAATGAAGCTGGTCCAGCACAACAACCCCCTAGACACCCACCACCCCCGCAATATCGACAAGAGCCAAGACGAGAACCCGTCTTTGATGACTACTATGGGGATAACAACTATCACGAACCTACTATGGGAGAACTGTCGGCACCGGATTTCAGAAATCAGCCGTGGTGCATCTACGAGGGCCCTGAACTGGAAAACATTGCCATCAACACATCAGTGGTCCACAACTTGCCCAAGTTCTCAGGAACTCGTGGAGAATCATCAACGACTCATCTCCAACGCTTACACGGCATTTTCCAAAATCTAAAACCCAATGGCGTGAACGTAGACGACTTCAAGTTAAAGGCGTTCTACTTTTCCCTCATTGACTCGACAAATGACTGGTTCCTTTCATTACCTTCCGGTAACATCAGAACATGGGCTCAGATGCAGAAGAAATTCCTGGACAAATACTACTCAGCAGGAAGGGCAATGCAAGTAAGGAGGCAACTGCAGGACATCAAGCAAGGGCCCAATGAAACCATGTACGACTACTTGGAAAAATTCAACCGCCTGGAGAGAAGCTGCTGCACCCTTGGACTACCTGAGAAACTCATCATCGAGTACCTCATTGATGGATTAAGACCCTTAGACAAAATGCTTCTGGATGCCTCAGCTGGAGGATCCATGATGAATCTATCACTGAGTGGCATTGAGAATCTCATCACCGACGTTGCTGAAAATGCCCGATTCAGAGAAGAGACAACTCGGCAGGAAGAATTTTCCCGAACAAAGAATGTGGCAAAGGCTGAAGAAACACCGATGAACTCTATGCCAGAGGAGATGAAACAAATTAAGGAGTTCAGATCCTACGAAGGCAGCCAGTTCCAGTAAAGCCTTGCGAATTCTGCAGTTCTACGGACCACAAGACCGACACATGCCCAACGTTAATAGTAGAGGAACCGGAAGAAGTGAATGCAGTGGTAGGATACCAAGGATACAACAACAACAGCAACGACAGAGCCGGACCAAACCGGTAGTATAATCAAGCGACCAATCAAAGCTGGCGGAACGACACCCATCCTCCGAGGGAGACACGACAAGCCGCACCGCAATTAGCTCAATCATTCTACCAACCTCCCCACCGGCAGTACAACCAGAACGCTCCATCAGCAGGCCAATATCAACAAAGAGGACCAAACCAGTACCCGACAGGACAATATCAACAGAAGGGACAAAATCAATAGCAAGCCAACTCGAGCAATCAGCAAGGACCAAACAAGTTGCTTGAAGACACAATGAAGGAACTCGCCGAAAGCGTAAATCAATTGGGTACTTCGCTACACCAATTCCAGGTGAAAACTGACGGGGCAATTTCAGATTTAACCAAACAAATGTCCCAGCTCGCCACCTCAATGTCCGCACTCATTAATGAACCTGGCAGACTTCCTTCACAAACCATCCAAAACCCGAGCGGAAATGTCAATGCCGTAACCCTTAAGAGTGGGAGAAAACTTGCCATCAAACTCATGAAGCAAGAGGAGGAAAAAAGCCCGAGGTTGCCCGGAGAAGAACAAATGAGGCCCGAGGCTCTCGGAACTCTTGAGCAAGACACTGCCAAGAAAAATGAGGACGTGTCCGAGGAAGAGTGGGACGCAACTGAAGAAGAAGGGAACGCGTCCGAGGAACGCAGGCCTGGCCCGGTACCAGCGGCCAGCCAGGTTCCAGTGTCCGAAGAGCACAAGGAGCACCCGGAACCCAGAACCGTGATGGACCTTAATTGTATGAATCATAAACACAGTTAAACCCACCAAATTAGACTCTTTGTCTATTTAACTTTTGCTTGTTAGTTTCGATATTTATCTACAGGGTATTTTGAAGTCTAGAGAGAATACAGGCTAAGGAGGAGTTTTTAAGCTGAAAATGGATTACAAGTCATTCCAGGACACAACCAGATTCTGACTGTACAACTTTCATAAACCTGACATGGAATCACTCAAAACAAGTCCAACCAAAGGGCAACCAGAGTCTATCCGGAGCTGAAAGGGAGCCGATGGCTTTTGGGAAAAAAGATCTCAACTCACACTCACTCTCCTTCCTTGCCATGTGGCCGGCGGCTAGAAGAGGAGATGACTCACCTCCGATGGCTTTTGGCTCTCCTCTTCCCTTGTGACAAGTGGCTTGCTCTCATCCACATCCATCCCTTCCCCTTAGCCTATAAATAGAGCATGCCCTTCCCTTTGTAATCTCATCCCATCCCACAATCCACAAGTTTTTAGAGAGATAGAGGGCTTAACCCTCTTCTCTTCACTTTCAATACACATTTTGTTCTTCATTTTGGAGCTACTTTTCCTTGCTTGGATCTTGCTTAGGAGCTCCTCTCCTCCACTTATTGTAGGTACAAAAGCCACGGCTTTCTTTTCCCTGACTTGTCCTTTACTTTCCGTATATATTGTTCTTACTTTAAAGTTATTCTCCTTTTCGGTATCCTTGTTCAAAGTCATGGTTTGCTTGTATTCCTTGACATGAATACAAGTAGCTAAAGCTTGTATTCGGTAGAGGGAGTATTTATATCATAAACCGTTCTAGACTCTATGCTTAATGCTACTTAGTGTTTCAAAACTTGTTCTATGTGCCACATATTAGGTTAGAACTTCCATGGTTGAGTGGATGCTTTAACGGGCAAAGCTCTTCCGTGGGATTCGTGAACATACTCGGGTAAGTGGATGCTTTAACGAGCAAAGCTTATCTGAGGAGTTCAACCTCTTTTAAAAACCATTTGGTTGATCGTAACTGAAGATCAAATGGATGCACATAAGGCTAAGATACTTCGAAAGGAGGAATTAGTCTAAATAGAACAAGTGTTCTAAATGATGTGGCAAGTCCTGTGCTAGAAATAGCCTCGATTCATCGTTGAACACTTAGTATGATCGTTAGAGGTCAATGATGAATGATGATATGATATGAAACCCCTAAACCGAATCCTTTCCTTACAGTCCATTACCAACTGTTGTAATTTACTTTCAGTTCTCAAAGCACACTCAAACCCAACCCCAATCGCATTTAATTTATGCATAAGCTTCATTAAAGAACAACTAATCCACCAATTCCCTTGGGTTCGACCCCTACTTACCACTTGCTACCCAGTAGTGAAGTCGCGAGTAGCGGAGATATAAATTTATTTTTGCACAAAGAACATCACACCTTAACGACAGTGCGGTGGGCTCCGTCAAAACTGGCGCCGTTGCCGGGGATTTGGATTTATAAATCGGAGTAGTTGTTCTTTTTTACAAACCACCATGTCGATGTACTATCAAAACGAGCCTTGGAACGATGAGGAGTTTTTCCCACCATCCTTCGAATTTGAAATCCGCGAGAAGATCAACCACCTTGAGCAATCCCGGGACAAAACATTAGACGAGTACTTATGGTACTTCGATTCCATTGTAACGAGCTGCCCGCACCATGGATTCAGCAACTCAGATCTTCTTCAAAGGTTTCTCGATGGGATGATGCCATATGAGTGGAATTGGCTTAATGACGCGGCAGGAGGCTCGATAAATAACTTAAACATGGATGATCTTTGGAAATTGATAAACGATTTGGCCGCGAGGTCAAGACCAAGAGAAGATCAGGCCGAGCCACTCGAGGACGTTACAACGGAGCTGGCATCTAGCAACCAGTAGTTGGCCAACATGGTACACCAAATCCAAGTCGAAAGCAACGAATCATGGGTGGCTCAAAAAGAAGCATCAAACCAGCTCCGGGACCTCATTAACAAGCTGCCCAATTCAGTACCGGTACACATTTCCGAAATGCCCGAGGAAGCCCAGGTCCACATTGCCGAGCCACTCAAGGACAAGGAGGAAGAATTGGCAGCTAGCATCCAGCAAATGAGTGCCCCGATACACCAAGACGAGGTCGAAAATGAGGAATTCTGGGCGGCTACACAACTGATCTGGGACCGCATTGCCAAACTGCCCAAATCAATTTCGGTCCTAACTGAAGAGTTGCCCGAGACATACCCAGACCTCAGTGCCAAACTGCTTAAAATAGACCCGGACCTCAGTATGATTGCCCTCGGAGACCATATGAATGACGAGGATGAGGACCCACGGTTGCCTGAAGAAGAGCTCCATTCAGATTATCCCTGGGAGTTAGAAGAAGAACTACCCAAATCAGGCCCGGTCCTTATCACCAATCCATCCGAGGAAATCACAGTCCTAACTGCCGAGCCAACAGAAGTCCCGAACCTCACTGCCGAAGCGGCCGAAGAAATCAAACCAGGCCCGGTCCTTGCGCTCGGAGCACCCGAGGAAGTCCCGGACCTCATTGCCGAACTGTCCGAGAAAGACCTGGTCCTCACTGTCGGAGCACCTGAAACAGACCCAGTCCTCATGGTCGAAGTGCCCCAACTTAACCCTTCGTGTTTTATGCCGATCATAGCCACCGAAGATCATATAATCAATAATGATGAAGTGCAAGGGGAGTTAGAGGAGGAGCATGAGCCAAAAAACCGACAAAGGAACTCTCACTCGTCACAAGCCAAGGAAAACCGCCTGAAGAGGATTGGCAGAGGCGCATGCTTAATGTCGCCTACATTTAATGGCACAAAACCAAACTTCCAAACTCGCAAAGATGCCAACTATTCAAACATGAAGAAGCGGCAAGGACATGGGCTAAAAGAATGGAAACCCGGAAGGAGTAACAAGCGAGCACGACTCATTGGACCAACAGCTATGGTCAATGAAGCCTCTCCCTCTCGGAGCAAAAGGGCAGCCGAGAAGAAATTTGACCTCACACGCCCATGGGACCCAACCTTATGATCCAGGAATGAGGTACTGTCGAGCTAACGATATTAAACAAATGCACTGGTCGAGAGGCAACCCGACATCTATCTTACTTTCAGTCATTTAATTTCAGTCATTTAATTTTTTGCCTTAAATCATTCTCACCTTTCCTGTATATATTTGCTTGCATAAACTTTTGAACTAAGTCGTGCCGTGAGGCACGCCTTCGTTCAAAAGTGTGGGGTGAGAACCGCATGTGTACATAGTTAACATGTTTTTCTTTTTCCTTTTCCCTTAATATTATCTTTTTGAAAATATGAACTTGAGAATGTGAAAAAGATAGATCATAATTCATGCATTTACCTTGTGAAAATTCAACTGTTTAAAAACTTAGGATGTAACTTCTCATTTGTCCCTTTGTGCTGAGATATACAGGGGATGTGGAGTTGATAGAAAATGCCCTAGAGAGGCTTGGCAAGCACTCGAAGGATCGAATCTAACTATATGGTTTACGAAGTCAGTGGAGGCTGCACTTTGGGTTTCAGTTGAGTCAGAGTCATCTCCGTCATGCAGCGTTTATGCAAAGAGGCGGGACGGGAATCAAACCGTCCTATCTCTAGTCAGAGTAGCCGGGAAAACAAATGAGCGACCCTCATTTTGACCCGCGCGAAACGGCGAGGATGAGAAAGAGCGGGGAGGTATTTCCATATGCTTGTGGGCGACGATTGGACCTCCCAAAAAGGCTGAGAAAATGGACTAGCAAGTCACAAAGAAGCAAAAGCTCAAAGAAGCTAATCAAAGGCCAAAGGCCAAAATTGTGAAGGTTTTAACCGAAACAAAAGTGAAGAAACTCCAACTCACTATCAAAGGCCAAAGGCCGATTCACTACAGAAGCTGTCCCTCGCGAAAAAGAAATCAAAATGCTCAACTCAGTGAAACCCGAACCGAATCACGTGCTAGAGAAAGCTACAAGGAAACCATATAGTGCGAGTCGATCCCAAGAATGCAGTCTAGGAGCCTGAAAAGGGCTATCTCCCGTAACATCCAAATTAATTTGCATCTCGGTGCAAAGGTACAAGTATCAAGTTTCTTCTAAGTATTTACACGGTTTAATTTGGTAATAAGTAAGTAATGCATGAATTAGGATAAATCTAGTTCAATATTCTCACTTTCATATCTAAAAAGTTTACTTGGATTGTGTGTGCCGCCCTTTAAAAAAAGCATTTTTCGGGACGAACAACTAAAAGTGTGGGGTGATCTGATGGACCTTAATTGTATGAATCATAAACACAGTTAAACCCACCAAATTAGACTCTTTGTCTATTTAACTTTTGATTGTTAGTTTCGATATTTATCTACAGGGTATTTTGAAGTCTAGAGAGAATACAGGCTAAGGAGGAGTTTTTAAGCTGAAAATGGATTACAAGTCATTCCAGGACACAACCAGATTCCGACTGTACAACTTTGATAAACCTGACATGGAATCACTCAAAACAAGTCCAACCGAAGGGCAACCAGAGTCTGTCCGGAGCTGAAAGGGAGCCGATGGCTTTTGGGAAAAAAGATCTCAACTCACACTCACTCTCCTTCCTTGCCATGTGGCCGGCGGCTAGAAGAGGAGATGACTCACCTCCGATGGCTTTTGGCTCTCCTCTTCCCTTGTGACAAGTGGCTTGCTCTCATCCACATCCATCCCTTCCCCTTAGCCTATAAATAGAGCATGCCCTTCCCTTTGTAATCTCATCCCATCCCACAATCCACAAGTCTTTAGAGAGATAGAGGGCTTAACCCTCTTCTCTTTACTTTCAATACACATTTTGTTCTTCATTTTGGAGCTACTTTTCCTTGCTTGGATCTTGCTTAGGAGCTCCTCTCCTCCACTTATTGTAGGTACAAAAGCCACAGCTTTCTTTTCCCTGACTTGTCCTTTACTTTCCGTATATATTGTTCTTACTTTAAAGTTATTCTCCTTTTCGGTATCCTTGTTCAAAGCCATGGTTTGCTTGTATTCCTTGACATGAATACAAGTAGCTTAATATTGTATTCGGTAGAGGGAGTATTTATATCATAAACCGTTCTAGACTCTATGCTTAATGCTACTTAGTGTTTCAAAACTTGTTCTATGTGCCACATATTAGGTTAGAACTTCCAAGGTTGAGTGGATGCTTTAACGGGCAAAGCTCTTCCGTGGGGTTCGTGAACATACTCGGGTAAGTGGATGCTTTAACGGGCAAAGCTTATCTGAGGAGTTCAACCTCTTTTAAAAACCATTTGGTTGATCGTAACTGAAGATCAAATGGATGCACATAAGGCTAAGATACTTCGAAAGGAGGAATTAGTCTAAATAGAACAAGTGTTCTAAATGATGTGGCAAGTCCTGTGCTAGAAATAGCCTCGATTCATCTTTGAACACTTAGTATGATCGTTAGAGGTCAATGATGAACGATGATATGATATGAAACCCCTAAACCGAATCCTTTCCTTACAGTCCATTACCAACTGTTGTAATTTACTTTCAGTTCTCAAAGCACACTCAAACCCAACCCCAATCGCATTTAATTTATGCATAAGCTTCATTAAAGAACAACTAATCCACCAATTCCCTTGGGTTCGACCCCTACTTACCACTTGCTACCCAGTAGTGAAGTCGCGAGTAGCGGAGATATAAATTTATTTTTGCACAGAGAACATCACACCTTAACGACAGTGCGGTGTTTCCAGCAGACTTCTACGTCTTAAAAATGGAGAATGGCGGACCTACAGACCATGCACCCATCCTTCTCGACCGTCCATTTCTCAAAACATCAAAAATGAAGATAGACTGTGGAAGTGGAATGCTCTCAATGGAGGTAGAAGGAGAAGTCTTCAGCTTCGACATATTCCGAGCAATGAAGCACCCCATGGAATTCGAGGAAGTACACGCTCTCAATACTTTGGACGACCTGGTCCAAGAAATTCAGCCAGAACCAAGAGCAGATCCCTTAGAAGCCATACTCAATGGAGCCAATAGCTCTGACGAATTGGCTGAAAGCTTGCATGAAACGGTGGCCCACTTAACAATCTCGGAGCCTCTCACACCAGAATATGAAGTCAACGAGGTAAAATTATTGAAATCAAATACTTTTCTGCCCTCAGTGATGCAAGCTCCCAAAATAGAATTGAAGCCCCTGCCCGGGCATCTGAAGTACGCCTTCCTAGGGGATAATAACACACTTCCAGTGATCATCAAGAGTGGCTTGGAAGCAGGCCAGGAACGAAATTTGATAAAAGTGCTGAGACAACACAAGTTGGCTATTGGATGGACTCTAGCCGACTTAAGAGGAGTCAGCCCGGCTGTATGCATGCATCGTATTCTACTAGAGGATGGAGCAAAGCCATCAAGAGAGCCTCAATGACGACTCAACCCAATCATGATGGAGATCGTCCAAAAGGAAATACAGAAGCTACTAGATGCGGACGTTATCTATCCCATATCGGATAGCCAATGGGTGAGTCCTGTCCACGTGGTCCCGAAGAAAAGTGGTATCACGGTCGAGGAAGATGCCGAAGGAAAAATGGTAACTACAAGGGTCAAGAACGGCAGGAGAATGTGCATCGACTACAGAAAATTGAACGCCGTCACAAGAAAAGACCATTTCCCTCTACCATTCATCGATCAAATGCTAGACCGACTGGCGGGCAAACCATATTTTTGCTTCCTGGACGGGTTCTCAGGCTACAACCAGATCCCCATAGCGCCTGAGGACCAAGAGAAGACTACATTCACCTGCCCATTCGGTACATTCGCCTTCAGAAGGATGTCGTTCGGCCTATGCAATGCCCCGGGGACTTTTCAAAGGGTAGTGACCAGCATCTTTTCAGACATGATAGGAGAATTCATTGAAGTCTTCATGGACGACTTCACCATCTATGGAGACACATTCGACGCTTGCCTAAGCAATTTGAGCACAGTTTTGGCACGATATGTGTCCATGAACTTAGTGCTCAATTACGAGAAGTGCCACTTCATGGTAACACATGGAATAGTCTTGGGACATATCGTCTCACGAGAAGGCATGGAATTGGACAAAGCAAAGATCGACCTGATCATGACTCTACCATACCCATCCACGGTCTGAGACATCCAATCATTCCTTGGCCATGCAGGATTCTACCAACGATTCATCAAAGACTTCTCCAAAAAGGCGTTGCCTCTATCCACTCTTCTCCAAAAAGAAGTTCCTTTTGAATTCACCAATGCATGCAAGGAGGCCTTTGATGATCTAAAGAAATCCCTCACTAGCACACCTATCATCCAAACGCCAAATTGGGAACTACCATTCGAAATCGTGTGCGACGCGAGCGACTTTGCTGTGGGAGCAGTTCTCGGCCAAAAGGTTGATAAGAAGGCAGGTGTGATCTACTATGCCTCACAAACCCTAGATTCTGCCCAACTAAACTACTCCACCACCGAGAAGGAACTCCTGGCAGTGATATTCGCTCTGGAAAAATTCAGATCCTATTTGCTTGGAGCAAAAGTGATAGTTTATTCTGACCATGCTGCCATCCGTTACCTAATGAAGAAGAAGGAGGCCAAGCCAAGGCTCATTCGGTGGATATTACTACTGCAAGAATTCGATGTGGAAATAAGGGACAAAAAGGGGATCGAGAATACTGTGGCCGACCACCTAAGCAGGATTGTCTGAAAGGAAGAAGAGGGGCACATAACCGAGTCATTTCCAGACGAGCACCTTTATACAGTCTCAACCAAGGTGCCGTGGTATGCCTCAATCGTCAACTACCTTGTAGGAGGTACATTTCCTCCTTCTTTTACTAAAGCACAATGCATGAAACTTAGGCATGATGCTAGACACTACTTATGGGATGATCCTTATTTATGGAAAATAGGAGCAGATCAAATACTTAGGAGATGCATCCCCGATAATGAAATAGCTTCTGTTATTAGGTTTTGCCATGAGTTTGCATGTGGAGGACACTTCGGGCCTAGGAGAACCGCTTGGAAAATCCTAGATAGCGGCTTCTTTTGGCCAAGTATATTTAGAGATGCCTATGAGAAATGTAAAAAATGCGATAGGTGTCAAAGAGTAGGAAATGTGTCAACTAGAAATGAGATGCCTCAAGTACCCATATTAGTCAACGATGTTTTCGACATTTGGGGTATTGATTTTATGGGACCATTCTCAGTTTCATGCGGTTATACTTACATTTTAGTTGCTGTAGATTATGTATCAAAATGGGTAGAAGCTAAGGCCACAAAGTGCGACGATGCAAAAACTGTCATAGATTTTTTGCGCACTAACTTATTTTGTAGATACGGGGTACCCAAGGCCATAATCAGCGACCAAGGAACTCATTTCTGCAACCGCATGATGGCTGCCACCTTAAAACGCTACCATGTCCACCACAGAACGTCCACGGCATATCATCCCCAAACCAATGGTCAAGCGGAGATCTCCAACCGTGAAATCAAAGGTATTCTAGAAAAAATGGTGAAGCCAGGTAGGAAAGATTGAAGTCAGAGGCTAGATGAAGCTCTTTGGGCTTATCGGACGGCATACAAGACGCCAATTGGAACCTCTCCCTTTCGGCTTGTTTATGGGAAGGCATGCCACCTTCCAGTGGAATTAGAACATAAAGCCTATTGGGTGCTCAAGCATTGCAATCCAGATTTAAAGGCAGCCGGACTGGATAGGAAGCTTAATCTATGTGAGCTTGAGGAGTTGCGGCTTGAGGCCTATGAAGGGCAAACGGACTACAAAGCGCGGACCAAATTGTATCATGACAAATTCATCCTCCGACGCTCATTTGAGGAAGGACAACAAGTACTACTCTTCTCCTCACGGTTGAAGTTGATGCCTGGAAAACTAAAATCAAGATGGACCGGCCCTTATACTGTGACTAAGGTATTCAACCATGGGATGCTTGAGTTGGAAAGCATGGAGAATGGGAGCCGATTCAATGTGAATGGACAGCGAGTCAAACACTACCATGGCGAGGTCAACTTGACAACACAACACTACGACCTGAGCCACCCATGGGATCCAAACTTATGATCCTCATGCGTCGAGCCAACGACGTTAAACAAAGGCACTGGTCGAGAGGTAACCCGACACTTATCTTATTTTTAGTCATTTATTTTCTTTCATTTAGTTTTTACCTTGTCAGTCGCTCTCACCCATTTTGTATAGAAGGAATGTCTAACATGTAGGAATTGGATTTTGGAGTAAGATCAGATCAGCCAGGCAGCTTCCGAGAAATACCGGGCCTGCGCCGAGAGTTCAAGGCCCCAGCCGAACACCCTCGATTATCCAGCTTTGAGCCATGTCGTTCGCTCGCATGTCCTCGACATGTAACGACACCGTAAGGGGAGTTCAGTTCTTCCCTTTTCCTTAATGTCATTTCCTTCTCTTGTATATATTTGCTAGCATAACTTTTGAACTAAGTCGTGCTGTGAGGCACGCCTTCGTTCAAAAGTGTGGGGTGAGAAACTGCCTTTGTACATAGTTAGTTAACATGTTTTTTCTTTTCCTTTTCCCTTAATATTATCTTTTTGAAAATATGAACTTGAGAATGTGAAAAAGATAGATCTAAATTCATGCAATTACCTTGTGAAAATTCAACTGTGTAGAGACTTAGGATGTAACTTCTCATTTGTCCCTTTGTGTTGAGATATACAGGGGATGTGGAGTTGATATAAATTGCCCTAGAGAGGCTTGGCAAGCAATCGAAGGACTGAATTTCACTATATGGTTTACGAAGTCAGTGGAGGCTGCACTTCGGGTTTCAAAGAAGATCAGAGTCATCTCCGCCGTGCAGCGTTTATGCAAAGAGGCGGGACGGGAATCAAACTGTCCTATCTCTAGTCAGAGTAGCCGGGAAAATAGATGAGCGACCCTCATCTTGACCCGCGCAAAACGGCGAGGATGAGAAAGAGCGGGGAGGTATTTCCATATGCTCTCGGGCGATGATTGGACCTCCCAAGAAGGTTGAGAAAATGGACAAGCAAGTCACAAAGAAGCAAAAGCTCGAAGAAGCTAATCAAAGGCCGAAAGCCAAAATTGTGAAGGTTTTAACCGAAACAAAAGTGAAGAAACTCCAATTCAACATCAAAGGCCAAAGGCCAATTCACTTTAGAAGCTGTCCCTCACCAAAAGGAAATCAAAGTGCTCAACTCATTGAAACCTGATGGACCATAATTGTATGAATCATAAACACAGTTAAACCCACCAAATTAGACTCTTTGTCTATTTAACTTTTGCTTGTTAGTTCCGATATTTATCTATAGGGTATTTTGGAGTCTAGAGAGAATACAGGCTAAGGAAGAGTTTTTAAGCTGAAAATGGATTGCAAGTCACTCCAGGACACAACCAGATTCCGACTGTACAACTTTCATGATCCTGACGTGGAATCACTCAAAACAAGTCCAACCAAAGAGCAACCAGAGACAGTCCGGAGCTGAAAGGAGCCGATGGCTTTTGGAAAAGACTCACAAATTCACTCCATCCTCTCCCCTCATGCCACCTAGCCGGTGGCTTCCTCCTCCCATCCTCCTCTCCTTGCATGCCACATGGGGGGCGGCTAGATGAGATGATGACATCACCCAATGGCTTTTGAGCTCTTCCTCCCATTCCATGCCAAGTGGCTAGCTTCTCCTCCACATCTCTTCATCCCCTTAGCCTATAAATAGACATCTTCTCTTCTCCTTGTAATGCATCCCAAAGTGTGGAGAGCTCATCTCTCTACACATCCCATCCACAATTCCAACATCCCACAATCCACAAGTTACTTATCTCTCTAGATTTTGGGCACAACTCTTGTAAACAC
The DNA here is from genome assembly GCA_033675215.1 of Rhodiola kirilowii. Lineage (NCBI taxonomy): Eukaryota > Viridiplantae > Streptophyta > Magnoliopsida > Saxifragales > Crassulaceae > Rhodiola > Rhodiola kirilowii. The sequence continues at coordinate 42,413,187 of CM066199.1, forward strand.
TTGTTTTAATCTATAATACTCTTGTTGGTTCTTGAGTATTCTAGTGTTCTTGAGTACTCTTGTCGGTTCTTGAAGTACTCAAGCATTTCCTTTACTTTTCACTGTTCTTGAGTACTCTTGTCGGTTCTTGAAGTACTCAAGCTTGTCTTTACTTTTCACTGTTCTTGAGTACTCTTATCGGTTCTTGAAGTACTCACCCCTTTCCTTTACTGTCTTTTACTTTCGAAAACTTTACTTTCCTGTCTTTCAAAACTGCAAACTTTACTTTCTGTCTTTCAAAAAACCTTTACTTTTCAAGTACTTAGTTATGATGTCCTCTTCCATGGATAATCGTAGCTAAACCCTTCATTCGGTTGAAGGGGTGTACTTGTATCATAAAATGTTTTAGACCCTTTTCTTAATGCCTCTTTGTGTTCAACTTGTTCTAAAGTGCCATTTATTAGGTCAGAACTTCATTGGTAGAGTGGATGCTCGGAAGAGCAAAGCTCTACCATGAATTCGTGACCTCCGTGGATAAGTGGAGGCTCGGAAGAGCACAGCTTATCTGTGGAGTTCAACCTCTTTCAAACACCATTTGATTTATCAGGAATGATGGTCAAATGGATGCACATATTAGAACAAGAGTACTACATCTTGCAAAAGACTAGACGGTGTGGCAAGTCTTGTGCTAGGAATAGCCTTGATACACTTTTGAACACTTAGTATGATCATTAACGGTTGATGATAAACTGACTATGATACAATGCCCCTAAAACCGAATACTTTCCTTAACTTAAAACACCACATGCACTTTACTTTCAATTTCAATATAAACTGCAATAACAACTGCTTACGTTCCGCAAGACTTGTCCTTCACGCAACCACTCTCTGTAAGTCTTCTCCTTTAATTAATTACTTTCAGTATTTTAGTTTTCTGTCATTTAGCTTTCTGCACAAAAAACAAAAACCAACCAAAAAGACACTTACATTTCAGCACTAAAACCTCAATCAACCTAAAATCACGCCCCCTTTCTGTACAAAGAACAACTATCCCCCTAATTCCCTTGGGTTCGACCCCTACTTACCACTTGCTACCCAGTAGTGAAGTCGCGAGTAGCAGAGATATAAATTTATTTTTGCACAGAGAAGATCGCACCTTAACGACAGTGCGGTGGGCTCCGTCAAAACCCAAACCGAATCATGTGCTAGAGAAAGCGACAAGTTAACCATATAGTGCGAGTCGGTCCAGAGAATGCAGTCCAGGAGCCTGAAAAGGGCTATCTCCTGAAACATCCAAATTAAATTGCATCTCAGCTCGAAGGTACAAGTATCAAGTTTCTTCTAAGTATTTACACGGTTTAGTTTGGTAATAAGTAAGTAATGCATGAATAGGATAAATCTAGTTCCATATTCTCAATTTCCTATTTGAAGTTTTTACTTGGATTGTGTGTGCATCTCTTAAATAACATTGTTCGGGAAGAACAACTAAAAGTGTGGGTGATCTGATGGACCATATTTATATGTTTTGTTAAGACAGTTAAACCCACCAAATTAGACGCTTTATCTTGACAACTTTTACTTGTTAGTTTCACTTTTGTTCTACAGGCTATTTCAAGGAGTAAAGATGAAACGAGCTAAAATGGAGTTCTTAACGCTAAAAGTGGATTACAAGTCGGAACTGGCCATACTCCGATAATACTCCGATCAAGCCACAACTAAGTCCCAATGACTTATTCCAACAAAGATCTAGAACACAAGTGAAATGCCAAGTCTAAATTCCTCACCTTTTGATGTTAACTAAGAAGCAACCAAGAAGCAACCAAAGGGCAACCAAAGTCTAACCGGAGTTGGGATGTAACCGATGGCTTTTGGGAGGGAAAGATCTCATTCCACTCACACTCACCCCTCCTCCACCTCACCACCGACGGCTATCCCCTCCTCCTCTCCCCTCTTGCCACCTAGGCCGGTGGCTTTGAGCCTTGCCACCTCATGGCCGGCGGCTTTGAGGTCCTCCACTCCCCTCTTGCCATGTGTTGGCCTCCCTCTCCTCCTCCTTGCCTATAAATACCAAGCTCCTTCTCCTTTGTAAATCATCCTCAATCCATCACACACCACAAGTCCATAGTCACTTGTTACTTATCTCTCTAGAGTTTGGGCACAATCCATGTAAACACATGACAGAACCGCTCGTCGTCAAAGCGATTTGTGCAAATAAATTTATAATATTCCGCTACTCGCAACTATACTACTGGGTAGTACTTGGTAAGTAGGGGTCGAACCCAAGGGAGTCAGTGTGGATTAGTTGTTCTTTGGGGGGGTTTATCCAGCGAGAGAGCGTGTTTTAGGTTGGTTGGTTGGTTTTAAAGCTACCAGCTATATGATTGTTTGATTGGTTGGTTGGTTTTAATACTGAAAGTAAATTACAGATTTAATAATTAAGAGAAATGTTCGGTTTCAGGGGCCTTGTATTATATTTGTTTATCATTGACCGCTAATGATCATACCAAGTGTTCAAAGATGAATTGAGGCTATTTCTAGCGCAAGATATGATCATGCTAAGTATTCAAACGATGAATCGAGGCTATTTCTAGCGCAAGACTTGCAACACCATTTAAAACACTTGTTCTAAGCAAAACTAATTCCTCCTTTCGAAGTATCTTAGCCGTAAGTGCATCCATTTGGTCCCTTTGGTCCTGTTTCCAAATGGTGTTTAGATAAGCCGAACTCCTCGATAAGTTTTGCTTGTTACAGCTTCCACTTATCGAGTATGTTCACGAATTCCCACGGAAAATCTTTTTGCTTGTCAGGCACTCAACCTTGGAAACTCTGACTTGATATATGGCACATAGAACAAGTATCGAATACAAAGGTATACTAAGAGTAAAGTCTAAAACATTTATAATACAAGTACGCCCCTTCTACCGAACTACTAGTTTAGCTACTATTCATCGCGCTAAACATTATAACTAAGGAATTAAAGACAACAGTTAAATAAATAAATACTAAGAGATACTTACAACCGTTGAAGCGCCAAGGAATTCTTTATTCCAAAGTAATATTACATAATTGTGCCCACAAAAGCTAGAGAGATTTAGAGAGATTTTGTAGAGAGAGAAGCTCTCCACATTTTGGGGTGTGTTACAAGTGAAGGGGAGGCTTGTATTTATAGCCAAAGAGGAGGAGGATGGGTGGTGGAGATGGTGGCATGTGGAGGAGCATCCAAGGGTGGAGGAGGAGGAGATGAAGATGTGGTGGAGGAGCCACCACATGGCAACTTCTCCATGGAGGAGCAAAAGCCGCCGGCGGCTTTGGGAGGAGAGGAGGAGGAGCCGCCACTTGGAAGGAGGAGAGTGGAGGAGCCACCATGTGAGGGAGGAGCCGCCCATGTGAGGAGGAGCATCCCTTCTAGAAGCTTGTGATCTTCACAAAAGTCATCGGTTTGACCGGATCTGACCGGAGCTTTGGCCGGAGCTTCTTGGATTTTGGAAAGTGTATTTTGAATGAAAATGTCATTCTAAGATGATCTCAAGAAGGAACCTAAGCCAAATTCCGCTTGGAACATGGTCGAAATCTCAAATCCGATGAAATTGCCCTTGTTTGGCCTTTACCGGGCTCGGTGCTTTTGCCTTGCGTTCTTGTCCAAATGCCGATGGATTTAGCATGTTTGAGTGATTCCAAGTCATGATCCTGAGATTACTGCATTCAGCGTCTGATCGTGACCTTGGATTGACTCGTAATATCTTTTTAGCGTAAAATCCTCTCCTTAGCGTGTTTTCTCTCTAAGCGCCAAAATACCCTGTAGAAATAAATCGGGACTAACAAGCAGAAGTTAAATAGACCAACAGTCTAATTTGGTGGGTTTTACTATGTTTTTGATTCGTATAATTATGGTCCATCAGATTACCCCACACTTTTAGTTGTTCGTCCCGAACAATGCTATTAAAGGGCGTGCACACAATCCATGTAAAAACTTTGAATATGAAAGTGAGAATATGAACTAGATTTATCCTAATTCATGCATTACTACTTATTACCAAATTAAACTGTGTAAATAAATAGAAGTGACTTGATACTTGTACCTCCGTGCCGAGATGCAAATTATTCCGGATGTTTCGGGAGATAGCCCTATTCAGGTTCCTGGATTGCAGCCTCGGGATCGTCTCGCACTATATGGTTTTCTGGTAGCTTTCTCTAGCACGTGATTCGGTTCAGGTTTCAGTGGTTTGAGTACTTTGATTTTCTTTTGGCGAGGGACTGCTTTTTGTAGTGAGTCGGCATTTGGCCTTTGTTTTGACTTTTTGAGTTCTTCACTTTTTGTTCGGTTAAAACCTTCACAATTTTGGGCCTTTGGCCTCTTGATTTGCTTCATTGAGCTTTTCGCCTTTTGTGACTGCTAGTCCATTTTCTCAACCTTTTTGGGAGGTCCAATCATCGCCCGCAAGCCTATGGAAATACCTCCCCGCTCTTCTCGTTTTTGCCGTTTTCGCGCGGGTCAAGGTGAGGGTCGCTCATCTATTTTCTCGGCTACTTTGACTGTCGTTTTCGCGCGGGTCAAGATGAGGGACGCTCATCTATTTTCTCGGCTACTTTGACCGGAGATAGGACGGTCTGATTCCCGTCCTCGCCTTTTGCATTGCATGGCGGAGATGACTTCAATCTTCATTGAAACCCGTAGTGCAGCCTCCACTGACTTCGAAAACCATATAGTTTGATCTGATCCTTTGATTGCTTGCCAAGCCTCTCTAGGGCAGTTTAGGTCAACTCCACATCCCTAGTTATCTCAGCACAAAGGACAAATGGAAAGTTACATTCTAAGTTTTTAAACAGTTGAATTTTCACAAGGTTAATGCATGAATTTTGGTCTATCTTTTTCACATTCTTAAGTTCATATTTTCAAAAAGATATTATTTATTAACTAATATATACAGGTGGTTCTCACCCCACACTTTCAAACGAAGTCGTGTTTTTCAGCAAAACTTAGTTCAAAAGCCATGCAAGCAGATATTAAATGAGAAGAAAATGATATTAAGGAAAAGGAAAGACAGAACTCCCTTTAAGGTGTCGAGTGAACGACATGGCACGAGGCTGGATAATCGTGGGAGTTCGGCTAGGGCCTTGAATTGTTAGCGTAGCCCTGATTGGCTTAATGTTGCACCCAAGTCCGATTCCTGAATAGTCAAATCTTCTATGCACCAAGTGGGTGAGAGCGACTTATTGATAAAAACTAAAAGACAGAAAATAAAGTGCAGAAAGTAAGATAGTGTCGGGTTACCTCCCGACCAGTGCACTTGTTTAACGTCATTGGCTCGACAGTACCTCAATCATGGATCATAAGGTCGGATCCCAAGGGTGAGTGAGGTCGAATTTCTTCTCGGCTATCCTTTTGCTCCGAGAGGGTGAGGTTTCTTTGACCATAGCTGCTGGTCCAATGAGTCGTGCTTGCTTGTTACTTCTTCCGGGTTTCCATTCTTTCGGCCCATGTCTTTGTCGCCTCTTCATGTTGGAATAGTTGGCACTTTCGCGAGTTTGGAAGTTGGGTTTTGTGCCTTCAAACATCGGCGACCATAGGCATCTTCCCATGTGAGGCCTCTTCTTGGTGGTAGCTACGAATGGTTGTCTTGGAATGATTGAGTTCCCGGGTGGTTTTTCTTGGCTTGTGACGAGAGAGATTTCCTTTGTCGGCTTTTTTGGCTCATGCTCTGCCTCCAACTCCCCTTGTACCGCATCATCATTGATTATATGATCTTCGGTGGTTATGATCGGCATGAAACGCGAAGGGTTAAGTTGAGGCACTTCGACCATGAGGACTAGGTCTGTTTCAGGTGCTCCAACAGTGAGGACCAGGTCTTTCTCGGACAGTTCGGCAATGAGGTCCGGGACTTCCTCGGGTGCTTCGAGCGCAAGTACCGGGCCTGGCTTGATTTCTTCGGCCGCTTCAGCAGTGAGGTTCGGGACTTCTGTAGGCTCGGCAGTTAGGACAGTGATTTCCTCGGATGGATTGGTGATAAGGACCGGGTCTGATTGGGGCAGTTCTTCTTCGGTCATTTGCGAGTCCTCATCCTCAGTCGGCTCCTCGGGTTCAGCCGTGAATTGGTGCATCAATGCACTCAATTGCTGCATGTCTGTGGCCAATTGCTGGGTGCTAGCTGCCAGCTCCTTTTCTGCCGCCCGTAGTTCAGTTTTGGCCCTGATTTGTTGCATCGTGTTGTCCAACTGCTGGATGCTAGATGCCAGCTCCGTTATACCGTCCTCGATTGGCTCGGCCTGATCTTGGCTTGGTCTTGACCTTGCGGCCAAATCGTTTATTAATTCCCAAAGATCATCCTCGGTTAAGTCCCACATTGATCCTCCTGCTGCATTATTTAGCTGGTCCCACTCATGTGGCAATATTCCACAGAGAAACTTTGTTTGAAGATCGAAATTGGTGAATCCATGGTGCGGGCAGCTCGTCACAATGGAATCGAAGTACCATAAGTACTCATCCAATGTTTCGTCCCGGGATTGCGTTATTTTGTTGATCTTCTCGCGGATTTCAAGTTCGAAAAGTGGTGGGGAAATTTCCTCAGTGTTCCAAGGTTCCATTCCGTAGTAGTATGACTTGGTGAATTACATGATAAAAGAAAAAAGAAAAAAGAACAACTATTCCTATGCACAACTCCCCGGCAATGGCGCCAATTTGACAGAACCGCTCGTCGTCAAAGCGATTTGTGCAAATAAATTTATAATAGTCCGCTACTCGCAACTATACTACTGGGTAGTACTTGGTAAGTAGGGGTCGAACCCAAGGGAGTCAGTGTGGATTAGTTGTTTTTTGGGGGGGTTTATCCAGCGAGAGAGCGTGTTTTAGGTTGGTTGGTTGGTTTTAAAGCTACCAGCTATATGATTGTTTGATTGGTTGGTTAGTTTTAATACTGAAAGTAAATTACAGATTTAATAATTAAGAGAAATGTTCGGTTTCAGGGGCCTTGTATTATATTTGTTTATCATTGACCGCTAATGATCATACCAAGTATTCAAAGATGAATTGAGGCTATTTCTAGCGCAAGATATGATCATGCTAAGTATTCAAACGATGAATCGAGGCTATTTCTAGCGCAAGACTTGCAACACCATTTAAAACACTTGTTCTAAGCAAAACTAATTCCTCCTTTCGAAGTATCTTAGCCGTAAGTGCATCCATTTGGTCCCTTTGGTCCTGTTTCCAAATGGTGTTTAGATAAGCCGAACTCCTCGATAAGTTTTGCTTGTTACAGCTTCCACTTATCGAGTATGTTCACGAATTCCCACGGAAGAGCTTTTTGCTTGTCAGGCACTCAACCTTGGAAACTCTGACTTGATATATGGCACATAGAACAAGTATCGAATACAAAGGTATACTAAGAGTAAAGTCTAAAACATTTATAATACAAGTACGCCCCTTCTACCGAACTACTAGTTTAGCTACTATTCATCGCGCTAAACATTATAACTAAGGAATTAAAGACAACAGTTAAATAAATAAATACTAAGAGATACTTACAACCGTTGAAGCGCCAAGGGATTCTTTATTCCAAAGTAATATTACATAATTGTGCCCACAAAAGCTAGAGAGATTTAGAGAGATTTTGTAGAGAGAGAAGCTCTCCACATTTTGGGGTGTGTTACAAGTGAAGGGGAGGCTTGTATTTATAGCCAAAGAGGAGGAGGATGGGTGGTGGAGATGGTGGCATGTGGAGGAGCATCCAAGGGTGGAGGAGGAGGAGATGAAGATGTGGTGGAGGAGCCACCACATGGCAACTTCTCCATGGAGGAGCAAAAGCCGCCGGCGGCTTTGGGAGGAGAGGAGGAGGAGCCGCCACTTGGAGGGAGGAGAGTGGAGGAGCCACCATGTGAGGGAGGAGCCGCCCATGTGAGGAGGAGCATCCCTTCTAGAAGCTTGTGATCTTCACAAAAGTCATCGGTTTGACCGGATCTGACCGGAGCTTTGGCCGGAGCTTCTTGGATTTTGGAAAGTGTATTTTGAATGAAAATGTCATTCTAAGATGATCTCAAGAAGGGACCTAAGCCAAATTCCGCTTGGAACATGGTCGAAATCTCAAATCCGATGAAATTGCCCTTGTTTGGCCTTTACCGGGCTCGGTGCTTTTGCCTTGCGTTCTTGTCCAAATGCCGATGGATTTAGCATGTTTGAGTGATTCCAAGTCATGATCCTGAGATTACTGCATTCAGCGTCTGATCGTGACCTTGGATTGACTCGTAATATCTTTTTAGCGTAAAATCCTCTCCTTAGCGTGTTTTCTCTCTAAGCGCCAAAATACCCTGTAGAAATAAATCGGGACTAACAAGCAGAAGTTAAATAGACCAACAGTCTAATTTGGTGGGTTTTACTGTGTTTTTGATTCGTATAATTATGGTCCATCAGATTACCCCACACTTTTAGTTGTTCGTCCCGAACAATGCTATTAAAGGGCGTGCACACAATCCATGTAAAAACTTTGAATATGAAAGTGAGAATATGAACTAGATTTATCCTAATTCATGCATTACTACTTATTACCAAATTAAACTGTGTAAATAAATAGAAGTGACTTGATACTTGTACCTCCGTGCCGAGATGCAAATTATTCCGGATGTTTCGGGAGATAGCCCTATTCAGGTTCCTGGATTGCAGCCTCGGGATCGTCTCGCACTATTTGGTTTTCTGGTAGCTTTCTCTAGCACGTGATTCGGTTCAGGTTTCAGTGGTTTGAGTACTTTGATTTTCTTTTGGCGAGGGACTGCTTTTTGTAGTGAGTCGGCATTTGGCCTTTGTTTTGACTTTTTGAGTTCTTCACTTTTTGTTCGGTTAAAACCTTCACAATTTTGGGCCTTTGGCCTCTTGATTTGCTTCATTGAGCTTTTCGCCTTTTGTGACTGCTAGTCCATTTTCTCAACCTTTTTGGGAGGTCCAATCATCGCCCGCAAGTCTATGGAAATACCTCCCCGCTCTTCTCGTTTTTGCCGTTTTCGCGCGGGTCAAGGTGAGGGTCGCTCATCTATTTTCTCGGCTACTTTGACTGTCGTTTTCGCGCGGGTCAAGATGAGGGACGCTCATCTATTTTCTCGGCTACTTTGACCGGAGATAGGACGGTCTGATTCCCGTCCTCGCCTTTTGCATTGCATGGCGGAGATGACTTCAATCTTCACTGAAACCCGTAGTGCAGCCTCCACTGACTTCGAAAACCATATAGTTTGATCTGATCCTTTGATTGCTTGCCAAGCCTCTCTAGGGCAGTTTAGGTCAACTCCACATCCCTAGTTATCTCAGCACAAAGGACAAATGGAAAGTTACATTCTAAGTTTTTAAACAGTTGAATTTTCACAAGGTTAATGCATGAATTTTGGTCTATCTTTTTCACATTCTTAAGTTCATATTTTCAAAAAGATATTATTTATTAACTAATATATACAGGTGGTTCTCACCCCACACTTTCAAACGAAGTCGTGTTTTTCAGCAAAACTTAGTTCAAAAGCCATGCAAGCAAATATTAAATGAGAAGAAAATGATATTAAGGAAAAGGAAAGACAGAACTCCCTTTAAGGTGTCGAGTGAACGACATGGCACGAGGCTGGATAATCGTGGGAGTTCGGCTAGGGCCTTGAATTGTTAGCGTAGCCCTGATTGGCTTAATGTTGCACCCAAGTCCGATTCCTGAATAGTCAAATCTTCTATGCACCAAGTGGGTGAGAGCGACTTATTGATAAAAACTAAAAGACAGAAAATAAAGTGCAGAAAGTAAGATAGTGTCGGGTTACCTCCCGACCAGTGCACTTGTTTAACGTCATTGGCTCGACAGTACCTCAATCATGGATCATAAGGTCGGATCCCAAGGGTGAGTGAGGTCGAATTTCTTCTCGGCTATCCTTTTGCTCCGAGAGGGTGAGGTTTCTTTGACCATAGCTGCTGGTCCAATGAGTCGTGCTTGCTTGTTACTTCTTCCGGGTTTCCATTCTTTCGGCCCATGTCTTTGTCGCCTCTTCATGTTGGAATAGTTGGCACTTTCGCGAGTTTGGAAGTTGGGTTTTGTGCCTTCAAACATCGGCGACCATAGGCATCTTCCCATGTGAGGCCTCTTCTTGGTGGTAGCTACGAATGGTTGTCTTGGAATGATTGAGTTCCCGGGTGGTTTTTCTTGGCTTGTGACGAGAGAGATTTCCTTTGTCGGCTTTTTTGGCTCATGCTCTGCCTCCAACTCCCCTTGTACCGCATCATCATTGATTATATGATCTTCGGTGGTTATGATCGGCATGAAACGCGAAGGGTTAAGTTGAGGCACTTCGACCATGAGGACTAGGTCTGTTTCAGGTGCTCCAACAGTGAGGACCAGGTCTTTCTCGGACAGTTCGGCAATGAGGTCCGGGACTTCCTCGGGTGCTTCGAGCGCAAGTACCGGGCCTGGCTTGATTTCTTCGGCCGCTTCAGCAGTGAGGTTCGGGACTTCTGTAGGCTCGGCAGTTAGGACAGTGATTTCCTCGGATGGATTGGTGATAAGGACCGGGTCTGATTGGGGCAGTTCTTCTTCGGTCATTTGCGAGTCCTCATCCTCAGTCGGATCCTCGGGTTCAGCCGTGAATTGGTGCATCAATGCACTCAATTGCTGCATGTCTGTGGCCAATTGCTGGGTGCTAGCTGCCAGCTCCTTTTCTGCCGCCCGTAGTTCAGTTTTGGCCCTGATTTGTTGCATCGTGTTGTCCAACTGCTGGATGCTAGATGCCAGCTCCGTTATACCGTCCTCGATTGGCTCGGCCTGATCTTGGCTTGGTCTTGACCTTGCGGCCAAATCGTTTATTAATTCCCAAAGATCATCCTCGGTTAAGTCCCACATTGATCCTCCTGCTGCATTATTTAGCTGGTCCCACTCATGTGGCAATATTCCACAGAGAAACTTTGTTTGAAGATCGAAATTGGTGAATCCATGGTGCGGGCAGCTCGTCACAATGGAATCGAAGTACCATAAGTACTCATCCAATGTTTCGTCCCGGGATTGCGTTATTTTGTTGATCTTCTCGCGGATTTCAAGTTCGAAAAGTGGTGGGGAAATTTCCTCAGTGTTCCAAGGTTCCATTCCGTAGTAGTATGACTTGGTGAATTGCATGATAAAAGAAAAAAGAAAAAAGAACAACTATTCCTATGCACAACTCCCCGGCAATGGCGCCAATTTGACAGAACCGCTCGTCGTCAAAGCGATTTGTGCAAATAAATTTATAATAGTCCGCTACTCGCAACTATACTACTGGGTAGTACTTGGTAAGTAGGGGTCGAACCCAAGGGAGTCAGTGTGGATTAGTTGTTTTTTGGGGGGGTTTATCCAGCGAGAGAGCGTGTTTTAGGTTGGTTGGTTGGTTTTAAAGCTACCAGCTATATGATTGTTTGATTGGTTGGTTGGTTTTAATACTGAAAGTAAATTACAGATTTAATAATTAAGAGAAATGTTCGGTTTCAGGGGCCTTGTATTATATTTGTTTATCATTGACCGCTAATGATCATACCAAGTGTTCAAAGATGAATTGAGGCTATTTCTAGCGCAAGATATGATCATGCTAAGTATTCAAACGATGAATCGAGGCTATTTCTAGCGCAAGACTTGCAACACCATTTAAAACACTTGTTCTAAGCAAAACTAATTCCTCCTTTCGAAGTATCTTAGCCGTAAGTGCATCCATTTGGTCCCTTTGGTCCTGTTTCCAAATGGTGTTTAGATAAGCCGAACTCCTCGATAAGTTTTGCTTGTTACAGCTTCCACTTATCGAGTATGTTCACGAATTCCCACGGAAGAGCTTTTTGCTTGTCAGGCACTCAACCTTGGAAACTCTGACTTGATATATGGCACATAGAACAAGTATCGAATACAAAGGTATACTAAGAGTAAAGTCTAAAACATTTATAATACAAGTACGCCCCTTCTACCGAACTACTAGTTTAGCTACTATTCATCGCGCTAAACATTATAACTAAGGAATTAAAGACAACAGTTAAATAAATAAATACTAAGAGATACTTACAACCGTTGAAGCGCCAAGGGATTCTTTATTCCAAAGTAATATTACATAATTGTGCCCACAAAAGCTAGAGAGATTTAGAGAGATTTTGTAGAGAGAGAAGCTCTCCACATTTTGGGGTGTGTTACAAGTGAAGGGGAGGCTTGTATTTATAGCCAAAGAGGAGGAGGATGGGTGGTGGAGATGGTGGCATGTGGAGGAGCATCCAAGGGTGGAGGAGGAGGAGATGAAGATGTGGTGGAGGAGCCACCACATGGCAACTTCTCCATGGAGGAGCAAAAGCCGCCGGCGGCTTTGGGAGGAGAGGAGGAGGAGCCGCCACTTGGAGGGAGGAGAGTGGAGGAGCCACCATGTGAGGGAGGAGCCGCCCATGTGAGGAGGAGCATCCCTTCTAGAAGCTTGTGATCTTCACAAAAGTCATCGGTTTGACCGGATCTGACCGGAGCTTTGGCCGGAGCTTCTTGGATTTTGGAAAGTGTATTTTGAATGAAAATGTCATTCTAAGATGATCTCAAGAAGGAACCTAAGCCAAATTCCGCTTGGAACATGGTCGAAATCTCAAATCCGATGAAATTGCCCTTGTTTGGCCTTTACCGGGCTCGTTGCTTTTGCCTTGCGTTCTTGTCCAAATGCCGATGGATTTAGCATGTTTGAGTGATTCCAAGTCATGATCCTGAGATTTCTGCATTCAGCGTCTGATCGTGACCTTGGATTGACTCGTAATATCTTTTCAGCGTAAAATCCTCTCCTTAGCGTGTTTTCTCTCTAAGCGCCAAAATACCCTGTAGAAATAAATCGGGACTAACAAGCAGAAGTTAAATAGACCAACAGTCTAATTTGGTGGGTTTTACTGAGTTTTTGATTCGTATAATTATGGTCCATCAACACACCACTTTGATACTGAAGCTCCAAGTTTGTTCTTGAGTACTCTTGTCGGTTCTTGAAGTACTCAAGCATTTCCTTTACTTTTCGTTGTTCTTGAGTTTACTCCTGTTGGTTCTTGAGTATTCTCCCTTTACTTTCCTGTCTTTCAAAAACCTTTACTTTTCCAAGTACTTAGCTATGATATCCACCTCTACTGATATTCGTAGCTAAACCCTTCATTCGGTTGAAGGGATGTGCTTGTATCATAAAATGTTTTAGACCCTTCTCTTAGTGCCTCTTTGTGTTCAAAACTTGTTCTATGTGCCATTGACAGATTGCTTGTCGTCAGAGCAAAATGTGCAAATAAATTTATAAGTCCGCTACTCGCGACTTAACTACTGGGTAGCAAGTGGTAAGTAGGGGTCGAACCCAAGGGAATTAGGGGGATAAGCTATTCTTTGAGGGGATTGTACAGCGAGGGAGCGTGTTTTTAGGTTGATAGTGCAGTTTATACTAAGAAAGTAAAGTGCAGGTGGTGTTTTAAGTCAAGAAAAGATTCGGTTTCAGGGGCCTTGTATCATAGTTGTTTATCATTGACCGCTAATGATCATACTACGTGTTCAAATATGAATCGAGGCTATTTCTAGCACAAGACATGCAACATTGTTTAAAACACTTGTTCTATTTTAGACTAATTCCTCCTTTCGAAGTATCTTAGTCTTATGTGCATCCATTTGATCTTCAGTTATGATCAACCAAATGGTTTTTGAAATAGGTCGAACTCCTCAGATAAGCTTTGCCCGTTAAAGCATCCACTTACCCGAGTATGTTCACGAACCCCACGGAAGAGCTTTGCCCGTTAAAGCTTCCACTCAACCTTGGAAGTTCTAACCTGTTATATGGCACATAGAACAAGTTTTGAACACATAGAGGCACCAAGAGCAGGGTCTAAAACATTTTATGACACAAGTACACTCCTTTAACCGAATAAAGAGTTTAGCTACGAATATCCATGGAAGAGGACATCATAACTAAGTACTTGAAAAGGTTTTTGAAAGATAGTAAAGTAAAGTTTTCGAAAGTAATGACAGTAAGGGAAAGGGGTGAGTACTTCAAGAACCGACAAGAGTACTCAAGAATAATAAAGTAAAGCTTGAGTACTCAAGAACCGACAAGAGTACTCAAGAATGATCTACAATATTCAAGAACCAACAAGAATATTATAGATTTCCAACCAAGCTTACAAAGTACCAAAACCTTTAGAGAGATAAGTGTTTGTGAATGTGGATGATTTACAAATGAGAAGAGGCATGTATTTATAGCCAAGGAGGAGGAGAAGGTGTGGTGAAGATCAACACACATGGCAAGCATCCATGGATGGAGCTCAAAGCCGCCGGTCCCACTTGGAGGAGAAGCCATAGCCGCCGCCCATGTGGAGGAAGGGGAGTGGAGGAGAGGAGGTGTGAGGGGGGAGCCGCCGGCTAGGGAGGATGTATGTGAGTGAGTGTGAGTTTTGTGAAGTTTTCACAAAACTATCGGTGTATTTCAGCTCCGGACTGACTTCGGTTGCTCTTCGGTTTGATTTGTTTTGAGTGATTCCATGTCAGGATCTTGAGATTTCTTCAGTCGGCGTCTGATCTTGACCTCGGAATGACTCGTAACATCTTTTCTGCGTAAGAACTCCTCCTTAGCGTGTATTCTCTCTAGTCTCTAAAATGCCATGTAGATAAATATCGGAACTAACAAGCAAAAGTTAAATACACAAACAGTCTAATTTAGTGGGTTTAACTGTGTTTTTTATTCGTATAATTATGGTCCATCAGATCACCCCACACTTTTAGTTGTTCGTCCCGAACAATGCTATTAAAGGGCGGGACTAAGTTTGGTTTTTAAAATATGAAAATTAGACTGTGGGACTCGATTTATCCTAATTCATGCATTACTTATTACCAAATTGAACTGTGTAAATAAATAGAAGAAACTTGATACTTGTACCTTCGTGCTGAGATGCAAATTATTTTGGATGTTTCGGGAGATAGCCCTTTTCAGGCTCCTGGACTGCATTCTCGGGACCGTCTCGCACTATATGGTTTTCTTGTAGCTTTCTCTAGCACGTGATTCGGTTCGGGTTTCAATGGTTTTGTCTTTGATTTTCTTTTGGCGAGGGACAGCTTTTGTAGTGAATCGGCCTTTGGCCATTGATTTGACTCTTTGAGTACTTCACTTTTTGTTCGGTTAAAACCTTCACAATTTTGGGCCTTTGGCCTCTTGATTTGCTTCTTTGAGCTTTTTGCTTCTTTGTGACTTGCTAGTCTATTTTCTCAAGCCTTTTTGGGAGGTCCAATCGTCGCCCGCGAGCATATGGAAATACCTCCCCTCTCCTCTCATCCTTGCCGTTTCGCGCGGGTCAAGATGAGGGTCGCTCATCTATTTTCTCGGCTACTTTGACTAGAGATAGGACGGTCTGATTCCCGTCCTCACCTTTTTTTCTTTTTGCATAAACACTGCATGGCGGAGATGACTTCAATCTTCACTGAAACCCGAAGTGCAGCCTCCACTGACTTCGAAAACCATATAGCGAAATTCAGTCCTTCGATTGCTTGCCAAGCCTCTCTAGGGCAGTTTATGTCAACTCCACATCCCTAGTTTATCTCAGCACAAAGGGACAAATGAGAAGTTACATTCTAAGTTTTTAAACAGTTGAATTTTCACAAGGTTAATGCATGAATTATGATCTATCTTTTTCACATTCTTATGTTCATATTTTCAAAAAGATAATTATTATGGGAAAAGGAAAAACATGTTATTTATTTACAAAGGTGGATCTCACCCCACACTTTTGAACGAAGGCGTGCCTTAGTTCAAAAGTCATGCAAGCAAATATATACAGGAAAGGTGAGAATGAAAAAAAACTAAATGACAGAAATTAAATGACTGAAAGTAAGATAGGTGTCGGGTTACCTCCCGACCAGTGCATTTGTTTAACATCGTTAGCTCGACAGTACCTCATTTAGGGATCATAAGGTGGGATCCAATGGGCATGTGAGGTCGACTTTTGCCGCGGCTCCTGCATTGATTCTTGCCTTGACCCTTTCAAGACTCTTGTGAGATGATGTGCCCGGGTCAGGACTCCATTGTTCCGGTGGTTTTACCTTCCTATTCTCCCAAGTAGGTGAGGATCTTTCGACCATAGCCGCTGGTCTATTGAGCCGAGCTCTCGTGTTTCTCCATCCGGGCTTCCATTCCACCGGGCCATGTCTTGGTCTCTTCTTTGTGTATGCACGGTTGGCATCCGGGTTGTGCTCTTTGCTAGCCCTCTTCTTTGCGGCAGAGGTGAATGGCCGTTTCAGCATGAGTGAGTTTTCAGGGCTGCTTGGTTGGCTCGTGGCGAGGGAGTGTTTCATTGTTGGCTTTTCTGGCTCCAACTCTCCTTGCACCTTATCATTGATTACTTCATCTTCAGGGGCTGAGATCCGCATACAAACCGAGGGGACAAATTGGGGGACTTCCACCACAAGGGCCAAGTCTTTCTCGGATAGATTGAAAATGAGGACTGGGCCTGGCTTGATTTCCTCGTCCGCTTGGATAGTGAGTTCCCATGAAGACTCCTCCTCGATGCTTTCTGTATCTGATTCGTCCATTACTTTGGATGGCTCGAGAGTGAGATCCCATGTAGGCTCTTCTTCAGTTATCCATGCGTCCTCATCCTCTGTCAGTTTTGTGGGCTCCAATGTTGGTTCCTTTAGAGCCGCGTCCACGTCCATTACTGCCCTTATACTGATGTCTCCTTCCGGGTTTGCTGCGGGCAAGCTTGCAATGGGTGTGATGCCGGGCTCGTTCTGTACTGAGTCCACTTTCATCGTTGGTGCCTTATCTTCAGTTTGGTGCATTGGCCCTCGTTTTGTGCTCTCGGCCAAATCATCAATGAGGCCCCAGGCTTCATCTTCGCTTAATTCCATTATTGACCCTCCTGCGGCAGTATCTAGCAAGCAAAGCTCCGGAAGTCTCATCCCAGTAAGAAATGTCCGAAGAAGATATGAATATGCGAATCCGTGGTGCAGGCAGCTCACCACAAAGGAATCGGAGTACGCCAAGTACTCGTCCAAAGTTTCATCCCGGGATTGCACAAGGTTGTTGATCTTCTCGCGGATTTCAAGTTCGAAAGGTGGTGGGGAAAACTCCTCATAGTACCAAGGCTCTCTTTCGTAGTATGACGACATGGTGAATTATGTACAAAAGAACAACTATCCATTTGCTAATTCCCCGATAACGGTGCCAATTTGACAAATTGCTTGTCGTCGGAGCAAAATGTGCAAATAAATTTATAAGTCTGTTACTCGCGGCTTAACTACTGGGTAGCAAGTGGTAAGTAGGGGTCGAACCCAAGGGAATTAGGGGGATAAGCTATTCTTTGAGGGGATTGTACAGCGAGGGAGCGTGTTTTTAGGTTGATTGAGGTTTTAATGCTAACAACTAAGTGATTGGTTGGTTGGTTTTGGTTTTTGGTGTGGAAAAGTAAATGACATAAAAGTAAATACTGAAAATAAACAGGAAGACTTACAGCGGTTGTTGCGTGATCGGCAAGTTTTGTGGAACGTCATCAGTTGATAGTGCAGTTTATACTAAGAAAGTAAAGTGCAGGTGGTGTTTTAAGCAAGAAAAGATTCGGTTTCAGGGGCCTTGTATCATAGTTGTTTATCATTGACCGCTAATGATCATACTACGTGTTCAAAGATGAATCAATTCTATTTCTAGCACAAGACTTGCAACATCGTTTACAACACTTGTTCTATTTTAGACTAATTCCTCCTTTCGAAGTATCTTAGCCTTATGTGCATCCATTTGATCTTCAGTTACGATCAACCAAATGGTTTTTGAAATAGGTCGAACTCCTCAGATAAGCTTTGCCCGTTAAAGCATCCACTTACCCGAGTATGTTCACGAACCCCACGGAAGAGCTTTGCCCGTTAAAGCTTCCACACAACCTTGGAAGTTCTAACCTGTTATATGGCACATAGAACAAGTTTTGAACACATAGAGGCACCAAGTGCAGGGTCTAAAACATTTTATGACACAAGTACACTCCTTTAACCGAATAAAGAGTTTAGCTACGAATATCCATGGAAGAGGACATCATAACTAAGTACTTGAAAAGGTTTTTGAAAGACAGTAAAGTAAAGTTTTCGAAAGTAAAGACAGTAAGGGAAAGGGGTGAGTACTTCAAGAACCGACAAGAGTACTCAAGAATAATAAAGTAAAGCTTGAGTACTCAAGAACCGACAAGAGTACTCAAGAATGATCTACAATATTCAAGAACCAACAAGAATATTATAGATTTCAAACCAAGCTTACAAAGTACCAAAACCTTTAGAGAGATAAGTGTTTGTGAATGTGGATGATTTACAAATGAGAAGAGGCATGTATTTATAGCCAAGGAGGAGGAGAAGGTGTGGTGAAGATCAACACACATGGCAAGCATCCATGGATGGAGCTCAAAGCCGCCGGTCCCACTTAGAGGAGAATCCATAGCCGCCCCTTCATGTGGAGGTAGGGGAGTGGAGGAGAGGAGGTGTGAGGGGGGAGCCGCCGACTAGGGAGGATGTATGTGAGTGAGTGTGAGTTTTGTGAAGTTTTCACAAAACTATCGGTGTATTTCAGCTCCGGACTGACTTCGGTTGCTCTTCGGTTTGATTTGTTTTGAGTGATTACATGTCAGGATCTTGAGATTTCTTCAGTCGGCGTATGATCTTGACCTCGTAATGACTCGTAACATCTTTTCTGCGTAAGAACTCCTCCTTAGCGTGTATTCTCTCTAGTCTCTAAAATGCCCTGTAGATAAATATCGGAACTAACAAGCAAAAGTTAAATAGACAAACAGTCTAATTTAGTGGGTTTAACTGTGTTTTTGATTCGTATAATTATGGTCCATCAGCCATATATTAGGTCAGAACACTATTGGTTGAGTGGATGCTCGAAAGAGCAAAGCTCTTCCATGGGTTCGTGAACCTTCATGGTTAAGTGGAGGCTCGAAAGGGCACAGCTTAACTGTGGAGTTCAACCTCTTTAAAACACCATTTGGTTGATCGTAACTAAAGATCAAATGGATGCACATAAGCTAAGATACTTCGAAAGGAGGAATTAGCCCAAATAGAATAAGTGTTCTAAACGATGTGGCAAGTCATGTGCTAGAAATAGCCTTGATACATCTTTGAACACTTTGTATGATCATTAGAGGTCGATGATAAACAGACTATGATACAAGGCCCCTAAAACCGAATATTTCCTTAAATTAAAACATCACCTGTCACTTGACTTTCAGTCCCATATCAACTGCTTACTTTCCGCTAGTCTTGTCCTTCAAGCAATTACTTTCCGCAAGTCTTGTCCTTCAAGCATTTACTTTCCGCAAGTCTTGTCCTTCAAGCATTTACTTTTCGCAAGTCTTGTCCTTCAAGCACTTACTTTCAGCACTTTACTTTCAGTATTTACTTTCCGCAATTTACTTTCCGCAATTACTTTCCGCACTTACTTTCTAGCACTTTACTTTCCAGTATTACTTTTCAGTACTAAAATCACAACCAACCCACGTTACTTTCAGTACTAAAATCACAACCAACCCCTCACTGTCTAATTTTCCATTTTCGAAAGAACAACTATCCACTAATTCCCTTGGGTTCGACCCCTACTTACCGCTTTACTACCCAATAGTAGAGTAACGAGTAGCGGACTTATAAATTTATTTTTGCACAGGGCCATCGCACATTAACGACGGTGTGGTGCGCTCCATCAGGGAGATTGATTTTATGGGTCCGTTTCCTCCATCATTTGGTTACCTGTATATTCTTGTTCCAGTGGATTATGTGTCCAAATGGGTAGAGCCTAAGGCTACTAGATGCGATGATGCTAAAACTGTTGTGGATTTTCTTCGCACTAAAATATTTTGCAGATACGGAGTGCCTAAAGCTATCATCAGTGATCAGGGGACGCATTTCTGCAACAAAATGATGGCAGCAACTACGAAACAGTACCACGTTCACCACCGTACTTCCACAGCCTATCATCCTCAGACGAATGGACAAGCAGAGATCTCTAACCGAGAAATTAAGGGGATCCTGGAAAAGATGGTGAAGCCGACTAGGAAGGACTGGAGTCAGAGACTAGATGACGCACTTTGGGCGTACAGGACAGCCTACAAGACACCGATAGGCACCTCACCTTTTCGGCTGGTGTATGGAAAGGCATGTCACCTCCAAGTAGAGCTAGAGCACAAAGCCTTTTGGGCGCTTAAGAGGTGCAACTTTTATTTGAAGAAGGCAGGACTGGAGAGGAAGTTACAGCTCTGTGAGCTTGAAGAGCTGCGGCTAGAGGCTTATGAGAGCCAATCAGACTACAAGGCACGGACCAAGCTGTATCATGACAAATTCATTCTACAATGCACATTCGAGATTGGCCAGCAGGTACTTTTATTTTCATCACGTTTACGACTGATGCCTGGCAAATTGTGTTCTAGATGGACAAGTCCCTACACGGTGATGAAGGTTTTTAACCACGGAGCACTTGAGCTGGAGAACCCGAGGAATGGAGACCATTTCAAGGTCAATAGACAACGGGTGAAGCACTACCAAGGCGAAATTGAAACACATGTGCAGGAGTTTCAGGTCGCTAAACCTCCCACTAAAACATAAACGAGGTACCGTCAAGCCAACAACGTAAAACAAAGGCGCTCGTAGGGAGGCATCCCGGTAAATTTTTGTTTTTCTCTATTTTTGTGTGTTTTTGTGTCGGTTAGAGTCTTACTTAGTTTTTGTTGTCCAAATCGGTCTACTTTGACTTGGTTTTTGTGGAAGGAAGTTGTTTTGCAGATGAAACACAGGTAACAAGCAGTGCGGATCGCGTTCGAGGCACATTAATACCACGTCCGGAAGGCACATTATTATCGCGTCCGTAGTACACATTAGCGCATTGACCATATTATTACGTCTCTTTCGGACACGCCTCGTTGTTGACGAGACTCACAACCCCAATTCCGAGCTTCTCTCCTCCATTCCAACACAACTCCACGTCGCCGCTCAAACACGCTCAAATCGCCAAAGAGATTTTGGAGAATTGCACAGAGGATTTCGGATCGAGACTCACCTCCATCATCAAACCGGTGCTTGTCTCCTATTTACTCATTCCGAGACTATACAGTAACCCTAGGTTGATCTTCATTCAGTTTTTTGTTGTGGAAGTTGGAAATTGTTCTTGAATTGTTTAAGGGAGTAGTGAAGGGATTGCTCATTGTATTTTTGTGAAGAATTGGACGGTTTGGGGAGTCGGTGTCGGAGACCAGTCGAAGGAGACGAGTTGCAGGTGCCGCGCGTTCGCAGGTAACATTAGCTCGCCGCGTTCTCAAGCAACATTATGCATAACGTCCTCTTCGAACGCGGCACACTTAACGTCTCAATCGAACGCGACGGCGTTGACCAGTGTTGACCAAGTGCAGATTCCTTCAGTTTTGAGCTGTGATTAGATATGCCACCACGAGAGCTACCGTTCAAGGAGTTGTATGCTAAATTTATGGCCCGACGGCACGTGCCCAGCACATTTGTGGAGGCCGAATTTTTGAGTAACAGTGGATTTGAAGAGCGGGTCCGAGAGATCCTTCGGGTGAGTGGATGGCCAGGCCTTCTCACCCTCACCCATGAGACAGATGTTGAGGACATGATGGACCATAATTATACGAATCATAACCACAGTTAAACCCACTAAATTAGACTGTTGGTCTAGTTAACTTTTGCTTGTTAGTTCCGATTTATTTCTACAGGGTATTTTAGACTCTAGAGAGAATACACGCTAAGGAGAGGATTTTACGCTGAAAAGATATTACGAGTCAGTCCAAGGTCACGATCAGACGCTGAATGCAGAAATCTCAAGATCCTGACATTGAATTACTCAAAATAAATCCAACCAAGGAGCAACCAAAGTCAGTCCGGAGCTGAAAGGACCTGATGGCTTTTTGGATAAGCTTGGATGCATACACATCTCCTCCCTTTAAGCTCATCCAAGCCACACATGTGGCTCCTCCTCACAAAAGCCGCCGGCGGCTATGGAGCCACCATGAGAGCTTGCCATGTGGAGCTCCTCTCCTCCACATCCATCTCCTCCTCTCCTTTTGTGACAAGTGTCATCTCCTCATGGCTCATCCAAGCCTATAAATTCATGCCTCTCCCTCATTTGTAATCAATCCCAAAATCATCAAACACTTATCTCTCTAGAAATTGTGGCACATTTGTAAGCCTTGGTTTGAAATAATACTCCTGTTGGTTCTTGAGTATTATAACAGTTTTAGAGAATACTCCTGTTGGTTCTTGAGTATTCAGTAGGATTTGGGAATACTCCTGTTGGTTCTTGAGTATTCCACCCCCTCTCTTCTTACTGTCTTTCAAAAACCCCCGAGTATTTAGCTATGATATCCTCCTCCATGGATAATCGTAGCTAAACTCTTCATTCGGTTGAAGGGGTGTACATGTATCATAAAATGTTTTAGGCAATTCTTAGAGCCTCTTCTCTGTATTCAAAACTTGTTCTATGTGCCATATATTAGGTTAGAACTTCCAAGGTTGAGTGGATGCTTGGAATGGCAAAGCTCTTCCGTGGGGTTCGTAAACATACTCGGATAAGTGGATGCTTGGAATGGCAAAGCTTATCTGAGGAGTTTGACCTTTCTAAAACACCATTTGGTTGCTCGGGAATGACTGACCAAATGGATGCACACAGGCTAATATACCTTGGAATGGGGTATTAGTCTAAGTAGAACAAGGGCTCTACGTTTTTTGCAAAAGACTAGACGGTGTCGCAAGTTGAGTGCTTGGAATGGCCTCGATTCACTATCGAACACTTTTGCAAAAGACTAGACAGTGTGGCAAATCGAGTGCTTGGAATGGCCTTGATGCACGTTTGAATACTTAGAAGGATCACTAAGAGCCAATGATAAACAGGCTATGATACAAGGCCCCCGAAACCGAATGCTTTCCTGAGATTCAAACCCCCTTGCATTTACTTTCTTAGTATAAACTGCTCTATCAACCGCTCACCTTCCGGAGGACTTGCCAATCACGCATCACCCGCTGTAAGTCTTCTTCCTTTTATTTTCAGTATTTACTTTTTTGTAATTTACTTTTCCGCACTAAAAACCAAAACCAACCAAAAAAAGGCACTTACTTTTCCGCACTAAAACTCAATCAACCTAAAAAACGCTCCCATCCTGTACAAATCCCTCAAAGAACAACTTATCCCCCTAATTCCCTTGGGTTCGACCCCTACTTACCACTTGCTACCCAGTAGTAAGGTCACGAGTAGCGGAATATAAATTAGCTTTTGCACAGAGAACACCGCACCTTAACGACAGTGCGGTGGGCTCCGTCAGGACACGTGCGAATTCTTAGCATCCTTCAACTATGTAGGGAGATAGGACCATGAGGGTATTCGCTATAGGCACCGAGGCGAGTTTCAACATACTCTCCCTGCCCAGGTGAGGGATATATTTGGTTGGCCAGCACGTGGGGAATTCATTTGTAATGAAGTTCGATTATGGGATGCTTGGAACAGAATCAAGGTAGAGGGTGAAGGTAGTTTTCAGCCATCTGATTTAAGGGCAAAATGTATTCGGGACCCTGCGTTGTACTATTTACAGAGGGTGCTGGGAGGCACGCTGTTCGCCAGAGATAACGGGGGCCACAAGGTGACCTACCGTGATATGATATGGTTGGATGCCTTTGATCGAGGGCGGCCGATCGATTTCTTCCACCTAGCATGCCAGTTTGGGGAGCACCGCCTGTCGGTAGGACCTATAGCATGTGGAGGGATGATTACTTATATGTTGCACCGTCTGCACGGGCATCCATGCTTGGATACTCATCAGCACATCCCTCCAGCTGAATTTGACATTGAATACTTCAACAGTGGCCATCCTATTCGTAGGTGTCCCCGCAGGAGAGAGCAGTACGCCTGGACGTACCACGATGACTCGATATATCACATAGCTATGCCCAATGATCGGTGCCGCCTTTCTGCACCTAGAGACAGACCTGAGTCCTCGTCAGCTGCTGCTCACCAACACCAAACTCTAGAGATAGGAGAGTCTTCCACAGCTCGACAGAGACGTGCCAGAGCACTGGAGCCACCAGCAGCCGTTCCTTCTAGGCAGCAGCGAGACATGGCCTTCAATTTGGCTAGAGCTTTACAGTTTATTCTGCCACCAGGGACACAGCCAGTACTTGCCCCACCTGGATGGGAGTTTGGAGATCCAGTTCCTCCGGAGTTTGTTATTCCTCATCCAGCATCATCGTCGGATTCCAACTAGGGGAGTACTTATTTTCCTTTCCTTTTTCTTTGTTTCTTTTTTCTCTTTGTCAGAGTCAGTCTGTTTGTGTGTCTGCATTGTCTGCTGTCTTTAAACTAAAGTCGTACCGTGAGGACATGACTTGGTTCAAAAGTGTGGGGTGGGAGAGTCAGTTTGTTGCGTCTACACGTTTATTTCTATTTTCTTGCATATTGTACTGTGTCTGCACGTATCTTTTTTTTAAAAAAACAACAACAACAAAAATGAAGTATAAAATTTCTCTGTTTCTTGGATATGCAGAATTGAATTATGAGTATGTGAAATTTATGATACCGATTACATGTATTTTTTTCTCGTGAAATCTGAATTATGTGACTACATGTGAATTTAATCCACTACGTGCCCTTTTGAGTTGAGATAAACAGGGATGTGGAGTTGATAGCAATGTCCTAGAGAGATTGACGAAGCATTCAAAGGACCGAAATTCGAGTTATATGGTTATATGGACTTTGTGGAGGCTAGCACTTCGAGACAATATGGTTCAGAATTAGCTCCGCCGCCGCGGCGTTTATGTGAGTAGGTGATGGACCATAATTATACGAGTCAGAAACACAGT
The DNA here is from genome assembly GCA_033675215.1 of Rhodiola kirilowii. Classification (NCBI taxonomy): domain Eukaryota; kingdom Viridiplantae; phylum Streptophyta; class Magnoliopsida; order Saxifragales; family Crassulaceae; genus Rhodiola; species Rhodiola kirilowii. The sequence continues at coordinate 42,437,987 of CM066199.1, forward strand.
TAAACCCACCAAATTAGACTGTTTGTCTATCTAACTTCTACGTGTTAGTCCCGATATATTTCCACAGGGCATTTTAGAGACTGAAGTGAAAACACGCTAAGGAGAGGATTTTATGCTGAAAAGATAACAAGAGTCAATCCAAGGTCAAGATCATATGCCGACTGAAGAAATATCAAGGATCCTGACGTTGAATTGACCATAACAAATTAATCAGAAGAATCAGGAGTAGAGTCAAGACAGCCCGGGGAAGAAACACATTGACAGTTTTGTGAAAAGACTGCACAAAACTGTACAAAACTCACATATGGGCAAGGATGACCGGCCACTTGAAGAAGTGGTGGCCAAGGGAGGAGCTCCTCCTTCCACAACCGCCTACCGGCGGCTTTGGGGGGTGGTGACCGGCGGCTTCACTATTCCTCCACATGTCACCTCCTCCTCCTCCTCCCTTCTCCTCCCTTGGATCAAATGCACATGTCCACCATCTCCACCACCCATCTCCTCCCCTTTTGGCTATAAAAGGAGGCCTCCTCCTCCTCATTTCAACACACCTCAATCTCATTTCACTTCTCTCTCTAGAAGTTGTAATATTTGTAACGTTGTAATCTTGGCTTTGGAAATAAAGGAAAGCTCCCTTGGCGCTTCAACGGTTGTAAGTATTTCTTAGTATTTATTCAACTGCTTATTTCATTAGTTATAATGTTTAGCGCGATAAACAGTAGCTAAACTTGTAGTTCGGTCTAAGGGGCGCACTTGTATTATAAAATGTTTTAGACTATTAACTTAGTGTCTAGTCTAAGTATTCAAAACTTATTCTATGTGCCATATATTAAGTCAGAACGTCAAAGGTAGAGTGGATGCTTGGAATGGCAAAACTCTACAGCAGGGTTCGTAAACTTGTACGGATAAGTGGATGCTTGGAATGGCAAAGCTTATCTGAGAAGTTTGACTCATCTTAAACACCATTTGGTTGATCGGGAATGATTGATCAAATGGATGCACATAGGCTAATATAACCGGGAATGGAGTATTAGTCTAAATAGAATAAGTGTTCTACGTCCTTGGAATAGGCTAGACAGTGTACGCAAATCGAGTGCTTGGAATGGCCTTGATACACCGTTTGAATACTTAGGAGAGTCACTAAAGGTTAATGATAAACAGGATATAATACAAGTCCCCTGAAACCAAACATTTCTCTTTAATTATAAACTGTAATTTACTTTCCAGTATTAAAATCAACCAACCAACCAATCAATCAATCAAAATAGCTGGTAGCTTTAAAACCAACCAACCGACCTTAAACACGCTCCCACGCTGCGTAATCCCCCCGAAGAATAATTATTCCCCTAGTTCCCTTGGATTCGACCCCTACTTACCAAGTACTACCCAGTAGTATAGTTGCGAGTAGCGGACTATTATAAATTTATTTGCACAATCGCTTTGACGACGAGCGGTTCTGTCAAATTGGCGCTGTTGCCGGGGAACTAGTCATCGGATAACTGTTCTTCCCTCCCCTTTTTCTTTTCTGTTCATCTCTCTATGACACTACCCGTTACGCATGCTTGGACAACGCGATTTCTGCCCCTGTTCGGAGGAATGGAGGGAGACGACCCTGTACAGCACTGCCGAAACTTCCACCACGTCTGCCATCACATCAAACCGGAGAACGAAGTATTAGAGGAATTTAAGCTGAAATGCTTTAAAGTCTCTCTAACTGACTTCACCACGATATGGTACTACACATCCACCGCTTGCAGTGCAGAACGTTTCGTAGACCTCTGCGTTCCGTTCCTGAAAGAATTCTCCCCACCATCTTTACGCCAAGAAACCCATGAGAAGATCATGAGCCTTCATCAATCCCGGGATGAGACTTTGGACGAATACTACATGAACTACGATGCCATCGTCTCAAGCTGCCCACACCATGGATTTAAGAAGAAAATTCTTCTCCAAAAATTTCTTCGTGGGATGAGGTCCGAAGAGCTGGGAAGAGTTAACGAAGCTATGAAAAGGTCTGCAACAAACTTCACCGTTGCAGACATGTGGTACCTTATAATCGGCCTGGCCGCTACCACAAGACGAGTACCCCAAACTGATGAGGAAATGCAGACAGAAGAAGCTGATCCTGAGGCTGATGAAGAAGAAACCACCGAACCGTCGGAAGAGACTCCTGAACCGTCTGAAGAATCAGACATGGAAAGCACCGGAAGCAACGAAGTAGGAGTCCAGAACACCACTGACGAACTGCCCAAGCCATACCCGACTATCATTACCTAGGCAGCTGAAACTATCTACGATCAGTTCTTCACGAAAACATAACGAGGCAGAACCAAGCCTCATGAGGCCTTCCCGACTTTTCCCCTTAATTAATGAGCAAGTCGCCGCGAACTATGCGATCCAAGAAGAAGCTCAAAGGAGAATGGGAAAAGCACCTCTGCAGAATGACCCCTCGATGGAGCAGTGCTATACCGCAACCGGACTAGGCAGTCCCAAATACAAAAACTTCGAAAGGCTGGTAGTGAAAGGTCCATCACCCCCTCCGGGGTATTGGAAAGAAAAGATCCCGAAACCAAGGAATCCTAACCAGAACACAACATCCAGCAAGAAGTCAGGAAGAAGCAACACTGGAACGGTGGCAAAGTTTGACCTCAGCCACCCATGGGACCCAAACCAGTAATCCACAACGAGGTATCGTCGAGCCAACGAAGTTAAACAAGTGCACTGGTCGGGAGGTAACCCGACACTATCTTACTTTCTGTCATTTTATTTTCTGTCATTTAGTTTTTTCAATAAGTTGCTCTCACCCACTTGGTGCATAGAAGAAATGACTATTCAGGAATCGGACTTGGGTGCAACATTAGGCCAGATAGGGCTACGCTCAGAGTTCAAGGCCCCAGCCGAACTCCCTCGATTATCCAGCCTCGTGCCATGTCGATTCACTCGACACCTTAAAGGGAGTTTGTTCTTTCCTTTTCCTTAATATCATTTCCTTCTCGTATAACATCTGCTTGCATGGCTTTTGAACTCAGTCTTGCTGAAAAGCACGACTTCGTTCAGAAGTGTGGGGTGAGAACCACCTGTATATATTAGTTAATAAATAATATCTTTTTGAAAATATGAACTTAAGAATGTGAAAAAGATAAATCATAATTCATGCATTAACCTTGTGAAAATTCAAACTGTTTAAAAACATAGAATGTAACTTTTCATTTGTCCTTTGTGCTGAGATAACTAGGGATGTGGAGTTGACATAAACTGCCCTAGAAAGGCTTGGCAAGCAATCAACGGATCAGATCAAACTATATGGTTTTCGAAGTCAGTGGAGGCTGCACTTCGGGTTTCAGTGAAGATTGAAGTCATCTCCGCCATGCAATGCAAAAGGCGAGGACGGGAATCAGACCGTCCTATCTCCGGTCAAAGTAGCCAAGAAAATAGATGAGCGACCCTCATCTTGACCCGCGCGAAAACGACAGTCAAAGTAGCCGAGAAAATAGATGAGCGACCCTCACCTTGACCCGCGCGAAAATGGCAAAAATGAGAAGAGCGGGGAGGTATTTCCATAGGCTTGCGGGCGATGATTGGACCTCCCAAAAAAGGCTTGAGAAAATGGACTAGCAGTCACAAAAAGGCGAAAAGCTCAATGAAGCAAATCAAGAGGCCTAAGGCCCAAAAATGTGAAGGTTTTAACCGAACAAAAGTGAAGAACTCAAAGCGTCAAATCAAAGGCCAAAAGCCGATTCACTACAAAAAGCAGTCCCTCGCCAAAAGAAAATCAAAGTACTCAAACCACTGAAACCTGAACCGAATCACGTGCTAGAGAAAGCTACCAGAAAACCATATAGTACGAGACGATCCCAAGATTGCAGTCCAGGAGCCTAAAAAGGGCTATCTCCCGAGACATCCAATATAATTTGCATCTCAGCACGGAGGTACAAGTATTAAGTTTCTTCTATTTATTTACGCAGTTTAATTTGGTAATAAGTAAGCAATGCATGAATTAGGATAGATCGAGTACCACAGTCTAATTTTCATATTCCAAAGCCAAACTTAGAACTTACGCCCTTGAATAGCATTGTTCGGGACGAACAACTAAAAGTGTGGGGTAATCTGATGGACCATAATTATACGAGTCAGAAACACAGTTAAACCCACCAAATTAGACTGTTTGTCTATCTAACTTCTACGTGTTAGTCCCGATATATTTCCACAGGGCATTTTAGAGACTGAAGTGAAAACACGCTAAGGAGAGGATTTTATGCTGAAAAGATAACAAGAGTCAATCCAAGGTCAAGATCATATGCCGACTGAAGAAATATCAAGGATCCTGACGTTGAATTGACCATAACAAATTAATCAGAAGAATCAGGAGTGGCGTCAAGACAGCCCGGGGAAGAAACACATTGACAGTTTTGTGAAAAGACTGCACAAAACTGTACAAAACTCACATATGGGCAAGGATGACCGGCCACTTGAAGAAGTGGTGGCCAAGGGAGGAGCTCCTCCCCTTCCACCACCGCCTACCGGCGGCTTTGGGGGGTGGTGACCGGCGGCTTCACTATTCCTCCACATGTCACCTCCTCCTCCTCCCTTCTCCTCCCTTGGATCAAATGCACATGTCCACCATCTCCACCACCCATCTCCTCCCCTTTTGGCTATAAAAGGAGGCCTCCTCCTCCTCATTTCAACACACCTCAATCTCATTTCACTTCTCTCTCTAGAAGTTGTAATATTTGTAACGTTGTAATCTTGGCTTTGGAAATAAAGGAAAGCTCCCTTGGCGCTTCAACGGTTGTAAGTATTTCTTAGTATTTATTCAACTGTTTATTTCCTTAGTTATAATGTTTAGCGCGATAAATAGTAGCTAAACTTGTAGTTCGGTCTAAGGGGCGCACTTGTATTATAAAATGTTTTAGACTATTAACTTAGTGTCTAGTCTAAGTATTCAAAACTTATTCTATGTGCCATATATTAAGTCAGAACGTCCAAGGTAGAGTGGATGCTTGGAATAGCAAAACTCTACAGCGGGGTTCGTAAACTTGTACGGATAAGTGGATGCTTGGAATGGCAAAGCTTATCTGAGAAGTTTGACTCATCTTAAACACCATTTGGTTGATCGGGAATGATTGATCAAATGGATGCACATAGGCTAATATAACCGGGAATGGAGTATTAGTCTAAATAGAATAAGTGTTCTACGTCCTTGGAATAGGCTAGACAGTGTACGCAAATCGAGTGCTTGGAATGGCCTTGATACACCGTTTGAATACTTAGGAGAGTCACTAAAGGTCAATGATAAACAGGATATAATACAAGTCCCCTGAAACCGAACATTTCTCTTTAATTATAAATTGTAATTTACTTTCCAGTATTAAAATCAACCAACCAACCAATCAATCAATCAAAATAGCTGGTAGCTTTAAAACCAACCAACCGACCTTAACCACGCTCCCACGCTGCGTAATCCCCCCGAAGAACAATTATTCCCCTAGTTCCCTTGGGTTCGACCCCTACTTACCAAGTACTACCCAGTAGTATAGTTGCGAGTAGCGGACTATTATAAATTTATTTGCACAATCGCTTTGACGACGAGAGGTTCTGTCAGTAGGCGGGATGGGAAAATAGATCGTCCTATCTCTAGTCCGAAGTAACCGAGAAAAGGTGGGTGACCCTCATCTTGACTCGCGTCAAAAAGGGCGAGGATGAGAAAGAGCGGGGAGGTATTTCCATATGCTTGCGGGCGATGATTGGACCTCTCAAAAGAAAAAAAGAAAGGACAAGCTATTCACAACAAGGAGCAAAGCTCAAGAAAAAAAATCAACCACTTGTGAAGTCTCATACAAAAAAAAGGTGAAGAACATCATTCCTACATCAAGAGCCAAAGGCCAAAAAAAGTCACTACAAAGCTGTCCAAAAAAAAATCAAGGACAACTCAAAACCCTTGAAGCTCGAATGAATCACATGCAAGAAAAAGCAATGAAGTGTAACCATATAACCAGAATTCGGGACAGCGAATGCAGATCATGGGTCTAAAAAGGACTATCTCCCATTCATCCGAATTGATTTGAATCTCAGCTCAAAAGGTAACATGTATCAAGTTAATTTTGTGTTGAGCGTGATGATTTGAGTAACGATTAAACTTTGCATGAAAAGGAGAAATTTAGACTAGCAACTCGTGTTCATGTAGTACTATCCAGGACGTCGAAGAAATTGTGGTGTTATATTTGCATTCCTTCTATGACTTAGTTCTTGTTCGGGACAAACAAGTTTAAGTGTGGGGTGGTTTGATGAGTCGTATTTATACGACTCGTCGAATCAGCTAAACCTGTTTAATTCGATAATTTATTATGCGAGTAGTTACTTTTTAGTGTTGTTTTGCATTTCAGGTGTTTCGGAAGCTCTAGGAAGAAATGTGCATTAAAGACGGCATTTTGCGCCTAAAACATCACAGTACCAGATCAGACCTTTGGACGCTCGGCGAAGAGCTGGAAATTGACCGTTGATCCGAAAAATACAAGCTACAAGACGTTGCGTAGCTGACTGGATTCCCTACGCTTCTCTAGTTCACACCGAGAGCATCTGAGGTCATCAAGGAAGTCAAATCCAGAGTTGAAGTCGAAACTGGCGCGCAGAAGAAATGACCGAACTCAGTGTGGATCACGTCCAGAAGAGACATTAGCATTAACACTAATGTCGAAGCCGAACACGCCTATAATGGAGCTACCGAACGCGACCAGCCGACGAGGTGATGACATCAGCAGTCCGTTTGATGACGTCAGCAAGTCCGAGATTTGATAATTATAGCCCAAAAGAGATTTGGAAACCCAGTTTATTACAAATAAGAAGCTTGGGTTAGGGTTTCCACATCTCATCACATAACGAAGATGACGGCTATGGAGAAGACGAAGAACACGAAGCTTTCGACGATACAGAGATTTTCTACTTCTTTTTCATCAAAATTATTTGTGTTTATTTCCATGACAATGAGTAGCTAAATTTCTCTTTCGGTTTAGGGTTTCGTATGTTGTTAAAACATTTTGACATTTTCGTTCGTAATGCTGTTTTATATTTTACTAGTTCTTGTGCCTATTCTTATGAATTAAATCGTTAGACTAAGTGGAAGCTTTGTCGCAAAGCTTAGTCGAGCAACTGATTCTTATCGTTAACATCTACTGGATACTTTGTCGTAAAGGTAGATAGTAACACCTAAGCTAAATAATACCTTTGTCAGATTATTTTGTCTAGGAAAGAACTAGTAGTCTAACACCTTTGTCGGGTTAGATTGTGGAGTATCACCTTTGTCGAGATACTTGGGTTCTTACCTTTGTCGGAACAACCACACTTTAAAATATAAAATTGATCATTAGATATCAATGATAAACGTGTCACAATAGAAACCTTAAGCTGAATGTTTTCTCTGATTGCCTTCGTTAATCTTTTCTCTAGTGCGTTACAATAATTACTCACAAAAAACCCCTTTTCATTTGTTACAGTTAGAACTTTACAAACCAGCTCTCTTGGGTTCGACCCTGCTTGTCGCTTTATGAGTTTCTGAAGTTCCCTTGAAGTGGCATGTATTTGGCAAAACGTAGTTAGATAGTTCGAGCAGGTGTTCAGGGGGAGTTCGAACAATATCCTGGTACTCCTGTACAGCGTGATCAAGACGCAAGGATATTTCTCAGAAGATATTGGACAGCGAAGATTTCGACAAGTGGAAGTCGGCCTGCGACTTATTCGAGCATTAGATATTCGAATGAATATCTACATTGAAGATGGCACGACTTACTTGGAAAGAAGACTTCGTATATTCTTCCAATCGATTTGAAAAAGATATACATCAAATATTTAGGAATCAATTCCGAAATATTTGATGGGATTATCTTGTGCGAATTAGGGTTTCGCTCGAGCATATAAATACAATGCAAGGGCAACCCTAATTCTCATCGCTTTCAAAGATCAAATACACACGAGCATATCCTGTTGATTGGCGAAGAAGAAAGCGACGGCCGGTTGTGTTTTCTCATTGGAAATACATCGGTGCAAGTGTAGTCTGCTCAAGTGCAACATAGACTGCCTGAAGCGTATTAACTGCCGCACACAACAAAGGTGATCAAAGCTTTCGAGAGAAAGCATCCGAGCTTCTGGAGAAGGTCGAGAACGTTCGGACCGAAGGTCTGAATGAAGGGGATCGAGGGGAATTGCGGTGAACCTCGGTTGCAAATCTGAGAGACGGAGTATTGAGGTTAGGCAATTACAAAGTGTAAGAGTAAGTCCCTGTGTACGCCCTATACTCGTAATAAAGATTTGCTGTCCCTTTTTCGGGTGTGGGAAATCCCCCAGAGTATGCAGAGCCGAACTGGGTTATCAGTCTGTGAGTTCTACTGCTTTTGTTTATTTGCTGAACTGTTGTGATACGAGGTCAAACTCTGTCAGCTGAACTGTTGTGCAAAGAGTTCAAGGTCTGTCGCAACAGTACCCTGGACACAAGCTTGAACAGGGGACATAATTTCAATTGGTATCAGAGCTGAACACTCGACACACTGAGTGGGATCCTGAACTACTCAAGATGACTCTGAAAGAAGGACAAAGCATAACCAGACCCCCGCTACTCGAAGGCTCGAACTATGCCACATGGAAGCCTGTGATGAGATCCTTTCTGAAATCTCTAGACAAAAAGGCATGGAAGGCTGTTCTGAAAGGGTGGACGGAACCCATGATGTACAATCTCACTGGAGAACCGATCGCCAAACCAGAAGCTCTGTGGACAGAAGAGGAGGACAAAGCTTCCATGGGAAACTCAAAGGCTATAAACGCAATTTTCTCGGCCGTAGATGAAAACGTCATGAAGCTAATCATCAACTGTGAAGTGGCCAAGGAAGCATGGGATATCCTCCAAACAGCTTTTGAAGGAACAGACAAAGTTCACAACTCTCGCATGCAAGCTGTCACAACCAGGTTCGAAGAGATGAAGATGAAGGAGAGTGAAACCATCATTGAGTATAACACCAGAGTTCTGGAACTGTCCAACGAGGCGTCTGCACTAGGGAAACCCATCGATGAAGAAAGATTGGCCAGTAAGGTCCTGAGGTCTCTTCCTCCGAGATTTGCCATGAAAGTCACGACCATTGAGGAAATGCATGACATCACCAAACTGAAGCTGGACGAGCTAATGGGTTCTCTCAGAACTTACGAGATCAATCATGACTTCCAAACCGGAGAAGAGAAGGGAATCGCTCTCAAAGCAGATATGACGGAAGACAAACTGGATTCTGGCTGCACCACTGAGCAACTGGCCATGATGGCACAGAACTTCGGAAGAATGGTGCGTAAAATCAATAGACGTGGTCCAGAACAAGGTCAGTCTTCATCAACTGGTTACCGAAACTGGAAATCCGGTAGGCCAAGATCTACTGATTCGAGGCAAGACTTGTCTGACAAAGGAAAAGAAGAGATTCAGTGTCATGAATGCAAGGGTTTCGGACACATTGCTTCACAGTGTGCAAACACTCTCATAAAGAAGAAGGCGATAGTGGCTAGCTTCAGCGACAGTGAGTCAGACGAAGAAAAGGAAGGTGAAACCACCAACTTTGTGGACTTCGTCACAACTCTGGATGAGTGCAGCAGCACCAGTGAAACTGTTCCATCTCAGTTGGAACTCCCAGGTGAAGACCTCTCGGACAGTGACAATGAAGAACTCACGCAGGATTCTCTGGCTCAGTGACGGACGCACAGTCGTCGTGTACGAAAGTCAAGAATAAATTTATAAGTCCGCTACTCGCGACTTCACTACTGGTTAGCAAGTGGTAAGTAGGGGTCGAACCCAAGGGAATTAGGGGGATAAGTCGTTCTTTGAGAAATGTACTGGCGGGGAACGTGATTTTTAGGTTGATTGAGGTTTTAGCGCTAACGAGTAAGTGTCTGTTTGGTTGGTTTTGGTTTTTAGTGCGGAAAAGTAAATGACAGAAAATAAAGTACTGAAAATAAAAGGAAAGACTTACAGCGAGTTGTTGCGTGAAGGACAAGTCTTCCGGGAGGTGAGCAGTTGATATTGCAGAGAAGGTATTCGATTGCAGGGGCCTTGTATCATAGTCTATTTATCATTGACCTCTAATCATCATACCATGTGTTCAAAGATGAATCGAGGCTATTTCTAGCACAAGACTTGCCACATCATTTAGAACACTTGTTCTATTTAGACTAATTCCTCCTTTCGAAGTATCTTAGCCTTATGTGCATCCATTTGATCTTCAGTTACGATCAACCAAATGGTTTTTTAAGAGAGGTCGAACTCCTCAGATAAGCTTTGCCCGTTAAAGCATCCACTTACCCGAGTATGTTCACGAATCCCACGGAAGAGCTTTGCCCGTTAAAGCATCCACTCAACCTTGGAAATTCTAACCTAATATGTGGCACATAGAACAAGTTTTGAACACAGAGAGGCACTAGGTGCAGGGTCTAAAACATTGTATGATACAAGTACACCCCTTCAACCGAATGAAGGGTTTAGCTACGAATATCCATAGAGGTGGATATCATAGCTAAGACAGTAAAGTAAAGAGAATACTCAAGAACCAACAGGAGTAAACTCAAGAACTACTAGAATACTCAAGAACCAACAGGAGTATTATAGATTGAAAACAAGTGTTTACAAAAGTGGTGCCCAAAATCTAGAGAGAAGTGAGAGCTTCTCTCACTAACTTATGGATTTGGAATGAGAATGGGATGATATTACAAGTGAGAATGGCTTGGTATTTATAGCTAAGGGGAGGAGAAGGATGTGGTGAGGATGAAGACACATGGCAAGCAATGGAGTGGAGAGCAAAAGCCATCGGTGACATCATCCCTTCCCTTAGCCGCCCCCCCCCCCCCCCCATGTGGAGGAGAAGGAGTGGGCAAGGTGGCTTGGCCTCCAAAAGCCGCCGGCTAGGTGGCATGAGGGGAGAGGATGTGAGTTTTGTGATCTCATTCCAAAAAGCCATCGGTCCTTTCAGCTCCGGACTGTCTCTGGTTGCTCTTCGGTTGGACTTATTTGAGTGATTCCACGTCAGGTTCATGAGATTTGTACAGTCGGCATCTGGTCGTGACCTGGAATGACTCGTAATTCATATTCAGCTTAAAAAGTCCTCCTTAGCCTGTATTCTCTCTAGACTTCAAAATACCCTGTAGATAAATATCGGAACTAACAAGCAAAAGTTAAATAGACAAAGCGTCTAATTTGGTGGGTTTATCTGTGTTTATGATTCATACAATTATGGTCCATCACTCAGACATATAAAGATCTATATGAGAAGTGGCTGCTTCTGATCAAGATCAACAAGAAGCTAAATGACACAGTTGCAAGCGTCACTATGGAAAAGGACAAGGTATGTGATGGATGCACAGTCGTTATGTGCAAACGTCAAGAATAAATTTATAAGTCCGCTACTCGCGACTTAACTACTGGGTAGCAAGTGGTAAGTAGGGGTCGAACCCAAGGGAATCAGGGGAATAGATGTTCTTTGAGGGGGTTGTCCAGCGAGAGAGCATGTTTTAAGTCGGTTGGTTGGTTTTAAAGCTACCAGCTAAGTGATTGATTGATTGATTGGTTGGTTGGTTGGTTTTAGTACTGGAAAGTAAATTACAATTTATAATTAAAGGAAAGCGTTCGATTTCAGGGGCCTTGTATTATATCATGTTTATCATTGACCTTTAGTGACTCTACTAAGTATTCAAACGGTGTATCAAGGCCATTCCAAGCACTCGATTTGCGTACACTGTCTAGCCTATTCCAAGGACGTAGAGCACTTATTCTATTTAGACTAATACTCCATTCCCGGTTATATTAGCCTATGTGCATCCATTTGATCAATCATTCCCGATCAACCAAATGGTGTTTAAGATAAGTCAAACTTCTCAGATAAGTTTTGCCATTCCAAGCATCCACTTATCCGTACAAGTTTACGAACCCCGCTGTAGAGTTTTGCCATTTCAAGCATCCACTCTACCTTGGACGTTCTAACCGAATATATGGCACATAGAATAAGTTTTGAATACTAAGGAGAGACGCTAAGTTAATAGTCTAAAGCATTTTATAATACAAGTGCGCCCCTTAGACCGAACTACTAGTTTAGCTACTATTCATCGCGCTAAACATTATAACTAAGGAAATAAAAACAGTTGAATAAATACTAGAAATAATACTTACAACCGTTGAAGCGCCAAGGGAGCTATCCTTTATTTCCAAAGCCAAACTTACAATTACAAAACTTTTAGAGAGAGAAGTGAATATTGATTTTGGGATGATGAAAATGAGGGGAGGAGCTCCTCCTTTTATAGCCATGGAAGGAGGAGGAGATGAGGACACTTGTTGCATGGAGATTGGATGAGCAAATCAAGGGAGGAGAAGCCACCACATGGAGGAGGAGGAAAGCCGCCGGTCACCATGTGTGGAGGAGCCGCCGGTTGCCGGTGGTGGAGGGAGGAGGAGGGGTGGCTTTGGCCACCTCTTGCCCAAGTGGCCGGTCACTTTGCCCATGTGTGAGTTTTGTACAGTTTTGTGCAGTCTTTTCACAAAACTGTCAATGTGTTTCTTCCCCGGGCTGTCTTGATTCCTCTCCTGATTCTTCTGATTAATTTGTTATGAGTGATTCAACGTCAGGATCCTTAATATTTCTTCAGTCGGCATATGATCTTGACCTTGGATTGACTCGTAACATCTTTTCTGCTCTAAAAGCTCCTCTTTAATGTGTATTCTCTATAAGCTCTGAATTACCCTGCAAAAATATATCTGAACTAACAAGCAAAAGTTAAATAGACAAAATGTCTAAATAAGGGGGTTATACTGTGTTTATGATTCGTATAATTTTGGTCCATCAGTATGGCAGGAGGTCGAGATACTGCTGACACTAAAGGTAGAACTGGAAGGTACATTTAACTCACTGACTTCTCAACTGGCTGAGATAAAACAGGAAAGGCTGGATCTTCTTGCTCAGAAAACAGAACTCATGGGTACTGTCTCCTCACTGAAAGTCAAAATGGAGAAGGATCGGGACACTCATCCTGTAGGCATGGCGGGTCTAAGAAAAATCATCATAGATCGGCAGTGCAAAGAAGTGTTCCAACTAAGGAGGGTAGAACAGCTGGAACTTCAGCTAGAATCTGAGAAGATGGATCACTCTGACACTAAGGAGGAACTCAATCACCTCAAACAGTCGGTAAGAATGCTTAACTCTGGCACTAAAAACTTAAATGATATTCTTAGATCTCAGAGAATGGAGTCCGGACATAGAGGATTGGGGTTCACAGAAGAAGGCAGCTCAAAAGGTACAACGTTTGTTAAAACAAGACCGGTGTCAGAACAGAAGGTGAGACAGCACCACAGACGAAAAGTAGACTTGCACCAGGAACAACCCAATAGTGGTCAAAGAAGGGCTTATGCGGTGCACTTCGGCTCTCCTTCAGCGCAAAGGAAAGAGTGGCGCACTTGCTAGTACTGCAACCAGATGGGACACATCAAACCGAAGTGTCGCTTGTTTCTAGCCGAATGATGTGCTTTCCATCAACGAACCATACCACAACAAAAACAAGTCTGGGTTCAAAAGGCAGACCGAACCGTTTGCATGGTGGCCTGCTACACCTCAAGCTTCACATCGCATGATAGTTGGCACTTCGACAGCAGATGCTCCGCCCACATGACAGGTAACTCTCAATATCTTACCCATATTAGACTTGTTGAGCAGATGTGGTTTGTCACCTTCGGGGATGGTGAAAAGGGTCAGGTGATCGGGTGTGGGACATTGATGGTTCCGGATCTCCCTGCACTCAAGAACACCCTCCTTGTCAAAGGACTGACCAGGAATCTTATCAGCATCAGTCAACTGTGCGACGATGGACACTATGTGTCATTCTCCAGCTACTCATGTCTTGTACTAGACCAGAATGGGGATACACTGATGAAAGGAAAAAGGGATGCCAACAACTGCTACACTATTAGGATGGGTCTGACGGATGCCAACACTCAACATAGTTTTCTGCGAGGGGGAGTGGATACGACCTTGCACACAAGATCTGATTGGAGATGCGCACAAATCAATGTTGCCGGGTGTCCCATGAAATTGTTGAATCAGAAGGTGGAACAGTTATGGAATGAGTTCGTACACTGCCCACAGAAATGTGCCTGGAGCCGTACAAGAAAATATGAATGCTCACAGAAGATGGTAACTCTGAGGCAGCATACCTTTGTCAACCCCTATGGCAAGTCACGGAGTCGAACACCCAGATCCCTAGTGGGTCCATGTGGTGTCAACCACTGAAAGCATCCAACGGTGGTCAGTCACGATCGAATCTCCAGCTGAACAGTTGGACTGACCTCCTAATAAAAAGAGCTGGAACAGAAGTCTCGACAGCTTGGAAAATATGTTTTTAAATATCCTTGAAGATTTTCTTTCGGATTATTCGGGAATAGACAGTTTTGGAAAGCTGAAGAGTCATATAGAAAAATTTGATTTTGAAAAATCAAATTCATTCCCTGAGTTTCGTATTCTCACTCTCGTCCCCAAAAAACCCTAGAACGGAACTCTCCTCCTCAACTGTTCCTTCCTCAACCGACAATAGTGAACACCAGGAAGTCAGCAAAATCCAGTGCTAAATCTGCGGAGAAGAGCAAAGAAAGCATGCAGACCTCAAAGGCGTTGGCGGCGAAATCAAAAATTCCGAAATCAAAAGCTGCGAAGATGAAAAAGGCGTCGCCTTTACACTCCGTCACCGAATCTTTGGCCAAAGAGAAGTCTGCTGAAGGAGTTACCGCTGAAATTCCTCAGCCGGTCACAGTGGATTCAACTCCACAAGTTCGTCCGCAAACTAAGGTAAATCCCACTATTCCTTCTGATTCTGTGAATATCTCCGTTGTTGAAAAATCTGTGTTGAATGAAGAAGCAAGTGTGGAAGTTGAGAAAGTCGTGAGTATGGAGGCTGATGCCAGTAGGGCTGTTAGTGGTGGTAGGACTGTTGGTGTTGAAGCCAACAGAGCGGAGCTTGGTGGTGACAATAGAAATCGTGAGAGTGGTAAGGCTGAGGCGGTGGACAAAGCCAGCAGTGCGGTTATTGAAAAGGAGTCTGTCAAGATTGTGGAAGAAAAGGAACCCAGCAAGGTGGCTGGAGGTTTAGGAACATGGAGGGAAAAGATCTTTGCCACAGGATACATTCCTCCGAAGGCAGGTCGCAGAAAGAAGGTTAAGCGAGCTAGTGACTCTCCCAGAAAATATCTAGCCCAGATTTATGCCACTCGAGGTCGGAAGATCACAATGTCTGATGAAGAGACAGAGAAGTTTATCAAGTCCTCGTAGAAGAGGAATTTGGTGATTGGTGATGCTGATCCATCTGAGAACCAAGGAGCAATTACTGAAGAAGGTTCCAGTTTGCATGCTGAGGCTATGGCAGAAGAAATTAATCCATCAGGGAAGACTGATGTGTTGAAAGAATCAGACCCAGCAGAAAAGGATGAGGAGTTAGAGAATTTGTACAAGGACATTGATGATGTCATGGAAGACCTGAAAAAGGAAAAGAATCATGAAGTGGCAAGTCCTGAGGATACTCAGTGTGATCAGACTGTTGGGGCAAAAGAATCTGGTGAAGAAAAAGCTACAAGCGGTTCAACTGTGGAACCATCTGTTCAGACCGAAGCTCACTCAGCACCAGCTCCAGAGGAAGGTCTGCGTAACCAGGCAGTTCAAGCAGAAGAGTCTGCTGCTGAGAAGGTCTCAAGTGTTCCAACAGTGGAACAAAGTGTTCCGAGTGAAGTTAAGACTGGAGTAGTTCCAGAGTCAGTGATGAGTGAAGAAACAGTGGCAGTTCAAGATGATCATCGTAGGGATCAGTTGGAGGAAGATGGTCCATCCATTCGTAAGGATGCCTCCATGTCAGCAGCAAGAGGCGTTACCCTTTCAGAAGATGACCAAGACAGTGTTCCCCTTGTCCATCTCAAAAGGACAACAAAGGGCAAGGAAAAGAAAAAAGTGGCCTTTGCTAAGACTACAAAGGAACCAGCTCAGAAGGTTGCTGAAGTCAGCAGTGGTGCAGAGGGAGCTGGCTCTTCTAAGAAAAGGAAGCGCGTTGCTGCAGTTCCCATCTCTGAAGATGCTGGGGGATGTGAAGTCCCAGGCCCTGATTCTGAGACTGACCCAGTCGGTAAGGTCAAGAAAGGAGTGTGGTTCGTGACTAAAGAAGCTGCGTTGAAATGGGAATGTGTGCTGAAAAGGAAAATCATACCTGAGAGGCTGCTGGATGCATCCTGTTACAAAGGGAAGGAAGTGGTTGAGGTGCTTAAAGAGTCGGATCTGTTCTGGACGTTGGATAGATGCAAGTCGTTCAACGAACAGCTGGTGCGTGAGGCCATGGCAAACTTGCCTCCAAAGTTTGGGGTCATTGGAGAGGCAGAGTATGGGGTCTTCTATGTTAGAGGAAGAAGGATCAAGATTGATCCAGAGCTGATCAATGTATACTTCTCCATGGACGACCCAGCTGTTGATGAAGAAGAATCCAGCTTTGAGAAGATAGTGAGCACCATCACTGCAGGCTCTGTTCAGTGGAGGCCTGCGTCAGTTGTGCATACAGCGGATCTGTCTACATTCTATTCAATGCTGTTTTTCATAGCTGTTCAACTAGAGGCCGTCTACTCATCGCTCTACTGTCAACAAGGACATGGACCAACTGATTTATCAGATAGGGAACAAGCGGAAGTTCAACCTGGGCAGAATAATGTTCAAACAGATTGCTGACCATGCCACATCGATGAGAACTCTGCACCAGATCTGCTTTCCATCTCTGATTTATGAGCTGATTATTCATCAAGCCCCTGATTTGAAAGCCTCGTCTGATCTCCTTACTAAAGCTCCCAGCAAATTCACAGTGGATCACAAGCTATACAAAGGACGGCATGTGAATGATCTGAAAGGAGGAAGCAAGAAAGGTAAAGAAATTGGGGAATCCAGTCGAGGGGGAGCTAGAATGGGCGTGGATGAGAGGAGAAAACTACTGAAGGACCTCCAGGCTATCATTGCTGTGGACAAGGACCAGCGCCGCCGGATCAACAGGCTTGCTCGAGCACTCAGCTACCCAGTGATGATGAATCAGAAGCTACTGCCTCTGAAGAAGACTCCATTGAAGAAGCTTCCGATTAAAGGTCCATTGAAAAACTAAACCCTCTGAACTTTTTCAAACATTCTGCTCATATGTGCTTGTTCTGGCACGGTTTTTTTTGCTTGGCTGTTCGAACTTGTTGGACCCCTTGCCAGTTTATGGCAAAAAGGGGGAGTAATTTTGAGAGGACAAATTGTGTGTTCCCTCAAGATGTCTAAGTCTAGATAGTTAGCTAGTTTTAGTTATCTAGATGATTTGGTTTTGCCAAAATGCTAAGGGGGAGATTGAAGTTCCCTTGAAGTGGCATGTATTTGGCAAAACGTAGTTAGACAGTTCGAGCAGGTGTTCAGGGGGAGTTCGAACAATATCCTGGTACTCCTGTACAGCGTGATCAAGACGTAAGGATATTTCCTGGAAGATATTGGACAACGAAGATTTCGACAAGTGGAAGTCGGCCTGCGACTTATTCGAGCATTAGATATTCGAATGAATATCTACATTGAAGATGGCATGACTTACTTGGAAAGAAGACTTCGTATATTCTTCCAATCGATTTGAGAAAGATATACATCAAATATTTAGGAATCCATTCCGAAATATTTGATGGGATTATCTTGTGCGAATTAGGGTTTCGCTCGAGCATATAAATACAATGCAAGGGCAACCCTAATTCTCATCGCTTTCAAAGATCAAATACACACGAGCATATCCTGCTGATTGGCGAAGAAGAAAGCGACGGCCGGTTGTGTTTTCTCATTGGAAATACATCGGTGTAAGTGCAGTCTGCTCAAGTGCAACACAGACTGCCTGAAGCGTATTAACTGCCGCACACAACAAAGGTGATCAAAGCTTTCGAGAGAAAGCATCCGAGCTTCTGGAGAAGGTCGAGAACGTTCGGACAGAAGGTCTGAACGAAGGGGATCGAGGGGAATTGCGGTGAACCTCGGTTGCAAATCTGAGAGATGGAGTATTGAGGTTAGGCAATTACAAAGTGTAAGAGTAAGTCCATGTGTACGCCCTATACTCGTAATAAAGATTTGCTGTCCCTTTTTCGGATGTGGGAAACCCCCCAGAGTAGGCGGAGCCGAACTGGGTTATCAGTCTGTGAGTTCTACTGCTTTTGTTTATTTGCTGAACTGTTGTGATACGAGTTCAAACTCTGTCAGTTGAACTGTTGTGCAAAGAGTTCAAGGTCTGTCGCAACAGTACCCTGGACACAAGCTTGAACAGGGGACATAATTTCAATTTCTTGCTGGAGATTTATAAATATTAAATTTGATGCGTCAGACGACGCGCGTCAAGTTCCTCGTACTCGGTCGAGTACCATGCTCAGAGGAAATGGTGTTTTTTAGGAAGTCGGTACTCGGGCGGGTATGCGTGCGTGCTCGGGTGAGTACAACTTCTAGTGGCTTTTCCGAGGTCTAAACATCCGGATTTGGTCTTTGCATCTACTAGATAGTTGTAGGCCTTAGCTTTTCAACAAGCTCTAGATTGACCCATTTGAACACCATATGTGCTTTAGGCATGCAATATAAATCGGAAAGGTTATTTTGCCCCGAACATTGGTTTTTCATGCATTCAATGAGGTCATGACTTTAATGGAGAGTCATTTTGTACCTGAAATGTAAAAGGCAAGGTTCATGACATCAAAAAACCTCGGAAACAAATTGAAGCCTAAGTAAAATGAAGCGAATAATAAGTCGAAAACTTGACTTATCAATCGCATTCAATCTTTGATTACTGATTTCTTTGGAATAACGCTGACGTGAGAAGGCGTCATTGGGTGGGATGGGAAAAAGTTTGTTGTCCGCAGGTTTTTGGAGGCCTAGGAATCAAGTCTTTGGAGGATATAGTGCTCACCTTGCAAGGTAAGCTTGCTTGGAGTTACATTCAGTCGGATTCTTTTTGGGCTGAGCACGCTTGTTTTCGGTTCAGTACAAATGCTCGTGGTTCTATTGTCTATAGAGAACTATGCAGCATTTGGTGGGTGTCTTAAGGATAATAGTTGTTGGGTGTTTGGTGATGGAGTGATGCAGGAGGTTGAGAAAGATTTAGGAATTAAATCTTTTAGAAATTTTCATCTTATTAGTTTCTTATTTTAGTTTTTATTTAGATTTTATTTACAAATTTAGCTTTTCTATTTTTCTATTTAAACCCTTTTTAGGGTTTCAGAAATACATCTTTCGTTTTGAATAAAACTTAGCTTTGCTATTTCTTTTCTAGTGGATTCCAGAGTTATCTTTTCCGGTGGATTCCAGAGTTTTTGTTCGAGTTCACGCTTGTGAATTTGATCATCTATCTAGGTTTAACGCTTGCTATTCCTTTTGAGATTCTGACTGCGTCAGGTGGTATCAGAAGCAGGTCTTTTCCTGTCTCTCTTCTAGCTTGATCAGTATGGTAGATCAACAAATAACCAAGGCTGATTTAGAGAGGGTTACTGCGGGTTTTACCGCAACCTTGACTGCTTTTACAAATCAGATTGCAACTTTGACGACGAGAGTGGACAACCACAAGAGTCGTCGTAGAGACAGGAGAGAGGAACCAAATAGGGTTCCGCGAGGTGAGAATAATTTATTCAACTATCTTTACTAATTTGAGTTTGAAAGAGGAAGTTGGCCATGGTGATGGATAGAATAAGTATGATTGTCGAGTGTCTGATATTCCATTGTTCTACGAAAAATTGGGAGTGGAAGACTTTCTGAATTGGCAGGTCGGCGTTGATAGATTTGAGATGCATAATTTATAAACGGTGCATAAGCCGCCACACACTTAGTAAATTGATTTATAAGTTCTTAACTTATATATTTATATTTAAAATAAGTCGATTTATATACTGTTAATTGTGTGATTAATTCCTTCGAATCAAAATATGTTGATTTAAAACTGTAAGTTTTACTATGTAGAGTAAGGATCCGGTGCAAAGTTAATTTTTTGGTACAAAATACAAACTAATCATAGCCCTTGATCTTGTGATTTGAATGGATGAGGTTAAATCTTGATTTTTTGGTATTTTTCTTGGTGACGAATTATAAAATGAAACTGACGAACTATGTCGTCTTTTCACTTCTCGGCTCGTCTTTTTCATTTTTCGGCTCGAAAAGTGACGAACTATAAAATAAACTGATGAATTATAAAATGATTTTGACGAATTTTGTTTTTTGTACCAAAATTTGACTTTGTACTTGATCTATATAATTAGTTCAATTGAACTGTGCATAATTAATTAGTTTGAAATTCATATCTAGTTTATAATTAATAAACAATCTATAAGATAAGTAAAATTAATTAGTTGGGAAGATAAAATTAAATAAATGTATGAGGATGTGTTTTCTTTAAGAGAGGATGTCTTAAATAATAACTTATTGAAAAATAAACAACCAAAATGAACAATCAGTAATTTATTTATAATACAATAGCCTAATATTTTGAATGAATTTCAATTTTCAAAGACTTTGTGAATAAGTTGATGTACCAAGGGTGCTCAAAATCAACATAAAAATGTGTAAAAAGTTTGGATTTCCTCTTTATTCTCATAAAAGTTACATATCAATCATCATGCTTATAATCCAAGCCACAACCATAACATTATTATGATTGCAACCTCAGCTTAATCAAGCCTAAGTCTCAATCTTAGACAATGTCGACGGGTTGGGGCAGCACTGATCGCATCGTCTATAATACGCGTTGCATATGCAGCAATAGTAACCTGGTTTACACCAAACTTCCGCCTTGCATGCTGTAATACAAAACCACACAACCCATTAAACATAAATTAATTTCTCTGACACAAACATGTTAATAACTTAACAAAGAATGACGCTTACGATTAGGTCCATTAGGTTCGTTGACAGTGCTAACAGGAGCTGCAGCGTCAATCAGACCGGCGCAAATAAGAAAGACGGACAGGAAGGTGAAGACAGTGACAAATTTCTTCATTATGGGATCATTATAGATAGGAAAAAGAAGAAGAAAGTTAGTTTTTGATGAATGTACTTGTATAGGCTTACTTAGTTTAGTGGCTGTGTCTCTGTTTTTTGAACTTGGGTCTATTTATAGTATTTAGTTTCATGATTCTAGTATTTAATTTTATTGGTAATTGAAGTTTTTAAAATAAAGTCGATGTCATGGTAAATTTATTTGATGCTAAAAATAAGGATATTGGAACTTGGTGATGCGTTAAATGGTTTGTAAAATTATAGATTTTATACATGAGCAATTTCATATTTGCTTTACCGATATAAGCAACTCATTCACTTTATTCACATGTTGTTCTTGTAAACGCTACTTTCTTCTTTCTTGGGAATTAGTAGTGTTTAAGGTCAAGTGTGTTGGCAATAATGCAGAATATACAGGTGGATATACATGAAGTTACTGAATAATATATACAAAATATTGAGATGTAGTTAGGCATAATACTATGCAATATAGATTCAATGAACTGAAAAAATTAATTGCAAATCGGAGTGGATCGAGTCACGTTGGACGTTGTCCTTAAAGCAAGATTGCCGCCCTATTGTGCTTGGGACTCGCTGGCAGTATGCTTCCCAGGATAAAACGATCCTCGACAACAACTTAGCACTAAACTTTGTCGATCGAACCTTTCTAGCCTTCAACTATCACCGTACACACGCGAAAAAAACTCAAACAAACATGCCGGCCGGCTTAAACCTTCATGCCAGGAAAGCTGGAAACGTATTTAGGGTTTTCTCTTTTTCTCAGTGTTTCAAATAACGCACTGTGTTTTCTTTATATAAAAAAACCAACGTTATTAAACCCACCAATAATGGGCCCACTTATTAAAATCAGCCCGTAGGGATGATAATAATATTAATTAAATAATCAAATCCATATTTAATTATTTAATTATCTCTACCCATTAGGTGTCACATTAGTCACACTAATGTACAATTAAGCCATTACTTGCTTAATTTTCTTCACCCTTAATACACATTTTTCCAACAATCCCCCACATGAAGAAAATCAAGTATAAAAATCAAAACTCGACTCAATGCGGTGATAGCTTCTACGGTTGATATCTGCATAGGATAGGTAGGTCATCGCCCTTGAACCTTCCATTGAGAAAACATGTTCTCTTTACTGACTATTCAATAGACGTGATTGTCTTTGAACTGTTCGTCTTATAATGTAAACGAAAGTCATGTCCCCCACAGATATCTTCCTGGCCATTATTCAGTTCTCACTGGTGGGCTCATTTTGGTCATGACACCCCTTTCCTGGTTCTGTAAGAGTTTCTAAAGAATTAAGCCCTTTGAATTCCCCTTTGAAGCGACCCCACTTCTCTCTCACTTCGGTAATTTTTTCAAATAATCTCGCGTTACCCATTTGAATCTCACTATTCAAATTACTAGAATCATTAAAAGCTCCAAGCTTAACCTCGTGCGGGAGTCACTGTTTATCAGGGAATAGGACTAGGGTGTTACCCCCACAGTGACCTCATAGTCTTAGCAGTTAGGTGGTCCCTTTGAACCAAGTTCTTGGGATCTCCAGTCATCATGGTAGGGTTTTCCGTTGCCTCGACATTATTTCCAAAAGGGCTTAAGCCTATGTTTTGATATTAACAATCAAAAGGCTTCAGACCCATTCCATTGGACAACTTCTCTATTAGGTCCTTACTTAACCCTTTGGTTAGCGGATCCGTATTATTCTTTTTGGACCTCATATAGTCAATATGATTCAGGTGCAAAGAAGTTGTTTAATGGTATTATGTAGTCGATGTATATATCAAGACTAACCATTATACATAACATTATGTGCAAAGAAACCAATGATTGATTCTCACAATGTAAACACATTGTTGGCACAAGTTGTGTCCATTCAGGAATATTCTCCTCTAAATTCCTTGACCACTTAGCATCTTCTTACATTTATCTAATGCGAAGAACTCAGCCTATAATCGACCTTGACTAACACAGTCTGTTTAAAGGATTTCCAAGACACATTTGCCTCTCCCACAATGAACCCATAACCACTCGTGGCCTTGGAATCTTGTATATCACATATCCAACTCGCGTCAGTGAAACTCTCAATGACCTCCAGACATCGAATATAATGTAGACTATCATTACGAGTAAATCGTAAGTACTTCAGTACTCTCACGATAGCCTTCCAGTGTGCACTTCCTGGATTACTCGTGTATCTCGCTAATCTACTCACGGTGTAAGCATTGTCTGATATAGTACAATTCATCAAGTACATTAGACTGCTTGTCACTCTGACATAATCCACTTGGGAGATGCATTCACGTTTATTCTTAGACATGTGTTGATTCACGTCAATTGGAATTCTAGACAGTCCTGGGATGTCTTCTTCAGATTTGTCTAAGAGTTTGTCAACGTAGTGTGACTGACTTAATACGAGTCCCTTTAACCTTCGTGTAATTTTAATGCCTAAAATTACTTCGGCAAGTCTCAAAGCCTTCATATCAAACTTCCAGTTCAATAATGACTTGTTGGCCTTAGTGTATTCTCATTGCTTCCCACAATGAAAATGTCATTAACATTAAGACACAAAGTCATGTATCCGTGTTCAATGTTCTTAATGTATACACATTTGTCACACTTGTTGATCTTAAAGCTATTAGACATCATTACGTTGTCTAATTTCAAACGTCACTGCTTTGGCGCTTGCTTCAGGCTACTAAGAGATTGACAACCTTTGTTCTCTTGCCCAGCAATAACTACTAAATCCTCTGGTTGTTCATTGTAAATCTCTTCCTCAACTTTCCATTGAGGAAGCATGTCTTCAAATCCATCTGGTTAATTTTCAGATTGCGCAAAGCAGCAATGACTTTGTCATCTATGATGTTATTCTCGTCACTAGAGAATAAGTAAAAGTAGTATAGACCTTTCTTTTATCTATACTCTTTTACTACAAGTCTCGTCTTGTATATCGATGCAGATCCATCTGTATTTATCTTCCTCTTGAAGATACACTTTGAACCATGTGGTTTACATCCAGGAGGGATGTTAACCAACTCTCAAGTATGGTTCTCAAGGATGGAGTCAATCACATCTTATGGTTTCTTTCATAAGAGACCCTTCACTACAGCGACTACCTCTTTATAAGTTTGAGGTACAGCCTCAAGCATGTAGGTTAGAAAATCAAGTCCATATGATTTATTTATCCTTCCTCGCTTACTTTGTCTCGATTTCTCCGAATCGATCTCATGTTCAGGTTCTTCCTCATTCTCTTGTTCTTGAGATATTTCTTCAATATCCTCCAATAATTCAGAAGAACCAGACATACATTCCTTAATTTTATAAGGAAATACATTCTTGAAGAACGACGCGTTCTTTGATTCCATTATAGCATTCTTGTGTATATTTTGAATTTTCCGATTCATACACAGGGAATCTATACGCATTACTATTTGCACATAACCAATGACATCATTATCAATGGTTTTTGGTCCTACCCTCATACTCTTAGGACCAGGGGTCATCACCATAGCTAGGCATCCCATACTTGCAAGTATTTATAGGAAGACGTCGTTTCCTTAAATGACTTATAAAGAGACAGATACTTTGATGATAAGATGGTCCCCCACATTCCTTGGGGTAGCCCAGAGCTTACCATCATCACATTCATCATCTCTTTCAAATTGCAACTTTTCCGTTTCGAAACACTGTTCGACTGGAGAGAGTATAATGGAGTGATTATGCTCACTTCCAATATCACTTTCCTCAACTCATCAAGTTACTACTCAATCTCTGAAGTTGATATTCAACTTCACATGACATGTTTTTCCTCAACTGTCACTGCTTTGCTATTAAGCAAATATTCATAACAATATTTTGTGCTATCATCGATGAAAGTCACAAAATACTTGTTACCACCCCCTAAATCACATAGCTCACTATGGATTGACTCAAGGGATTCCACATCACTTTCAATACTATGAAAGGATACCCTATTACATTTGCTTCAACGCAAATTTTACGTTTGTGCTTTTAATTCATAATGACATTTGAATATACCATCCAACTTCGTTAAGCACTTCGGCGGACAATCATGTCACTCAACCGTGTGGAACTATACTCACAGATATATTCCTGGAACTAGACTCACAGGTCTATCCCTGGAACCAGACTCACAAGTCTGTTCCTGGCCATAGCCAGCATCAAGGTGGTACAACCCCTTATTACAGCAGGTGCTGCCCCCACATTTGGAGGCCACCATAATCTCACATCAACTTCCATGTTCAGATTCTATATGTCTGATTGCATAACCAACCAAATCAACAAGTTAAATAAACCTTAAATTTAACCATGTCAATTCACCTATCACATGTGATTGATTCACCAAATAAGTGGTAACCAATTAACGATTTAGTAATGTAATCAGACAAAATTCAATCTCAATAAAATCAAATGGGATTAAATGACATAATAATCTGAACAATAATTAATTGAACCAAATAATTTAATCATACCTGATTAACCGAACTTGAATCAAATCGGAACTAATTTCCACCAGCTCAATCAAGCTTCTTGAACCAATTTGAATCAGCCAAGATTGGTTCATTTCATTTTAACCCAGCAACAATAGAATTTGTTTCCGATTCCCACAAATCAGTCCGCGTGCATTAGCCATTAGATACCCAGCAATCATAACAAATTCAGATAAGCCGTACCTGGTTGAACCAATTTGAATCAGACCAAACTGGTTCAATTTATTAGAATCAAAACCCAATTAGGGTTTAATACTCTGCTGAACTCGAATGTCTCCAATTTTAATGGGCCCTAACATCTGAATTTTATTAGCCCAAACTTGTGCTGCACAAACTAAGAATGAGATTAGTCCGAGCATTCAAATAAATTAAATTGAGCTGATAATAATAGAACCCATATCTCAATTCATGCACAGCTACTGGACCGGTCCAACAATAAGCCAATAATCCCAAATTAGGGTTTTCGCTTCAATGTTGGTGCCGCCAGCAATCTCTTCTCGAGATTATAGAATCGAGCCGACTATTTTCTAGTCAAATTTCAACGTTCGAAGCACAACCGTTTCGCTTCCATTAGGGCTTCAATCAAACAACAGCCGCCTAAGGCTGCCGATTTCATCATTCCAACACTTTCCAATCCGTTCGGTTCCGGAGCTTTACATTTTTGCTCTGTGATTTTCTACACCACATTGGCACACAGTCAATGGATTAGTAATTTAAAGATCATATACATGGGCTGACAGAATTCATAATGGGCTGCACAATTCATAAACCCAAAGCATTAGGGTCTTCTTTCAACGCCAAGAAAACCAGCCGCCTCGCCTCTTCTCATCATGAATTCAAACAACCTGATTGCTTCTTTATCACATCAATCCAGCACACCCTTCTTTTTTTCATCAGTAACTTCAATATTGTTAAACAACAACGAATTTTGTTTAAGATTGTTGGCAATAATGCAGAATATACAGGCGGATATACATAAAGTTACTGAATAATATATACAAAATACTGAGATGTAATTAGGCATAATACTATGCAACATAGATTCAATGAACTGAAAAAATTAATCGCAAACCGGAGTGGATCGAGTCACGTTGGACGTTGTCCTTAAAGCAAGATTGCCGTCCTATTGTGCTTGGGATTCACTGGCAGTATGCTTTCCAGGATAAAACGATCATCGACAACAACTTAGCACTAAGCTTTGTCGATCGAACCTTTCTAGCCATCAACTATCACCGTACACACGCGAAGAAAAACTCAAACAAACATGCCGGCTTAAACATTCATGCCAGGAAAGCTGGAAACGTATTTAGGGTTTTCTCTTTTTTTCAGTGTTTCAAATAACGCATTGTGTTTTCTTTATATAAGAAAACCCATGTTATTAAACCCACCAATAATGGGTCCACTTATTAAAATCAGTCCGTAGGGATGATAATAATATTAATTAAATAATCAAATCCATATTTAATTATTTAATTATCTCTACCCATTAGGTGTCACATTATTCACACTAATGTACAATTAAGCCATTACTTGCTTAATTTTCTTCGCCCTTAATACACATTTTTCCAACAAAGTGTACAGCAGAAAAATGCTATTGCAGTGAACTGAATGTATTAAATAATTTCAGATTTTTTTTGAGAAAAATTAGTTTCACATTTAAAAAAAATGTAAAGAAGAAAAAAAAAGTGACTACTGGATATAGAAAAGGGATCATATACAAACCCAGTATTTTGATACAAATAAAGAAAAGTTTTAAACCATAGTATCTAATCATTTCGTGGCTGTCATTTTTCATAATTATATTTAAGGGAAAATGACAAAGAGAGAGTATGAACTATCACCTATTGACAAATCACGGTCAGAACTATAGAAAATAACAATTAAGAAGCAATTTCAAAATATTTTATTTGGCATATAACAATTAAATAGCAATTTCAAGTTTCAACACTAATGTGTCAATTAAGGGGCAATTTCAACACATAATTGATGCCCTAATTGTTATATGTCAGTTAATTGTTATATGCAAAATAAAAGATTTTGAAATTGCTCCTTAATTGTCATTTTCTATAGTTCTGGCCGTGATTTATCAATAAGTGATAGTTCATATCTCATTTTTGTCATTTTTCCTATATATAATTAAAAACAATCTTAATAACTGCTTATGAAGTTTGAAGGGCCAGGAATGCACAAATTTTCAACAGCGAAGCCCCCTTCAATTGAAAGGCCGTAGCAGGAGTTTTCTATTTTACTGTGCTAACCGGCTTTTGATCCCTATTCCCTTGTACATCTTTTGTGTTCAATGATGTCATAATTCTTAAAAGAAAACAATCTTAAAAACTTACAAGGACACGCAGGCAATCTTGACAACACTAAATAACGACATGATTCACTTTTAACGCAAACTTCATCGTCTCTGTGTGCATTCCAAGTCCTACCATCTCAGCGACTCCATTTTTGCTCGGATCCACCTGGTTCTTCGTCCTCCCCACCATCATTGTTTTTTCTTTCATATACTCTACAGTTTCTTTCGGTTTTGTCGATAACAACCAAAATCAAATTTCCACCCATTCGTCTTCTCTATCAAAATCCAATAGTTGATTTGAATCACCAAAAGTCTCTCGATTAGCGTTGTCATACTTGGAGCTGCTTGCACGAAGCGCCAATACTGACTGCTGAAGACGGACCAAGCGAGTGGTCATGGTCTAAACAAGCAGCAAATAACGGAGTATCAACCAAGGACAAAGACTATAATTCGTGGGTTTATCCAACGAACTATAGACCACTTCTTACGAAGATTAGCACCATAGTTCGTGATTTTTATACTATAATTGATGCGGACCTGATAATCTGCACAGATTGTTATGCAGAGGAAGGCAGATTTGGGAAGAGAAGAGAACGAAGAATTAGGGTTTTAGATAAGAAAGGAAGAGAAGCTTGATCAATTCATTTCATACCTTTTGCATATGTGTTTACACATGATATAGACGAAAGAAGTTTCAACCAATTACAAGTGCACCCCTAAAGTTCCACAATAGCTCTATACGTAACATTCCTCGCCCCTTAAAATTGACCTTGTCCTCAAGGTCTGCTATTTCCGGTGGTCTTGGCAATGAAAACTTGAAAAAATTGTTGATGTAGCGCACCAAAAAGGCGTCAAAGGCAGCAGCACCAAGATCGATAATCTTGACTGTTCGGGTCCCTTCAGAAAAAATAATGTTCTGCGGCTTGATATCTCTATGAACTATGCCAGTTGAATGCAGGCCATCCAATGCAAATAGGAGCTGTCTCATAATTGTTTGGATGATTTTGTTCTCCCTTTCAATCCCCTTAGGCAAGTCCTGGACCTCTCCAAGTATCATAGTTTCGACGTTGTAGGGAAACTCTTTACTTTGCATCAGATCTGCAAGAGTATCTTCCCCTTCAAATCTCCATAGTAGCCAATATTGAGATCCATTTTTAGAAGATGTCTCAAGGAAACCATACAAAAACTCAGCGCAACTATTTGCACAAGCTCTGCGCACCCGCTCATTCATCCATATCTCCACTGCACCAAACTCGCTAGTCTTTTTCAACACCAAGTCCCCTTCTTTCTTGGAATTGGGTTTCACGGAGGTAGCCCTGTATACCGAACCAAACGCGCCTTCGCCCAGCTTCTTCCCCAAAACAAAATCATCCTTCTTGTAAGTTGGTCTGAAAATCCTCTCAACAAATGCCAACACAAACATGTCAAAAAAGCCAGGAGCCACACCAGGCATGGCCCAAAGATACGACAAAGCACCCAACGCCAGCACCATACCCGGCGCAGTCAGTGTAATCTCATTCGATCTCGGCAACGTGCCCCTGTAAATTCCATCACCACACTTGATATCAAATCTGTCAGGCCAATTCATCTGCCACAGTACTGGAGAAAGTGCAGTTGCCACGAGCGCTGATGGCGCGGATGGAGTCTGCGTGCTCATTATGTATTGCTCTGGAACAGCATATCTTGGATCCAGCAAAAATTCCTTTGGAATATAGTTAATGCCGACTCGCAGATCAGCAGCCATGTAATTCTTCAATACATCAATATCATTTTCTTGAGAAGGCCCAAACTTGTCATCAATGTGCCTACCCACTAAGGCTCTGATATAGTCATCTTCCCACCCATCAACACAAGCAGTACTCCGGTAACTATCATCAAACTTTACCTTCTTCATTTCAATCCTAACCCAGTCATCTTTTGATAACATAGAACTCATGTTCACCTTCAGTGAGAGTTTGTGAGAATCACCAAAATTACTTGAATCATAAACTGAAATAATCTTTGCATAACTGATTTCTTCCAAGATAAGCAAAGATTTCCCAGTGAGATGGCAAAAGTCAACAAATACCAGAGCAGACACCAGCTTCTTATACGTTGGCTCTATGAATTGACAGTGCCCAAGCCATGGGGCATAGATTTCAAGAGGTATATTTTTCCACTCATCCAACACTGTCCCACCCAACTTGTTCCCAACAACAGTTTTCATATTTTCATCATTTGCCTCCGAAATTGGATGTGGCTTGAAGTAGAGTTTGAGCTTATCTTCAAGAAATTCTCTGTCAATAGTCTTAAGGCTACCCCTGGTCACTTCCATTCTATACACACCTTTCTCTAACCCAGCCACATAGCCATCTAATATGTTAATCTTCAACATACTTTCCAGAGCAATAGTCACCCCTTTCTTAGTCTCTGCTTCTTTCAAAACAATGCACAAATCTTCTTTGTTGATAACAATTTCTATGTCATAATTGGTTGGCGTCGGTAATGACATCAACTTCAAAAATTCAATATGAGTTCCACTATCTGGAGGTTTCCAAGGTGGGTTCAGACACACAAAAGCCTTGTGGAATAATTGAATAGGATCCCAGTCATCACTTAAGGCTCTATGTGCCGCACAAAAGAGAGGAAAATTCACTGATGCATTTCCACAAATACGTAGAAGGCACAAATCCGAAATAGTGTTTGAGACACAAAACTTGGTTTCAAAGCTCTCTACACCAATTATAGCATCGCTCGAGACAAAAACTGATGAGAAATCAGTTGAGAAAATATCAGATGTTACCTCTGCTTGAGTTGAATCGATAGTCGAAACATCCAAACTTACTTGATCATCATCATTTGATCTGTCCACATAAACCGGAGACAAATAGGCCTCCGTTTGAGTTAAATCGATAGTTGAAACATCCAAATCACCATCCACAATTACGCCGGTTGCAATAGCCGAATCTGATTTGTCTGTAACATCGATCGAAGCCAAATCAATCTCTGCCGAAGCCGATCCAACTGATTCAACCATCGCGTCCACCATATCCGTTTCAATCGGAACACACAACTCAGGTTCCGATTCTGAGGTTGGTGTCGGCATCATCTTCTCTAACATAGCAATTATCCGGTCAAATTTCTCGTCCATAGACGGAGCCTTGTACGCAGCTTGAATCCTCAAGGACTCTGCCATGGATTCTGCCATGGATTCTTCGAACCTTTTCCATTGTTGGTTCAATTTCTCAGCATCGTCGGCGAGCTTGTTGAGGGCTTCCATGTCCGCATCTGATAGTTCTGGATCCATATCAACTCTCAGTGAAAGCACCAATGATGCGGACCTGATAATCTGCACAGATTGTTATGCAGAGGAAGGCAGATTTGGGAAGAGAAGAGAACGAAGAATTAGGGTTTTAGATAAGAAAGGAAG
Organism: Rhodiola kirilowii; assembly: GCA_033675215.1. Lineage (NCBI taxonomy): Eukaryota > Viridiplantae > Streptophyta > Magnoliopsida > Saxifragales > Crassulaceae > Rhodiola > Rhodiola kirilowii. The sequence continues at coordinate 42,469,277 of CM066199.1, forward strand.
AGAAGCTTGATCAATTCATTTCATACCTTTTGCATATGTGTTTACACATGATATAGACGAAAGAAGTTTCAATCAATTACAAGTGCACCCCTAAAGTTCCACAATAGCTCTATACGTAACAATAATTTGTGGGTTTATCCAACAAACTGTAAACTACTTTTCACAAGCTATCCCAGGTCCCTCAAACTAGTTTTTAGATTTTATCGTACGTTTGATTTTACCGAATCGAGACCAACTTTTTGGCTTCCAAATCTGAAAATCCACGAATTAATTTAGGGTTGGTGAATGCGGGTGGATATGATATTGCCGATACAGTGGACTGGATTTTGACAAAGGAAGGTCAAATTTTCGCCTTCGAAATCTATATGGACCTCAAATCCAGCGACTTGGGTTTCCAATTTCGTAAATCTTTGGTAAGGTTTACCCATAGTTAAATAACAATCGTGAAATAAATCACATAAAATTTGAACTAGTTTTAATTTTCCTAATTAGTATAAGTCATTGGATTCGCGAAATCAATCATCATAATTAGTTTGTAATTTGTCTGATAATTCGGATTTACACCTGAACCCACCCCACTGGATATAAATATATTTGCATTTTAATAAAACGTAAGATATTACCATAATAATGCGCCCAATTGATGTCCCTCTTTTTGTGAGATCCCGAGGTCCATTTTTTGCCACAAAATTATTTTGGATGAGTTAAATGGAATTAAGTCACATGTGATGCTTTATCCAAAAAAAAAGTCACATGTGATGCATATAAAGGAATATGCATTATTAATATTTTTATTTTTATTAATTATCATTGTAATGACCTTTGTTTAGGTGCATCACACTGAGTTAATTCCGGTCACTTTTACTTAAACTGAATTTGTGACCAGAAATGGGTCCGAGGGCCTCACTGAAAAATGGGGTCTCATTTGAGCAATCTTTCTATATTGTTAATTTTCAGGCTATGAATTATTTTTTGAATAATTGATTTACTACATGTTGGTATTGATTCAGTACATACTGACATTATCTTGTACATTTTTTAAACAATTGAAGTGCATGTCTCATATCAAACTCTTCTTCTCAGCCAAAGTTCATATTTTTTTTAAAGGGTTACCCCCAATTGGTATAGGCTCATAGCCTGCAAACAGACCCAACCAGGTGAGACCGACCCAACTTGTACAACCGACAGGCTCCACCAAGTGTGAAGTTTTTATCACCTAAAGTGTTTAGAGGGATTCGAACCCGGGACTTTGCCCAAGACAAACCACCTCCCATCCACTCGGCCATCCCCTTTGGGGACGCAACTCCAAAACTCCACTGTCATCTAATTGTAAGGAGATATTTCTTCCTAAATACTACATGCCTATTAATAACACTCTGATGAATTGATCAGTCAATATTTTGACTAATTATTCATTACATTCGATGAAGGATAACTCTCGTTCTCCGGGCAAATTGTCTCTATTTGATGTCTTTCTCTAGTGTTTTAGGATAAAAAGACATTTCAGCACTCCTTGGACTCGAAGTGTCGAAAGAACGAAAATATCGATGAAAATGACCAAAAACGAGCTCTGCACCAGCAATGGGCCGTGATCACCGTGACGCCTCATATAGGTCACGGTAGTCACGGTAGGTTTTTCGCACAGAAGAAACTACAATTTTTGGACAGGGCCGTGACTGCCGTGACATCGACCAAAGGTCACGGTAGTCACGCCGCCCTTTTAGCTCAGTGCGTTCCCGCGATTGCCGCGAGTGCCGCGACACCCACTGAAGGTCACGGGTGTCACGGTACCTTTTTAGCTCAGAGGCATCAAGCCCCTGCCATAACCTACCGTGACATGTCTATAGGTCACGGTAGTCACGGCCTGCGACAGAAGTTTCCTAATTTAATTTTGGAAGTTTTCTGGGCCTTTTTGGAAATTGATCGATTGGGCTATAAAAGAGCAATGACCAGAACGAGATTTGTGTACTTATTTGGAGAAGAAAAACCCTAGCTTGGAGAAGAGACAGCAATTCATCGTGAGAGATTCAACGAGCCACCGCGTCTTTACGGTTTACTCGTTCTTAATTTCTCTATACACTGTTTTTGGTTTAATCACGATGAACAGTGAGTAGTCTCTTTATTCTGGGATCCTACGGATCCCGTGCTATGTACCCAACTCTTCATGTGATCATGTGAATGTTTTTCATTAATGCAAATCGAATATTCAATTTCATCGTGCTTAATTTATCGTTCTATACAAGTATTTACATCAAAGGGTATGTTTACATGCTAGAACGTACTTAGGTTATATACCAAAAGGTGGATGGGCCCTAGGGATTAACCGGATTGTATGAAATTGTATGAAAACCTTTAGTTTAATAAATCGAGATCGTTGATAATCCGTGGATGGGCGGCGTTCAACAATTGAGATTAATCTAGATAATGATTCGTGGATGGGCGGCTTATCTAGTGTTATTTTGGTTTATTTCGATATTCGATAGCATGATAAATTACATGATAATGATTGCATGATTAGTGGGGTTAGCACGGGTGAAGTATAATCCTGGAATTCTTTCTCTGATAAGTACAAACCTTTTATTTTCGGCAATTTAATTTCTACTGTTTTTGGTGACAATCAACCTTTGTTAATTCGGAATAGCTAATAGATCACTAGTTAACTAATATTCACACACATGTTCCTTGGATCGACCCTTGGCTTACCAAGGTTTATAAATTTTGTTTGAGTGCAATTTGACCCCTAAAACTCATACTTTGACAACTATAAAGGGTTAAAAATACGATTGTCATGAATGGTCTGACAATAGGTCATGTATCCTTTTTACCCCATTGGATAGTCAAGAAAAATACACTGCAAGGCCCTCTGATCAAACTTGTCACTCTGATGTGGAGGACTTCAGACTTGTAACATAACACAAACAACTAAAAACATTCTAGTGATTAATATAGGGAATAGAGTTGAACAACATTTCACATGGACTCTTTCCTTGCCACCCTTGAATATGTAAATTATATATGTGGCTGTCAAAACACCAGCACCCAAAAAAAATTAAGTAAACCTCATTTTATCATGAGAGCCCTTACTACGTCCAATAAAATCATATGCTTCCTCTCCACTACCCCTTTTTGTTGGGGAGAATATAGGCAGCTACTCTGGTGTACACAACCCATTCGTTGAAGAAAGGTCACTAGTTTATGGCTGAAAAATCCCCCTCCATTATCGGTCCTCAATATCTTCACATTCTTGGAGAACTGAGTCAGTGCCTTAGTAAAAAACCAATACCAGCTTCAGCTACCTCTGATTTCTGCTTGAGTAAATAAGTCCAAATAGATATATATAGTAATCAACAACAAATGTCAATAGTTGGTTCATGAAAGGGTCTCATACATGCCTATGAATGAGATTAAAACGAGATTTAGGTCCTGTCCACTTGAACTTATATTTTTGATGATTAAGTTAAGTTATTTTCAGTTAATATAAGTTCAGTTTAGTTAATTTCAGTTAATGTAAGTTAATATAATTGCAATTAAGTTAAGTCAAGTTCGATTAAATCGATTTTTCATCAATTCCATCAACAACATCATGATGATGACCATCATCATCACATCACCAATATAATCACCACCACCACCATCAACATCATCATCATCGTCATCATCATCATTGTTATCATCATCATCATCCTCATTATCATGATCATCCTCATAAACATCCTCATATCATCATCATCATCATCATCGGCATCATCATCATATCATATCATATCATATCATCACATCACCAATATAATCACCACCACCCCCATCAACACCATCATCATCGTTATCATGATCATCCTCATCAACATCATCATCATATCATCATCATCATCGTCATCATCATCATCATCGTCATCATCATATCAGCATCATCATATCAGCTTCATCATCACCAACATCACCATCATCATCAATAAATAATATACTTAAGGGTTCTCAATCGAGAGCGCTCCCCTTCCACAATAGAGGAGCGCTCAAATGAGAACCCCTTTAAATTTTGAGAACTTGAGACCCAATCTTCATCTTCCAAAATGCAAGATGCATTTTCTAAGATGCATTTTGGTGATGACACGTGTCCCATGTGCATTTTCCAAGATGCATTTAATGCAAAGTCAAAGTCACATTTTTGACTTTGCTTTTTGGACATGTGTCACATGCAGATTCAAAGATGCATCATGATCTAATGGTGAGATTTGGGTTCTCAAGTTCTCGAATTTTAAAAGATTCTCAACGGAGCGCTCCCCTTCAACAATAAGTACAAATATTAACAAAAAAAATTATATTTTCTGGCTGATGTCAAAGTTAAGTTAAGTTAATTTCAGTTAATTTCAATCACTTTCAGTCAAGTTCAGTTAATTTAAGTTAATTTCAATTCAGTTACAGTTAAATTTCAGTTCAAATGGACATACCCTTAGCATTATGAATATTCAATGGTAAAGATAATTTTGTTTGTTTGGTCAAAGGGCAAATTGAACAAATGAGTTTGGAACTTTTAGTCTTTTACAATACATTTCACTTTCCATTTTTCTCAGCAAAATATCAATGGCTTCACTACAAGCATGTCCCAATCTACTATGCCAGATTGGAGGCAGCTTTTCATGTTCATGTACTGCATTACTCTACAACTCAGCCTTGCTTGTTTGTAGCGATTGCATCGGTCTCAAGGGTTGTGTTGAAGTGCTGGTCTTATATCAAACAAGATGCTTTTGTGAATAAAACTCTATATTTGGAATCACTGAACTTATTCACTAACATCAAGTTTACTCTGAATTCAGGAACCAAAAGGACTCCATAAAGAACCAATCCATTTTTCAAGTAGCGATTTCCAACTCGGGGGAACTATGACATTCTGACCATTAGGAAACATATATACATAACAGTACATTCCTTCTCCAACTTATGTATATCACTTAACATCTCAACTTTGTAAAAAAAAATTGACATATAACTCCACTATATATCACCCTACACTCAACATTAGTGAAAGCTGCATAAGAACAAGCAGTACCTGCCATTTCCATGTGAGTTCCAAACTCAGGCTGATCGTTAGTAAATCGACAGATAAAGCAATTGTTTCAGCCTCATTAATATTGACATTATGAGATGTGAACTTGTAGCTTTTAGTTTTCATGTGGGAGTAATTTCCTTTATACAATTTATGGTTTAAAGGATAAGCCTATTAGTTTGTAGCAGTTTTCTTTTAAATGCCCGATCAGTAAGCAGTAAGTGAAGAAACACGTGCGTATATTTTTATTAAAATCTCCCCTACCAACATTAGTGATGCGGACCTGATATTCTGCAACCGATCGTGATGAGGTGAAAGAGAGATTCGGGATGAGAAGAGAACTGAGATTAGGGTTTGGGAGGAGAAAGGGGTGAGAAGACAGAAGAAGCTAGAAGAAGAGATTTGATTAATTGATTTGTTGTCTTCCCCAATCTGTTTTACATCCCTTTTGTACTAAGACACATTACAACTAATTACAACTACACCCCTTATTTAGATAATATTGAGTACGTATCATTCCTCGCCCCTTAAAATCAACCTTGTCCTCAAGGTTGCAATTTCTGGCGGTCTAGGCAACGAAAATAGGAAGAACTTGTTGATGTAGCGCACCAAAAAACTATGGTCATCCAAGCTGAAATAAAGATTAAGGAGTGTGGTTTCAAACATCCAAATCTTTAAATTCTTCACCCAATCAAGCCTTGCATAACTCACTGAGCTATATACAACCACTTCAATCGATTCATAATGAGTTGTAAGTCTCTTATAATCGTCATTGTAGGAGAAGTCTTTGGTCATATCAACTCTCGGGGACACAATATTAAACACAGTATGAAAAGCATCAATGCCTTGAATTCCACGATATGGCCATGTAAGAGTGACACCTCGGTGACTATCATCCACTTGAGCAACACCTTGGTATGTATTTGTGATTATAAAATGAGCATGATCCAAATGATGAGTAACACTGACCATATCTTCCTTTAGTGGCGCCAACACTTTGATGTGAATAGGCATGATCACCTTGCCCTCTATAAGCAGTGTATATATAAAAATAATATCAGGAGGCATTAGAGGGGGTTTGGTCACCCACTGAGCGACCTTCTTACTCCCTGTTGCATAACATGTATGCAAAATCAAGTTACCCAGAAGGTTAACTTTACCTGGTAATATGAAGTGAAGTGTATAATTGTCATTTTGAAATGTAACCCTGGATGTTGGGGTGCTCATACTGATAATAATGCCCTTAATAGTATCCACCACATATTTGACTTCGGGATGAATCTTCACCAGCATTTTGGATCTGTCTGTATCTATCACAACTTCACCCACATATGATCTAAGCCCCGGAGGCAACTGCAACCCTTCTCGACTGTTCAGATGAATTTTTAGAGGGCGGCCAACTCTCCCCTTATTTCCCTTGATTGAATGTGTCGCATAAGGCCAAGTGGTAAGCTTTCTTGCAAAACCTCTGACAAATATTAAGGACCCCACAAGTACCTCACACATGAACTTGAAAGAAAATTCAACAAATGGCCTATCATCAGCAACCCTTCCAATTATAATACATGACTGTTTGGATAAATCTCCTCCATTAGGGGCCATTCAAGTGGTGACAGCAGGTTGCATATCCCTGACTCAGCTCCTTCCAAATAACTTTCCATCCCCATATCATCCAGTTCAACTATGATTTCAATCATCAGTGCTATGTACTCCTCAGTCCATTCTTGAATGCTAAAACTCCCCTTTAATATATATGTTTCAGTATCACTGGTAAACGACGAACCCATCAGCTTCTCTTCAACAGCAGCCCCATACCATTCATTATCATACATGTCACTCTTTCCTTTGTCATACACATAATTTCCATCAATAAACTTGACATATCGGCGCCTTTGAACGCCCTTAATATCTTTCCATGGTTGTAGTAGGCTTAAACATTCGTCTGGCGGTTTCGCTGGTGGTAGTAAGAATGGAAGCGTCTCACAAGCATTTTGTCGAACAAGTTCAGTGCAGAAATTCGAACTCATACTAACAACTATTCGAGTCTTGAATTCCTTGCTCTTAAGTACTATTTCATCCACTTTCAGCACCAAAACTGATTTATAATCAATTGGAGTATGTTCAAGTGGCGGATGAGAACACCAACCCTTAATACAAATTCCATTTGCAACAAAATAAGAAGACCAGTCCATTGAAGCATTTTCACAAACAGTTGATGTGCGAAAACTGAAACTACTAATCAGATCACCCAATGAAGTTTCAGACCTTATTTCTTCCTTCAAATCAGCATACTCATCGGTCTTTGTTACTGTAACTATATGATTGTCAGGTGATAAATGATTAGGAGTTACCTCTGGCTGAGTGAAATCAACAACATCATCTATGTTCAGATCCAAGTGAAGATGAACATCCAATCCGAAATCCTCATTGCCTGATTCTGCAACAACATCAACTTCTAACACAACAATATTTTCCGCGGTCATATCTGATTCAACATCCTCAAAAACGTTAGTAACCTCAGCCGATTCAACTGCTTCTGGAGTCGATTCAACTACTACGACATCTGATTTAGAGTTGAAGACTGAGGGTTGATATTTCGTTTCACGCATAAACTGTTTCAGTTCTTGTAACTTCACTGAAAACCAATCTGAATTGGTTATCTCCGTCTCGCGGGAATCATCATCAACCGAGACATACAGCTCAGGTTCCGATTCTGGTTTCGAAGTCGGTATCATCTTCTCTAATCGCTCCATTATCCGGTCAAATTTTTCATCCATGGACGCAGCCTTGTTAGCAGCTTCAATCCTCCTGGACTCTTACATCATTTTCCATTGTTTGTTTGATTTTTCAACTTCGTCGATGAGCTTGTTGATGGCTTCCATGTCCGCATCTGACAGTTCTGGATCCATATCAACTCTCAGTGAAAGCACCACTGATGCGGACCTGATATTCTGCAACCGATCGTGATGAGGTGAAAGAGAGATTCGGGATGAGAAGAGAACTGAGATTAGGGTTTGGGAGGAGAAAGGGGTGAGAAGACAGAAGAAGCTAGAAGAAGAGATTTGATTAATTGATTTGTTGTCTTCCCCAATCTGTTTTACATCCCTTTTGTACTAAGACACATTACAACTAATTACAACTACACCCCTTATTTAGATAATATTGAGTACGTATCAATTAGTGTGTCTCATTTGATTGTTACCACTCTGCGCATTATGGTAGCTATTATTGCCCAGCACATTCTGTCCATATAGAGCCCCTAAGCCTTCACATGATTAATTTTAGTGGCATTTCTTCTCCAGTAACTAGCTCAAACACAACATCCATGCCTGAAACTTAAGGCATATCAAATACATGTGTCTTGATGATAGAGTGGCATTCATTCAATCCCATTAAAAACTGCACAACTCTATCTTCTTGCCTTTCGTCATCTGTTTCTCTGCAGCAATAATCACAATTACCATTAGTAGGACATGATCTAGCCTTCCTTATGGAGGCAAACTCTTGCCAATACTTCGAACGCCTTCCATAACATATAGCAACAATTAGGCACTTTGGACTGTTGAAAATGTTAATTGATCCACGTATGGGTCAATAATATTGTGCTGCCTTCTTCCTCTACAACCTCCATATGAGGTGTCAAACACCTACATCCACGAATTTTCGGCGCCTACCTTTTGAAGATGTAAATCTCATGCCACATGTCATCTTATCCTCCTGCCATGCAAGACATCAAGTTGAAAAACATCTTCCTGTTTCTCCTATAAAAGGAGATGGTGTCCGAAGAAGAAATATCATCAATCATCCCTCAGCTTCATTCTCTCTTCAATGTTTAGTAGTATACATTGAGAGTTTATCTCTCTAAGTATTTTCTAGCTTGTTTGTACGAGTGTGTTTCCATTGAGTTTCCTTTACAGTCCACCAAATTAGTGAGAATTGTGTGTCACATTTATTGAGATCCTAGGAGGATTAGTTATTAATCCTACATTTGGTATCAGAGCGAGTATTGAGTACAAAATATCAGGAGCGATATTTTAGTATTGTGGTTCAATTATGTCGAACACAATTCCACTTCAGATACCGAAATTCAACGGGCGGAATTTCAAAAATTGGTCTATCCAATTGAAGGCATTTTTCAAGTCCCAAGATTTATGGAGTTTGGTTGAGACAGGCTACACCGAAGTAGTCGGAAAAGCTTTTGACGAGCTTGAAAAGGAAGATAGAGATTTGTTGGCGGACACTCGTAAAAAAGATCAGAAAGCACTGTTTGTGATCTTTCAAGCTATGGAGGAATCGATATTTGAAAAAATATCAGAGGCGGCGACATCCCACAAGGCATGGACTATTTTACAAAACGCATACAAAGGCGATGAAAGAGTCATGCGGATGCGCCTGCAAACACTGAGAGGAGATTTCGAGTCACTACGGATGACTGACTCGGAAAATGTGTCGGCATACTGTGAACGGGTTCAAGCGGTCGTTAACAATTTGAGAGTTAACGGGGAAACGCTGGAGGAACAACGAGTCATTGAAAAGGTATTACGCTCGTTACCCGTTAAATTTGAATATGTCGTGGAAGCCATTGAAGAGGGACACGACATATCAAAAATGTCGATGGATCGACTCATGAGTTCGCTGGGTTCACACGAGCAACAGATGAACCAGAAAGCGAACAGCTCTTGTCAGGAGCAGGCTTTGCAAAGCCGAGTCAAAGCACGAACTCGCGGAGGTTACCGTGGAGCTCGAGGACGTGGACAAGGCCGGGGAGAAGCCGAAATTATAACGGTGGACGAGACCAAGCCAGTAGCAGCAATATTCAGCAAGCTCGAGGTGGTCATACTGGAGGACGTGACAAGTCCAGAGTCCAGTGTTACAAATGTCAGAAGTTTGGACACTACAAGTCTGAATGTCGAGCAAATGAGCGAGTGGAGCAAGCTTATGCTTCCGAGGCGCATGGAAATATGGTTCTAGCGTGCAAGACGAAGGAGACTTGTGGAGGTCACACAGACGTGTGGTACCTTGACTCCGGATGCAGCAACCATATGAGTGGGAGAAAGGAGTTATTCTCTCGCTTAGACGAATTCGCTCGTGCTGAAGTCAGTTTTGGAAACAAGTCACAAATCCAAGTGATGGGCAAAGGCGACATCCAAATTCAGACAAATGACGGTACATATGCAACTATTGCTAATGTGTATTATGTACCAGGGCTGTGCTGGAATCTACTTAGCTTGGGGCAATTATATGAGAGAGGTCATTCCATTTCTATTCGAGATGGCGTTTGCACAATTGAAGGCAAAGACCGGAGGATCGTTGCGAAGGTCCCTATGACGAAGAACCGGATGTTCCCGTGGATCCTTAAGAAAGGAGTTGAAGTAAACTTCCAGACGATGGTGAGAGACAGCAGTTGGCTGTGGCATCTCAGATTTGGCCATTTAAATTTCAACGGACTGAAATTATTGGCTGCAAAGAAAATGGTGACAGGATTACCGGCGATTCAGATTCCTAGTCAACCATGTGAGGCGTGCTTGCGAGGGAAGCAACACAGAGAGCCGTTTCCAGTTGGAAAGGTGAGACGAGCGAACCAACCATTGGAGCTGGTTCACACGGATCTATGTGGTCCAGTTGAGGTCGAATCTCTTGGCGGAAAGCGATACATGATGGCACTTGTTGATGATTTTTCAAGAAAGACTTGGGTCTATTTCTTGAGAGAGAAGTCGGAGGCTTTCCGGACGTTCAAGGAATTCAAGACCTTTATTGAAAAACAAAGTGGTTACACCTTGAAGACGCTGAGATCAGATAGAAGAGGAGAATTTACTTCAAATGAATTCTCAAGCTATTGCAGAGCTGAAGGAATCAGACGACAGTTAACTGCAAGCTACACACCTCAGCAGAACGGCATTGCTAAGAGGAAGAATCGCACAATCTTTGAGATGGCCAGAAGCATGTTGAAGGCCAAGGAGCTACCGAAGCCTTATTGGGCAGAAGCGGTATCTTGTGCAGTGTTCTTACTGAACCGATGTCCTACGAAGGCGGTTCAAGGAAAGACTCCAGATGAAGCTTGGAGTGGTGTGAAGCCAGATGTATCTTGTCTACGAGTATTTGGGTGTATTGCATATCCCCATGTACCCGATCAGCGACGGAGGAAGCTGGACGACAAGAGTAGGCGATGTATCTTCATCGGGTACAGTGCTGATACGAAGGGTTATAAGTGTTATGATCCTGACACGGGAGAGTTGATTATCAGTCGAGACGTACAGTTTGCCGAAGATGAGACATGGGATTGGTCTCAAACGGATGCTAGAGAGCCCCATGTCACAATTGAGGAGGAGCCTATGAAAGATAGGCGTGCACCAGTTGTTGATTCACCTGTGAAATCAACTGAGTCAAAGTCTAGCAGCTTACCACCACGACAGAGAAGACCACCAGTTCGATATCATGACTATGTAGTCTACCGAGATGATGAGGCAGACACACCTGATGAAACTATGGTGAACTTTTGTCTATTTGCAGATTGTGATCCTGTAGCGTTCGAGGATGCAGCAAAAGACAAAGGGTGGATTCAAGCTATGGATGCGGAGATAGCTTCCATTGAGAAGAATGATACTTGGGAGCTAACACCTTTACCAGTTGGTAAGAAGTCAATCGGAGTGAAATGGGTGTACAAGACGAAGTACAAACTCGACGGTCAGGTGGACCGGTTGAAGGCAAGGCTAGTAGTGAAGGGATACAGGCAGAAACCTGGTATCAATTATTTCGAGGTATTTGCACCAGTTGCTAGAATGGATACCATTCGAATGATTATAGCACTTGCAGCACAGAACAGGTGGAAGATACACCAGATGGACGTGAAGTCAGCATTCTTGAACGGAGTTCTAGAAGAGGAGGTGTATGTTGATCAGCCACCAGGCTATGTGCAGAGAAGGAAAGAGAACAATGTCTACAAGCTGAAGAAAGCACTATACGGACTGAAGCAGGCCCCGCGAGCATGGTACGCGAGGATTGATACGTATATGCTGGAGAACGGATTTCAGAAGTGTCCTTACGAGCACACACTCTACATCAAGATGAGTGCTGAAGGACAGATGCTGATAGTATGCTTGTATGTGGATGACTTGATATTCACAGGAAGTTCAGAGGAGATGTCCATCGAGTTCAGAGAAGCGATGACTCGTCAGTTTGAGATGACTGACATGGGACTGATGTCTTATTTTTTAGGCATCGAGGTTGAGCAGGCGGATAGTGGAATCTTTATTTCACAGAAGAAGTACGCCAAGGATATTTTGAAGAGGTTTAAATTCGAGGGAATGAAGGCGGTCAGAACACCAGTTGCAGAGAGGATGGAGATGATGAAAGAAGGTACTGGAGAGTTGGTGAATCCCACATACTTCAAGAGTATAGTTGGGAGTCTACGATACTTGACTTCAACTAGACCAGATATAGTGTACGGAGTTGGACTTATCAGTCGCTTCATGGAGAAACCGCAGCAGTCGCACTTACTAGCAGCGAAGCGTATACTCCGATATATCAGTGGTACTAGTGATTATGGGATTACGTATTCTCATACAGAAGAATTCTGTCTGACAGGTTATACAGACAGTGATTGGGCCGGTGATGTGGAAACTCGGAAGAGTACATCAGGTTATGCTTTCTATCTTGGAGATGGAGTGGTTTCATGGTCGTTAAAAAGCAACAGGTTGTTGCTCTTTCTACAGCTGAAGCGGAGTACATCGCAGTAACTACCGCAGCTTGTCAAGCAGTCTGGCTTAGACGGATATTGGAAGACCTGAAACATAAGCAGGAGGGCCCCACGAAGATTATGTGTGACAACAAGTCGGCTATAGCATTAGCCAAGAATCCAGTATTTCATGGCAGGAGCAAGCATATTGGGATCAAATATCACTATATTCGAGAGTTGGTCAAAGATGGTGAAATTGAGTTAGAGTTCTGCAAGACCGATGAGCAAGTTGCAGATTTCTTTACCAAAGGTCTCTCAAGTGATAAGTTTGAATTGTTTCGACATATGCTTGGAGTTGCAAGATCGTGGATCAAGGAGGAGTGTTGAAAATGTTAATTGATCCACGTATGGGTCAATAATATTGTGCTGCCTTCTTCCTCTACAACCTCCATATGAGGTGTCAAACACCTACATCCACAAATTTTCGGCGCCTACCTTTTGAAGATGTAAATCTCATGCCACATGTCATCTTATCCTCCTGCCATGCAAGACATCAAGTTGAAAAACATCTTCCTGTTTCTCCTATAAAAGGAGATGGTGCCCGAAGAAGAAATATCATCAATCATCCCTCAGCTTCATTCTCTCTTCAGTGTTTAGTAGTATACATTGAGAGTTTATCTCTCTAAGTATTTTCTAGCTTGTTTGTACGAGTGTGTTTCCGTTGAGTACAATAAATCAGTTGTTATCTTCCTTTACAGTCCACCAAATTAGTGAGAATTGTGTGTCACATTTATTGAGATCCTGGGAAGATTAGTTATTAATCCTACATGGACAAGGTTGTTTGCCTCTTTCAGCAAATCGGATTTTCTTGTCAAATTGTTACCAGCAAACCTTGTGTGAAGAATGTTCCAAGCAGTAACAACATCTTCAACATGAAATATTTATCCAACGATTTCCACCGAAACTGTACTAATTAGCTATGACATGATTACATTATTGTGTCTTTGACATTTGGCTTCCATTCTAAAATCAGCAGGTTTAGGTTACTTTCTTGAATGAATCCTAACTTCAATCTAGCATATAGAAATCTCCATGGAATTCATCCACGGAACAAAATTATCCCTACCATGCAAAATTTTGCTAACATACAGATTTCGATCACATCATTGTCATTAACATACTACAAATCATCATTAACCGTAGCATTAGTAGGATTTGCATCACCAGACCTCACAGTGAAAAAAATCCGCAATCAGAGTACTCGTTGCTAAACACCTCATCTATCCTCGAAAAAAATTACAGATCTGTATGAAATGACTTACCAGCGACATGGTTGTTGCTCTAATACCATGAGAAAACGAGCCAACAAAGATTCGATCAACTTGCTATCGTCGATGATCGAGGAAGAATCGAATACAAATTAGGAAATTTTCCGAGTTTTTATTAATTAGGAAAAAACCCTTATGTATGCCCTGATTACACGTGGAGGGAAAGTGTGATACTAAACGACGCCACTTATGTAATTTAACAAAAACGACGACGTTTGCATTTGTAACATTTCACATTCCTTTTTTTTAAAGGAAATTTTATTTAATGAGAAGAAAAACATAAACAAGAAATCAAGACCAAATGAAGTTGGTGTCTTTCTTTTTAGGGAACGATCGAGCTGAAGAACGAGACACCTTTTTTTTCGATGACGGATTCTTTGCTGAATAGATATGGCTGACAATGGGGAGGGGTCGACATTATCAACTTGGTCACTAGACTCATTATCCCTATTATGAATCACTTCGTGAACTTCACAACCTTTTTCAGATTACTCTATTGGAGTACTCGAATCTTCCTCCAGGATATAACCATTATCCTTGGCAAATTTGACCAATTCTTCCAGGTCTTGGAAAGATTTACCACCAAACTCTTCACAATAAATCCGACCACCATCACTTGTAATGGACAGTACGTGATCCTCATACATTTCCACCACATCATCTTGTTGCATACTTTCACTGTCAGTCACCACCTGATTTTGACTCTCTTTGAGTGCAACCACGGCCAATGTATCATCAACCTCATTGTCCCCGCTTACAGGCTTGGGGTGTTCAACACTTGCATCAACCTCAATATGCTCTTCAGTGCCCTTCACACTGGGAGTGTTATTCTTCACCATAATCTCCTGAGGCACAATTGACAACTCGGGAAGAGGGGGAATTTTAAGACGGGATTCCGGTAGCCCTTCCTCAGCAACTACATTGTCACCCTTTTCTTTCAGAGGTTGAACAACATCCTCCCTTTGCCCCTTTCCTTTCTTTTTTCTGTTTACAACTTGTCATTCTTGCTCCCTAACCGGATCATTCATACCATTCTTACTGACAATATTAGTAATATTATCTCCTTTCTTTTGGACAGTGTCCTTTTTAGCCTGCGCTCTAGAATGGATTGAAACCTTATTGCCATTAGCAGCAGATTCCTGATTCACAACAATTTTAGACACCTTCCTGCAATTGGTAATGTCGTGCCCATGCATTTTGCATTTAGGACAGTATTTGAACCCACCTTCCATGAGAATTTCCTGATAAAATCCTCTCTCCCGGGATATTAATCCAAACAGTATTAGGAACATTTTTTGTGACATCCAATTCAACACAAACTCTAACAAAAGTTAGCCCTTCCATATCTTTGGTTTTAGTGTCACTGTCAAGGAAATGAGCAAATGAAGAAACAATCGAGCGCATGATAGCTCTATCAAAGAACTGCATTGGAAGAACTGGAAATCTTAACCATTTTGTCACTGTAGGAATCTCCTTTTAAGGGTTGTAATCTGGCGACCATCTAAATAAAGGAAATATTGTGTGCCAATTTTCCGTAGAGGACTTGTAAGCCTCGTTAACATCCTTCTCTAAGTCAAGAATAATCACCAAGTGCCTGTCATCCCAATTACTAGAGATCGTAATTTTACCTTCAATTTTCTAGGTTGCCAAGTGCCAACATAGTGTTCTTCACGACTTCGAAAGGAGGTCTTCCAACTTCGAATTTGGCAATCGGGGTATGAGCGAACCTCTGTGTCGCTGCTGTAAATGTAATTGAAGAAACACCATCCTTCGCTCCATATTGCCTAGCAGATAATTCCAATTCTGGGAACCGAGGGGAATCCGACGGTCGAGCGACTACAGACGCAAAATTGGGTTTTGTCGCAGCACACAAAAAACCAGTCCCTTGGGAGGCCGGATCCGAGAGGAGGTCTCTGAGTTGAAACTTGATGAGGAAAGGCGGTCGGGCAAGCCAGAGAAGCCATCAGAGGCCAGGCGCGACTGTCGCGCTTCAACTTTCGAAGTGCCTTTGGTTGGTCGCGGTTGACGAGAGCTGGCCTAAATAACATTAACAACTTGCAATACTATCCCCTATGTCAACTGAAGGGATTGTAAACTATCAAATGTTGTTGAAATGCCGATTTGAACAATACTGAATGCCGAGTTTCTATGTGCTTGTGTAAAATGCCGAATGTAAACTCTCGATTGTTGTTGAAATGCCGAGAATATTATTAATAAAGCCTTGAAACCGATGTTCCCCAAATCGGTTTCAATCGAAACCGAATCGCCCGATATCGGGTTTATAGCAAAATCAGTCTGAAAAGCAGACAAAGCCTGTCTGCCTTGTCTGAAAAAGTCTGAAAAAGCCTGACACTTTTGAATTTCCGTGAAACCGATTTGCCCCATATCGGTTTCAATATTTTTTTTTTGACATGTAGCCAATCGCCCCACTTAAAACCGATTCAATTAAAACCGGTTTAAATAACTTTTTTGTAAAACCGATTTTCGGCGAATCGGTTTGCCAGATGTCATAAGTTTTTGAATTCGTCTGGTCCACGTAGGACCGAGCTGACACGCAGGCATCACAGCCATGAAACCGATTTTCGAAATATCGGTTTCGTTGAAAATCAACGAAACCGATATGGCCAAAGTCGGTTTTATTCAAAAATGGGTGAAACCGATATGGCCAAAATCGATTTTCTTAAAAACAGGGCAAAAACGATATTTGAGTTTCAGGCAGGGCAAAAGTGATATTGGGTTTCAAAAACAGGGCAAAAAATAAAAAAACTCGAGCTGGCCTAAATAACATTAACAACTTGCAATACTATCCCCTATGTCAACTGAATCTCTCAAGGTCGCACCTTAAACAGTGGACGTGGCTCGTACACGATTCGCTCTCTGTCGCGTCAGACGTCATTCTATTTGTAAAAGATAAGATCGAATTACTAATATTTATGATAGTTGTTACTTTGATTTGGTCAAAATTCACGTGGATTGGTAGTTATTTATTTCAGTGTTTTAAAAGGCTATATATAAGCCTTATTCTACTTGAATAAAACATATTGAGTTCAAATGTGTTTTTCCAACACTATTTGCCAAAGGCATCAATCATTCTGACCGCATCTGTTCCTGCGTTGCGTGTTCACCAACGATGTTACAAACTAGGAGGTCTAAACTTCAGTCACGAGCTCCGAACAAAGAATCACCTAGTTCTCATCTTCTAGAAGGTTCTAAAACTAACCTCACACTTAAAGTCCAGTAACAGAAGCAACTCGTGAGATTGATTTCTTCATCACCTACGCTAAAAGGAGAATCGGTTCAGAGTATTTTTGGGTAAATTCAAAATATTTTTACCTATTGGGATAAATTTAGAATGAGTTCGTGTAGCTAAGGTTACCAGGTTAATGTCAAATAGACTATATTTCAATATACCACTTTACAAAAAAGAAAAGCAGTGGTTGGATGGACTCTGTCGGCCCTTGGTACTAATTGTATGGTTAGTATTAAGGCCGAATCCATAGTTGAGTTTAGACGAAGAAAGTATTTAACAAAATATTTCAATTTTCGACCCCACAGTCACTCTCATATGAGCAAGATTCAGATTCCGTATAAATAACATAAATATAACTAATGCGAATTACTGTAATTTTGGCTGCAGATATATTATCCCACGAGTGCAACATTAACCTAAAAAAATTGACTTTCAAACAAAACCATATCATTTTATAAGCACATAACATTTGGTTGATTTTAACAATAGCTAAACCCCAGTATTAACAGGCACAATTGGTAGAGAGAAAACAGTTGCGCATTTGCAATTCCTAGCAACTCCCTAATCTTAGTTGTTAAAAAAGTCATATCCACGACTTCATAGGTTTTTAGCAAACCATGTAGTAATTAACACCCTACCAAACTGATAGTGATTTTTTGAGTATATGAGCCAATGGAAAAATTAAATTACTGCCCATGTAAAGTAACAAGTGATAAAAGTAGATTTACCCATTTCTAAATTGGCAAAAAGGGTTACTTTCAAATATTCACCTTCGTTGAACTCTGAAAACAATATTAGCCATTTTTTTAATTACCGGATGAGGAGCAGAGATACCGGTAGTTAGATTTAGTTAAATCCACCAGAGGAAGGCCATCACGACTTCATACAAATTGGAAATGTGTGGAAATTGATGCAAGGCTAGAGGCAAAGGGCTATTTGTCGTATTCTTCTCTAACTTCTCCATCTAAAGATAATAAACAAAAGTTAAATTGAAGTTGCATGAAGATTTTAACAGATGCAAAAAAATATTTGAGATGACATGAGATTTTCGTACCTCTGAGATTTACTGCTAGGTTTGCTTGAGCATCAGCTTGTGAGTTAAGCTCCTTCAAAATTGTGATTAGATTATCAGAATCAAACCAGTGAACGTAAGAAGTTAGAATTAATTAAAATTAAATGTATGGTTAGAAAAGAGAATCAGCCAGGACAACGGTGCACGAACTATGGTGAGGTGAGTTCAAGCAAGTAGACAAGTACCCGAGGAACATGGTCGATCTGGAAGGACAAGAATTTTGCCTTCAATTCTTTGGTCACCTTACACAAGTCAGCCATGTTTTGATTCTTTGTTTTCCAAAGACCCTTAACCTGCACATGGAAGCATTCTGATGATAACAAATGCTAAAGGAGGAAACACACATTATAAAATTAAATTCTATAAAATAATATAATAAAGTAATTATCGGAAGACAAACAAACCTGCATGCAGACCAGGTTGGAATCTCCCTTGACACGGACATGCTTGAACCCCTCTTTAAAGGCATATTTCAATCCTAATATGACAGATCGATACTCTGCAACATTATTTGTTGCAATTCCAACACCTTCGCGCAAGCGACAAACCTAACAAAAGTATGTGAATAGTTATAACAACTAAATAACAAGGAATATGCTCTCACGTCTATAAAATGAACGAGAGCCTATTTTATACCATGCTTCCGTCATCTGCACGGACTATTGCTCCAGCACCAGAGATCCCAGGATTGCCTTTTGAGGCACCATCAAATTCAATTGTACATGATTGCTGTAGGTAAGCAATGGGAGAGCTTTATGATCACCATTATTGGTTGGCCCATGTATGTTTTATAAGATAACTTACGCATATAGATGATTTTCTTCCAGGTGCCTCATTCATCGTAAACATGTTCGTTGAGGCTATGGGATATTGCAACGGCGATCTTGGGCCAACAATCTGCAGTATAACCACGGACCGAGTATGGTTTATATTGCATTGTTATCATATGAAGTAGTATGAGAAACAAAAAGGACTTCATTACTCAAAAAATCATGGACTCTTTACGAAATGCTTTCAAGGCTCTAACTAAACATACTTGACATAAGTGATAAAGTTGTGCACAAGACCATGGAACAGAACATTGCTTCACTGTTACTAACTTGTTTTTCCATCTCTAGCTCTTGCCGTGGTCTTTTCTTGGACGAGTCCATAGAAGGCATTTTTCCCTTTGACATATCAGGTTGCTGAAAGTGAATCAATTTCAGGCCACGGTATTAGTGTTTGGATAGGGTCTCCAATATGCAAGGAAGCCGGAACTTCAAGAGTAACTTAAAATTGAAAATGTAAGTAAACAATCAGTCGGACCTGAAAAGGGCAAGGAAGGAGTTCACCAAACAGGCCATCTTTCACATCATTTGCGCTTACAGTAAAAGCAGCATTTTTAAGCCCATGTGATACAAGGTATGCCTCAGCTTCACTTGAAAGAGAATAGCCTTTGTATACACTTACTGACGGACTTCTAATCTATTAAGTTACAAATAACATTCACATCAGTGCGCTGAAAAGACAAAACAGTCTCCACGCTGATCTTGTATACCGCTCACTGGTCAATCATGAAACAATTCCAATATGTAACCTTTTTCTTCGAAAAGGAAAAGGGAAATAAGACACTCACCGATGAACCAACTTGAATTTGGCTATCACTCAGACTCTTGTAGACGCCTATAATATCGCCTTTCTTGACGACATAAAAGGAATTCCTTTCATTCATAACTCGACGCCTCTTGATCAAAATTCACCAGATTGACCTGGCACATAATACCAACACATTAAAGCACAATCTTTTTTTTTGAAAATCACAAAATAAATTCCATCACCAGTAAATCATTTGACAACTGAAGCATGCAAAATGTAACAAAATGAACTGCAGATAGCACCACATAGCAAACAGTCGCAAAGCCCTACTGACAACTAGCAATCAATATATGAAAGCGACTACAAAACCCTAACTGAACAACCGTACTAAAACCCAGAAACAAATTTCAGAAGAGCTTAGAAAATGACAGTTAATAGAGGGAGTGTTGATACGTACCTTTGCGTCGTCGATGGGGTTCAACCTCACGAGCAAAGCCCAGAAGACGAAGATCAACACAACGATCAATCGGAGGGAAGATGAGAAATTGAGCCGACTACTAGTTAAATTATACTTTTACTGTACTATCTAACCCAGTCGGTTCAGGTTTCTTAATCCATCGGTTTATTTTATTTGGTTCGGTTTACTACCGATTCTAGAGAGACGTGACGGGTCCACCCACTTATTGAAGAAAGTATCGTACCATGATCTAGAACTATCCGCGCTTTACAATTTTATCGTAAACTTGTAAGGACATTCACATCAAGGGGAGCAATAAGTAATAATAGATAGACTTTCTTGCTTATTGCTCTCATGTAGTAAGTGAGTAAAAAAAGAGTAAAAAATAATGTTTAATATGTGAGCAATAATGAAGAGGGTGTGTGATAAGAAAGTAATAAGTGGGGTCCACATATATTTATGAAGAAAAATAAAAGGAAATTACATTTTGTTGGTTTTGAAAGAACTAAATGTCATAAAATGAACGTTAGATGGACAAATTAAAAAAATTAAAAAATTAAAAAATTAAAAAATTAAAAAATTGTTATGATATTATGGGATTGTGAATGCACACTTAAACCTCCATTTACACCCCTACTTAAATCACTCCATTATACCTCTTTATTTGTGTTAAAGGCCATGCCTTTTCAATAGCCTCCATGTATTCTATAAATACATGATATTGTAAAGTATGAAGAAGAAACAACAATACAAATCTCTTTTACCATTTCTCATCTCTTATTTCTTCCCCATTATATTACAACACGTTATCAGCACGAGTTGCTCAAAGGTAGTGATCATTCATCTTTATCCTCCCTTCTATTCTTGTTCAGAAATGCGATGATGGCAACCATGAGTCCTCTTCGTAGAGAAACTCAAAATAGCCTAGCATTCAAAAACTCAATATGTATATTCATGTAGTTGGTTCTATATTCACATGATGTATGAATATGTAGTATATGATTTTTGATTCACTCGAAGTGAAATCATATACATGTATCACTTGAAGTGGATACATGTATAGTTCATGTTTTATTTTATTCCCCCGAAGTGGATTCATATATATATGTATCACTTGAAGTGGATACATGTATAGTTTATATTTTATTTTATTCCCCCGAAGAGGAATCATATACATATTTCTCCTGAAGTAGATATATGTATAATATATGCTTTGATTTTGTTATGAAGTAGAATATAATCATATACATGTATCACCCAAAGTGGATACATGTATAGTACATGTTGTCGATTCCCTCGAAGTGGATCATATACATATATCACCGGAAGTGGATATATGAATATTATTATTCTTCTTTATCTTCATCCCCCGAAGAGGATGTTTCATTTCACTCCTTGAAGAGAGTAAGATTCACTTCTTGTAGTAAGTGATAAAACATCAAGCATATATTTTGTAGTGTGATTATATCATCTCCTGTAGTAGATGATTATAATCTAGATAAAATCATTTCATGTTGTAAGTGATAAAGTTCTATTTTTTATGTTATTTTTATTTATGCACGTGCTTAAATCCATCTATTTATTTACTTTTATAATGGTACATTTTTATTCATATTTCATATTTCGTATATTTAATCCCCTGGAGTGGATTCATATTGATCATACACACTTAATCCCTTGAAGTGGATAAACATACATCAATATATATATTTATCCTAATGAGATAGTTAAAATCGTCCCCCGAAGAGGATGATTATGTGTAAAATATATATTACTCCTAGAAGAGAGTAATGTACCATTTTCCTTTGTTATAAGTGAAAGAAAAATAATGGTCCAAGAATTTTTTTTTATGTAGATCATATCTCTCCGGAAGTAGAAGATTATTAGATCACTTTCCGTTGTAAGTGATAGATCCATGAAATTTCTCATCAAATATGTTGGATGTGTATGATCAATACTTAGTGATTTAAATGTTTTAATTTCATGCTTTCACTATTATATACATGTCTACGTCGCAAGACTTTAGTTCACTACCCTGATGTTTCCCGAAGAAACTATCGTACATGGGTGAATTAATGCTTGAACCATATTTATCAAGCAATAACTTGAGATATTCTGTAAATGAAAACTCCACCACATCCCAGCAAAATTGTGCTTACTTCGTCATCATCTTCACGAGAGCCCGAAGCTAAAAACTTTACAGTCAATGACCCCTCATATTCTGGAAGAGCTTAAATGATTATTGTAATCATTAGAGGACGGTCATTGTACCTCGTGCAATATGTGAATGGATGCACTTGAGGATATGAGTTTTTAATTAGGTCTCAAATTATAATTTTGAACTATATTGTATTGTTTCAATCTTGAGACTATGTGAAGAGACTAATGAAGATGGAGATAGATTAGAAAAAAGGATTATTCGTCTCTCATGTTATCAACTTTGTACTCCAGTAGTAGTACATGGGAACATGATTATTTTTCATGTTCGTAGTTACTTTTTAAATTCAGTGTCAATGATATAGATCTAATTTCTGTAACTGAAATTATTTTATTTATTACGAATTTGTCATGAGTTAAATTATATTTCAACTGATATATTTTGTTTATATTTCTTTATAGAATGAATCAATCTTGTACTCCAGTAGTAGTAGTACATGTTCTAACGGAATTATCAATGGTGGGGAGTTATGTCTCGTTGATAGTGCCACTACTCATACTATATTGAAAAATCCGAAGTTTTTCCTAAACTTGAACATGACAAAAACCAATGTTAATACTATCTCCGGAACGAGTAGTATTATAGAAGGTTCCGGAAGAGCCTCTATCTTGTTACCCGAAGGAATAAGAATAAACATTAGAGATGCATTGTACTCAAGTGAATCGCAAAGAAACTTACTCAGTTTCAAAGATACTTGAAGAAATGATTTTCATGTTGAAACCATGTGTGAAGATGGTATTGAGTACCTACTTCTTGTATCTTATAAGATTGGCCAGAAGCAAGTCTTAGAGAAAATGAGAGCACATGCGTCTGGTTTATATGGCACGCAAAACTACCCCATTGAAGTGCATAAAGTCATTAACATGAAGTTAGTTGACAAGGAATTATTTTCTTTGTGGCATGATAGACTCGGTCACCCTGGTGAAACAATGATCCGGAGAATCATTGAAAGTTCACACGGACACCCACTTAAGGACCTGAAGATCCTCCCAAAGGGTGACTTGACATGCACGGCTTGTTCACTTGGCAAATTTATAACAAGGCCGTCTGTAACAAAAGTAAACGCGGAATCTCCTATGTTTCTTGAAAGAATTCAAGGTGACATATGTGGACCAATAGCACCGCCATGTGGACCATTCAGATATTTTATGGTGTTGATAGATGCTTCAACACGTTGGTCACATGTAAGCCTAATCTCAACGCGAAATGTTGCGTTCGCAAGGCTTTTAGCCCAAATAATCAAGTTAAGGGCTCATTATCCTGATCAACCAATCAAAAGAATCAGGCTAGATAATGCAGGAGAATTCACATCAAAGTCATTCAATGACTATTGTATATCAATTGGCATAGTGGTTGAACATCCAGTAGCTCATGTTCATACACAAAACGGCCTAGCAGAGTCGTTGATAAAGCGGTTGCAATTAATAGCAAGACCATTGCTAATGAATTCAAAATTACCCGCCTCTGCTTGGGGACATGCAATTTTGCATGCAAAAGCTTTGATAAGACTTCGACCGACTGCTTATAATAAGTATTCTCCTTTGCAACTTATCTCTGGAAGAGAACCTGATATCTCATATTTGAAAATTTTTGGTTGTGCGGTGTATGTCCCTATTTCTCCTCCACAACGAACCAAAATGGGGCCACAAAGGAGGTTGGGAATATATGTGGGGTTTGAGTCCCCATTAATTATCAAATATCTAGAGCCATTAACTGGTGATGTATTTCGAGCTCGATATTCTGATTGTCATTTTGATGAATCAAAATTCTCAATTTTAGGAGGAGAAGAAAAGGAGATTCATAAGGAGGTTGTGTGGAATACACCTTCTATGTCGTTCTTAGATCCGAGAACAAATGAAAGTGAACTTGAAGTTCAACGGATCATACACTTGCAAAATGTAGCAAATAAGCTACCAGATGCGTTTACTGATGCCAAGAAAGTGACGAAGTCACATATACCTGCTGAAAATGCACCAGCTCATTTGGAGATTCCTGTAGTAACTCCAAACACAAACATTGCAAGTGATTCTCAAGTACATCGAAAGCGTGGGAGACCATTAGGGTCTAAGGATATAGTTCCCCGGAAGAGGAAAGAACACGCAAGATGTAAAACGGATGTCGAGATGTCAAATACGAACATTAATAATGTAAGGACTCTTGAAGAATCTTTACCTAAGGAAACTGAAAATAAAGACAAAGATATTGATGACAATTTTGAAATGTCAATCAATTATGCTAACACTAGTGTGGGTTGGTATCGAGATGAGGTAAATCTCAATGAAATCTTTGCTTATTCAGTTGCCCTAGAGGTCATTGGAGAAGATGACAATGATCCCCAAACCATATATGAATGTCGACATCGAGATGATTGGGAGAGCTGGAAAGAAGCAATTCAAGCAGAGTTGAACTCTTTAAATAAACGTGGTGTTTTTGGACCTGTAGCTCAAACACCGGAAGGTGTGAAACCAGTTGGCTATAAGTGGGTGTTCATACGAAAACGTAACGAGCGTAATGAAATTGTAAGATACAAAGCTAGACTGGTTGCACAAGGTTTTTTTACAGAAACCTGGAGTTGACTATTTGGAAACGTATTCACCTATAGTGGATGCAACAACTCTAAGGTTTCTAGTTGCTTTGGCCGTTGTTGAACGACTCAAAATGCAACTCATGGATGTGGTAACTGCATACCTATATGGGTTATTAGATAAAGATATATACATGAAAATCCCAGAAGGATTAAAAATGCCTGAAGCATTACATGCAAATCCTCGTCATATGTACTCCATCAAATTGAAAAGATCATTGTATGGGCTGAAACAATCTGGTCGAATGTGGTATAATCGCCTCAGCGAATATTTACTAGCGCAAGGGTTTATTAATAACCAAATATGTCCACGTGTTTTTATAAAACGCACAGAATCGGGGTATGTAATCATTGCAGTGTACGTTGATGATTTAAATATAATTGGAACTCCAGAAGAGATCCAATTGGCAGCAAACTATTTGAAAAAGGAATTTGAGATGAAAGATCTAGGAATTACTAAGTTTTGCCTCGGCCTGCAGTTCGAGCATACAACTAATGGAATCTTTATCCATCAATCAAATTACACCGAGAAGGTTTTAAAGCGTTTTAATATGGATAAAGCGCATCCATTAAGTACGCCGATGGTAGTAAGATCACTCAGCATTGAAAATGACCCTTTTCGCCCCCGGTCAAACAATGAAGAGATTTTAGGTCCGGAAGTACCTTATATAAAATTTGGCAGACTTGTTCACTAAGTCATTACCGACACGAGTTTTTAAGAAACTTGTAAATGACATTGGGATGTGCAGTCTTAAGGACTTGTCGGTTTGAGGGGGAGTTTTATAACTGTACTCTTTTTCCTTAACTTGGTTTTATCCCTTTTGAGTTTTTCAGGTCAAGGTTTTAACGAGGCAGTTCACAGAATAAGGAGTGTACATTCAAGGGGGAGTGTTATGATATTATGGGATTGCGAATGCACACTTAAACCTCCATTTACACCCTTACTTAAATCACTCCATTATACCTCTTTATTTGTGTTAAAGGCCATGCCTTTTCAATAGCCTCCATGTATTCTATAAATACATGATATTGTAAAGTATGAAGAAGAAACAACAATACAAATCTCTTTTACCATTTCTCATCTCTTATTTCTTCCCCATTATATTACAACAAAAATTAAAAAATTAAAAAATTAAAAAATTAAAAAATTAAAAAATTAAAAAATTAAAAAATTAAAAAATTAAAAAATTAAAAAATTAAAAAATTAAAAAATTAAAAAATTAAAAAATTAAAAAATTAAAAAATTAAAAAATTAAAAAATTAAAAAATTAAAAAATTAAAAAATTAAAAAATTAAAAAATTAAAAAATTAAAAAATTAAAAAATTAAAAAATTAAAAAATTAAAAAATTAAAAAATTAAAAAATAAAAAATAAAAAATAAAAAATAAAAAAAATCAGAAAAATTAAAGAATCTTGGGACAAAACAAAAAATGAAATAATAGAAGCGATAATTTTGGATAATTGAATGGTGATGAGTACAGTTTTTTGCTCTTTGCTCTCTTGCTGCTTTAAAATATATAGAGCAACGAGCTATTTTTGCTCATTGCTTTTAGCTCTGCTTTGCTACATGACTTTTATAAGAAAATGCTATTTTTGCTTATTGCTCATTGCTCTTTTACTACGGATGCCCTAACATACAATTTTTTTTCTTCTTTAGCATTTATAGATATTTTTATTAGTACGATGTTCAGTCTCTTTATTTTTTATTTTACTCTAATTAGAAAATTTTGATTATTTGGAGCGAGATTTGCAATGAAGTGATAGTTGAGCATCATTCACCATGACCAAAAAATATATCATCACTCTCTCTCATCTTGTCCTCATGACTATTTTGATCAAGTGCACCCCACTCATGACCAAACAAAAAGTTCATTATCATTCTTTCTCATCGCTACATAAATTGTAGCTCATAAATATTATGATTAATAAAAATATATCAAAGTATATCTTATTTTATAGATCTCAAAAAATTATGAATATTAGTAATTATTATGATTTTTTTAACTTTATAATTTAGAAGATATATTCGTTGCAAGATAAAAATAAAATTGAAAAGTTTCTTACACAGGACACGTGTCGCGTTGCAATTGATTCACGACTCATAACAAAATCCAATTTTTGGTCATGAGATGATCTTTTTTAAAATTGATCATCCCATGATCTTTTCTATGATTGGTTTAGTCATAGTGAGGATCTATGATTTTTTTATCATCTCTAATGACATTTTTTTATGACTCAAAAAGTCATGATGGGGATGCTCGAACTATCATGTTTTCAAATGAAGTTAAAAGTTATTACAAAATTTAATCAGGTCCAAATAAAAAATAAATGCATAAATTTTTGAACACGGAACATCATAGTCACACTCACATCGTAATTAAATCTTACTTAATCATAGAGACGAACTTATGTACAATAAAATGGGGCACCTGCCCCAATGATTTTTGAAGTATCAACTTTAATATATTATATTTAATGAGTCCAGTTCATGTGAGAAGTGGTATATTGGTGAGAAACGAAAACTAATCTCATCCATTCATCTTTGTTAATCAATGACTAGGATTAAACAGATTTTGTTTTAAATTCGTAATTATCTCAATGTTTAATTAGTCATAAAGAGTAAATTAGGCAAACTAATTAACCCCAAATTAATCGCATCGACTGGCGAGACTCCGATTCCTTCTCCGACGGATCACTTGTGGAAATCGATTCGCTTGAGTCGGAGCTTCGGCGCCGGGAACGAAGACGACGGTGCAAACCGATTCGACTGAGTCAACGAGCAAAACATCGTCGGAGACGAACATAGCCGAATCGTCATCTCCGGATTCGGCATCCACTTCTTCCAACAAATCTCCAGCATCGACGTCGTCGTCCTCTACTCCGTCGCAATCGCAATTTTAGCCGAACCATCGCAAATCGGAAACCCAACAAATCGCTACACATTTTGTACATGCCGCGCGCCCATCATTCACATTAACGCCTCGCTCAGCCTTTACATTAACTTGTTAATGTCTTCTTTGGGCGCGACTCACTATGTAAATGCTACGCATTATCCTTTGAAAAGCTACGAATTTTGTATGTAATTGCTACGAATTTTGTATGTACTTGCTACGCATTTTAGTCGTAAAGGCACCAAAACATGATTACTACGAATTTTATATGTAATTGCCACGCATTTTAGTCGTTAAGAAGTAATTACTACGAATTTTGTATTAATTTCTACGCATTTGGTCGCAAAATCACCAAAACATGATTGCTACGCATTATTATTCGTATCAATTACAAACAAAATTCGTAACATACTATTTGTAGTAAAAGATATTAAAATGCATAGCTTTTCAAAAGATAATGCGTAGCAATTACACATTGAGCCGCACGCTCAACGCTCACATTAAGTGAGCCGCGCCCAAAGAAGACATTAACAAGTTAATGTAAAAGACTGCGCGCGGCGTTAATGTGAAGGTTGTGCGCGCGACATGTATGATTACTCTTCATATGTCGACTAAAACACAAAACGACGACTGATTTCGGCTGATGCCGACAAATTGTCACTGTTCCGAGCAGTCTAATGCGATTTCCATGGGCGATGACGAAGGTGACACCACCGATCGTGGCCAGATCGGCGTTGACGGCGAACGCCGGAGTGTTGTATAAGATTAGGTTTAATCCTATTACTAATTTACCCTTTAACCGTAATTAAAATATGATTGTGCGAATAAGTTAGCGTCGATTAACAGTCATTAGATTGATAATCTAATGGTAATTAAGACTTCTCGTTTCTCATGAAACATGACACTTCTCATGTGATCTTTATTCTATATTTAATTAATATCTTATTAATTTCTATCTTTTACAATGAATTATATAGCACTTTGACGAACTATGTCGTAATTAAATCCCGCACCTGATCTTTTCTCACCAAACAGATACTATTATAATTGAAATTTGAATTAGATTTCAGACTCTTAACAAACGGAATGCATAACTTTCATTTCGTACCGCATCGTCAAAGAGACATGGAGAGAGGGGAAGCGGGCTGTGACAATTTGTAGACCTTTTTATTGATACATTTGTTCGGTGTCAATTTATTTTTTATTCTACTTTGGAAATTTTGATAATTTGAACCACAATTTACAATGAAAGCTGCAGGCACCGATCTCGGTTTATAATAATTGGTTCGGTTTACTACCGAATCTACTGAGAGCATTGCTAGACATACTCATTCATCGGGAAGTGCAAAATCGGAACAATCGACGGCGATTATCGTTTCCGACTGTATCGACGTAGCTGCAGCTGGTAAGCGCCTCACTTCCATTTCTTATACTTATCCTTGCATTCGTTTCCTCTTCTAGAATCTTGTGAAAGTTTACTTTTGAAACGAATGTTGGTGAGAGCCCTAGGTGTTTAATTTGAAGTTTGATGCACAAGTGAGGTGATTTTTTGCTGATTATTTATTGTCTGAACAAAGAGGAGATTTCTTTGAGGGAGTCAATTGCTTCGATAAGATTTTGTAGGAAAAAATAAAGACAGGATGAGTAAAGGAGTGCTTTTTTTTCTTTTCTGAGTTGTGTTGTGAGAAAGTGATGCGAGTACCATGACAGCCTTCTAGTATCCTTCTGTATGGAAAATGTGGCTAGAAGCAAGCAGTGACAGCAGGATGGAGTAGTTTAGATTGGTTACTTTAATTTATCAGTTTTTTAAAAAAAATCACTAGTTTTGAATTAGGGTTGCTTGTTTTGTATCTGTTAGTTTCTGGCCCATGATTTGTCAGATATGCTTGTGGAATATCCCAATTCCTAATTTGTCTATCATCATGCGTAGAATTGGATGTTAGTGCAGATGCAAGGATATGTTGATTTCTTCAGTAAGATAAGCTGTGAACGATGGAATCAAGTGTTGGAACAGGAAATCTAGCTCCAGAGCCTCAAGGGGATCTGGAATTTGACTCGCATGAAGATGCATATTTGTATTATAAAGAATATGCTAAGTCGGTCGGTTTTGGCACTGCTAAGTTGAGTAGTCGGCGGTCTAGGGCATCCAAGGAGTTTATTGATGCTAAGTTTTCATGCATTAGATATGGGAATAAGCAGCAGTCTGATGATGCTATCAACCCACGACCATCTCCCAAGATTGGTTGTAAAGCTAGCATGCATGTAAAGAGAAGGCAAAATGGTAAATGGTACATCTATAGTTTCATAAAAGATCATAATCATGAACTTTTACCTGAACAAGCACATTTTTTTCGAAGTCATAGGAATGTTGATCCACTTAAGAATGATATGAGGATAAGAAAACGGAAAATACTAGTTGCAGGATCAAAGCAGTTCTGTGCTTATCAGAATGTTGAGTTTATGGAGGGTTATATTAGAAATCAACACGACAAGGGACAAGTTTTGTCTTTAGACAGTGGTGATGCTCAGGTGCTGCTTGAGTTCTGTATGCATATGCAGGATGAAAATCCTAAGTTTTACTATGCGGTTGATTTGAATGAAGAACACCGGTTAAGAAATGTATTTTGGGTCAGTTCCAAAGGCGTGGATGATTACACGTATTTCAGTGATGTAGTCTCAGTTGACACCACATACATCAGGTCCAACTATAAAATTCCTTTAGTTTTTTTTGTGGGAGTGAACAATCACATGCAGCCTGTATTACTCGGTTGTGGATTGATTGCTGATGAGAGTTTGAATACCTTTGTTTGGCTGATGCAAACATGGCTGATACCAATGGGTGGACGTGCACCTCGTGTAATTCTCACTGATCAAAATAGTGCTCTCAAACAAGCTGTTGCTGCTGTTTTCCCAGAGACGCATCATTGTTTTTCCTTATGGAATGTACTTGAAAAAATCCCCAGGAAACTCGAATACTTGAGTATATGGCAAGATAATTTTTTGAAGAAATTTCATAAATGTATATATGGGTCATGGAAAGAAGAGCAATTTGAAAGGAGATGGTCTAAGTTGCTGGACAGATTTACTCTTCGAGAGGATGAATGGATTCAATCACTGTATGAGGACCGAAGACAGTGGGTACCTACTTTCATGAGAGATGTATCGTTTGCTGGACTGTCTGCAGCCTCACGATCTGAAACTCCAAATGTGTGGTTCGATAAATATATTCATGCCGATTCCTCATTGAGAGAGTTCATCGAACGGTACAAATTGATTATGGAAGACCTGCATGAAGAGGAAGCGAAGGGAAATTTTGATGCTTGGCACGGAACCCCGGACTTGAAGACCCCTTCGCCTTTTGAAAAACAAACACTCTTAGTATACACACATGAAATATTCAAGAATTTCCAAGTTGAAGTTTTGGGGGCAGCTGCCTGCCATCTTAAGAAAGAAAGTGAGCTCGGAACACTTGTAACGTACTCAGTGAAAGACTGTGAAGATAATAATGTATTTATGGTGACGTGGGATCAAACAAAACTGGATGTAGGCTGTTCCTGCAGATCTTTTGAATACAAAGGTTATGTTTGCAGACATGCTATTGTGGTCCTCCAAATGTCTGGTGTTTTCAGCATCCCCTCTAAGTATATATTGCAGCGATGGACAAATGTTGCTGTGAGCAGGCATGCCATGAGTGACAGACTAGATGAGGTGCAATCAAAAGTTAGACGGTTCAATGATTTGTGTCGAAGAGCTATAATTTTGGGGGAAGAAGGGTCTCTCTCTGAAGAGAGTTACAATGTTGCATTGATTGCTATTGAAGAAACATTGAAGCAATTTAAAAGTACAAATAATGCAGAATGCGACTCCTCCGGACCCTTTTTCATTTCGAATCAAGCCATTACTGGTATTGAGGAAGACAATGAGGGTAGCATTGTTGCAGCAGTAAATCAAACATTGAGCTTCACTAGTAGCAGTAGGTTCCAGGCAAGAACAGATGCTCGCAACAATAAGGTTGAATCTCAAGAAAGCAGAATGGGAGAGGTTAGTGGTTTATTTGTTATATTATCCGTATGTATGCCTACTAAGTTCACCACCGAAACAGATATAAATTTCTAATTTATTATTCATGCACTAACCAGGTCCCGCCAGTGCAAGGACTAGCAAATGCTGATTTGCAAGCTAGCCTTCCTCACATGGTATGCCTCCATCTTAAATGTACATGTAACGTTAGTTCTCTGTTTTTCTATAACTTGTATTTGTATCATATGGTGAAATTCAAGCGATCATATTGTCTTACAAAAGGTCGTGTCTTGTGAATAAAATGGATGTCTTGTGATAATGCCCTTGAACATAAATTTTGTACAAACTAAGTTTTAATATGCATCTCCTGTTACGTTACGAGTATCCAGGATGCGACCAATCATAGCACTTCTCTAGTTCTTTCCCTTGAGTATTGTTAATGTCCTTTAAAATCAGGGTTGTGGTCTTATAGTTATCATACCAAATGTTTATTGCAGGGCCGTACTTACACAACTTCCTCGGTTCCCGATTCATCACCACAAGCACAGCACAACAGGGTACCTGGCCAGTTGGACAAGTTTGTCAACAGATATTCATAATACCATTCCAGCCCAGGCTCAGTATCACAGTTCAGTACCAGCCTCGTCGTAAGAAATACATATTCAAGGTTAGCTTTGCAATAATTACTAAGAACCTTTTCCTGAAGTTTCTACTGTGGCCTTGTATATCTATTAGTACTAAGCTTGATGACAAGCCAATATTGGTGATAACAATATATGTGCCTTCACATGGGTCCTCTGAGTAATTGATCTAAGTTATATAATACGTAAGGATTTGGTTCGTCGGGTGAAACATATATCTCTGCTTTGAGTTGGTCTAGTATACTGTCTAGCATTATCAAATAATGGCATATTTCTGCTTCTATGTTTAAATAATGAGATCATACCATATATGAACACTTCACATGACATGTCTCTCTTAGCACTAAGAAACAAACAACTGTCCTTGTTTTTGCTCTCTTACTTTTGGCCCTTCGTTGAGGGCTGACGGGGGACCAAACGGTCTTAAAGACTCGTGAACTGTTAGCGGCGCCTGGCAGTTAGATTGTGGAAGAAGACATAAGAGCATCTCCAATGGTGGACACTTGACGCTTTGGGGCACGTGCAAGTGTCCACTATTTTGAGCATCCACAATGGTGGAGGGACATTTGACATTTCTTTTGGGGTTCACTTTATACCTTATTTTTGACAAAAAGTGGCTTTGGGACGCGTGAAATATCCATGTCCACCATTTAGAGCATCCACAATGGTGGACACTTGACACTTGCACGCGCCCCAAAGTGGGCATGCCCACTATGGTGTCCACTGCCCACTTTGTGGCACGCGCAAGTGTCAAGTGTCCACCATTGTGGATGCTCTAAATGGTAGACATGGACATTTCACGCGGCCCAAAGTTATTTTATGTCAAAAATAAAGTATAAAGTGGATCCAAAAAAAATGTCAAATGTCCATAAGCTTGGTTGCCTGCAAAGTAAATCATGACACTGTTAAGTGGTAAGAAGAAAAGATCGTGTGTATTGGTGAAAGGCAAGATTGTGAACGTGGGGCAGCTATGTTGTTGTTGTGTATAAAGCTGCTTTTGGTCCACTTTGCATCTAATGCTTTCCTGTTTTCTAGCTTCTCACTTTTGTCCATTCTTTTGTGCCTACTTGACAAGCTTTTTTTTTTTTTTTTTTTTTTGATTACAGTGCTGGGTTAGTTAATTGTAGCTTCTCATTTTTTTTTTGTGTATAACTTTTGTGCCTACTTGACAAGCTTAAACAATTCAAAGGTGCTTCTTCAACATATATATTTGTTGAATTCATCATTAATTTGTTGAATTTAATTATGTTTCGTTGAATTTGAAATTCACAAAGTTATACAAAATCAGTTCAAGATAACCATTGTCTTGCCAAATCTTACCCTTACAATTAGGTCCTGTCCACTTTGACTTGTTTTTTTGACTTGTAAGTTAAGATAAGTTAATATCAGTTAAGATAAGTTAAGATCAGTTAAGATAAGTTAATATCAGTTAAGATCAGTTAAGTTACTTTTAACATACCACCATACTATTTATCATACCATCATACTATTCACCATCATCATACCATCGTCATCATACTATTCATCATCATCATCATACCATCATCATCATCATACCATCATCATCATACTATTCACAATCATCATACCATCATACTATTCATCATACCATCACACTATTCATCATCATACCATCACACTATTCATCATCATACCATCATCATACCATCGTCATCATACTATTCATCATCATCATCATACCATCATCATCATCATATCATCATCATCATACTATTCACAATCATCATACCATCACACTATTCATCATCATACCATCACACTATTCATCATCATACCATCATCATACTATTCATCATACCATCATCATCATCATACTATTCATCATACCATCATCATCATACTATTCACCATCATCATACCATCACACTATTCATCATCATACCATCATCATCATTATCATACTATCATCATCATACCATCCTCATACTATTCATCATCATACCATCATCATCATACCATCATACTATTCATCATCATCATAAAATTATTATTCATCATCATAAAATTACTATTCATCACCATCATCACCCCCATCATCACCAGTATATTACTATTCATCATCATAAAATTACTATTCACCATCATAAAATTACTATTCATCATCATAATATTACTATTCATCATCATCACCATCACCATCATAATATTACTATTCATCATACCATCATCATCATACTATTCATCATCATCATCATAAAATATTACTATTCACCATCTTCATAAAATTACTATTCATCATCATAATATTACTATTCATCATACCATCGTCATCATACTATTCACCATCATCATAATATTACTATTCACCATCATCATAATATTACTATTTATTAGTCAATATAAGTTTCAGTTAAGTTAAGATAAGTTAATATCAGTTAAGATAAGTTAATATCAGTTAAGATAAATTAATATCAGTTAAGATAAGTTAAGATCATTTAAGATCAGTTAAGTTTCAGTCAAAGTGGACAGACCCTAGTGTAGTGCATTGTTTGGTAAATTTCTTTTTGTTTTTTTTATAGTGCATTGTTTGGTTGTTTCGGTTATCTTAATTTATATACTGTTTCAAATTGATTCGGTTAGATAAGTTTGGTAAATTGATGAAAGTGGTAATTTAATCGTAAACAGTAATTTATTGAATATTTTTACCTATTTTATTAATATTTATTAAAAATACAAAAAGTAATTTAAACATTTGTTCAAACTTCAATTTTTAGCTATTTGAAAGTCATGTCTCGAATTTTTTGTATTTTTTGGTTATAAGAGCAGCCTCCACCATGATCAAAAAAATCATATCATCCATCTCTCTCATCCTTTTTCTTTCTCATCTAATCATCCCTCATGGTTTTTTCAATCACATGCACCCACTCATGATCCAAAAAAAAAAAGTTTATCATCAATCTCTCTCATCACTACATAAATTATAGCTCATAAATGTTAAGATTAATAAAAATATATCAAAGTGTATCTCGTTTTACAGAGCTCAAAAAATTATGAATATTGGTATTTATTTTAATTTATTTTAATTTTTAATTTGTAATTTAGAAGATATATTCGCTGCAAGATCAAAATAAAAACTGTACTGTTTCTTACACAGGACACGTGTCGCGTTGCGATTGCCTCATTATCATGATTACAACACACAAAAAGATCATGGAATGATCTTTTTTAGAAAAAATCATGGGATGATCTTTTTGATGATCAAAAAAATTATGGTGGAGTGCATGATTTTTTTGATCATCTCCCATGATCACTTTCTATGGTTCAAAAAAGCATAGTGAAGAATAATCTAAAGATGATTAGTAACCACAGTAAAAATAATTGGCTCGATAAATTGGTACCCATTATTATCAACAACAACAAAAATTGGTACACATTAAATTTGATAGCCTACCAAATGCACACCCTACTTACACCATCCGTGCTTTATTTGGGTCTTTACATCATTATCATGTTAATCTAATAAATTACACTCTACTTTAAAAGTCCGAGAGCGATAGCACGTGCGGACCACCAACCTCACGTGCAGGCGACCCAACCGGCGTCGACGGCACTCTCCCCATATCCACCTTTCTAAAATACTCTCTCACATCTCCAGCATCCTCCTCCTCCGCCGCTTCCTCGCCGTACCTCGGCGGAATAAAAGGCGGCCGGAGAACCTCAGTCAGCAACTCCCACCTCAACCTATCAAAAAACGAATGCTCTTTTATCTCCAACGCGCCTCTCTCAAACCCCAACCTACTGGTCGGATCCTTGTCCAGCAGCTTCTTAATCAAATCCATCAACGGCGTCTGCTTCCCCGTGAACTCAACCTCCTTAGTTACAATGTTCGTAAACGTCTCCTTCCTGTTCCTCCCTTTAAACGGCGTCGTTCCATATAACATTTCGTATAGCAGAATT
This sequence comes from Rhodiola kirilowii, assembly GCA_033675215.1. Classification (NCBI taxonomy): domain Eukaryota; kingdom Viridiplantae; phylum Streptophyta; class Magnoliopsida; order Saxifragales; family Crassulaceae; genus Rhodiola; species Rhodiola kirilowii. The sequence goes on from CM066199.1 coordinate 42,505,950, forward strand.
CCAAGCGCCCACCAGTCGACACTAAACTCATGCCCCTCGCCGCGTATCACCTCAGGAGCGACGTACTCCTCCGTCCCGACAAACGAGTTTGACCTCTCTGTTGGGCTGCGTCGGCTCACCGGACTCACTCTAGACGACTTGCCTCTCTTCAAACTTACACCACCAGTACTACTCTCCTTTTTTTGGCGGGAGAAGTATCTAGTCAACGCGTTGACTCTGCTCTCTCTGGGTGTTTGTTTTGGGACTGCTTGTGATTGTGAATCTTGGAGAAGGTTTTCCGAGTCGGAGTAGATAAGAGTTTTGATGGATTTTGGGTTGAGGGTACGAGAAAGGTCGAAGTCTGTGAGGGTGATATGGCCGGATTGTTGTATGAGAATATTTTCCGGTTTCAGGTCACGATACACTATCCCCATCAAATGTAGTTGTTCTAACGCGCAAACGATTTCTGCTGCGTAGAATTTGATCACAGATGGAGCGAACGTTCGTTCCATCTGTGATTGGCGGAGAATGTTTAGATCTCCACCGGAGCAATAAGGTACTGCCCAAGCCCAAAACTCATTTGTATCAGATGAGCTGATTAGAGATGGGAGGAATTGGTGGGACTTGAGATTTGATATTCTTGCCAAGATGTCGAGTTCGCGATAGACGCGACGGGCAGTGTCTGGTTTGTATTTGAGAGGGTGTTTTTCCACCACTTTGAGAGCGAAAGGGTGGTCGGAGAGTGGAGCGTGGTGGACTAGGAATACGGTCCCCATTGCGCCTTTTCCGAGAAGTTTGATTGTTTTCAGGGTGGTGAGGTCCATCGTAGAGTGGTGGTGGCGGCGGAGAGAAGCAGAGCAAGCGGTGGTAGTGGTACAGGATAGGAGTTTCTTTGCAGTGGATATATATATATATATATGCACATTTTTTATGGATTTGTGGTTGCAGAGGACTTTTCTTTGAGGCTTTGGGGGTCTAAATGCAACAAGAGAAAAGTAGGGGCACGAAATTGTCAATCTGAAATTACAAATTGCAAGAATTCCATATCCCCCCCCCAATAATTACAAGATTTGATATTGTATGAATGATTGATAAATAATTGAGTTATATTTTCGATAAGATTTTCCTTCAATAATGACAAGACACGTGTAAATAGAGATAAGGTCAAAATCACTATAAAAATACGGTTTTAGACACAATTGTAACTCACAACTTCTTCACTCTTCTCAACAACTTCAAGCTTTTTTCTGATCTTTGTTACGATTTCGGATGGATCCTTTCAATTTCGATGAAGGTTTCGAGTGGTATTGATGGACCATAATTGTATGCATCATAAATACAGTTAAACCCACCAAATTAGACTGTTTGTCTATCTAACTTCTACGTGTTAGTCCCGAAATATTTCCACAGGGCATTTGAGAGATAAAAGTGAAAACACGCTAAGGAGAGGATTTTATGCTGAAAAGATATCAAGAGTCAATTGAAGGTCAAGATCAAGCACTGAACGAAGAAATCTCAAGATCCTGACAATGAATTACTCAAATCAAATCCAAATGAGGAATAATCAAAGACAAGTCCGGGGTGAGATTGGACTGATAGTTTTGTAAAGACTGTACAAAACTGTCAAAACTCATCCATGTGCATTGGATGACCGGTGCTAAAGGTGAAGAAGGATGACTCATTGGGTGGCAACACCTCTCTTCCTCCATGGTATGACCGGCCACCGGTGGCTTTTTGAGCCACCACAAGGTGGTGACAAGTGGCGGCTCCTCCTCCCCTCCTCCCCAAAGCCGCCGGCTCCTCCTCCTTGTGACACTTGCCCCCCCATGTGTCACCTTCTCCTCCTCCTTCCTCCTCCACCCTTGGATGCAAATGCACATGTCCACCATCTCCACCACCCATCTCCTCCCCATTTGGCTATAAATATGGAGCTCCTCCTCCTCATTTGTATCATCACCACCACAACATTTCACTTATCTCTCTAGAATTTTGGGCACTAATCATGTAATATTACTTTGGGAATCAAAGCTTGATCCTTGGCGCTTCAACGGTTTTGTAAGTATTTTCATATTTATTTTACTGTCTTTCAAAACTCTTGTTTTTCCAAGTTCATAGTTATGATAACCATTGCCATGATTAGTAGCTAAACTTGTTATTCGGTTAAAGGGTGTACTTGTATTATAAATGTTTTAGATCTTACTCTTAGTATACCTTTGTATTCAAAACTTGTTCTATGTGCCATTTATAGTCAGAATTTCCAAGGTTGAGTGGATGCTACGAAAGGGCAAAACTCTTCCGTGGGGTTCGTGAACATACTCGGGTAAGTGGATGCTACGAAAGGGCAAAGCTTATCTGAGGAGTTCGACTTATCTAAAACACCACTTGATCGCAACGTCACTGGGAGATCAGGTGGATGCACATAGACTAGCATACCTTGAAAGGGGTGTTTTAAATGATGTTGCAAGTCTTGCGTTAGAAATAACCTAGATTCATCTTTGAATACTTAGCATGATCATGTCTTGCGCTAGAAATAGTCTCAATTCATCTTTGAACACTTGGTATGATCATTAGCGGTCGATGATAAACAATTATAATACAAGGCCCCTAAAACCGAATCATTTCCTTACATTCCATTATCAACTTCTGTAATTTACTTTCAGTTCCCAAAACACACTCAAACCCAACCCCAATCGTAATTAATTTCTGCATAAGCTTCATTAAAGAACAACTAATCCACACTGACTCTCTTGGGTTCGACCCCTACTTACCACTTGCTACCCAGTAGTTAAGTCGCGAGTAGCGGACTTATAAATTTATTTGTACATTTGCTCAGTCGACAAGCATCTGTCAAATTGGCGCCGTTGCCGGGGAGTTGTGCATAGGAATAGTTGTTCTATTTTCTTTTTTCTTTTTTCTTTTATCATGCAATTCACCAAGTCATACTACTATGGAATGGAACCTTGGAACAATACGGAGTTTTCCCCACCATCCTTTGAACTTGAAATCCGTGAGAAGATCAACAACTTGGAGCAATCCCGAGACGAAACATTGGATGAGTACTTATGGTACTTTGATTCCATTGTGACGAGCTGCCCGCACCATGGATTCACCAACTTCGATCTTCAAACAAAGTTTCTCTGTGGGATGTTGCCACATGAGTGGAAAGTGCTAAATGATGCAGCAGAAGGATCAATGTGGGACTTAACCGTGGATGATCTTTGGAAATTAATAAACGATTTGGCCGCAAGGTCAAGACCAAGCCAAGATCAGGCCGAGCCACTCAAGGACGGTATAACGGAGCTGGCATCTAGCATCCAGCAGTTGGAAAACACAATGCAACAAATCAGAGCTAAAACTGAATTATGGGCGGCAGAAAAGGAGCTGGCAGCTAACACCCAACAATTGGCCGCAAACATGCAGCAATTGAGTGCCGCGATGCACCAATTCACGGCTGAAACCGATTCAGGAGCAACAGAAAGGACGGCTGAACCCGAGGAACCGACTGAGGATGAGGACCCGCAAATAACCGAAGAAGAACCACCCCAATCAGACCCGGTCCTTATCACCAATCCATCCGAGGAAATCACTGTCCTAATTACCGAACCAACAGAAATCCCGAACCTCACTGCTGAAGCGGCCGAAGAAATCAAGCCAGGCCCGGTCCTTGCGCTCGGAGCACCCGAGGAAGTCCCGGACCTCATTGCCGAACTATCCGAGAAAGCCCCAATCCCACTCACCACGACTCAACAAGGAAAACTTCCTGAAAACTCACTCGTTCCAAGACAACCATCCATCACTGCCACAATGAAGAGGATTGGCAAAGGCGCATGCTTGATGTCGCCTACATTTAATGGCACAAAACCAAATTTCCAAAATCACAAAGGTGCCAACTATACCAACATGAAGAGGCGGCAAAAACATGGGCCGAAAGAATGGAAACCCGGAAGGAGCAACAAACAAGAACGACTCATTGGACCAGCAGCTATGGTCAAGGAAACCTCACCCTCTCGGAGCAAAAGGGCTGCCGAGAAGAAGTTTGACCTCACCCACCCATGGGATCCGACCTTATGATCCATGATTGAGGTACTGTCGAGCCAACGACGTTAAACAAGTGCACTGGTCGGGAGGTAACCCGACACTATCTTACTTTCCGCACTTTAATTTTCTGTCTTTTTATTTCTGTCTTTTAGTTTTCATCAATAAGTCGCTCTCACCCACTTGGTGCATAGAATGATCTGACTATTTAGGAATTGGTTTTTGGAGCACGATCGGATCAGCCAGGCAGCTTCCGTGAACTACAGGGCCTGCGCTGAAAGTTCAAGGCCCCAGCCGAACTCCCGCGATTATCCAGCCTCATGCCATTCGACACAATAAGGGAGTTCTGATCTTACCTTTCCTTAAGTCATTTCCTTCTCGTGTAACAACTGCTTGCATGGCTTTCGAACTAAGTAGTGCTGAAAAGCACGACTTCGTTCGAAAGTGTGGGGTGAGAACCGCATGTGAACATAAATAAACAACATGTTTTTCTTTTTTAGTGTATCTTTTTGAAAGTATGAACTTAAGAATGTGAAAAAGATAGACCGAAATTCATGAATTTACCTTGTGAAAATTCAACTGTCTAAAAACTTAGAACGTAACTTCTCATTTGTCCCTTTGTGCTGAGATAAACTAGGGATGTGGAGTTGATAGAAATGCCCTAGAGAGGCTTGGCAAGCAATCGAAGGATCAGATCAAACTATATGGTTTTCGAAGTCAGTGGAGGCTGCACTTCGGGTTTCAGTGAAAATTGAAGTCATCTCCGCCATGCAATGCAAAAGGCGAGGACGGGAATCAGACCGTCCTATCTCTGGTCAAAGTAGCCGAGAAAATAGATGAGCGACCCTCATCTTGACCCGCGCGAAACGACAGTCAAAGTAGCCGAGAAAATAGATGAGCGACCCTCACCTTGACCCACGCGAAAACGGCAAAAACGAGAAGAGCGGGGAGGTATTTCCATAGGCTTGCGGGCGATGATTGGACCTCCCAAAAAGGCTGAGAAAATGGACTAGCAAGTCACAAAGAAGAAAATAAAAAGAGGCCTAAGGCCCAAAATTGTGAAGGTTTTAACCGAACAAAAGTGAAGTACTCAAAGCGTCAAATCAAAGGCCAAAAGCCGATTCACTACAAAAAGCAGTCCCTCGCCAAAAGAAAATCAAAGCTCAAACCAGTGAAACCCGAACCGAATCACGTGCTAGAGAAAGCTACAAGAAAACCATATAGTAAGAGACGATCCCGAGGTTGCAGTCCAGGAGCCTAAAAAGGGCTATCTCCCGAAACATCCAATATAATTTGCATCTCGGCACGAAGGTACACGTATCAAGTTACTTCTATTTATTTACACAGTTTAATTTGGTAATAAGTAAGCAATGCATGAATTAGGATAAATCGAGTCCCACAGTCTAATTTTCATATTTTAAACCAAACTTAGAGTGCCGCCCTTTAATAGCATTGTTCGGGACGAACAACTAAAAGTGTGGGGTGATCTCATGGACCATAATTGTATGCATCATAAATACAGTTAAACCCACCAAATTAGACTGTTTGTCTATCTAACTTCTACGTGTTAGTCCCGAAATATTTCCACAGGGCATTTGAGAGATAAAAGTGAAAACACGCTAAGGAGAGGATTTTATGCTGAAAAGATATCAAGAGTCAATTGAAGGTCAAGATCAAGCACTGAACGAATAAATCTCAAGATCCTGACAATGAATTACTCAAATCAAATCCAAATGAGGAATAATCAAAGACTAGTCCGGGGTGAGATTGGACTGATAGTTTTGTAAAGACTGTACAAAACTGTCAAAACTCATCCATGTGCATTGGATGACCGGTGCTAAAGGTGAAGAAGGATGACTCATTGGGTGGCAACACCTCTCTTCCTCCATGGGATGACTGGCCACTGGTGGCTTTTTGAGCCACCACAAGGTGGTGACAAGTGGCGGCTCCTCCTCCCCTCCTCCCCAAAGCCGCCGGCTCCTCCTCCTTGTGACACTTGCCCCCCCATGTGTCACCTTCTCCTCCTCCTTCCTCCTCCACCCTTGGATGCAAATGCACATGTCCACCATCTCCACCACCCATCTCCTCCCCATTTGGCTATAAATATGGAGCTCCTCCTCCTCATTTGTATCATCACCACCACAACATTTCACTTATCTCTCTAGAATTTTGGGCACTAATCATGTAATATTACTTTGGGAATCAAAGCTTGATCCTTGGCGCTTCAACGGTTTTGTAAGTATTTTCATATTTATTTTACTGTCTTTCAAAACTCTTGTTTTTCCAAGTTCATAGTTATGATAACCATTGCCATGATTAGTAGCTAAACTTGTTATTCGGTTAAAGGGTGTACTTGTATTATAAATGTTTTAGATCTTACTCTTAGTATACCTTTGTATTCAAAACTTGTTCTATGTGCCATTTATAGTCAGAATTTCCAAGGTTGAGTGGATGCTACGAAAGGGCAAAACTCTTCCGTGGGGTTCGTGAACATACTCGGGTAAGTGGATGCTACGAAAGGGCAAAGCTTATCTGAGGAGTTCGACTTATCTAAAACACCACTTGATCGCAACGTCACTGGGAGATCAGGTGGATGCACATAGACTAGCATACCTTGAAAGGGGTGTTTTAAATGATGTTGCAAGTCTTGCGTTAGAAATAACCTAGATTCATCTTTGAATACTTAGCATGATCATGTCTTGCGCTAGAAATAGTCTCAATTCATCTTTGAACACTTGGTATGATCATTAGCGGTCGATGATAAACAATTATAATACAAGGCCCCTAAAACCGAATCATTTCCTTACAGTCCATTATCAACTTCTGTAATTTACTTTCAGTTCCCAAAACACACTCAAACCCAACCCCAATCGTAATTAATTTCTGCATAAGCTTCATTAAAGAACAACTAATCCACACTGACTCTCTTGGGTTCGACCCCTACTTACCACTTGCTACCCAGTAGTTAAGTCGCGAGTAGCGGACTTATAAATTTATTTGTACATTTGCTCTGACGATAAGCATCTATCAGGTATCAACAAAGAAGGAGAGAAATGAATGCGAGGGCTAACTCGGTCATGACGATGAATGCCGCCGTTGTAGCAACAGCGGGTGAATTAGACGATGAGCCGGTTTGTCGTCAACCAAATCGACAAAGACAGAGGGGACCAAGAGGGCAGTATCTTTTGGAAGACTACTTCATTGAGCGTTCAATTTTTCCGAGGGAGACGTTTGCCGGAGGTATCGAATGAGCAGCAACTTGTTCAACCGTCTCAAGACCAAGCTTTGAAACCATGACGTCTATTGGCATCAACGATGTGATGCCCTCGAAGTGCTTGGCCTCCTTCCAGAGCAAAAGATGACCGGTGCTATACGGATGTTGGCATACGGTTCCTGCGCTGATCAGTGTGCCGAGATCACAAGAATGGGCGAATCAACAACTCTAAAGTGCTTGAATAAGTGGTGCACTCAAATAGTTCATCATTACAAAGATCGTTACCAACGGTCCCCAAATCCAACTGACTTGAGTCATCTTTTAGCAAGGGCAGAGCATCGAGGATTCCCTGGTATGATTGGAAGCATTGATTGTATGCACTGAGAGTGGAAAAACTGTCCTACAGCTTCGCAAGGGTCATACTCAGGTCAAAAAGGTCGTCCAACCATCATCTTAGGGTTCTAACTTCATACGATACATGGATCTGGCATAGCTTCATCGGTGTACCAGGAGCGCAGAACGATCTCAATGTCTTATACCAATCAGACATATTTGATTCTAATCTTGAAGGAATCTCCCCTCAAGTGACATACAAAGTTAACGGGAGCACATATAACAACACTTATTATTTGGCTGATGGAATCTACCCGAGGTACTCCTCTTTTGTTAAAACAATTCCAAATCCACAAAGTGATGCTGAGAAATTATTTACGAAGAAACAGGAGTCGTACCGTAAAGATGTTGAGAGGTGCTTTGGGATTTTACAATCTCGTTGGGCAATAGTCTGACATGCAAGTATGGGCCATAAGTTAAGTTTTTTTAAAAACAATTATGTTGGCTTGCATCATAATGCATAATATGATCGTTGAGGAAGAATTTGTAGAAGAGGAATTTGTGGAAAATGAAGAGGAAGATCTGAATAATCCAAAGAGTGCATTCACAATATTTGATGGACCGACGGATCAGAATGTTGATCGAATTTTACATGATCCGGTTCAAAGAGCTCAACAATCACAAGCATTTGATGATCGCCTGACAACCCTCCAGTCTGCATATCTTCACACATAGCTGCAAAATGATCTCGTGAAGCACAATTGGTTTTTGGAAACCGGTGAACAATGAGAAACTATGCTGTCAGAATGCTTACGTCTGATTTTGTGTGTTGTTTTGGATTTGTGTGTTGTTTTAAATTTATGTATTAGTTTGAATTTGTATGTTGTTTTGAATTAATCAAGCATTTTCTATTAAAACTTTTGAACCACCAATTAAAAGGAATTTTTAACATTAATTAAAACTACAAAACATTGTGAATTTGAAATGACATACAAGGACTTGAAATTACATAGAAGAAAGTGAAATCACGTAATCTAATCGTCGAGGTTCTGTGGACGATAACAATTAGAAAAATCTTCAGAAGCACGTAGGTCATTATTGTCTTCCTCTTCTTCATACTGACGAAGGATCGCAGCCTTCCTCTTTGAAAAGTACCTCTTCAACTTCGGGGTCATTATGTCTGTATTCATTTGCATGATCTTTGTATTTTCCTCCATTTGCCTGAGGTTAAATTCTCGCAGTTGCATTTCACGGTCATCCTCCATTTGTTTTTGTTTCAAATCTAGAAATTGTTGTTGCCTTTGACCATCTTCATCCATTTTCTGTTGGTTCCAATTGAGATACTGTTTTTGACTTTCTGCAAGACTCATCAAAGCCTCATCATGTGATTTGTTAGCGACATTCTTACCTTTTCTTCTAGCTTCCTTGGCAGCCTTCACTCCAGGCGGCCTAATCGGACTGGAAGAACATACAGGGTTGCTTTCGGGTGTTGCAAATACTTGTTCTTCAACGATCAAATTTGGTTGAGCTTCACTTGTATGCAGTTCTTCAAATACCGGATTTGCTTCATATAGGTAAGCCGGTGGGGTGTTGGTTTCTTTTTGGCGACGTACATTGTTTGCGCTTTCCTTAACTACAAATAAATTTGTTAAACAACAATTATAATTGCGTTAATGAATATAATTTAATTAATAAAGTAGAGTATACCATATAATGAACATAATCAAAAAATTACCACATCTTGTAAATTACAACCGGATTCCGGATTTCTTCTTGCATATGAAAGACAAGAACCCCAAAAAACCAAGATCTGTTTTAACTTGGCAAAACCAGAAGCAAGTGCGGCTTGAGACCTCTCGATTGTCCTAACTTCATGCTCACCTCTGACCCAATTTTGTTGAAAGTCTATGTGAATCTTCTCCCACAATTTGTCCACCTTTTGCCACCTGCCGGAAATTGGATCAACGGATTGACGACAGTAAGATATGCACAGTTGCACATCTTTCGAATTAGGCCAATTGGTAGACATTTTTGCTTAAGAGATAGGTATTGCAAAAAGAAATATGTTGGGGGTGAAATTGAAGTGATTTGGAAGAGAAATGAGCTATGTATTTATAGATAAAAAAATTTTAAAAAGTATTTTTGTGTTTTTTCAATTTTTAGAAAAATTTCCCGTTTTAATAGAGCCGTTGGGCAATTTTTTTTGGTTTTAAAATTAATTCAGACCGTTGTTTTGGTTTTAATAAAGCCGTTTGGTTTTAATAGAGAAATGAGCTTTTTTTGGTTTGAAAATTAATTCAGATAGTTTTTTTAGTCGTTGGGCAAAAAAAACTCGGCCCAAAACACAGCGTTTACTTTAAATCGGCGGAACTATTTTTTTTTCCTTTTCTTATTCGCATTTTGCGAACAAAACCCTAAATGCCGGACGTCCTCTCTGCCGTCCTCCTCCAGCACGCCTCCTCGGACGTTCTCAGCACGTCCTCAAGCAGCTCGTTGCGCTGCACAGCTCGACCATGCCGGACGTCCCCAAATCCGCCCAGAACGTCCCCAAATCTCTCCGCGGTGCAGATGCTCTTAGTCATAATTCGTGATCTGTTTGGCCATGGACATCCCACTCATAACCAAATATAAAGTTCATCATCACCCTCTCTCTTATTTCTACATAAATACAAGCATATAATATCAAAATATATATCTATTTATAGGTCTTCAAAAATTATGAATACTGATGATAATTTTATTTTTTTAATACTTTGTAATTTTCAATATATATTCGTTACAAAATCTGTATTTAAACTGATAAAGTTCTGACGCGTGACAGGTGTCGCATTAGGATTAGTTCAACTCTCATGACCAAAACTAAAAAAAAAGATCATGAGATGACTAGATTTTGGTTTGGTCATAGGATGACTTTTACTATGACCTAGAAAAATCATCATGGGAGTGAATGATTTTTTCAGTCACCTCCCATGACTCTTTTTCATGACCCAAAAGATCATAGTGGGGATGCTCTAAACATTTCCCTTCATATAATTTGAATAAGATTCGAAATCTCGTTTATCCATAGTATTAAACAAAATGTCAATTTGGGGCGTGACCTAGTTGTAAAAGGAGTGGTTACCACTACTCAAGTTATATGTTCGAATTCCGATGGGCCAGAATGAATTTTATCAGATGTGTGGGGGCTAAAATAAGTATAAGGATTGAATCCGATTAGTATTGTACCGTCCTTTCCTTTTAAGAAACAATATTAAACAAACCAATATTAAACTTGATGACAAATTAAGGTGGTGGGTCTATGTGTATAAAGTCTCACTCCAACACTTAAAACCCGGAAAGCCTTAAACATTAGGTAAATGAAACAATAAGCAATTGGACTAATAATGTTTTAGAGACATGATCCGCCCCACAAAGAAATTTCCCAAACCTAGATGCTATTCTTAAATCCCTTATTTTCATGATAAATTCATATGTACTACTACTAAACAATGTGTTCTTGTCGGCCATCATTGTGTTTTTTGGTGGAGCATTTTGCTTGAAACCTATAATTACTTTTCACTACTACTACTGTACTTATGCTAATAACTAGTTGTTGAGAATTCCATATCAAGTATGTGCGTTGACAAGATATTATAAACATAGAGGCTAATGGGCTTTCACATATCAAGAAAAGATTCTTGGAGGATATTCGAGATTGAAGATAGGATATCTAGAAAATATTTGGGAATATTTCTTAAATATTTGATGGAGTATCTTAACCAAATAAAGAAGCAATCGAGGACTATAAATATAAGGTGAGGGCTTCTTATTCATTGAATCGGAACTTTTGGAGAGGTAACACACGCCTACAGTTTGCAGAAGAGGGGGAGGACAATTGGCCGATTAGCTTTTTCACGTCGGAAAGTTAACGGCGTCGAGTCTGCCTGTTCAGTGTACTGATCAGAACAAACCTTGGGACACACACCATTGCACACGCATTCGGGAGAAGGCGTTTGTCTTCGGGAGAAGACACCGAGCTTCGAGACAAGCTCTACAGAAGGTCGAGAGGATGTCTCGGACCGTGCTGCAGGAAGACGAGAGGGAGTCTCGGATCAAGGGGAGCCTAGGTCGCACATCTTTGAGAGTGTTAGAGGTTTGACGGTTTAAAGAGGGAGTCTTGTAAACTTAAGTTTGCTTTAACCCTAAACTCTACATTAAAAAGTGCAATTCCTTTAGGGCTTGAGAAACCCCCCTCAGAGTAGGCTGGTTGCCAAAACGGGTTTTACATCGTGTGTGCCAGTTTCACTTTCTGTCAATTTATTGCTGAGCTGTTCTAGTCACAGTTAGAACACCTGCTGAATAGGGTCTTGAAAAAACATAACAATTTCAAATTTGAATGTGATGAGGTAGTGAAATTTAGAAGTTTTATGAAATTTATATTCTTCATGTTATGAGGAATAAAATCAAGAGTGAAGCCATAAGGTCGATGACATCAAATCCGATGGATTGAATTCCATGTATTAAACTTGGTTTGAATTTGAATGTTACAAAATTATTTGGATGTTGGAGGAACCTAGACTCATTTTGGGTGTAAAGAGGGAGTTCATGTGTTTTTTGAAAATAGTAACGGTTGAGATTAATGTCATAAGATAATGGATTAATCATCTATTTTCAAACCTGTAAAGTTGGAATTTCAAAATCATTTGAACAATGAGATTTGATTTTCCATTATGTTATGACGCGCGTCGTAAAGCGCATCAAACTTAAATTTATAAATTTGACGCGCGTCGTCTGACGCGTCAAACTTAAATTTATAAATCTCCTGCAATAAGCTAGTAAAGCGATAAATAGGGTCGAACCCAAGAGAGCTGGTTTGTAAAGCTGTAACTGTAAACAATTAAAAAGAAGGGGGTTTTGTGAACAAGTGTTATAAAAGCACGGGAGAAAAGACTAACGAAGACAATCAGAGAGAACATTCAGTTTAGGGTTTCTATTGTGACACGTTTATCATCGACTGCTAATAATCTAATTTCATATTCCTAAGTGTGGTTACTCCGTTTCAGGTTATAACCCAAAGTATTCCGTTTCAGGCAATACACCACAATCTAGTTCTCCTAAATTCAATAGTCCGGGAAAGGTGTTATCGAGTCTAGGTGTCACTACTTGTTTTTACTTTTCATGTATCCAACAAGTATTAACGATAGAATTGAATGGCTCGGCTAAGTTTTACTATGACAAGTATCCACTTAGCTTCACAATTCAATCCTTGAAATTAAACACAAGAACTAGCGAAACAAGAAATAGCATTAAGAATAAAGTCTCAGAAACGTGTTCACAACATACGAAACCCTAAACCGAATTGAAGGTTTAGCTACTCATATCCATGGAAATAATTAAACAGTATTTTTGAATGAAAGTAGAAAGTCGCTTCTCTATCGTCAAAAGTGTGTGTCTTCTCTCCAGAGCCGTCTCGAGTGATCGTCTGATGATTTGATCCTGAAAACTCCAACCCAAGCTTCTTATTTATAATCAACTGGGTTTCTAAATCCAATTTGGGCTAGAATTATCAACTTTTCGATCTGTTGACATCATCACTCGGACTGCTGACGTCAGCCCTCGTCGGGTTTGCCGTGTTTTGCCTTTACATTACCGGCGCGTTTTGCTTTGACATTAGCGTTGTTGCTAATGTCTCTGCAAAATGCGATCCACACTGAGTTGCGGTCCTTCTTCTGCGCGCCAGTTCCGACTTCGATTCTGGATTTAACCTTCTATATGACCTCGGCTGCTCTCGGTGTGAACTAGAGAGTTGTAGGGAATCAAGTCAGCTACGCAGAGCTCATATTTTTCTGATCAACGGTCAATTCCCAGCTCTTCGCCGAGCGTCCAAAGGTCTAATCTGGCACTGTGATGTTTTTTGACGCAAAACACCGTCTTTAATGCACATTTCCTCCCAGAGCTTTTGAAACACCTGAAATGCAAAACCAGACTAAAAAGTAACTGTTCGCATGATAAAGTGTCGAAATAAACTGGTTTAGTTGATTCGACGAATCGTATAAATACGATTCATCATTAGGTAACGCCTCAAATTAAAGAAATGACCGTTACTCTTGGATCCAAATGAGTATAAAAAGAGGTGCTAGTGCCTCAATCTAAACATCAACTCAAACACAAAGTTTCTAGTCTCCTCTCATTTCTAATGGTTCTCTCTTGAGAAGCGCACTTCTATTTTTGAGTTTTTCTTCTTAATTGTGGCGTGAGTTTGGCGATGGTTCCAACACAAGCAAGGTTCGACAACAATCTCAGGCGGTGTCAAGTTTTTGTTGCAAAGCTGTTGTATCCTGGGAGGCAGTTGTCCACAAGAATCCTACCACTGATGGGAGGGCAATAATGTTCTAAGAAACGCATCTAACGTGTCTCAGCTTGACCCATTCTCGTTTGCAAGTCCTTGTTTTGAATTATTTATTTACGTTATGATTTGATTTGTCCACATTATAATTGTGAGTATTTTTCAGAAATATTCTACAATTCCTGTAACCCTTCGTAATCATATTTTCACGAATATTTCAACCAGTCACCTTATCTAAAATCGCGTAACATATTCTGATAAACCAATCTACATGACTTTATACTTGCAGTTACGCCCTTCAACCTCTTCCTCAAGGCTACGACTGATCCGCATAGCTTGCGCGGTAGCTGTTCATTAGTCATGGAAGGAGAGAAATGAGAATTAATTTGAGATTTGCCGCTTTTTGATAAAATTACTAAGAAAATATCATGAGTTGAAAGTTTATTTGGGACTTGCCATGAACCTCTAATCGCATTAGCAATTTGTTGTAAAATCAAATTTGATGTCGATGCATGGATTCTGCATAGACATTTTTTTAATAACGGTTTGTGCCAAAATTCAAACATGTAGGCGTGGCTCTTAAGTGGAATTGACGTAGAAGCCCCATCGACATCAAATTTAACTCCACCACAACTGTTAATACGATTGGCGATTTGTGGTAAATCCCAATTAAACTTTCAACGGATGATATTTCCCCAATAATTTTGCCAAAATTTGACAAATCTCAAATTAACTCGATAAATGGTCTACTACTAAACTAATAAGTTATAAGTGGATTCATTTAAGGTCCTTTGATGACCCACCAAATTTCTTCAAGTCCTTATTAGGAAACCGCAAGGATGAAAATGTGAATTGTGGACGACGGGCTGCCCTTGACGAGTGCACAAAGAACCCTCTCAACATGGTGGGCTCAGGCCTCAGACACTGCTGTAAGTTTTTGTAGGAAGAGCTGCAGAGTGTGTTCTTCATAGCCAAGGCAACAACCAGGCTGTCCAACTCTGGGCTCAAATAAAATTTCACTTCGCAAGAGACTACAAATTTTCACTCTATGTATAGACAGACAATTTTCACTTATCTTCAAATGTCTGCACAAAAGCAGGCAGCTAGGCTGGCTGTCCAGAGTCCTGTATTTGTTTCATGTCCCTATAACAACATTGGCATCCTGGTCACTGATTTTCTATGCTTTTCAAAAACTCAATCAAACAGTACACACCCAATCTGTGCTGGATCTCAATGCTCTTGGAGCCCACAATCAAAATGAATGAATGAGCCGGAGAGAGAAGATAGAAAATCATGTAAAATGAGATCAAGTTATTAGCCAAAGCCAAACACTGCATGAATTCCTTGCTTCCTCACTCTCGTTATATACTCTACTAACCTCATGTATACTTCCCGAGTATTTCTACTTCTGACAGTTTTCAGCACCGCATCACCTCCTTCCTTCATAACAGAAGACTTAATACGACAGTGGTAGTATCATAACATTTCATATCAGCTAATTGAATAATATTCAGATACATGTATATTTGTATAAGTAAAACTTTCAAAGTTTTTGAGATACAATTGACAGGAAGCTCACCAAGTTCCTTGGGTAAATGTCTCATATCCTTTTCATTGTGATCTATGCTGCTGAGTAACTTATGTGAGAAAAATCGTAACACATCCTAAGAGCCTGGTGGGTTCCGGTAGCCAATATGTGTCTGATGTTAAATAATACCAGATCACACAACTTCTGTCGCTATTTCATTTGGTACAATAATCAAGGCCAACCAGGTGATACTGCTCAAGGACTGTCCCATGTAGCTATCTCCTTGGCAACTGAAAAATGCATTGACAAGATGAATCAATGTGATTGATATGCAGTAGCTTGGAGACATGTTGGGTGAGAAAATGAAAGATTATGTACCTTCTGAAGATGAAGGAACAACAAACAAGTTCATGGGAGCATCATTGGGAGGAAGATCCAACTTCAATGGGTAAAGCCTCCCGTTAAAAGGATTGCGAGAGCACATGATGAATCCCTTGTCCACTAGGCCCGTCTCCTCTGCCAACTTCGACCTCAGCTCCTCCACTTCAGTCCCCTTGAAATGAAAAGACTTCCCTTCAGGCAAAGTCTCATCCATCTCCGCAAAATTTTCTCCAGCTACTTTGTACCAAATTAATCGCCCTTCTGATTTCATAGGCATTGGATTCCCCATCAAACCTTCACTTATCTTCCACCAACAAATCATATCATATCAGACTCAAAACAGCAATTTCCTGCAAAGCAAGTCATGTGCCGAATGCCTAAAAGATAAACATGAGATAAAATGAAACCTGGTGACGCAAAGACATTCTTGATGACATGTTAGCTGAAAGATTTTGGGATGTTCTTGCGGACACTTCGGGTGAGAGTCTTGGGGATGTTCTCACGGACATGTTGGGTAAGACTTTTGGAGACACTTTGCGCGAGAGGTTTGGAGCTGTTCTCACGGACATGCTGGGTAAGACTTTTGGAGACATTTTGGGCGAGAGGTTTGGGGATGTTCTCACGGACATGCTGGGTAAGACTTTTGGAGACATTTTTGGCGAGAGGTTTGGGTAAAGATTTGGAGACATGTTGGGTAAGGCTTTTGGAGACATTTTTGGCGAGAGGTTTGGGTAAAGATTTGGAGACATGTCGGGTAAGTCTTTTGGAGAAATTTTGGACGAGAGGTTTAGGTAGAATTTTGGAGACACGTAGGGTAAGGCTTTTGGAGACATTTTTGGCGAGAGGTTTAGGTAGAATTTTGGAGACATATTGTGTGATTGTTTCGGGGATGTTCTTGGAGACATATTGGGTGAGCTTTCCAGGGATATCGTTGAAAACATGTTGGGTGATTCTTTTGGGAATGTTCTTGGAGATGTGTTGGGTGAGTGTATGGGGGAAGGATGTGCAGACATGAAAATCTCAGACTCAGAGCAAGATGAAGTTGATCTTGAAATGGGATGTGACCAATGCCATGCGCCAATCGACTCTTGCTGAGTCTGTGCATCCTCTTCTTCCATTTGTTGTACCACCTCCACTTCCCATAAAATCCAATCTTGTGTCGCAGACCTGCGCGGTATATTATGCGTGATCGAGTTCCTCCACGGAGGTATTCCGCCATTCGCCCTCAAAAAGTACCCATATCTCGACCTCAGCTTCACCTAAATGTTCCAAAATATTTAAAAATCAACAACTTGGATCATCAAGATTTGAGTTTTGGATCGGATTTTAGCGAACCTGAACGCCTTCTCGGATGGGCTCCCATTCAACTGACGAATCGAGTTTTCTAGGGAAAGTTTGGATGACCTTTTTCCCAATAAGTCGTAGATACAGACATGAATCAGAGGCTGTTAGATACTTCCCGTAGCAGCTCTTTAGGCGGATCACATTTGATCCATTGACAAACTCGACGCGCCACTTGGCACGTTGAGAATTACCGTCACGCTCCTGGCTGACAAACTCCTCATTCTCATCAGCCACGAGATACTTGTCGTGATGGCTCCGAAGCCGCACCATCCTTGCCTCTCGGAATATCTCCATCCCTACCGGCACTAACAATATTAACAGAGAAAAAGAAACTTAACAGAATCAGCTATCCGAAACAAGCAGACAACATCCAAAATTCACACTCTCACAACTCATCTCAAACAACAACAACAATGGCAAACACATAAAAGTACCAAATCCTCCAAAACTACACATAAAAATATCACCCAAAAAAATAGCATGTCATAATTTTCGAAAATGGCTCAGGATCTGAACAACACCTCAGAAAATCCGCTTCACTGCCGAGCAATCTCCATGTAAAACAGCTCAATAATCTACAAACACGGCACGCAAAATTAAAAATCACAAACAAAAAAGCAGCAACAGAAATCAACATGAGGAACGATTCGTGCTTGAGGCTTTGATTGAAATGGAAGCAAAGTAAAGCAGTTGCAGAGATGAATGCTGCTCCGATGGACCACCTCACTTCACTTCTCTCGATCGTCGTCGTCGTCGTCGTCGTCGCCTAGTCGGATGAGGATGGCTGCACAGCGTTAATTAAAGCTTTCCATTTTTCCAAAGTTAATTAATTGATTAATTTCAGATTTTGATGTAATGAATTAAATTACTGTTTTTTTGCTGAAATTAGTATTTGATTTTTTTTTGGATAAATTACAAAAATATTATCTAGACTATCGTCTCATTTCAAATCAGGTATCAACCTTTTCTAATTTTTAATTTAGTGACTTAACATCAAATTTGTATACATTTTATTTCCGAATTCGAGCTTTTGATTCATATGATTAACATAATTTGAATGAATTTATTCTAATTGTGGTTGGTGATATGAAAATAGGATCGAACACATACAAGTTTGTTGGTAGTACATGGAGTTGCAAGAGCTTAAATAGGCTAGTAAAGCCCGGAGGAGAAGCTGATCAAGAAAGTTGGTTTTGCCCACAGCAGCGCAAAACATCGTCGTCTGAAGAGATACGTGACGGAGCCCACCGCACTGTCGTTAAGGTGTGGTGTTCTCTGTGCAAAAGCTAATTTATATTCCGCTACTCGTGACCTTACTACTGGGTAGCAAGTGGTAAGTAGGGGTCGAACCCAAGGGAATTAGGGGGATAAGTTGTTCTTTGAGGGATTTGTACATGATGGGAGCGTTTTTTAGGTTGATTGAGTTTTAGTGCGGAAAAGTAAGTGCTTTTTTTGGTTGGTTTTGGTTTTTAGTGCGGAAAAGTAAATGACAGAAAAGTAAATACTGAAAATAAAAGTAGAAGACTTACAGCGGGTGATGCGTGATTGGTAAGTCCTCCGGAAGGTGAGCGCAGTTGATATAGCAGTTTATACTAAGAAAGTAAATGCAAGGGGGTTTGAATATAAGGAAAGCATTCGGTTTCGGGGGCCTTGTATCATAGCCTGTTTATCATTGGCTCTTAGTGATCCTTCTAAGTATTCAAACGTGCATCAAGGCCATTCCAAGCACTCGATTTGCCACACTGTCTAGTCTTTTGCAAAAGTGTTCGAAAGTGAATCGAGGCCATTCCAAGCACTCAACTTGCGACACCGTCTAGTCTTTTGCAAAAAACGTAGAGCACTTGTTCTACTTAGACTAATACCCCATTCCAAGGTATATTAGCCTGTGTGCATCCATTTGGTCAGTCATTCCCGAGCAACCAAATGGTGTTTTAGAAAGGTCAAACTCCTCAGATAAGCTTTGCCATTCCAAGCATCCACTTATCCGAGTATGTTTACGAACCCCACGGAAGAGCTTTGCCATTCCAAGCATCCACTCAACCTTGGAAGTTCTAACCTAATATATGGCACATAGAACAAGTTTTGAATACAGAGAAGAGGCTCTAAGAATTGCCTAAAACATTTTATGATACATGTACACCCCTTCAACCGAATGAAGAGTTTAGCTACGAATATCCATGGAGGAGGATATCATAGCTAAATACTCGGGGGTTTTTGAAAGACAGTAAGTAAAGGGGAATACTCAAGAACCAACAGGAGTATTCCCAAATCCTACTTGAATACTCAAGAACCAACAGGAGTATTCTCTAAAACTGTTATAATACTCAAGAACCAACGTGAGTATTATTTCAAACTGTTATAATACTCAAGAACCAACAGGAGTATTATTTCAAACCAAAGCTTACAAATGCCAAACTTTCTAGAGAGAGAAGTGATTTCAATTTTGGGATGATTGTGGATGATTTACAAATGAAGTGAAGAGTGGTATTTATAGGCTAAGGAGGAGGAAATGGAGGGTGGAGATGATTTTGATCCAAGGGAGGAGGAGGAGGAGGAGATGAAGATGTGGTGGAGAAGCCAACACATGGCAAGCTCTCCATAGAGAGCTCAAAGCCGCCGGCGGCTTTGTGAGGGAGAGGAGGAGCCGCCCCCCTAGGTGGCACAAGGGGAGTGGTTTGTGGCTTTTGTGATCTTATTTCAAAAAGCCATCGGTCCATTTCAGCTCCGGACTGACTTTGGTTGCTCTTCGGTTGGATTTGTTTTGAGTGATTCCAAGTCAGGATCTTGAGATTTCTGCATTCAGCGTCTGATCGTGACCTTGGACTGACTCGTAATATCTTTTCAGCGTAAAATCCTCTCCTTAGCGTGTATTCTCTCTAGAGTCCAAAATACCCTGTAGAAATATATCGGAACTAACAAGCAAAAGTTAAATAGACAAACAGTCTAATTTGGTGGGTTTAACTGTGTTTATGATTCGTATAATTATGGTCCATCAGATCACCCCACACTTTTAGTTGTTCGTCCCGAACAATGCTATTAAAGGGAGGCACACTATGTAAGTTTTTAAAATATGAAAGTTAGACTGTGGGACTCGATTTATCCTAATTCATGCATTACTTACTTATTACCAAATTGAACTGTGTAAATACTTAGAAGAAACTTGATACGTGTACCTTCGTGCTGAGATGCAAATTATTTTGGATGTTTCGAGAGATAGCCCTTTTTAGGCTCCTGGACTGCAACCTTGGAATCGTCTCGCACTATATGGTTTCCTTGTAGCTTTCTCTAGCACGTGATTCGGTTCGGGTTTCAATGGTTTGGTCGTTGATTTTCTTTTGGCGAGGGACAGCTTTTGTAGTGAATCGATCTTTGGCCTTTGATTTGACTCTTTGAGTACTTCACTTTTTGTTTGGTTAAAACCTTCACAATTTTGGGCCTTTGGCCTCTTGATTTGCTTCTTCGAGCTTTTTGCCTTTTTGTGGCTTGCTAGTCCATTTTCTCAAGCCTTTTTTGGGAGGTCCAATCATTGCCCGCGAGCATATGGAAATACCTCCCCGCTCCTCTCATCCTTGCCGTTTCGCGCGGGTCAAGATGAGGGTCGCTCATCTATTTTCTCGGCTACTTTGACTAGAGATAGGACGGTCTGATTCCCGTCCTCGCCTTTTTTTCTTTTTGCATAAACACTGCATGGCGGAGATGACTTCAATCTTCACTGAAACCCGAAGTGCAGCCTCCACTGACTTTGAAAACCATATAGTTAGATTCGATCCTTCGATTGCTTGCCAAGCCTCTCTAGGGCAGTTTATCTCAACTCCACATCCCTAGTTTATCTCAGCACAAAGGGACAAATGAGAAGTTACATTCTAAGTTTTTAGACAGTTGAATTTTCACAAGGTAAATGCATGAATTTTAGATCTATCTTTTTCACATTCTCAAGTTCATATTTTCAAAAAGATAATATTAAAAAATGAAAAGAAAAACATGTTATGTACACAGGTGGTTCTCACCCCACACTTTTGAACGTAGGCGTGCCTTTCAGCAAGACTTAGTTCAAAAGCCATGCAAGCAGATATTATATGAGAAGGAAATGAAATTAAGGAAAAGGGAAGAACAGAACTCCCTTTAAAGTTTCGAGTGAACGACATGGCATGAGGCTGGATAATCGAGGAAGTTCGGCTGGGGCCTTGAACTCTCAGCGCAGGCCCGGTAACTCACGGAAGCTGCCTGGCTGATCCGTTCTTGCTCCAAAAATCAATTCCTGAATAGTCATTTCTTCTATGCACCAAGTGGGTGAGAGCGACTTATTGGAAAAAAAACTAAAATGACAGAAAATAAATGACAGAAAGTAAGATGTCGGGTTACCTCCCGACCAGTGCCTTTGTTTAACGTCGTTGGCTCGACAGTACCTCATTCTTGGATCATTGGTTTGGATCCCATGGGTGGCTTAGGTCGTATTTCTGTGTTATCAAGTTGATCTCGCTATGGTAATGTTTCACTCGCTGCCCATTTACCGTGAATCTTCTCCCATCGTCCGGGCTTTCCAACTCAACTGCCCCATGGTTGAATACCTCAGTTATAGTGAAAGGGCCGGTCCATCTAGCTTTAAGCTTCCCGGGCATTAATTTCAGTCGCGAGGAGAAGACCAGCACTTGTTGTCCTTTCTCAAATGAGCGTCGGAGGATGAATTTGTCCTGATATCATTTGGTCCGCGCTTTGTAGTCCGTTTGCCCTTCATAGGCCTCAAGCCGCAATTCCTCAAGCTCACACAGATTAAGCTTCCTATCCAGTCCTGCAGCTTTTATATCTAGATTGCAATGCTTGAGCGCTCAATAGGCTTTATGTTCTAATTCCACCGGAAGGTGGCATGTCTTCCTATAAACAAGCCGAAAGGGGGAGGTTCCAATTGGTGTCTTGTATGCCGTTCGATAAGCCCAAAGAGCTTCGTCTAGCCTCTGACTCCAATCTTTCCTACCTGGTTTCACCATCTTTTCCAGAATGCCTTTGATTTCACGGTTGGAGATCTCCGCTTGACCGTTGGTTTGGGGATGGTATGCCGTGGATGTTCGGTGGTGGACATGGTAGCGCTTCAAGGTGGCAGCCATCATGCGGTTGCAAAAATGAGTTCCTTGGTCGCTGATTATGGCCTTGGGTACCCCGTACCTACAAAACAGGTTAGTGCGCAAAAAATCTATGACAGTTTTTGCATTGTCGCACCTTGTGGTCTTAGCCTCTACCCATTTTGACACATAATCTACAGCAACAAGAATGTAAGTATACCCGCAGGAGACTGGGAATGACCCCATGAAATCAAGGCCCCAAATGTCGAAGACATCGTTGACTAATATGGGCACTTGAGGCATCTCATTTCTAGCTGTCATATTTCCTACTCTTTGACACCTATCGCATTTTTTACACTTTTCATAGGCATCTCTAAATAGACTTGGCCAGAAAAAACCGCTATCTAGGATTTTTCTACCAGTTTTCCTAAGCCCGAAGTGTCCTCCACATGCAAACTCATGGCAGAAGCTAACGACAGAAGCTATTTCATTATCTGGGATGCATCTCCTAAGTATTTGATCTGCTCCTATTTTCCATAAATAAGGATCATCCCATAAGTAGTGTCTAGCATCATGCTTAAGTTTCATGCATTGTGCTTTAGTAAAAGGAGGAAATGTACCTCCTACAAGGTAGTTGACGATTGAGGCGTACCATGGCACCTTGGTTGAGATTGCATAGAGATGCTCGTCTGGAAATGATTCGGTTATGTGCCCCTCTTCTTCCTTTCGGACAATCTTGCTTAGGTTGTCGGCCACAATATTCTCGATCCCCTTTTTGTCCCTTATTTCCACATCGAATTCTTGTAGTAGTAATATCCACCGAATGAGCCTTGGCTTGGCCTCCTTCTTCTTCATTAGGTAACGGATGGCAGCATGGTAAGAATAAACTATCACTTTTGCTCCAAGTAAATAGGATCTGAATTTTTCCAGAGCGAATACCACTGCCAAGAGTTCCTTCTCGGTGGTGGAGTAGTTCCGTTGGGCAGGATCTAGGGTTCGTGAGGCGTAGTAAATCACACCCGCCTTCTTATCAATCTTTTGGCCGAGAACTGCTCCTACAGCAAAATCGCTTGCGTCGCACATGATTTCGAATGGTTTTCCCCAATCCGGAGTTTGGATGATAGGTGTGCTAGTGAGGGCTTTCTTCAGATCATCAAAGGCCTTTTTGCATGCATTGGTGAATTCAAAAGGAACTTCTTTTTGGAGAAGAGTGGATAGAGGCAACGCCTTTTTGGAGAAGTCTTTGATGAATCGTCGGTAGAATCCTGCATGGCCAAGGAATGATTGGATGTCTTGGACCGTGGATGGGTATGGTAGAGTCATGATCAGGTCGATCTTTGCTTTGTCCACTTCCATGCCTTCTTGTGAGACGACATGTCCCAAGACTATTCCGTGTGTTACCATGAAGTGGCACTTCTCGTAATTGAGCACTAAGTTCATGGACACACATCGTGCCAAAACCGTGCTCAAATTGCTTAAGCAAGCGTCGAATGTGTCTCCATAGATGGTGAAGTCATCCATGAAGACTTCAATGAATTCTCCGATCATGTCTGAAAAGATACTGGTTACTACCCTTTGAAAAGTCTCCGGGGCATTGCTTAGGCCGAACGACATCCTTCTGAAGGCGAATGTACCGAATGGGCAGGTGAATTTAGTCTTCTCTTGGTCCTCAGGGGCTATGGGGATCTGGTTGTAGCCTGAGAACCCGTCTAGGAAGCAAAAATATGGCTTGCCCGCCAGTGGTCTAGCATTTGGTCGATGCATGGCAGAGGGAAATGGTCTTTTCTTGTGACGGCGTTTAATTTTCTGTAGTCGATGCACATTCTCCAGCCGTTCTTGACCCTTGTTGTCACTATTTTTCCTTCGGCATTTTCCTCGACAGTAATCCCGCTTTTCTTCGGGACCACGTGGACAGGGCTCACCCATTGGCTATCCGATATGGGATAGATAACATCCGCATCCAGGAGCTTCTGTATTTCCTTCTGGACGATCTCCATCATGATTGGGTTGAGTCGTCGCTGAGGTTCTCTTGACGGTTTAGCTCCATCCTCGAGTAAGATGCGATGCATACAGACCGCCGGGCTAACTCCTCTTAAGTCGGCTAGAGTCCATCCAATAGCCAACTTGTATTGTCTCAGCACTTTTATCAAACGACGCTCCTGGTCTGTTTCCAGGCCACTCTTTATGATTACCGGGAGTGTGTTATTTTCCCCTAGGAATGCGTCTTCAGATGCCCGGGCAAGGGTTTCAATTCTATTCTGGGAGCTTGAATTACTGAGGGTAAAAAAGTATTTGATTTGAATAATTTTACCTCGTTGACTTCATATCCTGGTGCGAGGGGTTCCGAGATTGTTAAGTGGGCCAGCGTTTCTTGTAAGCCTTTGGTTAATTCGTATGAGTGTTCGGCTCCATTGAGTAGGGCTTCTAAGGGATCTGCTCCTGGTTCTGATTGAACTTCTTGGACTAGGTCGTCCAAAGCGTCGAGAGCGTACACTTCCTCGAGCTCCATGGGATGCTTCATTGCTCTGAATATGTCAAAGCTGAAGACCTCTCCTTCTACTTCCATTGATAGCATCCCACTTCCGCAGTCTATTTTCGTTTTTAGAAATGGACGGCCGAGAAGGATGGGTGCATGGTCTGTTGGCCCGCCATTCTCCATTTTTAAGATGTAGAAGTCTGCTGGAAACACCAATTTGCCAAATTGAACCAGGACGTCTTCTATTTTGCCCTCGGGCTATTTGCACGACCGATCTGCTAGTTGAATAGTGAGACCGGTGGGTTTGAGCGGCCCAATCCTAAGACATGAGTAGATAGAGAAGGGAAGAACATTGATTGATTCTCCAAGGTCTAGCATGCAGTTCTCAATCCGGATGTTGCCAATTGTGCATGGAATGGTGTAAGTTCCTGGATCTCCACATTTGGGGGCACTTTTCGTTGTATGACGGCCGACACGTTTCTACTCATCAGCTCTTGATCGCATCTAGTACTCTTCCTCCGGTTGGTGCAAAGTTCTTTTAAAAACTTGGCATACCGAGGAATTTGCTTGATGGCTTCCAAAAGGGGGATGTTGATTTCGACCTTGCTGAACAACTCGAATACGTCCTCATCAATGACATGTTGTTTTTACACGCGAGCCGGTACTGGAAATGGAAGCGTTGCGCTGATTTTAGGGGTTTCGGTTCTGGGTACCGGGCCAGGCCTGTGTTCCTTGGACGTATTCTCTTCTTCTTTGGTTACATCCCGCTCTTCCTCAAATATGTCGTCGTCTTTATCGGCCACATCATCCTCTATAGTTTTGAGAGATTCGGGCCTCATTTGCTCTTCTCCAGGCAACCTTGGGTCTTTTTCCTTCTCTTGCTCCAAGGGTTTGCCGACAAGCGTTTTCCCACTCCTAAGAGTCAAGGCATTCACATATTCCTTCACGATTTGAATGGTTTGTGAAAGGAGTCTGCCGGACTCATTAGCGAGTGCGGACACTGAGGCAGCGAGTTGAGAAATGTGATTCTTCAAGTCCTTTGTTTCGGCTTGGTTTTGATGCATAGTAGTATTCAACTGCTGCACAGTACTTGACAATTGCATTAACATGTCCTCAAGTGACTTGTTTGATCTCTCTTGTTGGTTGCTCGAGCTTGCTTGGTACTATTCTGCTGACGGGGCATCCTGGTTGTACTGTTGGTGGGGGGGGGGGGTTGGTAGAATGACTGAGCTAGTTGGGGGACAGCTGGTTGTGTTTCCTTTTGAGGGTAGCTGTTGTTACGCCAGCTAGGGTTGGTTGTTTGACCATTCTGCCTGTTTTATCCGGCTCTGTCGTTGCTGTTGTTGTTGTATCCATGGTATCCTCCTACTGCATTCACTTCTACCGGTTCCTCTTCTATTAATGTCGGGCATGCGTCAGTTTTGTGGTCCGTAGACCCACAAAATTTGCAAGGCTTAATTGGAACTGGTTGTCTTTGTAGGAACTTAATCATCATCTCCTTTAATTGTCTCATTTCTTCTGGCATGGAATTTACTGATGTCTCGGCTTGTGCTACGTTTTTTGTTCGGGAGAATTCATCTTGGCGAGTAGTCTCCTCTCTAAACCGAGCATTTTCAGCAACGTTGGCGATGAGGTTCCTTATGCCACTCAATGATAGATTCATCATGGATCCTCCAGCTGAGGCATCCAGAAGCATTTTGTCTAAGGGTCTTAATCCATCAATGAGGTACTCGATGATGAGTTTCTTGGGCAGTCCAAGGGTACAACAGCTTCTCTCCAGGTGGTTGAACTTTTCCATGTAATCGTACATGGTTTCATTGGGCCCTTGCTTGATGTCTTGTAATTGCCTCCTTACTTGCATTGCTCTTCCTGCCGGGTAATATTTGTCTAGGAATTTCCCTTGCATCTGAGCCCATGTTCTGATGCTACCGGAAGGCAATGAAAGGAACCAGTCGTTTGCCGCGTCAATGAGGGAAAAATAGAACGCCTTCAACTTGAAGTCGTCTATACTCACTCGATTGGGTTTTAGATTTTGGCAAATGCCGTGTAAGCATTGGAGGTGAGTTGTTGCAGATTCTCCTTGTGCTCCTAAGAACTTGGGCAAGCTATGGGCCACTGATGCGTTGATGGTAATGTATTCCAGTTCAGGGCCCTCGTAGATGCACCATGGTTGCGTTTCGAAATCTGAGGCATTCAACTCTCTCATTGTAGGTGCGAGGTAGTTGTTGTTCCCATAGTAGTCGTCGAAGACAGGTTCTTGCCTAGGCACTTGTCGAGGTTAAGGGGGTGGGGGATATCTAGGGGGTTGTACAGGACCAGCTGTATTTTGGTCCTCGGGTGGTTCTTGGTTTCTTCTGATGGCCTCCCTATCTCGAGCTCTTCGGTTTCGCATGATTTGTTTCGGATCATCCACAAATGGAAGCGGCACCTCATTGTTTCGATCGAATAGATTCATCTCGTCATCATCCTGGTAGTCATGGTGGCTTTCTTCGCGAGACATGGTTGTATAGAGGTGATTTCGAGAATTGAGAGAGAAAGGAAAGAACAGCTAATCCGACAGCTAATTCCCCGGCAACGGCGCCAGTTTTGACGGAGCCCACCGCACTGTCGTTAAGGTGTGGTGTTCTCTGTGCAAAAGCTAATTTATATTCCGCTACTCGTGACCTTACTACTGGGTAGCAAGTGGTAAGTAGGGGTCGAACCCAAGGGAATTAGGGGGATAAGTTGTTCTTTGAGGGATTTGTACATGATGGGAGCGTTTTTTAGGTTGATTGAGTTTTAGTGCGGAAAAGTAAGTGCTTTTTTTGGTTGGTTTTGGTTTTTAGTGCGGAAAAGTAAATGACAGAAAAGTAAATACTGAAAATAAAAGTAGAAGACTTACAACGGGTGATGCGTGATTGGTAAGTCCTCCGGAAGGTGAGCGCAGTTGATATAGCAGTTTATACTAAGAAAGTAAATGCAAGGGGGTTTGCATATAAAGAAAGCATTCGGTTTCGGGGGCCTTGTATCATAGCCTGTTTATCATTGGCTCTTAGTGATCCTTCTAAGTATTCAAACGTGCATCAAGGCCATTCCAAGCACTCGATTTGCCACACTGTCTAGTCTTTTGCAAAAGTGTTCGAAAGTGAATCGAGGCCATTCCAAGCACTCAACTTGCGACACCGTCTAGTCTTTTGCAAAACACGTAGAGCACTTGTTCTACTTAGACTAATACCCCATTCCAAGGTATATTAGCCTGTGTGCATCCATTTGGTCAGTCATTCCCGAGCAACCAAATAGTGTTTTAGAAAGGTCAAACTCCTCAGATAAGCTTTTCCATTCCAAGCATCCACTTATCCGAGTATGTTTACGAACCCCACGGAAGAGCTTTGCCATTCCAAGCATCCACTCAACCTTGGAAGTTCTAACCTAATATATTGCACATAGAACAAGTTTTAAATACAGAGAAGAGGCTCTAAGAATTGCCTAAAACATTTTATGATACATGTACACCCCTTCAACCGAATGAAGAGTTTAGCTACGAATATCCATGGAGGAGGATATCATAGCTAAATACTCGGGGGTTTTTAAAAGACAGTAAGTACAGGGGAATACTCAAGAACCAACAGGAGTATTCCCAAATCCTACTTGAATACTCAAGAACCAACAGGAGTATTCTCTAAAACTGTTATAATACTCAAGAACCAACAGGAGTATTATTTCAAACTGTTATAATACTCAAGAACCAACAGGAGTATTATTTCAAACCAAAGCTTACAAATGCCAAACTTTCTAGAGAGAGAAGTGATTTCAATTTTGGGATGATTGTGGATGATTTACAAATGAAGTGAAGAGTGGTATTTATAGGCTAAGGAGGAGGAAATGGAGGGTGGAGATGATTTTGATCCAAGGGAGGAGGAGGAGATGAAGATGTGGTGGAGAAGCCAACACATGGCAAGCTCTCCATGGAGAGCTCAAAGCCGCCGGCGGCTTTGTGAGGGATAGGAGGAGCCGCCCCTTAGGTGGCACAAGGGGAGTGGTTTGTGGCTTTTGTGATCTTATTTCAAAAAGCCATCGGTCCATTTCAGCTCCGGACTGACTTTGGTTGCTCTTCGGTTGGATTTGTTTTGAGTGATTCCAAGTCAGGATCTTGAGATTTCTGCATTCAGCGTCTGATCGTGACCTTGGACTGACTCGTAATATCTTTTCAGCGTAAAATCCTCTCCTTAGCGTGTATTCTCTCTAGAGTCCAAAATACCCTGTAGAAATATATCGGAACTAACAAGCAAAAGTCAAATAGACAAACAGTCTAATTTGGTGGGTTTAACTGTGTTTATGATTCGTATAATTATGGTCCATCAATACGCTTGCGCAAAACGGCGTTGTGGGCTTTGGGCGCGAGATTGGGACTGCGAGTGAACATCGTCGTTTGATAAACACAGAGCGCGCTTCAGGTTTAGTGGAACGACACCGTTTGGGAAAACTTGAGGTTGCGCCAAGTGACCGAAAACGTCAACGTTTGATGCCACGGCTATAAAAACTGTAGATACTCGGCGATTCGACTCAATTCATATTTTCCAAATTTGGGATTAGGGTTCTTAGAGCTTTATAGTGAAATTCGTTCGATTATGATCAAAATGGTTTCCGATTTCACTTGAGTAGTTTCTGGTGATTGTGAGTGTTGTTGTACTACCATCAATTTTTATTAGGGGTGGGCACAAACCGCTCCGAATTATAAATTGCCCGCACCGCACCGCAAATGTGTGTTTGGTTAACCGCACTGCTTTGGACAAAAACCAATTTGTTAAAAACCGCACCACAACCGAATATAGCGGTGGGGAAGCGATTCCTATCTCAAACCACCCGTTTTAAACCGAACCGCATATATAATTAAATAATTAGAAATTTAAAGTTATTATAAAAAATAACAAAAAATTAATTTAAGGCCAAAGCCAATTTAAAATTAAGTCTTGATTGATTTCTATTGTTGCTCGTTAGTAGTTCCGTTGTTTTTCTTTCTCTTCCTCGTTCGTTCTTCGTCACAGCTGCACATCAAATCTTCGGTTTCCCCAAGCTGCCAAGCCACGACAGTCTCGATCGTTATCGTTTGGTCTTATCTTCGTTCTCGAATTATGGAATCCGTAAGTTTTTTAGTTCAAAAATTAATTGGATTTTGGTTAACTCTTATGTAGATATTGTTGTTTAGGGTTTTGATAATCCTCTATTTCAGGTTACTTCCTGATATTTATGGTTTTTTATTTCTTGTTGATGGTTACTTAAGTTAGACCTTTGTCTCTTTGTTGAATTTCATCATTGTGTTGACTCCAAACTCTGCTTTTAATCTCTTCAAGTTCTGGCTTTAATTTATCTTTATAAAAAAAATAAAGTCTCGATCTACTCTATAGTGTGCAACTTCAATTTTTTGTCAACTTTCAAAATCAGTTATTGAACCAATCCGCACCGCACCGCATAAAGTGGTGCACCACATATTTGGTTTTAATTTTTCAGGTGCGGTTTCTAAAATTTACAAACCAGTTAATGTGGTGCGGTTGCTTGTTTACTCTTAAACTGCACCAAACCGCACCGCGCCCATACCTAATTTTGATTAATAAAGCTCACCCCACTCTTCGCCTGGAGTAGGAGTCACCAGGTCTCCGAACCAGTATAAGTTTGTTATGTTCTTCGTTGTTTTTAAAACATTCGTGAAAGAATTAAGTTGTCGAAATCTACAAATTGGTATCAGAGCCATGAGGTTGCAAGGATTGTATCAGCGAAGGTGGGGTTGTAGAGGTTTGATGGCAAGGGTGATTTTACGCTGTGGTTTGATGGCATTTGTGCAAGGTTTGATGTCAAGGGTGACTTTGCGCGAGGTTTGATGGCAAGGGCAAAAGTAATAGGCTTCTAGTTCTTCTAAGCACAATATTTCGGCAAAGGTAATACTAAATCTAGGTGTTACGATCTACCTTTACAACAAAGTTTCCAGTAGATATTAACTATAAGAATTGGTTGTTAAATTAAGCTTTACGACAAAGTTTCTACTTAACCCAACAATTCAATTCAAGCGATGAAAAACAAGAACTAGGAAAACATGTCTATATATTGCACATTTAGATCAAATGATCTAAATGTGTAGATTTGTCCAAAAAGTTTTTTTGTCATTTTGCAAGTGCAAAAAGACAAACAACTAGCACTTTATGGATAAAAGAGGGTTGTTGGATCATTTGATCCAATAACTCTAATTAGTCCCTACGTCCTCACAATTAAGGGGTGTTCTCAATTGAGCGCTCATCTATATATATATATATATTGATCTCTGCAGCTCTAGTACGACATCTTCATCGGATCCGAAATCATCTGATACATTTCTCCACTTCTCAAGCGCAGGCCAAGTTCGACACCTTTACCATGTATGGATCCGCACATCCACCCCAAATCACCTTTACCGTTGCAAGACTTGACACGTTTGTCATGACAGCCGCACCTCCACAAGGGAGGAAGCATCACGGACGAGGCGTGAATAGGAAGCATTCACGAGGGATATAGGAAGCATCACGTGCGAGGCGTGAAGAGGAAAGCATCAACGAGGGATGTAGGAAACATCCACGCGCAAGGCGGATGAGGAAGATAAAGGGAAAGGGAAGGAAGAAATTATAAGAAAATTAGTGGTCCCAGGACTCGAACCCAGAGCGTAAGGATCTAACCATCTTAGGGTGGACTCCTTAACTAACAGGCCACCGCCCATGTTGGCGTCATTACATTGTAATGTTCTGAGTTGTTGTACCCACTCATTATAAAAAAACAAGAAGAATTAAGCATTAACTAAAAGAGTCTCACAACATGTGTCAAAAGATCCAAACCTAAGCTGAAATAGAAAATTAGTTACTCATCATCATAAAAATAAAACACAAATATTCTTGATGAAAAGAGAGTAGAAATTCTCTGTCTCATCGAAAGCTTACGTTTTTCGCCTTCTCCAGAGCCGTCGTCCAAAGCTTGATTGAATATCGAATTATAATTATGTAGGGAGAGCTTCTTATATAGTGTCTAGGGTTTCCAAATCTTGATGGGTAGAATCTTTATAAGAATCTCTTTCTAAATTTTGATTTCTTACTCTCCAAGAATTTCCTAAAATTAAGATATTTGATTCTCTCCATATCATTTGCTTATTCAGCAAGGAAATAAGATATTTTTGGGCTTTTTAGAAACAAGATCGCTGCCGACGTCATAATGACGTATTTTAGTGTGCAGCTAAAGTGTAAGCTGCATATGGGAATATCTGCTTGATTTTCATCCTTCACTTTGACTCTCGTTTTGACTATTGAAACGACCTCGTCTGCTCTCGGTGTGAACTAGAGAGTTGTAGAACTCCGAGTTAACTTCACAACGATACCTAGTTTGTATTTTTTAGATAACTCGATAACTCCCAGCACGTCTTTGAAGCTTCAAAGGTCTAATCTGCCATTGTGGTGTTTTGACACCGAAATGCCATCTTTTATTGTGTGTTTTCTCCTAGAGCTTCCAAAACACCTGAAATACAAAACAATACTAAAAGTAAATGTTCACATATAAAAGTGTCAAAATATGCGATTAGTTAGTTTGACGAGTCGTATAAATACGACTCATCAGACAGCCTGAGGGATTCTATATTGGTGATCCTGAAAATAAAGTATGCTTATTGAAAAGATCTCTATATAGATTAAAACAGTCACCTAGATTATGGTATAGGAGATTTGATGAGTTCATGTTTAATTGTGGCTTTAAGAGATCAGACTTTGATTGGTGTATCTATATTATAGGCATGTACATGGTAAGTCTGCGATTTATTTATTGTTGTATGTGGATGATATGCTAATTGCTAGTCATGATCTTGATAATATTAATGATTTAAAGTTTCAGTTATGTACTAAATTTGAGATGAAGGACTTTGGTGGTGCAAAGAAAATACTGGGTATGCAGATAAAGACAAACATGAAAGAAAAGAGGCTATTTCTGTGCGAGACTGATTATCTAACCAAGGTAATTGAGAAGTTTGAGCTAGTTGGATCTTGTGACAAACTCCTTCATGATTAACAAGGTAATCCTGCTGATATGTTGACAAAGTCAGTCCCAGGTGATAAGTTTGAGTAGTGATTGGAGCTGATTAGGTTGATGGAAGAACCCTAGAGCAGGATGAGAAGAGTAGGGCATATGAGTTTGGACAGTAATTGAAAACCAAGGTGGAGATTTATAGATTATGGTTCTTCAATACCTGAGTATATTGGGAAAATTTCTCAATTTGCTCAAAATTGAAATTTGAGTTCCTTTATACTTAATCTTTAAATTTTATTCCCAATTTACTCACGTTTTCTAAGGCGACTTGCCAACGGCGCCTTAGAGTTAAGCTGCTTTAGAGGACGGTGGTTTAAGCCTCGTGGCATATATTTTGAGTCAGATTAGTGACATGGCATTTTAATTTAAGCCGCTGTTCCAAATAGCGGCTAAGGGCACAATTACAGTCGGGTTTTGTTTCACTCTCATCATTAAACCGTCGTTGGTAACGGCGGCTTATCGTTGAACCGCTCTGGAGAACAGCGTTTTAAGCTTATTTGGCAATTTTTGCCCAGTCAGTTCTATTTTTATTCCTAAAACATGCCCCGAGGCTTAAACAGCCATCCACAAGAGCGGCTTAACTCTAAGGCGCCGTTGCCAACAGGGCCTTAGAAAAGGTGAGTAAATTGGGAATGAAATTTGAAGATTGAGTATAAAGGGAAGGGAACTCAAATTTCAATTTTGAGCAAATTAGGAAATTTTCCAGTATATTGTTGGTAATACATGGAGTTGCAGGAGCTTAAACATGCCAGTAAAGCCTGGAGGAGAAGCTGATCAAGGAAGCAGGTTTTGCCTGCAGCAGGGCAAAACGTCGTCGTCTAGACGGAGCGAGAATACACTTGGGCAGAATGGCGTAGTGGACCGCGCGAGATTTAGACTGCGAGTGAACGTCATTGTTGAATAAACACGAGCGCGCTTCAGGTTTAGTTGAAGGACACCGTTTGGAAAAACTCGAGGTTGCGCCAAGTGACAAGTGTATTTTTAACCCTTTATAGTTGTCAAGTTATATGTATTAGGGGTCAAATTGTAGTCAAAAACAATTTATAAACCTTGGTAAGCCAAGGATCGATCCAAGGAACAACGTGTGTGAATACTAGCTAACAAGCGACCTATTTAGCTATTCCAAACGATTAAATGTTTTGGTGTGAAACAAATTGCAGAAATTAAATGCAGAAAATAAAAAGGTTTTTGACTTGATCAGAGGAAGAATCCCAGGATCAAACTGCACCCATGCCAACCCACAATTCATGGAACAATATCACGTAAATTAATCATGCTATCGAATATAGAAATAAACCAAAATAACACTAGACAAGCCGCCCATCCACGGATCATTATCTAGATTAATCTCAATCGTTGAACGCCGCCCATCCACGGATTATCAACGATTTCGATTATTAAGCCTAGGGTTTTTCAGACAGTAAAGTCAACTTTCCTATTGATTCATGTACTACCATGATCCAATATCAAGTTCATACAATCTAGTTAATACCTATGACCCATTCATCTTTTGGTAATTAACCTAAATACGTTCTAGCAGGCAAACATCTCATTCAATGTGAAACTTGTAAGAACGATAAACTTAAGCACAATGAAATTGAATATTCAAATTGTATAAATAATAAACGTTCAATTGATCACATGAAGAGTTGGGTACAAGGCACGGGATCCTTAGGATTCCGGAATACGGAAGACTAGTCACTCATCATGTTAAGTTAACCAAAAATAGTATATATGTAGAAATCAAGGACGAGGGAACCGTATTGACGATGTAGCTCGTTGACCTCTCACAATAATCTGCTCTGTCTTCTTCTCTCAAAAATCAGGCCCGTCGTTCTCCAAAATTAGCTTTCTATTTATAGGCCCGAATTTCCTAATTCTGTTACGATTTTTGGAAACACCCGCGACATAATAAGCCGTCACGGGGTATACAAAAAATAGACATCTGACTCAACTCTCGAAATTCCCGTAACGCCAGTGACCAAAGAAGACGTCACGGGGTCTTCAATCTGCTCGATATCTGATCTACTCAGGATAGACCCGTGACGATTGTGTTGTGTCACGGGGTCTTGGTTGGAAAAAGGGTGAATTCTGCTCAATTCTTTAATTTTTCGTCCATTCGCCGATCATCAACTATAGGAGAGAAACAGACCTGAAACACTAGGGAAAACTGTTAAAAGACACTAAAACTCCGGGGGGAATCGAACTAATCCATCATCGAATGGCGTGAAATGATGCTCATCGAGTCATAGTAAAGTCATGTCATACCTACGATTCATCGTGTTACCTCGACTTCAAGTCAAACATCTTCATCAAGGTTGTCAGACAATTATAGATTAAATGAGTTATGCATTCAAACGGTCAGTACGCACGGCCCGCAAGCGACTAATCACATGTTCTAAATAGTTCTATAGCAACATAATAAAAAACATAAATAGTTACACAAAACATGCTCGCCATTCACCTATGCTATCTAGGGATAGTCCACGGGCACTTGGCGCAAAGCTCATTCTCAAGTGCCAAGGACTAGTCAATGACCCGTAAGAGAAGAGGAGCTTGGCTTAAGAATTTTCTGAAAGACAGTACGAAAATTACATCAAAATTTCAGTGCAAGCACGAGCATCGTCCCTTAATTTCTAGGATATGAATTCTCAAAACAAGTCATGACTGCACGCAATGAATAGGTGGAAATACACTACATCAAGCAAAATGGGGTAGAAATTTCATTTTTTTTAATTTTTTTTTCATACACAAGGGGTGGCTTTTTTCACTTTTCCCTTGGTATTATTTTGTTTTTCTGTTTTGTTTTTTTTTTCAAAAACAACTACGCTTAGGGTCAATTTTTCACCCCTCTTTTGAAATTTTTGAACTTTGTTCTTGATTGGGGGCGTATTTTTTGCCCCTCTTTTGACTATTTTTTTTCTTTCTAACTCCACTCTTAAAACTTGACATAGTGTTTAAATTGAGGCGGGTGCATGCAAATCACATCAAGTATAGAGAAACACATACTAGTACTAAGGTCACCTAGAAAAAGAGATGCAATTTAAGTTTTTGACATTTTGTACCGGTGCCTACTAATATCAAGTCTCAAACATGCTTCAAGAAATTCGTAAAACACGTGATAGGCAAAGGCTAGCATTGATACTGACACGAGAGAATACACACACGAATACAACTATTTCAAGTCCTAGACTTCGAATCCAAAAGAATGACAATCAATCAACTAGTATCGTAGAAAAATGAGGATTTCAATCGCAATACATAGACAGTTGAGCATATGCAAGAATGAGTGTGTGACATGCGATATGTGTGACTATGCGCTATCCACTCCACACTTAAAAATGAGCTGATTCCCTAAGCGAATAAATAAAAGATAAGAAAAGGCGCATATGAACTTCCCTGGTGTGTGATAGCTTGATATGCATAGATATTTAAGCGATGCCCGGGGAGTGAAATGCGACTCATGAGCTGGTAGATTTATAGATAAAAACATAGAGCTGCACAAGTGATAGATTGTCATCAATAATTGTGAAAGGGCACTCCACACTTAGAATCCTGAAATGTCCACACACAACGCAAATGAAAAACGTAACAAACTAATACTTACAGCGCGGGTTCTCCCCGAAGAGGCCTAGTTTAACGTCTTGGCGAGACATAGCTAGGGAGGTAGAACTAGAAGCATTATCGGGAAGTCCCTTGCTGAAATCCCTTCCCGAGAAGTAGGTTATCATCAATGCCTTCAGGTGCTGCCAGGTGCTTCAGAACGTGGTAATCCTTAATGCGCTGCCCGTTGACCACCATTGATTTTCCTCCCTCAACGCTAAACTACATGTGGCCATCTGGGTATGCACACTCCACTGTGTATGGACCACTCCACTTGATGCGTAGCTTCCCAGGAAATTATCTAAGGCGGGAGTCGTATAGAAGAACTCGGTCTCCTTCATTGAATTCTCTGCGCACTATTCGTTTATCATGCCATTTCTTCGTCCTCTCCTTATAGATACCACCGGGGTCAAGAAATTCATACCTGAGACTTGCAGGTAGAGGCTTCAGCTCTACCTTGCAAGGTTCCTTACATGAGCCGGTGGTCTGTTCAGCTTCAGCTGCTCCTTTAGGTAGTAAGATTCGAGAGGAACACCATTGGTCTTCACCGTGTTGCACATCTGGATGAACTACTTAAGGTGCTGGTGAGGGTCTTCATTCATCCTTCCCGAAAACTGATTATTTTGCACCATCTGATTGAGTCCGGTCTTAATTTCCCAGTTGTTATTCTCCACACCAGGTGGTGCAATGGAAGACTGAAATCTAGAGACTCGTGGAGCAGTGTAATCTCCAAGAGTCCTGCGCACTGGTTGTTGAACGGGATGCTGCTGGTCATCCTGGACCAGCTCAGGTAGCAATGCTCAGTTTTGATTCATTCTTAACTCAGCCAGTTGCCGAGCTCGTAACCTGCTTAAAGGAACATCTTCTGTGTCAACTCAAGGTGTCTGTTGATCCCCCGAGTCACTTTGATCGTTTGTCCGTGCCTTCTTCTTGCTCCTAGGTGTTTTCATTGGCATGTACTAAGCAGGTACCTGCAAAAAGCCAAGGGGAGAGTGAATGTAGCAAGAAAAAGTAGTCAGAGATGAGCAACGAAAAAGAAAAGGGAATCGTCTAAACTACACTCGTTAAATCTAATATCACATTAAGCAATGTTCCCCAGCAACGGCGCCATTTTGACAAGCGTATTTTTAACCATTTATAGTTGTCAAGTTATATGTTTTA
Organism: Rhodiola kirilowii; assembly: GCA_033675215.1. Classification (NCBI taxonomy): domain Eukaryota; kingdom Viridiplantae; phylum Streptophyta; class Magnoliopsida; order Saxifragales; family Crassulaceae; genus Rhodiola; species Rhodiola kirilowii. Next base: position 42,543,453 of record CM066199.1, read on the forward strand.
GGGGTCAAATTGTAGTCAAAAACAATTTATAAACCTTGGTAAGCCAATGATCGATCCAAGGAACAACGTGTGTGAATACTAGCTAACAGGCGACCTATTTAGCTATTCCAAATGATTAAAGGTTTTGGTGTGAAACAAATTGCAGAAATTAAATGCAGAAAATAAAAAAAAAGTTTTTGACTTTATCAGAGGAAGAATCCCAGGATCAAACTTCACCCATGCCAACCCACAATTCATGCAATAATATCACGTAAATTAATCATGCTATCGAATATGGAAACAAACCAAAATAACACTAGACAAGCCGCCCATCCACGGATCATTGTCTAGATTAATCTTGATCGTTGAACGCCGCCCATCCACGGATTATTAACGATTTCGATTATTAAGCCTAGGGTTTTTCAGACAGTAAAGTCAACTTTCCTATTGATTTATGTACTACCATGATCTAATAACAATTTCATACAATCTAGTTAATACCTAAGACTCATTCATCTTTTGGTAATTAACATGCAAACATCCCATTCAATGTGAAACTTGCAAGAACGATAAAATTAAGCACAATGAATTTAATATTCGAATTGCATAAATAATAAACGTTCAATTGATCACATGAAGGGTTGGGTACAAGTTCCGGGATCCTACTCACTACTCATGGTAAGTTAAACAAAAATAGTATATATGTAGAAAGCAAGGACGAGGGAACCATATTGACGATGTAGCTCGTTGCTCTCACGCAATAATCTGCTCTGTCTTCTTCTCTCAAAAATTAGGTCCGTCGTTCTCTAAAAATTGCTTTCTATTTATAGGCCCGAATTTCCTAATTCTGTTACGATTTTTGGAACACCCGTGACATAATAAGTCGTCACGGGCTGTCACGGGGTCTACGCCCGTGCCTAAGAGGTCGTCACGGGGTATACGAAAAATAGACATCTGACTCAACTCTCGGAAGTCCCGTAACGCCCGTGACCAAAGGAGACGTCACGGGCCGTCACGGGGTCTTCAATCTGCTCGATATCTGATCTACTCAGGATAGACCCGTGACGATATGACGATTGTGAAAGGGCAAATTTTGCTCAATTCGCCGTTCATTAGCTCTAGGAGAGAAACAGACCTGAAACACTAGGGAAAACCGTTAAAAGACACTAAAACGTCGGGAGGAATCGAACTAATCTATCATCGAATGGCGTGATTAATTGGTCAATAACTCAACCGATCACCAAGTGATCGAAAACGTCATCGTTTGATGCAATGACTATGAACACTGTAGAAACTCGGCAATTCGACTCAAATCATATTTTCCAGATTTGGGATTAGGGTTCTTAGAGCTTGATAGCAAAATTCGTTCGATTGTGATCAAATTAGTTTCCAATTTCACTTGTGTAGTTTCTGGTGATCGTGAGTGTTGTTGAACTACCATCAATTTTGATTAATAAAGCTCGCCCCGCTCTTCGACTGGAGTAGGAGTCACCATGACTCCAAACCAGTATAAATATGTCGTGTCCTTCAGTTTGTTTCAAACATTTGTGCAAGAATTAAGCTGTCGAAACGATACAAAGTTAATGCAGAAATTACTAAATTGGAAATTGGAAAATGGAAAAGTCTGATATCTAATTTAAATTTAAGCGATAGTAGAGACATTATTTTTGTAATTTACCTTGTTTTTTTATGGAAATAATTTCATTATTATTATTATTCAATTAGGGGAAAAGTACAGTTTGGGTACCGGAACTATCACCATTTTCCAATTTGTGGCTGAACTATCATCATTTTCCAACGTGTGGGATGAACTATATAAATTTCCATATAGAGGGCGAACTATCAAATACTTTTCCAGACAGTGGTCGAACTATCAAACAATTATCCAAAAAAGGTGTACCTATTTGTAAAAAATTAATAAATTAATATAAAAATTCAAAAAACTCAAAACATTTATGAAAATACAATTTTTTAATAAAAAGGAATATAAATTATTTGATAAATAAAAATTAAAAACTTTACGAAAAATTAAACACAAAATGAAAAATATTTTTAAATTTTTTTTGCAAATTTCCCCTACAAACAGTCTTACCTTTTGTTTGGTTTCACTATTACATAAAATGGAGTTTTTTCTTCAATTATTAGGTAGAATTGACAAGGAATTGAATGTTTGAACATTTTTCAATTTAATAATTTTTAAAGATTTAATTTGAAATGAAACTTTTTGAAAAATTTCAAAAAATATTTTTCAATTTGTGTTTAATATTTTTCTAAAGTTTCTAATTTTTTAAAAAAAAATTTGTTGGGGAAATTTGCAAAAAAAAATTAAAAATATTTTTCATTTTGTGTTTAATTTTTCGTAAAGTATCTAATTTTTATTTATCAAATAATTTATATTCCTTTTTATTAAAAATTGTATTTTTAAAAATTTTTTGAGTTTTTTGAATTTATTAATTTTTTACAAATAGGTACACCTTTTTTGGAAATTTATTTGATAGTTCGCCCACTGTCTGGAAAATTATTTGATAGTTCGCCCACTGTTTGGAAAATTTTTATAGTTCAGCCCACACGTTGAAAAATGATGATAGTTCAGTCCACAAATTGAAAAATAGTGATAGTTCCGGTACTCAAACTGTACTTTTCCCTTCAATTAATATATGGGTTTGTTTTACTCTACTGAGCTTATTTTGGACCTGGATTGGTGTACTGAATTTTCAAGGGCCTTTTGCAATATACATTCGTAAGCATGCGCTGTCGTTTTATTGAAATGACAAGCGTTTGCTTTCTCGTTGGGCTTGAATTTTTTTTTGATAAAGGTAATTTTGTCCTAATAGTGCATGTGCAAAGTAAGGGCATCGCAGCATTTTACATAAATGCTGAGAGTGGATAAAATAGAAACGTTTTCATCAGTAGTGGATGTAATTTTAGCAGTTGTTGAACGACTTAAAATGTAACTCATGAATGTGATACCAACATAGTTATATGAGCCATGAAAAGAAAATTATACATAAAAACGCTAGGAGGATTAAAAATACATAAAATATTACAAGTAAAATTTCTTCATATGTACTCCATTAAATGAAAAAGATCGTTGTATAGATTGAAGCAATCTAATCGCATGTGGTATAATCGCCTTACAAATACTTACTACTACAAGGTTTGTTAAAATATCGAATATGTCCATCAGTGGCGGATGTAAGAAGATGGGAGTGGGGTCATCCGCTCCATTGCTGTTTAATATTTGCCTATAAAATAGTTCAATTAGATTAATTTTTTGGATGATTTTAGCATTCCGCCCCAGTAATTTTTATATTATACCCTAATGGATCAAAAATAAATTTAATGTTAAATATTTGATTGAAATCTAACAAGATTTCGGTCGTATCTTAACTGGAGATGATATAATTCATAAAATAGTTGAGTTAAATAACTAAAGAGATATATTTAAACAATGTTTTTCACTTTAGTTCCATGTGTGTTTATGCTAAATTTTATTCTGTTGCACTTTCATGTAAAGTTCATTTCAATAAAACAGGGGTTACAACCCACTGTCATTAGTCATTTTATAAATTTTTCGGGTATCATTAATAACTATAAGATATGGACCTCTGCGAAACATTGTGTGAGCAAATTCGACAATCTCTGGAAAATTATTTTTATTCTGCCCTCAGTCACAAAAGATCCTGGATCCGCCACTGATGTTCATGTATTTTCATAAAAAGAACATGGTCGAATTATGTAATCATATTTATTTATGTTGATAATTTAAACATAACTGGAACTCCTAAAGAGATACAATTAGCAAAAAATTCTTTTAAAAACAGTTTAAGACGAAACATTTAGAAACTATCAAGTATTGGCTCAGCTTATAGTTCAAGCATGCATAGAATGAATTCTTGTCCATCAGTCATTAAATACAACGATGACAAATTGTTACGATTGAATAGTTCAAGGCAGTTTGGTCAAAGAAATTAATAAATATTAGTGGAGCATGTGGCGTAGGGGTAAGTTTTTACTAGTATCAATTTAAGTCATGTAATTGATGGAGAACGGCAGGAAAAAAATTTGATAAACTTCTCTGAAATTCTCATCCCAAATTAGTCTGTTCCTTATCCCAACTTCTTCTATTTTTCTCGCCTTAATTCTTCTTATTTCCATCTCTATCCTTATTTAATCAAGGTCGTATCATTTGGTGCTTTCACTGAAAGTTGAAAAATGTCAAAACAACAATCTCATACGGTGGACGCTATAACCACACTTACCTAAACCGTTGCTGAATTAACGGCAAGAACTCGTGCAATTAAAGACCGACATGACCTACTCGAAGCAAAAGTGACGGCAAGTTTCGAACGAGTATTTGAAATGCTCGAACAAATGAAGGTGGCAATTCAAGTGAAGGAGGCAAAAGTTGAAAAACAACCATTGCAGACCGGTCAACCTTTATTGCCTACACCATACATCTTACAAAACATATCTATCAGCACAGCCGGCTACCGATATGATGCAGCCATATTGTAATAACATGATGTAGTCATATTCACCCCACTTACCGAAGCTCGAAGTAAGAGTCTTCACAGGAGATGATGTAGAAGGATGGACTTTTCAAATAGAAAGATTTTTCGATTACCATCAAGTACCCGAGGAGCATCGCATCGCCATAGTAGCATTTTATATGAGTGGAAAAGCCCTTCGGTGGTACCAATGGATGCACACCACGCACCAACTCAATAATTGAAAAACTTTCATACAAGACATCAAATCGAGGTTCGGCCATTCCTTTTACTGGAGCCCAGAGATAGACCTTAACAAGTTACACCAAAGCACTATGCACATATGTGGCTGAATTTGAAAGTCTTTCAACATGTACACCGGGGCTCACAGCTGAAAATTTATTGAATTGATTCCTTACCGGCTTGCAAGAGATGTTTATTGTGAGCTTGTTTTACTGTAGCCAGCCAACCTACAAGTTGCTATGGGAATTGCTAAAATCGTGGAGCAACAATTGCAATCATAGAGACAAAATCATTGTCGGGACTCGGGATATTGGAATTACTTGACCTTGAGGACAAGGTCATTTTTAAGAGTGGAGGAATGTTACGATTGAATAGGTAAGGAAGATTGGTGAAAGAAATTAATTAGAAGTTAATTAATATTAGTGGTGTATGTGGCATAGTGGTAGTTTTTACTAGTATTTTTTTTAAGTCATGTAATTGATGGAGAACGGCAGAAAAGAAATAATGATAAACGTCTCTGAATTTCTTGTCCCAAATTCGTCTGCTCCTTTCCCAAGTTCTTCTATTTTTTCTCACCTAAATTCTTCTTCTTTTCATTCTCCATCCCAACAAGGCCCTATCAGAATTAGATCACTTAAAGTAGAAAATAACCTTTTCCGTCTGCGATTAAATAATAAAGACATTTTAAGTCATGGAATATCTTATCTCAATGCAATATGTGCCTTACTAGTAATATCCAACCAAATATATCTTTTGTATTACTCGCAAGATATAGTTCATATCTTACAGAAAAGACATTGGAGTGGTGTTAATTGTTAAACACATCCTACGTTATTTACGCAAAACAAGTGATATGAGTTTATTTTTCAAAAGAACAAATGAAGTACAAAATAGTTATTTGGTTGCTTTTGTGATGCAGGTTATTTGTTTGACGTACATAAGGCTATTTCACAGACTGTTTCCTTGTTCATGTATGGAGGAACTATCATTTCACGGCGTTCAATAAATCAGACTTTGATAACCACATTATCAAATTAAGCAGAGTTGATTGCATTGTATGAAGATGGGCGAGAATGTGTTTGGCTCATGACATTTATCCATTATATCAAAGACATCTTGTGGAATGGGATCAGGTAAACAAAGACCCACATTGATACATGAGAACAATGTTGTTTATAATCAAAGAAGGATATATTAAGGAAATTAGAACAAGAATATATCTCCAAAGTTATTCTCTACAAGCTTCGAGTAAATGAAGAGGTTAATGTTTGTCAAGTAAAAGTGGAGTACTCTTCTCACTAAAACTCTCTCGAAGACCTTAGAAGACTTTAGAAGCCGTCCGGATCTGCCCGTCGGCGGGGGTTGGAGCTCCGATGCGGGCCGATTTTTTTGGTAGCCGTTGTCGCGGTGGAGGCGCGACTCTTCCTCCGGTCCTTCTCAGTCGCTTTCGGCTGATTTCGTCACCTTCAGCAGTATGGTGGTTGGTGTCGTTGCTGTTGACCCGGGGTGGTTGGTTTGAGGTGCGTGGTTGGGTGTGGGTAGTCTGCTGTAGGTGTTGGCAGGATGGGGGTGGCGGTGCTGCTGAAGTTTCGTGGCGGGTTGTGGTGTTCGGTGGTGGGGTGACGGCTTTGGTCCGGTTGGATGCTCCCAGTTGGCACCCTGGTGATTGTTTTGGCTTTAGGTGTATATAGGTAGTTTTTATAGATTTTAGTTACATTGTAGTTAGGTTGTTGGTTAATTCTGTTGTGTTTAGTTTTCCTCCCTCTAAGTGTTTTCTACACTTATGAGGGTTGTACTCTCAGCCTGTATGGTCTGAGCTTAATTTGTGTTTTAGTTTTTAAGTTTCAGGAGTTCGGCTCATGTTTTTTTAATCGAAGGGCACGACAGTCATTAGGTTTGTAGTGTCGACTACTGCGATCAGTCGGCCAACTGTTATTATCGTGCCCTTCTTGGGAGTGGTGCCCTTCGTGGAAAACTTGTTTCCCCTTGTTGCCGTGTGGGCACTTGTACTAATCAAAAAAGTAGTGAAGTACAAATTTAGTCGATTTGTTTACCAAATCATTATTGATAAATTTTTTGAAGAGGCTCGTACATGACATTGAAATCTGCAGTTTAAAAGACACATCGATATGAGTGGGAATTATAACTATACTCTTTTTTTCATAATCTTGATTTTTGTCTCTTATTGGATATTGTCATATATAAATTCATACGAGACATTTCTTATGGAGTGTACAACGAAAAATAGTACGAACCACTTAAAGGTGAAATAGGTTCATCATTGACTACATTTTTTTTCAAGGTTGTAAAAATCGCTAGGTGTTAGTCGGGCGGAAAGAGTCTTTGAAGATTAATTGAGAATTAATCGGGTCCTAGGCGGAGATTAATCGATTTTACAATTTTGTATTTTTTAATATTTTAAATAATTAATAATCATATAAATATTATTATGGTATATTTTTTAATATATATAAAAAGTAATATGATAATTAAAGATATTTTGATAGTTTATTAAATATTAAAATGATATACAAACATATGTAAACTATGTTCAAATATAGGGATTTTTTCATTTTGATCAAAAAGTTGGCCATCTGGTTACCTTAGGTGGATTTAAAGGGCGATTAGACGGGTCTAGACAGCGACTAGGCGGATCTAGACGACGACGATTAGGCGAATCAATTAATCGGACGAATTGATAAATTTCACCTTCTAGGCGGGACTAGGTGAGTCTAGGCGGGAATTTTTAGAACATTAATTTTTTTACACGTTATGAAATGAACCGGACCTTTTTTTCTAATTAAAGAAAAAAGAAAAATATTTATAAATCTTTAAATCAAATAACAAAAAAAACAAGTCAAATTTGAGCAACTAATCACAACACGAGCACAAACTCAGCCGAGCACCTCCTCAAACTTTCAAGATCTTGGCCGGTCGGACCACCGGGTTGTCCCTCGCTATCGCCGCCCGACCCGACGCCTTGTAATCGAACCCGCAATCATGTCTATCCGAATACCGATGCTCCCAGCAAAACACATCTCCGCATCTACACCGAAACCCGATCAGCCCCACCTTCCTCCTGCACCCGCTGCACCGCTTCACCTGCTTCTTTTCAGTTCCCAAATCCGATGAAATCTCACCCTGTTCCGATTCCAATTTGCGACTTTTCTCAGCAGAGGATTCGAGTCCGTTTGACGCTCGCGCTTCTGACCCATGGAGGATGGATCGGATCCGCTGGTGGATTAGGGTTTTGGAGGAGTAGTGGAAATGAGAGGACGAGGAGCTTTCGTTCGTCTTCGTTTCTGGAGATCAAAGTTTTCCTTTTTTTTATTTACATTATCATCGTTATGACTTATGATTATCGAAGTGGGGTTCGTATTTTTACATATATTAATTAATTTAATCAAACAAAAGTAATGAGTTAATACCAATGACATGGAAACACGTGGCGCGGTTATTCTTTACGAACCGTATGATACAGAAATGGCGGACGTCTCGAGAGTTTGTGTTTAGGCCTCACCATTTGGCCCTGGCCAAAATAAGCCTTAGGGTGGTCCTAATCCGATCATAGCCCTAATCTGATTCTAGTTCTATGCGAATTCTATTATGTCCGATCCGATGAACTAGGGTCGGGTTATGGTTTCGATTTTTAGGCTCGGCCCGAAATACAAGTCTGATTTAAAATTACATATTTATTGATGTAAGAGCATCCCCACCATGCTTTTTTTTATTATGAGCTCATGCTCTTAAGGTAGTATGCTCAATTTTGAGCTTGTGAGGACTTGAACCCTGGATCATTTTGATACAACAGGAGAGGTGCTCCACTCAGCCACCTCCTAAACCCTAAACCCACCATGCTTTTTTGAACCATAGAAAGTGATCATGGGAGATGATAAAAAAAACCATGCACCCCCACCATGATTTTTTGATCATCAAAAAGATCATCTCATGGGTTTTTCTAAAAAAGATCATCCCATGATCTTTTTTTGTGTTTTGATCATGAGAATGAGCCAATCGCAACGCGACACGTGTCATGTGTAAGAAACAGTACAGTTTTTATTTTGATCTTGCAACAAATATATCTTCTAAATTACAAATTAAAAAAATCAAAATAAATACCAATATTCATAATTTTTTGAGCTCTATAAAATGAGATACACGTTGATATATTTTTATTAATCTTAACATTTATGAGCTATAATTTATGTAGTGATGAGAGAGATTGATGATAAACTTTTTTTTTGGATCACGAGTGGGGTGCATGTGATTGAAAAAACCATGAGGGATGATTAAATGAGAGAGAAAAAAGATGAGAGAGATGGATGGTATGATTTTTTTGATCATGATGGAGGATGCTCTAAAGACGTTCTTGACATAAAAAGAATTTGTTTTTTCACAATCATCAAACCCCACACGTCCAAACTAGTAGCATTTGCGTTTAAAGAGTTATTTGTCGATTAATAAGTCATCCATTTAGGGCCAAAATTAGCCCGAGCCCGACCCTAGCCCGAAAAGCCCTTTGAAATGAAGTGCCGATAACGACTTTAGGGTCGATAAATTTTCTCATGGCCAGGCCCAACCCGACCCTAATGTGCAAGAGGCTAGGGCTAGGGCTAGGTTTCACTTAAAGCCCTACTCGGCCCGGCCCGCCCCTTTGCCGAACCCTATCTGTGTTGTAGGCCAATACGACATGCAACATTGTCGAGTGTTATCTGTGGCAGGGTAGCCTATGCAAGTGATGTTCAAAAAAAGTTAATTAATTAATCTTTAATCATTTTTGGGAGTAGTTACAATTTAGGATAATTAATTAGCAGTTGTTGTGAAAATATTTAGATTTGTGGATAGTAAGAGATGTAGGGACTAGAGAGACAGGATGAGATTTGTATGTAGTGAATATGGTGGAGACATTCAAAGTAATAAGAACATGAACATGTATGAAGAGAAAATATATAGAGAAGAGTTGTAAAGTTTTCATTGATTTTGATCTTTACAAATCATCCCTTTATATAAGGCTACATGGACATATGGAGAGACATAGAAATCAATGTAAGAAATAAATCTAAACTTTATGAGGCACATGAAGAGCTAAGAGACATGACTATATGAAGAGCTAAAGATCATCCAACATTGCAATATTCATAACACTCCCCCTTTGGATCACTCATATACATATTATGCATCATTAAAACCTTACTCGGAAAACCCTGTGGGAAAAAACCTAGTGAAGGAAAAAGAGTACATAATTGTATATTACGCATAAATGTTACCTCATTAAAACCCTTATTTAGGAAAACCCAAAGGGATAAAATCTAAACTAAGGAAAAGAGTGTAACGCGTATTCTCCCCCTCAATGTGGTCTTTAACATAAATCTCTAAGCTTTCGCATGCTGATTATATAGACCAATTTTTCAAAGGGATTTGGGGGAAGTGTCTTTGTAAACAAATCGGCTAAGTTGTCACAAGAACAAATCTGACAAATATCAGTCTCTTCATTCTTATGAAGTTCATATGTAAAGAAGAATTTTGGAGAGATGTGTTTCGTTGTCACCTGGATTTCTTTGTCACCTGAAAGATCACATGATCCTCTAATATGATGAATTAATGATGTTAGCTACACACATTCACGATTCGCTTCATGAAGTGCTAATACTTCAGCATGATTAGAAGAAGTCGCTGTAAGAGTCTGTTTGGTAGAGCGCCAAGATATAGCGGTATCACCATATGTAAACACATAACCCGTTTGTGATCGCACTTTATGAGGGTCCGATAAATAAGCTCATATCAGTTGTTCCTTGAAGATATCTTAAAATTTGTTTAATGCCAATCCAATTTCTCCGAGTTGGAGAAGAACTATATCTTGCTAGTAAATTAACCGAAAATGCAATAGCAGGTCGTGTATAATTAGCAAGATACATTAGTGCTCCCATAGCACTAAGATATGGTACTCCAGGACCAAGTAGTTCTTCATCATTTTCTCGAGGACGAAATAGATCTTTCATCACATTAAGTGATCGAACAACCATAGGCGAACTCAACGGATGTGATTTATCCATATCAAATCGTTTGAGGACCCTTTCAGGATACGAGGACTCATGAACAAAAATGCCCTTTGCTAAATGCTCAATTTGTAGGTCAAGGCAGAATTTTGTTTTGCCCAAATCTTTCATTTCAAATTCACTTTTCAAGCATGCAATCGTCTCGGTAAGTTAATCTGAGGTCCCAATGATATTTAAATTATCAACATAAACCGTGATCATAGAAAATCCAGTTTTTGTCCTTTTAATAAAAACACATGGGCAAATTGCATTGTTGATGTATCCCTCTTTCAAAAGATATTCACTTAGACGATTGTACCATATTCGACCGGATTGTTTTAATCCATATAATGATCTTTGTAATTTTATTGAATACATTTCCCGTGGTTTTGAGCTACATGCTTCAGGTAATTTTAATCCTTCGAGAATTTTAATATAAATGTCATTATCAAGTGACCCATATAAATAGGCTGTCAATCCATCAAATGCATTTGGAGTCCTTCTAAGACTGACAAACTCAATAAAAATCTGAATGTTATTGCATCCATGATCGGTGAATATGTCTCTTCATAATCAATGACCGGTCTTTGCAAGAAGTCTTGTGCTGGATGTCGTGCTTTATATCTTATGACTTCATTTTTCTCATTTCGTTTGTGCACAAATATCCATTTATAACCAACAGATTTGACATTCTCGGGTGTTAGGGAAATTTTTCCAACGACTTGGCGTTTTCAAGTGAATTCAACTCTGCCTCGATGTCACTTTTCCATTTTGGCCAATCATTTCTTCGTCGGCATTCATTAACCGATCTTGGCTCATGATCCTCATTTTCTTCTGTAATATCTAGAGCCATAGAATATGCAAATATATTATCCGCTATAATTTCTTTTCTATTTCACCTTTTCCCTGAAATGACATAATTGATCGAAATTTCTTCATTGTCATCAGTTTCAGGTATCTCATTATCTTTTCGAGATGTTTCTTCATGTATCACATCTATTTCTTTTGGAATAGTGGTTGATGCATTTATTTGGTTATCATGAACCTTTCTTTTTCTTGGATTTTTATCATGGGATCCAATTGGTCTACCACGTTTCTGTCGTGTTTTAAACTCACTTGCTAATTTATTTCCAGTATCTTCACCACGAAGATTGATTTTGCAAGGAGCATTGACAGCTGGTATATGTGACTTTGTCACTGTTTTAACATTTGTGAATGCATCAGGCAATGTGTTTGCCACACCTTGTAAGTGGATAATAGTTTAAACTTCTAGTTCACATTGATTTGTACGAGGATCAAAATGAGATAATGACTCTGCATTCCATGATATAACTTGTCTTTTTTCAGACTTTATTTTATCTCCCCCTAATGCAGGGAAATTTGTCTCATCAAATTTACAGTCGGCAAATTGTGCCTTAAATATGTCACCTGTCATAGGTTCCAAAAATTTAATAATTGATGCAGATTCAAATCCCACGTAAATCCCCAATCTTCTTTGGGGTCCCATTTTAGTACGTTGGGCAGAGATATTGGAACATAGACTGCACACCCAAAAACTCTTAAATGAGAGATAATTGGTTCTTGGCCACTAACAAGTTACAAAGGGGAATATTTATTATTTGCTGTAAGCCTTATACGAATTAGTGATGCATCATGCAAAATTGCATGTCCCCAAGCAAAACTTGGCAATTTAGATCGCATAAGTAATGGTCTAGCTATCAATTTTAGTCTATTGATAAAAGATTCTGCTAGACCATTTTGAGTATGAACATAAGCAACTAGATGTTCAATTATAATTCCAGTTGACATACAATAGTCATTAAAAGACTAGGATGTAAATTTTCCCGCATTATCCATACAGATTTTCTTAATTGCATGACCTAGAAATTGTGTTCGTAATTTAATAATTTGAGCAAGCAACCTTGCAAATGGCATATTACGAGTAGATAATAAACAAACATGCGACCAACGGGTTGATGCATCAATAAGTACCATAAAGTACTGAAATGGTCCGCTTGATGGGGAAATAGGTCCACATATATCTCCTTGAATCCCTTCTAAAAATGTTGGACATTAAGTCTCAACTTTCAGTGGAGATGGTCTTGTAATCAGTTTTACTTGAAAACAAGCAACACATGAGAGATCATTGGACAAGAGAATACTTTTACTCTTTAATGAATGTCCATGTGAATTTTTTATGATTCTTCGCATCATTATTGAACCCAGATGGCCTAATCGATCATGCCATGTAAGAAAGTTTTTCGGGTCTATTGAATTCTGGTTTATCACCCTATATGATTCAACTGGATTTATGAAAGTATAATATAATCCAGAGTTATATGATGGAAGTTTTTCCATCACTTTTTTCACTCCCGAGACCATTGACGTGATATATAAATATTAAACCTCATATTCATTGGTTGTCTCAATATGATAACCATTTGACGTATATCTTTGAACTCAATAGGTTTCTTTTTGATCTGGCTGAGATTGCATCTTTAATGATAAATCGTGTACCAACAGGTAATACTATTTGGGCTTTTCCATAGCCTTCAATAAGACTTGATGCACCGGATATTGTATTAACATTAGCTTTAGCTAATTTAAGATGCGAGAAATAAATTTTATCTCTAAAAATTGTATGTGTCGTTGCACTATCCGGCAAACATAATGATTCATCATCATATTTCATCTTAATAGAGAGACCATCATCCATATCTATTTGAAAGATAAATAAATAAGATTACGAACAATTTTATTTGATGAGACGGGGGATAAAAATTCAAACTTTAATAAGTAATCATCTTTTATCGTAATTGAGAGATGATTATCAATATCTCTTTATTTGGAAGAAAAATAAAGCATACAATATGGAAATTCAAATACTTTGAATTTGATAGTCATATGTATGGAATCATCTCTTGCGTCGTTTTCCATCACTGATTAATTTGTCAAATTCTCGATTGACCTCTTTAAAAATATAATCTAACATCCAAATTGATGAGATTCATGTAGGTCCAAATGGGTGATATCCTTAGGATAATCACTTGTTCAGTGAAATTTATTTTGACACATTTTGCTTTCATAGAGACTTGATAAAAACCAAGGTGTTCAGAAGTACGACCCCAATAATTTATTTATTTTCATCATTGTATTGATGATATTTTCATCTCATAACTTCACTTGTCAAGTGATTCATAACATTGCAAAATAATACTCGCGTACACTTTTTTTATAATCTTGCAATTGCAAGTGTATATAATAAAATCAAGTATCATATCATTGTATTTTGGTGATCGTACATCACTTCAAATCCTTTCAAAGGAGAGAGGTATCATTGATTCTCAAATTTCACATACAATCTCTCATCGAGATGATGCCGAAGGATATTTTGGCTTTAGCCATCACTACTAATTTTGGGAAAATTTCCGACATCAAGAAAACGCCGAAAAAGTGACGGAACGTTGACGGAAAATCTTGAATTTCCGTCAACGTTCCTTCAACGAAGTTGGTGATGGAAATTTTCCCGACGGTATAACATTTCCGTCGACATTTCGTCATTTAATTCAGTCATTGTGCCGTTGACATTCCGTCATAGTTCCGTTACGTATAATTCCGTCATCAATCCGACATGTATCCGTTGCAAAGCTCCGTTAAAATACCGTCTAAATTGCGTTAGTAGTATTTTCCGTTTATATTCCAACACATTTCCGTTCCAAATGTTTTGCGTCTATATTCCGTCTAAATTACGTCAACCTTATTTTCCTTCCAAATTCCGTCTATATTCCATTAATACTATATTCAGTCATTATTCTGTCTTACTTCCGTATTCACCGTTTCCGTCAATAATTTGTCTCCATTACGCTACTCAGCATTCCGTCTTCTTTCCGTCATTGTTACGCCACTAATCTTTCCGTCATCTTTCCTTCGAAATACCGTCAATTGGTTACCATTGAAATTCCATCTACATTCCGTCATCTTTACTTCCGTTTACATACCGTCCTTTTTCCGGCACAATTTTTAATTTGTTTAATATTATTTCAATTTTGTCATTTTTTAAAAAAAAATTTAAAAAATTATTAAAATTATCAAAAAAGAAATGATTAAAATTCGAAATTTCCATATTTAATTAAACAATGACGATTCAAATAAATATATCAAAGAATTCGTTTCAAACAAAATTAAAATGTCTAATTTCTGCGGTTGTTGTCATTCAATCCCCGATTACGCGGATCAGGGTTGTTTTCATCTGAGCTTCGACTGGAGGGCGGCTGGTATCCAGGAGTCGTGAGCATCCTCATCATAGCAGCCTGCATTTCCATCATCCGATCCATGCTGTCCTTCAGGGCCTCCTGTCAGGATTCCAGGCGCCTCAAATTAGCCTCCTGTCGGGATTCCATGCGCTCTAAACGTGGCATTAGCTCCTGAGTGGAATCGTCTGATGATTGTGCCCTTGCTCTGTGCGAGCTGGCACACGACTGGCTGCCCATCGAAGAGAACTTGTCCGACACTAATGTGGCGGCAGGACCATACAGATATGGTATCCCTGACCTCGGGTGAACTCCTATGACAGTTGTAGCGGCCTCTACCAGCTTTTCATCCGGTACCCTTTCATCTGCAACGCGATCCTTCAGGACCAGAGCTTGAGCATCAGCAAGTTGATTCTGCACATTTGTACAAATGAAACAAAAAAATTGTGATCAAGTCCCAAATAAATGTAATCAAGTTATACAATAAGAAACATATTAATTGTCAACACTGATTATACAATATAATAAGATAAACAAATGTAATAAACAAATATAATTTGGAAAGTGTATACCCTTTTGTTCTCCCCATCGGGTATCAAATACGTCCCATCCTTCCGCCTGTATTTCTTGTCAAATATATCAGTTGGTAACACTTGTCTTTGATTATTCTTTTCCTGCAAATTTAATGATAAATGTGTTATAATATATTATATTAAAAATTGAAAATTTATAAAATAGTATGTATTACCTGCTTTGCAACGTGAAAGTGTGCTGGTCTAGACCCAAATGCGTGCAATGCTGGGCCGTTTCTGGCATGCTGGGCAGAATAAGTTTGCTTGTTCTTTTCACTACGGGCTATGAATGCTGGATCCGTGTTAAATCGAGCTCTTCCCGCAGCTTTGTGATCTTCAGTCAACCATTTCGGGCCTTTTGTTTTACCGGTTCGTAAACCTCTCCAGGTATCTTATAGAATCTTAGCCGCCTTCTTCCTGAAGTTGGCCTCAATTTGGTCGATGTGGATCGGATCCCGCTGGTACAAGCTCTACATATACATTACATAGTTGTATTACGAATAATTTAATAGAAACTTAAAACTATGTAATCGAAAACAAATTACCCAAAAATTACGCAACTACTATAATTTTACTACATTTTACCTTGAAGTGTCGAAACCACTTCACCGGAGCTTGTGGATCACACGTCCCCATTGTCGTCCAACCAATCTTAAATCCATGTCCGATACATTGAAGCCCGATTTTGTTAACAGCTGAAGGGGGGTCAAAGCTGAAAAAAATACAAGGTATAACATTTATAATATGGTTAGTATAGATAAACTACACAAATTTATGTACAATAAAAATTACTCACTTGTCATCCCCAGCTGGCATGATCCAAGGCCGAGTATCATGTGGCATCGAACCCAACGGTGTCTCCTCACTAGGTCCGCCACCGGCCGAAGTCCCTCCTCTAACGAACTTTGATCGAATTGCATCATCATGATCGTCAACATGATCGTCATCATATGCCGAAGGTGAGGCCATCTCTTCGGCATCCTCGTCAACCTCCCTATTCCCCGCCACCATATTCATGAGGTCCTCAAAGTTGTAATCATCCACTTCTGGTAAGTTTCTGTCTTCATCCATAGGATCCAATGTAGGGTTCGGTACATGCATAGAAGGCCTGTAATGGTCTGGACTTGGACGTCTGTCCTCGGTTGACGCCGGTATACGTTGCCTGTCCTCACCCCCTTGTCTCGTAGGGGTATGATCCTGTACCGGAACAGAATGTCTGTATGCATCTCGATGTTGACTGGTGTCCCCAGTCTAATGCTGATGTTGCATGTCCTGACTCAACTGTCTTGGTTGACGTACGTCAGTTAGCTGCGTTGTGGTGAAGTCTCAGTACCTCTACCAGCCACGGTTTTCCTTTTACCGTGTACATTGCGCTTGAGTGGTGCCATTTACCCTGCCACAAAATTTAAAATAGTATTTTTAAAACACAAATAGACCACAATGTTGGCAATCAAGCAAACACACATTGTTTTTGTATCAACATTTTCAACCAAAGCAGCAATTAGTGCCAACATTGTACCTAAGGACGATGAGCTACAGGCATTTCATTATCAGAATATGACAAGAAATACAAATTGTACCAAAAGGGTTACATTGTTGGATAAACTTACACAGATCAATTGTGAGTTGCAAATCATTCATACCTGACCAAGTACAGCTATCACAGAGGCCATAAACACTATTTTTGGAATATTTTTTTTACAGAACTCAGACACACAAAAACACTAGAACACACGCCGAACAAACAAATTTGCTTCTGAAATCGGACACACGCGCATATCATTTGCCACACTTTTGATACAATCTGGGTTCGAACAAACAAAAACAAACGCAGCCGGAGAGGAGAAAGACACACACTTTATAGGACAAACAAACAAACGCCGATAATCCGGAGTACTGAAATTAAACTGACAGGAGAAAGATGAGAACTTTTCCATACCTGGACAACGAACCTTGATTATGCAATCGGCCAAACTCGGTTGCAGAACTTGGCGGCGTACAACGGATGTTTGTGTTCGAAGACGGATAATGAGGGTTTTCACTAGGCATGTAATTTAAATTCCTCCAAACAAAATGTAATTAGTCTATTTTAGCCAAAATTTCCTTACTTGTCTAGGCGGGCGAATACGGCGGGGTTTTTTAAGAAAGGAATACGACAGCGCTTTTCTACATAAGCGCTGTCCTTATGAACATATGACATCGCTTTATCAACTAAGCGCTGTTGTACATGTTAATTATTAGTTCGCTTATAATTTAGGCGCTGTAGTTTACTAGTTTTTTACAGCGCATACACATTAAGCGCTGTCATAGGTGTCAAATATACCACCCCTTATCACTAACGCACTGTTGTTTGGTTACATTAAGACAACGGTTATTTATGAAGCGTTGTTTCTGAGTTCCCTTACACAGCGCATATATATTAAGCGCTGTTACTTATCATTTTTTCAAAAAATTACAATATACGAAACGTTCCAGCCATTTGCATTATTAAAAACAAAATTAATGATCACAAATACAATTTTTTTTGCTTACTTAATATTTATTAGTTGATTTTCATTTACAATTTATTGAACATGTAAAACGTACGTCCGATTTTTGGAATATCTTGATTCACTCACGACAATTCGTCAGACTCTTCTTCGGTATCTGGATTATCAGCTAGGTGCTCGTCGTTGCCGTCTTCTTCGGTGTCGTACTCGTAAACCTCATCATCAGCGAGGTCCCCTACGGATCCGATTACGTTGACCAATACAGGCATTTCAGTTCCCATTTCACCCTCATCTTGGAACGGAACATTTGCAACCTCCATGTCGATTGCGTTTGTTGGTTTCACAGGACAAATTGCAACCCAACCCTGATTATTTTGTCCAGCTAATCCCGGAAACGTCACATAGTAAACTTGCATCGCTTGCTGGGCAAGAATGTAAGGGTCATAATAGGGGTAGGGTCTATGAGTGTTCACGATGACAATCCTGTTAGATGGGTATGACCTAACAAACTGAGGGTCGTACCAACGGCACTTGAACAAGACAACCTTTAGGCGATGGTTGGTTCTACATCTCATATGAATTATTTCTTCAATCACCCCGTAGTAGTGTGTACCCTCTGTTCCTTTCACGTAAACATGGTTGTTCACCATGTTCCTTCCTTCACCATGACTTTCAATGTGAAATTTGTAATTGTTCACTTTGTATGTAGCCGAACATGCAACGTCGGATTGAAAGCCAGCGGACAAGTAGTGAATCCACTGTGGTAGTGCTAATGTTTCCCCAAGCTCCCAAACCTGAGCATAATATTTTGGATGACCATGTAATTAAGTACAAGTACATTTTAATTTGCTACATAATGAAACGAATTTAAGTTGATTAATTACACTTACATGGGAACACAGCCATTCTGGGAATTCCATTAATATACCATTGTATATTTGCTGATCAGTGAATTGCGGGCGTCTTTGTCTTAAGTCGGTCTCAAATAACGCAAAATATTGTTCAAGTTCAGTCGTGTTGCTAAAGATGTAATGAGTTGCTTTTTTAAATTCTTGGCTGTCTGATACCCTCCTTTTAACTATTCTACCACCGACTCCCGGGTAATTGTAAATAGAAATCTGAGGATCTTCAAAATCTGATGTCGCTACTTCATTTCGTTGTAAGCGTACCCCGGTCGTTGTTAACTCCGGATCTAGGTAGTTGGATCCAAAATATGAAGTTTCCAGCTGTATGTATGCGTTAACAATACTGGCTTCCACCTCAGCTCTGTTTCCCTTTTGTCCCAATTGTTTAAGACGGTATATGAAACGTTCAAACGGATACATCCAACGATAGTGTACTGGTCCGCCAAGTCGGACCTCATAAGCCAAATGAATTGGTAGGTGTTCCATAGAGTCGAAAAATGAAGGTGGAAATATTGTCTCCAGCTTACACAGTGTGACCGCTATGTTGTTCTGCCAATGTTCCATTCGCTCAATGTGAAGTGCAGATGCACATATATCTCAGAAAAATGTACACAACTCGAATACAACTTCCCATATCTTGTTTGGTAAAAACCCCTTGAAAGCAATCGGCATGAGTCGCTCGATGAATACGTGTGCGTCGTGTGACTTGTAACCTACTAGTTTTAGTGCACTCAAATCTACTTTATTTCCCAAATTAGATGAAAATCCATCCGGAAACTTAAGAGACTTCATCCAAATAAGCACAAGATTCTGTTGTTCTCTTGTAAGCTGATATTTACCCTTGTTTGCTACAAACCGACCACGGTACGTTTTCAGTTCCAATTCTGGTCTTCGACAATACAACCCGATATCTTTTCTGCACTTCACACCATCATCCTTTGTTTTTCCCTTCACATCCATGATGGTGTTGAATTAATTCTCAAAAACATTCTTCTCAATGTGCATGACGTCCAGGTTATGTCTAAGCTTCACGTCCACCCAGTAAGGTAGTTGCCAAAATATTGATTTCTTTGTCCAGTTGTGTTCGACCCCGAAGCCGTCCAAAACCTCATTGATACATTGTTCCCATATATACTTCAAGTTTTGTACCCGGTCATAAACTTCTTGAGCTGATCGAAATTGGACTAAACCGTCAAAGTCAATTCGATCTCTGAAGAAATTCCTTGCATTACCCCGATATGGGTGATTTGCTGATAAAAAATGTCCGTGACAGCCAAAATATGAAACTTTTCTTCCGTTCTTCAACACGAATGTCTTTGTGTCTTCCATACAATAGGGGCAGCCGAGTTTTCCTTGAGTTGAACACCCCGATAACATTGCATATGCAGGGAAATCAGATACAGTCCACATGAGAGCTGCCCTCAATGTAAAACTCTATTTCCGATTAGCATCGTAAGAGTCGACCCCAACATTCCAAAGATGTACCAAGTAACCAATAAGAGGCCTTAGATATATGTCCAAACACTTCTTTGGATTAGATGGCCCAGGGATTAGTATAGTTAACCAAATGAATCTCGTGTTCATGCACAACCACTGTGGTAAGTTGTAGGGTGTTACAATGACAGGCCCAATGGAGTACTATTTAGTTGACATACCCAATGGATTAAATCCATCTGTGCATAATCCCAATCTTACATTACGTGCATCCGCTGCAAAGTCTGGATGACACCAATCAAAATGCTTCCAAGATTCTCCGTCCGAAGGGTGAACCATGCGATGCACGTCTGCTCTGGGTGTAGCGTGGCAGCACATTTCTGAAGCCAGACTTTGCGATAAAAAAAATTCTCTCTAGACGCGGTATAATCGGCAAGTAAAACATTTGGCATCTCGCATTTTGTTGGTACGATGATGAACTTTCTGCGCGTCTTGGCCGATGATATCTTGGTTCCGTGCAGAAACGACAAATGGTCATACTTTCGTCACAGCCACAGTAAATCATACACCCTCCTACACCAACGTCAATCCGTTTGTACCCCATTCCGAGATAAGCTACGAGTTTCTTTGATTGTTTCAAAGAAGAAGGGATATTATTCTCCCCCCAATTAGATTTTTCATCGTGCCACATACGGCGTTAAATGCGCCTTCGGATAATCCATAGTTAGCTTTTGTTGCCAGCATTTTCATGTTAATAGAAAGCTCCGTCTCTGTCGTGCATCCTTCGTAAGCTGGGTCTGAACATGAATTAAGGAGATTGAAGAATCTATTTGCTTCAAAATTCTCTGTTTGATGTTCAACAAAGTTAGATGACTCGGGAATATCAGCAGGACTGGCAAAATAATGAACTATCTCTAGGAAGGCCGCATGATCATGAGTTGAATTTTCTTCTTCAGAATCAAGAACTGGGTCAAATGTGCTCAGCTGAGGTATGGTTGGGTAAGTATTTACGTACTCCATTTCTACAAGATCTTCGCCGTGTAGGGTTCAATTGAAGTAGTTTGGTGTGAAACCGTATTTGTACAAATGCTCCTCCATCATTCTTATATTGATGAATCGCCGGTTTTTTCATTTCGTACATGGACAGCGGATTTTGTTGTCGCTGGCTAGAAAACCTATTACCACAGCTGTTTCCATAAAATTATTAACTCAAGCGATGAAAACATCATTGGTGTATGACTCTCCATGTGCACGTGCTTCATACATCCATCTCCTTTCGTGATATAGATATGCCATTTATACTTATATGCAGTATGCTTTTAACTGAAACTGAAATAGAGTACTGATGGACAATAATTATACGAATCAAATACACAGTAAAACCCACCAAATTAGACTGTTTGTCTATCTAACTTCTACTTGTTAGTCCCGATATATTTCTACAGGGTATTTTGGCGCTTAGAGAGAAAACACGCTAAGGAGAGGATTTTACGCTGAAAAGATATTACGAGTCATTCCAAGGTCAAGATCAGACGCTGAACGAAGAAATCACAAGATCCTGACATTGAATTACTCAATTTAAATTCAACCGAGGAACAACCAAAGTCAGACCGAAGCAAAATTGGATTGATAGTTTTGTGAAAAGACTGCACAAAACTGTCAAAACTCATCCATGGACCAAGGTGACCGGCAACCTTGCTTGGAGGTGGCCAAGGGAGGAAGCCTCCCCTCCATGGTGACCGGCCACCGGTGGCTTTCCACCCCCCCAACCGGCGGCTTTCTCCTCCCCCATGTGGCGCCTCCTCCTTGCTCCTCCTCCTCCTCGCTTGGATCAAAACCACATGCCACCCATCTCCACCCTCCATTCCTCCTCCCTTTGGCTATAAAAGGAGCTCATCCCCTCCTCATTTGTATCATCCAAAAATCAACATTTCACTTCTCTCTCTAAGTTTGTGTTACTTTGTAAGTGTGGTTTATGAAATAATACTCTTGTTGGTTCTTGAGTATTATAACGGTTTGAAATTATAATACTCCTGTCGGTTCTTGAGTATTATAATACTGTAGAGAATACTCCTGTTGGTTCTTGAGTATTCAGTAGGAATTAAGAATACTCATGTTGGTTCTTGAGTATTCCACCCCCTCTCCTCTTACTGTTTTTAAAAACCCCCGAGTATTTAGCTATGGTATCCACCTCTATGGATATTCGTAGCTAAACTCCTTATTCGGTTAAAGGGGTGTACTTGTATTGTAAAATGTTTTAGACCCTGCACCTAGTGCATCTTTGTGTTCAAAACTTGTTCTATGTGCCATATATAGTCAGAATTTCCAAGGTTGAGTGGAAGCTGTAACAAGCAAAGCTCTTCCGTGGGAATTCGTGAACATACTCGGTAAGTGGAAGCTGTAACAAGCAAAACTTATCTGAGGAGTTCGACTTATCTTAAAAACCATTTTGGGAAATCGTAACAGAAGATTAAATGGATGCACATAAGGCTAAGATACTTCGAAAGGAGGAATTAGTCTTAAGTAGAACAAGTGTTTTAAATGATGTTGCAAGTCTTGCGCTTAGAAATGGCCTCGATTCATCTTTGAACACTTAATATGATCATTAGCGGTCAATGATAAACAACTATGATACAAGGCCCCTGAAACCGAATGTTTTCCTTGAATTACAAAACCCCCCTGTATTTACTTTTCTAGTATAACTACCTTAATCACCAACCGCTCATCTACCGGAGGACTCGCAAATCACGCATCACCCACTGTAAGTCTTTCTTTTACTTTTCAGTATTTATTTTCTGTAATTTACTTTTCCGCACTCAAAACCAAAAACAACCAAAAAAAAGTCACTTAGTTATAACCGCTAAAATCTCAATCAAACCTAAAAAACGCTCCCATCCTGTACAAATCCCACAAAGAACAACGTATCCTCCTAATTCCCTTGGGTTCGACCCCTACTTACCACTTGCTACCCAGTAGTGTAGTTGCGAGTAGCGGAAAATATAAATTTATTTGCACAGAGAACATTGCACCTTAACGACAGTGCAGTGGGCTCCGTCAAATTGGTGCCGTTGCCGGGGAATTAGCCATCGGATAAATTATTCTTTCCCTTCCATGTCCTCATGACGCAACCCCCTTCATATGCATGGACAACAAGACATCTCCCTCTGTTCGGAGGTACGGATGGAGAAGACCCAGTACTACACTGCCGAAACTTTCACCACGTTTGTTACCACATAAAACCTGAAAATGAAATGTTAGAGGAGTTTAAACTTAAATGCTTTAAATTTTCTTTAACCGATTTTGCAACAATCTGGTATTATACGTCAACCACTAGTAGTGCAGTACATTTTGTGAACCTCTGCGTTCCATTCCTACGAGAATTCTCCCCCCATCCTTACGACAACAAACCCGAGAAAAAATCATGAGCCTTAAACAATCTCGGGATGAGACTTTGGACGAATACTACACGAGCTATGACACCATCGTCTCAAACTGCCCGCACCATGGATTCACAAAGAAAGTTCTGCTTCAAAAATTTCTTCGTGGGATGAAGGCCGATGATCTAACAAGGATTAACGAAGCAATGAGGAGATCAGCCAGGAACTTCTCCCTGGCAGACATGTGGAACCTCATAGATAACCTGGCCGCAGCCACAAAACGAATACCCCAAGCTGATGGAGGCATGCAGATAGAAGAGGCTGGACCAGAGACAGACGAAGAAGAAACTCCCGAGCCATCAGAAGACTGGGATATAGAAAGTATCGAGAGCAACGAGGAAGTGTCAGCAATGGAAGAAGTCCAGAATACCACTGACATGCTGCCAATGCCATACCCAGCTATCATCACCCAAGCAGCCGAAACCATCTATGACCAGTTCCTCACAAACAGACACGACGAGGCAGAACCGAGCCTTAAGATGCAAGCTTCCCGACTTTTCCCCTCGATCAATAGACCAATCGCTGAAAACTATGTGATCCATGAAGAGGCTGAAAAGAGGATGGGAAAAGGGCCTAAGCAGAACGACTCCTCGATGGAGCATGTTTTCGCCATGACTGGACAAGGCAGCCCTAAACACCAGAAAACCCAGTTCAAGAAGCTAGTGGTCAAAGGTCCCTCACCTTCTCAGAGACGTTGGAAGGAGACACCATCAGAACAAGGGGAACTGGACTCAAGCACATCTGCTCACAAGAAATCAGGTAAAGGCAAGGCAAAAACCAACACAGGAACAGTGGCGAAATTCGACCTAAGCCACCCATGGGACCCCAACCAGTGATCCAGGAATAAGGTACTGTCGAGCCAACGACGTTAAACAAGTGCACTGGTCGGGAGGTAACCCGACACTATCTTACTTTCTGTCTTTTTATTTTTCTGTCTTTTAGTTTTTATCAATAAGTCGCTCTCACTCACTTGGTGCATAGAATGATTTGACTATTTAGGAATTGGTTTTTGGAGCATGATCGGATCAGCCAGGCAGCTTCCGTGAATTTACTGGGCCTGCGCTGAGAGTTCAAGGCCCCAGCCGAACTCCCTCGATTATCCAGCCTCATGCCATGTCATTTGACACAAAAAGGGAGTTCTGATCTTACCTTTCCTTAATATCATTTCCTTCTCGTAATTGTCTGCTTGCATGGCTTTTGAACTAAGTAGTGCTGAAAGGCACGCCTTCGTTCAAAAGTGTGAGATGAGATCCGCATGTGTACATAAATAACATGTTTTTCTTTTTTTATTTATCTTTTTGAAAATATGAACTTAAGAATGTGAAAAAGATAGACCGAAATTCATGCATTTACCTTGTGAAAATTCAACTATCTAAAAACTTAGAACATAACTTCTCATTTGTCCCTTTGTGCTGAGATAAACTAGGGATGTGGAGTTGATAGAAATGCCCTAGAGAGGCTTGGCAAGCAATCGAAGGATCGAATCAAACTATATGGTTTTCGAAGTCAGTGGAGGCTGCACTTCGGGTTTCAGTGAAGATTGAAGTCATCTCCTCCATGCAGTGTTTATGCAAAAAGAAAAAAGGCGAGGACGGGAATCAGACCGTCCTCTCTCTAGTCAAAGTAGCCGAGAAAATAGATGAGCGACCCTCATCTTGACCCGCGCGAAACGACAAGGATGAGAGGAGCGGGGAGGTATTTCCATAGGCTTGCGGGCGATGATTGGACCTCCCAAAAAGGCTTGAGAAAATGGACTAGCAAGTCTCAAAGACGCAAAAAGCTCAAGGAAGCAAATCAAGAGGCTAAAGGCCCAAAATTGTGAAGGTTTTAGCCGAACAAAAAGTGAAGTACTCAAAGAGTCAAATCAAAGGCCAAAGGCTGATTCACTACAAAAAGCAGTCCCTCGCCAAAAGAAAATCAAAGTACTCAAACCATTGAAACCCGAACCGAATCACGTGCTAGAGAAAGCTACAAGGAAACCATATAGTGCGAGACGGTCCCGAGGTTGCAGTCCAGGAACCTAAAAAGGGCTATCTCCCGAAACATCCAAAATAATTTACATCACAGCACGGAGGTACAAGTATCAAGTTTCTTCTATTTATTTACACAGTTCAATTTGGTAATAAGTAAGTAATGCATGAATAAGGATAAATCTAGTACCACAGTCTAATTTTCATATTTCAACAAACTTACTTAGTGTGCCACCCTTTAATAGCATTGTTCGGGACGAACAACTAAAAGTGTGAGGTAATCTGATGGACCATAATTATACGAATCAAATACACAGTAAAACCCACCAAATTAGACTGTTTGTCTATCTAACTTCTACTTGTTAGTCCCGATATATTTCTACAGGGTATTTTGGCGCTTAGAGAGAAAACACGCTAAGGAGAGGATTTTACGCTGAAAAGATATTACGAGTCATTCCAAGGTCAAGATCAGACGCTGAACGAAGAAATCTCAAGATCCTGACATTGAATTACTCAATTTAAATTCAACCGAGGAACAACCAAAGTCAGACCAGAGCAAAATTGGATTGATAGTTTTGTGAAAAGACTGCACAAAACTGTCAAAACTCATCCATGTACCAAGGTGACCGGCAACCTTGCTTGGAGGTGGCCAAGGGAGGAAGCCTCCCCTCCATGGTGACCGGCCACCGGTGGCTTTCCACCCCCCCAACCTGCGGCTTTCTCCTCCCCCATGTGGCGCCTCCTCCTTGCTCCTCCTCCTCCTCCTCCCTTGGATCAAAACCACATGCCACCCATCTCCACCCTCCATTCCTCCTCCCTTTGGCTATAAAAGGAGCTCATCCCCTCCTCATTTGTATCATCCAAAAATCAACATTTCATTTCTCTCTAAGTTTGTGTTACTTTGTAAGTTTGGTTTATGAAATAATACTCTTGTTGGTTCTTGAGTATTATAACGGTTTGAAATTATAATACTCCTGTCGGTTCTTGAGTATTATAATACTGTAGAGAATACTCCTGTTGGTTCTTGAGTATTCAGTAGGAATTAGGAATACTCCTGTTGGTTCTTGAGTATTCCACCCCCTCTCCTCTTACTGTTTTCAAAAACCCCCGAGTATTTAGCTATGGTATCCACATCTATGGATATTCGTAGCTAAACTCTTTATTCGGTTAAAGGGGTGTACTTGTATTGTAAAATGTTTTAGACCCTGCACCTAGTGCATCTTTGTGTTCAAAACTTGTTCTATGTGCCATATATAGTCAGAATTTCCAAGGTTGAGTGGAAGCTGTAACAAGCAAAGCTCTTCCGTGGGAATTCGTGAACATACTCGGTAAGTGGAAGCTGTAACAAGCAAAACTTATCTGAGGAGTTCGACTTATCTTAAAAACCATTTTGGGAAATCGTAACAGAAGATCAAATGGATGCACATAAGGCTAAGAGACTTCAAAAGGAGGAATTAGTCTTAAGTAGACCAAGTGTTTTAAACGATGTTGCAAGTCTTGCGCTTAGAAATGGCCTCGATTCATCTTTGAACACTTAGTATGATCATTAGCGGTCAATGATAAACAACTATGATACAAGGCCCCTGAAACCGAATGGTTTCCTTGAATTACAAAACCCCCATGTATTTACTTTTCTAGTATAACTGCCTTAATCACCAACCGCTCATCTACCGTAGGACTCGCAAATCACGTATCACCCACTGTAAGTCTTTCTTTTACTTTTCAGTATTTATTTTCTGTAATTTACTTTTCCGCACTCAAAACCAAAAACAACCAAAAAAAAGTCACTTAGTCATAACCGCTAAAATCTCAATCAAACCTAAAAAATGCTCCCATCCTGTACAAATCCCACAAAGAACAACGTATCCTCCTAATTCCCTTGGGTTCGACCCCTACTTACCACTTGCTACCCAGTAGTGTAGTTGCGAGTAGCGGAAAATATAAATTTATTTGCACAGAGAACATTGCACCTTAACGACAGTGCAGTGGGCTCCGTCAAGTACCTCACCTCTTGACTGGGTTGCAGAAACTATCTAGCACGGGTGGTTATTGGTCGAATTTTCCGATGCCCTAATTCCTTGGACATTCCAAACAAGCCATCTTGTAAAATTGAAAATTGTTTTTTGAAGCGTGCATATAGAAAGATGGTTGGAATACGTCAGTCTATTGGCTTATTATATATTATTTGGGAAATATTAAAATTTATTCACGGAATGGTAATGGAATGGTGATGATAAGTATTACGTCAAAACGGCGGGACCATTCTGTCACGTAGTGACGGAATAACAACGAATTCTCGACGGTTTTTTAACAACATTTAAATATTATCGGTACACGTATTTAATAAAAGCCAGCGCTTCATAATTACGCGCTGTTGTATGTCACCAATGTCTGCGCTTCATAATTACGCGCTGTTGTATGTCACCAAGAGACAGCGCTTAATTACATAAGCGCCATTGTAAGCCAGAAAATGACAGCGCGTAATTACATAAGCGCTGTGGTAGTCATTATGTCCTCTCAAAATATGTCCGTTATAATTGCGATGCATATACGTTCTTGTAGACGATACAGTGACGGAATACAGACGTAATAAAGAATTTCTTATGCTGCGAGATTTTTCTTTTAATGATCTTTTTTGATTGCTTGTGCAGATCCGTCAACGACATTATATGATTATGTTTCATGACAACCTCCTTTCTGTTCTCATTGGTATTGTGCAGAATTTGTCTCTCATGATGAGCGAATAATTCTGAATAAGATGGAGGAGAACAGAATGGAACTGATCATGAAACGTAACCAAATAATGTGGTTGACTGACCTACACAAGAAATCCAAAAAGATCTTTAAAAGGAAAAAGTCGGAGCATTATAAACAGGGCAGTTGGTAAAATTGAAACAGCGGATTGTAAGCGTGAATAGAGAAATATGGTAGGAATACATTTGTGTTTTGCAAATGTCCATATTTATATCACAGGCTGTATGTTTCTGTAGGTCAGAAGTTAATAATTACAAGGCCTTATTCCGTCAACACAGCAGCTCGATTCCGTCACATGTTTCCTGAACTTATATATTAAATGTGAAGTGACGGTGGCATAAAAAGCGTCACGTATACGTTATAATTCCGTCATTAGTGTAGGTATTTGATGGACCATAATTATACGAATCAAAAACACAGTAAAACCCACCAAATTAGACTGTTTGTCTATTTAACTTTTGCTTGTTAGTCCCGATATATTTCCACAGGGTATTTTGGCGCTTAGAGAGAAAACACGCTAAGGAGAGGATTTTACGCTGAAAAGATATTACGAGTCATTCCAAGGTCACGATCAGACGCCGACTGAAGAAATCTCAAGATCCTGACATGGAATCACTCAAGTCAAATCCAACCGAAGTACAACCAAAGTCAAGGACCAAGAGAGAGTTCAATCCGGGACCAAGATTCATCATGCGTTCGCATGATCTTCATGCGGGCGCACAAATGCCATTCATGCGAGCGCACAAACAAAGGGAATATTGGGTTTCTTTGGGATTTCGACCATGTTCCAAGCAGAATTTGGCTTAGGTTCCTTCTTGAGATCATCTTAGAATGACATTTTCATTCAGAATACACTCTCCAAAATCCAAGAAGCTCCGGCCAAAGCTCCGGTCAGTTCCGGTCAAACCGATGGCTTTTGTGAAAAGATCACAAGCTTCTAGAAGGGATGCTCCTCCTCACATGGGTGGCTAAGCTCTCCTCCACTCTCCTTCCTCCACCTCATAGCAGCCGGCGGCTTTTGAGCCACCACAAGGTGGTGACATGTGGTGGCTTCTCCTCCACAAGCTCCTCCCCTCCTCCTCCACTCTTGGATGCAACACCACTTGCCACCATCTTGGCCCTCCATCCTCCTCCCCTTTAGCTATAAATAGAGGCTCACTCCTCCTCATTTGTATCATCCCCACACCACAAATCACAAATGTTTTAGAGAGATAGAGGGCTTAACCCTCTTCTCTTCACTTCCAATAAATATTGTTCTTCATTTTGGAGCTACTTTTGGCGCTTGGATCTTGTCTAGGAGCTCCTCTCCTCCGCTTATTGTAAGGTATAAAATTACTTTCAGTATTATTTGTTTTTACTGTAAAGTTATTTTATTCTTCGGTACCCTTGTGCAAGGCATTAGTTTGCTTGTATTCCTTGACATGAATATAAGTAGCTAAAAGCTTGTACTCGGTCGCAGGGGTATACTTGTATTATAAATGTTTTAGACTCTACTCTTAAAGTATCTTTGTATTCAAAACTTGTTCTATGTGCCATATATAGTCAGAGTTTCCAAGGTTGAGTGGAAGCTGTAACAAGCAAAGCTCTTCCGTGGGGATTCGTGAACATACTCGGTAAGTGGAAGCTGTAACAAGCAAAACTTATCGAGGAGTTCGACTTATCTAAAACACCACTTGGTCGATCGTAACTGAGAGATCAGGTGGATGCACAAAAGGCTAAGATACTTCGAAAGGAGGAATTAGTCTGAAGTAGAACAAGTGTTTTAAACGATGTTGCAAGTCTTGCGCTGCGAAAGGGCCTCGATTCATCTTTGAATACTTAGCATGATTATTTCAAGTGTTTTAAACGATGTTGCAAGTCTTGCGCTTAGAAATGGCCTCGATTCATCTTAGAACACTTAGTATGATCATTAGCGGTCGATGATAAACAATTATAATACAAGGCCCCTAAAACCGAATCCTTTCCTTACAGTCTATTATTGTAATTTACTTTCAGTTCTCAAATCACACTCAAACTCAACCCCAATCGCATTTAATTTCTGCATAAGCTTCATTAAAGAACAACTAATCCACACTGACTCACTTGGGTTCGACCCCTACTTACCACTTACTACCCAGTAGTGTAGTCGCGAGTAGCGGAAAATATAAATTTATTTGTACAGAGAACATTGCACCTTAACGACAGTGCAGTGCGCTCCGTCAGTATTGCAACGGAAAATATAGGGAAATTATGTCGGTTTGTTTAATTCAATAATGTCTCTTTGAAACAAACTTCCGTCTGTTTATCGTTACATTTCCGGCAACGTTGACGGATTTGTAAGGTAATGCAGACGGAAACGTTGCATTTAATAAAAATTGTGATTAATGTCCCCCCGACATCGAATCGTCACATCATGTAGTATTTAATTTATAAATATTTTGAAAATGTATTAGAACATGACAAGATAAATGTTTACTATTAAAAAAACATACAAACTACAAGTGCGAAAATATTTACAATTATCTTCAAATTCTGATATAAAAGTATATCACATTACAAGATTGTTACACAAGTTTCGGTTTTATTTTGTATTATATACATAATTATGTTATTTTAATTGCATTAATACAGAAAAAAGTAAACAACTTAATGGAAATTTAACTTCATTAGATACGTTCAACATCAACAACATACAAGTGATTATTTCAGATGATTCGCAACGCTAATTTCATAAACTCGACGCGGTTGCGATCCTTCATTTCCGGATGGCCCACGAGGGGGGGGGGAGGCTGGTCAACTTCTTGGTCACCTTCACATTGGTTTGGCTTCGAAGAAGTACTTTGTCTACTATTGTCTTCGTCATGTCTGTATTTTTCTCGACTGAAGCTATGCTCTCCTAAACAGTTCGAGCCATTATCACAAGGATATATAAAATCTTGAGCGGAACAAACATATCCTTCAGAACCACTTGATTCTTCTTCAGACATCTCAGCAAAAAAATGTTCAACTGCAGAATTCGAACTCATTATATGAAATTGTCGGGATGAAATGTTAAAGACAAGCTACTACTTTTACTTATAGGGTGGACGATGTCTGATTCCGTCTTATTTCAGCTATTAGTCTGTTATGCGTGTAACAGGGCTTTACGTATAAGCTATGTTTAATTTTAAATATGAACAGAGACAGCGCTTTTAATGAAAGCGCTATTGTACTAGAAGTATAACAGTGTTTCCATGTAAGCACTGTTATAGTTTCCATAAAACATCGCTTTAGTTCATAGGCGTTATTATATATAACTTACCACGACGCTTTTGTAAATAGGTGATGTTATAATCGTAGTAAAGACAGCGCCTAAAGAAGAAACGCTGTCACAAATTTTACTAGGTTTATTAACTCAACAAAAAAATAACTCCACATATTCACTCGCTCGGATACTCTGATTCACCTCGCCTTTGAATTTTTACTGCCGACTTAGCCCGTCGAAGCATACAAAATGATTTAGCAGTCGCTACAGTATGTCGATTTAAGTTCCCGTTTACACTTGTGTCCATGTCGCCGTTCAAGTAGGTTTCCGACTGGCCTTCCGATTTAACCTTAGATTTGGTTTCATTTTGTTACGATAGCCAGTTGTTGAGATTCGAACTTGTCCGTAGTTGAATACGCCGATTCCTGATTGTTTCACCCTGTTGTCCCAACTTGTGCAAAGCATATGCTAATTTATTTGTAGTACTAATTTATCTTCGTGTTTGTGCCGGTATGTTAGGAATTTGTTTATTACATTGTACAGCCTTGTGCAATCGTTAGGAATTAGTAGTGCAGTGTAATGTAATTTGTGTTATTTGTTACTCTTAGAAGGAAGATGGTTAGCAGAAGTGGCACGGAGGGAGACTCATCATCAAACCGTAAGAGCAGGGGGCCAACCTCTATGATGAATTTTATCGATCAGCATAAGGATGGGACTAAAGAGCAGGTGACGATTGAGGCAGATGGAACAATTGTCGCTGGTAAAATAAGGACATCATTCAGGACATACATTGGTAATTAAATAATATGTTATGTAATTGTTTACGTAATGAATAACAAGTGTTATTTTTTTTAAAAGATGAAGATATCATTTATCAAAAAACTGTACACAAGACTCTAAAAGCCCACCAAACGCCTAAGCGAAAACAAAGCCTCAGCGCCAACCTGGCAAACAAAGCTCCGGGGAGCTAAGGAACAAAACCAGGAAAAGCCAAAAACAGGGCAGGCGCTACACACTAAACCCCAAACAATTCAACCAATTCCTATCATGAATGCCTAAATTTCTACCATCCACACCAGCTAACTTAACTTTGAGACGCCATACAATCGAATTAACTATTTTCTCCTGAATAAAAATATCCTGTCTAAAAATAATGGAGTTTCTTGTCCTCCAAATCTCATACATCGTGGCTGTTAGACCTGCTGCGATAAATCTAGTTCTCAGGAGCATCTGATTATGACCTTTAAACCAAGGAATAAGAAGATGCCAAGAGGTTGGAACTCCGGCCACCTTTAAGAACTTCAAGACCTCCCCACAAATAGCCTGAGAAATCCTGCAGCAGAAGAAGAGATGATTCCTTGATTCGTCTTCCTCATTACACAGCACGCACAATGAAGGAACAATGATCCCCCTGTTAATTAATCTCGCCTTAGTGGGAAGCCTATCATGAGCAATTAGGACCGCATTGAAGGAGTCTCGGGGTTGATTGAATCCATTCCAATCCAGCTTACACCAGTCGACTTCAGCCTCCCTAGGCTTCAGAGTGTTGTAAGTATCACTCACTGTGAACCCCTTCCCTTCCCCTATCCATCGAATGTCCCCATTAACCGATTCGACACACTTGGAACTTAGGTGCCTGCACAAAGCCAGCCTGCGCAGCACCCAAGAGCTGTTGACGAGCTCAATGTTCTCCCACCAGTGGGCTCCTTTCGTCCAGTATTCTCTAATCCACCTGTTCCAAATATTCTGGCTATCTCTATATAAATCCCATAACTGATTCAGGGACATGGCAATATTCATCACTTCTAAATCTTTAAGACCAAGACCACCCTCCCTCTTGTCTAAACAGGCCATGCTCCAACTAAGAAGGTGACTGCCTCTACCTGAGCTGCAGCCATTCCAAAGAAATCTGGCACAGATGCAATTGATGGTCTTCAGCACTGATTTAGGAATGATACATATCCTTGCCCAAAAGAAAACAATTGCTTGAAGAACAGACTGAACTAGGACTCTTCTCCCTGCCCGAGACAGGAACCTGTTGCTCCAGAGGCTAAGCTTCGAGGAAATACGCTGAATAATAACTGAGCAGTCATGAGCACTGATAGATCTAGAAGTTAGTGGAAACCCAAGATATCTAACCAGCAACACACTAATCTTTATGCGCAACAAATTCTCAGTCCAAGCATGCTTATCATCTATCATCCCCGCGACAAAAACCTGGCTCTTGTCAATATTCACAGATAAACCAGAACACTGAAGGAAGTCGTCAAGAGCTGTCTTAACAGCCAAAATAGAGGAACTTCTCCCATTACTGAATAGGAATAAGTCATCGGTGAAGATGATATGCTTGAGCTCTATACGGTGACACTTTGGATGATGATAGAAGCCATTGGACCTGTTCAACGCTTTCAAAGAGAGAGAAAAATATTCCATGGCGATCGTAAATGGGAGCGGGGAGATGGGATCCCCTTGACGCAAACCCCGCTTCCCAGCAAAAAAATCTACCATCTCTCCATTAATCTGCACTGAGAAAGAAGTGGACTCAACGCACATACCAATCCAGGCAATAAACTTCAAAGGGAAGTTGAGACAGGTGAGCATCTCCCTGAGAAAGGTCCAATCAATGGAGTCATACGCCTTGCGAAGATCAATCTTCCAGGCGAGACGCTCGCTGATATTTCTCCTCCCATAACCAGCCACAAGCTGCTGAGCTAGGCAGATATTACCGACAATCGAGCGCTCTTGAATGAA
This sequence comes from Rhodiola kirilowii, assembly GCA_033675215.1. Lineage (NCBI taxonomy): Eukaryota > Viridiplantae > Streptophyta > Magnoliopsida > Saxifragales > Crassulaceae > Rhodiola > Rhodiola kirilowii. Next base: position 42,577,985 of record CM066199.1, read on the forward strand.
AGCACCTTGAGCCAAATCAATGATATCAGGGAGAACCTCTTTCAACCGATCAGCTAGAAGACCAGAGATCACCTTGTATGAGACATTACAGCAAGAAATGGGACGGTAATCCCCAGGATCAGCAGCTCCGCTCTTCTTAGGAATAAGGGCAATAACCGCCGAGTTTGTGCCCTTAGGAAGGGCATTAAATCTGAGGAAATGGCGAATGGAATTACAGAATTCTTTCCCTATAATATTCCAATTAGTCCTATAAAAACTGGCAGAGAAGCCATCCGGACCTGGAGCTTTATCAGCCCCAATCTTCTTAAGAACCTCCCAAATCTCCCTATCAGTGGCCTCCTTAATGAGGCCTCTACACTGACTCTCCTCCACCTTCCTTCCTCTATTGACCACCTCCGGATTAATGGAAACACGATCTACAGTCTGAGCCAGAATAGACTTGAAATAACTAACAAATTCATTCTTGATGATCTGTGGATCAGAAGAAATATTCCCATCACTGCACTTCTCAAAGTTAATAGAATTCTGACTCCTACGACCTTTAAGCACACCATGAAAGAATTTGGTATTAGCATCATCCTCTTTAAGCCATTGCATCTTAGCCCTTTGCTGGTAAAACAAAAACTGGTAACCCTTAATCTTCTTGTACTCCTTGGCCAGCGATTGTTCAAGACGAGTAAGAGTGATCTCACTAGGATTACCTTCCGAAGCCATCTGAGCTTTACTAAGCGCTATCCTCAGATCATCAACCCTCTTATCTATTCCTCTAGTAACATTGACAAATTCTGTTTTCATCATCAGTTTCATTTTCTTTAGCTTAGCTTGGAAAATAAACATATTTGTACTTCTTCTGGAGCTTCTCCAACAGCCTGCCACTTTGTCATGGTAATCCTCAAAAAGCTCCCAGAAATTGCAATAGCGAAAAGACGTTTTCCTTATAGGAGAAGTTCCCCAGCAAAGCACTGCTGGCGAATGGTCTGAGATCCCCGGGGGAAGGAAGGTCGCTTTAGCCTCTGGGAATTGACCTATCCAATCAGAATTAGCCATCACCCTATCCAACTTACACCAGATACGATCCTCCGGAGTTGAATGGTTGTTGTTCCACGTAAACTGGTAGCCACTAGCATCAATATCGCAAAGACCGCAATTATATACGTTGTTATTGCGTTGGAAAAATAAGTGTTATTGCGTTGGAAAACTGGCAGCCACCACAATCAATACGTTGTTATATACGTTCCACGTAAACTGGCAGCCACCGCAATCAATATCGCCAATAACAAGTGTTATTGCGTTGGAAAAATAATTATATAAATTAAGTATTTGCAGGTACAGTTGCTAAATCTCGAGTGCCAATTATATACAAAACATGGAAGTTGGTACCTAAAGAGCTTAGGGATTCTGTGTGGGACGAGACACTGGTAGGTTTTAAATTGAAATACAAATGATAATTTTCTTCATGTTAAAAATTAGTAATAAATTTTTTTTGTTTACATTTGTAGAGATACTTTGATGTGCCCCAAAATGACAGGACTATTAAGTTGAGGAAGAAGGAGATGCGAGCGGCCGAGACTATGTGGAGAAACTTCAAGAGCGAACTCGCAAATCAGTACATATTTGGGTCGAAACAAGGACATGACCCAACAAAGAAGTATTCTTTCCTTACACCGGAGCAGTGGAGGAGGTTCGTGGAACATCGCTCTACTCCCGAGGCACTGCAAATTAGGGAGAAGAACATTGCTCGACCAAAATCAAATAAGTTCCAGCATACATTGTCTCGAGGCGGGTACAATAAGGCGAAGTCGGATATCGTCGCAGCGAAGAAAGTGGAGATGGAGGCTCAAGGGTTAACATCGTCTGGGGATGAACCTGTAATCCACGTTGAGAGGCATGAGGTATGGTTGAAGGATCATATCCGAAAGAATAAAGAATACGTGAACGAGTCAATGAGGGAGGTGGCGAAAAAATTGTAAGTTAATTGTACAAAGCAAAATCGCTCAAAACTTCATGACTCATTTGTGATTATGATGGACGTAAAATGATTGATAACAGGAACAATTAGAAGAGCAGGTCGCACAGGGATTATTTACGTCCCAGGGTCAAAGAGACATTTTGATGGAGGCCACAGGGAAGGATGAGTACCCTGGACGCACACGTGGAGTCGGTAGTTTCATAGGTTGGAAGGAGGTATTCGGAAAGCAGTCGTCTTCATATTCATCAACACGATCCACAGTTACATCGCACGCACCGACGCTTCAGACCCATGATGGTGGTACCAATCCAGACCCCTTCAAAGATATACCTGAGGTATTATGCAGTAGTTTAACGAGAAACAAATTAAGGTGTATGGCGTTCATTCATAATGTCAATCTGTTTGATTTTTTTGTCAAATATCAGGTTGGGAAGAAATGCTTAATACACGTGGACAAAGGTTTGGATACGGGATTGGTAATCGTGGTACTTGGCAAAGTGATGGAAGGACGAATCGTGTAATATCAAGAGTTGGATGATGATATGGTGAAGGTGATGGTAGACGAGGCGATTGAAGGATGGAGGGAGCTGCCAAAGAAGTTTGGGAATATGGAGAAAGTATCGGATGCAGTGGGTGGTTTTGTGGGATGGCCGAAATCTCTAGTACGCATTGATCAAAAGGTAACTACGTATATTCATGTCTTCCACAATAAACACCTATCACTTTGTCATATATACTCATTCGAACAACATTATTCATTTTCAATAGGGATATGACGAGTTCAGATTTTTCAAAATGCTAAGCTCCAGTTTCGACGACGAAGTGATTAGCAGAATGAAAATGAAATGCCGCTTTCTTCACGAACACGCTAACACGATGGGCAAGTCAACCACATATTCGGTTTACATTAGTAGCAAAGTGTTTGGTGATGATTGCTTCATCGTTTTGAATGACAGTTGCATTACTGAGTTCACACTCTTACAAGCTTTGGGTGCCCAATCAGCAGAAGTTTACATGAGGTAAGTATTGATTTTATTATAAAATGATTTCTTAAGTTTATAAGAATTGTACTAATTAAAACAAATGCCAGCAGATTCATCCACGATACGATACCACCGGGCATACGGTTTGGATTCTTCAGACCTATGACTCTGTCCAAGGAATTCAATGTCAAGGTGGAGTTCTTCCAGAAGAGATTGAGAATGCCCGACTATGAACATAATTTTTGCTACTTCCTTCCCTACATAGATGTTAAAGAGTGAGTTGATATTATATAAATTTTTTTGTCTATTTGCAATGTGGTGGCTGTTTCACTAATCTACAGTGGTTACGTTAAATCTATGTTTGGTATCATTGGATGTTAGTTGTCATATTCCCAAAGAAGCGAGTGGCCCTTTGGCTCGATCCGCTGGACAAGGCACCGCGACCTGATGCAGTGAATTTTAATAACACGTAAGTACTGTGGTAGTGCACTTTAGTTACCATTATAACATGACCTACAAATTTCTTGTGTAAAAATTACGTAATTGTTGGAGGAGTATGAGTTTGTGCTTCGGGGACGAAGTAGAATGGAAGACTGTGACGGTATTTGCTTAACATATAACAATTGTTATACAACTGAATATTTCCTTAATTAATAATTTTCATTGATTATATAAATTCATTCTTATTTCAGTGCCCGCATCAGCCCCTGGGCACTGAACTGTGGGTCTACTATGTCATACAATATATTCTGGACATAATCAAGTTCGTCCAAGACACAAATGGAACGTTTGAGGACGACATCAGACAAGTAGGTGTATGTCGACATTTAATTAGGCATTAACAATTAATTGAGGTGTCCCTAATCTTTGTAATTATGTTGTTCTATAGTGTTTCCCTACAGGTCTATGACCATATGATGACGCATTGCTTGATGATATGAGGGAGCACTTTGCCGATGGTTTGATTACTTACATACGACAAGTGTATCATAATGTATAAATTATTAAACTTGAAGGATTATAAAGTGTACATTATTGGTCGACATTTATAAATTGAAACGGTGTTGTTGTTTATTTTTTGAAATTGTGTTTTATTAGGATATTACAACACTTAGTCATGTCACGCATTATTGTTCGAATATTTTTGTGACATAGACGTGTCAACCAAATAAATGTAAATGAAGCAAATAAATTGTATAAATATTTACACGTATATGTAAGCATTTTATATTCAGACTTTAGACAGCGCTTTACAAAAAAAGCGCTATTGAACTACAAATGTACAGCGCTTAATACGTGAAGCGCTGTTGAAAAAAACCATAAGACATCGCTTAATTATTGAAGCGCTGTCATATGTACAATGTTCGACAACGCTTTATGAATTAAGCGCTGTCCTAACTCACCTAAATACTTTATTTGCCAAACATATTTTTCGCAGATGTTTTTATATTAAAATGTCATGTAATATAATAACGATTTGAATCTTAAATTTATGACATACATTGTAAGCCGTTGCAAAACACTGATTTATTTAATTCATGGAATGTAAAGTTGTCACTAATTTATTGAAAACACGGGAAGCGCCGTTCACAATTAATACAAAAATGTCGTGTAATATAATATCGATTTGAATCTTAAATTTATGACATACATTGTAAGCTGTTGCAAAGCACTAATTTATTTAATTCATGGAATGTAAAGTTGTCACTAATTTATTGAAAACACAGGAAGCGCCGTTCACAATTATGCCATTTTTCTAGTTGGTTTAAAACCTACAACGTGAAATCCTTCCAGTCCTTTGCATTCCCATTTCGTCGTTGACGATTATATTGCATCTCCTCATGAAATTACCCCGAATGCGACCGTCATACCGTGCATCCCAAGTAGCAATACTCTACAAGCAAATCATTTTAAATACCAATTACTGATTGTCAACAAATTGATTTATTTAAAAATTGAAAGTTACCGCTTTATACCCGAAACTCCTCGTACCAAATTCCCTTGGCGGTTTTTGGGATCATGTGCCACGATGTCCACGTTGCATCCCAGCATTTTGTTATGCATTCTCGTGCAATCCGTCGATGAACGTCGAATGGCCAGAAACTGTTACAAATGTTGGGATCACATAATGGTTAGTTTTTTCAAAACAATCAATATGAACGGTACAATCAGTTCTTACGCGTTTCTTCCAACAGGTGTAATATGCTGTCTATGATCGACGTCTCGTGGATTGATAGCGAAATCAACACGGTCAAATGAAGGAGACATGTTGACGATTATCAATTGTAAGGAAGTATGTTGAGGGTTGAATGATAAAAGACTTTATATATATAGGGTACTTGTGTGTAATATGAGTCCAAAGTGTCCGTCGGAATTCCGTCATGTTTCCGTAAAAAACGACGAAAAACGTATGGAAATGAGAAGGAAAATTTTGGACAACCAACGGTCAAAAAAATGGAACTGTGACTGAAATTACCAACGGTCAAAATATACGGTAACTAAATCAGTAACGGAACATTGACGGAAACATTGAAAATGTTTCGTCGACGAAATAATAACGGACGTATGACGGATCAATATTGACGAAAACCTGACTGTCAAGTGACGAAAATATTGAAAATTTTCATTGCCGAAATAATGATGAAAGTTTGACGGAATTGTGCTGGAACTGCAACGATAGTTTGCTGGTGACGGAATTGTGTCGAAAATGTGACGTTTTATTTTTCGTCACTTTGGTTGGAGACGTTATTGTGACGGAAATATTTGACACAATTTTGTGCAAAATTTGTAGTGCATATTTTATGAACAAGTGTGTTATTTCCTTCTTTTATACTATCTTAAAGATACATGGCACTTAGGCGGATTTCAATATTAATAATCAACGCCGGATAATCATTTACATGCTCAAGAGTATTGAACTCGAGCTTCATAAAATTGACATTGTCAATATATGACAAATATAATATGAATTGATTTCAAATAATAAAATGAAATGAAATAATACAATAAACATTAGTCACATAAAAATTACATATGCATGACATAGAACATGGAAATAAGCATGTTTTATAAACCTAAAAGAAAATCAATTTTTTTGGACATATAACATTTAGCATGTTATAGATATAAGTGAAAAAGAATAGATGATAATTTAGCCATAAACAAAATTTAACATGCCAACATGAATAGATAACAATATCAAAAGTTATACATGAAATTAATCATCACATATGAATAGAGAATAGAAGTGTAATTTTCCAGAATGCTAGACTTTTGAGAGTTTCCCGAATTCGGACTCAATGTTGTCATCATCGCATCATATAAAGAACAAAGAAAAATAAGATGTTGTATCCCTACCTTCAGCAACTCGTGCTGATAACGTGTTGTGAAAATATTTAGATTTGTGGATAGTAAGAGATGTAGGGACTAGGGAGAGAGGATGAGATTTGTATGTAGTGAATACGGTGGAGACATTCAAAGTAATAAGAACATGAACATGTATGAAGAGAAAATGTATAGAGAAGAGTTGTAATGTTTTCATTGATTTTGATCTTTACAAATCATCCCTTTGTATATGGGTACATGGACATATAGAGAGACATAGAAATCAATGTAAGAAATAAATCTAAATTTTATGATGCACATGAAGAGCTAAGAAATATGACTATATGAAGAGCTAAAGATAATCCAATATTGCAATATTCATAACAGCAGTAAATAATTCCAATAAAAAAAATTAACAATAACTATTTAAACTTGTCTTATTTATGAGAGTTGAGGCACTTGAAATAGATTGGACCTAAAACCACTAAATAAGTATATACATACTGGCACGAAGCTAGGATCTACACGAGCTGGTATGAAAAAAGAAAAGAAAACAAGCTGGTATGAAAAAAGAAAAGAAAACAAGCTGGAATGCTCGAGAGCCGTTCGCGAAAAAGTTTGGTTAAAGTTCGGTCAAAGTTATATTTAATTTGAGGTGAGAGTACAAGTCAACTTGTGTTCGGTCGTTTATGTTCATGGATAACTCGTTTATAGCTCGGTTAATATGATTATTGTTATATTATTCAATAATTTACTAATTTTTATCATATAAACAAGCTAAGAAACGAATAGTTTTTTATAGCTCGATCATGACTCGAGATTTATAAGTTTTTTTTATCTGAAATTGAGTAGCTCGCATATAGGCTATAGCTCGATTATGGGTGAACGTCATAAGATATCGACCTAAATTCGAATATCTTAGAAATTATCGAACCGAGTTCGATCATCTTTTTCAAGCCGAATTTAAACACCCCAATACTCGCTCGTTTACACCCAGCGCCTTCCGTGATAAGGGACTCTCCTTGCATTGCAGTTTTTTTGTACTAACCGCCTCATGCAGCTTCCTGCTATGGGCTACTAATATAGTTGGCACCGACCAGTTTCTAAAAAGAGAAACAAAGAGTAGCACGGACTCTACAGAATATGTTAGACGTGGATAAAAAAATACAGGTAAGACCCTCGTCCTTAAAGTCCAAATGACTAGGAAATATATGCCTTTAAGAGATCTGCATTCACATTAAGTTACTCTCAGTGCTTGCATTGCATCCATCCCATAGGAGGTTGAAAGGCATTGTCCCATGTTGATTCCGAGAAGACGAAGCAAATTTCAGCAAAAGTCTGTGGCAAAGCCTTACCAATACACATCCTGTACTTTTGCGCCACTTGATGATACAGAAAACCTTATAAATAGCCAGCTTTGAGATCAAGAGGGTAACTGTAAAATCAGAAAGTCAATCGCATTCGAACGTAGAAAACCACATACAGAGACATTCAATATAAACAGCATGAACGTATGCCAAATTGCCAAAGGAAAGAAATGTAACTGCAATCACAAGGGTATTTACAATAAATATGAGACGAAAAAAAACGCATGACTTGCTAGACCATTCAGGGAACAGACTACACTGTTAAAAGATAGATAAAGGACCATAAATCAGACAGAGAGCATAATTCTTCAAACAGTAGATATGGCTCCATGGAAGCCTGAGTTTTTGGTACTAGGAATCCCGACCCAAACGCATCTTTCAACAAAAGTAGCAGAGCACGTGCAGGGGATCCCAATTGCGTAAGTCATGGAACCTAGATCTTCCTATCCAGCTTTTCAGCTTTGACAACAGGGTTGGCCTTTTCGATTGCCTCCCTAGCGGCACCCTTGTAATCAAATGAGCAGTTGTGTTTATCAGAGTACCGGTGCATTGAGCAAAAGAGGTTGCCGCACCTGCACTTGAACCCAGTTAGGCCAACACGCTTATTGCAAGTACCGCAACGGCTAGGCCCCTTAGGCTTATCACCACTACCACCCGCAATTGCTATAGCAGATGGCTGCATATGTTCAACCACCTTTTTCACCAAATCCACATGCAAATCAGGAGTGTCAACAACGACAGGTTCCTTATCTTTGCTGTTTCCTGACCCATTTACAAAATCATCAATCGAAGAAGCGGCTATTTTGGCACGCTCTTGATTCAGCACGAATTCCTTGTGACACTTTGAGCACATGTTCATAGTAGTGGCACTGCCGAAAAAGCCACAGTTATTGACGCACAAAATTGGTCCTTCTGGAGGAGCTTGGCACCCAGTCTCATCATGATCCATTTTTTAAACTCCTGTTAATTCACAAATAACGACCCCATAACCCTAGATATCTTAAAGAAAATTCACAAATCAAATCCTAAAAAGCCCCAATAAAACCATGTTAACACCAGCTACATGAGCATCAAAGAAAACCTAAATATCATTTCATCAACTACAATTCTGCCTTAAATCTCCATATTCACCAAAAGGCAGAATCTTTTGCAAAAATAAACAAATCACGAAATTCACACACGACTAGATGAATCAACCTTATTCCACATACAAGCCCTCAACTTAATATTTTTTTAGGGTTTGCAAAAATACCCAAATCAACAAATTTGTCAATTTCAACACGCTTTAGATAATTCCAAACAACAATCAACCGCGCCAAATCAACTCAACCACGTAAGAAACAAAAAGTAACAAAACGAAGAAATTCAGGCGCATACTGGGTTTCAAATTACGATTGCAAACGAGTCCTGCCTCCCCGATCGACAACCTCGAGCAGAAAATCCTACAAAACAAAAAGGAGGAAAATTCCTATTAACAAAACTCGATCGGTGCGTTGAAATTGATGAGAAGATTGAAAAAAGCGAACCTGGTTTTGCAAAGAGATTGAGATCGACGAAGAGAGAACTCCGACAGAAATTGTCAATTGTGGTAGGCTTTCCGCTTCCGTTTATTATATATTTATTTATATTATGTAAATATATGAATTTTCTTTTTGACCCCTGAAGTAACTAAAATATCCAACACGTCCCACCTTAATAGTAGAAAAAACAAGGGGCGATGATCGCTGATTGATTATGCCATTATGGCAATGGCTGAATTAATTTAAAATTTGTTATCTCGTTGCAAGGTTATTCAGAAAATGAAATCGATTGAAACTTTATTTGGAAATATATTTGTCAGCTCCTTTAACCTATTCTACCTCCTTATCCGTAACTTGAAGAAAAAAAAATAGAGAATGAATTAAATATTATAAATCCTATCTTTTTATAAAAACTACGATCACGTGTTAATATGGATTTTTTTAATTTTCGGGTTTATTGTTTACTGATTTAGCTAAATGTTCAGTGATATAACTAAATTGTTTCTTTTTGCTTCAATGCATCAAAAACTAAATTATGTTCACTGAACATTTTGCCTTGTCACTGAACAATTTGCTTTTTCAAGATTTTCACGTATTTTGGCTTATGTAATTTGATAGCTTTTTAAGTGGTCTATGATTTATACAAATAAGTTGGTTTGTACTTGTTACACACTCAAAAAGATAAAATGGAAAATCCAAATAAAAGTAGTTTTCTCATGAAAAATTGAGTGGACTTCATACTATATATTTTTTGTCAAAAAAAGAAGTTCATACTATATATTTTTATTTCTTTTGATTTTTTCATGATATACCATTCCAAACAAGCTATTTTATTTTCTATCGAATTTTCTTTCGTTTTTCGCTAATAAGGGTGGTGCCCCGTCGGTTAAAGAGTCAACCTTAAGATGATTGGATCCTTACACCCGTCTCGGGGCCATCAATTTTCTTCATTCTTTTTCCTTTTCCTCTTCCTCGTCCCGCCTCGCGCGTGTATGCTTCTTACATCCCTCGTGGATGCCTTCCTCTTCACGCCATTGGGTGGATGTATTGGGGATTGAATTCATAGTAAAGGTGTCGAACGTGGTATGCGCTACAAAATTGGAGAGATGTACCAAATGCTTGCGGATACGATCAAGATGCCTTGCTAAGAGCTCCAGAAACCAATATATATGTACTAGATGATAAAAGTTCATATGCATTGTAATGTTTATACTTTCTAGTTGATGTATCCATCTACTAAGAAGAAGAAGAAATTCTTACGTTTTTCATGATCCAAACGGTATGTATGGAATATAGATTATTTATTTCACTGTGGTCCGTGTGTAGACTGTAGATAGTGATTTGATTTTAAGATTTTACCAACCGTACTAAATATTTTTTATATGGTAGGAGTAAAACGTAACACTTTTTGATGTTTTAGAAAAGCAAGGTAAATGGGAGACGAATACATTTTTTTTCTTCTTGAAGAACTTTTTGTTTTTTGAGCCAATCTTCTTTTTTTTTATGGGAAAAGTTGTACAGATATTGGACATTGACGACTCAATGATTCAAATCAGTACATGCACTCAGATTGTCGCACAGGCCTTGAAACGGTCAACCCATCTTCGTCAGAAACTTATCAAAGTCACTAACATCCCCAGGCCAGAGCCGGGGAAATAGGGCAACTAAGACAACTAATGCGACTATCACTCAGTCCGCAAGCGGCTGAGGAAGATCAACTCACTCAGTCCGCAAGCGGCTGAGGAAGATCAACTCACTCAGTCCGGAGACCTGCTGAGAATAGTCACTTATTCAATCACAACTAAAACGAAAACTACAAACTAATCTAACCTAACTAAACTAATCTAAACTAACTAAACTAAACTAATCTAAAGGAAGCCGCCCCAAGCGAGACAAATCTGACCAGCAACCACCCAGGACACCGGAGCTGCTGCAAACCAACCCGCCATCAAACCACCCAGCCACCACCGTCATCCGACCGTCGCTGAGGAGTCCACACCGAGGGAAAGCAACGCCGGGATGTCCAGAAAACCACCATCTCCCTATTCGAACAGACTGTCCCGCCACGCAGCCACCTACGCCACAGCCGACCGACGCCGCACCTCCGCCTCTTCGTCTCCGCCACCCCAAGAAGTAAACAAAAGTACAAGGAACACCGGAGCCGTGACAACCTCCAAAAAGACCACCTGCCACCTTCATCGACACCACAACCACCTTAGGGTTTTGACGGAGAGGGGAGAAGCGATGTCGATTTCAGGCAGCAGGGGCGGACAAACGGGGAACCAGCAAAGCTTGAGTTCTTTGAGTTGTTCGAGAGAGAGTTTTTTTAGGGGAGAGAAAGTGTTTTATTCATTCAATTTTGAGCCAATCTTCTTGAAGGACTTGAATATACATTTGAGTTACTAGTGACTTAGCCCAGCTTGAACCTTTCTCGAAACGGCTACTGAATAGAAATTAGAACCAGATTGCAATGACCAATGAGGCAGAGGTCTATCAGATCTGAGAAGCATTCCGTGGTAACGTGAATCACAATATCATCTTCTTTTGAACATCCCTATGCTTTGGTTTGTTTTATCTCGTGTGGTGATCCAAGAAAGCACGAGTTTATGTGTTAACAAAGCTCACAATTTCTCATGTAAATGTTTTTCTGAGCCTAGATGACTTGTTCTCACACTCCCAGACACAACCTGCCTCCCAAATTAGTGAGAAAGTCGATAAGATGATATAAAAAAGTTCTTATATTGCAAATTCGAAACTCAATACTAACGGACTGAATTATCCTGCGTAATAAATAATAAAGAAAAAAAATGTGCTTCGCCATACAAAGATAAGAAGCATATAGCATAGGATAGCTAGTTGCATTCAGATGATTGCAAGGTTGTTTTGTAACTTGATAACCAAATGAAAATTCAATTCCCTTTTGATATGATTCAAGAATTTCCATGGTGTGGCTATGATTCTACAAACTACGACATTGCCAGTAAATACAGCCATCCATCCCAGTCAAAATAACACAAGCTATGAGGAGAGGTGGGTCGGTCTACTCCAAATAGGGCACGGGGTGGGAGAGGAAGAACTGATGGATGAAGTCCGGACTAGCTAAACAAATGTAGAGGCTGATCCGAAAAACGCAACTGTTTTTCAATTACGGTGGCCAACCCCAAAGTGAAATCTAGCTGCCTTTTTATCATTGAAAGCATACTCTAGTCGAAGCGGACCCAAAGGAGAATCCACCCGAATGCCGACTCCATATCCATAACCACTTCCAGGTTTTAACCTTGCTCCAGCAGGATCGCCTGAAACAAGATATATACACAGACTGATCAAGATTCGATTTCAGTGGAGAGTAAATTTTCCACAGACATGACGTGTTTCATTCAAACAGTGATATCAAGAGCTTGTCGTCTAGGATGTAGGCTCGATGACAGGCGTAGTGTACAATACTTACCTGGAACAGTAGCTCCTGATCCAAGATCCGTGCCATAGTCGGAAAATACAGCCCCCTCTACAGGCCCAAACTGCAGGAAAAGGTCAGACTTGGTAGTTAGTGTTCAGCAACTCTACATATATGATCATCTGTCGGCAGATTACAACAGAGCATGACTACCAATGGAAATGAAAATTCTCCAGAGCCAACGACGTAAGATCTTCCAGAGGCTACAGCACCTTCCTCATATCCTCTCACACTGTTCGTTCCACCTATGATAAAAGCTTCATGTGGAGGAAAATTACCCAATACATGACCACCAGACAAACTGAATAATCAAATAAGAGGAAAACATCAGGTCTGAGTCGGCCTTCTGCTAATGAGATATGAGAAATATATATAAGGGATGCATAAAAGAACATAACATATATTTCAAAGCATAAGCATTGGTTAAAGAAGACCTTAATAAAAAGCGAGCCGGACCAAATTGTAGCCCTTTCCTGGCGCGTGCATTAATTCTATTGAAAAACAACCATTCGGGCAAAAGAGGAAGCCCTTGCTCCATGTTGAATACAAACTGCGAAGTCAGCAACGAGGATAAGGGAATCACGACAACATTTGCCTCATTAGATGTTAGATCCAAGCTAAGAAAACGAACCATAGATGATCCACGATCACCAGAACCGGTATAAACGCTCTCTAATTTAGCAAGCAACGCATCATCATGTGGATTGCCACTGCCGAACAACATTGAGCAAAGCTCTTAGAGCCAGAAACATTATCAAATCAAGTCCTCTAAATGACACAAATCAGACCTCATAAATATGGAATAATACCTTGCTGTCAAAGGGCTGTTATAGAAGTCCTTAATAATTGGCCTGCCGCTATCATCGCGAGCACCAGCATGCTGAAATGGAATTTATTTTCATAATTATTTTCTAGATATACAGGTTTCCAGAACCTCATCATATTTTTGATGATTAAATGACATTTGCCGAAAAAAAATGACAAACCAAAAATAAATTCAATATGCAACACTGTTTATTCACAACCAAGGAGTTCAACTTTGGTGAGGGATCAGTGATCACACTCCACAACATTTATCGATAACTCAATAAATAGTCTTAGCTTCTTAAACGGTCCCAGCAAATCAAACCAGACTCTGTTATGTAAAAAAATTCCCATCTATGTCATGTTACATAAATAGCTTTAAACTGTTTTCAATGTGTACAATTTAATTTTAGTCCATTCCCAAAACAACAGCTCCAAGGTGTAAGCATAAATGCATAATGCATCAAAACAAGCAAATAAGTCATACCTGAAAGATTAATCCTGCAGTTCCACTCCACTTTGGCCTGAAGGGTCTGCTAAACTCAATACCAGCAGTCACCCGGCCTATTGTCAGGCTACTGTTGTCAGGCTGGTTTCCATGAACAAGTGTTCCTGGTGTTCGTGAATTCTGATTAAAAAAACAGAAGACTCAATTAGTTGGAGTGAATGACACATAGCCTTATAACCAAAGTAAGTGAGAACTAAAGACCTGAATGGTTATGGATCTTGATGTTCTTTTGTCATCTCCTTCAATCCACGGGTCTGTATAATTTATGCGGAAGATTGAATCAACTTGTCCTCTTTCTAGGGAAATATTGAGTTTTTGATTCCTCCCAAAAACATTTCGATGGGAATATGCAAAACTGCAAAGGGGTTGAGAGATTAATGACATAAGAAAATTGATGTGTACGCCAGTTAACCAAGTTTATGCATCATCCAAAAGAAGCACACGTTCATCAATAAAAACATATCTGCAAAGAGTGAACTCAAGACACAACAAGCAGTTTAAGCGTACCTTCCAATAAGACCTGAAAGTGGTCCACTTGTAATCCTGCATAAGAGAACAAGAAATGGAGTCCCCATCATGAAGTCTCATGATTCTGAACAATAAATTATCAGCAGACTTACCCACTTGAAATACCACCACCGGCAGAGAAACCTCCACTCACACGTTCAACACAGTTCATTGTCAAATCAACCTTCCCAGTATCTGGAACATTACATCAAAAGCTAAGCATACTTGGATTTCAAGCCATAAATTGTCACCACAAGCTTGGATCAGCAGTTTGACACTGGTTCCACTGCAATTTTTTTCTAACTAAACAATAAATTTTATGACAATTATTTATCTCATGTGAAATTAAGTACTGTCCTTTCACTAAGTTTACTCAGATCGCATTGCAAACATGTAAAACTATTCTCACTTGATTAGAGCAACATGCCATCCCATGTTCTCTGTCTCAGTGATGCTACTAAATATGATTGTCTTCTGAAAGAGAGTTGTTAAATTTTAATCCATTATATCTAATAAAATTATTAATATGTTAGTTTTCACCTAAGCCATACTTGTCAAAATATATTGTACCTCCTGCAGGTTGTGGAATTATGCTAACATCTTCCATAATTCCCATAGTTAAAACAGTCTCCACATCTCGTTTTCCTTGAAGCATGCTGTAAACCTGCAAAAAAATTTAAGCCAAATTAACTAGTAACCATAACTACTAAAATTACCAAAATGTAGTTCAACATACCTGGCCTTTCTTAGTTGTTAGCTGTCTAAGTATTGTTTCTGGTTTTGTCTTCCCCACAGTTGGCTCCCCACTAAAATACAGGCAAAATAAGTAGACTGCGTAAGTCTTTGAACTCTGGCAAAATATAACATTTATCCCCCAAGGGAACAAGGACGAAATTCTGTTGGACCCTTGTGATGAATCAGGAGTCAAGACTCCCTATTCATCGAAGCGTGCATCATGCGGTTGCAGACTGCATTTGGTGAAAACCATTTTTTTCTGAATAAATTTCAATCTAAATTATGCAACTTACGTTTTTCTATCAAGGAAACGAATGAAGATATCGTTGACCTCAGCCTCTGAAACTTGCATCCTAATAATGCCCCCAGAGAGAATCTCTACATCTGACACCTATGACTATAAATATTTTAGTTGTGCCACGCAAAAGACGAAATCATGCGTTCCTTTTACGAAAAATGTAGATGATCTTAAATGATGAATAACTGACCAATCCAAATAACCCCCGTTCCATATACCAACCATTGATGGAACTGATCACCTCATCTAAGTGCCGGATATTAACAACTTTTCCTGTAAAAGTTTAAAATTTGCGTCTTTAAAATAATAATGAGCTCCTACAAGTGCAGTAAAGGAACAGACCACACGAACAGTACTACTAAAAATAATGTATATCTATATTAAAACCGATAAGCCTACCATATCCCTTTCGAAAAGCATCTTGAAGAAACTTTGCTGGAAGCACATTAGCGCCTTCACATACCAGTCCTTGGAACTCTTGATTTGGTTCTACCTTATACCACAAGACAGCATGATGACTAAACGGACATTTAAATAACAATTGAGAACACACGAAAGCTTCATGTGTGCATATGTGCCATGAATGTAGTCTTATCAGCTTTAATGTAAGCTTATTTCAAGCAACAGAAATCTCCTATACACCAATCTAAACCAACAAACATTTTCCAATAACTATTGTATAGCAGGATAAGGCAACAATGATAAAAATGGTAATTCCTCACATGCATCCAGTCTAAGAAACTACCTGAAACACCAAACGTATTCCATCTCTAGTATCAACCGCAACAGGCAAACACGAGCAGAAATAACCGCTATTGATTATCCTAAGCACATCCTCCTGCACTTCCCTCACCGTCAGCGCCGAATTAGGCCGCGAAGCCTTCAACGCCGCCACAGCCTCAGCCTCCAAGTCCTTCCTCGCCAGCTCCTCCCCATCCTTATTCCTCACCAAAACCTCACTAATCAAAACCCTCTCCTCCTTCTCACTCCCAAGCTGCCGTCCGCTCGTCGTTGACACACTCTTCTGCTGACTCAATCCCGCCACCTCCGTCGGCGGTTCTGCAACCAACGCTAAAGAAGACGAGCATAGTAACGGAGAAATTGTCGAATTCCCCAATTTCGACGATCTCTTCTTCCTGAACTCGTTGACGAGTTGATCCAGTGAATTCCGAGCTTCGGTGAAATGCGAAGCAAGAGATTGACAGCTGAAAGGAGGAATTCGAAATTGAGGTTTAGACGAGCTTTTCGGTGATGGCAGTTTCAACGAAGGAGACGATGTGAAACGCACGCCGTCGTTCCTCGCCATTGTCGGCCGCCGCTGGAGCTCTCGACAGCGTCGCACACCCGAAAAACGAGACGAGATATTCACGAGCGACTGCCATTACTGGGCCCGAGAAATTTAAACGGGCCGGATATCTCTAATTGGGTCAAGTCGGCCCACGAAGCAAGATCGGGTGAAGCTGCTAGCCGAGGTCGATTGGATTTCAATTTTCAGCTGACTGACTTCCGATGCCTCCTCCGATAGCTCCTCGATCTGGAGATGCGATTTTCGCCAGCGTTGAGCGAGTGGTAGGTTTAACTTTGTTTGTTGTTCGATTGATCCGTTTTGTTGCTGATTTGATTCTGCCAAGTTTATGGAGCTCGTGGATCTGTGTTTAATGTTGTGTAGAATGCTGAGTTATTTACGTTGACATATGGCGCGATCGTGCGACAACTACTGACGGATCTGGAAGAGGTTGATGAAGTTAACAAGCAGCTCGATCAGATGTACTTCCTGCTTACTCTCTTTTCAGAACTGGTTTGATTAATTTTATTTGTATTTTTGTTGTTTTAATGTTGTTGAGTTTGATTTGTGAATGGTTTGATGATATCATTGTTGATGCGTGTTCATCTGTGTTTTCATATATTGTATGCAGGGGTTATAACATTGGAATTCGGTTGATAGATGAGTTTCTTGCTAAATCAAATGTCTCAAGGTGTGTTGACTTCAAGGAGACTGCTGAAGTAATTGCAAAGGTCTGTTGTGTAATTTGTTGGACCGACTTTTTTCTTGTTCAAAGAAAATTTATTTTGTTGGTAAATTGTTTGGAGGCAGTCATGTAGAATATTGTCATTTTTCGTTTTTGGTTATATAACAATTACATTCTACTTTGGGAATCTAAAAGTTCTTGAATTTTGAAGGCCCTGCTATAGTCATTACATACTTTTAACATGATTTGGAGGCTCGAATATAGTCATTCTTCTAATGAAATTTTCCACCTATAGCAGGAGGCGGATGCACCAAGGAAAGAGGGGGCATTCTTCCTCGGTCATTTTCCTAATATTTCTGCTAGTTTATCTTAATTAGCAATTTCGAGTGATTTTAGTTTTTTTCCCCACTGATTCTGTATTCTGGATCTGTCCCTGGACTAGTTTTGTTTCTATTGGGCTCTACTTCTTTGTGCAATGGCCTCCCATTATTCTACAAGAACATTCTAACTTTTATATAATACAGTTTTGCCAAACTTGTAGCAATATAGGTTTTTTAAGCTTTAATTCCAATTATGTTAAGCTACAATTCTATTAATGAGCAGGTTGGTTTCAAAATGTTCCTGGGCGTCAATGCTTCTGTTACTAATTGGGATAGTGAAGGAACATGTTGTAGTATTGTCTTGGAAGACAATCCGCTAGTAGATTTTGTGGAGCTTCCTGATACATGTCAAGGACTGTATTATTGCAACGTACTGAGTGGAGTAATTAGAGGAGCCTTAGAAATGGTAAGTCTCTTTTCCCATTTGACAGCCGATTATTGGTTGACACTCGACACGTCCATCTCAATGTTTCCTTTTAACTGCGTCATATGTCATTATTAGATGTAACTGTGTATTACTTATGAGTTGAACCATGTCTGTTAACATATTGTGAGCATGTATTCTCATGCTCAAACCTAGTTTCGTTTGCAAAGACTGGTTCTGGATTGACTGTTTCATGAACTCCTTTTAGTTTCCTAGTCTTTTGTGAGCTGTATTTTTTTCTAGAAGAATTATGTGAAGTGGAGTAGATTAGTATAACGGGAAACTCTATATTTTGTCTTTTCCTCGAACATTTGTTAGAACATAGTAACATGTTTTGTCCATACAAATGTTACTGATTTTGGCACTGCCAATCTTACTTAAGCTATTTACATCTCTCTCTTTAGATTTACTTATCTACTATGAATATGACTTCAGGTGTCAATGAAAACTGAAGTGACATGGATACGGGATATGCTTCGTGGGGACGACGCCTACGAGATGCAAGTGAAACTCATCAAACAGGTTCCTGAAGAGTACCCATACAAAGATGATGAGTGAATCTGCAGCCCAATTTACTACAATATGGGATCAATTTGTTCAAATTGTCAAAGTAGCTTAAATACTTCGTATATGCCCAAATTGTCATGCGGCATATTTTATATAGATTGTAAAACACTAAAACTTTGTTTGGAATGGCAATTTGAATTTGGAGACCATTTTAATCCCCGACT